>JAYKTQ010000489.1:0-1200000 GCA_036010785.1 Ammospiza maritima maritima
TTTTTCCTTCCTAGGCTTAAGGTTTGAGTTACGCCTAGGGTAAGTGTGCTATTAACCAGAAAGCCCTGAGTTCCAAGAACACAGCAGCTGCGAAGGACTAGCCAAGAAGAGCGCAAAAGTACCACACCATGCCTGCCTCCACAGCTTTTTCCTTGGGGACATGCCTAATTCCTGGCTGATTTGCCTTTCTCGTCTTAGGGTTGGGGTTCGGCCTAGGGCTAGGATTTTTAAAATCAGGAAGCCCTGAGTTCCAGGCTTACTGCATCTGCCAAAGGCATCCCAAAGGGAGTGCAAAAGTGCCACAACATGGCTACTTTCACAGCTTTTCCCTTAGGAAGAACCCTAATACCCGGCTGATTTACCTTCCTAGGCTTACTGTTAGGCTTAGGCCTAGGACTTTTAAAACCAGGAAGCCCTGGGCTCCAGGCACATGCAGCTGTTAAAGGCATCCCAAGAGGGCCGCAGAAGTGACACAACTTGGCTGTTTCTGCTGCTATTCTCATGAGACCATCCCGAACCATAGGCTGATTTTCCTTCCTAGGGTTAAGGTTTGAGTTACGCCTAGGGTAAGGGTTCTATTAACCAGAAAGCCCTGAGTTCCAAGAACACAGCAGCTGCGAAGGACTAGCCAAGAAGAGCGCAAAAGTACCACAACATGCCTGC
Organism: Ammospiza maritima maritima; assembly: GCA_036010785.1. Lineage (NCBI taxonomy): Eukaryota > Metazoa > Chordata > Aves > Passeriformes > Passerellidae > Ammospiza > Ammospiza maritima. The sequence continues at coordinate 664 of JAYKTQ010000489.1, forward strand.
CTCCACAGCTTTTTGCTTGGGGACATGCCTAATTCCTGGCTGATTTGCCTTTCTCGTCTTAGGGTTGGGGTTCGGCCTAGGGCTAGGATTTTTAAAATCAGGAAGCCCTGAGTTCCAGGCACACTGGAGCTGTGAAAGGCATCCAAAAGGGAGTGCAGAAGTGCCACAACATGGCTGCTTTCACGGCTTTTCCCTTAGGAAGAACCCTAATACGCGGCTGATTTACCTTCCTAGGGTTACTGTTAGGCTTAGGCCTCTAGGACTTTTAAAACCAGGAAGCCCTGGGCTCCAGGTACACTGCAGCTGCGAAAGGCATCCCAAGGGGAGCGCAAAAGTGACACAACTTGGCTGCCACCACTGATATTTCCATGAGACCATCCCGAACCATAGGCTGATTTTCCTTCCTAGGGTTAAGGTTTGAGTTACGCCTAGGGTAAGGGTTCTATTAACCAGAAAGCCCTGAGTTCCAAGAACACAGCAGCTGCGAAGGACTAGCCAAGAAGAGCGCAAAAGTACCACAACATGCCTGCCTCCACAGCTTTTTCCTTGGGGACATGCCTAATTCCTGGCTGATTTGCCTTTCTCGTCTTAGGGTTGGGGTTCGGCCTAGGGCTAGGATTTTTAAAATCAGGAAGCCCTGAGTTCCAGGCACACTGGAGCTGTGAAAGGCATCCAAAAGGAAGTGCAAAAGTTCCACAACATGGCTGCTTTCACGGCTTTTCCCTTAGGAAGAACCCTAATACGCAGCTGATTTACCTTCCTAGGGTTACTGTTAGGCTTAGGCCTAGGACTTTTAAAACCAGGAAGCCCTGGGCTCCAGGCACACTGCAGCTGCGAAAGGCATCCCAAGGGGAGCGCAAAAGTGACACAACTTGGCTGCCACCACTGATATTTCCATGAGACCATCCCGAACCATAGGCTGATTTTCCTTCCTAGGGTTAAGGTTTGAGTTACGCCTAGGGTAAGGGTTCTATTAACCAGAAAGCCCTGAGTTCCAAGAACACAGCAGCTGCGAAGGACTAGCCAAGAAGAGCGCAAAAGTACCACAACATGCCTGCCTCCACAGCTTTTTCCTTGGGGACATGCCTAATTCCTGGCTGATTTGCCTTTCTCGTCTTAGGGTTGGGGTTCGGCCTAGGGCTAGGATTTTTAAAATCAGGAAGCCCTGAGTTCCAGGCACACTGGAGCTGTGAAAGGCATCCAAAAGGGAGTGCAAAAGTGCCACAACATGGCTGCTTTCACGGCTTTTTCCTTGGCAAGAAGCCTAACACCAGGCTGATTTCCCTTCCCAGGGTTACTGTAAGGCTTAGGCCTAGGGTTAGCATTTTAAAACTAGGAAGCCCTTAGCTCCAGGCACACTGCAGCTGTTCAAGGCATCCCAAGGGGAGTACAAAAGTGCAACAACATGGCAGCTTTCACAGCTTTTTCCTTGGCACCATCCCTATACCTAGGCTGATTTATCTGCCTAGGGTTAGGGTTAGGCTTCAGCCTAGGGCTTGGAGTTTTTTAACCAGGAAGCCCTGAGTTCCAGGCTTACTGCATCTGCAAAGGCATCCCAAAGGGAGTGCAAAAGTGCCACAACATGGCTGCTTTCACGGCTTTTCCCTTAGGAAGAACCCTAATACCCGGCTGATTTACCTTTCTAGGGTGACTGTAAGGCTTAGGCCTAGGACTTTTAAAACCAGGAAGCCCTGGGCTCCAGGCACACTGCAGCTGCGAAAGGCATCCCAAGGGGAGCGCAAAAGTGACACAACTTGGCTGCCACCACTGATATTTCCATGAGACCATCCCGAACCAAAGGCTGATTTTCCTTCCTAGGGTTAAAGTTTGAGTTACGCCTAGGGTAAGGGTTCTATTAACCAGAAAGCCCTGAGTTCCAAGAACACAGCAGCTGCGAAGGACTACCCAAGAAGAGTTCAAAAGTATCACAACATGCCTGCCTCCACAGCTTTTTCCTTGGGGACATGCCTAATTCCTGGCTGATTTGCCTTTCTCGTCTTGGGGTTGGGGTTCGGACTAGGGCTAGGATTTTTAAAATCAGGAAGCCCTGAGTTCCAGGCACACTGGAGCTGTGAAAGGCATCCAAAAGGAAGTGCAGAAGTGCCACAACATGGCTGCTTTCACGGCTTTTCCCTTAGGAAGAACCCTAATACCCGGCTGATTTACCTTCCTAGGGTTACTGTTAGGCTTAGGCCTAGGACTTTTAAAACCAGGAAGCCCTGGGCTCCAGGCACACTGCAGCTGCGAAAGGCATCCCAAGGGGAGCGCAAAAGTGACACAACTTGGCTGCCACCACTGATATTTCCATGAGACCATCCCGAACCATAGGCTGATTTTCCTTCCTAGGGTTAAGGTTTGAGTTACGCCTAGGGTAAGGGTTCTATTAACCAGAAAGCCCTGAGTTCCAAGAACACAGCAGCTGCGAAGGACTACCCAAGAAGAGCGCAAAAGTACCACAACATGCCTGCCTCCACAGCTTTTTCCTTGGGGACATGCCTAATTCCTGGCTGATTTGCCTTTCTCGTCTTAGCGTTGGGGTTCGGCCTAGGGCTAGGATTTTTAAAATCAGGAAGCCCTGAGTTCCAGGCACACTGGAGCTGTGAAAGGCATCCAAAAGGGAGTGCAAAAGTGCCACAACATGGCTGCTTTCACGGCTTTTTCCTTGGCAAGAAGCCTAACACCAGGCTGATTTCCCTTCCCAGGGTTACTGTAAGGCTTAGGCCTAGGGTTAGCATTTTTAAACCTGGAAGCCCTTAGCTCCAGGCACACTGCAGCTGTTCAAGGAATCCCAAGGGGAGTACAAAAGTGCAACAACATGGCAGCTTTCACAGCTTTTTCCTTGGCACCATCCCTATACCTAGGCTGATTTATCTGCCTAGGGTTAGGGTTAGGCTTCAGCCTAGGGCTTGGAGTTTTTTAACCAGGAAGCCCTGAGTTCCAGGCTTACTGCATCTGCCAAAGGCATCCCAAAGGGAGTGCAAAAGTGCCACAACATGGCTGCTTTCACGGCTTTTCCCTTAGGAAGAACCCTAATAGCCGGCTGATTTACCTTCCTAGGGTTACTGTTAGGCTTAGGCCTAGGACTTTTAAAACCAGGAAGCCCTGGGCTCCAGGTACACTGCAGCTGCGAAAGGCATCCCAAGGGGAGCGCAAAAGTGACACAACTTGGCTGCCACCACTGATATTTCCATGAGACCATCCCGAACCATAGGCTGATTTTCCTTCCTAGGGTTAATGTTTGAGTTACGCCTAGGGTAAGGGTTCTATTAACCAGAAAGCCCTGAGTTCCAAGAACACAGCAGCTGCGAAGGACTAGCCAAGAAGAGCGCAAAAGTACCACAACATGCCTGCCTCCACAGCTTTTTCCTTGGGGACATGCCTAATTCCTGGCTGATTTGCCTTTCTCGTCTTAGGGTTGGGGTTCGGCCTAGGGCTAGGATTTTTAAAATCAGGAAGCCCTGAGTTCCAGGCACACTGGAGCTGTGAAAGGCATCCAAAAGGAAGTGCAAAAGTTCCACAACATGGCTGCTTTCACGGCTTTTCCCTTAGGAAGAACCCTAATACGCAGCTGATTTACCTTCCTAGGGTTACTGTTAGGCTTAGGCCTAGGACTTTTAAAACCAGGAAGCCCTGGGCTCCAGGCACACTGCAGCTGCGAAAGGCATCCCAAGGGGAGCGCAAAAGTGACACAACTTGGCTGCCACCACTGATATTTCCATGAGACCATCCCGAACCATAGGCTGATTTTCCTTCCTAGGGTTAAGGTTTGAGTTACGCCTAGGGTAAGGGTTCTATTAACCAGAAAGCCCTGAGTTCCAAGAACACAGCAGCTGCGAAGGACTAGCCAAGAAGAGCGCAAAAGTACCACAACATGCCTGCCTCCACAGCTTTTTCCTTGGGGACATGCCTAATTCCTGGCTGATTTGCCTTTCTCGTCTTAGGGTTGGGGTTCGGCCTAGGGCTAGGATTTTTAAAATCAGGAAGCCCTGAGTTCCAGGCACACTGGAGCTGTGAAAGGCATCCAAAAGGGAGTGCAAAAGTGCCACAACATGGCTGCTTTCACGGCTTTTTCCTTGGCAAGAAGCCTAACACCAGGCTGATTTCCCTTCCCAGGGTTACTGTAAGGCTTAGGCCTAGGGTTAGCATTTTTAAAACTAGGAAGCCCTTAGCTCCAGGCACACTGCAGCTGTTCAAGGCATCCCAAGGGGAGTACAAAAGTGCAACAACATGGCAGCTTTCACAGCTTTTTCCTTGGCACCATCCCTATACCTAGGCTGATTTATCTGCCTAGGGTTAGGGTTAGGCTTCAGCCTAGGGCTTGGAGTTTTTTAACCAGGAAGCCCTGAGTTCCAGGCTTACTGCATCTGCCAAAGGCATCCCAAAGGGAGTGCAAAAGTGCCACAACATGGCTGCTTTCACGGCTTTTCCCTTAGGAAGAACCCTAATACCCGGCTGATTTACCTTTCTAGGGTGACTGTAAGGCTTAGGCCTAGGACTTTTAAAACCAGGAAGCCCTGGGCTCCAGGCACACTGCAGCTGCGAAAGGCATCCCAAGGGGAGCGCAAAAGTGACACAACTTGGCTGCCACCACTGATATTTCCATGAGACCATCCCGAACCAAAGGCTGATTTTCCTTCCTAGGGTTAAAGTTTGAGTTACGCCTAGGGTAAGGGTTCTATTAACCAGAAAGCCCTGAGTTCCAAGAACACAGCAGCTGCGAAGGACTACCCAAGAAGAGTTCAAAAGTATCACAACATGCCTGCCTCCACAGCTTTTTCCTTGGGGACATGCCTAATTCCTGGCTGATTTGCCTTTCTCGTCTTGGGGTTGGGGTTCGGACTAGGGCTAGGATTTTTAAAATCAGGAAGCCCTGAGTTCCAGGCACACTGGAGCTGTGAAAGGCATCCAAAAGGAAGTGCAGAAGTGCCACAACATGGCTGCTTTCACGGCTTTTCCCTTAGGAAGAACCCTAATAGCCGGCTGATTTACCTTCCTAGGGTTACTGTTAGGCTTAGGCCTAGGACTTTTAAAACCAGGAAGCCCTGGGCTCCAGGCACACTGCAGCGGAGAAAGGCATCCCAAGGGGAGCGCAAAAGTGACACAACTTGGCTGCCACCACTGATATTTCCATGAGACCATCCCGAACCATAGGCTGATTTGCCTTCCTAGGGTTAAGGTTTGAGTTACGCCTAGGGTAAGGGTTCTATTAACCAGAAAGCCCTGAGTTCCAAGAACACAGCAGCTGCGAAGGACTACCCAAGAAGAGTTCAAAAGTATCACAACATGCCTGCCTCCACAGCTTTTTCCTTGGGGACATGCCTAATTCCTGGCTGATTTGCCTTTCTCGTCTTAGGGTTGGGGTTCGGCCTGCGGCTAGGATTTTTAAAATCAGGAAGCCCTGAGTTCCAGGCTTACTTCATCTGCCAAAGGCATCCCAAAAGGTGTGCAAAAGTGCCACAACATGGTTGCTTTCACGGCTTTTTCCTTAGCAAGAAGCTTAACACCAGGCTGATTTCCCTTCCCAGGGTTACTTTTAGGCTTAGGCCTAGGGCTAGGATTTTTAAAACTAGGAAGCCCTTAGCTCAAGGCACACTGCAGCTGTTCAAGGCATCCCAAGGGGAGTACAAAAGTGCAACAACATGGCAGCTTTCACAGCTTTTTCCTTGGCACCATCCCTATACCTAGGCTGTTTTATCTGCCTATGGTTAGGGTTAGTCTTCAGCCTAGGGCTTGGAATTTTTTAACCAGGAAGCCCTGAGTTCCAGGCTTACTGCATCTGCCAAAGGCATCCCAAAGGGAGTGCAGAAGTGCCACAACATGGCTGCTTTCACGGCTTTTCCCTTAGGAAGAACCCTAATACCCGGCTGATTTACCTTCCTAGGGTTACTGTTAGGCTTAGGCCTAGGACTTTTAAAACCAGGAAGCCCTGGGCTCCAGGCACACTGCAGCTGCGAAAGGCATCCCAAGGGGAGCGCAAAAGTGACACAACTTGGCTGCCACCACTGAAATTTCCATGAGACCATCCCGAACCATAGGCTGATTTTCCTTCCTAGGGTTAAGGTTTGAGTTACACCTAGGGTAAGGGTTCTATTAACCAGAAAGCCCTGAGTTCCAAGAACACAGCAGCTGCGAAGGACTACCCAAGAAGAGCGCAAAAGTACCACAACATGCCTGCCTCCACAGCTTTTTCCTTGGGGACATGCCTAATTCCTGGCTGATTTGCCTTTCTCGTCTTAGGATTGGGGTTCGGACTAGGGCTAGGATTTTTAAAATCAGGAAGCCCTGAGTTCCAGGCACACTGGAGCTGTGAAAGGCATCCAAAAGGAAGTGCAGAAGTGCCACAACATGGCTGCTTTCACGGCTTTTCCCTTAGGAAGAACCCTAATACCCGGCTGATTCACCTTCCTAGGGTTACTGTTAGGCTTAGGCCTAGGACTTTTAAAACCAGGAAGCCCTGGGCTCCAGGCACACTGCAGCGGAGAAAGGCATCCCAAGGGGAGCGCAAAAGTGACACAACTTGGCTGCCACCACTGATATTTCCATGAGACCATCCCGAACCATAGGCTGATTTGCCTTCCTAGGGTTAAGGTTTGAGTTACGCCTAGGGTAAGGGTTCTATTAACCAGAAAGCCCTGAGTTCCAAGAACACAGCAGCTGCGAAGGACTAGCCAAGAAGAGTGCAAAAGTACCACAACATGCCTGCCTCCACAGCTTTTTCCTTGGGGACATGCCTAATTCCTGGCTGATTTGCCTTTCTCGTCTTAGGGTTGGGGTTCGGCCTAGGGCTAGGATTTTTAAAATCAGGAAGCCCTGAGTTCCAGGCACACTGGAGCTGTGAAAGGCATCCAAAAGGGAGTGCAAAAGTGCCACAACATGGCTGCTTTCACGGCTTTTTCCTTGGCAAGAAGCCTAACACCAGGTTGATTTCCCTACCCAGGGTTACTGTTAGGCTTAGGCGTAGGGCTAGGATTTTTAAAACTAGGAAGCCCTTAGCTCAAGGCACACTGCAGCTGTTCAAGACATCCCAAGGGGAGTACAAAAGTGCAACAACATGGCAGCTTTCACAGCTTTTTCCTTGGCACCATCCCTATACCTAGGCTGATTTATCTGCCTAGGGTTAGGGTTAGGCTTCAGCCTAGGGCTTGGAGTTTTTTAACCAGGAAGCCCTGAGTTCCAGGCTTACTGCATCTGCCAAAGGCATCCCAAAGGGAGTGCAGAAGTGCCACAACATGGCTGCTTTCACGGCTTTTCCCTTAGGAAGAACCCTAATACCCGGCTGATTTACCTTCCTAGGGTTACTGTTAGGCTTAGGCCTAGGACTTTTAAAACCAGGAAGCCCTGGGCTCCAGGCACACTGCAACGGAGAAAGGCATCCCAAGGGGAGCGCAAAAGTGACACAACTTGGCTGCCACCACTGATATTTCCATGAGACCATCCCGAACCATAGGCTGATTTTCCTTCCTAGGGTTAAGGTTTGAGTTACGCCTAGGGTAAGGGTTCTATTAACCAGAAAGCCCTGAGTTCCAAGAACACAGCAGCTGCGTAGGACTAGCCAAGAAGAGCGCAAAAGTACCACAACATGCCTGCCTCTACAGCTTTTTCCTTGGGGACATGCCTAATTCCTGGCTGATTTGCCTTTCTCGTCTTAGGGTTGGGGTTCGGCCTAGGGCTAGGATTTTTTTAACTAGGAAGCCCTGAGTTCCAGGCTTACTTCATCTGCAAAAGGCATCCCAAAGGGAGTGCAGAAGTGCCACAACATGGCTACTTTCACAGCTTTTCCCTTAGGAAGAACCCTAATACCCGGTTGATTTACCTTTCTAGGGTTACTGTTAGGCTTAGGCCTAGGACTTTTAAAACCAGGAAGCCCTGGGCTCCAGGCACATGCAGCTGTTAAAGGCATCCCAAGAGGGCCGCAGAAGTGACACAACTTGGCTGTCTCTGCTGCTATTCTCATGAGGCCATCCCGAATCATAGGCTGATTTTCCTTCCTAGGCTTATGGTTTGAGTTTTGCGTGGGGTAAGGGTTCTATTAACCAGAAAGCCCTGAGTTCCAAGAACACAGCAGCTGCGAAGGACTACCCAAGAAGAGCGCAAAAGTACCACAACATGCCTGCCTCCACAGCTTTTTCCTTGGGGACATGCCTAATTCCTGGCTGATTTGCCTTTCTCGTCTTAGGGTTAGGGTTCGGCCTAGGGCTAGGATTTTTTTAACTAGGAAGCCCTGAGTTCCAGGCTTACTTCATCTGCCAAAGGCATCCCAAAGGGAGTGCAGAAGTGCCACAACATGGCTACTTTCACGGCTTTTCCCTTAGGAAGAGTCCTAATACGCGGCTGATTTACCTTCCTAGGGTTACTGTTAGGCTTAGGCCTAGGACTTTTAAAACCAGGAAGCCCTGGGCTCCAGGCACATGCAGCTGTAAAAGGCATCCCAAGAGGGCCGCAGAAGTGAAACAACTTGGCTGTCTCTGCTGCTATTCTCATGAGACCATCCCGAATCATAGGCTGATTTTCCTTCCTAGGGTTATGGTTTGAGTTCTGCCTGGGGTAAGGGTTCTATTAACCAGAAAGCCCTGAGTTCCAAGAACACAGCAGCTGCGAAGGACTACCCAAGAAGAGCGCAAAAGTACCACAACATGCCTGCCTCCACATCTTTTTCCTTGGGGACATGCCTAATTCCTGGCTGATTTGCCTTTCTCCTCTTAGGGTTGGGGTTCGGCCTACGGCTAGGATTTTTTTACCTAGGAAGCCCTAGTTCCAGGCTTACTTCATCTGACAAAGGCATCCCAAAGGGAGTGCAAAAGTGCCACAACATGGCTGCTTTCACGGCTTTTCCCTTAGGAAGAACCCTAATACCCGGCTGATTTACCTTCCTAGGGTTACTGTTAGGCTTAGGCCTAGGACTTTTAAAACCAGGAAGCCCTGGGCTCCAGGCACACTGCAGCTGCGAAAGGCATCCCAAGGGGAGCGCAAAAGTGACACAACTTGGCTGCCACCACTGATATTTCCATGAGACCATCCCGAACCATAGGCTGATTTTCCTTCCTAGGGTTAAGGTTTGAGTTACGCCTGGGGTAAGGGTTCTATTCACCAGAAAGCCCTGAGTTCCAAGAACACAGCAGCTGCGAAGGACTAGCCAAGAAGAGCGCAAAAGTACCACAACATGCCTGCCTCCACAGCTTTTTCCTTGGGGACATGCCTAATTCCTGGCTGATTTGCCTTTCTCGTCTTAGGGTTGGGGTTCGGCCTAGGGCTAGGATTTTTAAAATCAGGAAGCCCTGAGTTCCAGGCACACTGGAGCTGTGAAAGGCATCCAAAAGGGAGTGCAAAAGTGCCACAACATGGCTGCTTTCACGGCTTTTTCCATGGCAAGAAGCCTAACACCAGGCTGATTTCCCTTCCCAGGGTTACTGTAAGGCTTAGGCCTAGGGCTAGGATTTTTAAAACTAGGAAGCCCTTAGCTCCAGGCACACTGCAGCTGTTCAAGGCATCCCAAGGGGAGTACAAAAGTGCAACAACATGGCAGCTTTCACAGCTTTTTCCTTGGCACCATCCCTATACCTAGGCTGATTTATCTGCCTAGGGTTAGGGTTAGGGTTCAGCCTATGGCTTGGAGTTTTTTAACCAGGAAGCCCTGAGTTCCAGGCTTACTGCATCTGCCAAAGGCATCCCAAAGGGAGTGCAGAAGTGCCACAACATGGCTGCTTTCACGGCTTTTCCCTTAGGAAGAACCCTAATACGCGGCTGATTTACCTTCCTAGGGTTACTGTTAGGCTTAGGCCTAGGACTTTTAAAACCAGGAAGCCCTGGGCTCCAGGCACACTGCAGCTGCGAAAGGCATCCCAAGGGGAGCGCAAAAGTGACACAACTTGGCTGCCACCACTGATATTTCCATGAGACCATCCCGAACCATAGGCTGATTTTCCTTCCTAGGCTTATGGTTTGAGTTATGCCTAGGGTAAGGGTTCTATTAACCAGAAAGCCCTGAGTTCCAAGAACACAGCAGCTGCGAAGGACTACCCAAGAAGAGCGCAAAAGTACCACAACATGCCTGCCTCCACAGCTTTTTCCTTGGGGACATGCCTAATTCCTGGCTGATTTGCCTTTCTCGTCTTAGGGTTGGGGTTCGGCCTAGGGCTAGGATTTTTTTAACTAGGAAGCCCTGAGTTCCAGGCTTACTGCATCTGCCAAAGGCATCCCAAAGGGAGTGCAGAAGTGCCACAACATGGCTACTTTCACGGCTTTTCCCTTAGGAAGAACCCTAATACCCGGCTGATTTACCTTCCTAGGGTTACTGTTAGGCTTAGGCCTAGGACTTTTAAAACCAGGAAGCCCTGGGCTCCAGGCACACTGCAGCTGCGAAAGGCATCCCAAGGGGAGCGCAAAAGTGACACAACTTGGCTGCCACCACGGATATTTCCACGAGACCATCCCGAACCATAGGCTGATTTTCCTTCCTAGGGTTAAGGTTTGAGTTACGCCTAGGGTAAGGGTTCTATTAACCAGAAAGCCCTGAGTTCCAAGAACACAGCAGCTGCGAAGGACTACCCAAGAAGAGCGCAAAAGTACCACAACATGCCTGCCTCCACAGCTTTTTCCTTGGGGACATGCCTAATTCCTGGCTGATTTGCCTTTCTCCTCTTAGGGTTGGGGTTCGGCCTAGGGCTAGGATTTTTTTAACTAGGAAGCCCTGAGTTCCAGGCTTACTTCATCTGCCAAATGCATCCCAAAGGGAGTGCAGAAGTGCCACAACATGGCTACTTTCACGGCTTTTCCCTTAGGAAGAACCCTAATACCCGGCTGATTTACCTTCCTAGGGTTACTGTTAGGCTTAGGCCTAGGACTTTTAAAACCAGGAAGCCCTGGGCTCCAGGCACATGCAGCTGTTAAAGGCATCCCAAGAGGGCCGCAGAAGTGAAACAACTTGGCTGTCTCTGCTGCTATTCTCATGAGACCCTCCCGAATTATAGGCTGATTTTCCTTCCTAGGGTTATGGTTTGAGTTCTGCCTGGGGTAAGGGTTCTATTAACCAGAAAGCCCTGAGTTCCAAGAACACAGCAGCTGCGAAGGACTACCCAAGAAGAGCGCAAAAGTACCACAACATGCCTGCCTCCACAGCTTTTTCCTTGGGGACATGCCTAATTCCTGGCTGATTTGCCTTTCTCGTCTTAGAGTTGGGGTTCGGCCTAGGGCTAGGATTTTTTTAACTAGGAAGCCCTGAGTTCCAGGCTTACTTCATCTGCCAAAGGCATCCCAAAGGGAGTGCAAAAGTGCCACAACATGGCTGCTTTCACGGCTTTTCCCTTAGGAAGAACCCTAATACCCGGCTGATTTACCTTCCTAGGCTTACTGTTAGGCTTAGGCCTAGGACTTTTAAAACCAGGAAGCCCTGGGCTCCAGGCACATGCAGCTGTAAAAGGCATCCCAAGAGGGCCGCAGAAGTGAAACAACTTGGCTGTCTCTGCTGCTATTCTCATGAGACCATCCCGAATCTTAGGCTGATTTTCCTTCCTAGGGTTATGGTTTGAGTTTTGCCTGGGGTAAGGGTTCTATTAACCAGAAAGCCCTGAGTTCCAAGAACACAGCAGCTGCGAAGGACTACCCAAGAAGAGCGCAAAAGTACCACAACATGCCTGCCTCCACAGCTTTTTCCTTGGGGACATGCCTAATTCCTGGCTGATTTGCCTTTCTCGTCTTAGGGTTGGGGTTCGGCCTAGGGCTAGGATTTTTAAAATCAGGAAGCCCTGAGTTCCAGGCACACTGGAGCTGTGAAAGGCATCCAAAAGGGAGTGCAAAAGTGCCACAACATGGCTGCTTTCACGGCTTTTTCCATGGCAAGAAGCCTAACACCAGGCTGATTTCCCTTCCCAGGGTTACTGTAAGGCTTAGGCCTAGGGCTAGGATTTTTAAAACTAGGAAGCCCTTAGCTTCAGGCACACTGCAGCTGTTCAAGGCATCCCAAGGGGAGTACAAAAGTGCAACAACATGGCAGCTTTCACAGCTTTTTCCTTGGCACCATCCCTATACCTAGGCTGATTTATCTGCCTAGGGTTAGGGTTAGGCTTCAGCCTAGGGCTTGGAGTTTTTTAACCAGGAAGCCCTGAGTTCCAGGCTTACTGCATCTGCCAAAGGCATCCCAAAGGGAGTGCAAAAGTGCCACAACATGGCTGCTTTCACGGCTTTTCCCTTAGGAAGAACCCTAATACCCGGCTGATTTACCTTCCTAGGGTTACTGTTAGGCTTAGGCCTAGGACTTTTAAAACCAGGAAGCCCTGGGCTCCAGGCACACTGCAGCTGCGAAAGGCATCCCAAGGGGAGCGCAAAAGTGACACAACTTGGCTGCCACCACTGATATTTCCATGAGACCATCCCGAACCATAGTCTGATTTTCCTTCCTAGGCTTATGGTTTGAGTTCTGCCTGGGGTAAGGGTTCTATTAACCAGAAAGCCCTGAGTTCCAAGAACACAGCAGCTGCGAAGGACTACCCAAGAAGAGCGCAAAAGTACCACAACATGCCTGCCTCCACAGCTTTTTCCTTGGGGACATGCCTAATTCCTGGCTGATTTGCCTTTCTCGTCTTAGGGTTGGGGTTCGGCCTAGGGCTAGGATTTTTTTAACTAGGAAGCCCTGAGTTCCAGGCTTACTGCATCTGCCAAAGGCATCCCAAAGGGAGTGCAGAAATGCCACAACATGGCTGCTTTCACGGCTTTTCCCTTAGGAAGAACCCTAATACCCGGCTGATTTACCTTCCTAGGGTTACTGTTAGGCTTAGGCCTAGGACTTTTAAAACCAGGAAGCCCTGGGCTCTAGGCACACTGCAGCTGCGAAAGGCATCCCAAGGGGAGCGCAAAAGTGACACAACTTGGCTGCCACCACTGATATTTCCATGAGACCATCCCGAACCATAGGCTGATTTTCCTTCCTAGGGTTAAGGTTTGAGTTACGCCTAGGGTAAGGGTTCTATTAACCAGAAAGCCCTGAGTTCCAAGAACACAGCAGCTGCGAAGGACTACCCAAGAAGAGCGCAAAAGTACCACAACATGCCTGCCTCCACAGCTTTTTCCTTGGGGACATGCCTAATTCCTGGCTGATTTGCCTTTCTCCTCTTAGGGTTGGGGTTCGGCCTAGGGCTAGGATTTTTTTAACTAGGAAGCCCTGAGTTCCAGGCTTACTTCATCTGCCAAATGCATCCCAAAGGGAGTGCAGAAGTGCCACAACATGGCTACTTTCACGGCTTTTCCCTTAGGAAGAACCCTAATACCCGGCTGATTTACCTTCCTAGGGTTACTGTTAGGCTTAGGCCTAGGACTTTTAAAACCAGGAAGCCCTGGGCTCCAGGCACATGCAGCTGTTAAAGGCATCCCAAGAGGGCCGCAGAAGTGAAACAACTTGGCTGTCTCTGCTGCTATTCTCATGAGACCCTCCCGAATCATAGGCTGATTTTCCTTCCTAGGGTTATGGTTTGAGTTCTGCCTGGGGTAAGGGTTCTATTAACCAGAAAGCCCTGAGTTCCAAGAACACAGCAGCTGCGAAGGACTACCCAAGAAGAGCGCAAAAGTACCACAACATGCCTGCCTCCACAGCTTTTTCCTTGGGGACATGCCTAATTCCTGGCTGATTTGCCTTTCTCGTCTTAGGGTTGGGGTTCGGCCTAGGGCTAGGATTTTTTTAACTAGGAAGCCCTGAGTTCCAGGCTTACTTCATCTGCCAAAGGCATCCCAAAGGGAGTGCAAAAGTGCCACAACATGGCTGCTTTCACGGCTTTTCCCTTAGGAAGAACCCTAATACCCGGCTGATTTACCTTCCTAGGCTTACTGTTAGGCTTAGGCCTAGGACTTTTAAAACCAGGAAGCCCTGGGCTCCAGGCACATGCAGCTGTAAAAGGCATCCCAAGAGGGCCGCAGAAGTGAAACAACTTGGCTGTCTCTGCTGCTATTCTCATGAGACCATCCCGAATCTTAGGCTGATTTTCCTTCCTAGGGTTATGGTTTGAGTTTTGCCTGGGGTAAGAGTTCTATTAACCAGAAAGCCCTGAGTTCCAAGAACACAGCAGCTGCGAAGGACTACCCAAGAAGAGCGCAAAAGTACCACAACATGCCTGCCTCCACAGCTTTTTCCTTGGGGACATGCCTAATTCCTGGCTGATTTGCCTTTCTCCTCTTAGGGTTGGGGTTCGGACTACGGCTAGGATTTTTTTACCTAGGAAGCCCTGAGTTCCAGGCTTACTTCATCTGCAAAGGCATCCCAAAGGGAGTGCAAAAGTGCCACAACATGGCTGCTTTCACGGCTTTTCCTTTAGGAAGAACCCTAATACCCGGCTGATTTACCTTCCTAGGGTTACTGTTAGGCTTAGGCCTAGGACTTTTAAAACCAGGAAGCCCTGGGCTCCAGGCACACTGTAGCTGCGAAAGGCATCCCAAGGGGAGCGCAAAAGTGACACAACTTGGCTTCCACCACTGATATTTCCATGAGACCATCCCGAACCATAGGCTGATTTTCCTTCCTAGGGTTAAGGTTTGAGTTACGCCTAGGGTAAGGGTTCTATTAACCAGAAAGCCCTGAGTTCCAAGAACACAGCAGCTGCGAAGGACTACCCAAGAAGAGCGCAAAAGTACCACAACATGCCTGCCTCCACAGCTTTTTCCTTGGGGACATGCCTAATTCCTGGCTGATTTGCCTTTCTCGTCTTAGCGTTGGGGTTCGGCCTAGGGCTAGGATTTTTAAAATCAGGAAGCCCTGAGTTCCAGGCACACTGGAGCTGTGAAAGGCATCCAAAAGGGAGTGCAAAAGTGCCACAACATGGCTGCTTTCACGGCTTTTTCCATGGCAAGAAGCCTAACACCAGGCTGATTTCCCTTCCCAGGGTTACTGTAAGGCTTAGGCCTAGGGCTAGGATTTTTAAAACTAGGAAGCCCTTAGCTTCAGGCACACTGCAGCTGTTCAAGGCATCCCAAGGGGAGTACAAAAGTGCAACAACATGGCAGCTTTCACAGCTTTTTCCTTGGCACCATCCCTATACCTAGGCTGATTTATCTGCCTAGGGTTAGGGTTAGGCTTCAGCCTAGGGCTTGGAGTTTTTTAACCAGGAAGCCCTGAGTTCCAGGCTTACTGCATCTGCCAAAGGCATCCCAAAGGGAGTGCAGAAGTGCCACAACATGGCTGCTTTCACGGCTTTTCCCTTAGGAAGAACCCTAATACCCGGCTGATTTACCTTCCTAGGGTTACTGTTAGGCTTAGGCCTAGGACTTTTAAAACCAGGAAGCCCTGGGCTCCAGGCACACTGCAGCTGCGAAAGGCATCCCAAGGGGAGCGCAAAAGTGACACAACTTGGCTGCCACCACTGATATTTCCATGAGACCATCCCGAACCATAGTCTGATTTTCCTTCCTAGGCTTATGGTTTGAGTTATGCCTAGGGTAAGGGTTCTATTAACCAGAAAGCCCTGAGTTCCAAGAACACCGCAGCTGCGAAGGACTACGAAAGAAGAGCGCAAAAGTACCACAACATGCCTGCCTCCACAGCTTTTTCCTTGGGGACATGCCTAATTCCTGGCTGATTTGCCTTTCTCGTCTTAGGGTTGGGGTTCGGCCTAGGGCTAGGATTTTTTTAACTAGGAAGCCCTGAGTTCCAGGCTTACTTCATCTGCCAAAGGCATCCCTAAGGGAGTGCAGAAGTGCCACAACATGGCTACTTTCACGGCTTTTCCCTTAGGAAGAACCCTAATACCCGGCTGATTTACCTTCCTAGGGTTACTGTTAGGCTTAGGCCTAGGACTTTTAAAACCAGGAAGCCCTGGGCTCCAGGCACACTGCAGCTGAGAAAGGCATCCCAAGGGGAGCGCAAAAGTGACACAACTTGGCTGCCACCACTGATATTTCCATGAGACCATCCCGAACCATAGGCTGATTTTCCTTCCTAGGGTTATGGTTTGAGTTCTGCCTGGGGTAAGGGTTCTATTAACCAGAAAGCCCTGAGTTCCAAGAACACAGCAGCTGCGAAGGACTACCCAAGAAGAGCGCAAAAGTACCACAACATGCCTGCCTCCACAGCTTTTTCCTTGGGGACATGCCTAATTCCTGGCTGATTTGCCTTTCTCGTCTTAGGGTTGGGGTTCGGCCTACGGCTAGGATTTTTTTAACTAGGAAGCCCTGAGTTCCAGGCTTACTTCATCTGCCAAAGGCATCCCAAAGGGAGTGCAAAAGTGCCACAACATGGCTGCTTTCACGGCTTTTCCCTTAGGAAGAACCCTAATACCCGGCTGATTTACCTTCCTAGGCTTACTGTTAGGCTTAGGCCTAGGACTTTTAAAACCAGGAAGCCCTGGGCTCCAGGCACATGCAGCTGTAAAAGGCATCCCAAGAGGGCCGCAGAAGTGAAACAACTTGGCTGTCTCTGCTGCTATTCTCATGAGACCATCCCGAATCTTAGGCTGATTTTCCTTCCTAGGGTTATGGTTTGAGTTTTGCCTGGGGTAAGGGTTCTATTAACCAGAAAGCCCTGAGTTCCAAGAACACAGCAGCTGCGAAGGACTACCCAAGAAGAGCGCAAAAGTACCACAACATGCCTGCCTCCACAGCTTTTTCCTTGGGGACATGCCTAATTCCTGGCTGATTTGCCTTTCTCCTCTTAGGGTTGGGGTTCGGACTACGGCTAGGATTTTTTTACCTAGGAAGCCCTGAGTTCCAGGCTTACTTCATCTGCAAAGGCATCCAAAAGGGAGTGCAAAAGTGCCACAACATGGCTGCTTTCACGGCTTTTTCCATGGCAAGAAGCCTAACACCAGGCTGATTTCCCTTCCCAGGGTTACTGTAAGGCTTAGGCCTAGGGCTAGGATTTTTAAAACTAGGAAGCCCTTAGCTCCAGGCACACTGCAGCTGTTCAAGGCATCCCAAGGGGAGTACAAAAGTGCAACAACATGGCAGCTTTCACAGCTTTTTCCTTGGCACCATCCCTATACCTAGGCTGATTTATCTGCCTAGGGTTAGGGTTAGGCTTCAGCCTAGGGCTTGGAGTTTTTAACGAGGAAGCCCTGAGTTCCAGGCTTACTGCATCTGCCAAAGGCATCCCAAAGGGAGTGCAGAAGTGCCACAACATGGCTGCTTTCACGGCTTTTCCCTTAGGAAGAACCCTAATACCCGGCTGATTTACCTTCCTAGGGTTACTGTTAGGCTTAGGCCTAGGACTTTTAAAACCAGGAAGCCCTGGGCTCTAGGCACACTGCAGCTGCGAAAGGCATCCCAAGGGGAGCGCAAAAGTGACACAACTTGGCTGCCACCACTGATATTTCCATGAGACCATCCCGAACCATAGGCTGATTTGCCTTCCTAGGGTTAAGGTTTGAGTTACGCCTAGGGTAAGGGTTCTATTAACCAGAAAGCCCTGAGTTCCAAGAACACAGCAGCTGCGAAGGACTAGCCAAGAAGAGCGCAAAAGTACCACAACATGCCTGCCTCCACAGCTTTTTCCTTGGGGACATGCCTAATTCCTGGCTGATTTGCCTTTCTCGTCTTAGGGTTGGGGTTCGGCCTAGGGCTAGGATTTTTTTAACTAGGAAGCCCTGAGTTCCAGGCTTACTGCATCTGCCAAAGGCATCCCAAAGGGAGTGCAGAAATGCCACAACATGGCTGCTTTCACGGCTTT
The DNA here is from genome assembly GCA_036010785.1 of Ammospiza maritima maritima. Taxonomy (NCBI): domain Eukaryota; kingdom Metazoa; phylum Chordata; class Aves; order Passeriformes; family Passerellidae; genus Ammospiza; species Ammospiza maritima. The sequence continues at coordinate 18,302 of JAYKTQ010000489.1, forward strand.
TCCCTTAGGAAGAACCCTAATACCCGGCTGATTTACCTTCCTAGGGTTACTGTTAGGCTTAGGCCTAGGACTTTTAAAACCAGGAAGCCCTGGGCTCCAGGCACATGCAGCTGTAAAAGGCATCCCAAGAGGGCCGCAGAAGTGAAACAACTTGGCTGTCTCTGCTGCTATTCTCATGAGACCATCCCGAATCATAGGCTGATTTTCCTTCCTAGGGTTATGGTTTGAGTTTTGCCTGGGGTAAGGGTTCTATTAACCAGAAAGCCCTGAGTTCCAAGAACACAGCAGCTGCGAAGGACTACCCAAGAAGAGCGCAAAAGTACCACAACATGCCTGCCTCCACAGCTTTTTCCTTGGGGACATGCCTAATTCCTGGCTGATTTGCCTTTCTCCTCTTAGGGTTGGGGTTCGGCCTACGGCTAGGATTTTTTTAACTAGGAAGCCCTGAGTTCCAGGCTTACTTCATCTGCAAAGGCATCCCAAAGGGAGTGCAAAAGTGCCACAACATGGCTGCTTTCACGGCTTTTCCCTTAGGAAGAACCCTAATACCCGGCTGATTTACCTTCCTAGGGTTACTGTTAGGCTTAGGCCTAGGACTTTTAAAACCAGGAAGCCCTGGGCTCTAGGCACACTGCAGCTGCGAAAGGCATCCCAAGGGGAGCGCAAAAGTGACACAACTTGGCTGCCACCACTGATATTTCCATGAGACCATCCCGAACCATAGGCTGATTTTCCTTCCTAGGGTTAAGGTTTGAGTTACGCCTAGGGTAAGGGTTCTATTAACCAGAAAGCCCTGAGTTCCAAGAACACAGCAGCTGCGAAGGACTAGCCAAGAAGAGCGCAAAAGTACCACAACATGCCTGCCTCCACAGCTTTTTCCTTGGGGACATGCCTAATTCCTGGCTGATTTGCCTTTCTCGTCTTAGTGTTGGGGTTCGGCCTAGGGCTAGGATTTTTAAAATCAGGAAGCCCTGAGTTCCAGGCACACTGGAGCTGTGAAAGGCATCCAAAAGGGAGTGCAAAAGTGCCACAACATGGCTGCTTTCACGGCTTTTTCCATGGCAAGAAGCCTAACACCAGGCTGATTTCCCTTCCCAGGGTTACTGTAAGGCTTAGGCCTAGGGCTAGGATTTTTAAAACTAGGAAGCCCTTAGCTTCAGGCACACTGCAGCTGTTCAAGGCATCCCAAGGGGAGTACAAAAGTGCAACAACATGGCAGCTTTCACAGCTTTTTCCTTGGCACCATCCCTATACCTAGGCTGATTTATCTGCCTAGGGTTAGGGTTAGGCTTCAGCCTAGGGCTTGGAGTTTTTTAACCAGGAAGCCCTGAGTTCCAGGCTTACTGCATCTGCCAAAGGCATCCCAAAGGGAGTGCAAAAGTGCCACAACATGGCTGCTTTCACGGCTTTTCCCTTAGGAAGAACCCTAATACCCGGCTGATTTACCTTCCTAGGGTTACTGTTAGGCTTAGGCCTAGGACTTTTAAAACCAGGAAGCCCTGGGCTCCAGGCACACTGCAGCTGCGAAAGGCATCCCAAGGGGAGCGCAAAAGTGACACAACTTGGCTGCCACCACTGATATTTCCATGAGACCATCCCGAACCATAGTCTGATTTTCCTTCCTAGGCTTATGGTTTGAGTTATGCCTAGGGTAAGGGTTCTATTAACCAGAAAGCCCTGAGTTCCAAGAACACCGCAACTGCGAAGGACTTCCCAAGAAGAGCGCAAAAGTACCACAACATGCCTGCCTCCACAGCTTTTTCCTTGGGGACATGCCTAAATCCTGGCTGATTTGCCTTTCTCGTCTTAGGGTTGGGGTTCGGCCTAGGGCTTGGAGTTTTTTAACCAGGAAGCCCTGAGTTCCAGGCTTACTGCATCTGCCAAAGGCATCCCAAAGGGAGTGCAGAAATGCCACAACATGGCTGCTTTCACGGCTTTTCCCTTAGGAAGAACCCTAATACCCGGCTGATTTACCTTCCTAGGGTTACTGTTAGGCTTAGGCCTAGGACTTTTAAAACCAGGAAGCCCTGGGCTCTAGGCACACTGCAGCTGCGAAAGGCATCCCAAGGGGAGCGCAAAAGTGACACAACTTGGCTGCCACCACTGATATTTCCATGAGACCATCCCGAACCATAGGCTGATTTTCCTTCCTAGGGTTAAGGTTTGAGTTACGCCTAGGGTAAGGGTTCTATTAACCAGAAAGCCCTGAGTTCCAAGAACACAGCAGCTGCGAAGGACTAGCCAAGAAGAGCGCAAAAGTACCACAACATGCCTGCCTCCACAGCTTTTTCCTTGGGGACATGCCTAATTCCTGGCTGATTTGCCTTTCTCCTCTTAGGGTTGGGGTTCGGCCTAGGGCTAGGATTTTTTTAACTAGGAAGCCCTGAGTTCCAGGCTTACTTCATCTGCCAAATGCATCCCAAATGGAGTGCAGAAGTGCCACAACATGGCTACTTTCACGGCTTTTCCCTTAGGAAGAACCCTAATACCCGGCTGATTTACCTTCCTAGGGTTACTGTTAGGCTTAGGCCTAGGACTTTTAAAACCAGGAAGCCCTGGGCTCCAGGCACATGCAGCTGTTAAAGGCATCCCAAGAGGGCCGCAGAAGTGAAACAACTTGGCTGTCTCTGCTGCTATTCTCATGAGACCCTCCCGAATCATAGGCTGATTTTCCTTCCTAGGGTTATGGTTTGAGTTCTGCCTGGGGTAAGGGTTCTATTAACCAGAAAGCCCTGAGTTCCAAGAACACAGCAGCTGCGAAGGACTAGCCAAGAAGAGCGCAAAAGTACCACAACATGCCTGCCTCCACAGCTTTTTCCTTGGGGACATGCCTAATTCCTGGCTGATTTGCCTTTCTCGTCTTAGGGTTGGGGTTCGGCCTAGGGCTAGGATTTTTTTAACTAGGAAGCCCTGAGTTCCAGGCTTACTTCATCTGCCAAAGGCATCCCAAAGGGAGTGCAAAAGTGCCACAACATGGCTGCTTTCACGGCTTTTCCCTTAGGAAGAACCCTAATACCCGGCTGATTTACCTTCCTAGGCTTACTGTAAGGCTTAGGCCTAGGACTTTTAAAACCAGGAAGCCCTGGGCTCCAGGCACATGCAGCTGTAAAAGGCATCCCAAGAGGGCCGCAGAAGTGAAACAACTTGGCTGTCTCTGCTGCTATTCTCATGAGACCATCCCGAATCTTAGGCTGATTTTCCTTCCTAGGGTTATGGTTTGAGTTTTGCCTGGGGTAAGGGTTCTATTAACCAGAAAGCCCTGAGTTCCAAGAACACAGCAGCTGCGAAGGACTACCCAAGAAGAGCGCAAAAGTACCACAACATGCCTGCCTCCACAGCTTTTTCCTTGGGGACATGCCTAATTCCTGGCTGATTTGCCTTTCTCCTCTTAGGGTTGGGGTTCGGACTACGGCTAGGATTTTTTTACCTAGGAAGCCCTGAGTTCCAGGCTTACTTCATCTGCAAAGGCATCCCAAAGGGAGTGCAAAAGTGCCACAACATGGCTGCTTTCACGGCTTTTCCCTTAGGAAGAACCCTAATACCCGGCTGATTTACCTTCCTAGGGTTACTGTTAGGCTTAGGCCTAGGACTTTTAAAACCAGGAAGCCCTGGGCTCTAGGCACACTGTAGCTGCGAAAGGCATCCCAAGGGGAGCGCAAAAGTGACACAACTTGGCTGCCACCACTGATATTTCCATGAGACCATCCCGAACCATAGGCTGATTTTCCTTCCTAGGGTTAAGGTTTGAGTTACGCCTAGGGTAAGGGTTCTATTAACCAGAAAGCCCTGAGTTCCAAGAACACAGCAGCTGCGAAGGACTACCCAAGAAGAGCGCAAAAGTACCACAACATGCCTGCCTCCACAGCTTTTTCCTTGGGGACATGCCTAATTCCTGGCTGATTTGCCTTTCTCGTCTTAGCGTTGGGGTTCGGCCTAGGGCTAGGATTTTTAAAATCAGGAAGCCCTGAGTTCCAGGCACACTGGAGCTGTGAAAGGCATCCAAAAGGGAGTGCAAAAGTGCCACAACATGGCTGCTTTCACGGCTTTTTCCATGGCAAGAAGCCTAACACCAGGCTGATTTCCCTTCCCAGGGTTACTGTAAGGCTTAGGCCTAGGGCTAGGATTTTTAAAACTAGGAAGCCCTTAGCTTCAGGCACACTGCAGCTGTTCAAGGCATCCCAAGGGGAGTACAAAAGTGCAACAACATGGCAGCTTTCACAGCTTTTTCCTTGGCACCATCCCTATACCTAGGCTGATTTATCTGCCTAGGGTTAGGGTTAGGCTTCAGCCTAGGGCTTGGAGTTTTTTAACCAGGAAGCCCTGAGTTCCAGGCTTACTGCATCTGCCAAAGGCATCCCAAAGGGAGTGCAGAAGTGCCACAACATGGCTGCTTTCACGGCTTTTCCCTTAGGAAGAACCCTAATACCCGGCTGATTTACCTTCCTAGGGTTACTGTTAGGCTTAGGCCTAGGACTTTTAAAACCAGGAAGCCCTGGGCTCCAGGCACAGGGCAGGTGCGAAAGGCATCCCAAGGGGAGCGCAAAAGTAACACAACTTGGCTGCCACCACTGATATTTCCATGAGACCATCCCGAACCATAGTCTGATTTTCCTTCCTAGGCTTATGGTTTGAGTTATGCCTAGGGTAAGGGTTCTATTAACCAGAAAGCCCTGAGTTCCAAGAACACCGCAGCTGCGAAGGACTTCCCAAGAAGAGCGCAAAAGTACCACAACATGCCTGCCTCCACAGCTTTTTCCTTGGGGACATGCCTAAATCCTGGCTGATTTGCCTTTCTCGTCTTAGGGTTGGGGTTCGGCCTAGGGCTAGGATTTTTTTAACTAGGAAGCCCTGAGTTCCAGGCTTACTGCATCTGCCAAAGGAATCCCAAAGGGAGTGCAGAAGTGCCACAACATGGCTGCTTTCACGGCTTTTCCCTTAGGAAGAACCCTAATACCCGGCTGATTTACCTTCCTAGGGTTACTGTTAGGCTTAGGCCTAGGACTTTTAAAACCAGGAAGCCCTGGGCTCTAGGCACACTGCAGCTGCGAAAGGCATCCCAAGGGGAGCGCAAAAGTGACACAACTTGGCTGCCACCACTGATATTTCCATGAGACCATCCCGAACCATAGGCTGATTTGCCTTCCTAGGGTTAAGGTTTGAGTTACGCCTAGGGTAAGGGTTCTATTAACCAGAAAGCCCTGAGTTCCAAGAACACAGCAGCTGCGAAGGACTACCCAAGAAGAGCGCAAAAGTACCACAACATGCCTGCCTCCACAGCTTTTTCCTTGGGGACATGCCTAATTCCTGGCTGATTTGCCTTTCTCGTCTTAGGGTTGGGGTTCGGCCTAGGGCTAGGATATTTTAACTAGGAAGCCCTGAGTTCCAGGCTTACTTCATCTGCCAAAGGCATCCCAAAGGGAGTGCAGAAGTGCCACAACATGGCTACTTTCACGGCTTTTCCCTTAGGAAGAACCCTAATACCCGGCTGATTTACCTTCCTAGGGTTACTGTTAGGCTTAGGCCTAGGACTTTTAAAACCAGGAAGCCCTGGGCTCCAGGCACATGCAGCTGTAAAAGGCATCCCAAGAGGGCCGCAGAAGTGAAACAACTTGGCTGTCTCTGCTGCTATTCTCATGAGACCATCCCGAATCATAGGCTGATTTTCCTTCCTAGGGTTATGGTTTGAGTTTTGCCTGGGGTAAGGGTTCCATTAACCAGAAAGCCCTGAGTTCCAAGAACACAGCAGCTGCGAAGGACTACCCAAGAAGAGCGCAAAAGTACCACAACATGCCTGCCTCCACAGCTTTTTCCTTGGGGACATGCCTAAATCCTGGCTGATTTGCCTTTCTCGTCTTAGGGTTGGGGTTCGGCCTAGGGCTAGGATTTTTTTACCTAGGAAGCCCTGAGTTCCAGGCTTACTTCATCTGCAAAGGCATCCCAAAGGGAGTGCAAAAGTGCCACAACATGGCTGCTTTCACGGCTTTTCCCTTAGGAAGAACCCTAATACCCGGCTGATTTACCTTCCTAGGGTTACTGTTAGGCTTAGGCCTAGGACTTTTAAAACCAGGAAGCCCTGGGCTCTAGGCAAACTGCAGCTGCGAAAGGCATCCCAAGGGGAGCGCAAAAGTGACACAACTTGGCTGCCACCACTGATATTTCCATGAGACCATCCCGAACCATAGGCTGATTTTCCTTCCTAGGGTTAAGGTTTGAGTTACGCCTAGGGTAAGGGTTCTATTAACCAGAAAGCCCTGAGTTCCAAGAACACAGCAGCTGCGAAGGACTAGCCAAGAAGAGCGCAAAAGTACCACAACATGCCTGCCTCCACAGCTTTTTCCTTGGGGACATGCCTAATTCCTGGCTGATTTGCCTTTCTCCTCTTAGGGTTGGGGTTCGGCCTAGGGCTAGGATTTTTTTAACTAGGAAGCCCTGAGTTCCAGGCTTACTTCATCTGCCAAATGCATCCCAAAGGGAGTGCAGAAGTGCCACAACATGGCTACTTTCACGGCTTTTCCCTTAGGAAGAACCCTAATACCCGGCTGATTTACCTTCCTAGGGTTACTGTTAGGCTTAGGCCTAGGACTTTTAAAACCAGGAAGCCCTGGGCTCCAGGCACATGCAGCTGTTAAAGGCATCCCAAGAGGGCCGCAGAAGTGAAACAACTTGGCTGTCTCTGCTGCTATTCTCATGAGACCCTCCCGAATCATAGGCTGATTTTCCTTCCTAGGGTTATGGTTTGAGTTCTGCCTGGGGTAAGGGTTCTATTAACCAGAAAGCCCTGAGTTCCAAGAACACAGCAGCTGCGAAGGACTAGCCAAGAAGAGCGCAAAAGTACCACAACATGCCTGCCTCCACAGCTTTTTCCTTGGGGACATGCCTAATTCCTGGCTGATTTGCCTTTCTCGTCTTAGGGTTGGGGTTCGGCCTACGGCTAGGATTTTTTTAACTAGGAAGCCCTGAGTTCCAGGCTTACTTCATCTGCCAAAGGCATCCCAAAGGGAGTGCAAAAGTGCCACAACATGGCTGCTTTCACGGCTTTTCCCTTAGGAAGAACCCTAATACCCGGCTGATTTACCTTCCTAGGCTTACTGTTAGGCTTAGGCCTAGGACTTTTAAAACCAGGAAGCCCTGGGCTCCAGGCACATGCAGCTGTAAAAGGCATCCCAAGAGGGCCGCAGAAGTGAAACAACTTGGCTGTCTCTGCTGCTATTCTCATGAGACCATCCCGAATCTTAGGCTGATTTTCCTTCCTAGGGTTATGGTTTGAGTTTTGCCTGGGGTAAGGGTTCTATTAACCAGAAAGCCCTGAGTTCCAAGAACACAGCAGCTGCGAAGGACTACCCAAGAAGAGCGCAAAAGTACCACAACATGCCTGCCTCCACAGCTTTTTCCTTGGGGACATGCCTAATTCCTGGCTGATTTGCCTTTCTCGTCTTAGCGTTGGGGTTCGGCCTAGGGCTAGGATTTTTAAAATCAGGAAGCCCTGAGTTCCAGGCACACTGGAGCTGTGAAAGGCATCCAAAAGGGAGTGCAAAAGTGCCACAACATGGCTGCTTTCACGGCTTTTTCCATGGCAAGAAGCCTAACACCAGGCTGATTTCCCTTCCCAGGGTTACTGTAAGGCTTAGGCCTAGGGCTAGGATTTTTAAAACTAGGAAGCCCTTAGCTTCAGGCACACTGCAGCTGTTCAAGGCATCCCAAGGGGAGTACAAAAGTGCAACAACATGGCAGCTTTCACAGCTTTTTCCTTGGCACCATCCCTATACCTAGGCTGATTTATCTGCCTAGGGTTAGGGTTAGGCTTCAGCCTAGGGCTTGGAGTTTTTTAACCAGGAAGCCCTGAGTTCCAGGCTTACTGCATCTGCCAAAGGCATCCCAAAGGGAGTGCAGAAGTGCCACAACATGGCTGCTTTCACGGCTTTTCCCTTAGGAAGAACCCTAATACCCGGCTGATTTACCTTCCTAGGGTTACTGTTAGGCTTAGGCCTAGGACTTTTAAAACCAGGAAGCCCTGGGCTCCAGGCACAGGGCAGCTGCGAAAGGCATCCCAAGGGGAGCGCAAAAGTAACACAACTTGGCTGCCACCACTGATATTTCCATGAGACCATCCCGAACCATAGTCTGATTTTCCTTCCTAGGCTTATGGTTTGAGTTATGCCTAGGGTAAGGGTTCTATTAACCAGAAAGCCCTGAGTTCCAAGAACACCGCAGCTGCGAAGGACTTCCCAAGAAGAGCGCAAAAGTACCACAACATGCCTGCCTCCACAGCTTTTTCCTTGGGGACATGCCTAAATCCTGGCTGATTTGCCTTTCTCGTCTTAGGGTTGGGGTTCGGCCTAGGGCTAGGATTTTTTTAACTAGGAAGCCCTGAGTTCCAGGCTTACTGCATCTGCCAAAGGAATCCCAAAGGGAGTGCAGAAATGCCACAACATGGCTGCTTTCACGGCTTTTCCCTTAGGAAGAACCCTAATACCCGGCTGATTTACCTTCCTAGGGTTACTGTTAGGCTTAGGCCTAGGACTTTTAAAACCAGGAAGCCCTGGGCTCTAGGCACACTGCAGCTGCGAAAGGCATCCCAAGGGGAGCGCAAAAGTGACACAACTTGGCTGCCACCACTGATATTTCCATGAGACCATCCCGAACCATAGGCTGATTTGCCTTCCTAGGGTTAAGGTTTGAGTTACGCCTAGGGTAAGGGTTCTATTAACCAGAAAGCCCTGAGTTCCAAGAACACAGCAGCTGCGAAGGACTACCCAAGAAGAGCGCAAAAGTACCACAACATGCCTGCCTCCACAGCTTTTTCCTTGGGGACATGCCTAATTCCTGGCTGATTTGCCTTTCTCGTCTTAGGGTTGGGGTTCGGCCTAGGGCTAGGATATTTTAACTAGGAAGCCCTGAGTTCCAGGCTTACTTCATCTGCCAAAGGCATCCCAAAGGGAGTGCAGAAGTGCCACAACATGGCTACTTTCACGGCTTTTCCCTTAGGAAGAACCCTAATACCCGGCTGATTTACCTTCCTAGGGTTACTGTTAGGCTTAGGCCTAGGACTTTTAAAACCAGGAAGCCCTGGGCTCCAGGCACATGTAGCTGTAAAAGGCATCCCAAGAGGGCCGCAGAAGTGAAACAACTTGGCTGTCTCTGCTGCTATTCTCATGAGACCATCCCGAATCATAGGCTGATTTTCCTTCCTAGGGTTATGGTTTGAGTTTTGCCTGGGGTAAGGGTTCCATTAACCAGAAAGCCCTGAGTTCCAAGAACACAGCAGCTGCCAAGGACTACCCAAGAAGAGCGCAAAAGTACCACAACATGCCTGCCTCCACAGCTTTTTCCTTGGGGACATGCCTAAATCCTGGCTGATTTGCCTTTCTCGTCTTAGGGTTGGGGTTCGGCCTAGGGCTAGGATTTTTTTACCTAGGAAGCCCTGAGTTCCAGGCTTACTTCATCTGCAAAGGCATCCCAAAGGGAGTGCAAAAGTGCCACAACATGGCTGCTTTCACGGCTTTTCCCTTAGGAAGAACCCTAATACCCGGCTGATTTACCTTCCTAGGGTTACTGTTAGGCTTAGGCCTAGGACTTTTAAAACCAGGAAGCCCTGGGCTCTAGGCAAACTGCAGCTGCGAAAGGCATCCCAAGGGGAGCGCAAAAGTGACACAACTTGGCTGCCACCACTGATATTTCCATGAGACCATCCCGAACCATAGGCTGATTTTCCTTCCTAGGGTTAAGGTTTGAGTTACGCCTAGGGTAAGGGTTCTATTAACCAGAAAGCCCTGAGTTCCAAGAACACAGCAGCTGCGAAGGACTACCCAAGAAGAGCGCAAAAGTACCACAACATGCCTGCCTCCACAGCTTTTTCCTTGGGGACATGCCTAATTCCTGGCTGATTTGCCTTTCTCCTCTTAGGGTTGGGGTTCGGCCTAGGGCTAGGATTTTTTTAACTAGGAAGCCCTGAGTTCCAGGCTTACTTCATCTGCCAAATGCATCCCAAAGGGAGTGCAGAAGTGCCACAACATGGCTACTTTCACGGCTTTTCCCTTAGGAAGAACCCTAATACCCGGCTGATTTACCTTCCTAGGGTTACTGTTAGGCTTAGGCCTAGGACTTTTAAAACCAGGAAGCCCTGGGCTCCAGGCACATGCAGCTGTTAAAGGCATCCCAAGAGGGCCGCAGAAGTGAAACAACTTGGCTGTCTCTGCTGCTATTCTCATGAGACCCTCCCGAATCATAGGCTGATTTTCCTTCCTAGGGTTATGGTTTGAGTTCTGCCTGGGGTAAGGGTTCTATTAACCAGAAAGCCCTGAGTTCCAAGAACACAGCAGCTGCGAAGGACTACCCAAGAAGAGCGCAAAAGTACCACAACATGCCTGCCTCCACAGCTTTTTCCTTGGGGACATGCCTAATTCCTGGCTGATTTGCCTTTCTCGTCTTAGGGTTGGGGTTCGGCCTACGGCTAGGATTTTTTTAACTAGGAAGCCCTGAGTTCCAGGCTTACTTCATCTGCCAAAGGCATCCCAAAGGGAGTGCAAAAGTGCCACAACATGGCTGCTTTCACGGCTTTTCCCTTAGGAAGAACCCTAATACCCGGTTGATTTACCTTCCTAGGCTTACTGTTAGGCTTAGGCCTAGGACTTTTAAAACCAGGAAGCCCTGGGCTCCAGGCACATGCAGCTGTAAAAGGCATCCCAAGAGGGCCGCAGAAGTGAAACAACTTGGCTGTCTCTGCTGCTATTCTCATGAGACCATCCCGAATCTTAGGCTGATTTTCCTTCCTAGGGTTATGGTTTGAGTTTTGCCTGGGGTAAGGGTTCTATTAACCAGAAAGCCCTGAGTTCCAAGAACACAGCAGCTGCGAAGGACTACCCAAGAAGAGCGCAAAAGTACCACAACATGCCTGCCTCCACAGCTTTTTCCTTGGGGACATGCCTAATTCCTGGCTGATTTGCCTTTCTCCTCTTAGGGTTGGGGTTCGGACTACGGCTAGGATTTTTTTACCTAGGAAGCCCTGAGTTCCAGGCTTACTTCATCTGCAAAGGCATCCAAAAGGGAGTGCAAAAGTGCCACAACATGGCTGCTTTCACGGCTTTTTCCATGGCAAGAAGCCTAACACCAGGCTGATTTCCCTTCCCAGGGTTACTGTAAGGCTTAGGCCTAGGGCTAGGATTTTTAAAACTAGGAAGCCCTTAGCTCCAGGCACACTGCAGCTGTTCAAGGCATCCCAAGGGGAGTACAAAAGTGCAACAACATGGCAGCTTTCACAGCTTTTTCCATGGCAAGAAGCCTAACACCAGGCTGATTTACCTTCCCAGGGTTACTGTAAGGCTTAGGCCTAGGGCTAGGATTTTTAAAACTAGGAAGCCCTTAGCTCAAGGCACACTGCAGCTGTTCAAGGCATCCCAAGGGGAGTACAAAAGTGCAACAACATGGCAGATTTCACAGCTTTGTCCTTGTCACCATCCCTATACCTAGGTTGATTTATCTGCCTAGGGTTAGGGTTAGGGTTCAGCCTATGGCTTGGAGTTTTTTAACCAGGAAGCCCTGAGTTCCAGGCTTACTGCATCTGCCAAAGGCATCCCAAAGGGAGTGCAGAAGTGCCACAACATGGCTGCTTTCACGGCTTTTCCCTTAGGAAGAACCCTAATACCCGGCTGATTTACCTTCCTAGGGTTACTGTTAGGCTTAGGCCTAGGACTTTTAAAACCAGGAAGCCCTGGGCTCCAGGCACACTGCAGCTGCGAAAGGGATCCCAAGGGGAGTGCAAAAGTGACACAACTTGGCTGCCACCACTGATATTTCCATGAGACCATCCCGAACCATAGGCTGATTTTCCTTCCTAGGGTTAAGGTTTGAGTTACGCCTAGGGTAAGGGTTCTATTAACCAGAAAGCCCTGAGTTCCAAGAACACAGCAGCTGCGAAGGACTACCCAAGAAGAGCGCAAAAGTACCACAACATGCCTGCCTCCACAGCTTTTTCCTTGGGGACATGCCTAATTCCTGGCTGATTTGCCCTTCTCGTCTTTGGGTTGGGGTTCGGCCTAGGGCTAGGATTTTTAAAATCAGGAAGCCCTGAGTTCCAGGCACACTGGAGCTGTGAAAGGCATCCAAAAGGGAGTGCAAAAGTGCCACAACATGGCTGCTTTCCCGGCTTTTCCCTTGGCAAGAAGCCTAACACCAGGCTGATTTCCCTTCCCAGGGTTACTGTAAGGCTTAGGCCTAGGGCTAGGATTTTTAAAACTAGGAAGCCCTTAGCTCCAGGCACACTGCAGCTGTTCAAGGCATCCCAAGGGGAGTACAAAAGTGCAACAACATGGCAGCTTTCACAGCTTTTTCCTTGGCACTATCCCTATACCTAGGCTGATTTATCTGCCTAGGGTTAGGGTTAGGCTTCAGCCTAGGGCTTGGAGATTTTTAACCAGGAAGCCCTGAGTTCCAGGCTTACTGCATCTGCCAAAGGCATCCCAAAGGGAGTGCAAAAGTGCCACAACATGGCTGCTTTCACGGCTTTTCCCTTAGGAAGAACCCTAATACCCGGCTGATTTACCTTTCTAGGGTGACTGTAAGGCTTAGGCCTAGGACTTTTAAAACCAGGAAGCCCTGGGCTCCAGGCACACTGCAGCTGCAGAAGGCATCCCAAGGGGAGCGCAAAAGTGACACAACTTGGCTGCCACCACTGATATTTCCATGAGACCATCCCGAACCAAAGGCTGATTTTCCTTCCTAGGGTTAAAGTTTGAGTTACGCCTAGGGTAAGGGTTCTATTAACCAGAAAGCCCTGAGTTCCAAGAACACAGCAGCTGCAAAGGACTACCCAAGAAGAGTTTAAAAGTATCACAACATGCCTGCCTCCACAGCTTTTTCCTTGGGGACATGCCTAATTCCTGGCTGATTTGCCTTTCTCTTCTTAGGGTTGGGGTTCGGCCTGCGGCTAGGATTTTTAAAATCAGGAAGCCCTGATTTCCAGGCACACTGGAGCTGTGAAAGGCATCCAAAAGGGAGTGGAAAAGTGCCACAACATGGTTGCTTTCACGGCTTTTTCCTTGGCAAGAAGCCTAACACCAGGCTGATTTCCCTTCCCAGGGTTACTTTTAGGCTTAGGCCTAGGGCTAGGATTTTTAAAACTAGGAAGCCCTTAGATCCAGGCACACTGCAGCTGTTCAAGGCATCCCAAGGGGAGTACAAAAGTGCAACAACATGGCAGCTTTCACAGCTTTTTCCTTGGCACCATCCCTATACCTAGGCTGATTTATCTGCCTAGGGTTAGGGTTAGGCTTCAGCCTAGGGCTTGGAGTTTTTTAACCAGGAAGCCCTGAGTTCCAGGCTTACTGCATCTGCCAAAGGCATCCCAAAGGGAGTCCAGAAGTGCCACAACATGGCTGCTTTCACGGCTTTTCTCTTAGGAAGAACCCTAATACGCGGCTGATTTACCTTCCTAGGCTTACTGTTAGGCTTAGGCCTAGGACTTTTAAAACCAGGAAGCCCTGGGCTCCAGGCACACTGCAGCTGAGAAAGGCATCCCAAGGGGAGCGCAAAAGTGACACAACTTGGCTGCCACCACTGATATTTCCATGAGACCATCCTGAACCATAGGCTGATTTGCCTTCCTAGGGTTAAGGTTTGAGTTACGCCTAGGGTAAGGGTTCTATTAACCAGAAAGCCCTGAGTTCCAAGAACACAGCAGCTGCGAAGGACTTCCCAAGAACAGCGCAAAAGTACCACAACATGCCTGCCTCCACAGCTTTTTCCTTGGGGACATGCCTAATTCCTGGCTGATTTGCCTTTCTCGTCATAGGGTTGGGGTTCGGCCTAGTGCTAGGATTTTTAAAATCAGGAAGCCCTGAGTTCCAGGCACACTGGAGCTGTGAAAAGCATCCAAAAGGGAGTGCAAAAGTGCCACAACATGGCTGCTTTCACGGCTTTTTCCTTGGCAAGAAGCCTAACACCAGGCTGATTTCCCTTCCCAGGGTTACTGTAAGGCTTAGGCCTAGGGCTAGGATTTTTAAAACTAGGAAGCCCTTAGCTCCAGGCACACTGCAGCTGTTCAAGGCATCCCAAGGGGAGTACAAAAGTGCAACAACATGGCAGCTTTCACAACTTTTCCCTTGGCACCATCCCTATACCTAGGCTGATTTATCTGCCTAGGGTTAGGGTTAGGCTTCAGCCTAGGGCTTGGAGTTTTTTAACCAGGAAGCCCTGAGTTCCAGGCTTACTGCATCTGCCAAAGGCATCCCAAAGGGAGTGCAGAAGTGCCACAACATGGCTGCTTTCACGGCTTTTCCCTTAGGAAGAACCCTAATACCCGGCTGATTTACCTTCCTAGGGTTACTGTTAGGCTTAGGCCTAGGACTTTTAAAACCAGGAAGCCCTGGGCTCCAGGCACACTGCAGCTGCGAAAGGCATCCCAAGGGGAGCGCAAAAGTGACACAACTTGGCTGCCACCACTGATATTTCCATGAGACCATCCCGAACCATAGGCTGATTTTCCTTCCCAGGGTTAAAGGTTTAGTTACGCCTAGGGTAAGGGTTCTATTAACCAGAAAGCCCTGAGTTCCAAGAACACAGCAGCTGCGAAGGACTACCCAAGAAGAGTTCAAAAGTATCACAACATGCCTGCCTCCACAGCTTTTTCCTTGGGGACATGCCTAATTCCTGGCTGATTTGCCTTTCTCGTCTTAGGGTTGGGGTTCGGACTAGGGCTAGGATTTTTTTAACTAGGAAGCCCTGAGTTCCAGGCTTACTTCATGTGCCAAAGGCATCCCAAATAGAGTGCAAAAGTGCCAAAACAGGGCTGCTTTCACGGCTTTTCCCTTAATAAGAACCCTAATACACGGCTGATTTACCTTCCTAGGGTTACTGTTAGGCTTAGGCCTAGGACTTTTAAAACCAGGAAGCCCTGGGCTCCAGGCACACTGCAGCTGCGAAAGGCATCCCAAGGGGAGCGCAAAAGTGACACAACTTGGCTGCCACCACTGATATTTCCATGATCCCATCCCGAACCATAGGCTGATTTTCCTTCCTAGGGTTAAGGTTTGAGTTACGCCTAGGGTAAGGGTTCTATTAACCAGAAAGCCCTGAGATCCAAGAACACAGCAGCTGCGAAGGACTTCCCAAGAAGAGTGCAAAAGTACCACAACATGCCTGCCTCCACAGCTTTTTCCTTGGGGACATGCCTAATTCCTGGCTGATTTGCCTTTCTTGTCTTGGGGTTGGGGTTCGGCCTGCGGCTAGGATTTTTAAAATCAGGAAGCCCTGATTTCCAGGCACACTGCAGCTGTGAAAGGCATCCAAAAGACAGTGCAAAACTGCCACAACATGGTTTCTTTCACGGCTTTTTCCTTGGCAAGAAGCCTAACACCAGGCTGATTTCCCTTCCCAGGGTTACTGTTAGGCTTAGGCCTAGGGCTAGGATTTTTAAAACTAGGAAGCCCTTAGCTCAAGGCACACTGCAGCTGTTCAAGGCATCCCAAGGGGAGTACAAAAGTGCAACAACATGGCAGCTTTCACAGCTTTTTCCTTGGCACCATCCCTATACCTAGGCTGATTTAGCTGCCTAGGGTTAGGGTTAGGCTTCAGCCTAGGGCTTGGAGTTTTTTAACCAGGAAGCCCTGAGTTCCAGGCTTACTGCATCTGCCAAAGGCATCCCAAAGGGAGTGCAGAAGTGCCACAACATGGCTGCTTTCACGGCTTTTCCCTTAGGAAGAACCCTAATACCCGGCTGATTTACCTTCCTAGGGTTACTGTTAGGCTTAGGCCTAGGACTTTTAAAACCAGGAAGCCCTGGGCTCCAGGCACACTGCAGCTGAGAAAGGCATCCCAAGGGGAGTGCAAAAGTGACACAACTTGGCTGCCACCACTGATATTTCCATGAGACCATCCCTAACCATAGGCTGATTTTCCTTCCTAGGTTTACGGTTTGAGTTATGCCTAGGGTAAGGGTTCTATTAACCAGAAAGCCCTGAGTTCCAAGAACACAGCAGCTGCAAAGGACTACCCAAGAAGAGTTTAAAAGTATCACAACATGCCTGCCTCCACAGCTTTTTCCTTGGGGACATGCCTAATTCCTGGCTGATTTGCCTTTCTCTTCTTAGGGTTGGGGTTCGGCCTGCGGCTAGGATTTTTAAAATCAGGAAGCCCTGATTTCCAGGCACACTGGAGCTGTGAAAGGCATCCAAAAGGGAGTGCAAAAGTGCCACAACATGGTTGCTTTCACGGCTTTTTCCTTGGCAAGAAGCCTAACACCAGGCTGATTTCCCTTCCCAGGGTTACTTTTAGGCTTAGGCCTAGGGCTAGGATTTTTAAAACTAGGAAGCCCTTAGATCCAGGCACACTGCAGCTGTTCAAGGCATCCCAAGGGGAGTACAAAAGTGCAACAACATGGCAGCTTTCACAGCTTTTTCCTTGGCACCATCCCTATACCTAGGCTGATTTATCTGCCTAGGGTTAGGGTTAGGCTTCAGCCTAGGGCTTGGAGTTTTTTAACCAGGAAGCCCTGAGTTCCAGGCTTACTGCATCTGCCAAAGGCATCCCAAAGGGAGTCCAGAAGTGCCACAACATGGCTGCTTTCACGGCTTTTCTCTTAGGAAGAACCCTAATACCCGGCTGATTTACTATCCTAGGGTTACTGTTAGGCTTAGGCCTAGGACTTTTAAAACCAGGAAGCCCTGGGCTCCAGGCACACTGCAGCTGCGAAAGGCATCCCAAGGGGAGCGCAAAAGTGACACAACTTGGCTGCCACCACTGATATTTCCATGAGACCATCCCGAACCATAGGCTGATTTTCCTTCCTAGGCTTATGGTTTGAGTAATGCCTAGGGTAAGGGTTCTATTAACCAGAAAGCCCTGACTTCCAAGAACACAGCAACTGCGAAGGACTTCGCAAGAAGAGTGCAAAAGTACCACAACATGCCTGCCTCCACAGCTTTTTCCTTGGGGACATGTCTAATTCCTGGCTGATTTGCCTTTCTCGTCTTAGGGTTGGGGTTTGGCCTAGGGCTAGGATTTTTTTAACTAGGAAGCCCTGAGTTCCAGGCTTACTTCGTCTGCCAAAGGCATCCCAAAGGGAGTCCAAAAGTGCCACAACATGGCTGCTTTCACGGCTGTTCACTTAGGAAGAACCCTAATACGCGGCTGATTTACCTTCCTAGGCTTACTGTTAGGCTTAGGCCTAGGACTTTTAAAACCAGCAAGCCCTGGGCTCCAGGCACACTGCAGCTGCGAAAGGCATCCCAAGGGGAGCGCAAAAGTGACACAACTTGGCTGCCACCACTGATATTTCCATGAGACCATCCCGAACCATAGGCTGATTTGCCTTCCTAGGGTTAAGGTTTGAGTTACGCCTAGGGTAAGGGTTCTATTAACCAGAAAGCCCTGAGTTCCAAGAACACAGCAGCTGCGAAGGACTTCCCAAGAACAGCGCAAAAGTACCACAACATGCCTGCCTCCACAGCTTTTTCCTTGGGGACATGCCTAATTCCTGGCTGATTTGCCTTTCTCGTCATAGGGTTGGGGTTCGGCCTAGTGCTAGGATTTTTAAAATCAGGAAGCCCTGAGTTCCAGGCACACTGGAGCTGTGAAAGGCATCCAAAAGGGAGTGCAAAAGTGCCACAACATGGCTGCTTTCACGGCTTTTTCCTTGGCAAGAAGCCTAACACCAGGCTGATTTCCCTTCCCAGGGTTAGTGTAAGGCTTAGGCCTAGGGCTAGGATTTTTAAAACTAGGAAGCCCTTAGCTCCAGGCACACTGCAGCTGTTCAAGGCATCCCAAGGGGAGTACAAAAGTGCAACAACATGGCAGCTTTCACAACTTTTCCCTTGGCACCATCCCTATACCTAGGCTGATTTATCTGCCTAGGGTTAGGGTTAGGCTTCAGCCTAGGGCTTGGAGTTTTTTAACCAGGAAGCCCTGAGTTCCAGGCTTACTGCATCTGCCAAAGGCATCCCAAAGGGAGTGCAGAAGTGCCACAACATGGCTGCTTTCACGGCTTTTCCCTTAGGAAGAACCCTAATACCCGGCTGATTTACCTTCCTAGGGTTACTGTTAGGCTTAGGCCTAGGACTTTTAAAACCAGGAAGCCCTGGGCTCCAGGCACACTGCAGCTGCGAAAGGCATCCCAAGGGGAGCGCAAAAGTGACACAACTTGGCTGCCACCACTGATATTTCCATGAGACCATCCCGAACCATAGGCTGATTTTCCTTCCCAGGGTTAAAGTTTTAGTTACGCCTAGGGTAAGGGTTCTATTAACCAGAAAGCCCTGAGTTCCAAGAACACAGCAACTGCGAAGGACTTCCAAAGAAGAGTGCAAAAGTACCACAACATGCCTGCCTCAACAGCTTTTTCCTTGGGCACATGCCTAATTCCTGGCTGATTTGCCTTTCTCCTCTTAGGGTTGGGGTTCGGACTACGGCTAGGATTTTTTTAACGAGGAAGCCCTGAGTTCCAGGCTTACTTCATCTGCCAAAGGCATCCCAAAGGGAGTGCAAAAGTGCCACAACATGGCTGCTTTCACGGCTTTTCCCTTAGGAAGAACCCTAATACCCGGCTGATTTACCTTCCTAGGGTTACTGTTAGGCTTAGGCCTAGGACTTTTAAAACCAGGAAGCCCTGGGCTCCAGGCACACTGCAGCTGAGAAAGGCATCCCAAGGGGAGCGCAAAAGTGACACAACTTGGCTGCCACCACTGATATTTCCATGAGACCATCCCGAACCAAAGGCTGATTTTCCTTCCTAGGGTTAAAGTTTGAGTTACGCCTAGGGTAAGGGTTCTATTAACCAGAAAGCCCTGAGTTCCAAGAACACAGCAGCTGCGAAGGACTTCCCAAGAAGAGCGCAAAAGTACCACAACATGCGTGCCTCCACAGCTTTTTCCTTGGGGACATGCCTAATTCCTGGCTGGTTTGCCTTTCTTGTCTTGGGGTTGGGGTTCGGCCTGCGGCTAGGATTTTTAAAATCAGGAAGCCCTGAGTTCCAGGCACACTGCAGCTGTGAAAGGCATCCAAAAGTGAGTGCAAAAGTGCCACAACATGGTTGCTTTCACGGCTTTTTCCTTGGCAAGAAGCCTAACACCAGGCTGATTTCCCTTCCCAGGGTTACTGTTAGGCTTAGGCCTAGGGCTAGGATTTTTAAAACTAGGAAGCCCTTAGATCCAGGCACACTGCAGCTGTTCAAGGCATCCCAAGGGGAGTACAAAATTGCAACAACATGGCAGCTTTCACAGCTTTTTCCTTGGCACCATCCCTATACCTAGGCTGATTTAGCTGCCTAGGGTTAGGGATAGGCTTCAGCCTAGGGCTTGGAGTTTTTTAACCAGGAAGCCCTGAGTTCCAGGCTTACTGCATCTGCCAAAGGCATCCCAAAGGGAGTGCAGAAGTGCCACAACATGGCTGCTTTCACGGCTTTTCCCTTAGGAAGAACCCTAATACGCGGCTGATTTACCTTCCTAGGGTTACTGTTAGGCTTAGGCCTAGGACTTTTAAAACCAGGAAGCCCTGGGCTCCAGGCACTCTGCAGCTGAGAAAGGCATCCCAAGGGGAGTGCAAAAGTGACACCACTTGGCTGCCACCACTGATATTTCCATGAGACCATCCCGAACCATAGGCTGATTTCCTTCCTAGGTTTATGGTTTGAGTTATGCCTAGGGTAAGGGTTCTATTAACCAGAAAGCCCTGAGTTCCAAGAACACAGCAGCTGCGAAGGACTTCCCAAGAAGAGTGCAAAAGTACCACAACATGCCTGCCTCAACAGCTTTTTCCTTGGGGACATGCCTAATTCCTGGCTGATTTGCCTTTCTCCTCTTAGGGTTCGGGTTCGGACTACGGCTAGGATTTTTTTAACGAGGAAGCCCTGAGTTCCAGGCTTACTTCATCTGCCAAAGGCATCCCAAAGGGAGTGCAAAAGTGCCACAACATGGCTGCTTTCACGGCTTTTCCCTTAGGAAGAACCCTAATACCCGGCTGATTTACCTTCCTAGGGTTACTGTTAGGCTTAGGCCTAGGACTTTTAAAACCAGGAAGCCCTGGGCTCCAGGCACACTGCAGCTGAGAAAGGCATCCCAAGGGGAGCGCAAAAGTGACACAACTTGGCTGCCACCACTGCTATTTCCATGAGACCATCCCGAACCATAGGCTGAATTTCCATCCTAGGGTTAAGGTTTGAGTTACGCCTAGGGTAAGGGTTCTATTAACCAGAAAGCCCTGAGTTCCAAGAACACAGCAGCTGCGAAGGACTTCCCAAGAAGAGCGCAAAAGTACCACAACATGCGTGCCTCCACAGCTTTTTCCTTGGGGACATGCCTAATTCCTGGCTGGTTTGCCTTTCTTGTCTTGGGGTTGGGGTTCGGCCTGCGGCTAGGATTTTTAAAATCAGGAAGCCCTGAGTTCCAGGCACACTGGAGCTGTGAAAGGCATCCAAAAGGGAGTGCAAAAGTGCCACAACATGGCTGCTTTCACGGCTTTTTCCATGGCAAGAAGCCTAACACCAGGCTGATTTCCCTTCCCAGGGTTACTGTAAGGCTTAGGCCTAGGGCTAGGATTTTTAAAACTAGGAAGCCCTTAGCTTCAGGCACACTGCAGCTGTTCAAGGCATCCCAAGGGGAGTACAAAAGTGCAACAACATGGCAGCTTTCACAGCTTTTTCCTTGGCACCATCCCTATACCTAGGCTGATTTATCTGCCTAGGGTTAGGGTTAGGCTTCAGCCTAGGGCTTGGAGTTTTTTAACCAGGAAGCCCTGAGTTCCAGGCTTACTGCATCTGCCAAAGGCATCCCAAAGGGAGTGCAGAAGTGCCACAACATGGCTGCTTTCACGGCTTTTCCCTTAGGAAGAACCCTAATACCCGGCTGATTTACCTTCCTAGGGTTACTGTTAGGCTTAGGCCTAGGACTTTTAAAACCAGGAAGCCCTGGGCTCCAGGCACACTGCAGCTGCGAAAGGCATCCCAAGGGGAGCGCAAAAGTGACACAACTTGGCTGCCACCACTGATATTTCCATGAGACCATCCCGAACCATAGTCTGATTTTCCTTCCTAGGCTTATGGTTCGAGTTATGCCTAGGGTAAGGGTTCTATTAACCAGAAAGCCCTGAGTTCCAAGAACACCGCAGCTGCGAAGGACTTCCCAAGAAGAGCGCAAAAGTACCACAACATGCCTGCCTCCACAGCTTTTTCCTTGGGGACATGCCTAAATCCTGGCTGATTTGCCTTTCTCGTCTTAGGGTTGGGGTTCGGCCTAGGGCTAGGATTTTTTTAACTAGGAAGCCCTGAGTTCCAGGCTTACTGCATCTGCCAAAGGAATCCCAAAGGGAGTGCAGAAATGCCACAACATGGCTGCTTTCACGGCTTTTCCCTTAGGAAGAACCCTAATACCCGGCTGATTTACCTTCCTAGGGTTACTGTTAGGCTTAGGCCTAGGACTTTTAAAACCAGGAAGCCCTGGGCTCCAGGCACATGCAGCTGTAAAAGGCATCCCAAGAGGGCCGCAGAAGTGAAACAACTTGGCTGTCTCTGCTGCTATTCTCATGAGACCATCCCGAATCATAGGCTGATTTTCCTTCCTAGGGTTATGGTTTGAGTTTTGCCTGGGGTAAGGGTTCTATTAACCAGAAAGCCCTGAGTTCCAAGAACACAGCAGCTGCGAAGGACTACCCAAGAAGAGCGCAAAAGTACCACAACATGCCTGCCTCCACAGCTTTTTCCTTGGGGACATGCCTAATTCCTGGCTGATTTGCCTTTCTCGTCTTAGGGTTGGGGTTCGGCCTAGGGCTAGGATTTTTTTAACTAGGAAGCCCTGAGTTCCAGGCTTACTTCATCTGCCAAAGGCATCCCTAAGGGAGTGCAGAAGTGCCACAACATGGCTACTTTCACGGCTTTTCCCTTAGGAAGAACCCTAATACCCGGCTGATTTACCTTCCTAGGGTTACTGTTAGGCTTAGGCCTAGGACTTTTAAAACCAGGAAGCCCTGGGCTCCAGGCACATGCAGCTGTAAAAGGCATCCCAAGAGGGCCGCAGAAGTGAAACAACTTGGCTGTCTCTGCTGCTATTCTCATGAGACCATCCCGAATCATAGGCTGATTTTCCTTCCTAGGGTTATGGTTTGAGTTTTGCCTGGGGTAAGGGTTCTATTAACCAGAAAGCCCTGAGTTCCAAGAACACAGCAGCTGCAAAGGACTACCCAAGAAGAGCGCAAAAGTACCACAACATGCCTGCCTCCACAGCTTTTTCCTTGGGGACATGCCTAAATCCTGGCTGATTTGCCTTTCTCGTCTTAGGGTTGGGGTTCGGCCTAGGGCTAGGATTTTTTTACCTAGGAAGCCCTGAGTTCCAGGCTTACTTCATCTGCAAAGGCATCCCAAAGGGAGTGCAAAAGTGCCACAACATGGCTGCTTTCACGGCTTTTCCCTTAGGAAGAACCCTAATACGCGGCTGATTTACCTTCCTAGGGTTACTGTTAGGCTTAGGCCTAGGACTTTTAAAACCAGGAAGCCCTGGGCTCTAGGCAAACTGCAGCTGCGAAAGGCATCCCAAGGGGAGCGCAAAAGTGACACAACTTGGCTGCCACCACTGATATTTCCATGAGACCATCCCGAACCATAGGCTGATTTTCCTTCCTAGGGTTAAGGTTTGAGTTACGCCTACGGTAAGGGTTCTATTAACCAGAAAGCCCTGAGTTCCAAGAACACAGCAGCTGCGAAGGACTACCCAAGAAGAGCGCAAAAGTACCACAACATGCCTGCCTCCACAGCTTTTTCCTTGGGGACATGCCTAATTCCTGGCTGATTTGCCTTTCTCGTCTTAGGGTTGGGGTTCGGCCTAGGGCTAGGATTTTTTTAACTAGGAAGCCCTGAGTTCCAGGCTTACTTCATCTGCCAAATGCATCCCAAAGGGAGTGCAGAAGTGCCACAACATGGCTACTTTCACGGCTTTTCCCTTAGGAAGAACCCTAATACCCGGCTGATTTACCTTCCTAGGGTTACTGTTAGGCTTAGGCCTAGGACTTTTAAAACCAGGAAGCCCTGGGCTCCAGGCACACTGCAGCTGAGAAAGGCATCCCAAGGGGAGCGCAAAAGTGACACAACTTGGCTGCCACCACTGATATTTCCATGAGACCATCCCGAACCATAGGCTGATTTTCCTTCCTAGGGTTATGGTTTGAGTTCTGCCTGGGGTAAGGGTTCTATTAACCAGAAAGCCCTGAGTTCCAAGAACACAGCAGCTGCGAAGGACTACCCAAGAAGAGCGCAAAAGTACCACAACATGCCTGCCTCCACAGCTTTTTCCTTGGGGACATGCCTAATTCCTGGCTGATTTGCCTTTCTCGTCTTAGGGTTGGGGTTCGGCCTACGGCTAGGATTTTTTTAACTAGGAAGCCCTGAGTTCCAGGCTTACTTCATCTGCCAAAGGCATCCCAAAGGGAGTGCAAAAGTGCCACAACATGGCTGCTTTCACGGCTTTTCCCTTAGGAAGAACCCTAATACGCGGCTGATTTACCTTCCTAGGGTTACTGTTAGGCTTAGGCCTAGGACTTTTAAAACCAGGAAGCCCTGGGCTCCAGGCACATGCAGCTGTAAAAGGCATCCCAAGAGGGCCGCAGAAGTGAAACAACTTGGCTGTCTCTGCTGCTATTCTCATGAGACCATCCCGAATCTTAGGCTGATTTTCCTTCCTAGGGTTATGGTTTGAGTTTTGCCTGGGGTAAGGGTTCTATTAACCAGAAAGCCCTGAGTTCCAAGAACACAGCAGCTGCGAAGGACTACCCAAGAAGAGCGCAAAAGTACCACAACATGCCTGCCTCCACAGCTTTTTCCTTGGGGACATGCCTAATTCCTGGCTGATTTGCCTTTCTCCTCTTAGGGTTGGGGTTCGGACTACGGCTAGGATTTTTTTACCTAGGAAGCCCTGAGTTCCAGGCTTACTTCATCTGCAAAGGCATCCAAAAGGGAGTGCAAAAGTGCCACAACATGGCTGCTTTCACGGCTTTTTCCATGGCAAGAAGCCTAACACCAGGCTGATTTCCCTTCCCAGGGTTACTGTAAGGCTTAGGCCTAGGGCTAGGATTTTTAAAACTAGGAAGCCCTTAGCTCCAGGCACACTGCAGCTGTTCAAGGCATCCCAAGGGGAGTACAAAAGTGCAACAACATGGCAGCTTTCACAGCTTTTTCCTTGGCACCATCCCTATACCTAGGCTGATTTATCTGCCTAGGGTTAGGGTTAGGCTTCAGCCTAGGGCTTGGAGTTTTTAACGAGGAAGCCCTGAGTTCCAGGCTTACTGCATCTGCCAAAGGCATCCCAAAGGGAGTGCAGAAGTGCCACAACATGGCTGCTTTCACGGCTTTTCCCTTAGGAAGAACCCTAATACCCGGCTGATTTACCTTCCTAGGGTTACTGTTAGGCTTAGGCCTAGGACTTTTAAAACCAGGAAGCCCTGGGCTCTAGGCACTCTGCAGCTGCGAAAGGCATCCCAAGGGGAGCGCAAAAGTGACACAACTTGGCTGCCACCACTGATATTTCCATGAGACCATCCCGAACCATAGGCTGATTTGCCTTCCTAGGGTTAAGGTTTGAGTTACGCCTAGGGTAAGGGTTCTATTAACCAGAAAGCCCTGAGTTCCAAGAACACAGCAGCTGCGAAGGACTACCCAAGAAGAGCGCAAAAGTACCACAACATGCCTGCCTCCACAGCTTTTTCCTTGGGGACATGCCTAATTCCTGGCTGATTTGCCTTTCTCGTCTTAGGGTTGGGGTTCGGCCTAGGGCTAGGATTTTTTTAACTAGGAAGCCCTGAGTTCCAGGCTTACTGCATCTGCCAAAGGCATCCCAAAGGGAGTGCAGAAATGCCACAACATGGCTGCTTTCACGGCTTTTCCCTTAGGAAGAACCCTAATACCCGGCTGATTTACCTTCCTAGGGTTACTGTTAGGCTTAGGCCTAGGACTTTTAAAACCAGGAAGCCCTGGGCTCCAGGCACATGCAGCTGTAAAAGGCATCCCAAGAGGGCCGCAGAAGTGAAACAACTTGGCTGTCTCTGCTGCTATTCTCATGAGACCATCCCGAATCATAGGCTGATTTTCCTTCCTAGGGTTATGGTTTGAGTTTTGCCTGGGGTAAGGGTTCTATTAACCAGAAAGCCCTGAGTTCCAAGAACACAGCAGCTGCGAAGGACTACCCAAGAAGAGCGCAAAAGTACCACAACATGCCTGCCTCCACAGCTTTTTCCTTGGGGACATGCCTAATTCCTGGCTGATTTGCCTTTCTCGTCTTAGGGTTGGGGTTCGGCCTACGGCTAGGAATTTTTTAACTAGGAAGCCCTGAGTTCCAGGCTTACTTCATCTGCAAAGGCATCCCAAAGGGAGTGCAAAAGTGCCACAACATGGCTGCTTTCACGGCTTTTCCCTTAGGAAGAACCCTAATACCCGGCTGATTTACCTTCCTAGGGTTACTGTTAGGCTTAGGCCTAGGACTTTTAAAACCAGGAAGCCCTGGGCTCTAGGCACACTGCAGCTGCGAAAGGCATCCCAAGGGGAGCGCAAAAGTGACACAACTTGGCTGCCACCACTGATATTTCCATGAGACCATCCCGAACCATAGGCTGATTTTCCTTCCTAGGGTTAAGGTTTGAGTTACGCCTAGGGTAAGGGTTCTATTAACCAGAAAGCCCTGAGTTC
The DNA here is from genome assembly GCA_036010785.1 of Ammospiza maritima maritima. Lineage (NCBI taxonomy): Eukaryota > Metazoa > Chordata > Aves > Passeriformes > Passerellidae > Ammospiza > Ammospiza maritima. The sequence goes on from JAYKTQ010000489.1 coordinate 43,950, forward strand.
CAAGAACACAGCAGCTGCGAAGGACTAGCCAAGAAGAGCGCAAAAGTACCACAACATGCCTGCCTCCACAGCTTTTTCCTTGGGGACATGCCTAATTCCTGGCTGATTTGCCTTTCTCGTCTTAGTGTTGGGGTTCGGCCTAGGGCTAGGATTTTTAAAATCAGGAAGCCCTGAGTTCCAGGCACACTGGAGCTGTGAAAGGCATCCAAAAGGGAGTGCAAAAGTGCCACAACATGGCTGCTTTCACGGCTTTTTCCATGGCAAGAAGCCTAACACCAGGCTGATTTCCCTTCCCAGGGTTACTGTAAGGCTTAGGCCTAGGGCTAGGATTTTTAAAACTAGGAAGCCCTTAGCTTCAGGCACACTGCAGCTGTTCAAGGCATCCCAAGGGGAGTACAAAAGTGCAACAACATGGCAGCTTTCACAGATTTTTCCTTGGCACCATCCCTATACCTAGGCTGATTTATCTGCCTAGGGTTAGGGTTAGGCTTCAGCCTAGGGCTTGGAGTTTTTAACCAGGAAGCCCTGAGTTCCAGGCTTACTGCATCTGCCAAAGGCATCCCAAAGGGAGTGCAGAAGTGCCACAACATGGCTGCTTTCACGGCTTTTCCCTTAGGAAGAACCCTAATACCCGGCTGATTTACCTTCCTAGGGTTACTGTTAGGCTTAGGCCTAGGACTTTTAAAACCAGGAAGCCCTGGGCTCTAGGCACACTGCAGCTGCGAAAGGCATCCCAAGGGGAGCGCAAAAGTGACACAACTTGGCTGCCACCACTGATATTTCCATGAGACCATCCCGAACCTTAGGCTGATTTGCCTTCCTAGGGTTAAGGTTTGAGTTACGCCTAGGGTAAGGGTTCTATTAACCAGAAAGCCCTGAGTTCCAAGAACACAGCAGCTGCGAAGGACTACCCAAGAAGAGCGCAAAAGTACCACAACATGCCTGCCTCCACAGCTTTTTCCTTGGGGACATGCCTAATTCCTGGCTGATTTGCCTTTCTCGTCTTAGGGTTGGGGTTCGGCCTAGGGCTAGGATTTTTTTAACTAGGAAGCCCTGAGTTCCAGGCTTACTGCATCTGCCAAAGGCATCCCAAAGGGAGTGCAGAAATGCCACAACATGGCTGCTTTCACGGCTTTTCCCTTAGGAAGAACCCTAATACCCGGCTGATTTACCTTCCTAGGGTTACTGTTAGGCTTAGGCCTAGGACTTTTAAAACCAGGAAGCCCTGGGCTCCAGGCACATGCAGCTGTAAAAGGCATCCCAAGAGGGCCGCAGAAGTGAAACAACTTGGCTGTCTCTGCTGCTATTCTCATGAGACCATCCCGAATCATAGGCTGATTTTCCTTCCTAGGGTTATGGTTTGAGTTTTGCCTGGGGTAAGGGTTCTATTAACCAGAAAGCCCTGAGTTCCAAGAACACAGCAGCTGCGAAGGACTACCCAAGAAGAGCGCAAAAGTACCACAACATGCCTGCCTCCACAGCTTTTTCCTTGGGGACATGCCTAATTCCTGGCTGATTTGCCTTTCTCGTCTTAGGGTTGGGGTTCGGCCTACGGCTAGGATTTTTTTAACTAGGAAGCCCTGAGTTCCAGGCTTACTTCATCTGCAAAGGCATCCCAAAGGGAGTGCAAAAGTGCCACAACATGGCTGCTTTCACGGCTTTTCCCTTAGGAAGAACCCTAATACCCGGCTGATTTACCTTCCTAGGGTTACTGTTAGGCTTAGGCCTAGGACTTTTAAAACCAGGAAGCCCTGGGCTCTAGGCACACTGCAGCTGCGAAAGGCATCCCAAGGGGAGCGCAAAAGTGACACAACTTGGCTGCCACCACTGATATTTCCATGAGACCATCCCGAACCATAGGCTGATTTTCCTTCCTAGGGTTAAGGTTTGAGTTACGCCTAGGGTAAGGGTTCTATTAACCAGAAAGCCCTGAGTTCCAAGAACACAGCAGCTGCGAAGGACTAGCCAAGAAGAGCGCAAAAGTACCACAACATGCCTGCCTCCACAGCTTTTTCCTTGGGGACATGCCTAATTCCTGGCTGATTTGCCTTTCTCGTCTTAGGGTTGGGGTTCGGCCTAGGGCTAGGATTTTTTTAACGAGGACGCCCTGAGTTCCAGGCTTACTTCATATGCAAAGCCATCCCAAAGGGAGTGCAAAAGTGCCACAACATGGCTGCTTTCACGGCTTTTCCCTTAGGAAGAACCCTAATACCCGGCTGATTTACCTTCCTAGGGTTACTGTTAGGCTTAGGCCTAGGACTTTTAAAACCAGGAAGCCCTGGGCTCCAGGCACACTGCAGCTGCGAAAGGGATCCCAAGGGGAGCGCAAAAGTGACACAACTTGGCTGCCACCACTGATATTTCCATGAGACCATCCCGAACCATAGGCTGATTTGCCTTCCTACGGTTAAGGTTTGAGTTACGCCTAGGGTAAGGGTTCTATTAACCAGAAAGCCCTGAGTTCCAAGAACACAGCAGCTGCGAAGGACTACCCAAGAAGAGCGCAAAAGTACCACAACATGCCTGCCTCCACAGCTTTTTCCTTGGGGACATGCCTAATTCCTGGCTGATTTGCCTTTCTCGTCTTAGGGTTGGGGTTCGGCCTAGGGCTAGGATTTTTAAAATCAGGAAGCCCTGAGTTCCAGGCACACTGGAGCTGTGAAAGGCATCCAAAAGGGAGTGCAAAAGTGCCACAACATGGCTGCTTTCCCGGCTTTTCCCTTGGCAAGAAGCCTAACACCAGGCTGATTTCCCTTCCCAGGGTTACTGTAAGGCTTAGGCCTAGGGCTAGGATTTTTAAAACTAGGAAGCCCTTAGCTCCAGGCACACTGCAGCTGTTCAAGGCATCCCAAGGGGAGTACAAAAGTGCAACAACATGGCAGCTTTAACAGCTTTTTCCTTGGCACTATCCCTATACCTAGGCTGATTTATCTGCCTAGGGTTAGGGTTAGGCTTCAGCCTAGGGCTTGGAGATTTTTAACCAGGAAGCCCTGAGTTCCAGGCTTACTGCATCTGCCAAAGGCATCCCAAAGGGAGTGCAAAAGTGCCACAACATGGCTGCTTTCACGGCTTTTCCCTTAGGAAGAACCCTAATACCCGGCTGATTTACCTTTCTAGGGTGACTGTAAGGCTTAGGCCTAGGACTTTTAAAACCAGGAAGCCCTGGGCTCCAGGCACACTGCAGCTGCGGAAGGCATCCCAAGGGGAGCGCAAAAGTGACACAACTTGGCTGCCACCACTGATATTTCCATGAGACCATCCCGAACCAAAGGCTGATTTTCCTTCCTAGGGTTAAAGTTTGAGTTACGCCTAGGGTAAGGGTTCTATTAACCAGAAAGCCCTGAGTTCCAAGAACACAGCAGCTGCAAAGGACTACCCAAGAAGAGTTTAAAAGTATCACAACATGCCTGCCTCCACAGCTTTTTCCTTGGGGACATGCCTAATTCCTGGCTGATTTGCCTTTCTCGTCATAGGGTTGGGGTTCGGCCTAGTGCTAGGATTTTTAAAATCAGGAAGCCCTGAGTTCCAGGCACACTGGAGCTGTGAAAGGCATCCAAAAGGGAGTGCAAAAGTGCCACAACATGGCTGCTTTCACGGCTTTTTCCTTGGCAAGAAGCCTAACACCAGGCTGATTTCCCTTCCCAGGGTTACTGTAAGGCTTAGGCCTAGGGCTAGGATTTTTAAAACTAGGAAGCCCTTAGCTCCAGGCACACTGCAGCTGTTCAAGGCATCCCAAGGGGAGTACAAAAGTGCAACAACATGGCAGCTTTCACAACTTTTCCCTTGGCACCATCCCTATACCTAGGCTGATTTATCTGCCTAGGGTTAGGGTTAGGCTTCAGCCTAGGGCTTGGAGTTTTTTAACCAGGAAGCCCTGAGTTCCAGGCTTACTGCATCTGCCAAAGGCATCCCAAAGGGAGTGCAGAAGTGCCACAACATGGCTGCTTTCACGGCTTTTCCCTTAGGAAGAACCCTAATACCCGGCTGATTTACCTTCCTAGGGTTACTGTTAGGCTTAGGCCTAGGACTTTTAAAACCAGGAAGCCCTGGGCTCCAGGCACACTGCAGCTGCGAAAGGCATCCCAAGGGGAGCGCAAAAGTGACACAACTTGGCTGCCACCACTGATATTTCCATGAGACCATCCCGAACCATAGGCTGATTTTCCTTCCCAGGGTTAAAGTTTTAGTTACGCCTAGGGTAAGGGTTCTATTAACCAGAAAGCCCTGAGTTCCAAGAACACAGCAACTGCGAAGGACTTCCAAAGAAGAGTGCAAAAGTACCACAACATGCCTGCCTCAACAGCTTTTTCCTTGGGCACATGCCTAATTCCTGGCTGATTTGCCTTTCTCCTCTTAGGGTTGGGGTTCGGACTACGGCTAGGATTTTTTTAACGAGGAAGCCCTGAGTTCCAGGCTTACTTCATCTGCCAAAGGCATCCCAAAGGGAGTGCAGAAGTGCCACAACATGGCTGCTTTCACGGCTTTTCCCTTAGGAAGAACCCTAATACCCGGCTGATTTACCTTCCTAGGGTTACTGTTAGGCTTAGGCCTAGGACTTTTAAAACCAGGAAGCCCTGGGCTCCAGGCACACTGCAGCTGAGAAAGGCATCCCAAGGGGAGCGCAAAAGTGACACAACTTGGCTGCCACCACTGATATTTCCATGAGACCATCCCGAACCAAAGGCTGATTTTCCTTCCTAGGGTTAAAGTTTGAGTTACGCCTAGGGTAAGGGTTCTATTAACCAGAAAGCCCTGAGTTCCAAGAACACAGCAGCTGCGAAGGACTTCCCAAGAAGAGCGCAAAAGTACCACAACATGCGTGCCTCCACAGCTTTTTCCTTGGGGACATGCCTAATTCCTGGCTGGTTTGCCTTTCTTGTCTTGGGGTTGGGGTTCGGCCTGCGGCTAGGATTTTTAAAATCAGGAAGCCCTGAGTTCCAGGCACACTGCAGCTGTGAAAGGCATCCAAAAGTGAGTGCAAAAGTGCCACAACATGGTTGCTTTCACGGCTTTTTCCTTGGCAAGAAGCCTAACACCAGGCTGATTTCCCTTCCCAGGGTTACTGTTAGGCTTAGGCCTAGGGCTAGGATTTTTAAAACTAGGAAGCCCTTAGATCCAGGCACACTGCAGCTGTTCAAGGCATCCCAAGGGGAGTACAAAATTGCAACAACATGGCAGCTTTCACAGCTTTTTCCTTGGCACCATCCCTATACCTAGGCTGATTTAGCTGCCTAGGGTTAGGGATAGGCTTCAGCCTAGGGCTTGGAGTTTTTTAACCAGGAAGCCCTGAGTTCCAGGCTTACTGCATCTGCCAAAGGCATCCCAAAGGGAGTGCAGAAGTGCCACAACATGGCTGCTTTCACGGCTTTTCCCTTAGGAAGAACCCTAATACCCGGCTGATTTACCTTCCTAGGGTTACTGTTAGGCTTAGGCCTAGGACTTTTAAAACCAGGAAGCCCTGGGCTCCAGGCACTCTGCAGCTGAGAAAGGCATCCCAAGGGGAGTGCAAAAGTGACACCACTTGGCTGCCACCACTGATATTTCCATGAGACCATCCCGAACCATAGGCTGATTTCCTTCCTAGGTTTATGGTTTGAGTTATGCCTAGGGTAAGGGTTCTATTAACCAGAAAGCCCTGAGTTCCAAGAACACAGCAGCTGCGAAGGACTTCCCAAGAAGAGTGCAAAAGTACCACAACATGCCTGCCTCAACAGCTTTTTCCTTGGGGACATGCCTAATTCCTGGCTGATTTGCCTTCTCCTCTTAGGGTTCGGGTTCGGACTACGGCTAGGATTTTTTTAACGAGGAAGCCCTGAGTTCCAGGCTTACTTCATCTGCCAAAGGCATCCCAAAGGGAGTGCAAAAGTGCCACAACATGGCTGCTTTCACGGCTTTTCCCTTAGGAAGAACCCTAATACCCGGCTGATTTACCTTCCTAGGGTTACTGTTAGGCTTAGGCCTAGGACTTTTAAAACCAGGAAGCCCTGGGCTCCAGGCACACTGCAGCTGCGAAAGGCATCCCAAGGGGAGCGCAAAAGTGACACAACTTGGCTGCCACCACTGATATTTCCATGAGACCATCCCGAACCATAGGCTGAATTTCCATCCTAGGGTTAAGGTTTGAGTTACGCCTAGGGTAAGGGTTCTATTAACCAGAAAGCCCTGAGTTCCAAGAACACAGCAGCTGCGAAGGACTTCCCAAGAAGAGCGCAAAAGTACCACAACATGCGTGCCTCCACAGCTTTTTCCTTGGGGACATGCCTAATTCCTGGCTGGTTTGCCTTTCTTGTCTTGGGGTTGGGGTTCGGCCTGCGGCTAGGATTTTTAAAATCAGGAAGCCCTGAGTTCCAGGCACACTGCAGCTGTGAAAGGCATCCAAAAGTGAGTGCAAAAGTGCCACAACATGGTTGCTTTCACGGCTTTTTCCTTGGCAAGAAGCCTAACACCAGGCTGATTTCCCTTCCCAAGGTTACTGTTAGGCTTAGGCCTAGGGCTAGGATTTTTAAAACTAGGAAGCCCTTAGATCAAGGCACACTGCAGCTGTTCAAGGCATCCCAAGGGGAGTACAAAAGTGCAACAACATGGCAGCTTTCACAGCTTTTTCCTTGGCACCATCCCTATACCTAGGCTGATTTAGCTGCCTAGGGTTAGGGTTAGGCTTCAGCCTAGGGCTTGCAGTTTTTTAACCAGGAAGCCCTGAGTTCCAGGCTTACTGCATCTGCCAAAGGCATCCCAAAGGGAGTGCAAAAGTGCCACAACATGGCTGCTTTCACGGCTTTTCCCTTAGGAAGAACCCTAATACCCGGCTGATTTACCTTCCTAGGGTTACTGTTAGGCTTAGGCCTAGGACTTTTAAAACCAGGAAGCCCTGGGCTCCAGGCACACTGCAGCTGAGAAAGGCATCCCAAGGGGAGCGCAAAAGTGACACAACTTGGCTGCCACCACTGATATTTCCATGAGACCATCCCGAACCATAGGCTGATTTTCCTTCCTAGGCTTATGGTTTGAGTTATGCCTAGGGTAAGGGTTCTATTAACCAGAAAGCCCTGAGTTCCAAGAACACAGAAACTGCGAAGGACTTCCCAAGAAGAGTGCAAAAGTACCACAACATGCCTGCCTCCACAGCTTTTTCCTTGGGGACATGCCTAATTCCTGGCTGATTTGCCTTTCTCGTCTTAGGGTTGGGGTTCGGCCTAGGGCTAGGATTTTTAAAATCAGGAAGCCCTGATTTCCAGGCACACTGGAGTTGTGAAAGGCATCCAAACGGGAGTGCAAAAGTGCCACAACATGGCTGCTTTCACGGCTTTTTCCTTGGCAAGAAGCCTAACACCAGGCTGATTTCCCTTCCCAGGGTTACTGTAAGGCTTAGGCCTAGGGCTAGGATTTTTAAAACTAGGAAGCCCTTAGCTCCAGGCACACTGCAGCTGTTCAAGGCATCCCAAGGGGAGTACAAAAGTGCAACAACATGGCAGCTTTCACAGCTTTTTCCTTGGCACCATCCCTATACCTAGGCTGATTTATCTGCCTAGGGTTAGGGTTAGGCTTCAGCCTAGGGCTTGGAGTTTTTTAACCAGGAAGCCCTGAGTTCCAGGCTTACTGCATCTGCCAAAGGCATCCCAAAGGGAGTGCAGAAGTGCCAGAAAATGGCTGCTTTCACGGCTTTTCCCTTAGGAAGAACCCTAATACCCGGCTGATTTACCTTCCTAGGGTTACTGTTAGGCTTAGGCCTAGGACTTTTAAAACCAGGAAGCCCTGGGCTCCAGGCACATGCAGCTCTTAAAGGCATCCCAAGAGGGCCGCAGAAGTGACACGACTTGGCTGTCTCTGCTGGTATTCTCATGAGACCATCCCGAACCATAGGCTGATTTTCCTTCCTAGGGTTAACGTTTGAGTTACGCCTAGGGTAAGAGTTCTATTAACCAGAAAGCCCTGAGTTCCAAGAACACAGCAGCTACGAAGAACTAACCAAGAAGAGCGCAAAAGCACCACAACATGCCTGCCTCCACAGCTTTTTCCTTGGGGACATGCCTAATTCCTGGCTGATTTGCCTTTCTCGTCTTAGGGTTGGGGTTTAGCCTGCGGCTAGGATTATTTAACTAGGAAGCCCTGAGTTCCAGGCTTACTGCATCTGCCAAAGGCATCCCAAAGGGAGTGCAAAAGTGCCACAACATGGCTGTTTTAACGGCTTTTCCCTTAGGAAGAACCCTAATACCCGGCTGATTTACCTTCCTAGGGTTACTGTTAGGCTTAGGCCTAGGACTTTTAAAACCAGGAAGCCCTGGGCTCTAGGCACACTGCAGCTGCGAAAGGCATCCCAAGGGGAGCGCAAAAGTGACACAACTTGGCTGCCACCACTGATATTTCCATGAGACCATCCCGAACCATAGGCTGATTTTCCTTCCTAGGGTTAAGGTTTGAGTTACGCCTAGGGTAAGGGTTCTATTAACCAGAAAGCCCTCAGTTCCAAGAACACAGCAGCTGCGAAGGACTACCCAAGAAGAGCGCAAAAGTATCACAACATGCCTGCCTCCACAGCTTTTTCCTTGGGGACATGCCTAATTCCTGGCTGATTTGCCTTTCTCGTCTTAGGGTTGGGGTTCGGCCTAGGGCTAGGATTTTTTTAACTAGGAAGCCCTGAGTTCCAGGCTTACTTCATCTGCCAAAGGCATCCCAAAGGGAGTGCAGAAGTGCCACAACATGGCTGCTTTCACGGCTTTTCCCTTAGGAAGAACCCTAATACCCGGCTGATTTACCTTCCTAGGGTTACTGTTAGGCTTAGGCCTAGGATTTTTAAAACCAGGAAGCCCTGGGCTCCAGGCACACTGCAGCTGCGAAAGGCATCCCAAGGGGAGCGCAAAAGTGACACAACTTGGCTGCCACCACTGATATTTCCATGAGACCATCCCGAAGCATAGGCTGATTTTCCTTCCTAGGCTTATGGTTTGAGTTATGCCTAGGGTAAGGGTTCTATTAACCAGAAAGCCCTGACTTCCAAGAACACAGCAGCTGCGAAGGACTACCCAAGAAGAGCGCAAAAGTACCACAACATGCCTGCCTCCACAGCTTTTTCCTTGGGGACATGCCTAATTCCTGGCTGATTTGCCTTTCTCGTCTTAGGGATGGGGTTTAGCCTGCGGCTAGGATTATTTAACTAGGAAGCCCTGAGTTCCAGGCTTACTGCATCTGCCAAAGGCATCCCAAAGGGAGTGCAAAAGTGCCACAACATGGCTGCTTTCACGGCTTTTCCCTTAGGAAGAACCCTAATACCCGGCTGATTTACCTTCCTAGGGTTACTGTTAGGCTTAGGCCTAGGACTTTTAAAACCAGGAAGCCCTGGGCTCCAGGCACACTGCAGCTGAGAAAGGCATCCCAAGGGGAGCGCAAAAGTGACACAACTTGGCTGCCACCACTGATATTTCCATGAGACCATCCCGAACCATAGGCTGAATTTCCATCCTAGGGTTAAGGTTTGAGTTACGCCTAGGGTAAGGGTTCTATTAACCAGAAAGCCCTGAGTTCCAAGAACACAGCAGCTGCGAAGGACTTCCCAAGAAGAGCGCAAAAGTACCACAACATGCGTGCCTCCACAGCTTTTTCCTTGGGGACATGCCTAATTCCTGGCTGGTTTGCCTTTCTTGTCTTGGGGTTGGGGTTCGGCCTGCGGCTAGGATTTTTAAAATCAGGAAGCCCTGAGTTCCAGGCACACTGCAGCTGTGAAAGGCATCCAAAAGTGAGTGCAAAAGTGCCACAACATGGTTGCTTTCACGGCTTTTTCCTTGGCAAGAAGCTTAACACCAGGCTGATTTCCCTTCGCAAGGTTACTGTTAGGCTTAGGCCTAGGGCTAGGATTTTTAAAACTAGGAAGCCCTTAGATCAAGGCACACTGCAGCTGTTCAAGGCATCCCAAGGGGAGTACAAAAGTGCAACAACATGGCAGCTTTCACAGCTTTTTCCTTGGCACCATCCCTATACCTAGGCTGATTTAGCTGCCTAGGGTTAGGGTTAGGCTTCAGCCTAGGGCTTGGAGTTTTTTAACCAGGAAGCCCTGAGTTCCAGGCTTACTGCATCTGCCAAAGGCATCCCAAAGGGAGTGCAGAAGTGCCACAACATGGCTGCTTTCACGGCTTTTCCCTTAGGAAGAACCCTAATACCCGGCTGATTTACCTTCCTAGGGTTACTGTTAGGCTTAGGCCTAGGACTTTTAAAACCAGGAAGCCCTGGGCTCCAGGCACACTGCAGCTGAGAAAGGCATCCCAAGGGGAGCGCAAAAGTGACACAACTTGGCTGCCACCACTGATATTTCCATGAGACCATCCCGAACCATAGGCTGATTTTCCTTCCTAGGCTTATGGTTTGAGTTATGCCTAGGGTAAGGGTTCTATTAACCAGAAAGCCCTGAGTTCCAAGAACACAGAAACTGCGAAGGACTTCCCAAGAAGAGTGCAAAAGTACCACAACATGCCTGCCTCCACAGCTTTTTCCTTGGGGACATGCCTAATTCCTGGCTGATTTGCCTTTCTCGTCTTAGGGTTGGGGTTCGGCCTAGGGCTAGGATTTTTAAAATCAGGAAGCCCTGATTTCCAGGCACACTGGAGCTGTGAAAGGCATCCAAACGGGAGTGCAAAAGTGCCACAACATGGCTGCTTTCACGGCTTTTTCCTTGGCAAGAATCCTAACACCAGGCTGATTTCCCTTCCCAGGGTTACTGTAAGGCTTAGGCCTAGGGCTAGGATTTTTAAAACTAGGAAGCCCTTAGCTCCAGGCACACTGCAGCTGTTCAAGGCATCCCAAGGGGAGTACAAAAGTGCAACAACATGGCAGCTTTCACAGCTTTTTCCTTGGCACCATCCCTATACCTAGGCTGATTTATCTGCCTAGGGTTAGGGTTAGGGTTCAGCCTAGGGCTTGGAGTTTTTTAACCAGGAAGCCCTGAGTTCCAGGCTTACTGCATCTGCCAAAGGCATCCCAAAGGGAGTGCAGAAGTGCCAGAAAATGGCTGCTATCACGGCTTTTCCCTTAGGAAGAACCCTAATACCCGGCTGATTTACCTTCCTAGGGTTACTGTTAGGCTTAGGCCTAGGACTTTTAAAACCTGGAAGCCCTGGGCTCCAGGCACATGCAGCTCTTAAAGGCATCCCAAGAGGGCCGCAGAAGTGACACGACTTGGCTGTCTCTGCTGGTATTCTCATGAGACCATCCCGAACCATAGGCTGATTTTCCTTCCTAGGGTTAACGTTTGAGTTACGCCTAGGGTAAGAGTTCTATTAACCAGAAAGCCCTGAGTTCCAAGAACACAGCAGCTGCGAAGAACTAACCAAGAAGAGCGCAAAAGCACCACAACATGCCTGCCTCCACAGCTTTTTCCTTGGGGACATGCCTAATTCCTGGCTGATTTGCCTTTCTCGTCTTAGGGTTGGGGTTTAGCCTGCGGCTAGGATTATTTAACTAGGAAGCCCTGAGTTCCAGGCTTACTGCATCTGCCAAAGGCATCCCAAAGGGAGTGCAAAAGTGCCACAACATGGCTGTTTTAACGGCTTTTCCCTTAGGAAGAACCCTAATACGCGGCTGATTTACCTTCCTAGGGTTACTGTTAGGCTTAGGCCTAGGACTTTTAAAACCAGGAAGCCCTGGGCTCTAGGCACACTGCAGCTGCGAAAGGCATCCCAAGGGGAGCGCAAAAGTGACACAACTTGGCTGCCACCACTGATATTTCCATGAGACCATCCCGAACCATAGGCTGATTTTCCTTCCTAGGGTTAAGGTTTGAGTTACGCCTAGGGTAAGGTTTCTATTAACCAGAAAGCCCTCAGTTCCAAGAACACAGCAGCTGCGAAGGACTACCCAAGAAGAGCGCAAAAGTATCACAACATGCCTTCCTCCACAGCTTTTTCCTTGGGGACATGCCTAATTCCTGGCTGATTTGCCTTTCTCGTCTTAGGGTTGGGGTTCGGCCTAGGGCTAGGATTTTTTTAACTAGGAAGCCCTGAGTTCCAGGCTTACTTCATCTGCCAAAGGCATCCCAAAGGGAGTGCAGAAGTGCCACAACATGGCTGCTTTCACGGCTTTTCCCTTAGGAAGAACCCTAATACCCGGCTGATTTACCTTCCTAGGGTTACTGTTAGGCTTAGGCCTAGGATTTTTAAAACCAGGAAGCCCTGGGCTCCAGGCACACTGCAGCTGCGAAAGGCATCCCAAGGGGAGCGCAAAAGTGACACAACTTGGCTGCCACCACTGATATTTCCATGAGACCATCCCGAACCATAGGCTGATTTTCCTTCCTAGGCTTATGGTTTGAGTTATGCCTAGGGTAAGGGTTCTATTAACCAGAAAGCCCTGAGTTCCAAGAACACAGCAACTGCGAAGGACTTCCCAAGAAGAGTGAAAAGTACCACAACATGCCTGCCTCCACAGCTTTTTCCTTGGGGACATGCCTAATTCCTGGCTGATTTGCCTTTCTCGTCTTAGGGTTGGGGTTCGGACTAGGGCTAGGATTTTTTTAACGAGGAAGCCCTGAGTTCCAGGCTTACTTCATCTGCCAAAGGCAACCCAAAGGGAGTGCAAAAGTGCCACAACATGGCTGTTTTAATGGCTTTTCCCTTAGGAAGAACCCTAATACCCGGCTGATTTACCTTCCTAGGGTTACTGTTAGGCTTAGGCCTAGGACTTTTAAAACCAGGAAGCCCTGGGCTCCAGGCACTCTGCAGCTTCGAAAGGCATCCCAAGGGGAGCGCAAAAGTGACACAACTTGGCTGCCACCACTGATATTTCCATGAGACCATCCCGAACCATAGGCTGATTTTCCTTCCTAGGGTTAAGGTTTGAGTTACGCCTAGGGTAAGGGTTCTATTAACCAGAAAGCCCTGAGTTCCAAGAACACAGCAGCTGCGAAGGACTTCCCAAGAAGAGCGCAAAAGTACCACAACATGCCTGCCTCCACAGCTTTTTCCTTGGGGACATGCCTAATTCCTGGCTGATTTGCCTTTCTCGTCTTAGGGTTGGGGTTCGGCCTAGGGCTAGGATTTTTAAAATCAGGAAGCCCTGATTTCCAGGCACACTGGAGCTGTGAAAGGCATCCAAAAGGGAGTGAAAAAGTGCCACAACATGGTTGCTTTCACGGCTTTTTCCTTGGCAAGACGCCTAACAAGAGGCTGATTTCCCTTCCCAGGGTTACTTTTAGGCTTAGGCCTAGGGCTAGGATTTTTAAAACTAGGAAGCCCTTAGCTCCAGGCACACTGCAGCTGTTCAAGGCATCCCAAGGGGAGTACAAAAGTGCAACAACATGGCAGCTTTCACAGCTTTTTCCTTGGCACTATCCCTATACCTATGCTGATTTATCTGCCTAGGGTAATGGTTAGGCTTCAGCCTAGGGCTTGGAGTTTTTTAACCAGGAAGCCCTGAGTTCCAGGCTTACTGCATCTGCCAAAGGCATCCCAAAGGGAGTGCAGAAGTGCCAGAAAATGGCTGCTTTCACGGCTTTTCCCTTAGGAAGAACCCTAATACCCGGCTGATTTACCTTCCTAGGGTTACTGTTAGGCTTAGGCCTAGGACTTTTAAAACCAGGAAGCCCTGGGCTCCAGGCACACTGCAGCTGAGAAAGGCATCCCAAGGGGAGCGCAAAAGTGACACAACTTGGCTGCCACCACTGATATTTCCATGAGACCATCCCGAAGCATAGGCTGATTTTCCTTCCTAGGCTTATGGTTTGAGTTATGCCTAGGGTAAGGGTTCTATTAACCAGAAAGCCCTGACTTCCAAGAACACAGCAGCTGCGAAGGACTACCCAAGAAGAGCGCAAAAGTACCACAACATGCCTGCCTCCACAGCTTTTTCCTTGGGGACATGCCTAATTCCTGGCTGATTTGCCTTTCTCGTCTTAGGGATGGGGTTTAGCCTGCGGCTAGGATTATTTAACTAGGAAGCCCTGAGTTCCAGGCTTACTGCATCTGCCAAAGGCATCCCAAAGGGAGTGCAAAAGTGCCACAACATGGCTGCTTTCACGGCTTTTCCCTTAGGAAGAACCCTAATACGCGGCTGATTTACCTTCCTAGGGTTACTGTTAGGCTTAGGCCTAGGACTTTTAAAACCAGGAAGCCCTGGGCTCCAGGCACACTGCAGCTGAGAAAGGCATCCCAAGGGGAGCGCAAAAGTGACACAACTTGGCTGCCACCACTGATATTTCCATGAGACCATCCCGAAGCATAGGCTGATTTTCATTCCTAGGGTTAAGGTTTGAGTTACGCCTAGGGTAAGGGTTCTATTAACCAGAAAGCCCTGAGTTCCAAGAACACAGCAGCTGCGAAGGACTACCCAAGAAGAGTGCAAAAGTACCACAACGTGCCTGCCTCCACAGCTTTTTCCTTGGGGACATGCCTAAATCCTGGCTGATTTGCCTTTCTCGTCTTAGGGTTGGGGTTTGGCCTGCGGCTAGGATTATTTAACTAGGAAGCCCTGAGTTCCAGGCTTACTGCATCTGCCAAAGGCATCCCAAAGGGAGTGCAAAAGTTCCACAACATGGCTGTTTCACGGCTTTTCCCTTAGGAAGAACCCTAATACGCGGCTGATTTACCTTCCTAGGGTGACTGTTAGGCTTAGGCCTAGGACTTTTAAAACCAGGAAGCCCTGGGCTCCAGGCACACTGCAGCTGCGGAAGGCAGCCCAAGAGGGCTGCCGAAGTGACACAACTTGGCTGCCACTACTGATATTTCCATGAGACCATCCCGAACCATAGGCTGATTTTCCTTCCTAGGGTTAAGGTTTGAGTTACGCCTAGGGTTAGGGTTCTATTAACCAGAAAGCCCTGAGTTCCAAGAACACAGCAGCTGCGAAGGACTTCCCAAGAAGAGCGCAAAAGTACCACAACATGCCTGCCTCCACAGCTTTTTCCTTGGGGACATGCCTAATTCCTGGCTGATTTGCCTTTCTCGTCTTAGGGTTGGGGTTCGGCCTAGTGCTAGGATTTTTAAAATCAGGAAGCCCTGAGTTTCAGGCACACTGGAGCTGTGAAAGGCATCCAAAAGGGAGTGCAAAAGTGCCACAACATGGCTGCTTTCACGGCTTTTTCCTTGGCAAGAAGCCTAACACCAGGCTGATTTCCCTTCCCAGGGTTACTGTAAGGCTTAGGCCTAGGGCTAGGATTTTTAAAACTAGGAAGCCCTGGGCTCCAGGCACACTGCAGCTGCAAAAGGAATCCCAAGGGGAGTACAAAAGTGCAACAACATGGCAGCTTTCACAGCTTTTTCCTTGGTACCATCCCTATACCTAGGCTGATTTATCTGCCTAGGGTTAGGGTTAGGCTTCAGCCTAGGGCTTGGAGTTTTTTAACCAGGAAGCCCTGAGTTCCAGGCTTACTGCATCTGCCAAAGGCATCCCAAAGGGAGTGCTAAGTGCCACAACATGGCTGCTTTCACGGCTTTTCCCTTAGGAAGAACCCTAATACCCGGCTGATTTACCTTCCTAGGGTTACTGTTAGGCTTAGGCCTAGGACTTTTAAAACCAGGAAGCCCTGGGCTCCAGGCACACTGCAGCTGCGAAAGGCATCCCAAGGGGAGCGCAAAAGTGACACAACTTGGCTGCCACCACTGATATTTCCATGAGACCATCCCGAAGCATAGGCTGATTTTCCTTCCTAGGGTTAAGGTTTGAGTTACGCCTAGGGTAAGGGTTCTATTAACCAGAAAGCCCTGAGTTCCAAGAACACAGCAGCTGCGAAGGACTTCCCAAGAAGAGCGCAAAAGTACCACAACATGCCTGCCTCCACAGCTTTTTCCTTGGGGACATGCCTAATTCCTGGCTGATTTGCCTTTCTCGTCTTAGGGTTGGGGTTTGGCCTGCGGCTAGGATTATTTAACTAGGAAGCCCTGAGTTCCAGGCTTTCTTCATCTGCCAAAGGCATCCCAAAGGGAGTGCAGAAGTGCCACAACATGGCTGCTTTCACGGCTTTTCCCTTAGGAAGAACCCTAATACCCGGCAGATTTACCTTCTTAGGGTTACTGTTAGGCTTAGGCCTAGGACTTTTAAAACCAGGAAGCCCTGGGCTCCAGGCACATGCAGCTGCGAAAGGCATCCCAAGAGGGCTGCCGAAGTGACACAACTTGGCTGTCTCTGCTGCTATTCTCATGAGCCCATCCCGAACCATAGGCTGATTTTCCTTCCAAGGGTTAAGGTTTGAGTTACGCCTAGGGTAAGGGTTCTATTAACCAGAAAGCCCTGAGTTCCAAGAACACAGCAGCTGCGAAGGACAACCCAAGAAGAGTTCAAAAGTACCACAACATGCCTGCCTCCACAGCTTTTTCCTTGGGGACATGCCTAATTCCTGGCTGATTTGCCTTTCTCTTCTTAGGGTTAGGGTTCGGCCTAGGGCTAGGATTATTTAACTAGGAAGCCCTGAGTTCCAGGCTTACTGCATCTGCCAAAGGCATCCCAAAGGGAGTGCAGAAGTGCCACAACATGGCTGCTTTCACGGCTTTTCCCTTAGGAAGAACCCTAATACGCGGCTGATTTACCTTCCTAGGGTTACTGTTAGGCTTAGGCCTAGGACTTTTAAAACCAGGAAGCCCTGGGCTCTAGGCACACTGCAGCTGCGAAAGGCATCCCAAGGGGAGCGCAAAAGTGACACAACTTGGCTGCCACCACTGATATTTCCATGAGACCATCCCGAACCATAGGCTGATTTGCCTTCCTAGGGTTAAGGTTTGAGTTACGCCTAGGGTAAGGGTTCTATTAACCAGAAAGCCCTGAGTTCCAAGAACACAGCAGCTGCGAAGGACTACCCAAGAAGAGCGCAAAAGTACCACAACATGCCTGCCTCCACAGCTTTTTCCTTGGGGACATGCCTAATCCCTGGCTGAATTGCCTTTCTCGTCTTAGGGTTGGGGTTCGGCCTAGGGCTAGGATTTTTAACTAGGAAGCCCTGAGTTCCAGGCTTACTTCATCTGCAAAGGCATCCCAAAGGGAGTGCAAAAGTGCCACAACCTGGCTGCTTTCATGGCTTTTTCCTTGGCAAGAAGTCTAACACCAAGCTGATTTCCCTTCCCAGGGTTACAGTAAGGCTTAGGCCTAGGGCTAGGGTTTTTAAAACTAGGAAGCCCTTAGCTCCAGAAACACTGCAGCTGTTCAAGGCGTCCCAAGGGGAGTACAAAAGTGCAACAACATGGCAGCTTTCACAGCTTTTTCCTTGGCACCATCCCTATACCTAGGCTGATTTATCTGCCTAGGGTTAGGGTTAGGCTTCAGCCTAGGGCTTGGAGTTTTTTAACCAGGAAGCCCTGAGTTCCAGGCTTACTGCATCTGCCAAAGGCATCCCAAAGGGAGTGCAGAAGTGCCACAACATGGCTGCTTTCACGGCTTTTCCCTTAGGAAGAACCCTAATACGCGGCTGATTTACCTTCCTAGGGTTACAGTTAGGCTTAGGCCTAGGACTTTTAAAACCAGGAAGCCCTGGGCTCCAGGCACACTGCAGCGGAGAAAGGCATCCCAAGGGGAGCGCAAAAGTGACACAACTTGGCTGCCACCACTGATATTTCCATGAGACCATCCCGAACCACAGACTGATTTTCCTTCCTAGGGTTAAGGTTTGAGTTACGCCTAGGGTAAGGGTTCTATTAACCAGAAAGCCCTGAGTTCCAAGAACACAGCAGCTGCGAAGGACTACCCAAGAAGAGCGCAAAAGTACCACAACATGCCTGCCTCCACAGCTTTTTCCTTGGGGACATGCCTAATTCCTGGCTGATTTGCCTTTCTCGTCTTAGGGTTGGGGTTCGGCCTAGGGCTAGGATTTTTAAAATCAGGAAGCCCTGAGTTCCAGGCTTACTTCATCAGCCAAAGTCATTCGAAAGGGAGTGCAAAAGTGCCACAACATGGCTGCTTTCATGGCTTTTTCCTTGGCAAGAAGCCTAACACCAGGCTGATTTCCCTTCCCAGGGTTACTGTTAGGCTTTGGCCTATGGCTAGGATTTTTAAAACTAGGAAGCCCTTAGCTCCAGGCACACTGCAGCTGCAAAAGGCATCCCAAGGGGAGTACAAAAGTGCAACAACATGGCAGCTTTCACAGCTTTTTCCTTGGCACCATCCCTATACCTAGGCTGATTTAACTGCCTAGGGTTAGGGTTAGGGTTCGGCCTAGGGCTTGGAGATTTTTAACCAGGAAGCCCTGAGTTCCAGGCTTACTGCATCTGCCAAAGGCATCCCAAAGGGAGTGCAGAAGTGCCACAACATGGCTGCTTTCACGGCTTTTCCCTTAGGAAGAACCCTTATACCCGGCTGATTTACCTTCCTAGGGTTACTGTTAGGCTTAGGCCTAGGACTTTTAAAACCAGGAAGCCCTGGGCTCCAGGCACACTGCAGCTGCGAAAGGCATCCCAAGGGGAGCGCAAAAGTGACACAACTTGGCTGCCACCACTGATATTTCCATGAAACCATCCCGAACCATAGGCTGATTTTCCTTCCCAGGGTTAAGGTTTGAGTTACGCCTAGGGTAAGGGTTCTATTAACCAGAAAGCCCTGAGTTCCAAGAACACAGCAGCTGCGAAGGACTTCCCAAGAAGAGCGCAAAAGTACCACAACATGCGTGCCTCCACAGCTTTTTCCTTGGGGACATGCCTAATTCCTGGCTGATTTGCTTTTCTCGTCTTAGGGTTAGGGTTCGGACTACGGCTAGGATTTTTTTAACTAGGAAGCCCTGAGTTCCAGGCTTACTGCATCTGCCAAAGGCATCCCAAAGGGAGTGCAGAAGTGCCACAACATGGCTGCTTTCACGGCTTTTTCCTTGGCAAGAAGCCTAACACCAAGCTGATTTCCCTTCCCAGGGTTACTGTAAGGCTTAGGCCTAGGGCTAGGATTTTTAAAATCAGGAAGCCTTGAGTTCCAGGCACACTGGAGCTGTGAAAGGCATCCCAAAGGGAGTGCAAAAGCGCCACAACATGGCTGCTTTCACGGCTTTTTCCTTAGGAAGAACCCTAATACACGGCTGATTTACCTTCCTAGGGTTACTGTTAGGCTTAGGCCTAGGACTTTTAAAACCAGGAAGCCCTGGGCTCCAGGCACATGCAGCTGTGAAAGGCATCCCAAGGGGAGCGCAAAAGTGACACAACTTGGCTGCCACCACTGATATTTCCATGAGCCCATCCTGAACCATAGGCTGATTTTACTTCCTAGGGTTAAGGTTTGAGTTACGCCTAGGGTAAGGGTTCTATTAACCAGAAAGCCCTGAGTTCCAAGAACACAGCAACTGCGAAGGACTAGCCAAGAAGAGCGCAAAAGTACCACACCATGCCTGCCTCCACAGCTTTTTCCTTGGGGACATGCCTAATTCCTGGCTGATTTGCCTTTCTCGTCTTAGGGTTGGGGTTCGGCCTAGGGCTAGGATTTTTAAAATCAGGAAGCCCTGAGTTCCAGGCACACTGGAGCTGTGAAAGGCATCCAAAAGGGAGTGCAAAAGTGCCACAACATGGCTGCTTTCACGGCTTTTTCCTTGGCAAGAAGCCTAACACCAAGCTGATTTCCCTTCCCAGGGTTACTGTAAGGCTTAGGCCTAGGGCTAGGGTTTTTAAAACTAGGAAGCCCTTAGCTCCAGAAACACTGCAGCTGTTCAAGGCGTCCCAAGGGGAGTACAAAAGTGCAACAACATGGCAGCTTTCACAGCTTTTTCCTTGGCACCATCCCTATACCTAGGCTGATTTATCTGCCTAGGGTTAGGGTTAGGCTTCAGCCTAGGGCTTGGAGTTTTTTAACCAGGAAGCCCTGAGTTCCAGGCTTACTGCATCTGCCAAAGGCATCCCAAAGGGAGTGCAGAAGTGCCACAACATGGCTGCTTTCACGGCTTTTCCCTTAGGAAGAACCCTAATACGCGGCTGATTTACCTTCCTAGGGTTACTGTTAGGCTTAGGCCTAGGACTTTTAAAACCAGGAAGCCCTGGGCTCCAGGCACACTGCAGCGGAGAAAGGCATCCCAAGGGGAGCGCAAAAGTGACACAACTTGGCTGCCACCACTGATATTTCCATGAGACCATCCCGAACCACAGACTGATTTTCCTTCCTAGGGTTAAGGTTTGAGTTACGCCTAGGGTAAGGGTTCTATTAACCAGAAAGCCCTGAGTTCCAAGAACACAGCAGCTGCGAAGGACTACCCAAGAAGAGCGCAAAAGTACCACAACATGCCTGCCTCCACAGCTTTTTCCTTGGGGACATGCCTAATTCCTGGCTGATTTGCCTTTCTCGTCTTAGGGTTGGGGTTCGGCCTAGGGCTAGGATTTTTAAAATCAGGAAGCCCTGAGTTCCAGGCTTACTTCATCAGCCAAAGGCATTCGAAAGGGAGTGCAAAAGTGCCACAACATGGCTGCTTTCACGGCTTTTTCCTTGGCAAGAAGCCTAACACCAGGCTGATTTCCCTTCCCAGGGTTACTGTTAGGCTTGGGCCTAGGGCTAGGATTTTTAAAACTAGGAAGCCCTTAGCTCCAGGCACACTGCAGCTGCAAAAGGCATCCCAAGGGGAGTACAAAAGTGCAACAACATGGCAGCTTTCACAGCTTTTTCCTTGGCACCATCCCTATACCTAAGCTGATTTAACTGCCTAGGGTTAGGGTTAGGGTTCGGCCTAGGGCTTGGAGATTTTTAACCAGGAAGCCCTGAGTTCCAGGCTTACTGCATCTGCCAAAGGCATCCCAAAGGGAGTGCAGAAGTGCCACAACATGGCTGCTTTCACGGCTTTTCCCTTAGGAAGAACCCTAATACCCGGCTGATTTACCTTCCTAGGTTTACTGTTAGGCTTAGGCCTAGGACTTTTAAAACCAGGAAGCCCTGGGCTCTAGGCACACTGCAGATGCGAAAGGCATCCCAATGGGAGCGCAAAAGTGACACAACTTGGCTGCCACCACTGATATTTCCATGAGACCATCCCGAACCATAGGCTGATTTGCCTTCCTAGGGTTAAGGTTTGAGTTACGCCTAGAGTAAGGGTTCTATTAACCAGAAAGCCCTGAGTTCCAAGAACACAGCAGCTGCGAAGGACTACCCAAGAAGAGCGCAAAAGTACCACAACATGCCTGCCTCCACAGCTTTTTCCTTGGGGATATGCCTAATTCCTGGCTGATTTGCCTTTCTCGTCTTAGGGTTGGGGTTCGGCCTAGGGCTAGGATTTTTAAAATCAGGAAGCCCTGAGTTCCAGGCACACTGGAGCTGTGAAAGGCATCCAAAAGGGAGTGCAAAAGTGCCACAACATGGCTGCTTTCACGGCTTTTTCCATGGCAAGAAGCCTAACACCAGGCTGATTTCCCTTCCCAGGGTTACTCTAAGGCTTAGGCCTAGGGCTAGGATTTTTAAAACTAGGAAGCCCTTAGCTCCAGGCACACTGCAGCTGTTCAAGGCATCCCAAGGGGAGTACAAAAGTGCAACAACATGGCAGCTTTCACAGCTTTTTCCTTGGCACCATCCCTATACCTAGGCTGATTTATCTGCCTAGGGTTAGGGTTAGGCTTCAGCCTAGGGCTTGGAGTTTTTTAACCAGGAAGCCCTGAGTTCCAGGCTTACTGCATCTGCCAAAGGCATCCCAAAGGGAGTGCAGAAGTGCCACAACATGGCTGCTTTCACGGCTTTTCCCTTAGGAAGAACCCTAATACCCGGCTGATTTACCTTCCTAGGGTTACTGTTAGGCTTAGGCCTAGGACTTTTAAAACCAGGAAGCCCTGGGCTCCAGGCACACTGCAGCTGCGAAAGGCATCCCAAGGGGAGCGCAAAAGTGACACAACTTGGCTGCCACCACTGATATTTCCATGAGACCATCCCGAACCACAGACTTATTTTCCTTCCTAGGGTTAAGGTTTGCGTTACGCCTAGGGTAAGCGTTCTATTAACCAGAAAGCCCTGAGTTCCAAGAACACAGCAGCTGCGAAGGACTACCCAAGAAGAGCGCAAAAGTACCACAACATGCCTGCCTCCACAGCTTTTTCCTTGGGGACATGCCTAATTCCTGGCTGATTTGCCTTTCTCGTCTTAGGGTTGGGGTTCGGCCTAGGGCTAGGATTTTTAAAATCAGGAAGCCCTGAGTTCCAGGCTTACTTCATCAGCCAACGGCATTGGAAAGGGAGTGCAAAAGTGCCACAACATGGCTGCTTTCACGGCTTTTTCCTTGGCAAGAAGCCTAACACCAGGCTGATTTACCTTCCTAGGGTTACTGTTAGGCTTAGGCCTAGGGCTAGGATTTTTAAAACTAGGAAGCCCTTAGCTCCAGGCACACTGCAGCTGCAAAAGGCATCCCAAGGGGAGTACAAAAGTGCAACAACATGGCAGCTTTCACAGCTTTTTCCTTGGCACCATCCCTATACCTAAGCTGATTTAACTGCCTAGGGTTAGGGTTAGGGTTCGGCCTAGGGCTTGGAGATTTTTAACCAGGAAGCCCTGAGTTCCAGGCTTACTGCATCTGCCAAAGGCATCCCAAAGGGAGTGCAGAAGTGCCACAACATGGCTGCTTTCACGGCTTTTCCCTTAGGAAGAACCCTTATACCCGGCTGATTTACCTTCCTAGGGTTACTGTTAGGCTT
Organism: Ammospiza maritima maritima; assembly: GCA_036010785.1. Lineage (NCBI taxonomy): Eukaryota > Metazoa > Chordata > Aves > Passeriformes > Passerellidae > Ammospiza > Ammospiza maritima. Next base: position 66,482 of record JAYKTQ010000489.1, read on the forward strand.
AGGCCTAGGACTTTTAAAACCAGGAAGCCCTGGGCTCCAGGCACACTGCAGCTGCGAAAGGCATCCCAAGGGGAGCGCAAAAGTGACACAACTTGGCTGCCACCACTGATATTTCCATGAAACCATCCCGAACCATAGGCTGATTTTCCTTCCCAGGGTTAAGGTTTGAGTTACGCCTAGGGTAAGGGTTCTATTAACCAGAAAGCCCTGAGTTCCAAGAACACAGCAGCTGCGAAGGACTTCCCAAGAAGAGCGCAAAAGTACCACAACATGCCTGCCTCCACAGCTTTTTCCTTGGGGACATGCCTAATTCCTGGCTGATTTGCTTTTCTCGTCTTAGGGTTAGGGTTCGGACTAGGGCTAGGATTTTTTTAACTAGGAAGCCCTGAGTTCCAGGCTTACTGCATCTGCCAAAGGCATCCCAAAAGGAGTGCAGAAGTGCCACAACATGGCTGCTTTCACGGCTTTTCCCTTAGGAAGAACCCTAATACCCGGCTGATTTACCTTCCTAGGGTTACTGTTAGGCTTAGGCCTAGGACTTTTAAAACCAGGAAGCCCTGGGCTCTAGGCACACTGCAGCTGCGAAAGGCATCCCAAGGGGAGCGCAAAAGTGACACAACTTGGCTGCCACCATTGATATTTCCATGAGACCATCCCGAACCATAGGCTGATTTTCCTTCCTAGGGTTAAGGTTTGAGTTACGCCTAGGGTAAGGGTTCTATTAACCAGAAAGCCCTGAGTTCCAAGAACACAGCAGCTGCGAAGGACTACCCAAGAAGAGCGCAAAAGTACCACAACATGCCTGCCTCCACAGCTTTTTCCTTGGGGATATGCCTAATTCCTGGCTGATTTGCCTTTCTCGTCTTAGGGTTGGGGTTCGGCCTAGGGCTAGGATTTTTAAAATCAGGAAGCCCTGAGTTCCAGGCACACTGGAGCTGTGAAAGGCATCCAAAAGGGAGTGCAAAAGTGCCACAACATGGCTGCTTTCACGGCTTTTTCCTTGGCAAGACGCCTAACACCAGGCTGATTTCCCTTCCCAGGGTTACTGTAAGGCTTAGGCCTAGGGCTAGGATTTTTAAAACTAGGAAGCCCTTAGCTCCAGGCACACTGAAGCTGTTCAAGGCATCCCAAGGGAAGTCCAAAAGTGCAACAACATGGCAGCATTCACAGCTTTTTCCTTGGCACCATCCCTATACCTAGGCTGATTTATCTGCCTAGGGTTAGGGTTAGGCTTCAGCCTAGGGCTTGGAGTTTTTTAACCAGGAAGCCCTGAGTTCCAGGCTTACTGCATCTGCCAAAGACATCCCAAAGGGAGTGCAGAAGTGCCACAACATGGCTGCTTTCACGGCTTTTCCCTTAGGAAGAACCCTAATACGCGGCTGATTTACCTTCCTAGGGTTACTGTTAGGCTTAGGCCTCGGACTTTTAAAACCAGGAAGCCCTGGGCTCCAGGCACACTGCAGCTGCGAAAGGCATCCCAAGGGGAGTGCAAAAGTGACACAACTTGGCTGCCACCACTGATATTTCCATGAGACCATCCCGAACCACAGACTGATTTTCCTTCCTAGGGTTAAGGTTTGAGTTACGCCTAGGGTAAGGGTTCTATTAACCAGAAAGCCCTGAGTTCCAAGAACACAGCAGCTGCGAAGGACTACCCAAGAAGAGCGCAAAAGTACCACAACATGCCTGCCTCCACAGCTTTTTCCTTGGGGACATGCCTAATTCCTGGCTGATTTGCCTTTCTCGTCTTAGGGTTGGGGTTCGGCCTAGGGCTAGGATTTTTAAAATCAGGAAGCCCTGAGTTCCAGGCTTACTTCATCAGCCAAAGGCATTCGAAAGGGAGTGCAAAAGTGCCACAACATGGCTGCTTTCACGGCTTTTTCCTTGGCAAGAAGCCTAACACCAGGCTGATTTAGCTTCCCAGGGTTACTGTTAGGCTTTGGCCTAGGGCTAGGATTTTTAAAACTAGGAAGCCCTTAGCTCCAGGAACACTGCTGCTGTTCAAGGCATCCCAAGGGGAGTACAAAAGTGCAACAACATGGCAGCTTTCACAGCTTTTTCCTTGGCACCATCCCTATACCTAAGCTGATTTAACTGCCTAGGGTTAGGGTTAGGGTTCGGCCTAGGGCTTGGAGATTTTTAACTAGGAAGCCCTGAGTTCCAGGCTTACTGCATCTGCCAAAGGCATCCCAAAGGGAGTGCAGAAGTGCCACAACATGGCTGCTTTCACGGCTTTTCCCTTAGGAAGAACCCTTATACCCGGCTGATTTACCTTCCTAGGGTTACTGTTAGGCTTAGGCCTAGGACTTTTAAAACCAGGAAGCCCTGGGCTCCAGGCACACTGCAGCTGCGAAAGGCATCCCAAGGGGAGCGCAAAAGTGACACAACTTGGCTGCCACCACTGATATTTCCATGAAACCATCCCGAACCATAGGCTGATTTTCCTTCCCAGGGTTAAGGTTTGAGTTACGCCTAGGGTAAGGGTTCTATTAACTAGAAAGCCCTGAGTTCCAAGAACACAGCAGCTGTGAAGGACTTCCCAAGAAGAGCGCAAAAGTACCACAACATGCGTGCCTCCACAGCTTTTTCCTTGGGGACATGCCTTATTCCTGGCTGATTTGCTTTTCTCGTCTTAGGGTTAGGGTTCGGACTACGGCTAGGATTTTTTTAACTAGGAAGCCCTGAGTTCCAGGCTTACTGCATCTGCCAAAGGCATCCCAAAGGGAGTGCAGAAGTGCCACAACATGGCTGCTTTCACGGCTTTTCCCTTAGGAAGAACCCTAATACCCGGCTGATTTACCTTCCTAGGTTTACTGTTAGGCTTAGGCCTAGGACTTTTAAAACCAGGAAGCCCTGGGCTCTAGGCACACTGCAGCTGCGAAAGGCATCCCAATGGGAGCGCAAAAGTGACACAACTTGGCTGCCACCACTGATATTTCCATGAGACCATCCCGAACCATAGGCTGATTTTCCTTCCTAGGGTTAAGGTTTGAGTTACGCCTAGGGTAAGGGTTCTATTAACCAGAAAGCCCTGAGTTCCAAGAACACAGCAGCTGCGAAGGACTACCCAAGAAGAGCGCAAAAGTACCTCAACATGCCTGCCTCCACAGCTTTTTCCTTGGGGATATGCCTAATTCCTGGCTGATTTGCCTTTCTCGTCTTAGGGTTGGGGTTCGGCCTAGGGCTAGGATTTTTAAAATCAGGAAGCCCTGAGTTCCAGGCACACTGGAGCTGTGAAAGGCATCCAAAAGGGAGTGCAAAAGTGCCACAACATGGCTGCTTTCACGGCTTTTTCCTTGGCAAGACGCCTAACACCAGGCTGATTTCCCTTCCCAGGGTTAGTGTAAGGCTTAGGCCTAGGGCTAGGATTTTTAAAACTAGGAAGCCCTTAGCTCCAGGCACACTGCAGCTGTTCAAGGCATCCCAAGGGAAGTCCAAAAGTGCAACAACATGGCAGCATTCACAGCTTTTTCCTTGGCACCATCCCTATACCTAGGCTGATTTATCTGCCTAGGGTTAGGGTTAGGCTTCAGCCTAGGGCTTGGAGTTTTTTAACCAGGAAGCCCTGAGTTCCAGGCTTACTGCATCTGCCAAAGACATCCCAAAGGGAGTGCAGAAGTGCCACAACATGGCTGCTTTCACGGCTTTTCCCTTAGGAAGAACCCTAATACGCGGCTGATTTACCTTCCTAGGGTTACTGTTAGGCTTAGGCCTAGGACTTTTAAAAACAGGAAGCCCTGGGCTCCAGGCACACTGCAGCTGCGAAAGGCATCCCAATGGGAGCGCAAAAGTGACACAACTTGGCTGCCACCACTGATATTTCCATGAGACCATCCCGAACCATAGGCTGATTTTCCTTCCTAGGGTTAAGGTTTGAGTTACGCCTAGGGTAAGTGTTCTATTAACCAGAAAGCCCTGAGTTCCAAGAACACAGCAGCTGCGAAGGACTACCCAAGAAGAGCGCAAAAGTACCACAACATGCCTGCCTCCACAGCTTTTTCCTTGGGGACATGCCTAATTCCTGGCTGATTTGCCTTTCTCGTCTTAGGGTTGGGGTTCGGCCTAGGGCTAGGATTTTTAAAATCAGGAAGCCCTGAGTTCCAGGCTTACTTCATCAGCCAAAGGCATTCGAAAGGGAGTGCAAAAGTGCCACAACATGGCTGCTTTCACGGCTTTTTCCTTGGCAAGAAGCCTAACACCAGGCTGATTTCCCTACCCAGGGTTACTGTTAGGCTTTGGCCTAGGGCTAGGATTTTTAAAACTAGGAAGCCCTTAGCTCCAGGCACACTGCAGCTGCAAAAGGCATCCCAAGGGGAGTAAAAAAGTGCAACAACATGGCAGCTTTCACAGCTTTTTCCTTGGCACCATCCCTATACCTAAGCTGATTTAACTGCCTAGGGTTAGGGTTAGGGTTCGGCCTAGGGCTTGGAGATTTTTAACCAGGAAGCCCTGAGTTCCAGGCTTACTGCATCTGCCAAAGGCATCCCAAAGGGAGTGCAGAAGTGCCACAACATGGCTGCTTTCACGGCTTTTCCCTTAGGAAGAACCCTTATACCCGGCTGATTTACCTTCCTAGGGTTACTGTTAGGCTTAGGCCTAGGACTTTTAAAACCAGGAAGCCCTGGGCTCCAGGCACACTGCAGCTGCGAAAGGCATCCCAAGGGGAGCGCAAAAGTGACACAACTTGGCTGCCACCACTGATATTTCCATGAAACCATCCCGAACCATAGGCTGATTTTCCTTCCCAGGGTTAAGGTTTGAGTTACGCCTAGGGTAAGGGTTCTATTAACCAGAAAGCCCTGAGTTCCAAGAACACAGCAGCTGCGAAGGACTTCCCAAGAAGAGCGCAAAAGTACCACAACATGCGTGCCTCCACAGCTTTTTCCTTGGGGACATGCCTAATTCCTGGCTGATTTGCTTTTCTCGTTTTAGGGTTAGGGTTCGTACTACGGCTAGGATTTTTTTAACTAGGAAGCCCTGAGTTCCAGGCTTACTGCATCTGCCAAAGGCATCCCAAAGGGAGTGCAGAAGTGCCACAACATGGCTGCTTTCACGGCTTTTCCCTTAGGAAGAACCCTAATACCCGGCTGATTTACCTTCCTAGGTTTACTGTTAGGCTTAGGCCTAGGACTTTTAAAACCAGGAAGCCCTGGGCTCTAGGCACACTGCAGCTGCGAAAGGCATCCCAATGGGAGCGCAAAAGTGACACAACTTGGCTGCCACCACTGATATTTCCATGAGACCATCCCGAACCATAGGCTGATTTTCCTTCCTAGGGTTAAGGTTTGAGTTACGCCTAGGGTAAGGGTTCTATTAACCAGAAAGCCCTGAGTTCCAAGAACACAGCAGCTGCGAAGGACTACCCAAGAAGAGCGCAAAAGTACCACAACATGCCTGCCTCCACAGCTTTTTCCTTGGGGATATGCCTAATTCCTGGCTGATTTGCCTTTCTCGTCTTAGGGTTGGGGTTCGGCCTAGGGCTAGGATTTTTAAAATCAGGAAGCCCTGAGTTCCAGGCACACTGGAGCTGTGAAAGGCATCCAAAAGGGAGTGCAAAAGTGCCACAACATGGCTGCTTTCACGGCTTTTTCCTTGGCAAGAAGCCTAACACCAGGCTGATTTCCCTTCCCAGGGTTACTGTTAGGCTTAGGCCTAGGGCTAGGATTTTTAAAACTAGGAAGCCCTTAGATCCAGGCACACTGCAGCTGTTCAAGGCATCCCAAGGGGAGTACAAAAGTGCAACAACATGGCAGCATTCACAGCTTTTTCCTTGGCACCAACCCTATACCTAGGCTGATTTATCTGCCTAGGGTTAGGGTTAGGCTTCAGCCTAGGGCTTGGAGTTTTTTAACCAGGAAGCCCTGAGTTCCAGGCTTACTGCATCTGCCAAAGGCATCCCAAAGGGAGTGCAGAAGTGCCACAACATGGCTGCTTTCACGGGTTTTCCCTTAGGAAGAACCCTAATACCCGACTGATTTACCTTCCTAGGGTTACTGTTAGGCTTAGGCCTAGGACTTTTAAAACCAGGAAGCCCTGGGCTGCAGGCACACTGCGTCTGCGAAAGGCATTCCAAGGGGAGCGCAAAAGTGACACAACTTGGCTGCCACCACTGATATTTCCATGAGACCATCCCGAACCATAGACTGATTTTCCTTTCTAGGGTTAAGGTTTGAGTTACGCCTAGGGTAAGGGTTCTATTAACCAGAAAGCCCTGAGTTCCAAGAACACAGCAGCTGCGAAGGACTACCCAAGAAGAGCGCAAAAGTACCACAACATGCCTGCCTCCACAGCTTTTTCCTTGGGGACATGCCTAATTCCTGGCTGATTTGCCTTTCTCGTCTTAGGGTTGGGGTTCGGCCTAGGGCTAGGATTTTTAAAATCAGGAAGCCCTGAGTTCCAGGCTTACTTCATCAGCCAAAGGCATTCGAAAGGGAGTGCAAAAGTGCCACAACATGGCTGCTTTCACGGCTTTTTCCTTGGCAAGAAGCCTAACACCAGGCTGATTTAGCTTCCCAGGGTTACTGTTAGGCTTTGGCCTATGGCTAGGATTTTTAAAACTAGGAAGCCCTTAGCTCCAGGAACACTGCAGCTGTTCAATGCATCCCAAGGGGAGTACAAAAGTGCAACAACATGGCAGCTTTCACAGCTTTTTCCTTGGCACCATCCCTATACCTAAGCTGATTTAACTGCCTAGGGTTAGGGTTAGGGTTCGGCCTAGGGCTTGGAGATTTTTAACTAGGAAGCCCTGAGTTCCAGGCTTACTGCATCTGCCAAAGGCATCCCAAAGGGAGTGCAGAAGTGCCACAACATGGCTGCTTTCACGGCTTTTCCCTTAGGAAGAACCCTTATACCCGGCTGATTTACCTTCCTAGGGTTACTGTTAGGCTTAGGCCTAGGACTTTTAAAACCAGGAAGCCCTGGGCTCCAGGCACACTGCAGCTGCGAAAGGCATCCCAAGGGGAGCGCAAAAGTGACACAACTTGGCTGCCACCACTGATATTTCCATGAAACCATCCCGAACCATAGGCTGATTTTCCTTCCCAGGGTTAAGGTTTGAGTTACGCCTAGGGTAAGGGTTCTATTAACCAGAAAGCCCTGAGTTCCAAGAACACAGCAGCTGCGAAGGACTTCCCAAGAAGAGCGCAAAAGTACCACAACATGCGTGCCTCCACAGCTTTTTCCTTGGGGACATGCCTTATTCCTGGCTGATTTGCTTTTCTCGTCTTAGGGTTAGGGTTCGGACTACGGCTAGGATTTTTTTAACTAGGAAGCCCTGAGTTCCAGGCTTACTGCATCTGCCAAAGGCATCCCAAAGGGAGTGCAGAAGTGCCACAACATGGCTGCTTTCACGGCTTTTCCCTTAGGAAGAACCCTAATACCCGGCTGATTTACCTTCCTAGGTTTACTGTTAGGCTTAGGCCTAGGACTTTTAAAACCAGGAAGCCCTGGGCTCTAGGCACACTGCAGCTGCGAAAGGCATCCCAATGGGAGCGCAAAAGTGACACAACTTGGCTGCCACCACTGATATTTCCATGAGACCATCCCGAACCATAGGCTGATTTTCCTTCCTAGGGTTAAGGTTTGAGTTACGCCTAGGGTAAGGGTTCTATTAACCAGAAAGCCCTGAGTTCCAAGAACACAGCAGCTGCGAAGGACTACCCAAGAAGAGCGCAAAAGTACCACAACATGCCTGCCTCCACAGCTTTTTCCTTGGGGATATGCCTAATTCCTGGCTGATTTGCCTTTCTCGTCTTAGGGTTGGGGTTCGGCCTAGGGCTAGGATTTTTAAAATCAGGAAGCCCTGAGTTCCAGGCTTACTTCATCAGCGAAAGGCATTCGAAAGGGAGTGCAAAAGTGCCACAACATGGCTGCTTTCACGGCTTTTTCCTTGGCAAGAAGCCTAACACCAGGCTGATTTAGCTTCCCAGGGTTACTGTTAGGCTTTGGCCTAGGGCTAGGATTTTTAAAACTAGGAAGCCCTTAGCTCCAGGCACACTGCAGCTGCAAAAGGCATCCCAAGGGGAGTACAAAAGTGCAACAACATGGTAGCTTTCACAGCTTTTTCCTTGGCACCATCCCTATACCTAGGCTGATTTAACTGCCTAGGGTTAGGGTTAGGGTTCGGCCTAGGGCTTGGAGTTTTTTAACCAGGAAGCCCTGAGTTCCAGGCTTACTGCATCTGCCAAAGGCATCCCAAAGGGAGTGCAGAAGTGCCACAACATGGCTGCTTTCACGGCTTTTCCCTTAGGAAGAACCCTTATACCCGGCTGATTTACCTTCCTAGGGTTACTGTTAGGCTTAGGCCTAGGACTTTTAAAACCAGGAAGCCCTGGGCTCCAGGCACACTGCAGCTGCGAAAGGCATCCCAAGGGGAGCGCAAAAGTGACACAACTTGGCTGCCACCACTGATATTTCCATGAAACCATCCCGAATCATAGGCTGATTTTCCTTCCCAGGGTTAAGGTTTGAGTTAGGCCTAGGGTAAGGGTTCTATTAACCAGAAAGCCCTGAGTTCCAAGAACACAGCAGCTGCGAAGGACTTCCCAAGAAGAGCGCAAAAGTACCACAACATGCGTGCCTCCACAGCTTTTTCCTTGGGGACATGCCTAATTCCTGGCTGATTTGCTTTTCTCGTCTTAGGGTTGGGGTTCGGACTACGGCTAGGATTTTTTTAACTAGGAAGCCCTGAGTTCCAGGCTTACTGCATCTGCCAAAGGCATCCCAAAGGGAGTGCAGAAGTGCCACAACATGGCTGCTTTCACGGCTTTTCCCTTAGGAAGAACCCTAATACCCGGCTGATTTACCTTCCTAGGTTTACTGTTAGGGTTAGGCCTAGGACTTTTAAAACCAGGAAGCCCTGGGCTCTAGGCACACTGCAGCTGCGAAAGGCATCCCAATGGGAGCGCAAAAGTGACACAACTTGGCTGCCACCACTGATATTTCCATGAGACCATCCCGAACCATAGGCTGATTTTCCTTCCTAGGGTTAAGGTTTGAGTTACGCCTAGGGTAAGGGTTCTATTAACCAGAAAGCCCTGAGTTCCAAGAACACAGCAGCTGCGAAGGACTACCCAAGAAGAGCGCAAAAGTACCACAACATGCCTGCCTCCACAGCTTTTTCCTTGGGGATATGCCTAATTCCTGGCTGATTTGCCTTTCTCGTCTTAGGGTTGGGGTTCGGCCTAGGGCTAGGATTTTTAAAATCAGGAAGCCCTGAGTTCCAGGCACACTGGAGCTGTGAAAGGCATCCAAAAGGGAGTGCAAAAGTGCCACAACATGGCTGCTTTCACGGCTTTTTCCTTGGCAAGAAGCCTAACACCAGGCTGATTTCCCTTCCCAGGGTTACTGTTAGGCTTAGGCCTAGGGCTAGGATTTTTAAAACTAGGAAGCCCTTAGATCCAGGCACACTGCAGCTGTTCAAGGCATCCCAAGGGGAGTACAAAAGTGCAACAACATGGCAGCATTCACAGCTTTTTCCTTGGCACCATCCCTATACCTAGGCTGATTTATCTGCCTAGGGTTAGGGTTAGGCTTCAGCCTAGGGCTTGGAGTTTTTTAACCAGGAAGCCCTGAGTTCCAGGCTTACTGCATCTGCCAAAGGCATCCCAAAGGGAGTGCAGAAGTGCCACAACATGGCTGCTTTCACGGCTTTTCCCTTAGGAAGAACCCTAATACCCGACTGATTTACCTTCCTAGGGTTACTGTTAGGCTTAGGCCTAGGACTTTTAAAACCAGGAAGCCCTGGGCTCCAGGCACACTGCAGCTGCGAAAGGCATTCCAAGGGGAGCGCAAAAGTGACACAACTTGGCTGCCACCACTGATATTTCCATGAGACCATCCCGAACCATAGACTGATTTTCCTTCCTAGGGTTAAGGTTTGAGTTACGCCTAGGGTAAGGGTTCTATTAACCAGAAAGCCCTGAGTTCCAAGAACACAGCAGCTGCGAAGGACTTCCCAAGAAGAGCGCAAAAGTACCACAACATGCCTGCCTCCACAGCTTTTTCCTTGGGGACATGCCTAATTCCTGGCTGATTTGCCTTTCTCGTCTTAGGGTTGGGGTTCGGCCTAGGGCTAGGATTTTTAAAATCAGGAAGCCCTGAGTTCCAGGCTTACTTCATCAGCCAAAGGCATTCGAAAGGGAGTGCAAAAGTGCCACAACATGGCTGCTTTCACGGCTTTTTCCTTGGCAAGAAGCCTAAAACCAGGCTGATTTCCCTTCCCAGGGTTACTGTTAGGCTTTGGCCTAGGGCTAGGATTTTTAAAACTAGGAAGCCCTTAGCTCCAGGCACACTGCAGCTGCAAAAGGCATCCCAAGGGGAGTACAAAAGTGCAACAACATGGCAGCTTTCACAGCTTTTTCCTTGGCACCATCCCTATACCTAAGCTGATTTAACTGCCTAGGGTTAGGGTTAGGGTTCGGCCTAGGGCTTGGAGATTTTTAACCAGGAAGCCCTGAGTTCCAGGCTTACTGCATCTGCCAAAGGCATCCCAAAGGGAGTGCAGAAGTGCCACAACATGGCTGCTTTCACGGCTTTTCCCTTAGGAAGAACCCTAATAAACGGCTGATTTACCTTCCTAGGTTTACTGTTAGGCTTAGGCCTAGGACTTTTAAAACCAGGAAGCCCTGGGCTCTAGGCACACTGCAGCTGCGAAAGGCATCCCAATGGGAGCGCAAAAGTGACACAACTTGGCTGCCACCACTGATATTTCCATGAGACCATCCCGAACCATAGGCTGATTTTCCTTCCTAGGGTTAAGGTTTGAGTTACGCCTAGGGTAAGGGTTCTATTAACCAGAAAGCCCTGAGTTCCAAGAACACAGCAGCTGCGAAGGACTACCCAAGAAGAGCGCAAAAGTACCACAACGTGCCTGCCTCCACAGCTTTTTCCTTGGGAACATGCCTAATTCCTGGCTGATTTGCCTTTCTCGTCTTAGGGTTGGGGTTCGGCCTAGGGCTAGGATTTTTAAAATCAGGAAGCCCTGAGTTCCAGGCACACTGGAGCTGTGAAAGGCATCCAAAAGGGAGTGCAAAAGTGCCACAACATGGCTGCTTTCACGGCTTTTTCCTTGGCAAGAAGCCTTACACCAGGCTGATTTCCCTTCCCAGGGTTACTGTTAGGCTTAGGCCTAGGGCTAGGATTTTTAAAACTAGGAATCCCTTAGATCCAGGCACACTGCAGCTGTTCAAGGCATCCCAAGGGGAGTACAAAAGTGCAACAACATGGCAGCATTCACAGCTTTTTCCTTGGCACCATCCCTATACCTAGGCTGATTTATCTGCCTAGGTTTAGGGTTAGGCTTCAGCCTAGGGCTTGGAGTTTTTTAACCAGGAAGCCCTGAGTTCCAGGCTTACTGCATCTGCCAAAGGCATCCCAAAGGGAGTGCAGAAGTGCCACAACATGGCTGCTTTCACGGCTTTTCCCTTAGGAAGAACCCTAATACCCGACTGATTTACCTTCCTAGGGTTACTGTTAGGCTTAGGCCTAGGACTTTTAAAACCAGGAAGCCCTGGGCTGCAGGCACACTGCAGCTGCGAAAGGCATTCCAAGGGGAGCGCAAAAGTGACACAACTTGGCTGCCACCACTGATATTTCCATGAGACCATCCCGAACCATAGACTGATTTTCCTTCCTAGGGTTAAGGTTTGAGTTACGCCTAGGGTAAGGGTTCTATTAACCAGAAAGCCCTGAGTTCCAAGAACACAGCAGCTGCGAAGGACTACCCAAGAAGAGCGCAAAAGTACCACAACATGCCTGCCTCCTCAGCTTTTTCCTTGGGGACATGCCTAATTCCTGGCTGATTTGCCTTTCTCGTCTTAGGGTTGGGGTTCGGCCTAGGGCTAGGATTTTTAAAATCAGGAAGCCCTGAGTTCCAGGCTTACTTCATCAGCCAAAGGCATTCGAAAGGGAGTGCAAAAGTGCCACAACATGGCTGCTTTCACGGCTTTTTCCTTGGCAAGAAGCCTAACACCAGGCTGATTTCCCTTCCCAGGGTTACTGTTAGGCTTTGGCCTAGGGCTAGGATTTTTAAAACTAGGAAGCCCTTAGCTCCAGGCACACTGCAGCTGCAAAAGGCATCCCAAGGGGAGTACAAAAGTGCAACAACATGGCAGCTTTCACAGCTTTTTCCTTGGCACCATCCCTATACCTAGGCTGATTTATCTGCCTAGGGTTAGGGTTAGGGTTCGGCCTAGGGCTTGGAGATTTTTAACCAGGAAGCCCTGAGTTCCAGGCTTACTGCATCTGCCAAAGGCATCCCAAAGGGAGTGCAGAAGTGCCACAACATGGCTGCTTTCACGGCTTTTCCCTTAGGAAGAACCCTTATACCCGGCTGATTTACCTTCCTAGGGTTACTGTTAGGCTTAGGCCTAGGACTTTTAAAACCAGGAAGCCCTGGGCTCCAGGCACACTGCAGCTGCGAAAGGCATCCCAAGGGGAGCGCAAAAGTGACACAACTTGGCTGCCACCACTGATATTTCCATGAAACCATCCCGAACCATAGGCTGATTTTCCTTCCTAGGGTTAAGGTTTGAGTTACGCCTAGGGTAAGGGTTCTATTAACCAGAAAGCCCTGAGTTCCAAGAACACAGCAGCTGCGAAGGACTTCCCAAGAAGAGCGCAAAACTACCACAACATGCCTGCCTCCACAGCTTTTTCCTTGGGGACATGCCTAATTCCTGGCTGATTTGCTTTTCTCGTCTTAGGGTTAGGGTTCGGACTACGGCTAGGATTTTTTTAACTAGGAAGCCCTGAGTTCCAGGCTTACTGCATCTGCCAAAGGCATCCCAAAGGGAGTGCAAAAGTGCCACAACATGGCTGCTTTCACGGCTTTTCCCTTAGGAAGAACCCTAATACCCGGCTGATTTACCTTCCTAGGGTTACTGTTTGGCTTAGGCCTAGGACTTTTAAAACCAGGAAGCCCTGGGCTCCAGGCACTCTGCAGCTGTTATAGGCATCCCAAGAGGGCCGCAGATGTGACACAACTTGGCTGTCTCTGCTGCTATTCTCATGAGACCATCCCGAACCATAGGCTGATTTTCCTTCCTAGGGTTAACGTTTGAGTTACGCCTAGGGTAAGGGTTCTATTAACCAGAAAGCCCTGAGTTCCAAGAACACAGCAGCTGCGAAGGACTACCCAAGAAGAGCGCAAAAGTACCACAACATGCCTGCCTCCACAGCTTTTTCCTTGGGGATATGCCTAATTCCTGGCTGATTTGCCTTTCTCGTCTTAGGGTTGGGGTTCGGCCTAGGGCTAGGATTTTTAAAATCAGGAAGCCCTGAGTTCCAGGCACACTGGAGCTGTGAAAGGCATCCAAAAGGGAGTGCAAAAGTGCCACAACATGGCTGCTTTCACGGCTTTTTCCTTGGCAAGAAGCCTAACACCAGGCTGATTTCCCTTCCCAGGGTTACTGTTAGGCTTAGGCCTAGGGCTAGGATTTTTAAAACTAGGAAGCTCTTAGATCCAGGCACACTGCAGCTGTTCAAGGCATCCCAAGGGGAGTACAAAAGTGCAACAACATGGCAGCATTCACAGCTTTTTCCTTGGCACCATCCCTATACCTAGGCTGATTTATCTGCCTAGGGTTAGGGTTAGGCTTCAGCCTAGGGCTTGGAGTTTTTTAACCAGGAAGCCCTGAGTTCCAGGCTTACTGCATCTGCCAAAGGCATCCCAAAGGGAGTGCAGAAGTGCCACAACATGGCTGCTTTCACGGCTTTTCCCTTAAGAAGAACCCTAATACCCGACTGATTTACCTTCCTAGGGTTACTGTTAGGCTTAGGCCTAGGACTTTTAAAACCAGGAAGCCCTGGGCTCCAGGCACACTGCAGCTGCGAAAGGCATTCCAAGGGGAGCGCAAAAGTGACACAACTTGGCTGCCACCACTGATATTTCCATGAGACCATCCCGAACCATAGACTGATTTTCCTTCCTAGGGTTAAGGTTTGAGTCACGCCTAGGGTAAGGGTTCTATTAACCAGAAAGCCCTGAGTTCCAAGAACACAGCAGCTGCGAAGGACTACCCAAGAAGAGCGCAAAAGTACCACAACATGCCTGCCTCCACAGCTTTTTCCTTGGGGACATGCCTAATTCCTGGCTGATTTGCCTTTCTCGTCTTAGGGTTGGGGTTCGGCCTAGGGCTAGGATTTTTAAAATCAGGAAGCCCTGAGTTCCAGGCTTACTTCATCAGCCAAAGGCATTCCAAAGGGAGTGCAAAAGTGCCACAACATGGCTGCTTTCACGGCTTTTTCCTTGGCAAGAAGCCTAACACCAGGCTGATTTCCCTTCCCATGGTTGCTGTAAGGCTTTGGCCTAGGACTAGGATTTTTAAAACTAGGAAGCCCTTAGCTCCAGGCACACTGCAGCTGTTCAAGGCATCCCAAGGGGAGTACAAAAGTGCAACAACATGGCAGCTTTCACAGCTTTTTCCTTGGCACCATCCCTATACCTAAGCTGATTTAACAGCCTCGGGTTAGGGTTCAGCCTAGGGCTTGGAGTTTTTTAACCAGGAAGCCCTGAGTTCCAGGCTTACTGCATCTGCCAAAGGCATCCCAAAGGGAGTGCAGAAGTGCCACAACATGGCTGCTTTCACGGCTTTTCCCTTAGGAAGAACCCTAATACCCGGCTGATTTACCTTCCTAGGGTTACTGTTAGGCTTAGGCCTAGGACTTTTAAAACCAGGAAGCCCTGGGCTCCAGGCACACTGCAGCTGCGAAAGGCATCCCAAGGGGAGCGCAAAAGTGACACAACTTGGCTGCCACCACTGATATTTCCATGAAACCATCCCGAATCATAGGCTGATTTTCCTTCCTAGGGTTAAGGTTTGAGTTACGCCTGGGGTAAGGGTTCTATTAACCAGAAAGCCCTGAGTTCCAAGAACACAGCAGCTGCGAAGGACTACCCAAGAAGAGCGCAAAAGTACCACAACATGCCTGCTATTACAGCGACCTGAGTGGGCCGCTGCTGGTGAGAGAGAGACGGTGAATCTTGTTTCTTGAATCAGAAGGCTAGATTTATTAATATATGATATAATTCATTATAGTTATACTAAATAGAATAAGAGAGAGGTTTGCAGAACTGCTAGCTAAACTAAGAAGAGATAGAAAAGAATCCAAAACAAAGTTGTGTCCAGGGACTCAGTCCCCTCACTTGAACTGGTGATTGGCTCTTAATTATAGACATAGAAAATGAGCCAATCAAGGTGAATCCTATTGCATTCCACAGCAGCTGATAATAATTGTTTACCTTCTCTTCGGGGGCCTCTGGCTCCCGAAGACACAGAAATATGAAAGGAAGGATTTCTGTGGAGAAATGTCTGCGACATCTCACCTTTCTAAATTGTATAAAAATAAAAGAAAAATGCTGATGTGGAATGAACAGGAAATTCCTTCACCTATAAAATATAGAATACTAACAATTCACTAAAACAATCCTACAATGTAAGAAAATTGCAAGAAACATTGCAAAGAGAATTCAAGTCCATGCAGCTGAGTTTCAGGAACATTCCATCAGCTGAAGTTGTTTCTTTTGGACATCTGAGAGTCCTTAGAGTTCTTTTTGTCCTGAAACAGCATAACACAATTTTAAACAATTTGAAACAATTTGAACAATTTTTAGAATGTCCTTTTCTGGCCCTTCAGTGCTTCAGCACTTCAGAGCTGCTGCCCGCCTATTTTCAATCTTTTTTATTTAATTTTTAATTTTTTTTTTTTTTTTTTTTTTGATTGAAAAGCAAAAGAGCAGCAGCCGAGCAGAGCAAGGCCAGAGAAGGAAAGGCCCTGGGGGCCCTGGCCCATACTGGACCAGGAACCCCAAAACTGGCTCACACAGGGGGACCCGGACCGGTAGGACAAACCAGAACCCCTAGAAACACAAGGAGGCCAAATGATGGCCCTGGCCCAGGAACCTCCTGAGCCAAATGGCCCAGGCCAAACCCATGAGGAAGGCTGTGCATTCCCGCAGGCTTGAACCTTGTTGCTAGCACAATGGCAGCATGGGTAGTGAGACGCTTCCTTTCCCCTAAACCACTGAGGCATGCCAGCAGCAGGGAAATAGAAGCTGCCCCGAGAATCTTCATCTCGGGTCTGGGAATGTTTGTTTCCCACAGCATCACGGCACCACCTCCACTGGGCTGGGGACCAAAGGCAAAACTTTCGGGAGCCCCCTCCCCCTCGCCGCTAGGGCACAAGAGGGGCGGCAGCCTCCATGGGACAATCCCCGAAAAACCACACCCCAAACCGCCGAGCTTGAAAGCTGGCAGCCGGACTGCCGCAAGAGTGAGCTGGCGGGCAGCCCCTGCTCCACTGAAGGAGAGACCAGCCTCCAGGGCGGCTGCTGGGACGTCCGGTGGAAGCAGCGGGGATGGAGCCGGAACCGGGGAGGGAGCCGGAACCGGGGGGGAAACCGCGCTGAGCGTGGGATCAGCCACGGGCTGCTTCGAGGGTCCCGCAGGTTCAACTCCGTTTTCTGCTGCTGACTCTGGGGTCCTCTGCGGAGGCGCAGTCGCAGTCGCCGTCGCAGCACAAACCGGCAGCAGCGGAGCTGGGAGAGACAGCGGAGCGTCGCCGTTGCTTAGCAACAGGTCAATCGACGGAAGTGCTGTCTCTTCGGCCTTCTCCGACACAGGCTCTGGCGGGGGCAGGGAGGCCGGTGCAACCGCGGGCGGGACCTCCTGGAGAGGCGGAGACGGGATCTCCTGGAGTGACAGCTCTAGCAGGGCCATGGAGGAAACCTCAGAGACCGGTGCCGCCCCCATATCTGAAGGCGGAGTCTGAGAACCCGGCACTGGCTTGAGCGGCCGCTCCCATCCCCCCGGAGAGAGAGAAGCGGGGGGAGGAGAAGGCTCCATCTGAGCATGCTCCAGAGCAAGAGTAAAAAAAACTTCTTCGCGCCGCGAAGTTTCAGCCCCCCCCGCCGCGAAGCAGGGGGGGGGAAAAAACCCAAAGTCGTCACCCACAGGGTCTTCTGCCAAGGGCGGTGGAAACGGAGCTTGGCCATAACAATTAGAGATCCACTGAAAACAAGCTGCTCTGCGCTTCAGGACAGGGAAAAGCTTTATAAATGCTGGGTAGATGGAAGGCAACACGCGTCCCTTACTGAAGACACGCTGGATAATCGAGTCCATGCACTCCCAGACAAAAGCATCTAAAGCATATAAGACATCAGCAAAGAACCCAAAAAGCTTTGCCCATCGAAAGAATCCATAGATATCTGTTTTTGACAAAAAGAAACCGTCTTCCCTGCACCAATGTTTCCAGAGGGCTATTATTTTCTCCTCTGAAGGGGAGAATTGAATCTCTTCTGGCAAGGCATGTGTCTGCCATACGAAAAGCCACAAGCTACGAAGGGCTGGTTCATCAGGGATAGAAAAGTGAACAGTACCTTTTGAAAGAGTCCAGCTTGCTCTGGCCAGCTCCACAGGTCTGCTGCTCTTTTCCATCATCTTTCCTGATGGTTTTCCAGAAGAAAGATTCTCTTGTGGTCAGCCTTGGCTGTGAACTCTGTCCAAATCAGGATCTTCGGTTCTTCAGCTCCTGGCTTGAATCCACTTTCTGAGGTCACTTCAAAGCAACCATCAAATGCTACACATACAGGATTTTTACCCAGTGCAGCAATTTTGCTCCTCTGGTCTTATCAGATTAATTTTTGCTCTGACACGAGGGGTCACCAGATATTACAGCGACCTGAGTGGGCCGCTGCTGGTGAGAGAGAGACGGTGAATCTTGTTTCTTGAATCAGAAGGCTAGATTTATTAATATATGATATAATACATTATAGTTATACTAAATAGAATAAGAGAGAGGCTTGCAGAGCTGCTAGCTAAGCTAAGAAGAGATAGAAAAGAATCCAAAACAAAGTTGTGTCCAGGGACTCAGTCCCCTCACTTGAAGTGGTGATTGGCTCTTAATTATAAACATAGAAAATGAGCCAATCAAGGTGAATCCTATTGCATTCCACAGCACCTGATAATAATTGTTTACCTTCTCTTCGGGGGCCTCTAGTTCCCGAAGACACAGAAATATGAAAGGAAGGATTTCTGTGGAGAAATGTCTGCGACAGCCTGCCTCCACAGATTTTCCTTGGGGACATGCCTAATTCCTGGCTGATTAGCCTTTCTCGTCTTAGGGTTGGGGTTCGGCCTAGGGCTACGATTTTTAAAATCAGGACGTCCAGAGTTCCAGGCACACTGGAGCTGTGAAAGGCATTAAAAAGGGAGTGCAAAAGTGCCACAACATGGCTGCTTTCACGGCTTTTCCCTTAGGAAGAACCCTATATACCCGGCTGATTTACCTTCCTAGGGTTACTGTTAGGCTTAGGCCTAGGACTTTTAAAACCAGGAAGCCCTGGGCTCCAGACACATGCAGCTGTTAAAGGCATCCCAAGAGGGCCGCAGAAGTGACACAACTTGGCTGTCTCTGCTGCTATTCTCATGAGACCATCCCGAACCATAGGCTGATTATCCTTCCTAGGGTAAAGGTTTGAGTTACGCCTAGGGTAAGGGTTCTATTAACCAGAAAGCCCTGAGTTCCAAGAACACAGCAGCTGCGAAGGACTACCCAAGAAGAGTTCAAAAGTATCACAACATGCCTGCCTCCACAGCTTTTTCCTTGGGGACATGCCTAATTCCTGGCTGATTTGCCTTTCTCGTCTTAGGGTTGGGGTTGGGCCTAGGGCTAGGATTTTTAAAATCAGGAAGCCCTGAGTTCCAGGCTTACTTCATCAGCCAAAGTCATTCGAAAGGGAGTGCAAAAGTGCCACAACATGGCTGCTTTCACAGCTTTTTCCTTGGCACCATCCCTATACCTGGCTGATTTATCTGCCTAGGGTTAGGGTTAGGGTTCAGCCTAGGGCTTGGAGTTTTTTAACCAGGAAGCCCTGAGTTCCAGGCTTACTGCATCTGCCAAAGGCATCCCAAAGGGAGTGCAAAAGTGCCACAACATGGCTGCTTTCACGGCTTTTCCCTTAGGAAGAACCCTAATACGCGGCTGATTTACCTTCCTAGGGTTACTGTTAGGCTTAGGCCTAGGACTTTTAAAACCAGGAAGCCCTGGGCTCCAGGCACACTGCAGCTGCGAAAGGCATCCCAAGGGGAGCGCAAAAGTGACACAACTTGGCTGCCACCACTGATATTTCCATGAGACCATCCCGAACCATAGGCTGATTTTCCTTCCTAGGGTTAAGGTTTGAGTTACGCCTAGGGTAAGGGTTCTATTAACCAGAAAGACCTGAGTTCCAAGAACACAGCAGCTGCGAAGGACTTCCCAAGAAGAGCGCAAAAGTACCACAACATGCCTGCCTCCACAGCTTTTTCCTTGGGGACATGCCTAATTCCTGGCTGATTTGCCTTTCTCGTCTTAGGGTTGGGGTTCGGCCTAGGGCTAGGATTTTTAAAATCAGGAAGCCCTGAGTTCCAGGCTTACTGCATCTGCCAAAGGCATCCCAAAGGGAGTACAAAAGTGCAACAACATGGCAGCTTTCACAGCTTTTTCCTTGGCACCATCCCTATACCTGGCTGATTTATCTGCCTAGGGTTAGGGTTAGGCTTCAGCCTAGGGCTTGGAGTTTTTTAACCAGGAAGCCCTGAGTTCCAGGCTTACTGCATCTGCCAAAGGCATCCCAAAGGGAGTGCAAAAGTGCCACAACATGGCTGCTTTCACGGCTTTTCCCTTAGGAAGAACCCTAATACCCGGCTGATTTACCTTCCTAGGGTTACTGTTAGGCTTAGGCCTAGGACTTTTAAAACCAGGAAGCCCTGGGCTCCAGGCACACTGCAGCTGAGAAAGGCATCCCAAGGGGAGCGCAAAAGTGACACAACTTGGCTGCCACCACTGATATTTCCATGAGCCCATCCCGAACCATAGGCTGATTTTCCTTCCTAGGGTTAAGGTTTGAGTTACGCCTAGGGTAAGGGTTCTATTAACCAGAAAGCCCTGAGTCCCAAGAACACAGCAGCTGCGAAGGACTACCCAAGAAGAGCGCAAAAGTACCACAACGTGCCTGCCTCCACAGCTTTTTCCTTGGGGACATGCCTAATTCCTGGCTGATTTGCCTTTCTCGTCTTAGGGTTGGGGTTCGGCCTAGGGCTAGGATTTTTAAAATCAGGAAGCCCTGAGTTCCAGGCACACTGGAGCTGTGAAAGGCATCCAAAAGGGAGTGCAAAAGTTCCACAACATGGTTGCTTTCACGGCTTTTTCCTTGGCAAGAAGCCTAACACCAGGCTGATTTCCCTACCCAGGGTTACTGTTAAGCTTTGGCCTAGGGTTAGGATTTTTAAAACTAGGAAGCCCTTAGATCCAGGCACACTGCAGCTGTTCAAGGCATCCCAAGGGGAGTACAAAAGTGCAACAACATGGCAGCTTTCACAGCTTTTTCCTTGGCACCATCCCTATACCTAGGCTGATTTATCTGCCTAGGGTTAGGGTTAGGCTTCAGCCTAGGGCTTGGAGTTTTTTAACCAGGAAGCCCTGAGTTCCATGCTTACTTCATCTGCCAAAGGCATCCCAAAGGGAGTGCAGAAGTGCCACAACATGGCTGCTTTCCCGGCTTTTCCCTTAGGAAGAACCCTAATACCCGGCTGATTTACCTTCCTAGGGTTACTGTTAGGCTTAGGCCTAGGACTTTTAAAACCAGGAAGCCCTGGGCTCCAGGCACACTGCAGCTGCGAAAGGCATCCCAAGGGGAGCGCAAAAGTGACACAACATGGCTGCCACCACTGATATTTCCATGAGACCATCCCGAATCATAGGCTGATTTTCCATCCTAGGGTTAAGGTGTGAGTTACGCCTGGGGTAAGGGTTCTATTAACCAGAAAGCCCTGAGTTCCAAGAACACAGCAGCTGCGAAGGACTTCCCAAGAAGAGCGCAAAAGTACCACAACATGCCTGCCTCCACAGCTTTTTCCTTGGGGACATGCCTAATTCCTGGCTGATTTGCCTTTCTCGTCTTAGGGTTTGGGTTCGGCCTACGGCTAGGATATTTTTAACTAGGAAGCCCTGAGTTCCAGGCTTACTTCATCTGCCAAAGTCATCCCAAAAGGTGTGCAAAATCGCCACAACATGGTTGCTTTCACGGCTTTTTCCTTGGCAAGAAGCTTAACACCAGGCTGATTTCCCTTCCCAGGGTTACTGTTAGGCTTAGGCGTAGGGATAGGATTTTTAAAAGTAGGAAGCCCTTAGATCCAGGCACACTGCAGCTGTTCAAGGCATCCCAAGGGGAGTACAAAAGTACCACAACATGGCAGCTTTCACAGCTTTTTCCTTGGCACCATCCCTATACCTAGGCTGATTTATCTGCCTAGGGTTATGGTTGGGGTTCGGCCTAGGGCTAGGATATTTTTAACTAGGAAGCCCTGAGTTCCAGGCTTACTTCATCTGCCAAAGGCATCCCAAAGGGAGTGCAAAAGTGCCACAACATGGCTGCTTTCACGGCTTTTCCCTTAGGAAGAACCCTAATACCCGTCTGATTTACCTTCCTAGGGTTACTGTTAGGCTTAGGCCTAGGACTTTTAAAACCAGGAAGCCCTGGGCTCCAGGCACACTGCAGCTGCGAAAGGCATCCCAAGGGGAGCGCAAAAGTGACACAACTTGGCTGCCACCACTGATATTTCCATGAGACCATCCCGAACCATAGGCTGATTTTCCTTCCTAGGGTTAAGGTTTGAGTTACGCCTAGGGTAAGGGTTCTATTAACCAGAAAGCCCTGAGTTCCAAGAACACAGCAGCTGCGAAGGACTTCCCAAGAAGAACGCAAAAGTACCACAACATGCCTGCCTCCACAGCTTTTTCCTTGGGGACATGCCTAATTCCTGGCTGATTTGCCTTTCTCGTCTTAGGGTTGGGGTTCGGCCTACGGCTAGGATTTTTTTAACTAGGAAGCCCTGAGTTCCAGGCTTACTGCATCTGCCAAAGGCATCCCAAAGGGAGTGCAGAAGTGCCACAACATGGCTGCTTTCACGGCTTTTCCCTTAGGAAGAACCCTAATACCCAGCTGATTTACCTTCCTAGGGTTTCTGTTAGGCTTAGGCCTAGGACTTTTAAAACCAGGAACCCTGGGCTCCAGGCACATGCAGCTGTTAAAGGCATCCCATTAAGGCCGCAGAAGTGACACAACTTGGCTGCCTCTGCTTCTATTCTCATGAGACCATCCCGAACCATAGGCTGATTTTCCTTCTTAGGGTTAAGGTTTGAGTTACGCCTAGGGTAAGAGTTCTATTAACCAGAAAGCCCTGAGTTCCAAGAACACAGCAGCTGAGAAGGACTACCCAAGAAGAGCGTAAAAGTACCACAACGTGCCCGCCTCCACAGCGTTTTCCTTGGGGACATGCCTAATTCCTGGCTGATTTGCCTTTCTCGTCTTAGGGTTGTGGTTCGGCCTAGGGCTAGGATATTTTTAACTAGGAAGCCCTGACTTCCAGGCTTACTTCATCTGCCAAAGGCATCCCAAAGGGAGTGCAAGTGCCACAACATGGCTGCTTTCACGGCTTTTCCCTTAGGAAGAACCCTAATACCCGGCTGATTTACCTTCCTAGGGTTACTGTTAGGCTTAGGCCTAGGACTTTTAAAACCAGGAAGCCCTGGGCTCCAGGCACACTGCAGCTGCGAAAGGCATCCCAAGGGGAGCGCAAAAGTGACACAACTTGGCTGCCACCACTGATATTTCCATGAGACCATCCCGAACCATAGGCTGATTTTCCTTCCTAGGGTTAAGGATTGAGTTACGCCTAGGGTAGGGGTTCTATTAACCAGAAAGCCCTGAGTTCCAAGAACACAGCAGCTGCGAAGGACTAGCCAAGAAGAGCGCAAAAGTACCACAACATGCCTGCCTCCACAGCTTTTTCCTTGGGGACATGCCTAATTCCTGGCTGATTTGCCTTTCTCGTCTTAGGGTTGGGGTTCGGCCTAGGGCTAGGATTTTTTTAAATAGGAAGCCCTGAGTTCCAGGCTTACTGCATCTGCCAAAGGCATCCCAAAGGGAGTGCAAAAGTGCCACAACATGGCTGCTTTCACGGCTTTTCCCTTAGGAAGAACCCTAATACCCAGCTGATTTACCTTCCTAGGGTTACTGTTAGGCTTAGGCCTAGGACTTTTAAAACCAGGAAGCCCTGGGCTCCAGGCACATGCAGCTGTTAAAGGCATCTCAAGAGGGCTGCAGAAGTGACACAACTTGGCTGCCTCTGCTGCTATTCTCATGAGACCATCCCGAACCATAGGCTGATTTTCCTTCCTAGGGTTAAGGTTTGAGTTACGCCTAGGGTAAGGGTTCTATTAACCAGAAAGCCCTGAGTTCCAAGAACACAGCAGCTGTGAAGGACTTCCCAAGAAGAGCGCAAAAGTACCACAACATGCCTGCCTCCACAGCTTTTTCCTTTGGGACATGCCTAATTCCTGGCTGATTTGCCATTCTGGTCTTAGGGTTGGGGTTTGGCCTGCGGCTAGGATTTTTAAAATCAGGAAGCCCTGAGTTCCAGGCACACTGCAGCTGTGAAAGGCATCCAAAAGGGAGTGCAAAAGTGCCACAACATGGTTGCTTACACTGTTTTTTCATGGCAAGAAGCCTAACACCAGGCTGATTTCCCTTCGCAAGGTTACTGTTAGGCTTTAGCCTAGGGCTAGGATTTTAAAACTAGGAAGCCCATAGATCCAGGCACACTGCAGCTGTTCAAGGCATCCCAAGGGGAGTACAAAAGTGCAACAACATGGCAGATTTCACAGCTTTTTCCTTGGCACCATCCCTATACCTAGGCTGACTTATCTGCCTAGGGTTAGGGTTAGGCTTCAGCCTAGGGCTTGGAGTTTTTTAACCAGGAAGCCCTGAGTTCCAGGCTTACTGCATCTGCCAAAGGCATCCCAAAGGGAGTGCAAAAGTGCCACAACATGGCTGCTTTCACGGCTTTTCCCTTAGGAAGAACCCTAATACGCGGCTGATTTACCTTCCTAGGGTTACTGTTAGGCTTAGGCCTAGGACATTTTAAAGCAGGAAGCCCTGAGCTCCAGGGACACTGCAGCTGCGAAAGGCATCCCAAGGGGAGCGCAAAAGTGACACAACTTGGCTGCCACCACTGATATTTCCATGAGACCATCCCGAACCATAGGCTGATTTTCCTTCCTAGGGTTAAGGTTTGAGTTACGCCTGGGGTAAGGGTTCTATTTACCAGAAAGCCCTGAGATCCAAGAACACAGCAGCTGCGAAGGACTTCCCAAGAAGAGCGCAAAAGTACCACAACATGCCTGCCTCCACAGCTTTTTCCTTGGGGACATGCCTAATTCCTGGCTGATTTGCCTTTCTCGTCTTAGGGTTGGGGTTCGGCCTAGGGCTAGGATTTTTAAAATCAGGAAGCCCTGAGTTCCAGGCACACTGGAGCTGTGAAAGGCATCCAAAAGGGAGTGCAAAAGTGCCACAACATGGTTGCTTTCACGGCTTTTTCCTTGGCAAGAAGCCTAACACCAGGCTGATTTCCCTTCCCAGGGTTACTGTTAGGCTTTGGCCTAGGGTTAGGATTTATAAAACTAGGAAGCCCTTAGATCCAGGCACACTGCAGCTGTTCAAGGCATCCCAAGGGGAGTACAAAAGTGCAACAACATGGCAGCTTTCACAGCTTTTTCCTTGGCACCATCCCTATACCTAGGCTGATTTATCTGCCTAGGGTTAGGGTTAGGCTTCAGCCTAGGGCTTGGAGTTTTTTAACCAGGAAGCCCTGAGTTCCAGGCTTACTTAATCTGCCAAAGGCATCCCAAAGGGAGTGCAAAAGTGCCACAACATGGCTGCTTTCACGGCTTTTCCCTTAGGAAGAGCCCTAATACGCGGCTGATATACCTTCCTAGGGTTACTGTTAGGCTTAGGCCTAGGACATTTTAAAGCAGGAAGCCCTGAGCTCCAGGGACACTGCAGCTGCGAAAGGCATCCCAAGGGGAGCGCAAAAGTGACACAACTTGGCTGCCACCACTGATATTTCCATGAGACCATCCCGAACCATAGGCTGATTTTCCATCCTAGGGTTAAGGTTTGAGTTACGCCTAGGGTAAGGGTTCTATTAACCAGAAAGCCCTGAGTTCCAAGAACACAGCAGCTGCGAAGGACTTCCCAAGAAGAGCGCAAAAGTACCACAACGTGCCTGCCTCCACAGCTTTTTCCTTGGGGACATGCCTAATTCCTGGCTGATTTGCCTTTCTCGTCTTAGGGTTGGGGTTCGGCCTAGGGCTAGGATTTTTAAAATCAGGAAGCCCTGAGTTCCAGGCACACTGGAGCTGTGAAAGGCATCCAAAAGGGAGTGCAAAAGTGCCACAATATGGTTGCTTTCACAGCTTTTTCCTTGGCACCATCCCTATACCTAGGCTGATTTATCTGCCTAGGGTTAGGGTTAGGCTTCAGCCTAGGGCTTGGAGTTTTTTAACCAGGAAGCCCTGAGTTCCAGGCTTACTGCATCTGCCAAAGGCATCCCAAAGGGAGTGCAGAAGTGCCACAACATGGCTGCTTTCACGGCTTTTCCCTTAGGAAGAGCCCTAATACGCGGCTGATTTACCTTCCTAGGGTTACTGTTAGGCTTAGGCCTAGGACATTTTAAAGCAGGAAGCCCTGAGCTCCAGGGACACTGCAGCTGCGAAAGGCATCCCAAGGGGAGTGCAAAAGTGACACAACTTGGCTGCCACCACTGATATTTCCATGAGACCATCCCGAACCATAGGCTGATTTTCCATCCTAGGGTTAAGGTTTAAGTTACGCCTAGGGTAAGGGTTCTATTAACCAGAAAGCCCTGAGTTCCAAGAACACAGCAGCTGCGAAGGACTTCCCAAGAAGAGCGCAAAAGTACCACAACGTGCCTGCCTCCACAGCTTTTTCCTTGGGGACATGCCTAATTCCTGGCTGATTTGCCTTTCTCGTCTTAGGGTTGGGGTTCGGCCTAGGGCTAGGATTTTTAAAATCAGGAAGCCCTGAGTTCCAGGCACACTGGAGCTGTGAAAGGCATCCAAAAGGGAGTGCAAAAGTGCCACAATATGGTTGCTTTCACTGCTTTTTCATGGCAAGAAGCCTAACACCAGGCTGATTTCCCTTCCCAGGGTTACTGTTAGGCTTTGAACTAGGGCTAGGATTTTTAAAACTAGGAAGCCCTTAGATCCAGGCACACTGCAGCTGTTCAAGGCATCCCAAGGGGAGTACAAAAGTGCAACAACATGGCAGATTTCACAGCTTTTTCCTTGGCACCATCCCTATACCTAGTCTGATTTATCTGCCTAGGGTTAGGGTTAGGGTTCAGCCTAGGGCTTGGAGTTTTTTAACCAGGAAGCCCTGAGTTCCAGGCTTACTGCATCTGCCAAAGGCATCCCAAAGGGAGTGCAGAGGTGCCACAACATGGCTGCTTTCACGGCTTTTCCCTTAGGAAGAACCCTAATACCCGGCAGATTTACCTTCCTAGGGTTACTGTTAGGCTTAGGCCTAGGACTTTTAAAACCAGGAAGCCCTGGGCTCCAGGCACACTGCAGCTGCGAAAGGCATCCCAAGGGGAGCGCAGAAGTGACACAACTTGGCTGCCTCTGCTGCTATTCTCATGAGACCATCCCGAACCATAGGCTGATTTTCCTTCTTAGGGTTAAGGTTTGAGTTACGGCTAGGGTAAGGGTTCTATTAACCAGAAAGCCCTGAGATCCAAGAACACAGCAGCTGCGAAGGACTTCCCAAGAAGAGTGGAAAAGTACCACAACATGCCTGCCTCCACAGCTTTTTCCTTGGGGACATGCCTAATTCCTGGCTAATTTGCCTTTCTCGTCTTAGGGTTGGGGTTCGGCCTAGGGCTAGGATTTTTAAAATCAGGAAGCCCTGAGTTCCAGGCACACTGGAGCTGTGAAAGGCATCCAAAAGGGAGTGCAAAAGTGCCACAACATGGCTGCTTTCACGGCTTTTTCATGGCAAGAAGCCTAACACCAGGCTGATTTCCCTTCCCAGGGTTACTGTTAGGCTTTGACCTAGGGCTAGGATTTTTAAAACTAGGAAGCCCTTAGATCCAGGCACACTGCAGCTGTTCAAGGCATCCCAAGGGGAGTACAAAAGTGCAACAACATGGCAGCTTTCACAGCGTTTTCCTTGGCACCATCCCTATACCTAGGCTGATTTATCTGCCTAGGGTTAGGGTTAGGCTTCAGCCTAGGGCTTGGAGTTTTTTAACCAGGAAGCCCTGAGTTCCAGGCTTACTGCATCTGCCAAAGGCATCCCAAAGGGAGTGCAAAAGTGCCACAACATGGCTGCTTTCACGGCTTTTCCCTTAGGAAGAACCCTAATACCCGGCTGATTTACCTTCCTAGGGTTACTGTTAGGCTTAGGCCTAGGACTTTTAAAACCAGGAAGCCCTGGGCTCCAGGCACACTGCAGCTGCGAAAGGCATCCCAAGGGGAGCGCAAAAGTGACACAACTTGGCTGCCACCACTGATATTTCCATGAGACCATCCCGAACCATAGGCTGATTTTCCTTCCAAGGGTTAAGGTTTGAGTTACGCCTAGGGTAAGGGTTCTATTAACCAGAAAGCCCTGAGTTCCAAGAACACAGCAGCTGCGAAGGACTTCCCAAGAAGAGCGCAAAAGTACCACAACATGCCTGCCTCCACAGCTTTTTCCTTGGGGACATGCCTAATTCCTGGCTGATTTGCCTTTCTCGTCTTAGGGTTGGGGTTCGGCCTAGGGCTAGGATTTTTAAAATCAGGAAGCCCTGACTTCCAGGCACACTGGAGCTGTGAAAGGCATCCCAAAGGGAGTGCAAAAGTGCCACAACATGGCTGCTTTCACGGCTTTTTCCTTGGCAAGAAGCCTAACACCAGGCTGATTTCCCTTCCCTGGGTTACTGTTAGGCTTAGGCCTAGGGCTAGGATTTTTAAAACTAGGAAGCCCTTAGATCCAGGCACACTGCATCTGTTCAAGGCATCCCAAGGGGAGTACAAAAGTGCAACAACAGGGCATCTTTCACAGCTTTTTCCTTGGCACCATCCCTATACCTAGGCTGATTTATCTGCCTAGGGTTAGGGTTAGGGTTCAGCCTAGGGCTTGGAGTTTTTTAACCAGGAAGCCCTGAGTTCCAGGCTTACTGCATCTGCCAAAGGCATCCCAAAGGGAGTGCAAAAGTGCCACAACATGGGGACATGCCTAATTCCTGGCTGATTTGCCTTTCTCGTCTTAGGGTTGGGGTTCGGCCTACGGCTAGGATTTTTTTAACTAGGAAGCCCTGTGTTCCAGGCTTATTGCATCTGCCAAAGGCATCCCAAAGGGAGTGCAGAAGTGCCACAACATGGCTGCTTTCACGGCTTTTCCCTTAGGAAGAACCCTAATACGCGGCTGATTTACCTTCCTGGGGTTACTGTTAGGCTTAGGCCTAGGACTTTTAAAACCAGGAAGCCCTGGGCTCCAGGCACACTGCAGCTGCAAAAGGCATCCCAAGGGGAGCGCAAAAGTGACACAACATGGCTGCCACCACTGATATTTCCATGAGACCATCCCGAATCATAGGCTGATTTTCCATCCTAGGGTTAAGGTGTGAGTTACGCCTGGGGTAAGGGTTCTATTAACCAGAAAGCCCTGAGTTCCAAGAACACAGCAGCTGCGAAGGACTTCCCAAGAAGAGCGCAAAAGTACCACAACATGCCTGCCTCCACAGCTTTTTCCTTGGGGACATGCCTAATTCCTGGCTGATTTGCCTTTCTCGTCTTAGGGTTTGGGTTCGGCCTACGGCTAGGATATTTTTAACTAGGAAGCCCTGAGTTCCAGGCTTACTTCATCTGCCAAAGTCATCCCAAAAGGTGTGCAAAATCGCCACAACATGGTTGCTTTCACGGCTTTTTCCTTGGCAAGAAGCTTAACACCAGGCTGATTTCCCTTCCCAGGGTTACTGTTAGGCTTAGGCGTAGGGATAGGATTTTTAAAAGTAGGAAGCCCTTAGATCCAGGCACACTGCAGCTGTTCAAGGCATCCCAAGGGGAGTACAAAAGTACCACAACATGGCAGCTTTCACAGCTTTTTCCTTGGCACCATCCCTATACCTAGGCTGATTTATCTGCCTAGGGTTATGGTTGGGGTTCGGCCTAGGTCTAGGATATTTTTAACTAGGAAGCCCTGAGTTCCAGGCTTACTTCATCTGCCAAAGGCATCCCAAAGGGAGTGCAAAAGTGCCACAACATGGCTGCTTTCACGGCTTTTCCCTTAGGAAGAACCCTAATACCCGTCTGATTTACCTTCCTAGGGTTACTGTTAGGCTTAGGCCTAGGACTTTTAAAACCAGGAAGCCCTGGGCTCCAGGCACACTGCAGCTGCGAAAGGCATCCCAAGGGGAGCGCAAAAGTGACACAACTTGGCTGCCACCACTGATATTTCCATGAGACCATCCCGAACCATAGGCTGATTTTCCTTCCTAGGGTTAAGGTTTGAGTTACGCCTAGGGTAAGGGTTCTATTAACCAGAAAGCCCTGAGTTCCAAGAACACAGCAGCTGCGAAGGACTTCCCAAGAAGAACGCAAAAGTACCACAACATGCCTGCCTCCACAGCTTTTTCCTTGGGGACATGCCTAATTCCTGGCTGATTTGCCTTTCTCGTCTTAGGGTTGGGGTTCGGCCTACGGCTAGGATTTTTTTAACTAGGAAGCCCTGAGTTCCAGGCTTACTGCATCTGCCAAAGGCATCCCAAAGGGAGTGCAGAAGTGCCACAACATGGCTGCTTTCACGGCTTTTCCCTTAGGAAGAACCCTAATACCCAGCTGATTTACCTTCCTAGGGTTTCTGTTAGGCTTAGGCCTAGGACTTTTAAAACCAGGAACCCTGGGCTCCAGGCACATGCAGCTGTTAAAGGCATCCCATTAAGGCCGCAGAAGTGACACAACTTGGCTGCCTCTGCTTCTATTCTCATGAGACCATCCCGAACCATAGGCTGATTTTCCTTCTTAGGGTTAAGGTTTGAGTTACGCCTAGGGTAAGAGTTCTATTAACCAGAAAGCCCTGAGTTCCAAGAACACAGCAGCTGAGAAGGACTACCCAAGAAGAGCGTAAAAGTACCACAACGTGCCCGCCTCCACAGCTTTTTCCTTGGGGACATGCCTAATTCCTGGCTGATTTGCCTTTCTCGTCTTAGGGTTGGGGTTCGGCCTAGGGCTAGGATATTTTTAACTAGGAAGCCCTGACTTCCAGGCTTACTTCATCTGCCAAAGGCATCCCAAAGGGAGTGCAAGTGCCACAACATGGCTGCTTTCACGGCTTTTCCCTTAGGAAGAACCCTAATACCCGGCTGATTTACCTTCCTAGGGTTACTGTTAGGCTTAGGCCTAGGACTTTTAAAACCAGGAAGCCCTGGGCTCCAGGCACACTGCAGCTGCGAAAGGCATCCCAAGGGGAGCGCAAAAGTGACACAACTTGGCTGCCACCACTGATATTTCCATGAGACCATCCCGAACCATAGGCTGATTTTCCTTCCTAGGGTTAAGGATTGAGTTACGCCTAGGGTAGGGGTTCTATTAACCAGAAAGCCCTGAGTTCCAAGAACACAGCAGCTGCGAAGGACTAGCCAAGAAGAGCGCAAAAGTACCACAACATGCCTGCCTCCACAGCTTTTTCCTTGGGGACATGCCTAATTCCTGGCTGATTTGCCTTTCTCGTCTTAGGGTTGGGGTTCGGCCTAGGGCTAGGATTTTTTTAAATAGGAAGCCCTGAGTTCCAGGCTTACTGCATCTGCCAAAGGCATCCCAAAGGGAGTGCAAAAGTGCCACAACATGGCTGCTTTCACGGCTTTTCCCTTAGGAAGAACCCTAATACCCAGCTGATTTACCTTCCTAGGGTTACTGTTAGGCTTAGGCCTAGGACTTTTAAAACCAGGAAGCCCTGGGCTCCAGGCACATGCAGCTGTTAAAGGCATCTCAAGAGGGCTGCAGAAGTGACACAACTTGGCTGCCTCTGCTGCTATTCTCATGAGACCATCCCGAACCATAGGCTGATTTTCCTTCCTAGGGTTAAGGTTTGAGTTACGCCTAGGGTAAGGGTTCTATTAACCAGAAAGCCCTGAGTTCCAAGAACACAGCAGCTGTGAAGGACTTCCCAAGAAGAGCGCAAAAGTACCACAACATGCCTGCCTCCACAGCTTTTTCCTTTGGGACATGCCTAATTCCTGGCTGATTTGCCATTCTGGTCTTAGGGTTGGGGTTTGGCCTGCGGCTAGGATTTTTAAAATCAGGAAGCCCTGAGTTCCAGGCACACTGCAGCTGTGAAAGGCATCCAAAAGGGAGTGCAAAAGTGCCACAACATGGTTGCTTACACTGCTTTTTCATGGCAAGAAGCCTAACACCAGGCTGATTTCCCTTCGCAAGGTTACTGTTAGGCTTTAGCCTAGGGCTAGGATTTTAAAACTAGGAAGCCCATAGATCCAGGCACACTGCAGCTGTTCAAGGCATCCCAAGGGGAGTACAAAAGTGCAACAACATGGCAGATTTCACAGCTTTTTCCTTGGCACCATCCCTATACCTAGGCTGACTTATCTGCCTAGGGTTAGGGTTAGGCTTCAGCCTAGGGCTTGGAGTTTTTTAACCAGGAAGCCCTGAGTTCCAGGCTTACTGCATCTGCCAAAGGCATCCCAAAGGGAGTGCAAAAGTGCCACAACATGGCTGCTTTCACGGCTTTTCCCTTAGGAAGAACCCTAATACGCGGCTGATTTACCTTCCTAGGGTTACTGTTAGGCTTAGGCCTAGGACATTTTAAAGCAGGAAGCCCTGAGCTCCAGGGACACTGCAGCTGCGAAAGGCATCCCAAGGGGAGCGCAAAAGTGACACAACTTGGCTGCCACCACTGATATTTCCATGAGACCATCCCGAACCATAGGCTGATTTTCCTTCCTAGGGTTAAGGTTTGAGTTACGCCTGGGGTAAGGGTTCTATTTACCAGAAAGCCCTGAGATCCAAGAACACAGCAGCTGCGAAGGACTTCCCAAGAAGAGCGCAAAAGTACCACAACATGCCTGCCTCCACAGCTTTTTCCTTGGGGACATGCCTAATTCCTGGCTGATTTGCCTTTCTCGTCTTAGGGTTGGGGTTCGGCCTAGGGCTAGGATTTTTAAAATCAGGAAGCCCTGAGTTCCAGGCACACTGGAGCTGTGAAAGGCATCCAAAAGGGAGTGCAAAAGTGCCACAACATGGTTGCTTTCACGGCTTTTTCCTTGGCAAGAAGCCTAACACCAGGCTGATTTCCCTTCCCAGGGTTACTGTTAGGCTTTGGC
Organism: Ammospiza maritima maritima; assembly: GCA_036010785.1. NCBI lineage: Eukaryota > Metazoa > Chordata > Aves > Passeriformes > Passerellidae > Ammospiza > Ammospiza maritima. Next base: position 98,701 of record JAYKTQ010000489.1, read on the forward strand.
CTAGGGTTAGGATTTTTAAAACTAGGAAGCCCTTAGATCCAGGCACACTGCAGCTGTTCAAGGCATCCCAAGGGGAGTACAAAAGTGCAACAACATGGCAGCTTTCACAGCTTTTTCCTTGGCACCATCCCTATACCTAGGCTGATTTATCTGCCTAGGGTTAGGGTTAGGCTTCAGCCTAGGGCTTGGAGTTTTTTAACCAGGAAGCCCTGAGTTCCAGGCTTACTTAATCTGCCAAAGGCATCCCAAAGGGAGTGCAAAAGTGCCACAACATGGCTGCTTTCACGGCTTTTCCCTTAGGAAGAGCCCTAATACGCGGCTGATATACCTTCCTAGGGTTACTGTTAGGCTTAGGCCTAGGACATTTTAAAGCAGGAAGCCCTGAGCTCCAGGGACACTGCAGCTGCGAAAGGCATCCCAAGGGGAGCGCAAAAGTGACACAACTTGGCTGCCACCACTGATATTTCCATGAGACCATCCCGAACCATAGGCTGATTTTCCATCCTAGGGTTAAGGTTTGAGTTACGCCTAGGGTAAGGGTTCTATTAACCAGAAAGCCCTGAGTTCCAAGAACACAGCAGCTGCGAAGGACTTCCCAAGAAGAGCGCAAAAGTACCACAACGTGCCTGCCTCCACAGCTTTTTCCTTGGGGACATGCCTAATTCCTGGCTGATTTGCCTTTCTCGTCTTAGGGTTGGGGTTCGGCCTAGGGCTAGGATTTTTAAAATCAGGAAGCCCTGAGTTCCAGGCACACTGGAGCTGTGAAAGGCATCCAAAAGGGAGTGCAAAAGTGCCACAATATGGTTGCTTTCACAGCTTTTTCCTTGGCACCATCCCTATACCTAGGCTGATTTATCTGCTTAGGGTTAGGGTTAGGCTTCAGCCTAGGGCTTGGAGTTTTTTAACCAGGAAGCCCTGAGTTCCAGGCTTACTGCATCTGCCAAAGGCATCCCAAAGGGAGTGCAGAAGTGCCACAACATGGCTGCTTTCACGGCTTTTCCCTTACGAAGAGCCCTAATACGCGGCTGATTTACCTTCCTAGGGTTACTGTTAGGCTTAGGCCTAGGACATTTTAAAGCAGGAAGCCCTGAGCTCCAGGGACACTGCAGCTGCGAAAGGCATCCCAAGGGGAGTGCAAAAGTGACACAACTTGGCTGCCACCACTGATATTTCCATGAGACCATCCCGAACCATAGGCTGATTTTCCATCCTAGGGTTAAGGTTTAAGTTACGCCTAGGGTAAGGGTTCTATTAACCAGAAAGCCCTGAGTTCCAAGAACACAGCAGCTGCGAAGGACTTCCCAAGAAGAGCGCAAAAGTACCACAACGTGCCTGCCTCCACAGCTTTTTCCTTGGGGACATGCCTAATTCCTGGCTGATTTGCCTTTCTCGTCTTAGGGTTGGGGTTCGGCCTAGGGCTAGGATTTTTAAAATCAGGAAGCCCTGAGTTCCAGGCACACTGGAGCTGTGAAAGGCATCCAAAAGGGAGTGCAAAAGTGCCACAATATGGTTGCTTTCACTGCTTTTTCATGGCAAGAAGCCTAACACCAGGCTGATTTCCCTTCCCAGGGTTACTGTTAGGCTTTGAACTAGGGCTAGGATTTTTAAAACTAGGAAGCCCTTAGATCCAGGCACACTGCAGCTGTTCAAGGCATCCCAAGGGGAGTACAAAAGTGCAACAACATGGCAGATTTCACAGCTTTTTCCTTGGCACCATCCCTATACCTAGTCTGATTTATCTGCCTAGGGTTAGGGTTAGGGTTCAGCCTAGGGCTTGGAGTTTTTTAACCAGGAAGCCCTGAGTTCCAGGCTTACTGCATCTGCCAAAGGCATCCCAAAGGGAGTGCAGAAGTGCCACAACATGGCTGCTTTCACGGCTTTTCCCTTAGGAAGAACCCTAATACCCGGCAGATTTACCTTCCTAGGGTTACTGTTAGGCTTAGGCCTAGGACTTTTAAAACCAGGAAGCCCTGGGCTCCAGGCACACTGCAGCTGCGAAAGGCATCCCAAGGGGAGCGCAGAAGTGACACAACTTGGCTGCCTCTGCTGCTATTCTCATGAGACCATCCCGAACCATAGGCTGATTTTCCTTCTTAGGGTTAAGGTTTGAGTTACGGCTAGGGTAAGGGTTCTATTAACCAGAAAGCCCTGAGATCCAAGAACACAGCAGCTGCGAAGGACTTCCCAAGAAGAGTGGAAAAGTACCACAACATGCCTGCCTCCACAGCTTTTTCCTTGGGGACATGCCTAATTCCTGGCTAATTTGCCTTTCTCGTCTTAGGGTTGGGGTTCGGCCTAGGGCTAGGATTTTTAAAATCAGGAAGCCCTGAGTTCCAGGCACACTGGAGCTGTGAAAGGCATCCAAAAGGGAGTGCAAAAGTGCCACAACATGGCTGCTTTCACGGCTTTTTCATGGCAAGAAGCCTAACACCAGGCTGATTTCCCTTCCCAGGGTTACTGTTAGGCTTTGACCTAGGGCTAGGATTTTTAAAACTAGGAAGCCCTTAGATCCAGGCACACTGCAGCTGTTCAAGGCATCCCAAGGGGAGTACAAAAGTGCAACAACATGGCAGCTTTCACAGCGTTTTCCTTGGCACCATCCCTATACCTAGGCTGATTTATCTGCCTAGGGTTAGGGTTAGGCTTCAGCCTAGGGCTTGGAGTTTTTTAACCAGGAAGCCCTGAGTTCCAGGCTTACTGCATCTGCCAAAGGCATCCCAAAGGGAGTGCAAAAGTGCCACAACATGGCTGCTTTCACGGCTTTTCCCTTAGGAAGAACCCTAATACCCGGCTGATTTACCTTCCTAGGGTTACTGTTAGGCTTAGGCCTAGGACTTTTAAAACCAGGAAGCCCTGGGCTCCAGGCACACTGCAGCTGCGAAAGGCATCCCAAGGGGAGCGCAAAAGTGACACAACTTGGCTGCCACCACTGATATTTCCATGAGACCATCCCGAACCATAGGCTGATTTTCCTTCCAAGGGTTAAGGTTTGAGTTACGCCTAGGGTAAGGGTTCTATTAACCAGAAAGCCCTGAGTTCCAAGAACACAGCAGCTGCGAAGGACTTCCCAAGAAGAGCGCAAAAGTACCACAACATGCCTGCCTCCACAGCTTTTTCCTTGGGGACATGCCTAATTCCTGGCTGATTTGCCTTTCTCGTCTTAGGGTTGGGGTTCGGCCTAGGGCTAGGATTTTTAAAATCAGGAAGCCCTGACTTCCAGGCACACTGGAGCTGTGAAAGGCATCCCAAAGGGAGTGCAAAAGTGCCACAACATGGCTGCTTTCACGGCTTTTTCCTTGGCAAGAAGCCTAACACCAGGCTGATTTCCCTTCCCTGGGTTACTGTTAGGCTTAGGCCTAGGGCTAGGATTTTTAAAACTAGGAAGCCCTTAGATCCAGGCACACTGCATCTGTTCAAGGCATCCCAAGGGGAGTACAAAAGTGCAACAACAGGGCAGCTTTCACAGCTTTTTCCTTGGCACCATCCCTATACCTAGGCTGATTTATCTGCCTAGGGTTAGGGTTAGGGTTCAGCCTAGGGCTTGGAGTTTTTTAACCAGGAAGCCCTGAGTTCCAGGCTTACTGCATCTGCCAAAGGCATCCCAAAGGGAGTGCAAAAGTGCCACAACATGGGGACATGCCTAATTCCTGGCTGATTTGCCTTTCTCGTCTTAGGGTTGGGGTTCGGCCTACGGCTAGGATTTTTTTAACTAGGAAGCCCTGTGTTCCAGGCTTATTGCATCTGCCAAAGGCATCCCAAAGGGAGTGCAGAAGTGCCACAACATGGCTGCTTTCACGGCTTTTCCCTTAGGAAGAACCCTAATACGCGGCTGATTTACCTTCCTGGGGTTACTGTTAGGCTTAGGCCTAGGACTTTTAAAACCAGGAAGCCCTGGGCTCCAGGCACACTGCAGCTGCAAAAGGCATCCCAAGGGGAGCGCAAAAGTGACACAACTTGGCTGCCACCACTGATATTTCCATGAGACCATCCCGAACCATAGGCTGATTTTCCTTCCTAGGGTTAAGGTTTGAGTTACGCCTGGGGTAAGGGTTCTATTAACCAGAAAGCCCTGAGTTCCAAGAACACAGCAGCTGCGAAGGACTAGCCAAGAAGAGTGCAAATTTACCACAACATGCCTGCCTCCCCAGCTTTTTCCTTGGGGACATGCCTAATTCCTGGCTGATTTGCCTTTCTCGTCTTAGGGTTGGTGTTCGGCCTAGGGCTAGGATTTTTTTAACTAGGAAGCCCTGAGTTCCAAGCTTACTGCATCTGCAAAAGGCATCCCAAAGTGAGTGTAGAAGTGCCACAACATGGCTGCTTTCACGGCTTTTCCCTTAGGAAGAACCCTAATACGCGGCTGATTTACCTTCCTAGGGTAACTGTTAGGCTTAGGCCAAGGACTTTTAAAACCAGGAAGCCTTGGGCTCCAGGCACACTGCAGCTGCGAAAGGCATCCCAAGAGGGCCGCAGAAGTCAAACAACTTGGCTGTCTCTACTTCTATTCTCATGAGACCATCCTGAACCATAGGCTGATTTTCCTTCCTAGGGTTAAGGTTTGAGATTCGCCTAGGGTAAGGGTTCTATTAACCAGAAAGACCTGAGTTCCAAGAACACAGCAGCTGCGAAGGAATTCCCAAGAAGAGCGGAAAAGTACCACAACATGCCTGCCTCCACAGCTTTTTCCTTGGGGACATGCCTAATTCCTGGCTGATTTGCCTTTCTCGTCTTAGGTTTGGGGTTCGGCCTAGGGCTAGGATATTTTTAACTAGGAAGCCCTGAGTTCCAGGCTTACTTCATCTGCCAAAGGCATCCCAAAGGGTGTGCAAAAGTGCCACAACATGGCTGCTTTCACGGCTTTTCCCTTAGGAAGAACCCTAATACGCGGCTGATTTACCTTCCTAGGGTTACTGTTAGGCTTAGGCCTAGGACTTTTAAAACCAGGAAGCCCTGGGCTCCAGGCACAATGCAGCTGCGAAAGGCATCCCAAGGGGAGGGCAAAAGTGACACAACTTGGCTGCCACCACTGATATTTCCATGAGACCATCCCGAATCATAGGCTGATTTTCCTTCCTAGGGTTAAGGTTTGAGTTACGCCTGGGGTAAGGGTTCTATTAACCAGAAAGCCCTGAGTTCCAAGAACACAGCAGCTGCGAAGGACTTCCCAAGAAGAGCGCAAAAGTACCACAACATGCCTGCCTCCACAGCTTTTTCCTTGGGGACATGCCTAATTCCTGGCTAATTTGCCTTTCTCGTCTTAGGGTTGGGGTTCGGCCTAGGGCTAGGATTTTTAAAATCAGGAAGCCCTGAGTTCCAGGCACACTGGAGCTGTGAAAGGCATCCAAAAGGGAGTGCAAAAGTGCCACAATATGGTTGCTTTCACTGCTTTTTCATGGCAAGAAGCCTAACACCAGGCTGATTTCCCTTCCCAGGGTTACTGTTAGGCTTTGACCTAGGGCTAGGATTTTTAAAACTAGGAAGCCCTTAGATCCAGGCACACTGCAGCTGTTCAAGGCATCCCAAGGGGAGTACAAAAGTGCAACAACATGGCAGCTTTCACAGCGTTTTCCTTGGCACCATCCCTATACCTAGGCTGATTTATCTGCCTAGGGTTAGGGTTAGGCTTCAGCCTAGGGCTTGGAGTTTTTTAACCAGGAAGCCCTGAGTTCCAGGCTTACTGCATCTGCCAAAGGCATCCCAAAGGGAGTGCAAAAGTGCCACAACATGGCTGCTTTCACGGCTTTTCCCTTAGGAAGAACCCTAATACCCGGCTGATTTACCTTCCTAGGGTTACTGTTAGGCTTAGGCCTAGGACTTTTAAAACCAGGAAGCCCTGGGCTCCAGGCACACTGCAGCTGCGAAAGGCATCCCAAGGGGAGCGCAAAAGTGACACAACTTGGCTGCCACCACTGATATTTCCATGAGACCATCCCGAACCATAGGCTGATTTTCCTTCCAAGGGTTAAGGTTTGAGTTACGCCTAGGGTAAGGGTTCTATTAACCAGAAAGCCCTGAGTTCCAAGAACACAGCAGCTGCGAAGGACTTCCCAAGAAGAGCGCAAAAGTACCACAACATGCCTGCCTCCACAGCTTTTTCCTTGGGGACATGCCTAATTCCTGGCTGATTTGCCTTTCTCGTCTTAGGGTTGGGGTTCGGCCTAGGGCTAGGATTTTTAAAATCAGGAAGCCCTGACTTCCAGGCACACTGGAGCTGTGAAAGGCATCCCAAAGGGAGTGCAAAAGTGCCACAACATGGCTGCTTTCACGGCTTTTTCCTTGGCAAGAAGCCTAACACCAGGCTGATTTCCCTTCCCTGGGTTACTGTTAGGCTTAGGCCTAGGGCTAGGATTTTTAAAACTAGGAAGCCCTTAGATCCAGGCACACTGCATCTGTTCAAGGCATCCCAAGGGGAGTACAAAAGTGCAACAACAGGGCAGCTTTCACAGCTTTTTCCTTGGCACCATCCCTATACCTAGGCTGATTTATCTGCCTAGGGTTAGGGTTAGGGTTCAGCCTAGGGCTTGGAGTTTTTTAACCAGGAAGCCCTGAGTTCCAGGCTTACTGCATCTGCCAAAGGCATCCCAAAGGGAGTGCAAAAGTGCCACAACATGGGGACATGCCTAATTCCTGGCTGATTTGCCTTTCTCGTCTTAGGGTTGGGGTTCGGCCTACGGCTAGGATTTTTTTAACTAGGAAGCCCTGTGTTCCAGGCTTATTGCATCTGCCAAAGGCATCCCAAAGGGAGTGCAGAAGTGCCACAACATGGCTGCTTTCACGGCTTTTCCCTTAGGAAGAACCCTAATACGCGGCTGATTTACCTTCCTGGGGTTACTGTTAGGCTTAGGCCTAGGACTTTTAAAACCAGGAAGCCCTGGGCTCCAGGCACACTGCAGCTGCAAAAGGCATCCCAAGGGGAGCGCAAAAGTGACACAACTTGGCTGCCACCACTGATATTTCCATGAGACCATCCCGAACCATAGGCTGATTTTCCTTCCTAGGGTTAAGGTTTGAGTTACGCCTGGGGTAAGGGTTCTATTAACCAGAAAGCCCTGAGTTCCAAGAACACAGCAGCTGCGAAGGACTAGCCAAGAAGAGTGCAAATTTACCACAACATGCCTGCCTCCCCAGCTTTTTCCTTGGGGACATGCCTAATTCCTGGCTGATTTGCCTTTCTCGTCTTAGGGTTGGTGTTCGGCCTAGGGCTAGGATTTTTTTAACTAGGAAGCCCTGAGTTCCAAGCTTACTGCATCTGCAAAAGGCATCCCAAAGTGAGTGTAGAAGTGCCACAACATGGCTGCTTTCACGGCTTTTCCCTTAGGAAGAACCCTAATACGCGGCTGATTTACCTTCCTAGGGTAACTGTTAGGCTTAGGCCAAGGACTTTTAAAACCAGGAAGCCTTGGGCTCCAGGCACACTGCAGCTGCGAAAGGCATCCCAAGAGGGCCGCAGAAGTCAAACAACTTGGCTGTCTCTACTTCTATTCTCATGAGACCATCCTGAACCATAGGCTGATTTTCCTTCCTAGGGTTAAGGTTTGAGATTCGCCTAGGGTAAGGGTTCTATTAACCAGAAAGACCTGAGTTCCAAGAACACAGCAGCTGCGAAGGAATTCCCAAGAAGAGCGGAAAAGTACCACAACATGCCTGCCTCCACAGCTTTTTCCTTGGGGACATGCCTAATTCCTGGCTGATTTGCCTTTCTCGTCTTAGGTTTGGGGTTCGGCCTAGGGCTAGGATATTTTTAACTAGGAAGCCCTGAGTTCCAGGCTTACTTCATCTGCCAAAGGCATCCCAAAGGGTGTGCAAAAGTGCCACAACATGGCTGCTTTCACGGCTTTTCCCTTAGGAAGAACCCTAATACGCGGCTGATTTACCTTCCTAGGGTTACTGTTAGGCTTAGGCCTAGGACTTTTAAAACCAGGAAGCCCTGGGCTCCAGGCACAATGCAGCTGCGAAAGGCATCCCAAGGGGAGGGCAAAAGTGACACAACTTGGCTGCCACCACTGATATTTCCATGAGACCATCCCGAATCATAGGCTGATTTTCCTTCCTAGGGTTAAGGTTTGAGTTACGCCTGGGGTAAGGGTTCTATTAACCAGAAAGCCTTGAGTTCAAGAACACAGCAGCTGCGAAGGACTTCCCAAGAAGAGCGCAAAAGTACCACAACATGCCTGCCTCCACAGCTTTTTCCTTGGGGACATGCCTAATTCCTGGCTGATTTGCCTTTCTCCTCTTAGGGTTGGGGTTCGGCCTAGGGCTAGGATATTTTTAACTAGGAAGCCCTGAGTTCCAGGCTTACTTCATCTGCCAAAGGCATCCCAAAGGGAGTGCAAAAGTGCCACAACATGGTTGCTTTCACGGCTTTTTCCTTGGCAAGAAGCTTAACACCAGGCTGATTTCCCTTCCCAGGGTTACTGTTAGGCTTAGGTGTAGGGATAGGATTTTTAAAAGTAGGAAGCCCTTAGATCCAGGCACACTGCAGCTGTTCAAGGCATCCCAAGGGGAGTACAAAAGTACCACAACATGGCAGTTTTCACTGCTTTTTCCTTGGCATAAACCCTATACCTGGCTGATTTATCTGCCTAGGGTTATGGTTGGGGTTCGGCCTAGGGCTAGGATATTTTTAACTAGGAAGCCCTGAGTTCCAGGCTTACTTAATCTGCCAAAGGCATCCCAAAGGGAGTGCAAAAGTGCCACAACATGGCTGCTTTTACGGCTTTTCCCTTAGGAAGAACCCTAATACCCGGCTGATTTACCTTCCTAGGGTTACTGTTTGGCTTAGGCCTAGGACTTTTAAAACCAGGAAGCCCTGGGCTCCAGGCACACTGCAGCTGCGAAAGGCATCCCAATAGGGCCGCAGAAGTGACACAACTTGGCTGCCTCTGCTGCTATTCTCATGAGACCATCCCGAACCATAGGCTGATTTTCCTTCCTAGGGTTAAGGTTTGAGTTACGCCTAGGTTAAGAGTTCTATTAACCAGAAAGCATTGAGTTCCAAGAACACAGCAGCTGAGAAGGACTACCCAAGAAGAGCGTAAAAGTACCACAACGTGCCCGCCTCCACAGCTTTTTCCGTGGGGACATGCCTAATTCCTGGCTGATTTGCCTTTCTCGTCTTAGGGTTGGGGTTCGGCCTAGGGCTAGGATATTTTTAAATAGGAAGCCCTGACTTCCAGGCTTACTTCATCTGCCAAAGGCATCCCAAAGGGAGTGCAAGTGCCACAACATGGCTGCTTTCACGGCTTTTCCCTTAGGAAGAACCCTAATACGCGGCTGATTTACCTTCCTAGGGTTACTGTTAGGCTTAGGCCTAGGACTTTTAAAACCAGGAAGCCCTGGGCTCCAGGCACACTGCAGCTGCGAAAGGCATCCCAAGGGGAGCGCAAAAGTGACACAACTTGGCTGCCTCTGCTGCTATTCTCATGAGACCATCCCGAACCATAGGCTGATTTTCCTTCCTAGGGTTAAGGTTTGAGTTACGCCTAGGGTAAGGGTTCTATTAACCAGAAAGCCCTGAGTTCCAAGAACACAGCAGCTGCGAAGGACTACCCAAGAAGAGCGCAAAAGTACCACAACATGCCTGCCTCAACAGCTTTTTCCTTGGGGACATGCCTAATTCCTTGCTGATTTGCCTTTCTCGTCTTAGGGTTGGGGTTCGGCCTAGGGCTAGGATTTTTTTAACTAGGAAGCCCTGAGTTCTAGGCTTACTGCATCTGCCAAAGGCATCCCAAAGGGAGTGCAAAAGTGCCACAACATGGCTGCTTTCACGGCTTTTCCCTTAGGAAGAACCCTAATACCCGGCAGATTTACCTTCCTAGGGTTACTGTTAGGCTTAGGCCTAGGATTTTTTAAACTAGGAAGCCCTGGGCTCCAGGCACATGCAGCTGTTAAAGGCATCCCAAGAGGGCTGCAGAAGTGACACAACTTGGCTGCCTCTGCTGCTATTCTCATGAGACCATCCCGAACCATAGGCTGATTTTCCTTCCTAGGGTTAAGGTTTGAGTTACGCCTAGGGTAAGGGTTCTATTAACCAGAAAGCCCTGAGTTCCAAGAACACAACAGCTGCGAAGGACTAGCCAAGAAGAGCGCAAAAGTACCACAACATGCCTGCCTCCACAGATTTTTCCTTGGGGACATGCCTAATTCCTGGCTGATTTGCCATTCTGGTCTTAGGGTTGGGGTTCGGCCTGCGGCTAGGATATTTTTAAAATCAGGAAGCCCTGAGTTCCAGGCACACTGGAGCTGTGAAAGGCATCCAAAAGGGAGTGCAAAAGTGCCACAACATGGTTGATTTCACGGCTTTTTCCTTAGCAAGAAGCCTTACACCAGGCTGATTTCCCTTCCCAGGGTTACTGTTAGGCTTTGGCCTAGGGCTAGGATTTTTAAAACTAGGAAGCCCTGTATTCCAGGCACACTGGAGTTGTGAAAGGCATCCAAAAGGGAGTGCAAAAGTGCCACAATATGGTTGCTTTCAGGGCTTTTTCCTTGGCAAGAAGCCTAACACCAAACTGATTTCCCTTCCCAGCGTTACTGTTAGGCTTAGGCCTAGGGCTAGGATTTTTAAAACTAGGAAGCCCTTAGATCCAGGCACACTGCATCTGTTCAAGGCATCCCAAGGGGAGTACAAAAGTGCAACAACATGGCAGCTTTCACAGCTTTTTCCTTGGCACCATCCCTATACCTAGGCTGTTTTATCTGCCTAGGGTTAGGGTTAGGGTTCAGCCTAGGGCTTGGAGGTTTTTAACCAGGAAGCCCTGAGTTCCAGGCTTACTGCATCTGCCAAAGGCATCCCAAAGGGAGTGCAAATGTGCCACAACATGGCTGCTTTCACGGCTTTTCCCTTAGGAAGAACCCTGATACCCGGCTGATTTACCTTCCTAGGGTTACTGTTAGGCTTAGGCCTAGGACATTTAAAACCAGGAAGCCCTGGGCTCCAGGCACACTGCAGCTGCGAAAGGCATCCCAAGGGAGCGCAAAAGTGACACAACATGGCTGCCACCACTGATATTTCCATGAGACCATCCCGAATCATAGGCTGATTTTCCTTACTAGGGTTAAGGTTTGAGTTACGCCTGGGGTAAGGGTTCTATTAACCAGAAAGCCCTGAGTTCCAAGAACACAGCAGCTGCGAAGGACTTCCCAAGAAGAGCGCAAAAGTACCACAACATGCCTGCCTCCACAGCTTTTTCCTTGGGGACATGCCTAATTCCTGGCTGATTTGCCTTTCTCGTCTTAGGGTTGGGGTTCGGCCTAGGGCTAGGATTTTTAAAATCAGGAAGCCCTGACTTCCAGGCACACTGGAGCTGTGAAAGGCATCCAAAAGGGAGTGCAAAAGTGCCACAACATGGTTGCTTTCACGGCTTTTTCCTTGGCAAGAAGCTTAACACCAGGCTGATTTCCCTTCCCTTGGTTACTGTTAGGCTTAGGCCTAGGGCTAGGATTTTTAAAAGTAGGAAGCCCTTAGATTCAGGCACACTGCAGCTGTTCAAGGAATCCTCAGGGGAGTACAAAAGTGCAACAACATGGCAGATTTCACAGCTTTTTCCTTGGCACCATCCCTATACCTAGTCTGATTTATCTGCCTAGGGTTAGGGTTAGGGTTCAGCCTAGGGCTTGGAGTTTCTTAACCAGGAAGCTTACTGCATCTGCCAAAGGCATCCCAAAGGGAGTGCAAAAGTGCCACAACATGGCTGCTTTCACGCCTTTTCCCTTAGGAAGAACCCTAATACCCGGCTGATTTACCTTCCTAGGGTTACTCTTAGGCTTAGGCCTAGGACTTTTAAAACCAGGAAGCCCTGGGCTCCAGGCACACTGCAGCTGTTAAAGGCATCCCAAGAGGGCCGCAGAAGTGACACAACTTGGCTACCTCTGCTTCTATTCTCATGAGACCATCCTGAACCATAGGCTGATTTTCCTTCCTAGGGTTAAGGTTTGACTTACGTCTAGGGTAAGAGTTCTATTAACCAGAAAGACCTAAGTTCCAAGAACACAGCAGCTGCGAAGGACTTCCCAAGAAGAGCGGAAAAGTACCACAACATGCCTGCCTCCACAGCTTTTTCCTTGGGGACATGCCTAATTCCTGGCTGATTGGCCATTCTGGTCTTAGGGTTGGGGTTCGGCCTAGGGCTAGGATTTTTTTAACTAGGAAGCCCTGAGTTCCAGGCTTACTTCATCTGCCAAGGGCATCCCAAAGGGTGTGCAAAAGTGCCACAACATGGCTGCTTTCACGGCTTTTCCCTTAGGAAGAACCCTAATACGCGGCTGATTTACCTTCCTAGGGTTACTGTTAGGCTTAGGCCTAGGACTTTTAAAACCAGGAAGCCCTGGGCTCCAGGCACATGCAGCTGCGAAAGGCATCCCAAGAGGGCTGCAGAAGTGACACAACTTGGCTGCCTCTGCTGCTATTCTCATGAGACCATCCTGAATCATAGGCTGATTTTCCTTCCTAGGGTTAAGGTTTGAGTTACGCCTAGGGTAAGGGTTCTATTAACCAGAAAGCCCTGAGTTCCAAGAACACAGCAGCTGCGAAGGACTTCCCAAGAAGAGCGCAAAAGTACCACAACATGCCTGCCTCCACAGCTTTTTCCTTGGGGACATGCCTAATTCCTGGCTGATTTGCCTTTCTCGTCTTAGGGTTGGGGTTCGGCCTAGGGCTAGGATTTTTAAAATCAGGAAGCCCTGACTTCCAGGCACACTGGAGCTGTGAAAGGCATCCAAAAGGGAGTGCAAAAGTGCCACAACATGGTTGCTTTCACGGCTTTTTCCTTGGCAAGAAGCTTAACACCAGGCTGATTTCCCTTCCCTTGGTTACTGTTAGGCTTAGGCCTAGGGCTAGGATTTTTAAAAGTAGGAAGCCCTTAGATTCAGGCACACTGCAGCTGTTCAAGGAATCCTCAGGGGAGTACAAAAGTGCAACAACATGGCAGATTTCACAGCTTTTTCCTTGGCACCATCCCTATACCTAGTCTGATTTATCTGCCTAGGGTTAGGGTTAGGGTTCAGCCTAGGGCTTGGAGTTTCTTAACCAGGAAGCTTACTGCATCTGCCAAAGGCATCCCAAAGGGAGTGCAAAAGTGCCACAACATGGCTGCTTTCACGCCTTTTCCCTTAGGAAGAACCCTAATACCCGGCTGATTTACCTTCCTAGGGTTACTCTTAGGCTTAGGCCTAGGACTTTTAAAACCAGGAAGCCCTGGGCTCCAGGCACACTGCAGCTGTTAAAGGCATCCCAAGAGGGCCGCAGAAGTGACACAACTTGGCTACCTCTGCTTCTATTCTCATGAGACCATCCTGAACCATAGGCTGATTTTCCTTCCTAGGGTTAAGGTTTGACTTACGTCTAGGGTAAGAGTTCTATTAACCAGAAAGACCTAAGTTCCAAGAACACAGCAGCTGCGAAGGACTTCCCAAGAAGAGCGGAAAAGTACCACAACATGCCTGCCTCCACAGCTTTTTCCTTGGGGACATGCCTAATTCCTGGCTGATTGGCCATTCTGGTCTTAGGGTTGGGGTTCGGCCTAGGGCTAGGATTTTTTTAACTAGGAAGCCCTGAGTTCCAGGCTTACTTCATCTGCCAAGGGCATCCCAAAGGGTGTGCAAAAGTGCCACAACATGGCTGCTTTCACGGCTTTTCCCTTAGGAAGAACCCTAATACGCGGCTGATTTACCTTCCTAGGGTTACTGTTAGGCTTAGGCCTAGGACTTTTAAAACCAGGAAGCCCTGGGCTCCAGGCACATGCAGCTGCGAAAGGCATCCCAAGAGGGCTGCAGAAGTGACACAACTTGGCTGCCTCTGCTGCTATTCTCATGAGACCATCCTGAATCATAGGCTGATTTTCCTTCCTAGGGTTAAGGTTTGAGTTACGCCTAGGGTAAGGGTTCTATTAACCAGAAAGCCCTGAGTTCCAAGAACACAGCAGCTGCGAAGGACTTCCCAAGAAGAGCGCAAAAGTACCACAACATGCCTGCCTCCACAGCTTTTTCCTTGGGGACATGCCTAATTCCTGGCTGATTTGCCTTTCTCGTCTTTGGTTTGGGGTTCGGCCTAGGGCTAGGATTTTTAAAATCAGGAAGCCCTGAGTTCCAGGCACACTGGAGTTGTGAAAGGCATCCAAAAGGGAGTGCAAAAGTGCCACAATATGGTTGCTTTCACTGCTTTTTCCTTGGCAAGAAGCCTAACACCAAGCTGATTTCCCTTCCCAGCGTTACTGTTAGGCTTAGGCCTAGGGCTAGGATTTTTAAAACTCGAAGCCCTTAGATCCAGGCACACTGCATCTGTTCAAGGCATCCTCAGGGGAGTACAAAAGTGCAAAAACATGGCAGATTTCACAGCTTTTTCCTTGGCACCATCCCTATCCCTAGGCTGATTTATCTGCCTAGGGTTAGGGTTAGGGTTCAGCCTAGGGCTTGGAGTTTTTTAACCAGGAAGCCCTGAGTTCCAGGCTTACTGCATCTGCCAAAGGCATCCCAAAGGGAGTGCAAAAGTGCCACAACATGGCTGCTTTCACGGCTTTTCCCTTAGGAAGAACCCTAATACGCGGCTGATTTACCTTCCTAGGGTTACTGTTAGGCTTAGGCCTAGGACTTTTAAAACCAGGAAGCCCTGGGCTCCAGGCACACTGCAGCTGCGAATGGCATCCCAAGGGGAGTGCAAAAGTGACACAACTTGGCTGCCACCACTGATATTTCCATGAGACCATCCCGAACCATAGGCTGATTTTCCTTCCTAGGGTTAAGGTTTGAGTTACGCCTGGGGTAAGGGTTCTATTAACCAGAAAGCCCTGAGTTCCAAGAACACAGCAGCTGCGAAGGACTAGCCAAGAAGAGCGCAAAAGTACCACAACATGCCTGCCTCCACAGCTTTTTCCTTGGGGACATGCCTAATTCCTGGCTGATTTGCCTTTCTCGTCTTAGGGTTGGGGTTCGGCCTAGGTCTAGGATTTTTTTAACTAGGAAGCCCTGAGTTCCAGGCTTTCTGCATCTGCCAAAGGCATCCCAAAGGGAGTGCAAAAGTGCCACAACATGGCTGCTTTCACGGCTTTTCCCTTAGGAAGAACCCTAATACCCGGCTGATTTACCTTCCTAGGGGTTACTGTTAGGCTTAGGCCTAGGACTTTTAAAACCAGGAAACCCTGGGCTCCAGGCACACTGCAGCTGCGAAAGGCATCCCAAGGGGAGCGCAAAAGTGACACAACTTGGCTGCCACCACTGATATTTCCATGAGACCATCCCGAACCATAGGCTGATTTTCCTTCCTAGGGTTAAGGTTTGAGTTACGCCTGGGGTAAGGGTTCTATTTACCAGAACGCCCTGAGTTCCAAGAACACAGCAGCTGCGAAGGACTTCCCAAGAAGAGCGCAAAAGTACCACAACATGCCTGCCTCCACAGCTTTTTCCTTGGGGACATGCCTAATTCCTGGCTGATTTGCCTTTCTCGTCTTAGGGTTGGGGTTCGGCCTACGGCTAGGATATTTTTAACTAGGAAGCCCTGAGTTCCAGGCTTACTGCATCTGCCAAAGGCATCCCAAAGGGAGTGCAAAAGTGCCACAACATGGCTGCTTTCAACGGCTTTTCCCTTAGGAAGAACACTAATACCCAGCCTATTTACCTTCCTAGGGTTTCTGTTAGGATTAGGCCTAGGACATTTAAAACCAGGAAGCCCTGGGCTCCAGGCACATGCAGCCATTAAAGGAATCCCAAGAGGGCTGCAGAAGTGACACAACTTGGCTGCCTCTGCTGCTATTCTCATGAGACCATCCCGAACCATAGGCTGATTTTCCTTCCTAGGGTTAAGGTTTGAGTAACGCCTAGGGTAAGGGTTTCTATTAACCAGAAAGCCCTGAGTTCCAAGAACACAGCAGCTGCGAAGGACTTCCCAAGAAGAGCTCAAAAGTACCACAACATGCTGCCTCCACAGCTTTTTCCTTGGGGACATGCCTAATTCCTGGCTGATTTGCCTTTCTCGTCTTAGGGTTGGGGTTCGGCCTAGGGCTAGGATTTTTAAAATCAGGAAGCCCTGAGTTCCAGGCACACTGGAGCTGTGAAAAACATCCAAAAGAGAGTGCAAAAGTGCCACAACATGGCTGCCTTCACGGCTTTTCCCTTAGGAAGAACCCTAATACCCGGCTGATTTACCTTCCTAGGGTTACTGTTAGGCTTAGGCCTAGGGCTAGGATTTTTAAAACTAGGAAGCCCTTAGCTCCAGGCACACTGCAGCTGTTCAAGGCATCCTCAGGGGAGTACAAATGTGCAAAAACATGGCAGATTTCACTGCTTTTTCCTTGGCACCATCCCTATACCTAGGCTGATTTATCTGCCTAGGGTTAGGGTTAGGCTTCAGCCTAGGGCTTGGAGATTTTAACCAGGAAGCCCTGAGTTCCAGGCTTACTGCATCTGCCAAAGGCATCCCAAAGGGAGTGCAAAAGTGCCACAACATGGTTGATTTCACGGCTTTTTCTTTGGCAAGAAGCCTTACACCAGGCTGATTTCCCTTCCCAGGGTTACTGTTAGGCTTTGGCCTAGGGCTAGGATTTTTAAAACTAGGAAGCCCTGAGTTCCAGGCACACTGGAGCTGTGAAAGGCATCCAAAAGGGAGTGCAAAAGTGCCACAATATGGTTGCTTTCACTGCTTTTTCCTTGGCACCATCCCTATACCTAGGCTGATTTATCTGCCTAGGGTTAGGGTTAGGGTTCAGCCTAGGGCTTGGAGTTTTTTAACCAGGAAGCCCTGAGTTCCAGGCTTACTGCATCTGCCAAAGGCATCCCAAAGGGAGTGCAAAAGTGCCACAACATGGGGACATGCCTAATTCCTGGCTGATTTGCCTTTCTCGTCTTAGGGTTGGGGTTCGGCCTACGGCTAGGATTTTTTTAACTAGGAAGCCCTGTGTTACAGGCTTATTGCATCTGCCAAAGGCATCCCAAAGGGAGTGCAGAAGTGCCACAACATGGCTGCTTTCACGGCTTTTCCCTTAGGAAGAACCCTAATACGCGGCTGATTTACCTTCCTGGGGTTACTGTTAGGCTTAGGCCTAGGACTTTTAAAACCAGGAAGCCCTGGGCTCCAGGCACACTGCAGCTGCAAAAGGCATCCCAAGGGGAGCGCAAAAGTGACACAACTTGGCTGCCACCACTGATATTTCCATGAGACCATCCCCGAACCATAGGCTGATTTTCCTTCCTAGGGTTAAGGTTTGAGTTACGCCTGGGGTAAGGGTTCTATTAACCAGAAAGCCCTGAGTTCCAAGAACACAGCAAGCTGCAAAGGACTACCCAAGAAGAGTGCAGAAGTACCACAACATGCCTGCCTCCCCAGCTTTTTCCTTGGGGACATGCCTAATTCCTGGCTGATTTGCCTTTCTCGTCTTAGGGTTGGGGTTCGGCCTAGGGCTAGGATTTTTTTAACTAGGAAGCCCTGAGTTCCAGGCTTACTGCATCTGCAAAAGGCATCCCAAAGTGAGTGTAGAAGTGCCACAACATGGCTGCTTTCACGGCTTTTCCCTTAGGAAGAACCCTAATACCCGGCTGATTTACCTTCCTAGGGTAACTGTTAGGCTTAGGCCTAGGACTTTTAAAACCAGGAAGCCTTGGGCTCCAGGCACACTGCAGCTGTGAAAGGCATCCCAAGAGGGCCGCAGAAGTGAAACAACTTGGCTACCTCTACTTCTATTCTCATGAGACCATCCTGAACCATAGGCTGATTTTCCTTCCTAGGGTTAAGGTTTGAGAGTC
Source organism: Ammospiza maritima maritima (assembly GCA_036010785.1). Classification (NCBI taxonomy): domain Eukaryota; kingdom Metazoa; phylum Chordata; class Aves; order Passeriformes; family Passerellidae; genus Ammospiza; species Ammospiza maritima. Next base: position 116,425 of record JAYKTQ010000489.1, read on the forward strand.
GCCTAGGGTAAGGGTTCTATTAACCAGAAAGCCCTGAGTTCCAAGAACACAGCAGCTGCGAAGGACTTCCCAAGAAGAGCGGAAAAGTACAACAACATGCCTGCCTCCACAGCTTTTTCCTTGGGGACATGCCTAATTCCTGGCTGATTTGCCTTTCTCGTCTTAGGGTTGGGGTTCGGCCTAGGGCTAGGATATTTTTAACTAGGAAGCCCTGAGTTCCAGGCTTACTTCATCTGCCAAAGGCATCCCAAAGGGTGTGCAAAAGTGCCACAACATGGCTGCTTTCACGGCTTTTCCCTTAGGAAGAACCCTAATACGCGGCTGATTTACCTTCCTAGGGTTACTGTTAGGCTTAGGCCTAGGACTTTTAAAACCAGGAAGCCCTGGGCTCCAGGCAGAATGCAGCTGCGAAAGGCATCCCAAGGGGAGCGCAAAAGTGACACAACTTGGCTGCCACCACTGATATTTCCATGAGACCATCCCGAATCATAGGCTGATTTTCCTTCCTAGGGTTAAGGTTTGAGTTACGCCTGGGGTAAGGGTTCTATTAACCAGAAAGCCTTGAGTTCCAAGAACACAGCAGCTGCGAAGGACTTCCCAAGAAGAGCGCAAAAGTACCACAACATGCCTGCCTCCACAGCTTTTTCCTTGGGGACATGCCTAATTCCTGGCTGATTTGCCTTTCTCGTCTTAGGTTTGGGGTTCGGCCTAGGGCTAGGATATTTTTAACTAGGAAGCCCTGAGTTCCAGGCTTACTTCATCTGCCAAAGGCATCCCAAAGGGAGTGCAGAAGTGCCACAACATGGTTGCTTTCACGGCTTTTTCCTTGGCAAGAAGCTTAACACCAGGCTGATTTCCCTTCCCAGGGTTACTGTTAGGCTTAGGTGTAGGGATAGGATTTTTAAAAGTAGGAAGCCCTTAGATCCAGGCACACTGCAGCTGTTCAAGGCATCCCAAGGGGAGTACAAAAGTACCACAACATGGCAGCTTTCACTGCTTTTTCCTTGGCATAAACCCTATACCTGGCTGAATAATCTGCCTAGGGTTATGGTTGGGGTTCGGCCTAGGGCTAGGATATTTTTAACTAGGAAGCCCTGAGTTCCAGGCTTACTTCATCTGCCAAAGGCATCCCAAAGGGAGTGCAAAAGCGCCACAACATGGCTGCTTTTACGGCTTTTCCCTTAGGAAGAACCCTAATACCCGGCTGATTTACCTTCCTAGGGTTACTGTTAGGCTTAGGCCTAGGACTTTTAAAACCAGGAAGCCCTGGGCTCCAGGCACACTGCAGCTGCGAAAGGCATCCCAAGGGGAGCGCAAAAGTGACACAACTTGGCTGCCACCACTGATATTTCCATGAGACCATCCCGAACCATAGGCTGATTTTCCTTCCTAAGGTTAAGGTTTGAGTTACGCCTAGGGTAAGGGTTCTATTAACCAGAAAGCCCTGAGTTCCAAGAACACAGCAGCTGCGAAGGACTTCCCAAGAAGAGCGCAAAAGTACCACAACATGCCTGCCTCCACAGCTTTTTCCATGGGACATGCCTAATTCCTGGCTGATTTACCTTTCTCGTCTTAGGGTTGGGGTTCGGCCTACGGCTAGGATTTTTTTAACTAGGAAGCCCTGAGTTCCAGGCTTACTGCATCTGCCAAAGGCATCCCAAAGGGAGTGCAGAAGTGCCACAACATGGCTGCTTTCACGGCTTTTCCCTTAGGAAGAACCCTAACACCCGGCTGTTTTACCTTCCTAGTCTTTCTGTTAGGCATAGGCCTAGGACTCTTAAAACCAGGAAGCCCTGGGCTCCAGGCACATGCAGCTGTTAAAGGCATCCCAATAGGGCCGCAGAAGTGACACAACTTGGCTGCCTCTGCTGCTATTCTCATGAGACCATCCCGAACCATAGGCTGATTTTCCTTCCTAGGGTTAAGGTTTGAGTAACGCCTAGGGTAAGGGTTCTATTAACCAGAAAGCCCTGAGTTCCAAGAACACAGCAGCTGCGAAGGACTTCCCAAGAAGAGCGCAAAAGTACCACAACATGCCTGCCTCCACAGCTTTTTCCTTGGGGACATGCCTAATTCCTGGCTGATTTGCCTTTCTCGTCTTAGGGTTGGGGTTCGGCCTAGGGCTAGGATTTTTAAAATCAGGAAGCCCTGAGTTCCAGGCACACTGGAGCTGTGAAAAACATCCAAAAGAGAGTGCAAAAGTGCCACAACATGGCTGCCTTCACGGCTTTTTTCTTTGGAAAGAAGCCTAACACCAGGCTGATTTCCCTTCTCAGGGTTACTGTTAGGCTTAGGCCTAGGGCTAGGATTTTTAAAACTAGGAAGCCCTTAGCTCCAGGCACACTGCAGCTGTTCAAGGCATCCTCAGGGGAGTACAAATGTGCAAAAACATGGCAGATTTCACAGCTTTTTCCTTGGCACCATCCCTATACCTAGGGTGATTTATCTGCCTAGGGTTAGGGTTAGGCTTCAGCCTAGGGCTTGGAGATTTTAACCAGGAAGCCCTGAGTTCCAGGCTTACTGCATCTGCCAAAGGCATCCCAAAGGGAGTGCAAAAGTGCCACAACATGGCTGCTTTCACGGCTTTTCCCTTAGGAAGAACCCTAATACGCGGCTGATTTACCTTCCTAGGGTTACTGTTAGGCTTAGGCCTAGGACTTTTAAAACCAGGAAGCCCTGGGCTCCAGGCACACTGCAGCTGCGAAAGGCATCCCAAGGGGAGCGCAAAAGTGACACAACTTGGCTGCCACCACTGATATTTCCATGAGACCATCCCGAACCATAGGCTGATTTTCCTTCCTAGGGTTAAGGTTTGAGTTACGCCTAGGGTAAGGGTTCTATTAACCAGAAAGCCCTGAGTTCCAAGAACACAGCAGCTGCGAAGGACTTCCCAAGAAGAGCGGAAAAGTACCACAACATGCCTGCCTCCACAGCTTTTTCCTTGGGGACATGCCTAATTCCTGGCTGATTTGCCTTTCTCGTCTTAGGGTTGGGGTTCGGCCTAGGGCTAGGATATTTTTAACTAGGAAGCCCTGAGTTCCAGGCTTATTGCATCTGCCCAAGGCATCCCAAAGGGAGTGCAAAAGTGCCACAACATGGCTGCTTTCACGGCTTTTCCCTTAGGAAGAACCCTAATACCTAGCCTATTTACCTTCCTAGGGTTACTGTTAGGCTTAGGCCAAGGACTTTTAAAACCAGGAAGCCCTGGGCTCCAGGCACATGCAGCTGTTAAAGGCATCCCAAGAGGGCTGCAGAAGTGACACAACTTGGCTGCCTCTGCTGCTATTCTCATGAGACCATCCCGAACCATAGGCTGATTTTCCTTCCTAGGGTTAAGGTTTGAGTTACACCTAGGGTAAGGGTTCTATTAACCAGAAAGCCCTGAGTTCCAAGAACACAGCAGCTGCGAAGGACTTCCCAAGAAGAGCGCAAAAGTACCACAACATGCCTGCCTCCACAGCTTTTTCCTTGGGGACATGCCTAATTCCTGGCTGATTTGCCTTTCTCGTCTTAGGGTTGGGGTTCGGCCTAGGGCTAGGATTTTTAAAATCAGGAAGCCCTGAGTTCCAGGCACACTGGAGCTGTGAAAGGCATCCAAAAGAGAGTGCAAAAGTGCCACAACATTGCTGCTTTCATGGCTTTTTTCTTTGGAAAGAAGCCTAGCACCAGGCTGATTTCCCTTCTCAGGGTTACTGTTAGGCTTAGGCCTAGGGCTAGGATTTTTAAAACTAGGAAGCCCTTAGCTCCAGGCACACTGCAGCTGTTCAAGGCATCCCAAGGGGAGTACAAAAGTGCAACAACATGGCAGCTTTCACAGCTTTTTCCTTGGCACCATCCCTATACCTAGGCTGATTTATCTGCCTAGGGTAATGGTTAGGCTTCAGCCTAGGGCTTGGAGATTTTAACCAGGAAGCCCTGAGTTCCAGGCTTACTGCATCTGCCAAAGGCATCCCAAAGGGAGTGCAGAAGTGCCACAACATGGCTGCTTTCACGGCTTTTCCCTTAGGAAGAACCCTAATACCCGGCTGATTTACCTTCCTAGGGTTACTGTTAGGCTTAGGCCTAGGACTTTTAAAACCAGGAAGCCCTGGGCTCCAGGCACATGCAGCTGTTAAAGGCATCCCAAGAGGGCCGCAGAAGTGACACAACTTGGCTGCCTCTGCTGCTATTCTCATGAGACCATCCCGAACCATAGGCTGATTTTCCTTCCTAGGGTTAAGGTTTGAGTTACGCCTAGAGTAAGGGTTCTATTAACCAGAAAGCCCTGAGTTCCAAGAACACAGCAGCTGCGAAGGACTTCCCAAGAAGAGCGCAAAAGTACCACAACATGCCTGCCTCCACAGCTTTTTCCTTGGGGACATGCCTAATTCCTGGCTGATTTGCCTTTCTCGTCTTAGGGTTGGGGTTCGGCCTAGGGCTAGGATTTTTTTAACTAGGAAGCCCTGAGTTCCAGGCTTACTGCATCTGCCATAGGCATCCCAAAGGGAGTGCAGAAGTGCCACAACATGGCTGCTTTCACGGCTTTTCCCTTAGGAAGAACCCGAATACCCGGCTGATTTACCTTCCTAGGGTTACTGTTAGGCTTAGGCCTAGGACTTTTAAAACCAGGAAGCCCTGGGCTCCAGGCACTCTGTAGCTGTTAAAAGCATCCCAAGAAGGCCGCAGAAGTCACACAACTTGGCTGTCTCTGCTGCTATTCTCATGAGACCATCCCGAACCATAGGCTGATTATCCTTCTTAGGGTTAAGGTTTGACTTACGCCTAGGGTAAGGGTTCTATTAACCAGAAAGCCCTGAGTTCCAAGAACACAGCAGCTGCGAAGGACTACCCAAGAAGAGTGCAAAAGCACCACTACATGCCTGCCTCCACAGCTTTTTCCTTGGGGACATGCCTAATTCCTGGCTGATTTGCCTTTCTCGTCTTAGGGTTGGGGTTCGGCCTAGGGCTAGGATTTTTAAAATCAGGAAGCCCTGAGTTCCAGGCACACTGGAGCTGTGAAAGGCATCCAAAAGGGAATGCAAAAGTGCCACAACATGGCTGCTTTCACGGCTTTTTCCTTGGCAAGAAGCCTAACACCAGGCTGATTTTCCTTCCCAGGGTTACTGTTAGGCTTAGGCCTAGGGCTAGGATTTTTAAAACTAGGAAGCCCTTAGCTCCAGGCACACTGCAGCTGTTCAAGGCATCTAAAGGGGAGTACAAAAGTGCAACAACATGGCAGCTTTTACAGCTTTTTCCTTGGCACCATCCCTATACCTAGGCTGATTTATCTGCCTAGGGTTAGGGTTAGGGTTCAGCCTAGGGCTTGGAGATTTTAACCAGGAAGCCCTGAGTTCCAGGCTTACTGCATCTGCCAAAGGCATCCCAAAGGGAGTGCAGAAGTGCCACAACATGGCTGCTTTCACGGCTTTTCCCTTAGGAAGAACCCTAATACGCGGCTGATTTACCTTCCTAGGGTTACTGTTAGGCTTAGGCCTAGGACTTTTAAAACCAGGAAGCCCTGGGCTCCAGGCACACTGCAGCTGCAAAAGGCATCCCAAGGGGAGCGCAAAAGTGACACCACTTGGCTGCCACCACTGATATTTCCATGAGACCATCCCGAACCATAGGCTGATTTTCCTTCCTAGGGTTAAGGTTTGAGTTACGCCTAGGGTAAGGGTTCTATTAACCAGAAAGCCCTGAGTTCCAAGAACACAGCAGCTGCGAAGGACTTCGCAAGAAGAGCGCAAAAGTACCACAACATGCCTGCCTCCACAGCTTTTTCCTTGGGGACATGCCTAATTCCTGGCTGATTTGCCTGTCTCGTCTTAGGGTTGGGGTTCGGCCTAGGGCTAGGATTTTTAAAATCAGGAAGCCCTGAGTTACAGGCACACTGGAGCTGTGAAAGGCATCCCAAAGGGAGTGCAAAAGTGCCACAACATGGCTGCTTTCATGGCTTTTTCCTTGGCAAGAAGCCTAACACCAGGCTGATTTCCCTTCCCAGGGTTACTGTAAGGCTTAGGCCTAGGGCTAGGATTTTTAAAACTAGGAAGCCCTTAGATCCAGGCACACTGCAGCTGTTCAAGGCATCCCAAGGGGAGTACAAAAGTGCAACAACATGGCAGCTTTCACAGCTTTTTCCTTGGCACCATCCCTATACCTAGGCTGATTTATCTGCCTAGGGTTAGGGTTAGGCTTCAGCCTAGGGCTTGGAGTATTTTAACCAGGAAGCCCTGAGTTCCAGGCTTACTGCATCTGCCAAAGGCATCCCAAAGGGAGTGCAGAAGTGCCACAACATGGCTGCTTTCACGGCTTTTCCCTTAGGAAGAACCCTAATACCCGGCTGATTTACCTTCCTAGGGTAACTGTTAGGCTTAGGCCTAGGACTTTTAAAACCAGGAAGCCCTGGGCTCCAGGCACACTGCAGCTGCGAAAGGCATCCCAAGGGGAGCGCAAAAGTGACACAACTTGGCTGCCACCACTGATATTTCCATGAGACCATCCCGAACCAAAGGCTGATTTTCCTTCCTAGGGTTAAGGTTTGAGTTACGCCTGGGGTAAGGGTTCTATTAACCAGAAAGCCCTGAGTTCCAAGAACACAGCAGCTGCGAAGGACTAGCCAAGAAGAGTGCAAAAGTACCACAACATGCCTGCCTCCACAGCTTTTTCCTTGGGGACATGCCTAATTCCTGGCTGATTTGCCTTTCTCGTCTTAGGGTTGGTGTTCGGCCTAGGGCTAGGATATTTTTAACTAGGAAGCCCTGAGTTCCAGGCACACTTCATCTGCAAAAAGCATCCCAAAGGGAGTGCAGAAGTGCCACAACATGGCTGCTTTCACGGCTTTTCCCTTTGGAAGAACCCTAATACCCGGCAGATTTACCTTCCTAGGGTTACTGTTAGGCTTAGGCCTAGGACTTTTAAAACCAGGAAGCCCTGGGCTCCAGGCACATGCAGCTGTTTAAGGCATCCCAAGAGGGCCGCAGAAGTCACACAACTTGGCTGCCTCTGCTGCTATTCTCATGAGACCATCCAGAACCATAGGCTGATTTTCCTTCCTTGGGTTAAGGTTTGAGTTACGCCTAGGGTAAGGGTTCTATTAACCAGAAAGCCCTGAGTTCCAAGAACACAGCAGCTGCGAAGGACTAGCCAAGAAGAGCGCAAAAGTACCACAACATGCCTGCCTCCACAGCTTTTTCCTTGGGGACATGCCTAATTCCTGGCTGATTTGCCTTTCTCGTCTTAGGGTTGGGGTTCGGCCTAGGGCTTGGAGTTTTTTAACTAGGAAGCCCTGAGTTCCAGGCTTATTGCATCTGCCAAAGGCATCCCAAAGGGAGTGCAAAAGTGCCACAACATGGCTGCTTTCACGGCTTTTCCCTTAGGAAGAACCCTAATACCTAGCCTATTTACCTTCCTAGGGTTACTGTTAGGCTTAGGCCAAGGACTTTTAAAACCAGGAAGCCCTGGGCTCCAGGCACATGCAGCTGTTAAAGGCATCCCAAGAGGGCTGCAGAAGTGACACAACTTGGCTGCCTCTGCTGCTATTCTCATGAGACCATCCCGAACCATAGGGTGATTTTCCTTCCTAGGGTTAAGGTTTGAGTTACACCTAGGGTAAGGGTTCTATTAACCAGAAAGCCCTGAGTTCCAAGAACACAGCAGCTGCGAAGGACTTCCCAAGAAGAGCGCAAAAGTACCACAACATGCCTGCCTCCACAGCTTTTTCCTTGGGGACATGCCTAATTCCTGGCTGATTTGCCTTTCTCGTCTTAGGGTTGGGGTTCGGCCTAGGGCTAGGATTTTTAAAATCAGGAAGCCCTGAGTTCCAGGCACACTGGAGCTGTGAAAGGCATCCAAAAGAGAGTGCAAAAGTGCCACAACATTGCTGCTTTCATGGCTTTTTTCTTTGGAAAGAAGCCTAGCACCAGGCTGATTTCCCTTCTCAGGGTTACTGTTAGGCTTAGGCCTAGGGCTAGGATTTTTAAAACTAGGAAGCCCTTAGCTCCAGGCACACTGCAGCTGTTCAAGGCATCCCAAGGGGAGTACAAAAGTGCAACAACATGGCAGCTTTCACAGCTTTTTCCTTGGCACCATCCCTATACCTAGGCTGATTTATCTGCCTAGGGTAATGGTTAGGCTTCAGCCTAGGGCTTGGAGATTTTAACCAGGAAGCCCTGAGTTCCAGGCTTACTGCATCTGCCAAAGGCATCCCAAAGGGAGTGCAGAAGTGCCACAACATGGCTGCTTTCACGGCTTTTCCCTTAGGAAGAACCCTAATACCCGGCTGATTTACCTTCCTAGGGTTACTGTTAGGCTTAGGCCTAGGACTTTTAAAACCAGGAAGCCCTGGGCTCCAGGCACATGCAGCTGTTAAAGGCATCCCAAGAGGGCCGCAGAAGTGACACAACTTGGCTGCCTCTGCTGCTATTCTCATGAGACCATCCCGAACCATAGGCTGATTTTCCTTCCTAGGGTTAAGGTTTGAGTTACGCCTAGAGTAAGGGTTCTATTAACCAGAAAGCCCTGAGTTCCAAGAACACAGCAGCTGCGAAGGACTTCCCAAGAAGAGCGCAAAAGTACCACAACATGCCTGCCTCCACAGCTTTTTCCTTGGGGACATGCCTAATTCCTGGCTGATTTGCCTTTCTCGTCTTAGGGTTGGGGTTCGGCCTAGGGCTAGGATTTTTTTAACTAGGAAGCCCTGAGTTCCAGGCTTACTGCATCTGCCATAGGCATCCCAAAGGGAGTGCAGAAGTGCCACAACATGGCTGCTTTCACGGCTTTTCCCTTAGGAAGAACCCGAATACCCGGCTGATTTACCTTCCTAGGGTTACTGTTAGGCTTAGGCCTAGGACTTTTAAAACCAGGAAGCCCTGGGCTCCAGGCACTCTGTAGCTGTTAAAAGCATCCCAAGAAGGCCGCAGAAGTCACACAACTTGGCTGTCTCTGCTGCTATTCTCATGAGACCATCCCGAACCATAGGCTGATTATCCTTCTTAGGGTTAAGGTTTGACTTACGCCTAGGGTAAGGGTTCTATTAACCAGAAAGCCCTGAGTTCCAAGAACACAGCAGCTGCGAAGGACTACCCAAGAAGAGTGCAAAAGCACCACTACATGCCTGCCTCCACAGCTTTTTCCTTGGGGACATGCCTAATTCCTGGCTGATTTGCCTTTCTCGTCTTAGGGTTGGGGTTCGGCCTAGGGCTAGGATTTTTAAAATCAGGAAGCCCTGAGTTCCAGGCACACTGGAGCTGTGAAAGGCATCCAAAAGGGAATGCAAAAGTGCCACAACATGGCTGCTTTCACGGCTTTTTCCTTGGCAAGAAGCCTAACACCAGGCTGATTTTCCTTCCCAGGGTTACTGTTAGGCTTAGGCCTAGGGCTAGGATTTTTAAAACTAGGAAGCCCTTAGCTCCAGGCACACTGCAGCTGTTCAAGGCATCTAAAGGGGAGTACAAAAGTGCAACAACATGGCAGCTTTTACAGCTTTTTCCTTGGCACCATCCCTATACCTAGGCTGATTTATCTGCCTAGGGTTAGGGTTAGGGTTCAGCCTAGGGCTTGGAGATTTTAACCAGGAAGCCCTGAGTTCCAGGCTTACTGCATCTGCCAAAGGCATCCCAAAGGGAGTGCAGAAGTGCCACAACATGGCTGCTTTCACGGCTTTTCCCTTAGGAAGAACCCTAATACGCGGCTGATTTACCTTCCTAGGGTTACTGTTAGGCTTAGGCCTAGGACTTTTAAAACCAGGAAGCCCTGGGCTCCAGGCACACTGCAGCTGCAAAAGGCATCCCAAGGGGAGCGCAAAAGTGACACCACTTGGCTGCCACCACTGATATTTCCATGAGACCATCCCGAACCATAGGCTGATTTTCCTTCCTAGGGTTAAGGTTTGAGTTACGCCTAGGGTAAGGGTTCTATTAACCAGAAAGCCCTGAGTTCCAAGAACACAGCAGCTGCGAAGGACTTCGCAAGAAGAGCGCAAAAGTACCACAACATGCCTGCCTCCACAGCTTTTTCCTTGGGGACATGCCTAATTCCTGGCTGATTTGCCTGTCTCGTCTTAGGGTTGGGGTTCGGCCTAGGGCTAGGATTTTTAAAATCAGGAAGCCCTGAGTTACAGGCACACTGGAGCTGTGAAAGGCATCCCAAAGGGAGTGCAAAAGTGCCACAACATGGCTGCTTTCATGGCTTTTTCCTTGGCAAGAAGCCTAACACCAGGCTGATTTCCCTTCCCAGGGTTACTGTAAGGCTTAGGCCTAGGGCTAGGATTTTAAAACTAGGAAGCCCTTAGATCCAGGCACACTGCAGCTGTTCAAGGCATCCCAAGGGGAGTACAAAAGTGCAACAACATGGCAGCTTTCACAGCTTTTTCCTTGGCACCATCCCTATACCTAGGCTGATTTATCTGCCTAGGGTTAGGGTTAGGCTTCAGCCTAGGGCTTGGAGTATTTTAACCAGGAAGCCCTGAGTTCCAGGCTTACTGCATCTGCCAAAGGCATCCCAAAGGGAGTGCAGAAGTGCCACAACATGGCTGCTTTCACGGCTTTTCCCTTAGGAAGAACCCTAATACCCGGCTGATTTACCTTCCTAGGGTAACTGTTAGGCTTAGGCCTAGGACTTTTAAAACCAGGAAGCCCTGGGCTCCAGGCACACTGCAGCTGCGAAAGGCATCCCAAGGGGAGCGCAAAAGTGACACAACTTGGCTGCCACCACTGATATTTCCATGAGACCATCCCGAACCAAAGGCTGATTTTCCTTCCTAGGGTTAAGGTTTGAGTTACGCCTGGGGTAAGGGTTCTATTAACCAGAAAGCCCTGAGTTCCAAGAACACAGCAGCTGCGAAGGACTAGCCAAGAAGAGTGCAAAAGTACCACAACATGCCTGCCTCCACAGCTTTTTCCTTGGGGACATGCCTAATTCCTGGCTGATTTGCCTTTCTCGTCTTAGGGTTGGTGTTCGGCCTAGGGCTAGGATATTTTTAACTAGGAAGCCCTGAGTTCCAGGCACACTTCATCTGCAAAAAGCATCCCAAAGGGAGTGCAGAAGTGCCACAACATGGCTGCTTTCACGGCTTTTCCCTTTGGAAGAACCCTAATACCCGGCAGATTTACCTTCCTAGGGTTACTGTTAGGCTTAGGCCTAGGACTTTTAAAACCAGGAAGCCCTGGGCTCCAGGCACATGCAGCTGTTTAAGGCATCCCAAGAGGGCCGCAGAAGTCACACAACTTGGCTGCCTCTGCTGCTATTCTCATGAGACCATCCAGAACCATAGGCTGATTTTCCTTCCTTGGGTTAAGGTTTGAGTTACGCCTAGGGTAAGGGTTCTATTAACCAGAAAGCCCTGAGTTCCAAGAACACAGCAGCTGCGAAGGACTAGCCAAGAAGAGCGCAAAAGTACCACAACATGCCTGCCTCCACAGCTTTTTCCTTGGGGACATGCCTAATTCCTGGCTGATTTGCCTTTCTCGTCTTAGGGTTGGGGTTCGGCCTAGGGCTTGGAGTTTTTTAACTAGGAAGCCCTGAGTTCCAGGCTTACTTCATCTGCCAAAGGCATCCCAAAGGGAGTGCAGAAGTGCCACAACATGGCTGCTTTCACGGCTTTTCCCTTAGGAAGAGCCCTAATACCCGGCTGATTTACCTTCCTAGGGTAACTGTTAGGCTTAGGCCTAGGACTTTTAAAACCAGGAAGCCCTGGGCTCCAGGCACACTGCAGCTGCGAAAGGCATCCCAAGGGGAGCGCAAAAGTGACACAACTTGGCTGCCACCACTGATATTTCCATGAGACCATCCCGAACCATAGGCTGATTTTCCTTCCTAGGGTTAAGGTTTGAGTTACGCCTGGGGTAAGGGTTCTATTAACCAGAAAGCCCTGAGTTCCAAGAACACAGCAGCTGCGAAGGACTACCCAAGAAGAGCGCAAAAGTACCACAACATGCCTGCCTCCACAGCTTTTTCCTTGGGGACATGCCTAATTCCTGGCTGATTTGCCTTTCTCGTCTTAGGGTTGGGGTTCGGCCTAGGGCTAGGATATTTTTAACTAGGAAGCCCTGAGTTCCAGGCACACTTCATCTGCAAAAAGCATCCCAAAGGGAGTGCAGAAGTGCCACAACATGGCTGCTTTCACGGCTTTTCCCTTAGGAAGAACCCTAATACCCGGCAGATTTACCTTCCTAGGGTTACTGTTAGGCTTAGGCCTAGGACTTTTAAAACGAGGAAGCCCTCGGCTCCAGGCACATGCAGCTGTTAAAGGCATCCCAAGAGGGCCGCAGAAGTGACACAACTTGGCTGCCTCTGCTGCTATTCTCATGAGACCATCCCGAACCATAGGCTGATTTTCCTTCCTAGGGTTAAGGATTGAGTTACGCCTAGGGTAAGGGTTCTATTAACCAGAAAGCCCTGAGTTCCAAGAACACAGCAGCTGCGAAGGACTAGCCAAGAAGAGCGCAAAAGTACCACAACATGCCTGCCTCCACAGCTTTTTCCGTGGGGACATGCCTAATTCCTGGCTGATTTGCCTTTCTCGTCTCAGGGTTGGGGTTCGGCCTAGGGCTAGGATATTTTTAACTAGGAAGCCCTGAGTTCCAGGCTTACTTCATCTGCCAAAGGCATCCCAAAGGGAGTGCAGAAGTGCCACAACATGGCTGCTTTCACGGCTTTTCCCTTAGGAAGAACCCTAATACCCGGCAGATTTACCTTCCTAGGGTTACTGTTAGGCTTAGGCCTAGGACTTTTAAAACCAGGAAGCCCTGGGCTACAGGCACACTGCTGCTGCGAAAGGCATCCCAAGGGGAGCGCAAAAGTGACACAACTTGGCTGCCACCACTGATATTTCCATGAGACCATCCCGAACCATAGGCTGATTTTCCTTCCTAGGGTTAAGGTTTGAGTTACGCCTAGGGTAAGGGTTCTATTAACCAGAAAGCCCTGAGTTCCAAGAACACAGCAGCTGCGAAGGACTTCCCAAGAAGAGCGCAAAAGTACCACAACATGCGTGCCTCCACAGCATTTTCCTTGGGGACATGCCTAATTCCTGGCTGATTTGCCTTTCTCGTCTTAGGGTTGGGGTTCGGCCTAGGGCTAGGAATTTTCAACTAGGAAGCCCTGAGTTCCAGGCTTACTGCATCTGCCATAGGCATCCCAAAGGGAGTGCAGAAGTGCCACAACATGGCTGCTTTCACGGCTTTTCCCTTAGGAAGAACCCTAATACCCGGCTGATTTACCTTCCTAGGGTTACTGTTAGGCTTAGGCCTAGGACTTTTAAAACCAGGAAGCCCTGGGCTCCAGGCACTCTGCAGCTGTTAAAGGCATCCCAAGAAGGTCGCAGAAGTCACACAACTTGGCTGTCTGTGCTGCTATTCTCATGAGACCATCCCGAATCATAGGTTGATTATCCTTCTTAGGGTTAAGGTTTGAGTTACGCCTAGGGTAAGGGTTCTATTAACCAGAAAGCCCTGAGTTCCAAGAACACAGCAGCTGCGAAGGACTACCCAAGAAGAGTGCAAAAGCACCACTACATGCCTGCCTCCACAGCTTTTCCTTGGGGACATGCCAAATTCCTGGCTGATTTGCCTTTCTCGTCTTAGGGTTGGGGTTCGGCCTAGGGCTAGGATTTTTAAAATCAGGAAGCCCTGAGTTCCAGGCACACTGGAGCTGTGAAAGGCATCCAAAAGGGAGTGCAAAAGTGCAACAACATGGCTGCTTTCACGGCTTTTTCCTTGGCAAGAAGCCAAACACCAGGCTGATTTCCCTTCCCAGGGTTACTGTAAGGCTTAGGCCTAGGGCTAGGATTTTTAAAACTAGGAAGCCCTTAGCTCCAGGCACACTGCAGCTGTTCAAGGCATCCCAAGGGGAGTACAAAAGTGCAACAACATGGCAGGTTTTACAGCTTTTTCCTTGGCACCATCCTTATACCTAGGCTGATTTATCTGCCTAGGGTTAGGGTTAGGCTTCAGCCTAGGGCTTGGAGATTTTAACCAGGAAGCCCTGAGTTCCAGGCTTACTGCATCTGCCAAAGGCATCCCAAAGGGAGTGCAAAAGTGCCACAACATGGCTGCTTTCACGGCTTTTCCCTTAGGAAGAACCCTAATACCCGGCTGATTTACCTTCCTAGGGTAACTGTTAGGCTTAGGCCTAGGACTTTTAAAACCAGGAAGCCCTGGGCTCCAGGCACACTGCAGCTGCGAAAGGCATCCCAAGGGGAGCGCAAAAGTGACACAACTTGGCTGCCACCACTGATATTTCCATGAGACCATCCCGAACCATAGGCTGATTTTCCTTCCTAGGGTTAAGGTTTGAGTTACGCCTAGGGTAAGGGTTCTATTAACCAGAAAGCCCTGAGTTCCAAGAACACAGCAGCTGCGAAGGACTAGCCAAGAAGAGCGCAAAAGTACCACAACATGCCTGCCTCCACAGCTTTTTCCTTGGGGACATGCCTAATTCCTGGCTGATTTGTTTTCTCGTCTTAGGGTTGGGGTTCGGCCTAGGGCTAGGATATTTTTAACTAGGAAGCCCTGAGTTCCAGGCTTACTTCATCTGCAAAAAGCATCCCAAAGGGAGTGCAGAAGTGCCACAACATGGCTGCTTTCACGGCTTTTCCCTTAGGAAGAACCCTAATACCCGGCAGATTTACCTTCCTAGGGTTACTGTTAGGCTTAGGCCTAGGACTTTTAAAACCAGGAAGCCCTGGGCTCCAGGCACATGCAGCTGTTTAAGGCATCCCAAGAGGTCCGCAGAAGTCACACAACTTGGCTGCCTCTGCTGCTATTCTCATGAGACCATCCCGAACCATAGGCTGATTTTCCTTCCTAGGGTTAAGGTTTGAGTTACGCCTAGGGTAAGGGTTCTATTAACCAGAAAGCCCTGAGTTCCAAGAACACAGCAGCTGCGAAGGACTACCCAAGAAGAGCGCAAAAGTACCACAACATGCCTGCCTCCACAGCATTTTCCTTGGGGACATGCCTAATTCCTGGCTGATTTGCCTTTCTCGTCTTAGGGTTGGGGTTCGGCCTAGGGCTAGGATTTTTAAACTAGGAAGCCCTGAGTTCCAGGCTTACTGCATCTGCCAAAGGCATCCCAAAGGGAGTGCAAAAGTGCCACAACATGGCTGCTTTCACGGCTTTTCCCTTAGGAAGAACCCTAATACCCGGCTGATTTACCTTCCTAGGGTTACTGTTAGGCTTAGGCCTAGGACTTTTAAAATCAGGAAGCCCTGGGCTCCAGGCACACTGCAGCTGCGAAAGGCATCCCAAGGGGAGCGCAAAAGTGACACAACTTGGCTGCCACCACTGATATTTCCATGAGACCATCCCGAACCATAGGCTGATTTTCCTTCCTAGGGTTAAGGTTTGAGTTACGCCTAGGGTAAGGGTTCTATTAACCAGAAAGCCCTGAGTTCCAAGAACACAGCAGCTGCGAAGGACTACCCAAGAAGAGTGCAAAAGCACCACAACATGCCTGCCTCCACAGCTTTTCCTTGGGGACATGCCTAATTCCTGGCTGATTTGCCTTTCTCGTCTTAGGGTTGGGGTTCGGCCTAGGGCTAGGAATTTTAAAATCAGGAAGCCCTGAGTTCCAGGCACACTGGAGCTGTGAAAGGCATCCAAAAGGGAGTGCAAAAGTGCAACAACATGGCTGATTTAACGGCTTTTTCCTTGGCAAGAAGCCAAACACCAGGCTGATTTCCCTTCCCAGGGTCACTGATAGGCTTAGGCCTAGGGCTAGGATTTTTAAAACTAGGAAGCCCTTAGCTCCAGGCACACTGCAGCTGTTCAAGGCATCCCAAGGGGAGTACAAAAGTGCAACAACATGGCAGCTTTTACAGCCTTTTCCTTGGCACCATCCCTATACCTAGGCTGATTTATCTGCCTAGGGTTAGGGTTAGGGTTCAGCCTAGGGCTTGGAGATTTTATCCAGGAAGCCCTGAGTTCCAGGCTTACTGCATCTGCCAAAGGCATCCCAAAGGGAGTGCAAAAGTGCCACAACATGGCTGCTTTCACGGCTTTTCCCTTAGGAAGAACCCTAATACCCGGCTGATTTACCTTCCTAGGGTAACTGTTAGGCTTAGGCCTAGGACTTTTAAAACCAGGAAGCCCTGGGCTCCAGGCACACTGCAGCTGCGAAAGGCATCCCAAGGGGAGCGCAAAAGTGACACAACTTGGCTGCCACCACTGATATTTCCATGAGACCATCCCGAACCATAGGCTGATTTTCCTTCCTAGGGTTAAGGTTTGAGTTACGCCTAGGGTAAGGGTTCTATTAACCAGAAAGCCCTGAGTTCCAAGAACACAGCAGCTGCGAAGGACTTCCCAAGAAGAGCGCAAAAGTACCACAACATGCCGGCCTCCACAGCTTTTTCCTTGGGGACATGCCTAATTCCTGGCTGATTTGCCTTTCTCGTCTTAGGGTTGGGGTTCGGCCTAGGGCTAGGATTTTTTAAACTAGGAAGCCCTGAGTTCCAGGCTTACTTCATCTGCCAAAGGCATCCCAAAGGGAGTGCAAAAGTACCACAACATGGCTGCTTTCACGGCTTTTCCCTTAGGAAGAACCCTAATACGCGGCTGATTTACCTTCCTAGGGTTACTGTTAGGCTTAGGCCTAGGACTTTTAAAATCAGGAAGCCCTGGTCTCCAGGCACACTGAAGCTGCGAAAGGCATCCCAAGGGGAGCGCAAAAGTGACACAACTTGGCTGCCACCACTGATATTTCCATGAGACCATCCCGAACCATAGGCTGATTTGCCTTCCTAGGGTTAAGGTTTGAGTTACGCCTAGGGTAAGGGTTCTATTAACCAGAAAGCCCTGAGTTCCAAGAACACAGCAGCTGCGAAGGACTACCCAAGAAGAGTGCAAAAGCACCACAACATGCCTGCCTCCACAGCTTTTCCTTGGGGACATGCCTAATTCCTGGCTGATTTGCCTTTCTCGTCTTAGGGTTGGGGTTCGGCCTAGGGCTAGGATTTTTAAAATCAGGAAGCCCTGAGTTCCAGGCACACTGGAGCTGTGAAAGGCATCCAAAAGGGAGTGCAAAAGTGCAACAACATGGCTGCTTTCACGGCTTTTTCCTTGGCAAGAAGCCAAACACCAGGCTGATTTCCCTTCCCAGGGTTACTGTTAGGCTTAGGCCTAGGGCTAGGATTTTTAAAACTAGGAAGCCCTTAGATCCAGGCACACTGCAGCTGTTCAAGGCATCCCAAGGGGAGTACAAAAGTGCAACAACATGGCAGCTTTTACAGCTTTTTCCTTGGCACCATCCCTATACCTAGGCTGATTTATCTGCCTAGGGTTAGGGTTAGGGTTCATCCTAGGGCTTGGAGATTTTAACCAGGAAGCCCTGAGTTCCAGGCTTACTGCATCTGCCAAAGGCATCCCAAAGGGAGTGCAAAAGTGCCACAACATGGCTGCTTTCACGGCTTTTCCCTTAGGAAGAACCCTAATACCCGGCTGATTTACCTTCCTAGGGTAACTGTTAGGCTTAGGCCTAGGACTTTTAAAACCAGGAAGCCCTGGGCTCCAGGCACACTGCAGCTGCGAAAGGCATCCCAAGGGGAGCGCAAAAGTGACACAACTTGGCTGCCACCACTGATATTTCCATGAGACCATCCCGAACCATAGGCTGATTTTCCTTCCTAGGGTTAAGGTTTGAGTTACGCCTGGGGTAAGGGTTCTATTAACCAGAAAGCCCTGAGTTCCAAGAACACAGCAGCTGCGAAGGACTACCCAAGAAGAGCGCAAAAGTACCACAACATGCCTGCCTCCACAGCTTTTTCCTTGGGGACATGCCTAATTCCTGGCTGATTTGCCTTTCTCGTCTTAGGGTTGGGGTTCGGCCTAGGGCTAGGATATTTTTAACTAGGAAGCCCTGAGTTCCAGGCTTACTTCATCTGCAAAAAGCATCCCAAAGGGAGTGCAGAAGTGCCACAACATGGCTGCTTTCACGGCTTTTCCCTTAGGAAGAACCCTAATACCCGGCAGATTTACCTTCCTAGGGTTACTGTTAGGCTTAGGCCTAGGACTTTTAAAACCAGGAAGCCCTGGGCTCCAGGCACATGCAGCTGTTAAAGGCATCCCAAGAGGGCCGCAGAAGTGACACAACTTGGCTGCCTCTGCTGCTATTCTCATGAGACCATCCCGAACCATAGGCTGATTTTCCTTCCTAGGGTTAAGGTTTGAGTTACGCCTAGGGTAAGGGTTCTATTAACCAGAAAGCCCTGAGTTCCAAGAACACAGCAGCTGCGAAGGACTTCCCAAGAAGAGTGCAAAAGCACCACAACATGCCTGCCTCCACAGCTTTTCCTTGGGGACATGCCTAATTCCTGGCTGATTTGCCTTTCTCGTCTTAGGGTTGAGGTTCAGCCTAGGGCTAGGATTTTTAAAATCAGGAAGCCCTGAGTTCCAGGCACACTGGAGCTGTGAAAGGCATCCAAAAGGGAGTGCAAAAGTGCCACAACATGGCTGCTTTCATGGCTTTTTCCTTGGCAAGAAGCCAAACACCAGGCTGATTTACCTTCCCAGGGTTACTGTAAGGCTTAGGCCTAGGGCTAGGATTTTTAAAAGTAGGAAGCCCTTAGCTCCAGGCACACTGCAGCTGTTCAAGGCATCCCAAGGGGAGTACAAAAGTGCAACAACATGGCAGCTTTCACAGCTTTTTCCTTGGCACCATCCCTATACCTAGGCTGATTTATCTGCCTAGGGTTGGGGTTAGGCTTCAGCCTAGGGCTTGGAGTTTTTTAACCAGGAAGCCCTGAGTTCCAGGCTTACTGCATCTCCCAAAGGCATCCCAAAGGGAGCGCAAAAGTACCACAACATGCCTGCCTCCACAGCTTTTTCCTTGGGGACATGCCTAATTCCTGGCTGATTTGCCTTTCTCGTCTTAGGGTTGGGGTTCGGCCTAGGGTAGGATTTTTTTAACTAGGAAGCCCTGAGTTCCAGGCTTACTGCATCTGCCAAAGGCATCCCAAAGGGAGTGCAAAAGGCCACAACATGGCTGCTTTCACGGCTTTTCCCTTAGGAAGAACCCTAAAACGCGGCTGATTTACCTTCCTGGGGTTACCGTTAGGCTTAGGCCTAGGACTTTTAAAACCAGGAAGCCCTGGGCTCCAGGCACACTGCAGCTGCGAAAGGCATCCCAAGGGGAGCGCAAAAGTGACACAACTTGGCTGCCACCACTGATATTTCCATGAGACCATCCCGAACCATAGGCTGATTTTCCTTCCTAGGGTTAAGGTTTGAGTTACGCCTAGGGTAAGTGTTCTATTAACCAGAAAGCCCTGAGTTCCAAGAACACAGCAGATGCGAAGGACTAGCCAAGAAGAGCGCAAAAGTACCACAACATGCCTGCCTCCACAGCTTTTTCCTTGGGGACATGCCTGATTCCTGGCTGATTTGCCTTTCTCGTCTCAGGGTTGGGGTTCAGCCTAGGGCTAGGATTTTTTTAACTAGGAAGCCCTGAGTTCAAGGCTTTCTGCATCTGCCAAAGGCATCCCAAAGGGAGTGCAGAAGTGCCACAACATGGCTGCTTTCACGGCTTTTCCCTTAGGAAGAACCCTAATACGCGGCAGATTTACCTTCCTAGGGTTACTGTTAGGCTTAGGCCTAGGACTTTTAAAACCAGGAAGCCCTGGGCTCATGGCACATGCAGCTGTTAAAGGCATCCCAATAGGGCCGCAAAAGTGACACAACTTGGCTGCCACCACTGATATTTCCATGAGACCATCCCGAACCATAGGCTGATTTTCCTTCCTAGGGTTAAGGTTTGAGTTACGCCTAGGGTAAGGGTTCTATTAACTAGAAAGCCCTGAGTTCCAAGAACACAGCAGCTGCGAAGGACTAGCTAAGAAGAGTGCAAAAGTACCACAACATGCCGGCCTCCACAGCTTTTTCCTTGGGGACATGCCTAATTCCTGGCTGATTTGCCTTTCTCGTCTTAGGGTTGGGGTTCGGCCTAGGGCTAGGATTTTTTAAACTAGGAAGCCCTGAGTTCCAGGCTTACTGCATCTGCCAAAGGCATCCCAAAGGGAGTGCAAAAGTGCCACAACATGGCTGCTTTCACTGCTTTTCCCTTAGGAAGAACCCTAATACGCGGCTGATTTACCTTCCTAGGGTTACTGTTAGGCTTAGGCCTAGGACTTTTAAAACCAGGAAGCCCTGGTCTCCAGGCACACTGCAGCTGTTAAAGGCATCCCAAGGGGAGCGCAAAAGTGACACAACTTGGCTGCCACCACTGATATTTCCATGAGACCATCCCGAACCATAGGCTGATTTGCCTTCCTAGGGTTAAGGTTTGAGTTACGCCTAGGGTAAGGGTTCTATTTACCAGAAAGCCCTGAGTTCCAAGAACACAGCAGCTGCGAAGGACTTCCCAAGAAGAGCGCAAAAGTACCACAACATGCCTGCCTCCACAGCTTTTTCCTTTGGGACATGCCTAATTCCTGGCTGATTTGCCTTTCTCGTCTTAGGGTTGGGGTTCGGCCTAGGGGTAGGATTTTTTTAACTAGGAAGCCCTGAGTTCCAGGCTTACTGCATCTGCCAAAGGCATCCCAAAGGGAGTGCAAAAGGCCACAACATGGCTGCTTTCACGGCTTTTCCCTTAGGAAGAACCCTAATACCCGGCTGATTTACCTTCCTAGGGTTACTGTTAGGCTTAGGCCTAGGACTTTTAAAACCAGGAAGCCCTGGGCTCCAGGCACTCTGCAGCTGTTAAAGGCATCCCAAGAGGGCCGCAGAAGTCACACAACTTGGCTGTCTCTGCTGCTATTCTCATGAGACCATCCCGAACCATAGGCTGATTATCCTTCCTAGGGTTAAGGTTTGAGTTACGCCTAGGGTAAGGGTTCTATTAACCAGAAAGCCCTGAGTTCCAAGAACACAGCAGCTGCGAAGGACTACCCAAGAAGAGCGCAAAAGCACCACAACATGCCTGCCTCCACAGCTTTTCCTTGGGGACATGCCTCATTCCTGGCTGATTTGCCTTTCTCGTCTTAGGGTTGGGGTTCGGCCTAGGGCTAGGATTTTTAAAATCAGGAAGCCCTGAGTTCCAGGCACACTGGAGCTGTGAAAGGCATCCAAAAGGGAGTGCAAAAGTGCCACAACATGGCTGCTTTCACGGCTTTTTCCTTGGCAAGAAGCCAAACACCAGGCTGATTTCCCTTCCCTGGGTTACTGTTAGGCTTAGGCCTAGGGCTAGGATATTTAAAACTAGGAAGCCCTTAGCTCCAGGCAAACTGCAGCTGTTCAAGGCATCCTAAGGGGAGTACAAAAGTTCAAGAACATGGCAGGTTTTACAGCTTTTTCCTTGGCACAATCCCTATACCTAAGCTGATTTATCTGCCAAGGGTAAGGGTTAGGCTTCAGCACAGGGCTTGGAGTTTTTTAACTAGGAGGCCCTGAGTTCCAGGCTTACTGCATCTGCCAAAGGAATCCCAAAGGGAGTGCAGAAGTGCCACAACATGGCTGCTTTCACAGCTTTTCCCTTAGGAAGAACCCTAATACGCGGCAGATTTACCTTCATAGGGTTACTGTTAGGCTTAGGCCTAGGACTTTTAAAACCAGGAAGCCCTGGGCTCCAGGCACACTGCAGCTGCAAAAGGCATCCCAAGGGGAGCGCAAAAGTGACACAACTTGGCTGCCACCACTGATATTTCCATGAGACCATCCCGAACCATAGGCTGATTTTCCTTCCTAGGGTTAAGGTTTGAGTTACGCCTAGGGTAAGGGTTCTATTAACCAGAAAGCCCTGAGTTCCAAGAACACAGCAGCTGCGAAGGACTACCCAAGAAGAGTGCAAAAGCACCACAACATGCCTGCCTCCACAGCTTTTCCTTGGGGACATGCCTAATACCTGGCTGATTTGCCTTTCTCGTCTTAGGGTTGGGGTTCGGCCTAGGGCTAGGATTTTTAAAATCAGGAAGCCCTGAGTTCCAGGCACACTGGAGCTGTGAAAGGCATCCCAAAGGGAGTGCAAAAGTGCCACAACATGGCTGCTTTCACGGCTTTTCCCTAGGGAAGAACCCTAATACCCGGCTGATTTACCTTCCTAGGGTTACTGTTAGGCTTAGGCCTAGGACTTTTAAAACCAGGAAGCCCTGGGCTCCAGGCACTCTGCAGCTGTTAAAGGCATCCCAAGAGGGCCGCAGAAGTCAAACAACTTGGCTGTCTCTGCTGCTATTCTCATGAGACCATCCCGAACCATAGGCTGATTATCCTTCCTAGGGTTAAGGTTTGAGTTACGCCTAGGGTAAGGGTTCTATTAACCAGAAAGCCCTGAGTTCCAAGAACACAGCAGCTGCGAAGGACTACCCAAGAAGAGTGCAAAAGCACTACAACATGCCTGCCTCCACGGCTTTTCCTTGGGGACATGCCTAATTCCTGGCTGATTTGCCTTTCTCGTCTTAGGGTTGGGGTTCGGCCTAGGGCTAGGATTTTTAAAATCAGGAAGCCCTGAGTTCCAGGCACACTGGAGCTGTGAAAGGCATCCAAAAGGGAGTGCAGAAGTGCCACAACATGGCTGCTTTCACGGCTTTTTCCTTGGCAAGAAGCCAAACACCAGGCTGATTTCCCTTCACTGGGTTACTGTTAGGCTTAGGCCTAGGGCTAGGATATTTAAAACTAGGAAGCCCTGGGCTCCAGGCACACTGCAGCTGTTCAAGGCATCCCAAGGGGAGTACAAAAGTTCAAGAACATGGCAGCTTTTACAGCTTTTTCATTGGCACAATCCCTATACCTAGGCTGATTTATCTGCCTAGGGTAAGGGTTAGGCTTCAGCACAGGGCTTGGAGTTTTTTAACTAGGAGGCCCTGAGTTCCAGGCTTACTGCATCTGCCAAAGGTATCCCAAAGGGAGTGCAGAAGTGCCACAACATGGCTGCTTTCACAGCTTTTCCCTTAGGAAGAACCCTAATACCCGGCTGATTTACCTTCCTAGGGTTACTGTTAGGCTTAGGCCTAGGACTTTTAAAACCAGGAAGCCCTGGGCTCCAGGCACACTGCAGCTGCGAAAGGCATCCCAATAGGGCCGCAAAAGTGACACAACTTGGCTGCCACCACTGATATTTCCATGAGACCATCCCGAACCATAGGCTGATTTTCCTTCCTAGGGTTAAGGTTTGAGTTACGCCTAGGGTAAGGGTTCTATTAACCAGAAAGCCCTGAGTTCCAAGAACACAGCAGCTGCGAAGGACTAGCTAAGAAGAGCGCAAAAGTACCACAACATGCCTGCCTCCAGTGCTTTTTCCTTGGGGACATGCCTAATTCCTGGCTGATTTGCCTTTCTCGTCTTAGGGTTGGGGTTCGGCCTAGGGCTAGGATTTTAAAATCAGGAAGCCCTGAGTTCCAGGCACACTGGAGCTTTGAAAGGCATCCAAAAGGGAGTGCCAAAGTTCCACAACATAGTTGCTTTCACGGCTTTTTTCTTGGCAAGAAGCCTAACACCAGGCTGATTTCCCTTCTCAGGGTTACTGTTAGGCTTAGGCCTAGGGCTAGGATTTTTAAAACTAGGAAGCCCTTAGATCCAGACACACTGCAGCTGTTCAAGGCATCCCAAGGGGAGTACAAAAGTGCAACAACATGGCAGCATTCACAGCTTTTTCCTTGGCACCATCCCTATACCTAGGCTGATTTATCTGCCTAGGGTTAGGGTAAGGGTTCAGCCTAGGGCTTGGAGTTTTTTAACTAGGAAGCCCTAAGTTCAAGGCTTACTGCATCTGCCAAAGGCATCCCAAAGGGAGTGCAAATGTGCCACAACATGGCTGCTTTCACGGCTTTTCCCTTAGGAAGAACCCTAATACCCAGCTGATTTACCTTCCTAGGGTTACTGTTAGGCTTAGGCCTAGGACTTTTAAAACCAGGAAGCCCTGGGCTCCAGGCACACTGCAGCTGCGAAAGGCATCCCAAGGGGAGCGCAAAAGTGACACAACTTGGCTGCCACCACTGATATTTCCATGAGACCATCCCGAACCATAGGCTGATTTTCCTTCCTAGGTTTAAGGTTTGAGTTACGCCTAGGGTAAGGGTTCTATTAACCAGAAAGCCCTGAGTTCCAAGAACACAGCAGCTGCGAAGGACTTCCCAAGAAGAGCGCAAAAGTACCACAACATGCGTGCCTCCACAGCATTTTCCTTGGGGACATGCCTAATTCCTGGCTGATTTGCCTTTCCCGTCTTAGGGTTGGGGTTCGGCCTAGGGCTAGGAGTTTTAAAATCAGGAAGCCCTGAGTTCCAGGCACACTGGAGCTGTGAAAGTCATCCAAAAGGGAGTGCAAAAGTGCCACAACATGGCTGCTTTCACGGCTTTTTCCTTGGCAAGAAGCCTAACACAAGGCTGATTTCCCTTCCCAGGGTTACTGTTAGGCTTAGGCCTAGGGCTAGGATTTTTAAAACTAGGAAGCCCTTAGCTCTAGGCACACTGCAGCTGTTCAAGGCATCCCAAGTGGAGTACAAAAGTGCAACAACATGGCAGCTTTCACAGCTTTTTCCTTGGCACCATCCCTATACCTAGGCTATTTATCTGCCTAGGGTTAGGGTTAGGGTTCAGCCTAAGGCTTGGAGATTTTAACCAGGAAGCCCTGAGTTCCAGGCTTACTGCATCTGCCAAAGGCATCCCAAAGGGAGTGCAGAAGTGCCACAACATGGCTGCTTTCACGGCTTTTCCCTTAGGAAGAACCCTAATACCCGGCTGATTTACCTTCCTAGGGTTACTGTTAGGCTTAGGCCTAGGACTTTTAAAACCAGGAAGCCCTGGGCTCCAGGCACACTGCAGCTGCGAAAGGCATCCCAAGGGGAGCGCAAAAGTTACACAACTTGGCTGTCTCTGCTGCTATTCTCATGAGACCATCCCGAAACATAGGCTGATTATCCTTCCTAAGATTAAGGTTTGAGTTACGCCTAGGGTAAGGGTTCTATTAACCAGAAAGCCCTGAGTTCCAAGAACACAGCAGCTGCGAAGGACTACCCAAGAAGAGTGCAAAAGCGCCACAACATGCCTGCCTCCACAGCTTTTTCCTTGGGGACATGCCTAATTCCTGGCTGATTTGCCTTTCTCGTCTTAGGGTTGGGGTTCGGCCTAGGGCTAGGATTTTTTTAACTAGGAAGCCCTGAGTTCCAGGCACACTGGAGCTGTGAAAGGCATCCAAAAGGGAGTGTAAAAGTGCCACAACATGGCTGCTTTCACGGCTTTTTCCTTGGCAAGAAGCCTAACACCAGGCTGATTTCCCTTCCCAGGGTTACTGTAAGGCTTAGGCCTAGGGCTAGGATTTTTAAAACTAGGAAGCCCTTAGATCCAGGCACACTGCAGCTGTTCAAGGCATCCCAAGGGGAGTACAAAAGTGCAACAACATGGCAGCTTTCACAGCTTTTTCCTTGGCACCATCCCTATACCTAGGCTGATTTATCTGCCTAGGGTTGGGGTTAGGCTTCAGCCTAGGGCTTGGAGTTTTTTAACCAGGAAGCCCTGAGTTCCAGGCTTACTGCATCTGCCAAAGGCATCCCAAAGGGAGTTCAGAAGTTCCACAACATGGCTGCTTTCCCGGCTTTTCCCTTAGGAAGAACCCTAATACCCGGCTGATTTACCTTCCTAGGGTTACTGTTAGGCTTAGGCCTAGGACTTTTAAAACCAGGAAGCCCTGGGCTCCAGGCACACTGCAGCTGCGAAAGGCATCCCAAGAGGGCCGCAGAAGTCACACAACTTGGCTGTCTCTGCTGCTATTCTCATGAGACCATCCCGAATCATAGGCTGATTTTCCTTCCTAGGGTTAAGGTTTGAGTTACGCCTAGGGTAAGGGTTCTATTAACCAGAAAGCCCTGAGTTCCAAGAACACAGCAGCTGCGAAGGACTAGCCAAGAAGAGCGCCAAAGTACCACAACATGCCTGCCTCCACAGCTTTTTCCTTGGGGACATGCCTAATTCCTGGCTGATTTGCCTTTCTCGTCTTAGGGTTGGGGTTCGGCCTAGGGCTAGGATATTTTTAAGTAGGAAGCCCTGAGTTCCAGGCTTACTTCATCTGCCAAAGGCATCCAAAAGGGAGTGCAGAAGTGCCACAACATGGCTGCTTTCACGGCTTTTCCCTTAGGAAGAACCCTAATACGCGGCTGATTTACCTTCCTAGGGTTACTGTTAGGCTTAGGCCTAGGACTTTTAAAACCAGGAAGCCCTGGGCTCCAGGCACTCTGCAGCTGTTAAAGGCATCCCAAGAGGGTCGCAGAAGTGACACAACTTGGCTGCCTCTGCTGCTATTCTCATGAGACGATCCCGAACCATAGGCTGATTTTCCTTCCTAGGGTTAAGGTTTGAGTTACGCCTAGGGTAAGGGTTCTATTAACCAGAAAGCCCTGAGTTCCAAGAACACAGCAGCTGCGAAGGACTACCCAAGAAGAGTGCAAAAGCACCACAACATGCCTGCCTCCACAGCTTTTCCTTGGGGACATGCCTAATTCCTGGCTGATTTGCCTTTCTCGTCTTAGGGTTGGAGTTCGGCCTAGGGTTAGGATTTTTAAAATCAGGAAGCCCTGAGTTCCAGGCACACTGGAGCTGTGAAAGGCATCCAAAAGGGAGTGCAAAAGTGCCACAACATGGCTGCTTTCATGGCTTTTTCCTTGGCAAAAAGCCTAACACCAGGCTGATTTCCCTTCCCAGGGTTACTGTAAGGCTTAGGCCTAGGGCTAGGATTTTTTTAACTAGGAAGCCCTGAGTTCCAGGCTTTCTGCATCTACCAAAGGTATCCCAAAGGGAGTGCAAAAGTGCCACAACATGGCTGCTTTCACGGCTTTTCCCTTAGGAAAACCCTAATACCCGGCTGATTTACCTTCCTAGGGTTACTGTTAGGCTTAGGCCTAGGACTTTTAAAACCAGGAAGCCCTGGGCTCCAGGCACACTGCAGCTGCGAAAGGCATCCCAAGGGGAGCGCCAAAGTGACACAACTTGGCTGCCACCACTGATATTTCCATGAGACCATCCCGAACCATAGGCTGATTTTCCTTCCTAGGGTTAAGATTTGAGTTACGCCTAGGGTAAGGGTTCTATTAACCAGAAAGCCCTGAGTTCCAAGAACACAGCAGCTGCGAAGGACTTCCCAAGAAGAGCGCAAAAGTACCACAACATGCCTGCCTCCACAGCTTTTTCCTTGGGGACATGCCTAATTCCTGGCTGATTTGCCTTTCTCATCTTAGGGTTGGGGTTCGGCCTAGGGCTAGGATTTTTAAAATCAGGAAGCCCTGAGTTCCAGGCACACTGGAGCTGTGAAAGGCATCCAAAAGGGAGTGCAAAAGTGCCACATCATGGCTGCTTTCACGGCTTTTTCCTTGGCAAGAAGCCTAACACCAGGCTGATTTCCCTTCCCAGGGTTACTGTTAGGCTTAGGCCTAGGGCTAGGATTTTTAAAACTAGGAAGCCCTTAGTTCCAGGCACACTGCAGCTGTGAAAGGCATCCCAAGGGGAGTACAAAAGTGCAACAACATGGCAGCTTTCACAGCTTTTTCCTTGGCACCATCCCTATACCTAGGCTGATTTATCTGCCTAGGGTTAGGGTTAGGCTTCAGCCTAGGGCTTGGAGATTTTAACCAGGAAGCCCTGAGTTCCAGGCTTACTGCATCTGCCAAAGGCATCCCAAAGGGAGTGCAAAAGTGCCACAACATGGCTGCTTTCACGGCTTTTCCCTTAGGAAGAACCCTAATACCCGGCTGATTTACCTTCCTAGGGTTACTGTTAGGCTTAGGCCTAGGACTTTTAAAACCAGGAAGCCCTGGGCTCCAGGCACACTGCAGCTGCGAAAGGCATCCCAAGGGGAGCGCAAAAGTGACACAACTTGGCTGCCACCACTGATATTTCCATGAGACCATCCCGAACCATAGGCTGATTTTCCTTCCTAGGGTTAAGGTTTGAGTTACGCCTAGGGTAAGGGTTCTATTAACCAGAAAGCCCTGAGTTCCAAGAACACAGCAGCTGCGAAGGACTTCCCAAGAAGAGCGCAAAAGTACCACAACATGCCTGCCTCCACAGCATTTTCCTTGGGGACATGCCTAATTCCTGGCTGATTTGCCTTTCTCGTCTTAGGGTTGGGGTTCGGCCTAGGGCTAGGATATTTTTAACTAGGAAGCCCTGAGTTCCAGGCTTACTTCATCTGCCAAAGGCATCCAAAAGGGAGTGCAAAAGGCCACAACATGGCTGCTTTCACGGCTTTTCCCTTAGGAAGAACCCTAATACGCGGCTGATTTACCTTCCTAGGGTTACTGTTAGGCTTAGGCCTAGGGCTAGGATTTTTAAAACTAGGAAGCCCTTAGCTCCAGGCACACTGCAGGTGTTCAAGGCATCCCAAGAGGGCCGCAGAAGTCACACAACTTGGCTGTCTCTGCTGCTATTCTCATGAGACCATCCCGAACCATAGGCTGATTATCCTTCCTAGGGTTAAGGTTTGAGTTACGCCTAGGGTAAGGGTTCTATTACCAGAAAGCCCTGAGTTCCAAGAACACTGGAGCTGTGAAAGGCATCCAAAAGGGAGTGCAAAAGTGCCACAACATGGCTGCTTTCATGGCTTTTTCCTTGGCAAGAAGCCTAACACCAGGCTGATTTCCCTTCCCAGGGTTACTGTAAGGCTTAGGCCTAGGGCTAGGATTTTTTTAACTAGGAAGCCCTGAGTTCCAGGCTTACTGCATCTACCAAAGGTATCCCAAAGGGAGTGCAAAAGTGCCACAACATGGCTGCTTTCACGGCTTTTCCCTTAGGAAAACCCTAATACCCGGCTGATTTACCTTCCTAGGGTTACTGTTAGGCTTAGGCCTAGGACTTTTAAAACCAGGAAGCCCTGGGCTCCAGGCACACTGCAGCTGCGAAAGGCATCCCAAGGGGAGCGCCAAAGTGACACAACTTGGCTGCCACCACTGATATTTCCATGAGACCATCCCGAACCATAGGCTGATTTTCCTTCCTAGGGTTAAGGTTTGAGTTACGCCTAGGGTAAGGGTTCTATTAACCAGAAAGCCCTGAGTTCCAAGAACACAGCAGCTGCGAAGGACTTCCCAAGAAGAGCGCAAAAGTACCACAACATGCCTGCCTCCACAGCTTTTTCCTTGGGGACATGCCTAATTCCTGGCTGATTTGCCTTTCTCATCTTAGGGTTGGGGTTCGGCCTAGGGCTAGGATTTTTAAAATCAGGAAGCCCTGAGTTCCAGGCACACTGGAGCTGTGAAAGGCATCCAAAAGGGAGTGCAAAAGTGCCACATCATGGCTGCTTTCACGGCTTTTTCCTTGGCAAGAAGCCTAACACCAGGCTGATTTCCCTTCCCAGGGTTACTGTTAGGCTTAGGCCTAGGGCTAGGATTTTTAAAACTAGGAAGCCCTTAGTTCCAGGCACACTGCAGCTGTGAAAGGCATCCCAAGGGGAGTACAAAAGTGCAACAACATGGCAGCTTTCACAGCTTTTTCCTTGGCACCATCCCTATACCTAGGCTGATTTATCTGCCTAGGGTTAGGGTTAGGCTTCAGCCTAGGGCTTGGAGATTTTAACCAGGAAGCCCTGAGTTCCAGGCTTACTGCATCTGCCAAAGGCATCCCAAAGGGAGTGCAAAAGTGCCACAACATGGCTGCTTTCACGGCTTTTCCCTTAGGAAGAACCCTAATACCCGGCTGATTTACCTTCCTAGGGTTACTGTTAGGCTTAGGCCTAGGACTTTTAAAACCAGGAAGCCCTGGGCTCCAGGCACACTGCAGCTGCGAAAGGCATCCCAAGGGGAGCGCAAAAGTGACACAACTTGGCTGCCACCACTGATATTTCCATGAGACCATCCCGAACCATAGGCTGATTTTCCTTCCTAGGGTTAAGGTTTGAGTTACGCCTAGGGTAAGGGTTCTATTAACCAGAAAGCCCTGAGTTCCAAGAACACAGCAGCTGCGAAGGACTTCCCAAGAAGAGCGCAAAAGTACCACAACATGCCTGCCTCCACAGCATTTTCCTTGGGGACATGCCTAATTCCTGGCTGATTTGCCTTTCTCGTCTTAGGGTTGGGGTTCGGCCTAGGGCTAGGATATTTTTAACTAGGAAGCCCTGAGTTCCAGGCTTACTTCATCTGCCAAAGGCATCCAAAAGGGAGTGCAAAAGGCCACAACATGGCTGCTTTCACGGCTTTTCCCTTAGGAAGAACCCTAATACGCGGCTGATTTACCTTCCTAGGGTTACTGTTAGGCTTAGGCCTAGGGCTAGGATTTTTAAAACTAGGAAGCCCTTAGCTCCAGGCACACTGCAGGTGTTCAAGGCATCCCAAGAGGGCCGCAGAAGTCACACAACTTGGCTGTCTCTGCTGCTATTCTCATGAGACCATCCCGAACCATAGGCTGATTATCCTTCCTAGGGTTAAGGTTTGAGTTACGCCTAGGGTAAGGGTTCTATTAACCAGAAAGCCCTGAGTTCCAAGAACACAGCAGCTGCGAAGGACTTCCCAAGAAGAGCGCAAAAGTACCACAACATGCCTGCCTCCACAGCTTTTTCCTCTGGGATATGCCTATTTCCTGGCTGATTTGCCTTTCTCGTCATAGGGTTGGGGTTCGGCCTAGGGCTAGGATTTTTAAAATCAGGAAGCCTTGAGTTCCAGGCACACTGGAGCTGTGAAAGGCATCCAAAAGGGAGTGCAAAAGTGCCACAACATGGCTGCTTTCACGGCTTTTTCCTTGGCAAAAGCCTAACACCAGGCTGATTTCCCTTCCCAGGGTTACTGTAAGGCTTAGGCCTAGGGCTAGGATTTTTAAAACTAGGAAGCCCTTAGATCCAGGCACACTGCAGCTGTTCAAGGCATCCCAAGGGGAGTACAAAAGTGCAACAACATGGCAGCTTTCACAGCTTTTTCCTTGGCACCATCCCTATACCTAGGCTGATTTATCTGCCTAGGGTTAGGGTTAGGCTTCAGCCTAGGGCTTGGAGTATTTTAACCAGGAAGCCCTGAGTTCCAGGCTTACTGCATCTGCCAAAGGCATCCCAAAGGGAGTGCAGAAGTGCCACAACATGGCTGCTTTCACGGCTTTTCCCTTAGGAAGAACCCTAATACCCGGCTGATTTACCTTCCTAGGGTTACTGTTAGGCTTAGGCCTAGGACTTTTAAAACCAGGAAGCCCTGGGCTCCAGGCACACTGCAGCTGCGAAAGGCATCCCAAGGGGAGCGCAAAAGTGACACAACTTGGCTGCCTCTGCTGCTATTCTCATGAGACGATCCCGAACCATAGGCTGATTTTCCTTCCTAGGGTTAAGGTTTGAGTTACGCCTAGGGTAAGGGTTCTATTAACCAGAAAGCCCTGAGTTCCAAGAACACAGCAGCTGCGAAGAACTACCCAAGAAGAGCGCAAAAGTACCACAACATGCCTGCCTCCACAGCATTTTCCTTGGGGACATGCCTAATTCCTGGCTGATTTGCCTTTCTCGTCTTAGGGTTGGGGTTCGGCCTAGGGCTAGGATATTTTTAACTAGGAAGCCCTGAGTTCCAGGCTTACTGCATCTACCAAAGGTATCCCAAAGGGAGTGCAAAAGTGCCACAACATGGCTGCTTTCACGGCTTTTCCCTTAGGAAGAACCCTAATACCCGGCTGATTTACCTTCCTAGGGTTACTGTTAGGCTTAGGCCTAGGACTTTTAAAACCAGGAAGCCCTGGGCTCCAGGCACACTGCAGCTGCGAAAGGCATCCCAAGGGGAGCGCAAAAGTGACACAACTTGGCTGTCTCTGCTGCTATTCTCATGAGACGATCCCGAACCATAGGCTGATTTTCCTTCCTAGGGTTAAGGTTTGAGTTACGCCTAGGGTAAGGGTTCTATTAACCAGAAAGCCCTGAGTTCCAAGAACACAGCAGCTGCAAAGGACTACCCAAGAAGAGTGCAAAAGTACCACAACATGCCTGCCTCCACAGCTTTTCCTTGGGGACATGCCTAATTCCTGGCTGATTTGCCTTTCTCGTCTTAGGGTTGGGGTTCGGCCTAGGGCTAGGATTTTTTAAACTAGGAAACCCTGAGTTCCAGGCACACTGGAGCTGTGAAAGGCATCCAAAAGGGAGTGCAAAAGTGCCACAACATGGCTGCTTTCACGGCTTTTTCCTTGGCAAGAAGCCTAACACCAGGCTGATTTCTTTTCCCAGGGTTACTGTATGGCTGAGGCCTAGGGCTAGGATTTTTAAAACTAGGAAGCCCTTAGATCCAGGCACACTGCAGCTGTTCAAGGCATCCCAAGGGGAGTACAAAAGTGCAACAACATGGCAGCTTTCACAGCTTTTTCCTTGGCACCATCCCTATACCTAGGCTGATTTATCTGCCTAGGGTTGGGGTTAGGCTTCAGCCTAGGGCTTGGAGTTTTTTAACCAGGAAGCCCTGAGTTCCAGGCTTACTGCATCTGCCAAAGGCATCCCAAAGGGAGTGCAGAAGTTCCACAACATGGCTGCTTTCGCGGCTTTTCCCTTTGGAAGAACCCTAATACGCGGCTGATTTACCTTCCTAGGGTTACTGTTAGGCTTAGGCCTAGGACTTTTAAAACCAGGAAGCCCTGGGCTCCAGGCACTCTGCAGCTGTTAAAGGCATCCCAAGAGGGCCGCAGAAGTCACACAACTTGGCTGTCTCTGCTGCTATTCTCATGAGACCATCCCGAACCATAGGCTGATTATCCTTCCTAGGGTTAAGGTTTGAGTTACGCCTAGGGTAAGGGTTCTATTAACCAGAAAGCCCTGACTTCCAAGAACACAGCAGCTGCAAAGGACTACCCAAGAAGAGTGCAAAAGCACCACAACATGCCTGCCTCCACAGCTTTTCCTTGGGGACATGCCTAATTCCTGGCTGATTTGCCTTTCTCGTCTTAGGGTTGGGGTTCGGCCTAGGGCTAGGATTTTTAAAATCAGGAAGCCCTGAGTTCCAGGCACACTGGAGCTGTGAAAGGCATCCAAAAGGGAGTGCAAAAGTGCCACAACATGGCTGCTTTCACGGCTTTTTCCTTGGCAAGAAGCCTAACACCAGGCTGATTTCCCTTCCCAGGGTTACTGTAAGGCTTAGGCCTAGGGCTAGGATTTTTTTAACTAGGAAGCCCTGAGTTCCAGGCTTACTGCATCTACCAAAGGTATCCCAAAGGGAGTGCAAAAGTGCCACAACATGGCTGCTTTCACGGCTTTTCCCTTAGGAAAACCCTAATACCCGGCTGATTTACCTTCCTAGGGTTACTGTTAGGCTTAGGCCTAGGACTTTTAAAACCAGGAAGCCCTGGGCTCCAGGCACACTGCAGCTGCGAAAGGCATCCCAAGGGGAGCGCCAAAGTGACACAACTTGGCTGCCACCACTGATATTTCCATGAGACCATCCCGAACCATAGGCTGATTTTCCTTCCTAGGGTTAAGGTTTGAGTTACGCCTAGGGTAAGGGTTCTATTAACCAGAAAGCCCTGAGTTCCAAGAACACAGCAGCTGCGAAGGACTTCCCAAGAAGAGCGCAAAAGTACCACAACATGCCTGCCTCCACAGCTTTTTCCTTGGGGACATGCCTAATTCCTGGCTGATTTGCCTTTCTCATCTTAGGGTTGGGGTTCGGCCTAGGGCTAGGATTTTTAAAATCAGGAAGCCCTGAGTTCCAGGCACACTGGAGCTGTGAAAGGCATCCAAAAGGGAGTGCAAAAGTGCCACATCATGGCTGCTTTCACGGCTTTTTCCTTGGCAAGAAGCCTAACACCAGGCTGATTTCCCTTCCCAGGGTTACTGTTAGGCTTAGGCCTAGGGCTAGGATTTTTAAAACTAGGAAGCCCTTAGTTCCAGGCACACTGCAGCTGTTCAAGGCATCCCAAGGGGAGTACAAAAGTGCAACAACATGGCAGCTTTCACAGCTTTTTCCTTGGCACCATCCCTATACCTAGGCTGATTTATCTGCCTAGGGTTAGGGTTAGGCTTCAGCCTAGGGCTTGGAGATTTTAACCAGGAAGCCCTGAGTTCCAGGCTTACTGCATCTGCCAAAGGCATCCCAAAGGGAGTGCAAAAGTGCCACAACATGGCTGCTTTCACGGCTTTTCCCTTAGGAAGAACCCTAATACGCGGCTGATTTACCTTCCTAGGGTTACTGTTAGGCTTAGGCCTAGGACTTTTAAAACCAGGAAGCCCTGGGCTCCAGGCACACTGCAGCTGCGAAAGGCATCCCAAGGGGAGCGCAAAAGTGACACAACTTGGCTGCCACCACTGATATTTCCATGAGACCATCCCGAACCATAGGCTGATTTTCCTTCCTAGGGTTAAGGTTTGAGTTACGCCTAGGGTAAGGGTTCTATTAACCAGAAAGCCCTGAGTTCCAAGAACACAGCAGCTGCGAAGGACTTCCCAAGAAGAGCGCAAAAGTACCACAACATGCCTGCCTCCACAGCTTTTTCCTTGGGGACATGCCTTATTCCTGGCTGATTTGCCTTTCTCGTCTTACGGTTGGGGTTCGGCCTAGGGCTAAGACTTTTTTAACTAGGAAACCCTGAGTTCCAGGCTTACTTCATCTGCCAAAGGCATCCAAAAGGGAGTGCAAAAGGCCACAACATGGCTGCTTTCACGGCTTTTCCCTTAGGAAGAACCCTAATACCCGGCTGATTTACCTTCCTAGGGTTACTGTTAGGCTTAGGCCTAGGGCTAGGATTTTTAAAACTAGGAAGCCCTTAGCTCCAGGCACACTGCAGGTGTTCAAGGCATCCCAAGAGGGCCGCAGAAGTCACACAACTTGGCTGTCTCTGCTGCTATTCTCATGAGACCATCCCGAACCATAGGCTGATTATCCTTCCTAGGGTTAAGGTTTGAGTTACGCCTAGGGTAAGGGTTCTATTAACCAGAAAGCCCTGAGTTCCAAGAACACAGCAGCTGCGAAGGACTACCCAAGAAGAGTTCAAAAGCACGACAACATGCCTGCCTCCACAGCTTTTCCTTGGGGACATGCCTAATTCCTGGCTGATTTGCCTTTCTCGTCTTAGGGTTGGGGTTCGGCCTAGGGCTAGGATTTTTAAAATCAGGAAGCCCTGAGTTCCAGGCACACTGGAGCTGTGAAAGGCATCCAAAAGGGAGTGCAAAAGTGCCACAACATGGCTGCTTTCACGGCTTTTTCCTTGGCAAGAAGCCTAACACCAGGCTGATTTCCCTTCCCAGGGTTACTGTAAGGCTTAGGCCTAGGGCTACGATTTTTAAAACTAGGAAGCCCTTAGATCCAGGCACACTGCAGCTGTTCAAGGCATCCCAAGGGGAGTACAAAAGTGCAACAACATGGCAGCTTTCACAGCTTTTTCCTTGGCACCATCCCTATACCTAGGCTGATTTATCTGCCTAGGGTTAGGGTTAGGCTTCAGCCTAGGGCTTGGAGTATTTTAACCAGGAAGCCCTGAGTTCCAGGCTTACTGCATCTGCCAAAGGCATCCCAAAGGGAGTGCAGAAGTGCCACAACATGGCTGCTTTCACGGCTTTTCCCTTAGGAAGAACCCTAATACGCGGCTGATTTACCTTCCTAGGGTTACTGTTAGGCTTAGGCCTAGGACTTTTAAAACCAGGAAGCCCTGGGCTCCAGGCACACTGCAGCTGCGAAAGGCATCCCAAGGGGAGCGCAAAAGTGACACAACTTGGCTGCCACCACTGATATTTCCATGAGACCATCCCGAACCATAGGCTGATTTTCCTTCCTAGGGTTAAGTTTTGAGTTACGCCTAGGGTAAGGGTTCTATTAACCAGAAAGCCCTGAGTTCCAAGAACAGAGCAGCTGCGAAGGACTACCCAAGAAGAGCGCAAAAGTACCACAACATGCCTGCCTCCACAGCATTTTCCTTGGGGACATGCCTAATTCCTGGCTGATTTGCCTTTCTCGTCTTAGGGTTGGGGTTCGGCCTACGGCTAGGATTTTTTTAACTAGGAAGCCCTGAGTTCCAGGCTTACTGCATCTACCAAAGGTATCCCAAAGGGAGTGCAAAAGTGCCACAACATGGCTGCTTTCACGGCTTTTCCCTTAGGAAGAACCCTAATACCCGGCTGATTTACCTTCCTAGGGTTACTGTTAGGCTTAGGCCTAGGACTTTTAAAACCAGGAAGCCCTGGGCTCCAGGCACACTGCAGCTGCGAAAGGCATCCCAAGGGGAGCGCAAAAGTGACACAACTTGGCTGCCACCACTGATATTTCCATGAGACCATCCCGAACCATAGGCTGATTTTCCATCCTAGGGTTAAGGTTTGAGTTACGCCTAGGGTAAGGGTTCTATTAACCAGAAAGCCCTGAGTTCCAAGAACACAGCTGCTGCGAAGGACTTCCCAAGAAGAGCGCAAAAGTACCACAACATGCCTGCCTCCACAGCTTTTTCCTTGGGGACATGCCTAATTCCTGGCTGATTTGCCTTTCTCGTCTTAGGGTTGGGGTTCGGCCTAGGGCTAGGATTTTTAAAATCAGGAAGCCCTGAGTTCCAGGCGCACTGGAGCTGTGAAAGTCATCCAAAAGGGAGTGCAAAAGTGCCACATCATGGCTGCTTTCACGGCTTTTTCCTTGGCAAGAAGCCTAACACCAGGCTGATTTCCCTTCCCAGGGTTACTTTTAGGCTTAGGCCTAGGGCTAGGATTTTTAAAACTAGGAAGCCCTTAGTTCCAGGCACACTGCAGCTGCGAAAGGCATCCCAACGGGAATACAAAAGTGCAACAACATGGCAGCTTTCACAGCTTTTTCCTTGGCACCATCCCTATACCTAGGCTGATTTATCTGCCTAGGGTTAGGGTTAGGGTTCAGCCTAGGGCTTGGAGTTTTTTAACCAGGAAACCCTGAGTTCCAGGCTTACTGCATCTGCCAAAGGCATCCCAAAGGGAGTGCAGAAGTGCCACAACATGGCTGCTTTCACGGCTTTTCCCTTAGGAAGAACCCTAATACCCGGCTGATTTACCTTCCTAGGGTTACTGTTAGGCTTAGGCCTAGGACTTTTAAAACCAGGAAGCCCTGGGCTCCAGGCACACTGCAGCTGCGAAAGGCATCCCAAGGGGAGCGCAAAAGTGACACAACTTGGCTGCCACCACTGATATTTCCATGAGACCATCCCGAACCATAGGCTGATTTTCCTTCCTAGGGTTAAGTTTTGAGTTACGCCTAGGGTAAGGGTTCTATTAACCAGAAAGCCCTGAGTTCCAAGAACACAGCAGCTGCGAAGGACTACCCAAGAAGAGTGCAAAAGCATCCCAACATGCCTGCCTCCACAGCTTTTTCCTTGGGGACATGCCTAATTCCTGGCTGATTTGCTTTACTCGTCTTAGGGTTGGGGTTCGGCCTAGGGCTAGGACTTTTTTAACTAGGAAGCCCTGAGTTCCAGGCTTACTTCATTTGCCAAAGGCATCCAAAAGGGAGTGCAAAAGGCCACAACATGGCTGCTTTCACGGCTTTTCCTTTAGGAAGAACCCTAATAGCCGGCTGATTTACCTTCCTAGGGTAACTGTTAGGCTTCGGCCTAGGACTTTTAAAACCAGGAAGCCCTGGGGTCCAGGCACTCTGCAGCTGTTAAAGGCATCCCAAGAGGGCCGCAGAAGTCAAACAACTTGGCTGTCTCTCCTGCTATTCTCATGAGACCATCCCGAACCATAGGCTGATTATCCTTCCTAGGGTTAAGGTTTGAGTTACGCCTAGGGTAAGGGTTCTATTAACCAGAAAGCCCTGAGTTCCAAGAACACAGCAGCTGCGAAGGACTACCCAAGAAGAGTGCAAAAGCACCACAACATGCCTGCCTCCACAGCTTTTCCTTGGGGACATGCCTAATTCCTGGCTGATTTGCCTTTCTCGTCTTAGGGTTGGGGTTCGGCCTAGGGCTAGGATTTTTAAAATCAGGAAGCCCTGATTTCCAGGCACACTGGAGCTGTGAAAGGCATCCAAAAGGGAGGTCAAAAGTGCCACAACATGGCTGCTTTCAGGGCTTTTTCCTTGGCAAGAAGCCTAACACCAGGCTGATTTACATTCCCAGGGTTACTGTAAGGCTTAGGCTTAGGCCTAGGACTTTTAAAACCAGGAAGCCCTGGGCTCCAGGCACACTGCAGCTGCGAAAGGCATCCCAAGGGGAGCGCAAAAGTGACACAACTTGGCTGCCACCACTGATATTTCCATGAGACCATCCCGAACCATAGGCTGATTTTCCTTCCTAGGGTTAAGGTTTGAGTTACGCCTAGGGTAAGGGTTCTATTAACCAGAAAGCCCTGAGTTCCAAGAACACAGCAGCTGCGAAGGACTTCCCAAGAAGAGCGCAAAAGTACCACAACATGCCTGCCTCCACAGCATTTTCCTTGGGGACATACCTAATTCCTGGCTGATTTCCCTTTCTCGTCTTAGGGTTGGGGTTCGGCCTAGGGCTAGGATTTTTTTAACTAGGAAGCCCTGAGTTCCAGGCTTACTTCATCTGCCAATGGCATCCCAAAGGGAGTGCAAAAGTGCCACAACATGGCTGCTTTCACGGCTTTTCCCTTAGGAAGAACCCTAATACGCGGCTGATTTACCTTCCAGGGTTACTGTAAGGCTTAGGACTAGGGCTAGGATTTTTAAAACCAGGAAGCCCTTAGCTCCAGGCACACTGCAGCTGTTCAAGGCATCCCAACAGGGCCGCAGAAGTGACATAACTTGGCTGCCTCTGCTGCTATTCTCATGAGTCCATTCCGAACCATAGGCTGATTTTCCTTCCTAGGGTGAGGGTTAGAGTTACGCCTAGGGTTAGTGTTTTTTTAACCAGAAAGCCCTGAGTTCCAAGAACACACGCAGCTGCGAAGGACTACCCAAGAGGAGGGGAAAAGTGCCACAACATGGCTGCCTCCAGCGCTTTTTCCTTGGGACCATCATTGAACCTATGCTTATTTACTTGCCTCCAGTTGCACCTATGGTCACGCCAAGGGATAGGGATTTTAAATCAGTAAACCCTGAGCTCCAGACCCAGTGCAGCTGCAAAAGGCTTCCCAAGGGCAGCCCAAAATTGCCTCAACATGCTCCTTCCAGTGCTTTTTTCCTTGGGAACATCCCTATACCCAGGCTGATTTATCTGCCTAGGGTTAGGGTTAGGGTTCAGCCTAGAGATAGGATTTTTTCAAACAGGAAGCCCTGAATTCCAGGCACACTGCAGCTGTTAAAGGCAGTGTTCTTCGTCAACCGCAACTTAGTCTGAAATAAATGCTTTTTCCCTGAGAGCATCTGAGAGGTTTGCATGAAGCACTGATATCTGACATTTGCAATTTTGAATAGGAGAGGAGAAAGAAAATGGGAAGAAGTTTTTAATTTTAGTGGTTTCAATGTTAATTTCCGTACACTTTTTCAAAACTTGTCAGCTCAAATGCCCATCAACATCTTTTAGTCATCTGTAAGTCAGTATTCATATAAAATGTGCTTCAAATCAAAAGAATTTCAAATTTGCACTCCAAATTTCTATGCCTAGATTTATGATTTCCTACACATATTAGATGAAAGGAAGGCCTTTTTTACTGTGGGAGTGCTGGAACACTGGAACAGGTTGCCCAGGGAAGTTGTGGGTGTCCCATCCCTGAAAGTATTCAAGGTCAGCTTGGACGGGGCTTGGAGCAGCAACAAAGGAGAAGCTTGATGGTAGAGAAACAAAGTTGGACTATAGAAGAAACTGGGATTGAAGTATAGGAGCAAGTTTTCTCTCAGCTCTTGGGGTAAATTCAAAGTTGTACAAAATTACATTTATCTGTGCTATTCACTACTGTAACAGAAATGTTCATGAAAACTGTACAGAAGATAGCAAATTT
Organism: Ammospiza maritima maritima; assembly: GCA_036010785.1. NCBI lineage: Eukaryota > Metazoa > Chordata > Aves > Passeriformes > Passerellidae > Ammospiza > Ammospiza maritima. Next base: position 156,102 of record JAYKTQ010000489.1, read on the forward strand.
TAAAATCCATAAAATCCATGGGATGGGTTACAACATGAGACACTCTCTAAGAGAAAATCTCTGTGTTTCAGCACTTCATCATGGTAAGATTTCATGAAGTGCCAAAGAAGGCGGAAAAATATCATTCGGGACGTTATTTCCTGGAATTCAGCCTGGCAGTTAGTAGGAACTGGGTTTGAACACATCATGTAGATATACCACACACACTTTCCGTTCACTGAAAAATGACTGTTTACAACGAAGAAGCAATTGACGATCAAAATTGATTGAAAGCATCTTAAACATGTCAAGTATTTCATTGCAGATGATCTGTGATCCAAATGCTTCTTCCACCTTCGAGAGGGACAGAACAATTCTTCCATATCATGATGGTTTAAAATTGTATCAACCAATGTTTTCTGCTGAAAAGATAGCATCTATTTTTTTCTATTTTTGGAAGAAAATATTCCTAGACATACAACAGGTGAGAACTAAGTAATTTTAAAGAAACAAATGAAAAGAAAATATTCTGTAAATAGAATGAAATGAAAAGCTGTGTTTTAAATAGGAGCTAAATATGAAACAGAATTTTTGTACCAGGCATTTGAATTACTGCACCAGCTCTTTTGCCCATCAAGAGAGGCATTTAGCATTTCAGTCTTTTCCAAGGTGTTCATGATCTGCTATGCTGATCTCTGTGTGTGCCTAGGTGTGTGTGGAAGGGGGGGCATGTGAAGGGGAGTGTGTATGTTTGCTTTACAATTGTTGTGGCAGATTCATGCCTCAGCTCCACATTTTGTTTTAGAAAGGTCACACAGAGTGGATATGAAGTTTACTATCAACAAGAGATCAATTCCCAAATCATCCATTTGACTCTACCTTATAAATCATGTGCTTTGTTGCATATTTTATCAAATCTACTTTCAAGCCAGATGGAGGAAGGAGGATGTGGCAATCCCTCCACCATCTTGCAACTTTTATGCAAGTAGGTTTTCAAGAAAATCATCATTTCTCTTTGAAATATGTCTGGAACAGGCATGATGGTAGTGTCAACCTGTTGGAGTTTTTGTTGCTGGAAGAAGTTATACAAAAGGATTGGTTTTTACATTGACCAGTTACTGAATCAAGCTCAGGAATACATTGGAAATTCAACTGGGGCTTCCTTTCCCCGGCAGACTACTTCTAGAACGAGCTTGTACACTGAAGCTTACTCTTTTGCCCTCTTTTTGTTTCTTTCCTATTTTCTTGGCTTCTTTGCCACTCTCTAGACAATTTTGGAACTTTTTTCCCAACTCAAATAGTTTCAATAGCCTGATTGTGATCGTACATTTTTACAAGGAATTTTTAAAATCTTTCCTCCAGTTAAGAAAGTCAAGGACTTAGGTCTTTTTCTTCCCTTATCAATATTGCAATGAAATTGATAAGTAAAGACCAACTCTTTCTTTTTGTTTTTAACCCAAGCAGATAATTCCCATCCATTCATCCATTTGGTGGACCAATAGTTGCCATTCTGATGGAAGTTGTCACTTCTTAACAATAGGCATTCTGTGACTATGTTGACAGCACTTTGGGTGAAGATCCTAACTGGTCTTAGATACACATAGGGAGAAATTTGCTCAGCCAGTGTCAGTCTTAAGCATGCGTATCAGAAGATCTTTCTAGAGCTGGGAATTTTCCCATGAAAGGGATTCAGTTAGGGAAGAGACACTTGCCCCAGAGGTTTACATTCTTCTTGAAGACTGCTTAAGGAACTTAGATGCCATGTCCATTTGGATCTGTGTCTGCACAGAACTTTGTCATGCCAGTGCTTGAAATGCATCTTGAAGAGAATTCACTAGCACAGAATGAATGAGAGTGGAAGGGGTTGGTGGGGCTAACCAGGCCCAACCCCCCTGCCTAAACCAGGATACCTAGAGCCTCTTGCCCAGGATTCTATCTGGGTGTACTTTGAATGTCTTCAAAGATCCAGGCTCCACAATCTTTCTGGGCAGTCTGTGCCGTGGTTCACTCACCCTCACAGTAAAGAATCATTTCCTGATGTTCCTGTATTTCAGTGTGTGCCCACTGCCTCTTGTCTTTTCACTCAGCATCACTGAAAAGACACTGATTCCCTCCCCTTTGCACTATTGCTTCCATATGGATGTGTGCTGCCATGTAGAGATATGTCAAAAACCTCCCTGAAGCCCAGGCAGATAATATTCCCTTCATCTACCAGTCAAGTTGATTCATCAGAGGAGTTTAAAGTTATGTTCAGCATGAAATGCCCCTGAAAAATCATGCTAACTACATTATTGTGTCGTCTTTCATGTGCCTGGCAAGGTTTTCCAGGAAGAGCTGCTTCATCAACTTCCTGGGTATAAAAAAGAGGCTGGCTGGTTTGTACGATTGCGAGTCCTCCTAATTGCCTTTTTTGAAGATGAGTGTCATTTGCTTACATCCAGTCCTTAGCCTCTCTTGTCGTCTACATCTTAGCAAAAAGCTTTTCCACTATGTCTGGCAAGGAGAAATTGTGCCAGCACAGAAAACATCTCCTATCGTGTTCTAGACGTTGCACGGAGGTGTGCCGAGTGTTTGGCATGAAGGAAAGAAAACTTGTCCAAAACAGCTTCCAATCGAATGTTCATGTGATTGGAAAAGTCGGGGGAGTGCAAAGGTACTGTTTTCTATCAGTTGGCAAGCTGCGCACAAAATCCCAGTGTTGTACAGCCTCCTTCTTCACCTTTCCGAAGGTGCCGCTCTCTCCGGCTCCCGGAGGCGAAGAAGCGGCTTCTTCGCGCAAAGACGATTGTGCCGCTCACTGTGCTCTCCTTAGCGCGGCTTCTGCCGAAAGACGCCCAGGAGCGGCTCTTAGCTCCGGACAGCATCGTACCTTCGTCTTTAGCGTCTCTTCTCGTCTACATCTTAGCAAAAAGCTTTTCCACTATGTCTGGCAAGGAAAAACTGTGCCAGCACAGAAAACATCTCCCATCGTGTTCTAGACGTTGCACGGAGGTGTGCCGAGTGTTTGGCATGAAGGAAAGAAAAGTTGTCCAAAACAGCTTCCAATCGAATGTTCATGTGATTGGAAAAGTCAGGAGAGTGCAAAGGTACTGTTTTCTAGCAGTTGGCAAGCTGCGCACACAATCCCAGTGTTGTACAGCTTCCTTCTTCACCTTTCCGAAGGTGCCGCTCTCTCCGGCACTCGGAGGCGAAGAAGCGGCTTCTTCGCGCAAAGACGATTGTGCCGCTCACTGTGCACTCCTTAGCGCCGCTTCTGCCGAAAGACGCCCGGGAGCGGCTCTTAGCTCCGGACAGCATCGTACCTTCGTCTTTAGCGTCTCTTCTCGTCTACATCTTAGCAAAAAGCTTTTCTACTATGTCTGGCGAGGAAAAACAGTGCCAGCACAGAAAACATCTCCCATCGTGTTCTAGACGTTCCACGATCCCTATACTTAGGCTGATTTTCCTTCCTGGGGATAGGGTTAGGGTTCAGCCTAGGGCTAGGATTTTAAACAAGGAAGCCCTGAGTTCCAGGCTTACTTCATCTGCCAAAGGCATCCCAAAGGGAGTGCAGAAGTGCCACAACATGGCTGCTTTCACGGCTTTTCCCTTAGGAAGAACCCTAATACCCGGCTGATTTACCTTCCTAGGGTTACTGTTAGGCTTAGGACTAGGACTTTTAAAACCAGGAAGCCCTGGGCTCCATGTACTCAGCAGCTGCGAAAGGCATCCCAAGGGGAGCGCAAAAGTGACACAACTTGGCTGCCACCACTGATATTTCCATGAGACCCTCCCGAACCATAGGCTGATTTTCCTTCCTAGGGTTAAGGTTGGGGTTACGCCTGGGGTAGGGGTTCTATTAACCAGAAAGCCCTGAGTCCCAAGAACACAGCAGCTGCGAAGGACTAGCCAAGAAGAGTGCAAAAGTACCACAACATGCCTGCCTCCACAGCTTTTTCCTTGGGGACATGCCTAATTCCTGGCTGATTTGCCTTTCTCGTCTTAGGGTTGGGGTTCGGCCTAGGGCTAGGATTTTTTTAACTAGGAAGCCCTGAGTTCCAGGCTTACTGCATCTGCCAAAGGCATCCCAAAGGGAGTGCAAAAGTGCCACAACATGGCTGCTTTCACGGCTTTTCCCTTAGGAAGAACCCTAATACCCGGCAGATTTACCTTCCTAGGGTTACTGTTAGGCTTAGGCCTAGGACTTTTAAAACCAGGAAGCCCTGGGCTCCAGGCACTCTGCAGCTGCGAAAGGCATCCCAAGGGGAGCGCAAAAGTGACGCAACTTGGCTGCCACCACTGATATTTCCATGAGACAATCCCGAACCATAGGCTGATTTTCCTTCCTAGGGTTAAGGTTTGAGTTACGCCTAGGGTAAGGGTTCTATTAACCAGAAAGCCCTGAGATCCAAGAACACAGCAGCTGCGAAGGACTTCCCAAGAAGAGCGCAAAAGTACCACAACATGCCTGCCTCCACAGCTTTTTCCTTGGGGACATGCCTAATTCCTGGCTGATTTGCCTTTCTCGTCTTAGGGTTGGGGTTCGGCCTAGGGCTAGGATTTTTAAAATCAGGAAGCCCTGAGTTCCAGGCACACTGGAGCTGTGAATGGCATCCCAAAGGGAGTGCAAAAGTGCCACAACATGGCTGCTTTCCCGGCTTTTTCCTTGGCAAGAAGCCTAACACCAGGCTGATTTACCTTCCTAGGGTTACTCTAAGGCTTAGGCCTAGGGCTAGGATTTTTAAAACTAGGAAGCCCTTAGCTCCAGGCACACTGCAGCTGTTCAAGGCATCCCAAGAGGGCCGCAGAAGTGACACAACTTGGCTGCCTCTGCTGCAATTCTCATGAGTCCATCCCGAACCATAGGCTGATTTCCTTCCTAGGGTGAGGGTTAGAGTTTCGCCTAGGGTTAGTGTTTTTTTAACCAGAAAGCCCTGAGTTCCAAGAACACAGCAGCTGCGAAGGACTACCCAAGAGGAGGGGAAAAGTGCCACAACATGGCTGCCTCCAGCCCTTTTTCCTTGGGACCATCATTGAACATAGTCTGATTTACTTGCCTCCAGTTGCACCTATGGTCACGCCAAGGGATAGGGATTTTAAATCAGTAAACCCTGAGCTCCAGACCCAGTGCAGCTGCAAAAGGCTTCCCAAGGGCAGCCAAAAATTGCCTCAACATGCTCCTTCCAGTGCTTTTTTCCTTGGGAACATCCCTATACCCAGGCTGATTTATCTGCCTAGGGTTAGGGTTAGGGTTCAGCCTAGAGATAGGATTTTTTCAAACCGGAAGCCCTGAATTCCAGGCACACTGCAGCTGTTAAAGGCAGTGTTCTACGTCAACCGCAACTTAGTCTGAAATAAATGCTTTTTCCCTGAGAGCATCTGAGAGGTTTGCATGAAGCACTGATATCTGACATTTGCAATTTTGAATAGGAGAGGAGAAAGAAAATGGGAAGAAGTTTTTAATTTTAGTGGTTTCAATGTTAATTTCCGTACACTTTTTCAAAACTTGTCAGCTCAAATGCCCATCAACATCTTTTAGTCATCTGTAAGTCAGTATTCATATAAAATGTGCTTCAAATCAAAAGAATTTCAAATTTGCACTCCAAATTTCTATGCCTAGATTTATGATTTCCTACACATATTAGATGAAAGGAAGGCCTTTTTTACTGTGGGAGTGCTGGAACACTGGAACAGGTTGCCCAGGGAAGTTGTGGGTGTCCCATCCCTGAAAGTATTCAAGGTCAGCTTGGACGGGGCTTGGAGCAGCAACAAAGGAGAAGCTTGATGGTAGAGAAACAAAGTTGGACTATAGAAGAAACTGGGATTGAAGTATAGGAGCAAGTTTTCTCTCAGCTCTTGGGGTAAATTCAAAGTTGTACAAAATTACATTTATCTGTGCTATTCACTACTGTAACAGAAATGTTCATGAAAACTGTACAGAAGATAGCAAATTTTAAAAGAGATAAGAATTACAGCATAAAATCCATGGGATGGGTTACAACATGAGACACTCTCTAAGAGAAAATCTCTGTGTTTCAGCACTTCATCATGGTAAGATTTCATGAAGTGCCAAAGAAGGCGGAAAAATATCATTCGGGACGTTATTTCCTGGAATTCAGCCTGGCCATTAGTAGGAACTGGGTTTGAACACATCATGTAGATATACCACACACACTTTCCGTTCACTGAAAAATGACTGTTTACAACGAAGAAGCAATTGACGATCAAAATTGATTGAAAGCATCTTAAACATGTCAAGTATTTCATTGCAGATGATCTGTGATCCAAATGCTTCTTCCACCTTCGAGAGGGACAGAACAATTCTTCCATATCATGATGGTTTAAAATTGTATCAACCAATGTTTTCTGCTGAAAAGATAGCATCTATTTTTTTCTATTTTTGGAAGAAAATATTCCTAGACATACAACAGGTGAGAACTAAGTAATTTTAAAGAAACAAATGAAAAGAAAATATTCTGTAAATAGAATGAAATGAAAAGCTGTGTTTTAAATAGGAGCTAAATATGAAACAGAATTTTTGTACCAGGCATTTGAATTACTGCACCAGCTCTTTTGCCCATCAAGAGAGGCGTTTAGCATTTCAGTCTTTTCCAAGGTGTTCATGATCTGCTATGCTGATCTCTGTGTGTGCCTAGGTGTGTGTGGAAGGGGGGGCATGTGAAGGGGAGTGTGTATGTTTGCTTTACAATTGTTGTGGCAGATTCATGCCTCAGCTCCACATTTTGTTTTAGAAAGGTCACACAGAGTGGATATGAAGTTTACTATCAACAAGAGATCAATTCCCAAATCATCCATTTGACTCTACCTTATAAATCATGTGCTTTGTTGCATATTTTATCAAATCTACTTTCAAGCCAGATGGAGGAAGGAGGATGTGGCAATCCCTCCACCATCTTGCAACTTTTATGCAAGTAGGTTTTCAAGAAAATCATCATTTCTCTTGGAAATATGTCTGGAACAGGCATGATGGTAGTGTCAACCTGTTGGAGTTTTTGTTGCTGGAAGAAGTTATACAAAAGGATTGGTTTTTACATTGACCAGTTACTGAATCAAGCTCAGGAATACATTGGAAATTCAACTGGGGCTTCCTTTCCCCAGCAGACTACTTCTAGAACGAGCTTGTACACTGAAGCTTACTCTTTTGCCCTCTTTTTGTTTCTTTCCTATTTTCTTGGCTTCTTTGCCACTCTCTAGACAATTTTGGAACTTTTTTCCCAACTCAAATGGTTTCAATAGCCTGATTGTGATCATACATTTTTACAAGGAATTTTTAAAATCTTTCCTCCAGTTAAGAAAGTCAAGGACTTAGGTCTTTTTCTTCCCTTATCAATATTGCAATGAAATTGATAAGTAAAGACCAACTCTTTCTTTTTGTTTTAACCCAAGCAGATAATTCCCATCCATTCATCCATTTGGTGGACCAATAGTTGCCATTCTGATGGAAGTTGTCACTTCTTAACAATAGGCATTCTGTGACTATGTTGACAGCACTTTGGGTGAAGATCCTAACTGGTCTTAGATACACATAGGGAGAAATTTGCTCAGCCAGTGTCAGTCTTAAGCATGCGTATCAGAAGATCTTTCTAGAGCTGGGAATTTTCCCATGAAAGGGATTCAGTTAGGGAAGAGACACTTGCCCCAGAGGTTTACATTCTTCTTGAAGACTGCTTAAGGAACTTAGATGCCATGTCCATTTGGATCTGTGTCTGCACAGAACTTTGTCATGCCAGTGCTTGAAATGCATCTTGAAGAGAATTCACTAGCACAGAATGAATGAGAGTGGAAGGGGTTGGTGGGGCTAACCAGGCCCAACCCCCCTGCCTAAACCAGGATACCTAGAGCCTCTTGCCCAGGATTCTATCTGGGTGTACTTTGAATGTCTTCAAAGATCCAGGCTCCACAATCTTTCTGGGCAGTCTGTGCCGTGGTTCACTCACCCTCACAGTAAAGAATCATTTCCTGATGTTCCTGTATTTCAGTGTGTGCCCACTGCCTCTTGTCTTTTCACTCAGCATCACTGAAAAGACACTGATTCCCTCCCCTTTGCACTATTGCTTCCATATGGATGTGTGCTGCCATGTAGAGATATGTCAAAAACCTCCCTGAAGCCCAGGCAGATAATATTCCCTTCATCTACCAGTCAAGTTGATTCATCAGAGGAGTTTAAAGTTATGTTCAGCATGAAATGCCCCTGAAAAATCATGCTAACTACATTATTGTGTCGTCTTTCATGTGCCTGGCAAGGTTTTCCAGGAAGAGCTGCTTCATCAACTTCCTGGGTATAAAAAAGAGGCTGGCTGGTTTGTACGATTGCGAGTCCTCCTAATTGCCTTTTTTGAAGATGAGTGTCATTTGCTTACATCCAGTCCTTAGCCTCTCTTGTCGTCTACATCTTAGCAAAAAGCTTTTCCACTATGTCTGGCAAGGAGAAATTGTGCCAGCACAGAAAACATCTCCCATCGTGTTCTAGACGTTGCACGGAGGTGTGCCGAGTGTTTGGCATGAAGGAAAGAAAAGTTGTCCAAAACAGCTTCCAATCGAATGTTCATGTGATTGGAAAAGTCAGGGGAGTGCAAAGGTACAGTTTTCTATCAGTTGGCAAGCTGCGCACAAAATCCCAGTGTTGTACAGCTTCCTTCTTCACCTTTCCGAAGGTGCCGCTCTCTCCAGCTCCCGGAGGCGAAGAAGCGGCTTCTTCGCGCAAAGACGATTGTGCCGCTCACTGTGCTCTCCTTAGCGCGGCTTCTGCCGAAAGACGCCCGGGAGCGGCTCTTAGCTCCGGACAGCATCGTACCTTCGTCTTTAGCGTCTCTTCTCGTCTACATCTTAGCAAAAAGCTTTTCCACTATGTCTGGCGAGGAAAAACTGTGCCAGCACAGAAAACATCTCCCATCGTGTTCTAGACGTTGCACGGAGGTGTGCCGAGTGTTTGGCATGAAGGAAAGAAAAGTTGTCCAAAACAGCTTCCAATCGAATGTTCATGTGATTGGAAAAGTCAGGGGAGTGCAAAGGTACTGTTTTCTATCAGTTGGCAAGCTGCGCACACAATCCCAGTGTTGTACAGCTTCCTTCTTCACCTTTCCGATGCTGCCGCTCTCTCCGGCTCCCGGAGGCGAAGAAGCGGCTTCTACGCGCAAAGACGATTGTGCCGCTCACTGTGCACTCCTTAGCGCGGCTTCTGCCGAAAGACGCCCGGGAGCGGCTCTTAGCTCCGGACAGCATCGTACCTTCGTCTTTAGCGTATCTTCTCGTCTACATCTTAGCAAAAAGCTTTTCTACTATGTCTGGCGAGGAAAAACTGTGCCAGCACAGAAAACATCTCCCATCGTGTTCTAGACGTTGCACGATCCCTATACTTAGGCTGATTTTCCTTCCAGGGGATAGGGTTCGGGTACAGCCTAGGGCTAGGATTTTAAACAAGGAAGCCCTGAGTTCCAGGCTTACTGCATCTGCCAAAGGCATCCCAAAGGGAGTGCAGAAGTGCCACAACATGGCCGCTTTCACGGCTTTTCCCTTAGGAAGAACCCTAATATCCGGCTGATTTACCTTCCTAGGGTTACTGTTAGGCTTAGGCCTCGGACTTTTAAAACTAGGAAGCCCTTAGCTCCAGGCACACTGCAGCTGTTCAAGGCATCCCAAGGGGAGTACTAAAGTACCACAACATGGCAGCTTTCACAGCTTTTTCCTTGGCACCATCCCTATACATAGGCTGATTTATCTGCCGAGGGTTAGGGTTAGGGTTCAGCCTAGGGCTTGGAGTTTTTTAACCAGGAAGCCCTGAGTTCCAGGCTTACTTCATCTGCTAACGGCATTCCAAAGGGAGTGCAAAAGTGCCACAACATGGCTGCTTTCACGTCTTTTCCCTTAGGAAGAACCCTAATACCCGGCTGATTTACCTTCCTAGGGTTACTGTTAGGCTTAGGCCTAGGACTTTTAAAACCAGGAAGCCCTGGGCTCCAGGCACACTGCAGCTGCGAAAGGCATCCCAAGGGGAGCGCAAAAGTGACACAACTTGGCTGCCACCACTGATATTTCCATGAGACCATCCCGAACCATAGGCTGATTTTCCTTCCTAGGGTTAAGGTTTGAGTTACGCCTAGGGTAAGGGTTCTATTAACCAGAAAGCCCTGAGTTCCAAGAACACAGCAGCTGCGAAGGACTTCCCAAGAAGAGCGCAAAAGTACCACAACATGCCTGCCTCCACAGCTTTTTCCTTGGGGACATGCCTAATTCCTGGCTGATTTGCCTTTCTCGTCTTAGGGTTGGGGTTCGGCCTAGGGCTAGGATTTTTAAAATCAGGAAGCCCTGAGTTCCAGGCACACTGGAGCTGTGAAAGGCATCCAAAAGGGAGTGCAAAAGTGCCACAACATGGCTGCTTTCATGGCTTTTTCCTTCGCAAGAAGCCTAACACCAGGCTGATTTACCTTCCCAGGGTTACTGTAAGGCTTAGGCTTAGGGCTAGGATTTTTAAAACTAGGAAGCCCTTAGCTCCAGGCACACTGCAGCTGTTCAAGGCATCCCAAGGGGAGTAAAAAAGTGCAACAACATGGCAGCTTTCACAGCTTTTTCCTTGGCACCATCCCTATACCTAGGCTGATTTATCTGCCTAGGGTTAGGGTTAGGGTTCAGCCTAGGGCTTGGAGTTTTTTACCCAGGAAGCCCTGAGTTCCAGGCTTACTGCATCTGCCAAAGGCATCCCAAAGGGAGTGCAAAAGTGCCACAACATGGCTGCTTTCACGGCTTTTCCCTTAGGAAGAACCCTAATACCCGGCTGATTTACCTTCCTAGGGTTACTGTTAGGCTTAGGCCTAGGACTTTTAAAACCAGGAAGCCCTTGGCTCCAGGCACACTGCAGCTGTTAAAGGCTTCCCAAGAGGGCCGCAGAAGTTACCAACTTGGCTGCCTCTGCTTCTATTCTCATGAGACCATCCTGAACCATAGGCTGATTTTCCTTCCTAGGGTTAAGGTTTGAGTTTTGCCTAGGGTAAGAGTTCTATTAACCAGAAAGCCCTGAGTTCCAAGAACACAGCAGCTGCGAAGGACTAGCCAAGAAGAGCGCAAAAGTACCACAACGTGCCTGCCTCCACAGCTTTTTCCTTGGGGACATGCCTAATTCCTGGCTGATTTGCCTTTCTCGTCTTAGGGTTGGGGTTCGGCCTAGGGCTAGAATTTTTTTAACTAGGAAGCCCTGAGTTCCAGGCTTACTTCATCTGCCAAAGGCATCCCAAAGGGAGTGCAAAAGTGCCACAACATGGCTGCTTTCACGGCTTTTCTCTTAGGAAGAAACCTAATACCCGGCTGTTTTACCCTCCTAGGGTTACTGTTAGGCTTAGGCCTAGGACTTTTAAAACCAGGAAGCCCTGGGCTCCAGGCACACTGCAGCTGCGAAAGGCATCCCAAGGGGAGCGCAAAAGTGACACAACTTGGCTGCCACCACTGATATTTCCATGAGACCATCCCGAACCATAGGCTGATTTTCCTTCCTAGGGTTAAGGTTTGAGTTACGCCTAGGGTTAGTGTTTTTTTAACCAGAAAGCCCTGAGTTCCAAGAACACAGCAGCTGCGAAGGACTACCCAAGAGGAGGGGAAAAGTGCCACAACATGGCTGCCTCCAGCGCTTTTTCCTTGGGACCATCATTGAACCTAGGCTGATTTACTTGCCTCCAGTTGCACCTATGGTCACGCCAAGGGATAGGGATTTTAAATCAGTAAACCCTGAGCTCCAGACCCAGTGCAGCTGCAAAAGGCTTCCCAAGGGCAGCCAAAAATTGCCTCAACATGCTCCTTCCAGTGCTTTTTTCCTTGGGAACATCCCTATACCCAGGCTGATTTATCTGCCTAGGGTTAGGGTTAGGGTTCAGCCTAGAGATAGGATTTTTTCAAACCGGAAGCCCTGAATTCCAGGCACACTGCAGCTGTTAAAGGCAGTGTTCTACGTCAACCGCAACTTAGTCTGAAATAAATGCTTTTTCCCTGAGAGCATCTGAGAGGTTTGCATGAAGCACTGATATCTGACATTTGCAATTTTGAATAGGAGAGGAGAAAGAAAATGGGAAGAAGTTTTTAATTTTAGTGGTTTCAATGTTAATTTCCGTACACTTTTTCAAAACTTGTCAGCTCAAATGCCCATCAACATCTTTTAGTCATCTGTAAGTCAGTATTCATATAAAATGTGCTTCAAATCAAAAGAATTTCAAATTTGCACTCCAAATTTCTATGCCTAGATTTATGATTTCCTACACATATTAGATGAAAGGAAGGCCTTTTTTACTGTGGGAGTGCTGGAACACTGGAACAGGTTGCCCAGGGAAGTTGTGGGTGTCCCATCCCTGAAAGTATTCAAGGTCAGCTTGGACGGGGCTTGGAGCAGCAACAAAGGAGAAGCTTGATGGTAGAGAAACAAAGTTGGACTATAGAAGAAACTGGGATTGAAGTATAGGAGCAAGTTTTCTCTCAGCTCTTGGGGTAAATTCAAAGTTGTACAAAATTACATTTATCTGTGCTATTCACTACTGTAACAGAAATGTTCATGAAAACTGTACAGAAGATAGCAAATTTTAAAAGAGATAAGAATTACAGCATAAAATCCATGGGATGGGTTACAACATGAGACACTCTCTAAGAGAAAATCTCTGTGTTTCAGCACTTCATCATGGTAAGATTTCATGAAGTGCCAAAGAAGGCGGAAAAATATCATTCGGGACGTTATTTCCTGGAATTCAGCCTGGCAGTTAGTAGGAACTGGGTTTGAACACATCATGTAGATATACCACACACACTTTCCCTTCACTGAAAAATGACTGTTTACAACGAAGAAGCAATTGACGATCAAAATTGATTGAAAGCATCTTAAACATGTCAAGTATTTCATTGTAGATGATCTGTGATCCAAATGCTTCTTCCACCTTCGAGAGGGACAGAACAATTCTTCCATATCATGATGGTTTAAAATTGTATCAACCAATGTTTTCTGCTGAAAAGATAGCATCTATTTTTTTCTATTTTTGGAAGAAAATATTCCTAGACATACAACAGGTGAGAACTAAGTAATTTTAAAGAAACAAATGAAAAGAAAATATTCTGTAAATAGAATGAAATGAAAAGCTGTGTTTTAAATAGGAGCTAAATATGAAACAGAATTTTTGTACCAGGCATTTGAATTACTGCACCAGCTCTTTTGCCCATCAAGAGAGGCATTTAGCATTTCAGTCTTTTCCAAGGTGTTCATGATCTGCTATGCTGATCTCTGTGTGTGCCTAGGTGTGTGTGGAAGGGGGGGCATGTGAAGGGGAGTGTGTATGTTTGCTTTACAATTGTTGTGGCAGATTCATGCCTCAGCTCCACATTTTGTTTTAGAAAGGTCACACAGAGTGGATGTGAAGTTTACTATCAACAAGAGATCAATTCCCAAATCATCCATTTGACTCTACCTTATAAATCATGTGCTTTGTTGCATATTTTATCAAATCTACTTTCAAGCCAGATGGAGGAAGGAGGATGTGGCAATCCCTCCACCATCTTGCAACTTTTATGCAAGTAGGTTTTCAAGAAAATCATCATTTCTCTTTGAAATATGTCTGGAACAGGCATGATGGTAGTGTCAACCTGTTGGAGTTTTTGTTGCTGGAAGAAGTTATACAAAAGGATTGGTTTTTACATTGACCAGTTACTGAATCAAGCTCAGGAATACATTGGAAATTCAACTGGGGCTTCCTTTCCCCAGCAGACTACTTCTAGAACGAGCTTGTACACTGAAGCTTACTCTTTTGCCCTCTTTTTGTTTCTTTCCTATTTTCTTGGCTTCTTTGCCACTGTCTAGACAATTTTGGAACTTTTTTCCCAACTCAAATGGTTTCAATAGTCTGATTGTGATCGTACATTTTTACAAGGAATTTTTAAAATCTTTCCTCCAGTTAAGAAAGTCAAGGACTTAGGTCTTTTTCTTCCCTTATCAATATTGCAATGAAATTGATAAGTAAAGACCAACTCTTTCTTTTTGTTTTAACCCAAGCAGATAATTCCCATCCATTCATCCATTTGGTGGACCAATAGTTGCCATTCTGATGGAAGTTGTCACTTCTTAACAATAGGCATTCTGTGACTATGTTGACAGCACTTTGGGTGAAGATCCTAACTGGTCTTAGATACACATAGGGAGAAATTTGCTCAGCCAGTGTCAGTCTTAAGCATGCGTATCAGAAGATCTTTCTAGAGCTGGGAATTTTCCCATGAAAGGGATTCAGTTAGGGAAGAGACACTTGCCCCAGAGGTTTACATTCTTCTTGAAGACTGCTTAAGGAACTTAGATGCCATGTCCATTTGGATCTGTGTCTGCACAGAACTTTGTCATGCCAGTGCTTGAAATGCATCTTGAAGAGAATTCACTAGCACAGAATGAATGAGAGTGGAAGGGGTTGGTGGGGCTAACCAGGCCCAACCCCCCTGCCTAAACCAGGATACCTAGAGCCTCTTGCCCAGGATTCTATCTGGGTGTACTTTGAATGTCTTCAAAGATCCAGGCTCCACAATCTTTCTGGGCAGTCTGTGCCGTGGTTCACTCACCCTCACAGTAAAGAATCATTTCCTGATGTTCCTGTATTTCAGTGTGTGCCCACTGCCTCTTGTCTTTTCACTCAGCATCACTGAAAAGACACTGATTCCCTCCCCTTTGCACTATTGCTTCCATATGGATGTGTGCTGCCATGTAGAGATATGTCAAAAACCTCCCTGAAGCCCAGGCAGATAATATTCCCTTCATCTACCAGTCAAGTTGATTCATCAGAGGAGTTTAAAGTTATGTTCAGCATGAAATGCCCCTGAAAAATCATGCTAACTACATTATTGTGTCGTCTTTCATGTGCCTGGCAAGGTTTTCCAGGAAGAGCTGCTTCATCAACTTCCTGGGTATAAAAAAGAGGCTGGCTGGTTTGTACGATTGCGAGTCCTCCTAATTGCCTTTTTTGAAGATGAGTGTCATTTGCTTACATCCAGTCCTTAGCCTCTCTTGTCGTCTACATCTTAGCAAAAAGCTTTTCCACTATATCTGGCAAGGAGAAATTGTGCCAGCACAGAAAACATCTCCCATCGTGTTCTAGACGTTGCACGGAGGTGTGCCGAGTGTTTGGCATGAAGAAAAGAAAACTTGTCCAAAACAGCTTCCAATCAAATGTTCATGTGATTGGAAAAGTCAGGGGAGTGCAAAGGTACAGTTTTCTATCAGTTGGCAAGCTGCGCACAAAATCCCAGTGTTGTACAGCTTCCTTCTTCACCTTTCCGAAGGTGCCGCTCTCTCCGGCTCCCGGAGGCGAAGAAGCGGCTTCTTCGCGCAAAGACGATTGTGCCGCTCACTGTGCTCTCCTTAGCGCGGCTTCTGCCGAAAGACGCCCGGGAGCGGCTCTTAGCTCCGGACAGCATCGTACCTTCGTCTTTAGCGTCTCTTCTCGTCTACATCTTAGCAAAAAGCTTTTCCACTATGTCTGGCGAGGAAAAACTGTGCCAGCACAGAAAACATCTCCCATCGTGTTCTAGACGTTGCACGGAGGTGTGCCGAGTGTTTGGCATGAAGGAAAGAAAAGTTGTCCAAAACAGCTTCCAATCGAATGTTCATGTGATTGGAAAAGTCAGGAGAGTGCAAAGGTACTGTTTTCTATCAGTTGGCAAGCTGCGCACACAATCCCAGTGTTGTACAGCTTCCTTCTTCACCTTTCCGAAGGTGCCGCTCTCTCCGGCTCCCGGAGGCGAAGAAGCGGCTTCTTCGCGCAAAGACGATTGTGCCGCTCACTGTGCACTCCTTAGCGCGGCTTCTGCCGAAAGACACCCGGGAGCGGCTCTTAGCTCCGGAGAGCATCGTACCTTCGTCTTTAGCGTATCTTCTCGTCTACATCTTAGCAAAAAGCTTTTCTACTATGTCTGGCGAGGAAAAACTGTGCCAGCACAGAAAAAATCTCCCATCGTGTTCTAGACGTTGCACGGAGGAGTGCAGAGTGTTTGGCATGAAGGAAAGAAAAGTTGTCCAAAACAGCTTCCAATCGAATGTCCATGTGATTGGAAAAGTCAGGAGAGTGCAAAGGGACTGTTTTCTAGCAGTTGGCAAGCTGCGCACACAATCCCAGTGTTGTACAGCTTCCTTCTTCACCTTTCCGAAGGTGCCGCTCTCTCCGGCTCCCGGAGGCGAAGAAGCGGCTTCTTCGCGCAAAGACGATTGTGCCGCTCACTGTGCTCTCCTTAGCGCGGCTTCTGCCGAAAGACGCCCGGGAGCGGCTCTTAGCTCCGGACAGCATCGTACCTTCGTCTTTAGCGTCTCTTCTCGTCTACATCTTAGCAAAAAGCTTTTCCACTATGTCTGGCGAGGAAAAACTGTGCCAGCACAGAAAACATCTCCCATCGTGTTCTAGACGTTACACGATCCCTATACTTAGGCTGATTTTTCTTCCAGGGGATAGGGTTAGGGTTCAGCCTAGGGCTAGGATTTTAAACAAGGAAGCCCTGAGTTCCAGGCGTACTGCATCTGCCAAAGGCATCCCAAAGGGAGTGCAGAAGTGCCACAACATGGCCGCTTTCATGGCTTTTCCCTTAGGAAGAACCCTAATATCCGGCTGATTTACCTTCCTAGGGTTACTGTTAGGCTTAGGCCTCGGACTTTTAAAACTAGGAAGCCCTTAGCTCCAGGCACACTGCAGCTGTTCAAGGCATCCCAAGGGGAGTACTAAAGTACCACAACATGGCAGCTTTCACAGCTTTTTCCTTGGCACCATCCCTATACATAGGCTGATTTATCTGCCTAGGGTTAGGGTTAGGGTTCAGCCTAGGGCTTGGAGTTTTTTAACCAGGAAGCCCTGAGTTCCAGGCTTACTGCATCTGCTAACGGCATTCCAAAGGGAGTGCAAAAGTGCCACAACATGGCTGCTTTCACGTCTTTTCCCTTAGGAAGAACCCTAATACCCGGCTGATTTACCTTCCTAGGGTTACTGTTAGGCTTAGGCCTAGGACTTTTAAAACCAGGAAGCCCTGGGCTCCAGGCACACTGCAGCTGCGAAAGGCATCCCAAGGGGAGCGCAAAAGTGACACAACTTGGCTGCCACCACTGATATTTCCATGAGACCATCCCGAACCATAGGCTGATTTTCCTTCCTAGGGTTAAGGTTTGAGTTACGCCTAGGGTAAGGGTTCTATTAACCAGAAAGCCCTGAGTTCCAAGAACACAGCAGCTGCGAAGGACTTCCCAAGAAGAGCGCAAAAGTACCACAACATGCCTGCCTCCACAGCTTTTTCCTTGGGGACATGCCTAATTCCTGGCTGATTTGCCTTTCTCGTCTTAGGGTTGGGGTTCGGCCTAGGGCTAGGATTTTTAAAATCAGGAAGCCCTGAGTTCCAGGCACACTGGAGCTGTGAAAGGCATCCAAAAGGGAGTGCAAAAGTGCCACAACATGGTTGCTTTCACGGCTTTTTCCTTCGCAAGAAGCCTAACACCAGGCTGATTTTCCTTCCCAGGGTTACTGTAAGGCTTAGGCTTAGGGCTAGGATTTTTAAAACTAGGAAGCCCTTAGCTCCAGGCACACTGCAGCTGTTCAAGGCATCCCAAGGGGAGTAAAAAAGTGCAACAACATGGCAGCTTTCACAGCTTTTTCCTTGGCACCATCCCTATACCTAGGCTGATTTATCTGCCTAGGGTTAGGGTTAGGGTTCAGCCTAGGGCTTGGAGTTTTTTACCCAGGAAGCCCTGAGTTCCAGGCTTACTGCATCTGCCAAAGGCATCCCAAAGGGAGTGCAAAAGTGCCACAACATGGCTGCTTTCACGGCTTTTCCCTTAGGAAGAACCCTAATACGCGGCTGATTTACCTTCCTAGGGTTACTGTTAGGCTTAGGCCTAGGACTTTTAAAACCAGGAAGCCCTTGGCTCCAGGCACACTGCAGCTGTTAAAGGCTTCCCAAGAGGGCCGCAGAAGTTACCAACTTGGCTGCCTCTGCTTCTATTCTCATGAGACCATCCTGAACCATAGGCTGATTTTCCTTCCTAGGGTTAAGGTTTGAGTTTTGCCTAGGGTAAGAGTTCTATTAACCAGAAAGCCCTGAGTTCCAAGAACACAGCAGCTGCGAAGGACTTCCCAAGAAGAGCGCAAAAGTACCACAACGTGCCTGCCTCCACAGCTTTTTCCTTGGGGACATGCCTAATTCCTGGCTGATTTGCCTTTCTCGTCTTAGGGTTGGGGTTCGGCCTAGGGCTAGGATTTTTTTAACTAGGAAGCCCTGAGTTCCAGGCTTACTTCATCTGCCAAAGGCATCCCAAAGGGAGTGCAAAAGTGCCACAACATGGCTGCTTTCACGGCTTTTCCCTTAGGAAGAAACCTAATACCCGGCTGTTTTACCCTCCTAGGGTTACTGTTAGGCTTAGGCCTAGGACTTTTAAAACCAGGAAGCCCTGGGCTCCAGGCACACTGCAGCTGCGAAAGGCATCCCAAGGGGAGCGCAAAAGTGACACAACTTGGCTGCCACCACTGATATTTCCATGAGACCATCCCGAACCATAGGCTGATTTTCCTTCCTAGGGTTAAGGTTTGAGTTACGCCTAGGGTTAGTGTTTTTTTAACCAGAAAGCCCTGAGTTCCAAGAACACAGCAGCTGCGAAGGACTACCCAAGAGGAGGGGAAAAGTGCCACAACATGGCTGCCTCCAGCGCTTTTTCCTTGGGACCATCATTGAACCTAGGCTGATTTACTTGCCTCCAGTTGCACCTATGGTCACGCCAAGGGATAGGGATTTTAAATCAGTAAACCCTGAGCTCCAGACCCAGTGCAGCTGCAAAAGGCTTCCCAAGGGCAGCCAAAAATTGCCTCAACATGCTCCTTCCAGTGCTTTTTTCCTTGGGAACATCCCTATACCCAGGCTGATTTATCTGCCTAGGGTTAGGGTTAGGGTTCAGCCTAGAGATAGGATTTTTTCAAACCGGAAGCCCTGAATTCCAGGCACACTGCAGCTGTTAAAGGCAGTGTTCTACGTCAACCGCAACTTAGTCTGAAATAAATGCTTTTTCCCTGAGAGCATCTGAGAGGTTTGCATGAAGCACTGATATCTGACATTTGCAATTTTGAATAGGAGAGGAGAAAGAAAATGGGAAGAAGTTTTTAATTTTAGTGGTTTCAATGTTAATTTCCGTACACTTTTTCAAAACTTGTCAGCTCAAATGCCCATCAACATCTTTTAGTCATCTGTAAGTCAGTATTCATATAAAATGTGCTTCAAATCAAAAGAATTTCAAATTTGCACTCCAAATTTCTATGCCTAGATTTATGATTTCCTACACATATTAGATGAAAGGAAGGCCTTTTTTACTGTGGGAGTGCTGGAACACTGGAACAGGTTGCCCAGGGAAGTTGTGGGTGTCCCATCCCTGAAAGTATTCAAGGTCAGCTTGGACGGGGCTTGGAGCAGCAACAAAGGAGAAGCTTGATGGTAGAGAAACAAAGTTGGACTATAGAAGAAACTGGGATTGAAGTATAGGAGCAAGTTTTCTCTCAGCTCTTGGGGTAAATTCAAAGTTGTACAAAATTACATTTATCTGTGCTATTCACTACTGTAACAGAAATGTTCATGAAAACTGTACAGAAGATAGCAAATTTTAAAAGAGATAAGAATTACAGCATAAAATCCATGGGATGGGTTACAACATGAGACACTCTCTAAGAGAAAATCTCTGTGTTTCAGCACTTCATCATGGTAAGATTTCATGAAGTGCCAAAGAAGGCGGAAAAATATCATTCGGGACGTTATTTCCTGGAATTCAGCCTGGCCATTAGTAGGAACTGGGTTTGAACACATCATGTAGATATACCACACACACTTTCCCTTCACTGAAAAATGACTGTTTACAACGAAGAAGCAATTGACGATCAAAATTGATTGAAAGCATCTTAAACATGTCAAGTATTTCATTGTAGATGATCTGTGATCCAAATGCTTCTTCCACCTTCGAGAGGGACAGAACAATTCTTCCATATCATGATGGTTTAAAATTGTATCAACCAATGTTTTCTGCTGAAAAGATAGCATCTATTTTTTTCTATTTTTGGAAGAAAATATTCCTAGACATACAACAGGTGAGAACTAAGTAATTTTAAAGAAACAAATGAAAAGAAAATATTCTGTAAATAGAATGAAATGAAAAGCTGTGTTTTAAATAGGAGCTAAATATGAAACAGAATTTTTGTACCAGGCATTTGAATTACTGCACCAGCTCTTTTGCCCATCAAGAGAGGCATTTAGCATTTCAGTCTTTTCCAAGGTGTTCATGATCTGCTATGCTGATCTCTGTGTGTGCCTAGGTGTGTGTGGAAGGGGGGGCATGTGAAGGGGAGTGTGTATGTTTGCTTTACAATTGTTGTGGCAGATTCATGCCTCAGCTCCACATTTTGTTTTAGAAAGGTCACACAGAGTGGATGTGAAGTTTACTATCAACAAGAGATCAATTCCCAAATCATCCATTTGACTCTACCTTATAAATCATGTGCTTTGTTGCATATTTTATCAAATCTACTTTCAAGCCAGATGGAGGAAGGAGGATGTGGCAATCCCTCCACCATCTTGCAACTTTTATGCAAGTAGGTTTTCAAGAAAATCATCATTTCTCTTTGAAATATGTCTGGAACAGGCATGATGGTAGTGTCAACCTGTTGGAGTTTTTGTTGCTGGAAGAAGTTATACAAAAGGATTGGTTTTTACATTGACCAGTTACTGAATCAAGCTCAGGAATACATTGGAAATTCAACTGGGGCTTCCTTTCCCCAGCAGACTACTTCTAGAACGAGCTTGTACACTGAAGCTTACTCTTTTGCCCTCTTTTTGTTTCTTTCCTATTTTCTTGGCTTCTTTGCCACTGTCTAGACAATTTTGGAACTTTTTTCCCAACTCAAATGGTTTCAATAGTCTGATTGTGATCGTACATTTTTACAAGGAATTTTTAAAATCTTTCCTCCAGTTAAGAAAGTCAAGGACTTAGGTCTTTTTCTTCCCTTATCAATATTGCAATGAAATTGATAAGTAAAGACCAACTCTTTCTTTTTGTTTTAACCCAAGCAGATAATTCCCATCCATTCATCCATTTGGTGGACCAATAGTTGCCATTCTGATGGAAGTTGTCACTTCTTAACAATAGGCATTCTGTGACTATGTTGACAGCACTTTGGGTGAAGATCCTAACTGGTCTTAGATACACATAGGGAGAAATTTGCTCAGCCAGTGTCAGTCTTAAGCATGCGTATCAGAAGATCTTTCTAGAGCTGGGAATTTTCCCATGAAAGGGATTCAGTTAGGGAAGAGACACTTGCCCCAGAGGTTTACATTCTTCTTGAAGACTGCTTAAGGAACTTAGATGCCATGTCCATTTGGATCTGTGTCTGCACAGAACTTTGTCATGCCAGTGCTTGAAATGCATCTTGAAGAGAATTCACTAGCACAGAATGAATGAGAGTGGAAGGGGTTGGTGGGGCTAACCAGGCCCAACCCCCCTGCCTAAACCAGGATACCTAGAGCCTCTTGCCCAGGATTCTATCTGGGTGTACTTTGAATGTCTTCAAAGATCCAGGCTCCACAATCTTTCTGGGCAGTCTGTGCCGTGGTTCACTCACCCTCACAGTAAAGAATCATTTCCTGATGTTCCTGTATTTCAGTGTGTGCCCACTGCCTCTTGTCTTTTCACTCAGCATCACTGAAAAGACACTGATTCCCTCCCCTTTGCACTATTGCTTCCATATGGATGTGTGCTGCCATGTAGAGATATGTCAAAAACCTCCCTGAAGCCCAGGCAGATAATATTCCCTTCATCTACCAGTCAAGTTGATTCATCAGAGGAGTTTAAAGTTATGTTCAGCATGAAATGCCCCTGAAAAATCATGCTAACTACATTATTGTGTCGTCTTTCATGTGCCTGGCAAGGTTTTCCAGGAAGAGCTGCTTCATCAACTTCCTGGGTATAAAAAAGAGGCTGGCTGGTTTGTACGATTGCGAGTCCTCCTAATTGCCTTTTTTGAAGATGAGTGTCATTTGCTTACATCCAGTCCTTAGCCTCTCTTGTCGTCTACATCTTAGCAAAAAGCTTTTCCACTATATCTGGCAAGGAGAAATTGTGCCAGCACAGAAAACATCTCCCATCGTGTTCTAGACGTTGCACGGAGGTGTGCCGAGTGTTTGGCATGAAGAAAAGAAAACTTGTCCAAAACAGCTTCCAATCAAATGTTCATGTGATTGGAAAAGTCAGGGGAGTGCAAAGGTACAGTTTTCTATCAGTTGGCAAGCTGCGCACAAAATCCCAGTGTTGTACAGCTTCCTTCTTCACCTTTCCGAAGGTGCCGCTCTCTCCGGCTCCCGGAGGCGAAGAAGCGGCTTCTTCGCGCAAAGACGATTGTGCCGCTCACTGTGCTCTCCTTAGCGCGGCTTCTGCCGAAAGACGCCCGGGAGCGGCTCTTAGCTCCGGACAGCATCGTACCTTCGTCTTTAGCGTCTCTTCTCGTCTACATCTTAGCAAAAAGCTTTTCCACTATGTCTGGCGAGGAAAAACTGTGCCAGCACAGAAAACATCTCCCATCGTGTTCTAGACGTTGCACGGAGGTGTGCCGAGTGTTTGGCATGAAGGAAAGAAAAGTTGTCCAAAACAGCTTCCAATCGAATGTTCATGTGATTGGAAAAGTCAGGAGAGTGCAAAGGTACTGTTTTCTATCAGTTGGCAAGCTGCGCACACAATCCCAGTGTTGTACAGCTTCCTTCTTCACCTTTCCGATGCTGCCGCTCTCTCCGGCTCCCGGAGGCGAAGAAGCGGCTTCTTCGCGCAAAGACGATTGTGCCGCTCACTGTGCACTCCTTAGCGCGGCTTCTGCCGAAAGACGCCCGGGAGCGGCTCTTAGCTCCGGAGAGCATCGTACCTTCGTCTTTAGCGTATCTTCTCGTCTACATCTTAGCAAAAAGCTTTTCTACTATGTCTGGCGAGGAAAAACTGTGCCAGCACAGAAAAAATCTCCCATCGTGTTCTAGACGTTGCACGGAGGAGTGCCGAGTGTTTGGCATGAAGGAAAGAAAAGTTGTCCAAAACAGCTTCCAATCGAATGTCCATGTGATTGGAAAAGTCAGGAGAGTGCAAAGGGACTGTTTTCTAGCAGTTGGCAAGCTGCGCACACAATCCCAGTGTTGTACAGCTTCCTTCTTCACCTTTCCGAAGGTGCCGCTCTCTCCGGCTCCCGGAGGCGAAGAAGCGGCTTCTTCGCGCAAAGACGATTGTGCCGCTCACTGTGCTCTCCTTAGCGCGGCTTCTGCCGAAAGACGCCCGGGAGCGGCTCTTAGCTCCGGACAGCATCGTACCTTCGTCTTTAGCGTCTCTTCTCGTCTACATCTTAGCAAAAAGCTTTTCCACTATGTCTGGCGAGGAAAAACTGTGCCAGCACAGAAAACATCTCCCATCGTGTTCTAGACGTTACACGATCCCTATACTTAGGCTGATTTTTCTTCCAGGGGATAGGGTTAGGGTTCAGCCTAGGGCTAGGATTTTAAACAAGGAAGCCCTGAGTTCCAGGCGTACTGCATCTGCCAAAGGCATCCCAAAGGGAGTGCAGAAGTGCCACAACATGGCCGCTTTCATGGCTTTTCCCTTAGGAAGAACCCTAATATCCGGCTGATTTACCTTCCTAGGGTTACTGTTAGGCTTAGGCCTCGGACTTTTAAAACTAGGAAGCCCTTAGCTCCAGGCACACTGCAGCTGTTCAAGGCATCCCAAGGGGAGTACTAAAGTACCACAACATGGCAGCTTTCACAGCTTTTTCCTTGGCACCATCCCTATACATAGGCTGATTTATCTGCCTAGGGTTAGGGTTAGGGTTCAGCCTAGGGCTTGGAGTTTTTTAACCAGGAAGCCCTGAGTTCCAGGCTTACTGCATCTGCTAACGGCATTCCAAAGGGAGTGCAAAAGTGCCACAACATGGCTGCTTTCACGTCTTTTCCCTTAGGAAGAACCCTAATACCCGGCTGATTTACCTTCCTAGGGTTACTGTTAGGCTTAGGCCTAGGACTTTTAAAACCAGGAAGCCCTGGGCTCCAGGCACACTGCAGCTGCGAAAGGCATCCCAAGGGGAGCGCAAAAGTGACACAACTTGGCTGCCACCACTGATATTTCCATGAGACCATCCCGAACCATAGGCTGATTTTCCTTCCTAGGGTTAAGGTTTGAGTTACGCCTAGGGTAAGGGTTCTATTAACCAGAAAGCCCTGAGTTCCAAGAACACAGCAGCTGCGAAGGACTTCCCAAGAAGAGCGCAAAAGTACCACAACATGCCTGCCTCCACAGCTTTTTCCTTGGGGACATGCCTAATTCCTGGCTGATTTGCCTTTCTCGTCTTAGGGTTGGGGTTCGGCCTAGGGCTAGGATTTTTAAAATCAGGAAGCCCTGAGTTCCAGGCACACTGGAGCTGTGAAAGGCATCCAAAAGGGAGTGCAAAAGTGCCACAACATGGTTGCTTTCACGGCTTTTTCCTTCGCAAGAAGCCTAACACCAGGCTGATTTTCCTTCCCAGGGTTACTGTAAGGCTTAGGCTTAGGGCTAGGATTTTAAAACTAGGAAGCCCTTAGCTCCAGGCACACTGCAGCTGTTCAAGGCATCCCAAGGGGAGTAAAAAAGTGCAACAACATGGCAGCTTTCACAGCTTTTTCCTTGGCACCATCCCTATACCTAGGCTGATTTATCTGCCTAGGGTTAGGGTTAGGGTTCAGCCTAGGGCTTGGAGTTTTTTACCCAGGAAGCCCTGAGTTCCAGGCTTACTGCATCTGCCAAAGGCATCCCAAAGGGAGTGCAAAAGTGCCACAACATGGCTGCTTTCACGGCTTTTCCCTTAGGAAGAACCCTAATACGCGGCTGATTTACCTTCCTAGGGTTACTGTTAGGCTTAGGCCTAGGACTTTTAAAACCAGGAAGCCCTTGGCTCCAGGCACACTGCAGCTGTTAAAGGCTTCCCAAGAGGGCCGCAGAAGTTACCAACTTGGCTGCCTCTGCTTCTATTCTCATGAGACCATCCTGAACAATAGGCTGATTTTCCTTCCTAGGGTTAAGGTTTGAGTTTTGCCTAGGGTAAGAGTTCTATTAACCAGAAAGCCCTGAGTTCCAAGAACACAGCAGCTGCGAAGGACTACCCAAGAAGAGCGCAAAAGTACCACAACGTGCCTGCCTCCACAGCTTTTTCCTTGGGGACATGCCTAATTCCTGGCTGATTTGCCTTTCTCGTCTTAGGGTTGGGGTTCGGCCTAGGGCTAGGATTTTTTTAACTAGGAAGCCCTGAGTTCCAGGCTTACTTCATCTGCCAAAGGCATCCCAAAGGGAGTGCAAAAGTGCCACAACATGGCTGCTTTCACGGCTTTTCCCTTAGGAAGAAACCTAATACCCGGCTGTTTTACCCTCCTAGGGTTACTGTTAGGCTTAGGCCTAGGACTTTTAAAACCAGGAAGCCCTGGGCTCCAGGCACACTGCAGCTGCGAAAGGCATCCCAAGGGGAGCGCAAAAGTGACACAACTTGGCTGCCACCACTGATATTTCCATGAGACCATCCCGAACCATAGGCTGATTTTCCTTCCTAGGGTTAAGGTTTGAGTTACGCCTAGGGTTAGTGTTTTTTTAACCAGAAAGCCCTGAGTTCCAAGAACACAGCAGCTGCGAAGGACTACCCAAGAGGAGGGGAAAAGTGCCACAACATGGCTGCCTCCAGCGCTTTTTCCTTGGGACCATCATTGAACCTAGGCTGATTTACTTGCCTCCAGTTGCACCTATGGTCACGCCAAGGGATAGGGATTTTAAATCAGTAAACCCTGAGCTCCAGACCCAGTGCAGCTGCAAAAGGCTTCCCAAGGGCAGCCAAAAATTGCCTCAACATGCTCCTTCCAGTGCTTTTTTCCTTGGGAACATCCCTATACCCAGGCTGATTTATCTGCCTAGGGTTAGGGTTAGGGTTCAGCCTAGAGATAGGATTTTTTCAAACCGGAAGCCCTGAATTCCAGGCACACTGCAGCTGTTAAAGGCAGTGTTCTACGTCAACCGCAACTTAGTCTGAAATAAATGCTTTTTCCCTGAGAGCATCTGAGAGGTTTGCATGAAGCACTGATATCTGACATTTGCAATTTTGAATAGGAGAGGAGAAAGAAAATGGGAAGAAGTTTTTAATTTTAGTGGTTTCAATGTTAATTTCCGTACACTTTTTCAAAACTTGTCAGCTCAAATGCCCATCAACATCTTTTAGTCATCTGTAAGTCAGTATTCATATAAAATGTGCTTCAAATCAAAAGAATTTCAAATTTGCACTCCAAATTTCTATGCCTAGATTTATGATTTCCTACACATATTAGATGAAAGGAAGGCCTTTTTTACTGTGGGAGTGCTGGAACACTGGAACAGGTTGCCCAGGGAAGTTGTGGGTGTCCCATCCCTGAAAGTATTCAAGGTCAGCTTGGACGGGGCTTGGAGCAGCAACAAAGGAGAAGCTTGATGGTAGAGAAACAAAGTTGGACTATAGAAGAAACTGGGATTGAAGTATAGGAGCAAGTTTTCTCTCAGCTCTTGGGGTAAATTCAAAGTTGTACAAAATTACATTTATCTGTGCTATTCACTACTGTAACAGAAATGTTCATGAAAACTGTACAGAAGATAGCAAATTTTAAAAGAGATAAGAATTACAGCATAAAATCCATGGGATGGGTTACAACATGAGACACTCTCTAAGAGAAAATCTCTGTGTTTCAGCACTTCATCATGGTAAGATTTCATGAAGTGCCAAAGAAGGCGGAAAAATATCATTCGGGACGTTATTTCCTGGAATTCAGCCTGGCAGTTAGTAGGAACTGGGTTTGAACACATCATGTAGATATACCACACACACTTTCCCTTCACTGAAAAATGACTGTTTACAACGAAGAAGCAATTGACGATCAAAATTGATTGAAAGCATCTTAAACATGTCAAGTATTTCATTGTAGATGATCTGTGATCCAAATGCTTCTTCCACCTTCGAGAGGGACAGAACAATTCTTCCATATCATGATGGTTTAAAATTGTATCAACCAATGTTTTCTGCTGAAAAGATAGCATGTATTTTTTTCTATTTTTGGAAGAAAATATTCCTAGACATACAACAGGTGAGAACTAAGTAATTTTAAAGAAACAAATGAAAAGAAAATATTCTGTAAATAGAATGAAATGAAAAGCTGTGTTTTAAATAGGAGCTAAATATGAAACAGAATTTTTGTACCAGGCATTTGAATTACTGCACCAGCTCTTTTGCCCATCAAGAGAGGCATTTAGCATTTCAGTCTTTTCCAAGGTGTTCATGATCTGCTATGCTGATCTCTGTGTGTGCCTAGGTGTGTGTGGAAGGGGGGGCATGTGAAGGGGAGTGTGTATGTTTGCTTTACAATTGTTGTGGCAGATTCATGCCTCAGCTCCACATTTTGTTTTAGAAAGGTCACACAGAGTGGATGTGAAGTTTACTATCAACAAGAGATCAATTCCCAAATCATCCATTTGACTCTACCTTATAAATCATGTGCTTTGTTGCATATTTTATCAAATCTACTTTCAAGCCAGATGGAGGAAGGAGGATGTGGCAATCCCTCCACCATCTTGCAACTTTTATGCAAGTAGGTTTTCAAGAAAATCATCATTTCTCTTTGAAATATGTCTGGAACAGGCATGATGGTAGTGTCAACCTGTTGGAGTTTTTGTTGCTGGAAGAAGTTATACAAAAGGATTGGTTTTTACATTGACCAGTTACTGAATCAAGCTCAGGAATACATTGGAAATTCAACTGGGGCTTCCTTTCCCCAGCAGACTACTTCTAGAACGAGCTTGTACACTGAAGCTTACTCTTTTGCCCTCTTTTTGTTTCTTTCCTATTTTCTTGGCTTCTTTGCCACTGTCTAGACAATTTTGGAACTTTTTTCCCAACTCAAATGGTTTCAATAGTCTGATTGTGATCGTACATTTTTACAAGGAATTTTTAAAATCTTTCCTCCAGTTAAGAAAGTCAAGGACTTAGGTCTTTTTCTTCCCTTATCAATATTGCAATGAAATTGATAAGTAAAGACCAACTCTTTCTTTTTGTTTTTAACCCAAGCAGATAATTCCCATCCATTCATCCATTTGGTGGACCAATAGTTGCCATTCTGATGGAAGTTGTCACTTCTTAACAATAGGCATTCTGTGACTATGTTGACAGCACTTTGGGTGAAGATCCTAACTGGTCTTAGATACACATAGGGAGAAATTTGCTCAGCCAGTGTCAGTCTTAAGCATGCGTATCAGAAGATCTTTCTAGAGCTGGGAATTTTCCCATGAAAGGGATTCAGTTAGGGAAGAGACACTTGCCCCAGAGGTTTACATTCTTCTTGAAGACTGCTTAAGGAACTTAGATGCCATGTCCATTTGGATCTGTGTCTGCACAGAACTTTGTCATGCCAGTGCTTGAAATGCATCTTGAAGAGAATTCACTAGCACAGAATGAATGAGAGTGGAAGGGGTTGGTGGGGCTAACCAGGCCCAACCCCCCTGCCTAAACCAGGATACCTAGAGCCTCTTGCCCAGGATTCTATCTGGGTGTACTTTGAATGTCTTCAAAGATCCAGGCTCCACAATCTTTCTGGGCAGTCTGTGCCGTGGTTCACTCACCCTCACAGTAAAGAATCATTTCCTGATGTTCCTGTATTTCAGTGTGTGCCCACTGCCTCTTGTCTTTTCACTCAGCATCACTGAAAAGACACTGATTCCCTCCCCTTTGCACTATTGCTTCCATATGGATGTGTGCTGCCATGTAGAGATATGTCAAAAACCTCCCTGAAGCCCAGGCAGATAATATTCCCTTCATCTACCAGTCAAGTTGATTCATCAGAGGAGTTTAAAGTTATGTTCAGCATGAAATGCCCCTGAAAAATCATGCTAACTACATTATTGTGTCGTCTTTCATGTGCCTGGCAAGGTTTTCCAGGAAGAGCTGCTTCATCAACTTCCTGGGTATAAAAAAGAGGCTGGCTGGTTTGTACGATTGCGAGTCCTCCTAATTGCCTTTTTTGAAGATGAGTGTCATTTGCTTACATCCAGTCCTTAGCCTCTCTTGTCGTCTACATCTTAGCAAAAAGCTTTTCCACTAGGTCTGGCAAGGAGAAATTGTGCCAGCACAGAAAACATCTCCTATCATGTTCTAGACGTTGCACGGAGGTGTGCCGAGTGTTTGGCATGAAGGAAAGAAAACTTGTCCAAACCAGCTTCCAATCGAATGTTCATGTGATTGGAAAAGTCAGGGGAGTGCAAAGGTACAGTTTTCTATCAGTTGGCAAGCTGCGCACACAATCCCAGTGTTGTACAGCTTCCTTCTTCACCTTTCCGATGCTGCCGCTCTCTCCAGCTCCCGGAGGCGAAGAAGCGGCTTCTTCACGCAAAGACGATTGTGCCGCTGACTGTGCACTCCTTAGCGCGGCTTCTGCCGAAAGACGCCCGGGAGCGGCTCTTAGCTCCGGACAGCATCGTACCTTCGTCTTTAGCGTCTCTTCTCGTCTACATCTTAGCAAAAAGCTTTTCCACTATGTCTGGCGAGGAAAAACTGTGCCAGCACAGAAGACATCTCCCATCGTGTTCTAGACGTTGCACGATCCCTATACTTAGTCTGATTTTCCTTCCTGGGGATAGGGTTAGGGTTCAGCCTAGGGCTAGGATTTTAAACAAGGAAGCCCTGAGTTCCAGGCTTACTGCATCTGCCAAAGGCATCCCAAAGGGAGTGCAGAAGTGCCACAACATGGCCACTTTCACGGCTTTTCCCTTAGGAAGAACCCTAATATCCGGCTGATTTACCTTCCTAGGGTTACTGTTAGGCTTAGGCCTCGGACTTTTAAAACTAGGAAGCCCTTAGCTCCAGGCACACTGCAGCTGTTCAAGGCATCCCAAGGGGAGTACTAAAGTACCACAACATGGCAGCTTTCACAGCTTTTTCCTTGGCACCATCCCTATACATAGGCTGATTTATCTGCCTAAGGTTAGGGTTAGGCTTCAGCCTAGGGCTTGGAGTTTTTTAACCAGGAAGCGCTTAGTTCCAGGCTTACTGCATCTGCCAACGGCATTCCAAAGGGAGTGCAAAAGTGCCACAACATGGCTGCTTTCACGGCTTTTCCCTTAGGAAGAAACCTAATACCCGGCTGTTTTACCCTCCTAGGGTTACTGTTAGGCTTAGGCCTAGGACTTTTAAAACCAGGAAGCCCTGGGCTCCAGGCACACTTCAGCTGCGAAAGGCATCCCAAGGGGAGCGCAAAAGTGACACAACTTGGCTGCCACCACTGATATTTCCATGAGACCATCCCGAACCATAGGCTGATTTTCCTTCCTAGGGTTAAGGTTTGAGTTACGCCTAGGTTTAGTGTTTTTTTAACCAGAAAGCCCTGAGTTCCAAGAACACAGCAGCTGCGAAGGACTACCCAAGAGGAGGGGAAAAGTGCCACAACATGGCTGCCTCCAGCGCTTTTTCCTTGGGACCATCATTGAACATAGTCTGATTTACTTGCCTCCAGTTGCACCTATGGTCACGCCAAGGGATAGGGATTTTAAATCAGTAAACCCTGAGCTCCAGACCCAGTGCAGCTGCAAAAGGCTTCCCAAGGGCAGCCAAAAATTGCCTCAACATGCTCCTTCCAGTGCTTTTTTCCTTGGGAACATCCCTATACCCAGGCTGATTTATCTGCCTAGGGTTAGGGTTAGGGTTCAGCCTAGAGATAGGATTTTTTCAAACCGGAAGCCCTGAATTCCAGGCACACTGCAGCTGTTAAAGGCAGTGTTCTACGTCAACCGCAACTTAGTCTGAAATAAATGCTTTTTCCCTGAGAGCATCTGAGAGGTTTGCATGAAGCACTGATATCTGACATTTGCAATTTTGAATAGGAGAGGAGAAAGAAAATGGGAAGAAGTTTTTAATTTTAGTGGTTTCAATGTTAATTTCCGTACACTTTTTCAAAACTTGTCAGCTCAAATGCCCATCAACATCTTTTAGTCATCTGTAAGTCAGTATTCATATAAAATGTGCTTCAAATCAAAAGAATTTCAAATTTGCACTCCAAATTTCTATGCCTAGATTTATGATTTCCTACACATATTAGATGAAAGGAAGGCCTTTTTTACTGTGGGAGTGCTGGAACACTGGAACAGGTTGCCCAGGGAAGTTGTGGGTGTCCCATCCCTGAAAGTATTCAAGGTCAGCTTGGACGGGGCTTGGAGCAGCAACAAAGGAGAAGCTTGATGGTAGAGAAACAAAGTTGGACTATAGAAGAAACTGGGATTGAAGTATAGGAGCAAGTTTTCTCTCAGCTCTTGGGGTAAATTCAAAGTTGTACAAAATTACATTTATCTGTGCTATTCACTACTGTAACAGAAATGTTCATGAAAACTGTACAGAAGATAGCAAATTTTAAAAGAGATAAGAATTACAGCATAAAATCCATGGGATGGGTTACAACATGAGACACTCTCTAAGAGAAAATCTCTGTGTTTCAGCACTTCATCATGGTAAGATTTCATGAAGTGCCAAAGAAGGCGGAAAAATATCATTCGGGACGTTATTTCCTGGAATTCAGCCTGGCAGTTAGTAGGAACTGGGTTTGAACACATCATGTAGATATACCACACACACTTTCCCTTCACTGAAAAATGACTGTTTACAACGAAGAAGCAATTGACGATCAAAATTGATTGAAAGCATCTTAAACATGTCAAGTATTTCATTGTAGATGATCTGTGATCCAAATGCTTCTTCCACCTTCGAGAGGGACAGAACAATTCTTCCATATCATGATGGTTTAAAATTGTATCAACCAATGTTTTCTGCTGAAAAGATAGCATGTATTTTTTTCTATTTTTGGAAGAAAATATTCCTAGACATACAACAGGTGAGAACTAAGTAATTTTAAAGAAACAAATGAAAAGAAAATATTCTGTAAATAGAATGAAATGAAAAGCTGTGTTTTAAATAGGAGCTAAATATGAAACAGAATTTTTGTACCAGGCATTTGAATTACTGCACCAGCTCTTTTGCCCATCAAGAGAGGCATTTAGCATTTCAGTCTTTTCCAAGGTGTTCATGATCTGCTATGCTGATCTCTGTGTGTGCCTAGGTGTGTGTGGAAGGGGGGGCATGTGAAGGGGAGTGTGTATGTTTGCTTTACAATTGTTGTGGCAGATTCATGCCTCAGCTCCACATTTTGTTTTAGAAAGGTCACACAGAGTGGATGTGAAGTTTACTGTCAACAAGAGATCAATTCCCAAATCATCCATTTGACTCTACCTTATAAATCATGTGCTTTGTTGCATATTTTATCAAATCTACTTTCAAGCCAGATGGAGGAAGGAGGATGTGGCAATCCCTCCACCATCTTGCAACTTTTATGCAAGTAGGTTTTCAAGAAAATCATCATTTCTCTTGGAAATATGTCTGGAACAGGCATGATGGTAGTGTCAACCTGTTGGAGTTTTTGTTGCTGGAAGAAGTTATACAAAAGGATTGGTTTTTACATTGACCAGTTACTGAATCAAGCTCAGGAATACATTGGAAATTCAACTGGGGCTTCCTTTCCCCAGCAGACTGCTTCTAGAACGAGCTTGTACACTGAAGCTTACTCTTTTGCCCTCTTTTTGTTTCTTTCCTATTTTCTTGGCTTCTTTGCCACTGTCTAGACAATTTTGGAACTTTTTTCCCAACTCAAATGGTTTCAATAGTCTGATTGTGATCGTACATTTTTACAAGGAATTTTTAAAATCTTTCCTCCAGTTAAGAAAGTCAAGGACTTAGGTCTTTTTCTTCCCTTATCAATATTGCAATGAAATTGATAAGTAAAGACCAACTCTTTCTTTTTGTTTTTAACCCAAGCAGATAATTCCCATCCATTCATCCATTTGGTGGACCAATAGTTGCCATTCTGATGGAAGTTGTCACTTCTTAACAATAGGCATTCTGTGACTATGTTGACAGCACTTTGGGTGAAGATCCTAACTGGTCTTAGATACACATAGGGAGAAATTTGCTCAGCCAGTGTCAGTCTTAAGCATGCGTATCAGAAGATCTTTCTAGAGCTGGGAATTTTCCCATGAAAGGGATTCAGTTAGGGAAGAGACACTTGCCCCAGAGGTTTACATTCTTCTTGAAGACTGCTTAAGGAACTTAGATGCCATGTCCATTTGGATCTGTGTCTGCACAGAACTTTGTCATGCCAGTGCTTGAAATGCATCTTGAAGAGAATTCACTAGCACAGAATGAATGAGAGTGGAAGGGGTTGGTGGGGCTAACCAGGCCCAACCCCCCTGCCTAAACCAGGATACCTAGAGCCTCTTGCCCAGGATTCTATCTGGGTGTACTTTGAATGTCTTCAAAGATCCAGGCTCCACAATCTTTCTGGGCAGTCTGTGCCGTGGTTCACTCACCCTCACAGTAAAGAATCATTTCCTGATGTTCCTGTATTTCAGTGTGTGCCCACTGCCTCTTGTCTTTTCACTCAGCATCACTGAAAAGACACTGATTCCCTCCCCTTTGCACTATTGCTTCCATATGGATGTGTGCTGCCATGTAGAGATATGTCAAAAACCTCCCTGAAGCCCAGGCAGATAATATTCCCTTCATCTACCAGTCAAGTTGATTCATCAGAGGAGTTTAAAGTTATGTTCAGCATGAAATGCCCCTGAAAAATCATGCTAACTACATTATTGTGTCGTCTTTCATGTGCCTGGCAAGGTTTTCCAGGAAGAGCTGCTTCATCAACTTCCTGGGTATAAAAAAGAGGCTGGCTGGTTTGTACGATTGCGAGTCCTCCTAATTGCCTTTTTTGAAGATGAGTGTCATTTGCTTACATCCAGTCCTTAGCCTCTCTTGTCGTCTACATCTTAGCAAAAAGCTTTTCCACTAGGTCTGGCAAGGAGAAATTGTGCCAGCACAGAAAACATCTCCTATCATGTTCTAGACGTTGCACGGAGGTGTGCCGAGTGTTTGGCATGAAGGAAAGGAAACTTGTCCAAACCAGCTTCCAATCGAATGTTCATGTGATTGGAAAAGTCAGGGGAGTGCAAAGGTACTGTTTTTTATCAGTTGGCAAGCTGCGCACACAATCCCAGTGTTGTACAGCTTCCTTCTTCACCTTTCCGATGCTGCCGCTCTCTCCGGCTCCCGGAGGCGAAGAAGCGGCTTCTTCACGCAAAGACGATTGTGCCGCTCACTGTGCACTCCTTAGCGCGGCTTCTGCCGAAAGACGCCCGGGAGCGGCTCTTAGCTCCGGACAGCATCGTACCTTCGTCTTTAGCGTCTCTTCTCGTCTACATCTTAGCAAAAAGCTTTTCCACTATGTCTGGCGAGGAAAAACTGTGCCAGCACAGAAGACATCTCCCATCGTGTTCTAGACGTTGCACGATCCCTATACTTAGGCTGATTTTCCTTCCTGGGGATAGGGTTAGGGTTCAGCCTAGGGCTAGGATTTTAAACAAGGAAGCCCTGAGTTCCAGGCTTACTGCATCTGCCAAAGGCATCCCAAAGGGAGTGCAGAAGTGCCACAACATGGCCACTTTCACGGCTTTTCCCTTAGGAAGAACCCTAATATCCGGCTGATTTACCTTCCTAGGGTTACTGTTAGGCTTAGGCCTCGGACTTTTAAAACTAGGAAGCCCTTAGCTCCAGGCACACTGCAGCTGTTCAAGGCATCCCAAGGGGAGTACTAAAGTACCACAACATGGCAGCTTTCACAGCTTTTTCCTTGGCACCATCCCTATACATAGGCTGATTTATCTGCCTAAGGTTAGGGTTAGGGTTCAGCCTAGGGCTTGGAGTTTTTTAACCAGGAAGCCCTTAGTTCCAGGCTTACTGCATCTGCCAACGGCATTCCAAAGGGAGTGCAAAAGTGCCACAACATGGCTGCTTTCACGGCTTTTCCCTTAGGAAGAACCCTAATACGCGGCTGATTTACCTTCCTAGGGTTACTGTTAGGCTTAGGCCTAGGACTTTTAAAACCAGGACGCCCTGGGCTCCAGGCACACTGCAGCTGCGAAAGGCATCCCAAGGGGAGCGCAAAAGTGACACAACTTGGCTGCCACCACTGATATTTCCATGAGACCATCCCGAACCATAGGCTGATTTTCCTTCCTAGGGTTAAGGTTTAAGTTACGCCTAGGGTAAGGGTTCTATTAACCAGAAAGCCCTGAGTTCCAAGAACACAGCAGCTGCGAAGGACTTCCCAAGAAGAGCGCAAAAGTACCACAACATGCCTGCCTCCACAGCTTTTTCCTTGGGGACATGCCTAATTCCTGGCTGATTTGCCTTTCTCGTCTTAGGGTTGGGGTTCGGCCTAGGGCTAGGATTTTTTTAACTAGGAAGCCCTGAGTTCCAGGCTTACTGCATCTGCCAAAGGCATCCCAAAGGGAGTGCAGAAGTGCCACAACATGGCTGCTTTCACGGCTTTTCCCTTAGGAAGAACCCTAATACCCGGCTGATTTACATTCCTAGGGTTACTGTTAGGCTTAGGCCTAGGACTTTTAAAACCAGGAAGCCCTGGGCTCCAGGCACACTGCAGCTGCGAAAGGCATCCCAAGGGGAGCGCAAAAGTGACGCAACTTGGCTGCCACCACTGATATTTCCATGAGACCATCCCGAACCATAGGCTGATTTTCCTTCCTAGGGTTAAGGTTTGAGTTACGCCTAGGGTAAAGGTTCTATTAACCAGAAAGCCCTGACTTCCAAGAACACAGCAGCTGCGAAGGACTTCCCAAGAAGAGCGCAAAAGTACAACAACATGCCTGCCTCCACAGCTTTTTCCTTGGGGACATGCCTAATTCCTGGCTGATTTGCCTTTCTCGTCTTAGGGTTGGGGTTCGGCCTAGGGCTAGGATTTTTAAAATCAGGAAGCCCTGAGTTCCAGGCACACTGGAGCTGTGAAAGGCATCCAAAAGGGAGTGCAAAAGTGCCACAACATGGCTGCTTTCACGGCTTTTTCCTTGGCAAGAAGCCTAACACCAGGCTGATTTACCTTCCCAGGGTTACTGTAAGGCTTAGGCTTAGGGCTAGGATTTTTAAAACTAGGAAGCCCTTAGCTCCAGGCACACTGCAGCTGTTCAAGGCATCCCAGGAGGAGTAAAAAAGTGCAACAACATGGCAGCTTTCACAGCTTTTTCCTTGGCACCATCCCAATACCTAGGCTGATTTATCTGCCTACGGTTAGGGTTAGGGTTGAGCCTAGGGCTTGGAGTTTTTTAACCAGGAAGCCCTGAGTTCCAGGCTTACTGCATCTGCCAAAGGCATTCCAAAGGGAGTGCAAAAGTGCCACAACATGGCTGCTTTCACGGCTTTTCCCTTAGGAAGAACCCTAATACGCGGCTGATTTACCTTCCTAGGGTTACTGTTAGGCTTAGGCCTAGGACTTTTAAAACCAGGAAGCCCTTGGCTCCAGGCACACTGCAGCTGTTAAAGGCTTCCCAAGAGGGCCGCAGAAGTGACACAACTTGGCTGCCTCTGCTTCTATTCTCATGAGACCATCCTGAACCATAGGCTGATTTTCCTTCCTAGGGTTAAGGTTTGAGTTTCGCCTAGGGTAAGAGTTCTATTAACCAGAAAGCCCTGAGTTCCAAGAACACAGCAGCTTCGAAGGACTAGCCAAGAAGAGCGCAAAAGTACCACAACGTGCCTGCCTCCACAGCTTTTTCCTTGGGGACATGCCTAATTCCTGGCTGATTTGCCTTTCTCGTCTTAGGGTTGGGGTTCGGCCTAGGGCTAGGATTTTTTTAACTAGGAAGC
Source organism: Ammospiza maritima maritima (assembly GCA_036010785.1). Lineage (NCBI taxonomy): Eukaryota > Metazoa > Chordata > Aves > Passeriformes > Passerellidae > Ammospiza > Ammospiza maritima. The sequence continues at coordinate 192,887 of JAYKTQ010000489.1, forward strand.
CCTGAGTTCCAGGCTTACTTCATCTGCCAAAGGCATCCCAAAGGGAGTGCAAAAGTGCCACAACATGGCTGCTTTCACGGCTTTTCCCTTAGGAAGAAACCTAATACCCGGCTGTTTTACCCTCCTAGGGTTACTGTTAGGCTTAGGCCTAGGACTTTTAAAACCAGGAAGCCCTGGGCTCCAGGCACACTGCAGCTGCGAAAGGCATCCCAAGGGGAGCGCAAAAGTGACACAACTTGGCTGCCACCACTGATATTTCCATGAGACCATCCCGAATCATAGGCTGATTTTCCTTCCTAGGGTTAAGGTTTGAGTTACGCCTAGGGTTAGTGTTTTTTTAACCAGAAAGCCCTGAGTTCCAAGAACACAGCAGCTGCGAAGGACTACCCAAGAGGAGGGGAAAAGTGCCACAACATGGCTGCCTCCGGCGCTTTTTCCTTGGGACCATCATTGAACCTAGGCTGATTTACTTGCCTCCAGTTGCACCTATGGTCACGCCAAGGGATAGGGATTTTAAATCAGTAAACCCTGAGCTCCAGACCCAGTGCAGCTGCAAAAGGCTTCCCAAGGGCAGCCAAAAATTGCCTCAACATGCTCCTTCCAGTGCTTTTTTCCTTGGGAACATCCCTATACCCAGGCTGATTTATCTGCCTAGGGTTAGGGTTAGGGTTCAGCCTAGAGATAGGATTTTTTCAAACAGGAAGCCCTGAATTCCAGGCACACTGCAGCTGTTAAAGGCAGTGTTCTACGTCAACTGCAACTTAGTCTGAAATAAATGCTTTTTCCCTGAGAGCATCTGAGAGGTTTGCATGAAGCACTGATATCTGACATTTGCAATTTTGAATAGGAGAGGAGAAAGAAAATGGGAAGAAGTTTTTAATTTTAGTGGTTTCAATGTTAATTTCCGTACACTTTTTCAAAACTTGTCAGCTCAAATGCCCATCAACATCTTTTAGTCATCTGTAAGTCAGTATTCATATAAAATGTGCTTCAAATCAAAAGAATTTCAAATTTGCACTCCAAATTTCTATGCCTAGATTTATGATTTCCTACACATATTAGATGAAAGGAAGGCCTTTTTTACTGTGGGAGTGCTGGAACACTGGAACAGGTTGCCCAGGGAAGTTGTGGGTGTCCCATCCCTGAAAGTATTCAAGGTCAGCTTGGACGGGGCTTGGAGCAGCAACAAAGGAGAAGCTTGATGGTAGAGAAACAAAGTTGGACTATAGAAGAAACTGGGATTGAAGTATAGGAGCAAGTTTTCTCTCAGCTCTTGGGGTAAATTCAAAGTTGTACAAAATTACATTTATCTGTGCTATTCACTACTGTAACAGAAATGTTCATGAAAACTGTACAGAAGATAGCAAATTTTAAAAGAGATAAGAATTACAGCATAAAATCCATGGGATGGGTTACAACATGAGACACTCTCTAAGAGAAAATCTCTGTGTTTCAGCACTTCATCATGGTAAGATTTCATGAAGTGCCAAAGAAGGCGGAAAAATATCATTCGGGACGTTATTTCCTGGAATTCAGCCTGGCCATTAGTAGGAACTGGGTTTGAACACATCATGTAGATATACCACACACACTTTCCCTTCACTGAAAAATGACTGTTTACAACGAAGAAGCAATTGACGATCAAAATTGATTGAAAGCATCTTAAACATGTCAAGTATTTCATTGTAGATGATCTGTGATCCAAATGCTTCTTCCACCTTCGAGAGGGACAGAACAATTCTTCCATATCATGATGGTTTAAAATTGTATCAACCAATGTTTTCTGCTGAAAAGATAGCATCTATTTTTTTCTATTTTTGGAAGAAAATATTCCTAGACATACAACAGGTGAGAACTAAGTAATTTTAAAGAAACAAATGAAAAGAAAATATTCTGTAAATAGAATGAAATGAAAAGCTGTGTTTTAAATAGGAGCTAAATATGAAACAGAATTTTTGTACCAGGCATTTGAATTACTGCACCAGCTCTTTTGCCCATCAAGAGAGGCATTTAGCATTTCAGTCTTTTCCAAGGTGTTCATGATCTGCTATGCTGATCTCTGTGTGTGCCTAGGTGTGTGTGGAAGGGGGGGCATGTGAAGGGGAGTGTGTATGTTTGCTTTACAATTGTTGTGGCAGATTCATGCCTCAGCTCCACATTTTGTTTTAGAAAGGTCACACAGAGTGGATGTGAAGTTTACTGTCAACAAGAGATCAATTCCCAAATCATCCATTTGACTCTACCTTATAAATCATGTGCTTTGTTGCATATTTTATCAAATCTACTTTCAAGCCAGATGGAGGAAGGAGGATGTGGCAATCCCTCCACCATCTTGCAACTTTTATGCAAGTAGGTTTTCAAGAAAATCATCATTTCTCTTTGAAATATGTCTGGAACAGGCATGATGGTAGTGTCAACCTGTTGGAGTTTTTGTTGCTGGAAGAAGTTATACAAAAGGATTGGTTTTTACATTGACCAGTTACTGAATCAAGCTCAGGAATACATTGGAAATTCAACTGGGGCTTCCTTTCCCCAGCAGACTACTTCTAGAACGAGCTTGTACACTGAAGCTTACTCTTTTGCCCTCTTTTTGTTTCTTTCCTATTTTCTTGGCTTCTTTGCCACTGTCTAGACAATTTTGGAACTTTTTTCCCAACTCAAATGGTTTCAATAGTCTGATTGTGATCGTACATTTTTACAAGGAATTTTTAAAATCTTTCCTCCAGTTAAGAAAGTCAAGGACTTAGGTCTTTTTCTTCCCTTATCAATATTGCAATGAAATTGATAAGTAAAGACCAACTCTTTCTTTTTGTTTTTAACCCAAGCAGATAATTCCCATCCATTCATCCATTTGGTGGACCAATAGTTGCCATTCTGATGGAAGTTGTCACTTCTTAACAATAGGCATTCTGTGACTATGTTGACAGCACTTTGGGTGAAGATCCTAACTGGTCTTAGATACACATAGGGAGAAATTTGCTCAGCCAGTGTCAGTCTTAAGCATGCGTATCAGAAGATCTTTCTAGAGCTGGGAATTTTCCCATGAAAGGGATTCAGTTAGGGAAGAGACACTTGCCCCAGAGGTTTACATTCTTCTTGAAGACTGCTTAAGGAACTTAGATGCCATGTCCATTTGGATCTGTGTCTGCACAGAACTTTGTCATGCCAGTGCTTGAAATGCATCTTGAAGAGAATTCACTAGCACAGAATGAATGAGAGTGGAAGGGGTTGGTGGGGCTAACCAGGCCCAACCCCCCTGCCTAAACCAGGATACCTAGAGCCTCTTGCCCAGGATTCTATCTGGGTGTACTTTGAATGTCTTCAAAGATCCAGGCTCCACAATCTTTCTGGGCAGTCTGTGCCGTGGTTCACTCACCCTCACAGTAAAGAATCATTTCCTGATGTTCCTGTATTTCAGTGTGTGCCCACTGCCTCTTGTCTTTTCACTCAGCATCACTGAAAAGACACTGATTCCCTCCCCTTTGCACTATTGCTTCCATATGGATGTGTGCTGCCATGTAGAGATATGTCAAAAACCTCCCTGAAGCCCAGGCAGATAATATTCCCTTCATCTACCAGTCAAGTTGATTCATCAGAGGAGTTTAAAGTTATGTTCAGCATGAAATGCCCCTGAAAAATCATGCTAACTACATTATTGTGTCGTCTTTCATGTGCCTGGCAAGGTTTTCCAGGAAGAGCTGCTTCATCAACTTCCTGGGTATAAAAAAGAGGCTGGCTGGTCTGTACGATTGCGAGTCCTCCTAATTGCCTTTTTTGAAGATGAGTGTCATTTGCTTACATCCAGTCCTTAGCCTCTCTTGTCGTCTACATCTTAGCAAAAAGCTTTTCCACTATGTCTGGCAAGGAGAAATTGTGCCAGCACAGAAAACATCTCCTATCATGTTCTAGACGTTGCACGGAGGTGTGCCGAGTGTTTGGCATGAAGGAAAGAAAAGTTGTCCAAAACAGCTTCCAATTGAATGTTCATGTGATTGGAAAAGTCAGGAGAGTGCAAAGGTACTGTTTTCTATCAGTTGGCAAGCTGCGCACACAATCCCAGTGTTGTACAGCTTCCTTCTTCACCTTTCCGATGCTGCCGCTCTCTCCGGCTCCCGGAGGCGAAGAAGCGGCTTCTTCGCGCAAAGACGATTGTGCCGCTCACTGTGCACTCCTTAGCGCGGCTTCTGCCGAAAGACGCCCGGGAGCGGCTCTTAGCTCCGGACAGCATCGTACCTTCGTCTTTAGCGTCTCTTCTCGTCTACATCTTAGCAAAAAGCTTTTCCACTATGTCTGGCGAGGAAAAACTGTGCCAGCACAGAAAACATCTCCCATCGTGTTCTAGACGTTGCACGGAGGTCTTCCAAGTGTTTGGCATGAAGAAAGGAAAAGTTGTCCAAAACAGCTTCCAATCGAATGTTCATGTGATTGGAAAAGTCAGGAGAGTGCAAAGGTACTGTTTTCTAGCAGTTGGCAAGCTGCGCACACAATCCCAGTGTTGTACAGCTTCCTTCTTCACCTTTCCGAAGGTGCCGCTCTCTCCGGCTCCCGGAGGCGAAGAAGTGGCTTCTTCGCGCAAAGACTATTGTGCCGCTCACTGTGCACTCCTTAGCGCCGCTTCTGCCGAAAGACGCCCGGGAGCGGCTCTTAGCTCCGGACAGCATCGTACCTTCGTCTTTAGCGTCTCTTCTCGTCTACATCTTAGCAAAAAGCTTTTCTACTATGTCTGGCGAGGAAAAACTGTGCCAGCACAGAAAACATCTCCCATCGTGTTCTAGACGTTGCACGGAGGTCTTCCAAGTGTTTGGCATGAAGAAAGGAAAAGTTGTCCAAAACAGCTTCCAATCGAATGTTCATGTGATTGGAAAAGTCAGGAGAGTGCAAAGGTACTGTTTTCTAGCAGTTGGCAAGCTGCGCACACAATCCCAGTGTTGTACAGCTTCCTTCTTCACCTTTCCGAAGGTGCCGCTCTCTCCGGCTCCCGGAGGCGAAGAAGTGGCTTCTTCGCGCAAAGACTATTGTGCCGCTCACTGTGCACTCCTTAGCGCCGCTTCTGCCGAAAGACGCCCGGGAGCGGCTCTTAGCTCCGGACAGCATCGTACCTTCGTCTTTAGCGTCTCTTCTCGTCTACATCTTAGCAAAAAGCTTTTCTACTATGTCTGGCGAGGAAAAACTGTGCCAGCACAGAAAACATCTCCCATCGTGTTCTAGACGTTGCACGGAGGTGTGCCGAGTGTTTGGCATGAAGGAAAGAAAAGTTGTCCAAAACAGCTTCCAATCGAATGTTCATGTGATTGGAAAAGTCAGGAGAGTGCAAAGGTACTGTTTTCTAGCAGTTGGCAAGCTGCGCACACAATCCCAGTGTTGTACAGCTTCCTTCTTCACCTTTCCGAAGGTGCCGCTCTCTCCGGCTCCCGGAGGCGAAGAAGCGGCTTCTTCGCGCAAAGACGATTGTGCCGCTCACTGTGCACTCCTTAGCGCGGCTTCTGCCGAAAGACGCCCGGGAGCGGCTCTTAGCTCCCGACAGCATCGTATCTTCGTCTTTAGCGTCTCTTCTCGTCTACATCTTAGCAAAAAGCTTTTCCACTATGTCTGGCGAGGAAAAACTGTGCCAGCACAGAAAACATCTCCCATCGTGTTCTAGACGTTGCACGGAGGTGTGCCGAGTGTTTGGCATGAAGGAAAGAAAAGTTGTCCAAAACAGCTTCCAATCGAATGTTCATGTGATTGGAAAAGTCAGGAGAGTGCAAAGGTACTGTTTTCTAGCAGTTGGCAAGCTGCGCACACAATCCCAGTGTTGTACAGCTTCCTTCTTCACCTTTCCGAAGGTGCCGCTCTCTCCGGCTCCCGGAGGCGAAGAAGCGGCTTCTTCGCGCAAAGACGATTGTGCCGCTCACTGTGCACTCCTTAGCGCGGCTTCTGCCGAAAGACGCCCGGGAGCGGCTCTTAGCTCCGGAGAGCACCCATCGTACCTTCGTCTTTAGCGTCTCTTCTCGTCTACATCTTAGCAAAAAGCTTTTCTACTATGTCTGGCGAGGAAAAACTGTGCCAGCACAGAAAACATCTCCCATCGTGTTCTAGACGTTGCACGGAGGTGTGCCGAGTGTTTGGCATGAAGGAAAGAAAAGTTGTCCAAAACAGCTTCCAATCGAATGTTCATGTGATTGGAAAAGTCAGGAGAGTGCAAAGGTACTGTTTTCTAGCAGTTGGCAAGCTGCGCACACAATCCCAGTGTTGTACAGCTTCCTTCTTCACCTTTCCGAAGGTGCCGCTCTCTCCGGCTCCCGGAGGCGAAGAAGCGGCTTCTTCGCGCAAAGACGATTGTGCCGCTCACTGTGCACTCCTTAGCGCCGCTTCTGCCGAAAGACGCCCGGGAGCGGCTCTTAGCTCCAGACAGCATCGTACCTTCGTCTTTAGCGTCTCTTCTCGTCTACATCTTAGCAAAAAGCTTTTCTACTATGTCTGGCGAGGGAAAACTGTGCCAGCACAGAAAACATCTCCCATCGTGTTCTAGACGTTGCACGGAGGTGTGCCGAGTGTTTGGCATGAAGGAAAGAAAAGTTGTCCAAAACAGCTTCCAATCGAATGTTCATGTGATTGGAAAAGTCAGGAGAGTGCAAAGGTACTGTTTTCTAGCAGTTGGCAAGCTGCGCACACAATCCCAGTGTTGTACAGCTTCCTTCTTCACCTTTCCGAAGGTGCCGCTCTCTCCGGCTCCCGGAGGCGAAGAAGCGGCTTCTTCGCGCAAAGACGATTGTGCCCCTCACTGTGCACTCCTTAGCGCGGCTTCTGCCGAAAGACGCCCGGGAGCGGCTCTTAGCTCCCGACAGCATCGTATCTTCGTCTTTAGCGTCTCTTCTCGTCTACATCTTAGCAAAAAGCTTTTCCACTATGTCTGGCGAGGAAAAACTGTGCCAGCACAGAAAACATCTCCCATCGTGTTCTAGACGTTGCACGGAGGTGTGCCGAGTGTTTGGCATGAAGGAAAGAAAAGTTGTCCAAAACAGCTTCCAATCGAATGTTCATGTGATTGGAAAAGTCAGGAGAGTGCAAAGGTACTGTTTTCTAGCAGTTGGCAAGCTGCGCACACAATCCCAGTGTTGTACAGCTTCCTTCTTCACCTTTCCGAAGGTGCCGCTCTCTCCGGCTCCCGGAGGCGAAGAAGCGGCTTCTTCGCGCAAAGACGATTGTGCCGCTCACTGTGCACTCCTTAGCGCCGCTTCTGCCGAAAGACGCCCGGGAGCGGCTCTTAGCTCCGGAGAGCATCCATCGTACCTTCGTCTTTAGCGTCTCTTCTCGTCTACATCTTAGCAAAAAGCTTTTCTACTATGTCTGGCGAGGAAAAACTGTGCCAGCACAGAAAACATCTCCCATCGTGTTCTAGACGTTGCACGGAGGTGTGCCGAGTGTTTGGCATGAAGGAAAGAAAAGTTGTCCAAAACAGCTTCCAATCGAATGTTCATGTGATTGGAAAAGTCAGGAGAGTGCAAAGGTACTGTTTTCTAGCAGTTGGCAAGCTGCGCACACAATCCCAGTGTTGTACAGCTTCCTTCTTCACCTTTCCGAAGGTGCCGCTCTCTCCGGCTCCCGGAGGCGAAGAAGCGGCTTCTTCGCGCAAAGACGATTGTGCCCCTCACTGTGCACTCCTTAGCGCGGCTTCTGCCGAAAGACGCCCGGGAGCGGCTCTTAGCTCCCGACAGCATCGTATCTTCGTCTTTAGCGTCTCTTCTCGTCTACATCTTAGCAAAAAGCTTTTCCACTATGTCTGGCGAGGAAAAACTGTGCCAGCACAGAAAACATCTCCCATCGTGTTCTAGACGTTGCACGGAGGTGTGCCGAGTGTTTGGCATGAAGGAAAGAAAAGTTGTCCAAAACAGCTTCCAATCGAATGTTCATGTGATTGGAAAAGTCAGGAGAGTGCAAAGGTACTGTTTTCTAGCAGTTGGCAAGCTGCGCACACAATCCCAGTGTTGTACAGCTTCCTTCTTCACCTTTCCGAAGGTGCCGCTCTCTCCGGCTCCCGGAGGCGAAGAAGCGGCTTCTTCGCGCAAAGACGATTGTGCCGCTCACTGTGCACTCCTTAGCGCGGCTTCTGCCGAAAGACGCCCGGGAGCGGCTCTTAGCTCCCGACAGCATCGTATCTTCGTCTTTAGCGTCTCTTCTCGTCTACATCTTAGCAAAAAGCTTTTCCACTATGTCTGGCGAGGAAAAACTGTGCCAGCACAGAAAACATCTCCCATCGTGTTCTAGACGTTGCACGGAGGTGTGCCGAGTGTTTGGCATGAAGGAAAGAAAAGTTGTCCAAAACAGCTTCCAATCGAATGTTCATGTGATTGGAAAAGTCAGGAGAGTGCAAAGGTACTGTTTTCTATCAGTTGGCAAGCTGCGCACACAATCCCAGTGTTGTACAGCTTCCTTCTTCACCTTTCCGAAGGTGCCGCTCTCTCCGGCTCCCGGAGGCGAAGAAGCGGCTTCTTCGCGCAAAGACGATTGTGCCGCTCACTGTGCACTCCTTAGCGCCGCTTCTGCCGAAAGACGCCCGGGAGCGGCTCTTAGCTCCGGACAGCATCGTACCTTCGTCTTTAGCGTCTCTTCTCGTCTACATCTTAGCAAAAAGCTTTTCTACTATGTCTGGCGAGGAAAAACTGTGCCAGCACAGAAAACATCTCCCATCGTGTTCTAGACGTTGCACGGAGGTGTGCCGAGTGTTTGGCATGAAGGAAAGAAAAGTTGTCCAAAACAGCTTCCAATTGAATGTTCATGTGATTGGAAAAGTCAGGAGAGTGCAAAGGTACTGTTTTCTATCAGTTGGCAAGCTGCGCACACAATCCCAGTGTTGTACAGCTTCCTTCTTCACCTTTCCGAAGGTGCCGCTCTCTCCGGCTCCCGGAGGCGAAGAAGCGGCTTCTTCGCGCAAAGACGATTGTGCCCCTCACTGTGCACTCCTTAGCGCGGCTTCTGCCGAAAGACGCCCGGGAGCGGCTCTTAGCTCCCGACAGCATCGTATCTTCGTCTTTAGCGTCTCTTCTTGTCTACATCTTAGCAAAAAGCTTTTCCACTATGTCTGGCGAGGAAAAACTGTGCCAGCACAGAAAACATCTCCCATCGTGTTCTAGACGTTGCACGGAGGTGTGCCGAGTGTTTGGCATGAAGGAAAGAAAAGTTGTCCAAAACAGCTTCCAATCGAATGTTCATGTGATTGGAAAAGTCAGGAGAGTGCAAAGGTACTGTTTTCTAGCAGTTGGCAAGCTGCGCACACAATCCCAGTGTTGTACAGCTTCCTTCTTCACCTTTCCGAAGGTGCCGCTCTCTCCGGCTCCCGGAGGCGAAGAAGCGGCTTCTTCGCGCAAAGACGATTGTGCCCCTCACTGTGCACTCCTTAGCGCGGCTTCTGCCGAAAGACGCCCGGGAGCGGCTCTTAGCTCCCGACAGCATCGTATCTTCGTCTTTAGCGTCTCTTCTCGTCTACATCTTAGCAAAAAGCTTTTCCACTATGTCTGGCGAGGAAAAACTGTGCCAGCACAGAAAACATCTCCCATCGTGTTCTAGACGTTGCACGGAGGTGTGCCGAGTGTTTGGCATGAAGGAAAGAAAAGTTGTCCAAAACAGCTTCCAATCGAATGTTCATGTGATTGGAAAAGTCAGGAGAGTGCAAAGGTACTGTTTTCTAGCAGTTGGCAAGCTGCGCACACAATCCCAGTGTTGTACAGCTTCCTTCTTCACCTTTCCGAAGGTGCCGCTCTCTCCGGCTCCCGGAGGCGAAGAAGCGGCTTCTTCGCGCAAAGACGATTGTGCCGCTCACTGTGCACTCCTTAGCGCGGCTTCTGCCGAAAGACGCCCGGGAGCGGCTCTTAGCTCCCGACAGCATCGTATCTTCGTCTTTAGCGTCTCTTCTCGTCTACATCTTAGCAAAAAGCTTTTCCACTATGTCTGGCGAGGAAAAACTGTGCCAGCACAGAAAACATCTCCCATCGTGTTCTAGACGTTGCACGGAGGTGTGCCGAGTGTTTGGCATGAAGGAAAGAAAAGTTGTCCAAAACAGCTTCCAATCGAATGTTCATGTGATTGGAAAAGTCAGGAGAGTGCAAAGGTACTGTTTTCTATCAGTTGGCAAGCTGCGCACACAATCCCAGTGTTGTACAGCTTCCTTCTTCACCTTTCCGAAGGTGCCGCTCTCTCCGGCTCCCGGAGGCGAAGAAGCGGCTTCTTCGCGCAAAGACGATTGTGCCGCTCACTGTGCACTCCTTAGCGCCGCTTCTGCCGAAAGACGCCCGGGAGCGGCTCTTAGCTCCGGACAGCATCGTACCTTCGTCTTTAGCGTCTCTTCTCGTCTACATCTTAGCAAAAAGCTTTTCTACTATGTCTGGCGAGGAAAAACTGTGCCAGCACAGAAAACATCTCCCATCGTGTTCTAGACGTTGCACGGAGGTGTGCCGAGTGTTTGGCATGAAGGAAAGAAAAGTTGTCCAAAACAGCTTCCAATTGAATGTTCATGTGATTGGAAAAGTCAGGAGAGTGCAAAGGTACTGTTTTCTATCAGTTGGCAAGCTGCGCACACAATCCCAGTGTTGTACAGCTTCCTTCTTCACCTTTCCGAAGGTGCCGCTCTCTCCGGCTCCCGGAGGCGAAGAAGCGGCTTCTTCGCGCAAAGACGATTGTGCCCCTCACTGTGCACTCCTTAGCGCGGCTTCTGCCGAAAGACGCCCGGGAGCGGCTCTTAGCTCCCGACAGCATCGTATCTTCGTCTTTAGCGTCTCTTCTTGTCTACATCTTAGCAAAAAGCTTTTCCACTATGTCTGGCGAGGAAAAACTGTGCCAGCACAGAAAACATCTCCCATCGTGTTCTAGACGTTGCACGGAGGTGTGCCGAGTGTTTGGCATGAAGGAAAGAAAAGTTGTCCAAAACAGCTTCCAATCGAATGTTCATGTGATTGGAAAAGTCAGGAGAGTGCAAAGGTACTGTTTTCTAGCAGTTGGCAAGCTGCGCACACAATCCCAGTGTTGTACAGCTTCCTTCTTCACCTTTCCGAAGGTGCCGCTCTCTCCGGCTCCCGGAGGCGAAGAAGCGGCTTCTTCGCGCAAAGACGATTGTGCCGCTCACTGTGCACTCCTTAGCGCCGCTTCTGCCGAAAGACGCCCGGGAGCGGCTCTTAGCTCCGGAGAGCATCCATCGTACCTTCGTCTTTAGCGTCTCTTCTCGTCTACATCTTAGCAAAAAGCTTTTCCACTATGTCTGGCGAGGAAAATCTGTGCCAGCACAGAAAACATCTCCCATCGTGTTCTAGACGTTGCACGGAGGTGTGCCGAGTGTTTGGCATGAAGGAAAGAAAAGTTGTCCAAAACAGCTTCCAATCGAATGTTCATGTGATTGGAAAAGTCAGGAGAGTGCAAAGGTACTGTTTTCTAGCAGTTGGCAAGCTGCGCACACAATCCCAGTGTTGTACAGCTTCCTTCTTCACCTTTCCGAAGGTGCCGCTCTCTCCGGCTCCCGGAGGCGCAGAAGCGGCTTCTTCGCGCAAAGACGATTGTGCCGCTCACTGTGCACTCCTTAGCGCGGCTTCTGCCGAAAGACGCCCGGGAGCGGCTCTTAGCTCCCGACAGCATCGTATCTTCGTCTTTAGCGTCTCTTCTCGTCTACATCTTAGCAAAAAGCTTTTCCACTATGTCTGGCGAGGAAAAACTGTGCCAGCACAGAAAACATCTCCCATCGTGTTCTAGACGTTGCACGGAGGTGTGCCGAGTGTTTGGCATGAAGGAAAGAAAAGTTGTCCAAAACAGCTTCCAATCGAATGTTCATGTGATTGGAAAAGTCAGGAGAGTGCAAAGGTACTGTTTTCTAGCAGTTGGCAAGCTGCGCACACAATCCCAGTGTTGTACAGCTTCCTTCTTCACCTTTCCGAAGGTGCCGCTCTCTCCGGCTCCCGGAGGCGAAGAAGCGGCTTCTTCGCGCAAAGACGATTGTGCCGCTCACTGTGCACTCCTTAGCGCCGCTTCTGCCGAAAGACGCCCGGGAGCGGCTCTTAGCTCCGGAGAGCATCCATCGTACCTTCGTCTTTAGCGTCTCTTCTCGTCTACATCTTAGCAAAAAGCTTTTCTACTATGTCTGGCGAGGAAAAACTGTGCCAGCACAGAAAACATCTCCCATCGTGTTCTAGACGTTGCACGGAGGTGTGCCGAGTGTTTGGCATGAAGGAAAGAAAAGTTGTCCAAAACAGCTTCCAATCGAATGTTCATGTGATTGGAAAAGTCAGGAGAGTGCAAAGGTACTGTTTTCTATCAGTTGGCAAGCTGCGCACACAATCCCAGTGTTGTACAGCTTCCTTCTTCACCTTTCCGAAGGCGCCGCTCTCTCCGGCTCCCGGAGGCGAAGAAGCGGCTTCTTCGCGCAAAGACGATTGTGCCGCTCACTGTGCACTCCTTAGCGCCGCTTCTGCCGAAAGACGCCCGGGAGCGGCTCTTAGCTCCGGACAGCATCGTACCTTCGTCTTTAGCGTCTCTTCTCGTCTACATCTTAGCAAAAAGCTTTTCTACTATGTCTGGCGAGGGAAAACTGTGCCAGCACAGAAAACATCTCCCATCGTGTTCTAGACGTTGCACGGAGGTGTGCCGAGTGTTTGGCATGATGGAAAGAAAAGTTGTCCAAAACAGCTTCCAATCGAATGTTCATGTGATTGGAAAAGTCAGGAGAGTGCAAAGGTACTGTTTTCTAGCAGTTGGCAAGCTGCGCACACAATCCCAGTGTTGTACAGCTTCCTTCTTCACCTTTCCGAAGGTGCCGCTCTCTCCGGCTCCCGGAGGCGAAGAAGCGGCTTCTTCGCGCAAAGACGATTGTGCCGCTCACTGTGCACTCCTTAGCGCCGCTTCTGCCGAAAGACGCCCGGGAGCGGCTCTTAGCTCCGGACAGCATCGTACCTTCGTCTTTAGCGTCTCTTCTCGTCTACATCTTAGCAAAAAGCTTTTCTACTATGTCTGGCGAGGAAAAACTGTGCCAGCACAGAAAACATCTCCCATCGTGTTCTAGACGTTGCACGGAGGTGTGCCGAGTGTTTGGCATGAAGGAAAGAAAAGTTGTCCAAAACAGCTTCCAATTGAATGTTCATGTGATTGGAAAAGTCAGGAGAGTGCAAAGGTACTGTTTTCTATCAGTTGGCAAGCTGCGCACACAATCCCAGTGTTGTACAGCTTCCTTCTTCACCTTTCCGAAGGTGCCGCTCTCTCCGGCTCCCGGAGGCGAAGAAGCGGCTTCTTCGCGCAAAGACGATTGTGCCGCTCACTGTGCACTCCTTAGCGCGGCTTCTGCCGAAAGACGCCCGGGAGCGGCTCTTAGCTCCGGACAGCATCGTACCTTCGTCTTTAGCGTCTCTTCTCGTCTACATCTTAGCAAAAAGCTTTTCTACTATGTCTGGCGAGGGAAAACTGTGCCAGCACAGAAAACATCTCCCATCGTGTTCTAGACGTTGCACGGAGGTGTGCCGAGTGTTTGGCATGAAGGAAAGAAAAGTTGTCCAAAACAGCTTCCAATCGAATGTTCATGTGATTGGAAAAGTCAGGAGAGTGCAAAGGTACTGTTTTCTAGCAGTTGGCAAGCTGCGCACACAATCCCAGTGTTGTACAGCTTCCTTCTTCACCTTTCCGAAGGTGCCGCTCTCTCCGTCTCCCGGAGGCGAAGAAGCGGCTTCTTCGCGCAAAGACGATTGTGCCGCTCACTGTGCTCCCCTTAGCGCGGCTTCTGCCGAAAGACGCCCGGGAGCGGCTCTTAGCTCCGGAGAGCATCATACCTACGTCTTTAGCGTCTCTTCTCGTCTACATCTTAGCAAAAAGCTTTTCCACTATGTCTGGCGAGGAAAAACTGTGCCAGCACAGAAAACATCTCCCATCGTGTTCTAGACGTTGCACGGAGGTCTTCCAAGTGTTTGGCATGAAGAAAAGATAAGTTGTCCAAAACAGCTTCCAATCGAATGTTCATGTGATTGGAAAAGTCAGGAGAGTGCAAAGGTACTGTTTTCTAGCAGTTGGCAAGCTGCGCACACAATCCCAGTGTTGTACAGCTTCCTTCTTCACCTTTCCGAAGGTGCCGCTCTCTCCGGCTCCCGGAGGCGAAGAAGTGGCTTCTTCGCGCAAAGACGATTGTGCCGCTCACTGTGCACTCCTTAGCGCCGCTTCTGCCGAAAGACGCCCGGGAGCGGCTCTTAGCTCCGGACAGCATCGTACCTTCATCTTTAGCGTCTCTTCTCGTCTACATCTTAGCAAAAAGCTTTTCTACTATGTCTGGCGAGGAAAAACTGTGCCAGCACAGAAAACATCTCCCATCGTGTTCTAGACGTTGCACGGAGGTGTGCCGAGTGTTTGGCATGAAGGAAAGAAAAGTTGTCCAAAACAGCTTCCAATCGAATGTTCATGTGATTGGAAAAGTCAGGAGAGTGCAAAGGTACTGTTTTCTAGCAGTTGGCAAGCTGCGCACACAATCCCAGTGTTGTACAGCTTCCTTCTTCACCTTTCCGAAGGTGCCGCTCTCTCCGGCTCCCGGAGGCGAAGAAGCGGCTTCTTCGCGCAAAGACGATTGTGCCCCTCACTGTGCACTCCTTAGCGCGGCTTCTGCCGAAAGACGCCCGGGAGCGGCTCTTAGCTCCCGACAGCATCGTATCTTCGTCTTTAGCGTCTCTTCTCGTCTACATCTTAGCAAAAAGCTTTTCCACTATGTCTGGCGAGGAAAAACTGTGCCAGCACAGAAAACATCTCCCATCGTGTTCTAGACGTTGCACGGAGGTGTGCCGAGTGTTTGGCATGAAGGAAAGAAAAGTTGTCCAAAACAGCTTCCAATCGAATGTTCATGTGATTGGAAAAGTCAGGAGAGTGCAAAGGTACTGTTTTCTAGCAGTTGGCAAGCTGCGCACACAATCCCAGTGTTGTACAGCTTCCTTCTTCACCTTTCCGAAGGTGCCGCTCTCTCCGGCTCCCGGAGGCGAAGAAGCGGCTTCTTCGCGCAAAGACGATTGTGCCGCTCACTGTGCACTCCTTAGCGCCGCTTCTGCCGAAAGACGCCCGGGAGCGGCTCTTAGCTCCGGAGAGCACCCATCGTACCTTCGTCTTTAGCGTCTCTTCTCGTCTACATCTTAGCAAAAAGCTTTTCTACTATGTCTGGCGAGGAAAAACTGTGCCAGCACAGAAAACATCTCCCATCGTGTTCTAGACGTTGCACGGAGGTGTGCCGAGTGTTTGGCATGAAGGAAAGAAAAGTTGTCCAAAACAGCTTCCAATCGAATGTTCATGTGATTGGAAAAGTCAGGAGAGTGCAAAGGTACTGTTTTCTATCAGTTGGCAAGCTGCGCACACAATCCCAGTGTTGTACAGCTTCCTTCTTCACCTTTCCGAAGGTGCCGCTCTCTCCGGCTCCCGGAGGCGAAGAAGCGGCTTCTTCGCGCAAAGACGATTGTGCCGCTCACTGTGCACTCCTTAGCGCCGCTTCTGCCGAAAGACGCCCGGGAGCGGCTCTTAGCTCCGGACAGCATCGTACCTTCGTCTTTAGCGTCTCTTCTCGTCTACATCTTAGCAAAAAGCTTTTCTACTATGTCTGGCGAGGGAAAACTGTGCCAGCACAGAAAACATCTCCCATCGTGTTCTAGACGTTGCACGGAGGTGTGCCGAGTGTTTGGCATGAAGGAAAGAAAAGTTGTCCAAAACAGCTTCCAATCGAATGTTCATGTGATTGGAAAAGTCAGGAGAGTGCAAAGGTACTGTTTTCTAGCAGTTGGCAAGCTGCGCACACAATCCCAGTGTTGTACAGCTTCCTTCTTCACCTTTCCGATGCTGCCGCTCTCTCCGGCTCCCGGAGGCGAAGAAGCGGCTTCTTCGCGCAAAGACGATTGTGCCGCTCACTGTGCACTCCTTAGCGCGGCTTCTGCCGAAAGACGCCCGGGAGCGGCTCTTAGCTCCGGACAGCATCGTACCTTCGTCTTTAGCGTCTCTTCTCGTCTACATCTTAGCAAAAAGCTTTTCTACTATGTCTGGCGAGGAAAAACTGTGCCAGCACAGAAAACATCTCCCATCGTGTTCTAGACGTTGCACGGAGGTGTGCCGAGTGTTTGGCATGAAGGAAAGGAAAGTTGTCCAAAACAGCTTCCAATTGAATGTTCATGTGATTGGAAAAGTCAGGAGAGTGCAAAGGTACTGTTTTCTATCAGTTGGCAAGCTGCGCACACAATCCCAGTGTTGTACAGCTTCCTTCTTCACCTTTCCGAAGGTGCCGCTCTCTCCGGCTCCCGGAGGCGAAGAAGCGGCTTCTTCACGCAAAGACGATTGTGCCGCTCACTGTGCACTCCTTAGCGCCGCTTCTGCCGAAAGACGCCCGGGAGCGGCTCTTAGCTCCGGAGAGCACCCATCGTACCTTCGTCTTTAGCGTCTCTTCTCGTCTACATCTTAGCAAAAAGCTTTTCTACTATGTCTGGCGAGGAAAAACTGTGCCAGCACAGAAAACATCTCCCATCGTGTTCTAGACGTTGCACGGAGGTGTGCCGAGTGTTTGGCATGAAGGAAAGAAAAGTTGTCCAAAACAGCTTCCAATCGAATGTTCATGTGATTGGAAAAGTCAGGAGAGTGCAAAGGTACTGTTTTCTAGCAGTTGGCAAGCTGCGCACACAATCCCAGTGTTGTACAGCTTCCTTCTTCACCTTTCCGAAGGTGCCGCTCTCTCCGGCTCCCGGAGGCGAAGAAGCGGCTTCTTCGCGCAAAGACGATTGTGCCGCTCACTGTGCACTCCTTAGCGCCGCTTCTGCCGAAAGACGCCCGGGAGCGGCTCTTAGCTCCGGAGAGCATCCATCGTACCTTCGTCTTTAGCGTCTCTTCTCGTCTACATCTTAGCAAAAAGCTTTTCTACTATGTCTGGCGAGGAAAAACTGTGCCAGCACAGAAAACATCTCCCATCGTGTTCTAGACGTTGCACGGAGGTGTGCCGAGTGTTTGGCATGAAGGAAAGAAAAGTTGTCCAAAACAGCTTCCAATTGAATGTTCATGTGATTGGAAAAGTCAGGAGAGTGCAAAGGTACTGTTTTCTAGCAGTTGGCAAGCTGCGCACACAATCCCAGTGTTGTACAGCTTCCTTCTTCACCTTTCCGAAGGTGCCGCTCTCTCCGGCTCCCGGAGGCGAAGAAGCGGCTTCTTCGCGCAAAGACGATTGTGCCGCTCACTGTGCACTCCTTAGCGCGGCTTCTGCCGAAAGACGCCCGGGAGCGGCTCTTAGCTCCCGACAGCATCGTATCTTCGTCTTTAGCGTCTCTTCTCGTCTACATCTTAGCAAAAAGCTTTTCCACTATGTCTGGCAAGGAAAAACTGTGCCAGCACAGAAAACATCTCCCATCGTGTTCTAGACGTTGCACGGAGGTGTGCCGAGTGTTTGGCATGAAGGAAAGAAAAGTTGTCCAAAACAGCTTCCAATCGAATGTTCATGTGATTGGAAAAGTCAGGAGAGTGCAAAGGTACTGTTTTCTAGCAGTTGGCAAGCTGCGCACACAATCCCAGTGTTGTACAGCTTCCTTCTTCACCTTTCCGAAGGTGCCGCTCTCTCCGGCTCCCGGAGGCGAAGAAGCGGCTTCTTCGCGCAAAGACGATTGTGCCCCTCACTGTGCACTCCTTAGCGCGGCTTCTGCCGAAAGACGCCCGGGAGCGGCTCTTAGCTCCCGACAGCATCGTATCTTCGTCTTTAGCGTCTCTTCTCGTCTACATCTTAGCAAAAAGCTTTTCCACTATGTCTGGCGAGGAAAAACTGTGCCAGCACAGAAAACATCTCCCATCGTGTTCTAGACGTTGCACGGAGGTGTGCCGAATGTTTGGCATGAAGGAAAGAAAAGTTGTCCAAAACAGCTTCCAATCGAATGTTCATGTGATTGGAAAAGTCAGGAGAGTGCAAAGGTACTGTTTTCTATCAGTTGGCAAGCTGCGCACACAATCCCAGTGTTGTACAGCTTCCTTCTTCACCTTTCCGAAGGTGCCGCTCTCTCCGGCTCCCGGAGGCGAAGAAGCGGCTTCTTCGCGCAAAGACGATTGTGCCGCTCACTGTGCACTCCTTAGCGCCGCTTCTGCCGAAAGACGCCCGGGAGCGGCTCTTAGCTCCGGACAGCATCCATCGTACCTTCGTCTTTAACGTCTCTTCTCGTCTACATCTTAGCAAAAAGCTTTTCTACTATGTCTGGCGAGGAAAAACTGTGCCAGCACAGAAAACATCTCCCATCGTGTTCTAGACGTTGCACGGAGGTGTGCCGAGTGTTTGGCATGAAGGTAAGAAAAGTTGTCCAAAACAGCTTCCAATCGAATGTTCATGTGATTGGAAAAGTCAGGAGAGTGCAAAGGTACTGTTTTCTAGCAGTTGGCAAGCTGCGCACACAATCCCAGTGTTGTACAGCTTCCTTCTTCACCTTTCCGAAGGTGCCGCTCTCTCCGGCTCCCGGAGGCGAAGAAGCGGCTTCTTCGCGCAAAGACGATTGTGCCGCTCACTGTGCACTCCTTAGCGCCGCTTCTGCCGAAAGACGCCCGGGAGCGGCTCTTAGCTCCAGACAGCATCGTACCTTCGTCTTTAGCGTCTCTTCTCGTCTACATCTTAGCAAAAAGCTTTTCTACTATGTCTGGCGAGGGAAAACTGTGCCAGCACAGAAAACATCTCCCATCGTGTTCTAGACGTTGCACGGAGGTGTGCCGAGTGTTTGGCATGAAGGAAAGAAAAGTTGTCCAAAACAGCTTCCAATCGAATGTTCATGTGATTGGAAAAGTCAGGAGAGTGCAAAGGTACTGTTTTCTAGCAGTTGGCAAGCTGCGCACACAATCCCAGTGTTGTACAGCTTCCTTCTTCACCTTTCCGAAGGTGCCGCTCTCTCCGGCTCCCGGAGGCGAAGAAGCGGCTTCTTCGCGCAAAGACGATTGTGCCGCTCACTGTGCACTCCTTAGCGCCGCTTCTGCCGAAAGACGCCCGGGAGCGGCTCTTAGCTCCGGACAGCATCGTACCTTCGTCTTTAGCGTCTCTTCTCGTCTACATCTTAGCAAAAAGCTTTTCTACTATGTCTGGCGAGGAAAAACTGTGCCAGCACAGAAAACATCTCCCATCGTGTTCTAGACGTTGCACGGAGGTGTGCCGAGTGTTTGGCATGAAGGAAAGAAAAGTTGTCCAAAACAGCTTCCAATTGAATGTTCATGTGATTGGAAAAGTCAGGAGAGTGCAAAGGTACTGTTTTCTATCAGTTGGCAAGCTGCGCACACAATCCCAGTGTTGTACAGCTTCCTTCTTCACCTTTCCGAAGGTGCCGCTCTCTCCGGCTCCCGGAGGCGAAGAAGCGGCTTCTTCGCGCAAAGACGATTGTGCCCCTCACTGTGCACTCCTTAGCGCGGCTTCTGCCGAAAGACGCCCGGGAGCGGCTCTTAGCTCCCGACAGCATCGTATCTTCGTCTTTAGCGTCTCTTCTCGTCTACATCTTAGCAAAAAGCTTTTCCACTATGTCTGGCGAGGAAAAACTGTGCCAGCACAGAAAACATCTCCCATCGTGTTCTAGACGTTGCACGGAGGTGTGCCGAGTGTTTGGCATGAAGGAAAGAAAAGTTGTCCAAAACAGCTTCCAATCGAATGTTCATGTGATTGGAAAAGTCAGGAGAGTGCAAAGGTACTGTTTTCTAGCAGTTGGCAAGCTGCGCACACAATCCCAGTGTTGTACAGCTTCCTTCTTCACCTTTCCGAAGGTGCCGCTCTCTCCGGCTCCCGGAGGCGAAGAAGCGGCTTCTTCGCGCAAAGACGATTGTGCCGCTCACTGTGCACTCCTTAGCGCCGCTTCTGCCGAAAGACGCCCGGGAGCGGCTCTTAGCTCCGGAGAGCATCCATCGTACCTTCGTCTTTAGCGTCTCTTCTCGTCTACATCTTAGCAAAAAGCTTTTCTACTATGTCTGGCGAGGAAAAACTGTGCCAGCACAGAAAACATCTCCCATCGTGTTCTAGACGTTGCACGGAGGTGTGCCGAGTGTTTGGCATGAAGGAAAGAAAAGTTGTCCAAAACAGCTTCCAATCGAATGTTCATGTGATTGGAAAAGTCAGGAGAGTGCAAAGGTACTGTTTTCTAGCAGTTGGCAAGCTGCGCACACAATCCCAGTGTTGTACAGCTTCCTTCTTCACCTTTCCGAAGGTGCCGCTCTCTCCGGCTCCCGGAGGCGAAGAAGCGGCTTCTTCGCGCAAAGACGATTGTGCCGCTCACTGTGCACTCCTTAGCGCGGCTTCTGCCGAAAGACGCCCGGGAGCGGCTCTTAGCTCCGGACAGCATCGTACCTTCGTCTTTAGCGTCTCTTCTCGTCTACATCTTAGCAAAAAGCTTTTCTACTATGTCTGGCGAGGAAAAACTGTGCCAGCACAGAAAACATCTCCCATCGTGTTCTAGACGTTGCACGGAGGTGTGCCGAGTGTTTGGCATGAAGGAAAGAAAAGTTGTCCAAAACAGCTTCCAATCGAATGTTCATGTGATTGGAAAAGTCAGGAGACTGCAAAGGTACTGTTTTCTAGCAGTTGGCAAGCTGCGCACACAATCCCAGTGTTGTACAGCTTCCTTCTTCACCTTTCCGAAGGTGCCGCTCTCTCCGGCTCCCGGAGGCGAAGAAGCGGCTTCTTCGCGCAAAGACGATTGTGCCCCTCACTGTGCACTCCTTAGCGCGGCTTCTGCCGAAAGACGCCCGGGAGCGGCTCTTAGCTCCGGACAGCATCGTACCTTCGTCTTTAGCGTCTCTTCTCGTCTACATCTTAGCAAAAAGCTTTTCCACTATGTCTGGCGAGGAAAAACTGTGCCAGCACAGAAAACATCTCCCATCGTGTTCTAGACGTTGCACGGAGGTGTGCCGAGTGTTTGGCATGAAGGAAAGAAAAGTTGTCCAAAACAGCTTCCAATCGAATGTTCATGTGATTGGAAAAGTCAGGAGAGTGCAAAGGTACTGTTTTCTAGCAGTTGGCAAGCTGCGCACACAATCCCAGTGTTGTACAGCTTCCTTCTTCACCTTTCCGAAGGTGCCGCTCTCTCCGGCTCCCGGAGGCGAAGAAGCGGCTTCTTCGCGCAAAGACGATTGTGCCGCTCACTGTGCACTCCTTAGCGCCGCTTCTGCCGAAAGACGCCCGGGAGCGGCTCTTAGCTCCGGACAGCATCGTACCTTCGTCTTTAGCGTCTCTTCTCGTCTACATCTTAGCAAAAAGCTTTTCTACTATGTCTGGCGAGGGAAAACTGTGCCAGCACAGAAAACATCTCCCATCGTGTTCTAGACGTTGCACGGAGGTGTGCCGAGTGTTTGGCATGAAGGAAAGAAAAGTTGTCCAAAACAGCTTCCAATCGAATGTTCATGTGATTGGAAAAGTCAGGAGAGTGCAAAGGTACTGTTTTCTAGCAGTTGGCAAGCTGCGCACACAATCCCAGTGTTGTACAGCTTCCTTCTTCACCTTTCCGAAGGTGCCGCTCTCTCCGGCTCCCGGAGGCGAAGAAGCGGCTTCTTCGCGCAAAGACGATTGTGCCGCTCACTGTGCACTCCTTAGCGCGGCTTCTGCCGAAAGACGCCCGGGAGCGGCTCTTAGCTCCGGACAGCATCGTACCTTCGTCTTTAGCGTCTCTTCTCGTCTACATCTTAGCAAAAAGCTTTTCTACTATGTCTGGCGAGGAAAAACTGTGCCAGCACAGAAAACATCTCCCATCGTGTTCTAGACGTTGCACGGAGGTGTGCCGAGTGTTTGGCATGAAGGAAAGAAAAGTTGTCCAAAACAGCTTCCAATCGAATGTTCATGTGATTGGAAAAGTCAGGAGAGTGCAAAGGTACTGTTTTCTATCAGTTGGCAAGCTGCGCACACAATCCCAGTGCTGTACAGCTTCCTTCTTCACCTTTCCGAAGGTGCCGCTCACTCCGGCTCCCGGAGGCGAAGAAGCGGCTTCTTCGCGCAAAGACGATTGTGCCGCTCACTGTGCACTCCTTAGCGCGGCTTCTGCCGAAAGATGCCCGGGAGCGGCTCTTAGCTCCGGACAGCATCGTACCTTCGTCTTTAGCGTCTCTTCTCGTCTACATCTTAGCAAAAAGCTTTTCCACTATGTCTGGCGAGGAAAAACTGTGCCAGCACAGGAAACATCTCCCATCGTGTTCTAGACGTTGCACGGAGGTGTGCCGAGTGTTTGGCATGAAGGAAAGAAAAGTTGTCCAAAACAGCTTCCAATCGAATGTTCATGTGATTGGAAAAGTCAGGAGAGTGCAAAGGTACTGTTTTCTAGCAGTTGGCAAGCTGCGCACACAATCCCAGTGTTGTACAGCTTCCTTCTTCACCTTTCCGAAGGTGCCGCTCTCTCCGGCTCCCGGAGGCGAAGAAGCGGTTTCTTCGCGCAAAGACGATTGTGCCGCTCACTGTGCACTCCTTAGCGCCGCTTCTGCCGAAAGACGCCCGGGAGCGGCTCTTAGCTCCGGAGAGCATCCATCGTACCTTCGTCTTTAGCGTCTCTTCTCGTCTACATCTTAGCAAAAAGCTTTTCTACTATGTCTGGCGAGGAAAAACTGTGCCAGCACAGAAAACATCTCCCATCGTGTTCTAGACGTTGCACGGAGGTGTGCCGAGTGTTTGGCATGAAGGAAAGAAAAGTTGTCCAAAACAGCTTCCAATCGAATGTTCATGTGATTGGAAAAGTCAGGAGAGTGCAAAGGTACTGTTTTCTATCAGTTGGCAAGCTGCGCACACAATCCCAGTGCTGTACAGCTTCCTTCTTCACCTTTCCGAAGGTGCCGCTCACTCCGGCTCCTGGAGGCGAAGAAGCGGCTTCTTCGCGCAAAGACGATTGTGCCGCTCACTGTGCACTCCTTAGCGCGGCTTCTGCCGAAAGACGCCCGGGAGCGGCTCTTAGCTCCGGACAGCATCGTATCTTCGTCTTTAGCGTCTCTTCTCGTCTACATCTTAGCAAAAAGCTTTTCCACTATGTCTGGCGAGGAAAAACTGTGCCAGCACAGAAAACATCTCCCATCGTGTTCTAGACGTTGCACGGAGGTGTGCCGAGTGTTTGGCATGAAGGAAAGAAAAGTTGTCCAAAACAGCTTCCAATCGAATGTTCATGTGATTGGAAAAGTCAGGAGAGTGCAAAGGTACTGTTTTCTAGCAGTTGGCAAGCTGCGCACACAATCCCAGTGTTGTACAGCTTCCTTCTTCACCTTTCTGAAGGTGCCGCTCTCTCCGGCTCCCGGAGGCGAAGAAGCGGCTTCTTCGCGCAAAGACGATTGTGCCGCTCGCTGTGCACTCCTTAGCGCGGCTTCTGCCGAAAGACGCCCGGGAGCGGCTCTTAGCTCCGGACAGCATCGTACCTTCGTCTTTAGCGTCTCTTCTCGTCTACATCTTAGCAAAAAGCTTTTCTACTATGTCTGGCGAGGAAAAACTGTGCCAGCACAGAAAACATCTCCCATCGTGTTCTAGACGTTGCACGGAGGTGTGCCGAGTGTTTGGCATGAAGGAAAGAAAAGTTGTCCAAAACAGCTTCCAATCGAATGTTCATGTGATTGGAAAAGTCAGGAGAGTGCAAAGGTACTGTTTTCTAGCAGTTGGCAAGCTGCGCACACAATCCCAGTGTTGTACAGCTTCCTTCTTCACCTTTCCGAAGGTGCCGCTCTCTCCGGCTCCCGGAGGCGAAGAAGCGGCTTCTTCGCGCAAAGACGATTGTGCCCCTCACTGTGCACTCCTTAGCGCGGCTTCTGCCGAAAGACGCCCGGGAGCGGCTCTTAGCTCCGGACAGCATCGTACCTTCGTCTTTAGCGTCTCTTCTCGTCTACATCTTAGCAAAAAGCTTTTCCACTATGTCTGGCGAGGAAAAACTGTGCCAGCACAGAAAACATCTCCCATCGTGTTCTAGACGTTGCACGGAGGTGTGCCGAGTGTTTGGCATGAAGGAAAGAAAAGTTGTCCAAAACAGCTTCCAATCGAATGTTCATGTGATTGGAAAAGTCAGGAGAGTGCAAAGGTACTGTTTTCTAGCAGTTGGCAAGCTGCGCACACAATCCCAGTGTTGTACAGCTTCCTTCTTCACCTTTCCGAAGGTGCCGCTCTCTCCGGCTCCCGGAGGCGAAGAAGCGGCTTCTTCGCGCAAAGACGATTGTGCCGCTCACTGTGCACTCCTTAGCGCCGCTTCTGCCGAAAGACGCCCGGGAGCGGCTCTTAGCTCCGGACAGCATCGTACCTTCGTCTTTAGCGTCTCTTCTCGTCTACATCTTAGCAAAAAGCTTTTCTACTATGTCTGGCGAGGGAAAACTGTGCCAGCACAGAAAACATCTCCCATCGTGTTCTAGACGTTGCACGGAGGTGTGCCGAGTGTTTGGCATGAAGGAAAGAAAAGTTGTCCAAAACAGCTTCCAATCGAATGTTCATGTGATTGGAAAAGTCAGGAGAGTGCAAAGGTACTGTTTTCTAGCAGTTGGCAAGCTGCGCACACAATCCCAGTGTTGTACAGCTTCCTTCTTCACCTTTCCGAAGGTGCCGCTCTCTCCGGCTCCCGGAGGCGAAGAAGCGGCTTCTTCGCGCAAAGACGATTGTGCCGCTCACTGTGCACTCCTTAGCGCCGCTTCTGCCGAAAGACGCCCGGGAGCGGCTCTTAGCTCCGGACAGCATCGTACCTTCGTCTTTAGCGTCTCTTCTCGTCTACATCTTAGCAAAAAGCTTTTCTACTATGTCTGGCGAGGGAAAACTGTGCCAGCACAGAAAACATCTCCCATCGTGTTCTAGACGTTGCACGGAGGTGTGCCGAGTGTTTGGCATGAAGGAAAGAAAAGTTGTCCAAAACAGCTTCCAATCGAATGTTCATGTGATTGGAAAAGTCAGGAGAGTGCAAAGGTACTGTTTTCTAGCAGTTGGCAAGCTGCGCACACAATCCCAGTGTTGTACAGCTTCCTTCTTCACCTTTCCGAAGGTGCCGCTCTCTCCGGCTCCCGGAGGCGAAGAAGCGGCTTCTTCGCGCAAAGACGATTGTGCCGCTCACTGTGCACTCCTTAGCGCGGCTTCTGCCGGAAGACGCCCGGGAGCGGCTCTTAGCTCCGGACAGCATCGTACCTTCGTCTTTAGCATCTCTTCTCGTCTACATCTTAGCAAAAAGCTTTTCTACTATGTCTGGCGAGGAAAAACTGTGCCAGCACAGAAAACATCTCCCATCGTGTTCTAGACGTTGCACGGAGGTGTGCCGAGTGTTTGGCATGAAGAAAAGAAAAGTTGTCCAAAACAGCTTCCAATTGAATGTTCATGTGATTGGAAAAGTCAGGAGAGTGCAAAGGTACTGTTTTCTAGCAGTTGGCAAGCTGCGCACACAATCCCAGTGTTGTACAGCTTCCTTCTTCACCTTTCCGAAGGTGCCGCTCTCTCCGGCTCCTGGAGGCGAAGAAGCGGCTTCTTCGCGCAAAGACGATTGTGCCGCTCACTGTGCACTCCTTAGCGCGGCTTCTGCCGAAAGACGCCCGGGAGCGGCTCTTAGCTCCGGAGAGCATCGTAACTTCGTCTTTAGCGTCTCTTCTCGTCTACATCTTAGCAAAAAGCTTTTCTACTATGTCTGGCGAGGAAAAACTGTGCCAGCACAGAAGACATCTGCCATCGTGTTCTAGACGTTGCACGGAGGTGTGCCGAGTGTTTGGCATGAAGGAAAGAAAAGTTGTCCAAAACAGCTTCCAATCGAATGTTCATGTGATTGGAAAAGTCAGGAGAGTGCAAAGGTACTGTTTTCTAGCAGTTGGCAAGCTGCGCACACAATCCCAGTGTTGTACAGCTTCCTTCTTCACCTTTCCGAAGGTGCCGCTCTCTCCGGCTCCCGGAGGCGAAGAAGCGGCTTCTTCGCGCAAAGACGATTGTGCCGCTCACTGTGCTCTCTTAGTGCGGCTTCTGCCGAAAGACGCCCGGGAGCGGCTCTTAGCTCCGGAGAGCATCGTACCTTCGTCTTTAGCGTCTCTTCTCGTCTACATCTTAGCAAAAAGCTTTTCTACTATGTCTGGCGAGGAAAAACTGTGCCAGCACAGAAAACATCTCCCATCGTGTTCTAGAAGTTGCACGATCCCTATACTTAGGCTGATTTTCCTTCCTGGGGAAAGGGTTAGGGTACAGCCTAGGGCTAGGATTTTAAACAAGGAAGCCCTGAGTTTTCGGCTTACTGCATCTGCCAAAGGCATCCCAAAGGGAGTGCAGAAGTGCCACAACATGGGTGCTTTCATGGCTTTTCCCTTAGGAAGAACCCTAATACCCGGCTGATTTACCTTCCTAGGGTTACTGTTAGGCTTAGGCCTAGGACTTTTAAAACCAGGAAGCCCTGGGCTCCAGGCACTCTGCAGCTGTGAAAGGCATCCCAAGGGGAGCGCAAAAGTGACACAACTTGGCTGCCACCACTGATATTTCCATGAGACCCTCCCGAACCATAGGCTGATTTTCCTTCTTAGGGTTAAGGTTTGAGTTACGCCTAGGGTAAGGGTTCTATTAACCAGAAAGCCCTGAGTTCCAAGAACACAGCAGCTGCGAAGGACTACCCAAGAAGAGCGCAAAAGTACCACAACATGCCTGCCTCCACAGCTTTTTCCTTGGGGACATGCCTAATTCCTGGCTGATTTGCCTTTCTCGTCTTAGGGTTGGGGTTCGGCCTAGGGCCAGGATTTTTAAAATCAGGAAGCCCTGAGTTCCAGGCACACTGGAGCTGTGAAAGGCATCCAAAAGGGAGTGCAAAAGTGCCACAACATGTTTGCTTTCACGGCTTTTTCCTGGGCAAGAAGCTTAACACCAGGCTGATTTCCCTTCCCAGGGTTACTGTTAGGCTTAGGCCTAGGGCTAGGATTTTTAAAACTAGGAAGCCCTTAGATCCAGGCACACTGCAGCTGTTCAAGGCATCCCAAGGGGAGTACAAAAGTGCAACAACATGGCAGCTTTCACAGCTTTTTCCTTGGAACCATCCCTATACCTAGGATGTTTATCTGCCTAGGGTTAGGGTTAGGGTTCAGCCTAGGGCTTGGAGTTTTTTAACCAGGAAGCACTGAGTTCCAGGCTTACTGCATCTGCCAAAGGCATCCCAAAGGGAGTGCAGAAGTGCCACAACATGGCTGCTTTCACAGCTTTTCCCTTAGGAAGAACCCTAATACGCGGCTGATTTACCTTCCTAGGGTTACTGTTAGGCTTAGGCCTAGGACTTTTAAAACCAGGAAGCCCTGGGCTCCAGGCACACTGCAGCTGTTAAAGGCATCCCAAGAGGGCCGCAGAAGTCACACAACTTGGCTGCCTCTGCTTCTATTCTCATGAGACCATCCTGAACCATAGGCTGATTTTCATTCCTAGGGTTAAGGTTTGAGTTTCGCCTAGGGTAAGAGTTCTATTAACCAGAAAGACCTGAGTTCCAAGAACACAGCAGCTGCGAAGGACTAGCCAAGAAGAGCGCAAAAGTACCACAACATGCCTGCCTCCACAGCTTTTTCCTTGGGGACATGCCTAATTCCTGGCTGATTTGCCTTTCTCGTCTTAGGGTTTGGGTTCGGCCTAGGGCTAGGATTTTTAAAATGAGGAAGCCCTGAGTTCCAGGCACACTGGAGCTGTCAAAGGCATCCAAAAGGGAGTGCAAAAGTGCCACAACATGGCTGCTTTCACGGCTTTTTCCTTGGAAAGAAGCCTAACTCCAGGCTGATTTCCCTTTCCAGGGTTACTGTTAGGCTTAGGCTTAGGGCTACGATTTTTAAAACTAGGAAGCCCTTAGTTCCAGGCACACTGCAGCTGTTCAAGGCATCCCAAGGGGAGTACAAAAGTGCAACAACATGGCAGCTTTCACAGCTTTTTCCTTGGCACAATCCCTATACCTAGGCTGATTTATCTGCCTAGGGTTAGGGTTAGGCTTCAGCCTAGGGCTTGGAGTTTTTTAACCAGGAAGCCCTGAGTTCCAGGCTTACTGCATCTGCCAAAGGCATCCCAAAGGGAGTGCAGATGTGCCACAACATGGCTGCTTTCACGGCTTTTCCCTTAGGAAGAAGCCTAATACCCGGTTGATTTACCTTCCTAGGGTTACTGTTAGGCTTAGGCCTAGGACTTTTAAAACCAGGACGCCCTGGGCTCCAGGCACACTGCGTCTGCGAAAGGCATCCCGAGAGGAGCGCAAAAGTGACACAACTTGGCTGCCACCACTGATATTTCCATGAAACCATCCCGAACCATAGGCTGATTTTCCTTCCTAGGGTTAAGGTTTGAGTTACGCCTGGGGTGAGGGTTCTATTAACCAGAAAGCCCTGAGTTCCAAGAACACAGCAGCTGCGAAGGACTAGCCAAGAAGAGCGCAAAAGTACCACAACATGCCTGCCTCCACAGCTTTTTCCTTGGGGACATGCCTAATTCCTGGCTGATTTGCCTTTCTCGTCTTAGGGTTGGGGTTCGGCCTAGGGCTAGGATTTTTAAAATCAGGAAGCCCTGAGTTCCAGGTACACTGCAGCTGTGAAAGGCATCCAAAAGGGAGTGCAAAAGTGCCACAACATGGCTGCTTTCACGGCTTTTTCCATGGCAAGAAGCCTAACACCAGGCTGATTTACCTTCCCAGGCTTACTGTAAGGCTTAGGCCTAGGGCTAGGATTTTTAAAACCAGGAAGCCCTAAGCTCCAGGCACACTGCAGTTGTTAAAGGCATCCCAAGAGGGCCGCAGAAGTGACACAACTTGGCTGCCTCTGCTTCTATTCTCATGAGACCATCCTGAACCATAGGCTGATTTTCCTTCCTAGGGTTAAGGTTTGAGTTTCGCCTAGGGTAAGAGTTCTATTAACCAGACAGACCTGAGTTCCAAGAACACAGCAGCTGCGAAGGACTAGCCAAGAAGAGCGCAAAAGTACCACAACATGCCTGCCTCCACAGCTTTTTCCTTAGGGACATGCCTAATTCCTGGCTGATTTGCCTTTCTCGTCTTAGGGTTGGGGTTCGGCCTAGGGCTAGGATATTTTTAAATAGGAAGCCCTGAATTCCAGGCTTACTTCATCTGCCAAAGGCATCCCAAAGGGTGTGCAAAAGTGCCTCAACATGGGTGCTTTCACGGCTTTTCCCTTAGGAAGAACCCTAATACCCGGCTGATTTACCTTCCTAGGGTTACTGTTAGGCTTAGGCCTAGGACTTTTCAAACCAGGAAGCCCTGGGCTCCAGGCACACTGCAGCTGCGAAAGGCATCCCAAGGGGAGCGCAAAAGTGACACAACTTGGATGCCACCATTGATATTTCCATGAGACCATCCCGAACCATAGGCTGATTTTCCTTCCTAGGGTTAAGTTTGAGTGACGCCTGGGGTAAGGGTTCTATTAACCAGAAAGCCCTGAGTTCCAAGAACACAGCAGCTGCGAAGGACTAGCCAAGAAGAGCGCAAAAGTACCACAACATGCCTGCCTCCACAGCTTTTTCCTTGGGGACATGCCTAATTCCTGGCTGATTTGCCTTTCTCGTCTCAGGGTTGGGGTTCGGCCTAGGGCTAGGATTTTTTTAACTAAGAAGCCCTGAGTTCCAGGCTTACTTCATCTGCAAAAAGCATCCCAAAGGGAGTGCAGAAGTGCCACAACATGGCTGCTTTCACGGCTTTTCCCTTAGGAAGAACCCTAATACGCGGCTGATTTACCTTCCTAAGGTTACTGTTAGGCTTAGGCCTAGGACTTTTAAAACCAGGAAGCCCTAGGCTCCAGGCACACTGCAGCTGCAAAAGGCATCCCAAGGGGAGCGGAAAAGTGACACAACTTGGCTGCCACCACTGATATTTCCATGAGACCATCCCGAACCATAGGCTGATTTTCCTTCCTAGGGTTAAGGTTTGAGTTTCGCCTAGGGTAAGGGTTCTATTAACCAGAAAGCCCTGAGTTCCAAGAACACAGCAGCTGCGAAGGACTAGCCAAGAAGAGCGCAAAAGTACCACAACATGCCTGCCTCCACAGCTTTTTCCTTGGGGACATGCCTAATTCCTGGCTGATTTGCCTTTCTCGTCTTAGGGTTGGGGTTCGGCCTAGGGCTAGGATTTTTAAAATCAGGAAGCCCTGAGTTCCAGGCACACTGGAGCTGTGAAAGGCATCCAAAAGGGAGTGCAAAAGTGCCACAACATGGTTGCTTTCACGGCTTTTTCCTTGGCAAGATGCTTAACACCAGGGTGATTTCCCTTCCCAGGGTTACTGTTAGGCTTAGGCGTAGGGCTAGGATTTTTAAAACTAGGAAGCCCTTAGATCCAGGCACACTGCAGCTGTTCAAGGCATCCCAAGGGGAGTACAAAAGTGCAACAACATGGCAGCTTTCACAGCTTTTTCCTTGGCACCATCCCTATACCTAGGCTGTTTTATCTGCCTAGGGTTAGGGTTAGGGTTCAGCCTAGGGCTTGGAGTTTTTTAACCAGGAAGCCCTGAGTTCCAGGCTTACTGCATCTGCCAAAGGCATCCCAAAGGGAGTGCAAAAGTGCCACAACATGGCTGCTTTCACAGCTTTTCCCTTAGGAAGAACCCTAATACGCGGCTGATTTACCTTCCTAGGGTTACTGTTAGGCTTAGGCCTAGGACTTTTAAAACCAGGAAGCCCTGGGCTACAGGCACACTGCAGCTGTTAAAGGCATCCCAAGAGGGCCGCAGAAGTGACACAACTTGCCTGCCTCTGCTTCTATTCTCATGAGACCATCCTGAAACATAGGCTGATTTTCCTTCCTAGGGTTATGGTTTGAGTTTCGCCTAGGGTAAGGGTTCTATTAACCAGAAAGACCTGAGTTCCAAGAACACAGCAGCTGCGAAGGACTAGCCAAGAAGAGCGCAAAAGTACCACAACATGCCTGCCTCCACAGCTTTTTCCTTGGGGACATGCCAAATTCCTGGCTGATTTGCCTTTCTCGTCTTAGGGTTGGGGTTCGGCCTAGGGCTAGGATATTTTTAACTAGGAAGCCCTGAGTTCCAGGCTTACTTCATCTGCCAAAGGCATCCCACAGGGTGTGCAAAAGTGCCACAACATGGCTGCTTTCACGGCTTTTCCCTTAGGAAGAACCCTAATACGCGGCTGATTTACCTTCCTAGGGTTACTGTTAGGCTTAGGCCTAGGACTTTTAAAACTAGGAAGCCCTGGGCTCCAGGCACACTGCAGCTGCGAAAGGCATCCCAAGGGGAGCGCAAAAGTGACACAACCTGGCTGCCACCACTGATATTGCCATGAGACCATCCCGAACCATAGGCTGATTTTTCTTCCTAGGGTTAAGGTTTGAGTTACGCCTGGGGTAAGGGTTCTATTAACCAGAAAGCCCTGACTTCCAAGAACACAGCAGCTGCGAAGGACTAGCCAAGAAGAGCGCAAAAGTACCACAACATGCCTGCCTCCACAGCTTTTTCCTTGGGGACATGCCTAATTCCTGGCTGATTTGCCTTTCTCGTCTTAGGGTTGGGGTTCGGCCTAGGGCTAGGATTTTTTTAACTAGGAAGCCCTGAGTTCCAGGCTTACTGCGTCTGCCAAAGGCATCCCAAAGGGTGTGCAGAAGTGCCACAACATGGCTGCTTTCACGGCTTTTCTCTTAGGAAGAACCCCTAATACGCGGCTGATTTACCTTCCTAGAGTTACTGTTAGGCTTAGGCCTAGGACTTTTAAAACCAGGAAGCCCTGGGCTCCAGGCACACTGCAGCTGTTAAAGGCATCCCAAGAGGGCCGCAGAAGTGACACAACTTGCCTGCCTCTGCTTCTATTCTCATGAGACCATCCTGAACCATAGGCTGATTTTCCTTCCTAGGGTTATGGTTTGAGTTACGCCTAGGGTAAGGGTTCTATAAACCAGAAAGACCTGTGTTCCAAGAACACAGCAGCTGCGAAGGACTACCCAAGAAGAGCGCAAAAGTACCACAACATGCCTGCCTCCACAGCTTTTTCCTTGGGGACATGCCTAATTCCTGGCTGATTTGCCTTTCTCGTCTTAGGGTTGGGGTTCGGCCTAGGGCTACGATATTTTTAACTAGGAAGCCCTGAGTTCCAGGCTTACTTCATCTGCCAAAGGCATCCCACAGGGTGTGCAAAAGTGCCACAACATGGCTGCTTTCACGGCTTTTCCCTTAGGAAGAACCCTAATACGCGGCTGATTTACCTTCCCAGGGTTACTGTTAGGCTTAGGCCTAGGACTTTTAAAACCAGGAAGCCCTGGGCTCCAGGCACACTGGAGCTGTGAAAGGCATCCCAAAGGGAGTGCAGAAGTGCCACAACATGGTTGCTTTCACTGCTTTTTCCTTGGCAAGAAGCTTAACACCTGGCTGATTTCCCTTCCCAGGGTTACTGTTAGTCTTAGGACTAGGGCTAGGATTTTGTAACCTAGGAAGCCCTTAGATCCAGGCACACTGCAGCTGTTCAAGGCGTCCCAAGGGGAGTACTAAAGTGCAACAATATGGCAGCTTTCACAGCTTTTTCCTTGGCACCATCCCTATACCTAGGCTGTTTTATCTGCCTAGGGTTAGGGTTAGGGTTCAGCCTAGGGCTTGGAGTTTTTTAACCAGGAAGCCCTGAGTTCCAGGCTTACTGCATCTGCCAAAGGCATCCCAAAGGGAGTGCAAAAGTGCCACAACATGGCTGCTTTCACAGCTTTTCCCTTAGGAAGAACCCTAATACGCGGCTGATTTAGCTTCCTAAGGTTACTGTTAGGCTTAGGCCTAGGACTTTTAAAGCCAGGAAGCCCTGGGCTCGAGGCACACTGCAGCTGTTAAAGGCATCCCAAGAGGGCCGCAAAAGTGACACAACTTGGCTGCCTCTGCTTCTATTCTCATGAGACCATCCTGAACCATAGGCTGATTTTCCTTCCTAGGGTTAAGGTTTGAGTTACGCCTAGGGTAAGAGTTCTATTAACCAGAACGACCTGAGTTCCAAGAACACAGCAGCTGCGAAGGACTAGCCAAGAAGAGCGCAAAAGTACCACAACATGCCTGCCTCCACAGCTTTTTCCTTGGGGACATGCCTAATTCCTGGCTGATTTGCCTTTCTCGTCTTAGGGCTGGGGTTAGGCCTAGGGCTGGGATATTTTTAACTAGGAAGCCCTGAGTTCCAGGCTTACTTCATCTGCCAAAGGCATCCCAAAGGGAGTGCAGAAGTGCCACAACATGGCTGCTTTCACGGCTTTTCCCTTAGGAAGAACCCTAATACGCGGCTGATTTACCTTCCTAGGGTTACTGTTAGGCTTAGGCCTAGGACTTCTAAAACCAGGAAGCCCTGGGCTCCAGGCACATGCAGCTGTTAAAGGCATCCCAAGAGGGCTGCAGAAGTGACACAACTTGGCTGCCTCTGCTGCTATTCTCATGAGACCATCCCGAACCATAGGCTGATTTTCCTTCCTAGGGTTAAGGTTTGAGTTACGCCTAGGGTAAGGGTTCTATTAACCAGAAAGCCCTGAGTTCCAAGAACACAGCAGCTGCGAAGGACTTCCCAAGAAGTGCGCAAAAGTACCACAACATGCCTGCCTCCACAGCTTTTTCCTTGGGGACATGCCTAATTCCTGGCTGATTTGCCTTTCTCGTCTTAGGGTTGGGGTTCGGCCTAGGGCTAGGATTTTAAAAATCAGGAAGCCCTGAGTTCCAGGCACACTGGAGCTGTGAAAGGCATCCAAATGGGAGTGCAAAAGTGCCACAACATGGTTGCTTTCACGGCTTTTTCCTTGGCAAGAAGCTTAACACCTGGCTGATTTCCCTTCCCAGGGTTACTGTTAGGCTTAGGCTTAGGGCAAGGATTTTCAAAACTAGGAAGCCCTTAGATCCAGGCACACTGCAGCTGTTCAAGGCATCCCAAGGGGAGTACAAAAGTGCAACAACATGGCAGCTTTCACAGCTTTTTCCTTGGTACCATCCCTATACCTAGGCTGATTTATCTGCCTAGGGTTAGGGTTAGGGTTCAGCCTAGGGCTTGGAGTTTTTTAACCAGGAAGCCCTGAGTTCCAGGCTTACTGCATCTGCCAAAGGCATACCAAAGGGAGTGCAAAAGTGCCACAACATGGCTGCTTTCACGGCTTTTCCCTTAGGAAGAACCCTAATACGCGGCTGATTTACCTTCCTAGGGTTACTGTTAGGCTTAGGACTAGGACTTTTAAAACCAGGAAGCCCTGGGCTCCAGGCACACTGCAGCTGCGAAAGGCATCCCAAGGGGAGCGGAAAAGTGACACAACTTGGCTGCCACCACTGATATTTCCATGAGACCATCCCGAATAATAGGCTGATTTTCCTTCCTAGGGTTAAGGTTTGAGTTACGCCTAGGGTAAGGGTTCTATTAACCAGAAAGCCCTGAGTTCCAAGAACACAGCAGCTGCGAAGGACTAGCCAAGAAGAGCGCAAAAGTACCACAACATGCCTGCCTCCACAGCTTTTTCCTTGGGGACATGCCTAATTCCTGGCTGATTTGCCTTTCTCGTCTTAGGGTTGGGGTTCGGCCTAGGGCTAGGATTTTTTTAACTAGGAAGCCCTGAGTTCCAGGCTTACTTCATCTGCCAAAGGCATCCCAAAGGGAGTGCAGAAGTGCCACAACATGGCTGCTTTCACGGCTTTTCCCTTAGGAAGAACCCTAATACGCGGCTGATTTACCTTCCTAGGGTTACTGTTAGGCTTAGGCCTAGGACTTTTAAAACCAGGAAGCCCTGGGCTCCAGGCACACTGCAGCTGCGAAAGGCATCCCAAGGGGAGCGCAATAGTGACACAACTTGGCTGCCTCTGCTTCTATTCTCATGAGACCATCCCGAATCATAGGCTGATTTTCCTTCCTAGGGTTAAGGTTTGAGTTACGGCTGGGGTAAGGGTTCTATTAACCAGAAAGCCCTGAGTTCCAAGAACACAGCAGCTGCGAAGGACTACCCAAGAAGAGCGCAAAAGTACCACAACATGCCTGCCTCCACAGCTTTTTCCTTGAGGACATGCCTAATTCCTGGCTGATTTGCCTTTCTCGTCTTAGGGTTGGGGTTCGGCCTAGGGCTAGGATTTTTTTAACTAGGAACCCCTGAGTTCCAGGCTTACTTCATCTGCCAAAGGCATCCCAAAGGGAGTGCAGAAGTGCCACAACATGGCTGCTTTCACGGCTTTTCCCTTAGGAAGAACCCTAATACGCGGCTGATTTACCTTCCTAGGGTTACTGTTAGGCTTAGGACTAGGACTTTTAAAACCAGGAAGCCCTGGGCTCCAGGCACACTGCAGCTGCGAAAGGCATCCCAAGGGGAGCGCAAAAGTGACACAACTTGGCAGCTTTCACAGCTTTTTCCTTGGCACCATGCCTATACCTTAGCTGTTTTATCTGCCTAGGGTTAGGGTTAGTGTTCAGCCTAGGGCTTGGAGATTTTTAACCAGGAAGCCCTGAGTTCCAGGCTTACTGCATCTGCCAAAGGCATCCCAAAGGGAGTGCAAAAGTGCCACAACATGGCTGCTTTCACAGCTTTTCCCTTAGGAAGAACCCTGATACCTGGCTGATTTACATTCCTAGGGTTACTGTTAGGCTTAGGCCTAGGACTTTTAAAACCAGGAAGCCCTGGGCTCCAGGCACACTGCAGCTGTTAAAGGCATCCCAAGAGGGCCGCAGAAGTGACACAACTTGGCTGCCTCTGCTTCTATTCTCATGAGACCATCCTGAACCATAGGCTGATTTTCCTTCCTAGGGTTAAGGTTTGAGTTACGCCTGGAGTAAGGGTCCTATTAACCAGAAAGCCCTGAGTTCCAAGAACACAGCAGCTGCGAAGGACTACCCAAGAAGAGCGCAAAAGTACCACAACATGCCTGCCTCCACAGCTTTTTCCTTGGGGACATGCCTAATTCCTGGCTGATTTGCCTTTCTCGTCTTAGGGTTGGGGTTCGGCCTAGGGCTAGGATTTTTTTAACTAGGAAGCCCTGAGTTCCAGGCTTACTTCATCTGCAAAAAGCATCCCAAAGGGAGTGCAAAAGTGCCACAACATGGCTGCTTTCACGGCTTTTCCCTTAGGAAGAACCCTAATACGCGGCTGATTTACCTTCCTAGGGTTACTGTTAGGCTTAGGCCTAGGACTTTTAAAACCAGGAAGCCCTGGGCTCCAGGCACACTGCAGCTGCGAAAGGCATCCCAAGGGGAGCGCAAAAGTGACACAACTTGGCTGCCACCACTGATATTTCCATGAGACCATCCCGAACCATAGGCTGATTTTCCTTCCTAGGGTTAAGGTTTGAGTTACGCCTGGGGTAAGGGTTCTATTAACCAGAAAGCCCTGAGTTCCAAGAACACAGCAGCTGCGAAGGACTTCCCAAGAAGAGCGCAAAAGTACCACAACATGCCTGCCTCCACAGCTTTTTCCTTGGGGACATGCCTAATTCCTGGCTGATTTGCCTTTCTCGTCTTAGGGTTGGGGTTCGGCCTAGGGCTAGGATTTTTAAAATCAGGAAGCCCTGAGTTCCAGGCACACTGGAGCTGTGAAAGGCATCCAAAAGGGAGTGCAAAAGTGCCACAACATGGTTGCTTTCACGGCTTTTTCCTTGGCAAGAAGCTTAACACCTGGCTGATTTCCCTTCCCAGGGTTACTGTTAGTCTTAGGACTAGGGCTAGGATTTTTTAAACTAGGAAGCCCTTAGATCCAGGCACACTGCAGCTGTTCAAGGCATCCCAAGGGGAGTACTAAAGTGCAACAATATGGCAGCTTTCACAGCTTTTTCCTTGGCACCATCCCTATACCTAGGCTGTTTTATCTGCCTAGGGTTAGGGTTAGGGTTCAGCCTAGGGCTTGGAGTTTTTTAACCAGGAAGCCCTGAGTTCCAGGCTTACTGCATCTGCCAAAGGCATACCAAAGGGAGTGCAAAAGTGCCACAACATGGCTGCTTTCACAGCTTTTCCCTTAGGAGGAACCCTAATACGCGGCTGATTTACCTTCCTAAGGTTAGTGTTAGGCTTAGGCCTAGGACTTTTAAAGCCAGGAAGCCCTGGGCTCCAGGCACACTGCAGCTGTTAAAGGCATCCCAAGAGGGCCGCAGAAGTGACACAACTTGGCTGCCTCTGCTTCTATTCTCATGAGACCATCCTGAACCTTAGGCTGATTTTCCTTCCTAGGGTTAAGGTTTGAGTTACGCCTAGGGTAAGAGTTCTATTAACCGGAACAACCTGAGTTCCAAGAACACAGCAGCTGCGAAGGACTAGCCAAGAAGAGCGCAAAAGTATCACAACGTGCCTCCCTCCACAGCTTTTTCCTTGGGGACATGCCTAATTCCTGGCTGATTTGCCTTTCTCGTCTTAGGGTTGGGGTTCGGCCTAGGGCTGGGATATTTTTAACTAGGAAGCCCTGAGTTCCAGTCTTACTTCATCTGCCAAAGGCATCCCAAAGGGTGTGCAAAAGTGCCACAACATGGCTGCTTTCACGGCTTTTCCCTTAGGAAGAACCCTAATACCCGGCTGATTTACCTTCTTAGGGTTACTGTTAGGCTTAGGCCTAGGACTTTTAAAACCAGGAAGCCCTGGGCTCCAGGCACACTGCAGCTGCGAAAGGCATCCCAAGGGGAGCCCAAAAGTGACACAACTTGGCTGCCACCACTGATATTTCCATGAGACCATCCCGAACCATAGGCTGATTTTCCTTCCTAGGGTTAAGGTTTGAGTTACGCCTAGGGTAAGGGTTCTATTAACCAGAAAGACCTGAGTTCCAAGAACACAGCAGCTGCGAAGGACTAGCCAAGAAGAGCGCAAAAGTACCACAACATGCCTGCCTCCACAGCTTTTTCCTTGGGGACATGCCTAATTCCTGGCTGATTTGCCTTTCTCGTCTTAGGGTTGGGGTTCGGCCTAGGGCTAGGATTTTTTTAACTAGGAAGCCCTGAGTTCCAGGCTTACTTCATCTGCAAAAAGCATCCCAAAGGGAGTGCAGAAGTGCCACAACATGGCTGCTTTCACGGCTTTTCCCTTAGGAAGAACCCTAATACGCGGCTGATTTACCTTCCTAGGGTTACTGTTAGGCTTCGGCCTAGGACTTTTAAAACCAGGAAGCCCTGGGCTCCAGGCACACGCAGCTGCGAAAGG
This sequence comes from Ammospiza maritima maritima, assembly GCA_036010785.1. Classification (NCBI taxonomy): domain Eukaryota; kingdom Metazoa; phylum Chordata; class Aves; order Passeriformes; family Passerellidae; genus Ammospiza; species Ammospiza maritima. The sequence goes on from JAYKTQ010000489.1 coordinate 230,850, forward strand.
CATCCCAAGGGGAGCGCAAAAGTGACACAACTTGGCTGCCTCTGCTTCTATTCTCATGAGACCATCCCGAACCATAGGCTGATTTTCCTTCCTAGGGTTAAGGTTTGAGTTAAGCCTAGGGTAAGAGCTCTATTAACCAGAAAGCCCTGAGTTCCAAGAACACAGCAGCTGCGAAGGACTAGCCAAGAAGAGCGCAAAAGTACCACAACATGCCTGCCTCCACAGCTTTTTCCTTGGGGACATGCCTAATTCCTGGCTGATTTGCCTTTCTCGTCTTAGGGTTGGGGTTCGGCCTAGGGCTAGGATTTTTTTAACTAGGAAGCCCTGAGTTCCAGGCTTACTGCATCTGCCAAAGGCATCCCAAAGGGAGTGCAGAAGTGCCACAACATGGCTGCTTTCACGGCTTTTCCCTTAGGAAGAACCCTAATACGCGGCTGATTTACCTTCCTAGGGTTACTGTTAGGCTTAGGCCTAGGACTTCTAAAACCAGGAAGCCCTGGGCTCCAGGCACATGCAGCTGTTAAAGGCATCCCAAGAGGGCTGCAGAAGTGACACAACTTGGCTGCCTCTGCTGCTATTCTCATGAGACCATCCCGAACCATAGGCTGATTTTCCTTCCTAGGGTTAAGGTTTGAGATACGCCTGGGGTAAGGGTTCTATTAACCAGAAAGCCCTGAGTTCCAAGAACACAGCAGCTGCGAAGGACTTCCCAAGAAGAGCGCAAAAGTACCACAACATGCCTGCCTCCACAGCTTTTTCCTTGGGGACATGCCTAATTCCTGGCTGATTTGCCTTTCTCGTCTTAGGGTTGGGGTTCGGCCTAGGGCTAGGATATTTTTAACTAGGAAGCCCTGAGATCCAGGCTTACTTCATCTGCCAAAAGGCATCCCAAAGGGAGTGCAGAAGTGCCACAACATGGCTGCTTTCACGGCTTTTCCCTTAGGAAGAACCCTAATACCCGGCTGATTTACCTTCCTAGGGTTACTGTTAGGCTTAGGCCTAGGACTTTTAAAACCAGGAAGCCCTGGGCTCCAGGCACACTGCAGCTGCGAAAGGCATCCCAAGGGGAGTACTAAAGTGACACAACTTGGCAGCTTTCACAGCTTTTTCCTTGGCACCATGCCTATACCTTAGCTGTTTTATCTGCCTAGGGTTAGGGTTAGTGTTCAGCCTAGGGCTTGGAGATTTTTAACCAGGAAGCCCTGAGTTCCAGGCTTACTGCATCTGCCAAAGGCATCCCAAAGGGAGTGCAAAAGTGCCACAACATGGCTGCTTTCACAGCTTTTCCCTTAGGAAGAACCCTGATACCTGGCTGATTTACATTCCTAGGGTTACTGTTAGGCTTAGGCCTAGGACTTTTAAAACCAGGAAGCCCTGGGCTCCAGGCACACTGCAGCTGTTAAAGGCATCCCAAGAGGGCCGCAGAAGTGACACAACTTGGCTGCCTCTGCTTCTATTCTCATGAGACCATCCTGAACCATAGGCTGATTTTCCTTCCTAGGGTTAAGGTTTGAGTTACGCCTGGAGTAAGGGTCCTATTAACCAGAAAGCCCTGAGTTCCAAGAACACAGCAGCTGCGAAGGACTACCCAAGAAGAGCGCAAAAGTACCACAACATGCCTGCCTCCACAGCTTTTTCCTTGAGGACATGCCTAATTCCTGGCTGATTTGCCTTTCTCGTCTTAGGGTTGGGGTTCGGCCTAGGGCTAGGATTTTTTTAACTAGGAACCCCTGAGTTCCAGGCTTACTTCATCTGCCAAAGGCATCCCAAAGGGAGTGCAGAAGTGCCACAACATGGCTGCTTTCACGGCTTTTCCCTTAGGAAGAACCCTAATACGCGGCTGATTTACCTTCCTAGGGTTACTGTTAGGCTTAGGCCTAGGACTTTTAAAACCAGGAAGCCCTGGGCTCCAGGCACACTGCAGCTGCGAAAGGCATCCCAAGGGGAGCGCAAAAGTGACACAACTTGGCTGCCACCACTGATATTTCCATGAGACCATCCCGAACCATAGGCTGATTTTCCTTCCTAGGGTTAATGATTGAGTTACGCCTAGGGTAAGGGTCCTATTAACCAGAAAGCCCTGAGTTCCAAGAACACAGCAGCTGCGAAGGACTAGCCAAGAAGAGCGCAAAAGTACCACAACATGCCTGCCTCCACAGCTTTTTCCTTGGGGACATGCCTAATTCCTGGCTGATTTGCCTTTCTCGTCTTAGGGTTGGGGTTCGGCCTAGGGCTAGGATTTTTTTAACTAGGAAGCCCTGAGTTCCAGGCTTACTTCATCTGCCAAAGGCATCCCAAAGGGAGTGAAAAAGTGCCACAACATGGCTGCTTTCACGGCTTTTCCCTTAGGAAGAACCCTAATACGCGGCTGATTTACCTTCCTAGGGTTACTGTTAGGCTTAGGCCTAGGACTTTTAAAACCAGGAAGCCCTGGGCTCCAGGCACACTGCAGCTGCGAAAGGCATCCCAAGGGGAGCGCAAAAGTGACACAACTTGGCAGCTTTCACAGCTTTTTCCTTGGCACCATGCCTATACCTTAGCTGTTTTATCTGCCTAGGGTTAGGGTTAGTGTTCAGCCTAGGGCTTGGAGATTTTTAACCAGGAAGCCCTGAGTTCCAGGCTTACTGCATCTGCCAAAGGCATCCCAAAGGGAGTGCAAAAGTGCCACAACATGGCTGCTTTCACAGCTTTTCCCTTAGGAAGAACCCTGATACCTGGCTGATTTACATTCCTAGGGTTACTGTTAGGCTTAGGCCTAGGACTTTTAAAACCAGGAAGCCCTGGGCTCCAGGCACACTGCAGCTGTTAAAGGCATCCCAAGAGGGCCGCAGAAGTGACACAACTTGGCTGCCTCTGCTTCTATTCTCATGAGACCATCCTGAACCATAGGCTGATTTTCCTTCCTAGGGTTAAGGTTTGAGTTACGCCTGGAGTAAGGGTCCTATTAACCAGAAAGCCCTGAGTTCCAAGAACACAGCAGCTGCGAAGGACTACCCAAGAAGAGCGCAAAAGTACCACAACATGCCTGCCTCCACAGCTTTTTCCTTGGGGACATGCCTAATTCCTGGCTGATTTGCCTTTCTCGTCTTAGGGTTGGGGTTCGGCCTAGGGCTAGGATTTTTTTAACTAGGAAGCCCTGAGTTCCAGGCTTACTTCATCTGCAAAAAGCATCCCAAAGGGAGTGCAAAAGTGCCACAACATGGCTGCTTTCACGGCTTTTCCCTTAGGAAGAACCCTAATACGCGGCTGATTTACCTTCCTAGGGTTACTGTTAGGCTTAGGCCTAGGACTTTTAAAACCAGGAAGCCCTGGGCTCCAGGCACACTGCAGCTGCGAAAGGCATCCCAAGGGGAGCGCAAAAGTGACACAACTTGGCTGCCACCACTGATATTTCCATGAGACCATCCCGAACCATAGGCTGATTTTCCTTCCTAGGGTTAAGGTTTGAGTTACGCCTGGGGTAAGGGTTCTATTAACCAGAAAGCCCTGAGTTCCAAGAACACAGCAGCTGCGAAGGACTTCCCAAGAAGAGCGCAAAAGTACCACAACATGCCTGCCTCCACAGCTTTTTCCTTGGGGACATGCCTAATTCCTGGCTGATTTGCCTTTCTCGTCTTAGGGTTGGGGTTCGGCCTAGGGCTAGGATTTTTAAAATCAGGAAGCCCTGAGTTCCAGGCACACTGGAGCTGTGAAAGGCATCCAAAAGGGAGTGCAAAAGTGCCACAACATGGTTGCTTTCACGGCTTTTTCCTTGGCAAGAAGCTTAACACCTGGCTGATTTCCCTTCCCAGGGTTACTGTTAGTCTTAGGACTAGGGCTAGGATTTTTTAAACTAGGAAGCCCTTAGATCCAGGCACACTGCAGCTGTTCAAGGCATCCCAAGGGGAGTACTAAAGTGCAACAATATGGCAGCTTTCACAGCTTTTTCCTTGGCACCATCCCTATACCTAGGCTGTTTTATCTGCCTAGGGTTAGGGTTAGGGTTCAGCCTAGGGCTTGGAGTTTTTTAACCAGGAAGCCCTGAGTTCCAGGCTTACTGCATCTGCCAAAGGCATACCAAAGGGAGTGCAAAAGTGCCACAACATGGCTGCTTTCACAGCTTTTCCCTTAGGAGGAACCCTAATACGCGGCTGATTTACCTTCCTAAGGTTAGTGTTAGGCTTAGGCCTAGGACTTTTAAAGCCAGGAAGCCCTGGGCTCCAGGCACACTGCAGCTGTTAAAGGCATCCCAAGAGGGCCGCAGAAGTGACACAACTTGGCTGCCTCTGCTTCTATTCTCATGAGACCATCCTGAACCATAGGCTGATTTTCCTTCCTAGGGTTAAGGTTTGAGTTACGCCTAGGGTAAGAGTTCTATTAACCGGAACAACCTGAGTTCCAAGAACACAGCAGCTGCGAAGGACTAGCCAAGAAGAGCGCAAAAGTATCACAACGTGCCTCCCTCCACAGCTTTTTCCTTGGGGACATGCCTAATTCCTGGCTGATTTGCCTTTCTCGTCTTAGGGTTGGGGTTCGGCCTAGGGCTGGGATATTTTTAACTAGGAAGCCCTGAGTTCCAGTCTTACTTCATCTGCCAAAGGCATCCCAAAGGGTGTGCAAAAGTGCCACAACATGGCTGCTTTCACGGCTTTTCCCTTAGGAAGAACCCTAATACCCGGCTGATTTACCTTCTTAGGGTTACTGTTAGGCTTAGGCCTAGGACTTTTAAAACCAGGAAGCCCTGGGCTCCAGGCACACTGCAGCTGCGAAAGGCATCCCAAGGGGAGCCCAAAAGTGACACAACTTGGCTGCCACCACTGATATTTCCATGAGACCATCCCGAACCATAGGCTGATTTTCCTTCCTAGGGTTAAGGTTTGAGTTACGCCTAGGGTAAGGGTTCTATTAACCAGAAAGACCTGAGTTCCAAGAACACAGCAGCTGCGAAGGACTAGCCAAGAAGAGCGCAAAAGTACCACAACATGCCTGCCTCCACAGCTTTTTCCTTGGGGACATGCCTAATTCCTGGCTGATTTGCCTTTCTCGTCTTAGGGTTGGGGTTCGGCCTAGGGCTAGGATTTTTTTAACTAGGAAGCCCTGAGTTCCAGGCTTACTTCATCTGCAAAAAGCATCCCAAAGGGAGTGCAGAAGTGCCACAACATGGCTGCTTTCACGGCTTTTCCCTTAGGAAGAACCCTAATACGCGGCTGATTTACCTTCCTAGGGTTACTGTTAGGCTTCGGCCTAGGACTTTTAAAACCAGGAAGCCCTGGGCTCCAGGCACACGCAGCTGCGAAAGGCATCCCAAGGGGAGCGCAAAAGTGACACAACTTGGCTGCCTCTGCTTCTATTCTCATGAGACCATCCCGAACCATAGGCTGATTTTCCTTCCTAGGGTTAAGGTTTGAGTTAAGCCTAGGGTAAGAGCTCTATTAACCAGAAAGCCCTGAGTTCCAAGAACACAGCAGCTGCGAAGGACTAGCCAAGAAGAGCGCAAAAGTACCACAACATGCCTGCCTCCACAGCTTTTTCCTTGGGGACATGCCTAATTCCTGGCTGATTTGCCTTTCTCGTCTTAGGGTTGGGGTTCGGCCTAGGGCTAGGATTTTTTTAACTAGGAAGCCCTGAGTTCCAGGCTTACTGCATCTGCCAAAGGCATCCCAAAGGGAGTGCAGAAGTGCCACAACATGGCTGCTTTCACGGCTTTTCCCTTAGGAAGAACCCTAATACGCGGCTGATTTACCTTCCTAGGGTTACTGTTAGGCTTAGGCCTAGGACTTCTAAAACCAGGAAGCCCTGGGCTCCAGGCACATGCAGCTGTTAAAGGCATCCCAAGAGGGCTGCAGAAGTGACACAACTTGGCTGCCTCTGCTGCTATTCTCATGAGACCATCCCGAACCATAGGCTGATTTTCCTTCCTAGGGTTAAGGTTTGAGATACGCCTGGGGTAAGGGTTCTATTAACCAGAAAGCCCTGAGTTCCAAGAACACAGCAGCTGCGAAGGACTTCCCAAGAAGAGCGCAAAAGTACCACAACATGCCTGCCTCCACAGCTTTTTCCTTGGGGACATGCCTAATTCCTGGCTGATTTGCCTTTCTCGTCTTAGGGTTGGGGTTCGGCCTAGGGCTAGGATATTTTTAACTAGGAAGCCCTGAGATCCAGGCTTACTTCATCTGCCAAAAGGCATCCCAAAGGGAGTGCAGAAGTGCCACAACATGGCTGCTTTCACGGCTTTTCCCTTAGGAAGAACCCTAATACCCGGCTGATTTACCTTCCTAGGGTTACTGTTAGGCTTAGGCCTAGGACTTTTAAAACCAGGAAGCCCTGGGCTCCAGGCACACTGCAGCTGCGAAAGGCATCCCAAGGGGAGTACTAAAGTGACACAACTTGGCAGCTTTCACAGCTTTTTCCTTGGCACCATGCCTATACCTTAGCTGTTTTATCTGCCTAGGGTTAGGGTTAGTGTTCAGCCTAGGGCTTGGAGATTTTTAACCAGGAAGCCCTGAGTTCCAGGCTTACTGCATCTGCCAAAGGCATCCCAAAGGGAGTGCAAAAGTGCCACAACATGGCTGCTTTCACAGCTTTTCCCTTAGGAAGAACCCTGATACCTGGCTGATTTACATTCCTAGGGTTACTGTTAGGCTTAGGCCTAGGACTTTTAAAACCAGGAAGCCCTGGGCTCCAGGCACACTGCAGCTGTTAAAGGCATCCCAAGAGGGCCGCAGAAGTGACACAACTTGGCTGCCTCTGCTTCTATTCTCATGAGACCATCCTGAACCATAGGCTGATTTTCCTTCCTAGGGTTAAGGTTTGAGTTACGCCTGGAGTAAGGGTCCTATTAACCAGAAAGCCCTGAGTTCCAAGAACACAGCAGCTGCGAAGGACTACCCAAGAAGAGCGCAAAAGTACCACAACATGCCTGCCTCCACAGCTTTTTCCTTGGGGACATGCCTAATTCCTGGCTGATTTGCCTTTCTCGTCTTATGGTTGGGGTTCGGCCTAGGGCTAGGATTTTTTTAACTAGGAAGCCCTGAGTTCCAGGCTTACTTCATCTGCAAAAAGCATCCCAAAGGGAGTGCAGAAGTGCCACAACATGGCTGCTTTCACGGCTTTTCCCTTAGGAAGAACCCTAATACGCGGCTGATTTACCTTCCTAGGGTTACTGTTAGGCTTAGGCCTAGGACTTTTAAAACCAGGAAGCCCTGGGCTCCAGGCACACTGCAGCTGCGAAAGGCATCCCAAGGGGAGCGCAAAAGTGACACAACTTGGCTGCCACCACTGATATTTCCATGAGACCATCCCGAACCATAGGCTGATTTTCCTTCCTAGGGTTAAGGTTTGAGTTACGCCTGGGGTAAGGGTCCTATTAACCAGAAAGCCCTGAGTTCCAAGAACACAGCAGCTGCGAAGGACTTCCCAAGATGAGCGCAAAAGTACCACAACATGCCTGCCTCCACAGCTTTTTCCTTGGGGACATGCCTAATTCCTGGCTGATTTGCCTTTCTCGTCTTAGGGTTGGGGTTCGGCCTAGGGCTAGGATTTTTAAAATCAGGAAGCCCTGAGTTCCAGGCACACTGGAGCTGTGAAAGGCATCCAAAAGGGAGTGCAAAAGTGCCACAACATGGTTGCTTTCACGGCTTTTTCCTTGGCAAGAAGCTTAACACCTGGCTGATTTCCCTTCCCAGGGTTACTGTTAGTCTTAGGACTAGGGCTAGGATTTTTTAAACTAGGAAGCCCTTAGATCCAGGCACACTGCAGCTGTTCAAGGCATCCCAAGGGGAGTACTAAAGTGCAACAATATGGCAGCTTTCACAGCTTTTTCCTTGGCACCATCCCTATACCTAGGCTGTTTTATCTGCCTAGGGTTAGGGTTAGGGTTCAGCCTAGGGCTTGGAGTTTTTTAACCAGGAAGCCCTGAGTTCCAGGCTTACTGCATCTGCCAAAGGCATACCAAAGGGAGTGCAAAAGTGCCACAACATGGCTGCTTTCACAGCTTTTCCCTTAGGAAGAACCCTAATACGCGGCTGATTTACCTTCCTAAGGTTAGTGTTAGGCTTAGGCCTAGGACTTTTAAAGCCAGGAAGCCCTGGGCTCCAGGCACACTGCAGCTGTTAAAGGCATCCCAAGAGGGCCGCAGAAGTGACACAACTTGGCTGCCACTGCTTCTATTCTCATGAGACCATCCTGAACCTTAGGCTGATTTTCCTTCCTAGGGTTAAGGTTTGAGTTACGCCTAGGGTAAGAGTTCTATTAACCGGAACAACCTGAGTTCCAAGAACACAGCAGCTGCGAAGGACTAGCCAAGAAGAGCGCAAAAGTATCACAACGTGCCTCCCTCCACAGCTTTTTCCTTGGGGACATGCCTAATTCCTGGCTGATTTGCCTTTCTCGTCTTAGGGTTGGGGTTTGGCCTAGGGCTGGGATATTTTTAACCAGGAAGCCCTGAGTTCCAGGCTTACTTCATCTGCCAAAGGCATCCCAAAGGGTGTGCAAAAGTGCCACAACATGGCTGCTTTCACGGCTTTTCCCTTAGGAGGAACCCTAATACCCGGCTGATTTACCTTCTTAGGGTTACTGTTAGGCTTAGGCCTAGGACTTTTAAAACCAGGAAGCCCTGGGCTCCAGGCACACTGCATCTGCGAAAGGCATCCCAAGGGGAGCCCAAAAGTGACACAACTTGGCTGCCACCACTGATATTTCCATGAGACCATCCCGAACCATAGGCTGATTTTCCTTCCTAGGGTTAAGGTTTGAGTTACGCCTAGGGTAAGGGTTCTATTAACCAGAAAGACCTGAGTTCCAAGAACACAGCAGCTGCGAAGGACTAGCCAAGAAGAGCGCAAAAGTACCACAACATGCCTGCCTCCACAGCTTTTTCCTTGGGGACATGCCTAATTCCTGGCTGATTTGCCTTTCTCGTCTTAGGGTTGGGGTTCGGCCTAGGGCTAGGATTTTTTTAACTAGGAAGCCCTGAGTTCCAGGCTTACTTCATCTGCAAAAAGCATCCCAAAGGGAGTGCAGAAGTGCCACAACATGGCTGCTTTCACGGCTTTTCCCTTAGGAAGAACCCTAATACGCGGCTGATTTACCTTCCTAGGGTTACTGTTAGGCTTCGGCCTAGGACTTTTAAAACCAGGAAGCCCTGGGCTCCAGGCACACGCAGCTGCGAAAGGCATCCCAAGGGGAGCGCAAAAGTGACACAACTTGGCTGCCTCTGCTTCTATTCTCATGAGACCATCCCGAACCATAGGCTGATTTTCCTTCCTAGGGTTAAGGTTTGAGTTAAGCCTAGGGTAAGAGCTCTATTAACCAGAAAGCCCTGAGTTCCAAGAACACAGCAGCTGCGAAGGACTACCCAAGAAGAGCGCAAAAGTACCACAACATGCCTGCCTCCACAGCTTTTTCCTTGGGGACAAGCCTAATTCCTGGCTGATTTGCCTTTCTCGTCTTAGGGCTGGGGTTAGGCCTAGGGCTAGGATTTTTTTAACTAGGAAGCCCTGAGTTCCAGGCATACTGCAGCTGTTCAAGGCATCCCAAGGGGAGTGCAAAAGTGCAACAACATGGCAGCTTTCACAGCTTTTTCCTTGGTACCATCCCTATACCTAGGCTGATTTATCTGCCTAGGGTTAGGGTTAGGGTTCAGCCTAGGGCTTGGGGTTTTTAACCAGGAAGCCCTGAGTTCCAGGCTTACTGCATCTGCCAAAGGCATCCCAAAGGGAGTGCCAAAGTGCCACAACATGGCTGCTTTCACGGCTTTTCCCTTAGGAAGCACCCTAATACCCGGCTGATTTACCTTCCTAGGGTTACTGTTAGGCTTAGGCCTAGGACTTTTAAAACCAGGAAGCCCTGGGCTCCAGGCACACTGCAGCTGCGAAAGGCATCCCAAGGGGAGCGCAAAAGTGACACAACTTGGCTGCCACCACTGATATTTCCATGAGACCATCCCGAACCATAGGCTGATTTTCCTTCCTAGGGTTAAGTTTTGAGTTACGCCTAGGGTAAGGGTCCTATTAACCAGAAAGCCCTGAGTTCCAAGAACACAGCAGCTGCGAAGGACTAGCCAAGAAGAGCGCAAAAGTACCACAACATGCCTGCCTCCACAGCTTTTTCCTTGGGGACATGCCTAATTCCTGGCTGATTTGCCTTTCTCGTCTTAGGGTTGGGGTTCGGCCTAGGGCTAGGATTTTTTTAACTAGGAAGCCCTGAGTTCCAGGCTTACTTCATCTGCCAAAGGCATCCCAAAGGGAGTGCAAAAGTGCCACAACATGGCTGCTTTCACAGCTTTTCCCTTAGGAAGAACCCTAATACGCGGCTGATTTACATTCCTAGGGTTACTGTTAGGCTTAGGCCTAGGGCTAGGATTTTTAAAACTAGGAAGCCCTTAGATCCAGGCACACTGCAGCTGTTCAAGGCATCCCAAGGGGAGTACAAAAGTGCAACAACATGGCAGCTTTCACAGCTTTTTCCTTGGCACCATCCCTATACCTAGGCTGATTTATCTGCCTAGGGTTAGGGTTAGGCTTCAGCCTAGGGCTTGGAGTTTTTTAACCTGGAAGCCCTGAGTTCCAGGCTTACTGCATCTGCCAAAGGCATCCCAAAGGGTGTGCAGAAGTGCCACAACATGGCTGCTTTCACGGCTTTTCTCTTAGGAAGAACCCCTAATACGCGGCTGATTTACCTTCCTAGAGTTACTGTTAGGCTTAGGCCTAGGACTTTTAAAACCAGGAAGCCCTGGGCTCCAGGCACACTGCAGCTGTTAAAGGCATCCCAAGAGGGCCGCAGAAGTGACACAACTTGCCTGCCTCTGCTTCTATTCTCATGAGACCATCCTGAACCATAGGCTGATTTTCCTTCCTAGGGTTATGGTTTGAGTTACGCCTAGGGTAAGGGTTCTATAAACCAGAAAGACCTGAGTTCCAAGAACACAGCAGCTGCGAAGGACTACCCAAGAAGAGCGCAAAAGTACCACAACATGCCTGCCTCCACAGCTTTTTCCTTGGGGACATGCCTAATTCCTGGCTGATTTGCCTTTCTCGTCTTAGGGTTGGGGTTCGGCCTAGGGCTACGATATTTTTAACTAGGAAGCCCTGAGTTCCAGGCTTACTTCATCTGCCAAAGGCATCCCACAGGGTGTGCAAAAGTGCCACAACATGGCTGCTTTCACGGCTTTTCCCTTAGGAAGAACCCTAATACGCGGCTGATTTACCTTCCCAGGGTTACTGTTAGGCTTAGGCCTAGGACTTTTAAAACCAGGAAGCCCTGGGCTCCAGGCACACTGGAGCTGTGAAAGGCATCCCAAAGGGAGTGCAGAAGTGCCACAACATGGTTGCTTTCACTGCTTTTTCCTTGGCAAGAAGCTTAACACCTGGCTGATTTCCCTTCCCAGGGTTACTGTTAGTCTTAGGACTAGGGCTAGGATTTTGTAACATAGGAAGCCCTTAGATCCAGGCACACTGCAGCTGTTCAAGGCATCCCAAGGGGAGTACTAAAGTGCAACAATATGGCAGCTTTCACAGCTTTTTCCTTGGCACCATCCCTATACCTAGGCTGTTTTATCTGCCTAGGGTTAGGGTTAGGGTTCAGCCTAGGGCTTGGAGTTTTTTAACCAGGAAGCCCTGAGTTCCAGGCTTACTGCATCTGCCAAAGGCATCCCAAAGGGAGTGCAAAAGTGCCACAACATGGCTGCTTTCACAGCTTTTCCCTTAGGAAGAACCCTAATACGCGGCTGATTTACCTTCCTAAGGTTACTGTTAGGCTTAGGCCTAGGACTTTTAAAGCCAGGAAGCCCTGGGCTCGAGGCACACTGCAGCTGTTAAAGGCATCCCAAGAGGGCCGCAAAAGTGACACAACTTGGCTGCCTCTGCTTCTATTCTCATGAGACCATCCTGAACCATAGGCTGATTTTCCTTCCTAGGGTTAAGGTTTGAGTTACGCCTAGGGTAAGAGTTCTATTAACCAGAACGACCTGAGTTCCAAGAACACAGCAGCTGCGAAGGACTAGCCAAGAAGAGCGCAAAAGTACCACAACATGCCTGCCTCCACAGCTTTTTCCTTGGGGACATGCCTAATTCCTGGCTGATTTGCCTTTCTCGTCTTAGGGCTGGGGTTAGGCCTAGGGCTGGGATATTTTTAACTAGGAAGCCCTGAGTTCCAGGCTTACTTCATCTGCCAAAGGCATCCCAAAGGGAGTGCAGAAGTGCCACAACATGGCTGCTTTCACGGCTTTTCCCTTAGGAAGAACCCTAATACGCGGCTGATTTACCTTCCTAGGGTTACTGTTAGGCTTAGGCCTAGGACTTCTAAAACCAGGAAGCCCTGGGCTCCAGGCACATGCAGCTGTTAAAGGCATCCCAAGAGGGCTGCAGAAGTGACACAACTTGGCTGCCTCTGCTGCTATTCTCATGAGACCATCCCGAACCATAGGCTGATTTTCCTTCCTAGGGTTAAGGTTTGAGTTACGCCTAGGGTAAGGGTTCTATTAACCAGAAAGCCCTGAGTTCCAAGAACACAGCAGCTGCGAAGGACTTCCCAAGAAGTGCGCAAAAGTACCACAACATGCCTGCCTCCACAGCTTTTTCCTTGGGGACATGCCTAATTCCTGGCTGATTTGCCTTTCTCGTCTTAGGGTTGGGGTTCGGCCTGTGGCTAGGATTTTAAAAATCAGGAAGCCCTGAGTTCCAGGCACACTGGAGCTGTGAAAGGCATCCAAATGGGAGTGCAAAAGTGCCACAACATGGTTGCTTTCACGGCTTTTTCCTTGGCAAGAAGCTTAACACCTGGCTGATTTCCCTTCCCAGGGTTACTGTTAGGCTTAGGCTTAGGGCAAGGATTTTCAAAACTAGGAAGCCCTTAGATCCAGGCACACTGCAGCTGTTCAAGGCATCCCAAGGGGAGTACAAAAGTGCAACAACATGGCAGCTTTCACAGCTTTCTCCTTGGTACCATCCCTATACCTAGGCTGATTTATCTGCCTAGGGTTAGGGTTAGGGTTCAGCCTAGGGCTTGGAGTTTTTTAACCAGGAAGCCCTGAGTTCCAGGCTTACTGCATCTGCCAAAGGCATACCAAAGGGAGTGCAAAAGTGCCACAACATGGCTGCTTTCACGGCTTTTCCCTTAGGAAGAACCCTAATACCCGGCTGATTTACCTTCCTAGGGTTACTGTTAGGCTTAGGACTAGGACTTTTAAAACCAGGAAGCCCTGGGCTCCAGGCACACTGCAGCTGCGAAAGGCATCCCAAGGGGAGCGCAAAAGTGACACAACTTGGCTGCCACCACTGATATTTCCATGAGACCATCCCGAATAATAGGCTGATTTTCCTTCCTAGGGTTAAGGTTTGAGTTACGCCTAGGGTAAGGGTTCTATTAACCAGAAAGCCCTGAGTTCCAAGAACACAGCAGCTGCGAAGGACTAGCCAAGAAGAGCGCAAAAGTACCACAACATGCCTGCCTCCACAGCTTTTTCCTTGGGGACATGCCTAATTCCTGGCTGATTTGCCTTTCTCGTCTTAGGGTTGGGGTTCGGCCTAGGGCTAGGATTTTTTTAACTAGGAAGCCCTGAGTTCCAGGCTTACTTCATCTGCCAAAGGCATCCCAAAGGGAGTGCAGAAGTGCCACAACATGGCTGCTTTCACGGCTTTTCCCTTAGGAAGAACCCTAATACGCGGCTGATTTACCTTCCTAGGGTTACTGTTAGGCTTAGGCCTAGGACTTTTAAAACCAGGAAGCCCTGGGCTCCAGGCACACTGCAGCTGCGAAAGGCATCCCAAGGGGAGCGCAATAGTGACACAACTTGGCTGCCTCTGCTTCTATTCTCATGAGACCATCCCGAACCATAGGCTGATTTTCCTTCCTAGGGTTAAGGTTTGAGTTACGCCTAGGGTAAGGGTTCTATTAACCAGAAAGCCCTGAGTTCCAAGAACACAGCAGCTGCGAAGGACTACCCAAGAAGAGCGCAAAAGTACCACAACATGCCTGCCTCCACAGCTTTTTCCTTGAGGACATGCCTAATTCCTGGCTGATTTGCCTTTCTCGTCTTAGGGTTGGGGTTCGGCCTAGGGCTAGGATTTTTTTAACTAGGAACCCCTGAGTTCCAGGCTTACTTCATCTGCCAAAGGCATCCCAAAGGGAGTGCAGAAGTGCCACAACATGGCTGCTTTCACGGCTTTTCCCTTAGGAAGAACCCTAATACGCGGCTGATTTACCTTCCTAGGGTTACTGTTAGGCTTAGGCCTAGGACTTTTAAAACCAGGAAGCCCTGGGCTCCAGGCACACTGCAGCTGCGAAAGGCATCCCAAGGGGAGCGCAAAAGTGACACAACTTGGCAGCTTTCACAGCTTTTTCCTTGGCACCATGCCTATACCTTAGCTGTTTTATCTGCCTAGGGTTAGGGTTAGTGTTCAGCCTAGGGCTTGGAGATTTTTAACCAGGAAGCCCTGAGTTCCAGGCTTACTGCATCTGCCAAAGGCATCCCAAAGGGAGTGCAAAAGTGCCACAACATGGCTGCTTTCACAGCTTTTCCCTTAGGAAGAACCCTGATACCTGGCTGATTTACATTCCTAGGGTTACTGTTAGGCTTAGGCCTAGGACTTTTAAAACCAGGAAGCCCTGGGCTCCAGGCACACTGCAGCTGTTAAAGGCATCCCAAGAGGGCCGCAGAAGTGACACAACTTGGCTGCCTCTGCTTCTATTCTCATGAGACCATCCTGAACCATAGGCTGATTTTCCTTCCTAGGGTTAAGGTTTGAGTTACGCCTGGAGTAAGGGTCCTATTAACCAGAAAGCCCTGAGTTCCAAGAACACAGCAGCTGCGAAGGACTACCCAAGAAGAGCGCAAAAGTACCACAACATGCCTGCCTCCACAGCTTTTTCCTTGGGGACATGCCTAATTCCTGGCTGATTTGCCTTTCTCGTCTTAGGGTTGGGGTTCGGCCTAGGGCTAGGATTTTTTTAACTAGGAAGCCCTGAGTTCCAGGCTTACTTCATCTGCAAAAAGCATCCCAAAGGGAGTGCAAAAGTGCCACAACATGGCTGCTTTCACGGCTTTTCCCTTAGGAAGAACCCTAATACGCGGCTGATTTACCTTCCTAGGGTTACTGTTAGGCTTAGGCCTAGGACTTTTAAAACCAGGAAGCCCTGGGCTCCAGGCACACTGCAGCTGCGAAAGGCATCCCAAGGGGAGCGCAAAAGTGACACAACTTGGCTGCCACCACTGATATTTCCATGAGACCATCCCGAACCATAGGCTGATTTTCCTTCCTAGGGTTAAGGTTTGAGTTACGCCTGGGGTAAGGGTTCTATTAACCAGAAAGCCCTGAGTTCCAAGAACACAGCAGCTGCGAAGGACTTCCCAAGAAGAGCGCAAAAGTACCACAACATGCCTGCCTCCACAGCTTTTTCCTTGGGGACATGCCTAATTCCTGGCTGATTTGCCTTTCTCGTCTTAGGGTTGGGGTTCGGCCTAGGGCTAGGATTTTTAAAATCAGGAAGCCCTGAGTTCCAGGCACACTGGAGCTGTGAAAGGCATCCAAAAGTGAGTGCAAAAGTGCCACAACATGGTTGCTTTCACGGCTTTTTCCTTGGCAAGAAGCTTAACACCTGGCTGATTTCCCTTCCCAGGGTTACTTTTAGTCTTAGGACTAGGGCTAGGATTTTTTAAACTAGGAAGCCCTTAGATCCAGGCACACTGCAGCTGTTCAAGGCATCCCAAGGGGAGTACTAAAGTGCAACAATATGGCAGCTTTCACAGCTTTTTCCTTGGCACCATCCCTATACCTAGGCTGTTTTATCTGCCTAGGGTTAGGGTTAGGGTTCAGCCTAGGGCTTGGAGTTTTTTAACCAGGAAGCCCTGAGTTCCAGGCTTACTGCATCTGCCAAAGGCATACCAAAGGGAGTGCAAAAGTGCCACAACATGGCTGCTTTCACAGCTTTTCCCTTAGGAGGAACCCTAATACGCGGCTGATTTACCTTCCTAAGGTTAGTGTTAGGCTTAGGCCTAGGACTTTTAAAGCCAGGAAGCCCTGGGCTCCAGGCACACTGCAGCTGTTAAAGGCATCCCAAGAGGTCCGCAGAAGTGACACAACTTGGCTGCCTCTGCTTCTATTCTCATGAGACCATCCTGAACCTTAGGCTGATTTTCCTTCCTAGGGTTAAGGTTTGAGTTACGCCTAGGGTAAGAGTTCTATTAACCGGAACAACCTGAGTTCCAAGAACACAGCAGCTGCGAAGGACTAGCCAAGAAGAGCGCAAAAGTATCACAACGTGCCTCCCTCCACAGCTTTTTCCTTGGGGACATGCCTAATTCCTGGCTGATTTGCCTTTCTCGTCTTAGGGTTGGGGTTCGGCCTAGGGCTGGGATATTTTTAACTAGGAAGCCCTGAGTTCCAGTCTTACTTCATCTGCCAAAGGCATCCCAAAGGGTGTGCAAAAGTGCCACAACATGGCTGCTTTCACGGCTTTTCCCTTAGGAAGAACCCTAATACCCGGCTGATTTACCTTCTTAGGGTTACTGTTAGGCTTAGGCCTAGGACTTTTAAAACCAGGAAGCCCTGGGCTCCAGGCACACTGCAGCTGCGAAAGGCATCCCAAGGGGAGCCCAAAAGTGACACAACTTGGCTGCCACCACTGATATTTCCATGAGACCATCCCGAACCATAGGCTGATTTTCCTTCCTAGGGTTAAGGTTTGAGTTACGCCTAGGGTAAGGGTTCTATTAACCAGAAAGACCTGAGTTCCAAGAACACAGCAGCTGCGAAGGACTAGCCAAGAAGAGCGCAAAAGTACCACAACATGCCTGCCTCCACAGCTTTTTCCTTGGGGACATGCCTAATTCCTGGCTGATTTGCCTTTCTCGTCTTAGGGTTGGGGTTCGGCCTAGGGCTAGGATTTTTTTAACTAGGAAGCCCTGAGTTCCAGGCTTACTTCATCTGCAAAAAGCATCCCAAAGGGAGTGCAGAAGTGCCACAACATGGCTGCTTTCACGGCTTTTCCCTTAGGAAGAACCCTAATACGCGGCTGATTTACCTTCCTAGGGTTACTGTTAGGCTTCGGCCTAGGACTTTTAAAACCAGGAAGCCCTGGGCTCCAGGCACACGCAGCTGCGAAAGGCATCCCAAGGGGAGCGCAAAAGTGACACAACTTGGCTGCCTCTGCTTCTATTCTCATGAGACCATCCCGAACCATAGGCTGATTTTCCTTCCTAGGGTTAAGGTTTGAGTTAAGCCTAGGGTAAGAGCTCTATTAACCAGAAAGCCCTGAGTTCCAAGAACACAGCAGCTGCGAAGGACTAGCCAAGAAGAGCGCAAAAGTACCACAACATGCCTGCCTCCACAGCTTTTTCCTTGGGGACATGCCTAATTCCTGGCTGATTTGCCTTTCTCGTCTTAGGGTTGGGGTTCGGCCTAGGGCTAGGATTTTTTTAACTAGGAAGCCCTGAGTTCCAGGCTTACTGCATCTGCCAAAGGCATCCCAAAGGGAGTGCAGAAGTGCCACAACATGGCTGCTTTCACGGCTTTTCCCTTAGGAAGAACCCTAATACGCGGCTGATTTACCTTCCTAGGGTTACTGTTAGGCTTAGGCCTAGGACTTCTAAAACCAGGAAGCCCTGGGCTCCAGGAACATGCAGCTGTTAAAGGCATCCCAAGAGGGCTGCAGAAGTGACACAACTTGGCTGCCTCTGCTGCTATTCTCATGAGACCATCCCGAACCATAGGCTGATTTTCCTTCCTAGGGTTAAGGTTTGAGATACGCCTGGGGTAAGGGTTCTATTAACCAGAAAGCCCTGAGTTCCAAGAACACAGCAGCTGCGAAGGACTTCCCAAGAAGAGCGCAAAAGTACCACAACATGCCTGCCTCCACAGCTTTTTCCTTGGGGACATGCCTAATTCCTGGCTGATTTGCCTTTCTCGTCTTAGGGTTGGGGTTCGGCCTAGGGCTAGGATATTTTTAACTAGGAAGCCCTGAGATCCAGGCTTACTTCATCTGCCAAAAGGCATCCCAAAGGGAGTGCAGAAGTGCCACAACATGGCTGCTTTCACGGCTTTTCCCTTAGGAAGAACCCTAATACCCGGCTGATTTACCTTCCTAGGGTTACTGTTAGGCTTAGGCCTAGGACTTTTAAAACCAGGAAGCCCTGGGCTCCAGGCACACTGCAGCTGCGAAAGGCATCCCAAGGGGAGCGCAAAAGTGACACAACTTGGCAGCTTTCACAGCTTTTTCCTTGGCACCATGCCTATACCTTAGCTGTTTTATCTGCCTAGGGTTAGGGTTAGTGTTCAGCCTAGGGCTTGGAGATTTTTAACCAGGAAGCCCTGAGTTCCAGGCTTACTGCATCTGCCAAAGGCATCCCAAAGGGAGTGCAAAAGTGCCACAACATGGCTGCTTTCACAGCTTTTCCCTTAGGAAGAACCCTGATACCTGGCTGATTTACATTCCTAGGGTTACTGTTAGGCTTAGGCCTAGGACTTTTAAAACCAGGAAGCCCTGGGCTCCAGGCACACTGCAGCTGTTAAAGGCATCCCAAGAGGGCCGCAGAAGTGACACAACTTGGCTGCCTCTGCTTCTATTCTCATGAGACCATCCTGAACCATAGGCTGATTTTCCTTCCTAGGGTTAAGGTTTGAGTTACACCTGGAGTAAGGGTCCTATTAACCAGAAAGCCCTGAGTTCCAAGAACACAGCAGCTGCGAAGGACTACCCAAGAAGAGCGCAAAAGTACCACAACATGCCTGCCTCCACAGCTTTTTCCTTGGGGACATGCCTAATTCCTGGCTGATTTGCCTTTCTCGTCTTATGGTTGGGGTTCGGCCTAGGGCTAGGATTTTTTTAACTAGGAAGCCCTGAGTTCCAGGCTTACTTCATCTGCCAAAAGCATCCCAAAGGGAGTGCAGAAGTGCCACAACATGGCTGCTTTCACGGCTTTTCCCTTAGGAAGAACCCTAATACGCGGCTGATTTACCTTCCTAGGGTTACTGTTAGGCTTAGGCCTAGGACTTTTAAAACCAGGAAGCCCTGGGCTCCAGGCACACTGCAGCTGCGAAAGGCATCCCAAGGGGAGCGCAAAAGTGACACAACTTGGCTGCCACCACTGATATTTCCATGAGACCATCCCGAACCATAGGCTGATTTTCCTTCCTAGGGTTAAGGTTTGAGTTACGCCTGGGGTAAGGGTTCTATTAACCAGAAAGCCCTGAGTTCCAAGAACACAGCAGCTGCGAAGGACTTCCCAAGATGAGCGCAAAAGTACCACAACATGCCTGCCTCCACAGCTTTTTCCTTGGGGACATGCCTAATTCCTGGCTGATTTGCCTTTCTCGTCTTAGGGTTGGGGTTCGGCCTAGGGCTAGGATTTTTAAAATCAGGAAGCCCTGAGTTCCAGGCACACTGGAGCTGTGAAAGGCATCCAAAAGGGAGTGCAAAAGTGCCACAACATGGTTGCTTTCACGGCTTTTTCCTTGGCAAGAAGCTTAACACCTGGCTGATTTCCCTTCCCAGGGTTACTGTTAGTCTTAGGACTAGGGCTAGGATTTTTTAAACTAGGAAGCCCTTAGATCCAGGCACACTGCAGCTGTTCAAGGCATCCCAAGGGGAGTACTAAAGTGCAACAATATGGCAGCTTTCACAGCTTTTTCCTTGGCACCATCCCTATACCTAGGCTGTTTTATCTGCCTAGGGTTAGGGTTAGGGTTCAGCCTAGGGCTTGGAGTTTTTTAACCAGGAAGCCCTGAGTTCCAGGCTTACTGCATCTGCCAAAGGCATACCAAAGGGAGTGCAAAAGTGCCACAACATGGCTGCTTTCACAGCTTTTCCATTAGGAAGAACCCTAATACGCGGCTGATTTACCTTCCTAAGGTTAGTGTTAGGCTTAGGCCTAGGACTTTTAAAGCCAGGAAGCCCTGGGCTCCAGGCACACTGCAGCTGTTAAAGGCATCCCAAGAGGGCCGCAGAAGTGACACAACTTGGCTGCCACTGCTTCTATTCTCATGAGACCATCCTGAACCTTAGGCTGATTTTCCTTCCTAGGGTTAAGGTTTGAGTTACGCCTAGGGTAAGGGTTCTATTAACCAGAAAGCCCTGAGTTCCAAGAACACAGCAGCTGCGAAGGACTAGCCAAGAAGAGCGCAAAAGTATCACAACGTGCCTCCCTCCACAGCTTTTTCCTTGGGGACATGCCTAATTCCTGGCTGATTTGCCTTTCTCGTCTTAGGGTTGGGGTTCGGCCTAGGGCTGGGATATTTTTAACCAGGAAGCCCTGAGTTCCAGGCTTACTTCATCTGCCAAAGGCATCCCAAAGGGTGTGCAAAAGTGCCACAACATGGCTGCTTTCACGGCTTTTCCCTTAGGAGGAACCCTAATACCCGGCTGATTTACCTTCTTAGGGTTACTGTTAGGCTTAGGCCTAGGACTTTTAAAACCAGGAAGCCCTGGGCTCCAGGCACACTGCATCTGCGAAAGGCATCCCAAGGGGAGCCCAAAAGTGACACAACTTGGCTGCCACCACTGATATTTCCATGAGACCATCCCGAACCATAGGCTGATTTTCCTTCCTAGGGTTAAGGTTTGAGTTACGCCTAGGGTAAGGGTTCTATTAACCAGAAAGACCTGAGTTCCAAGAACACAGCAGCTGCGAAGGACTAGCCAAGAAGAGCGCAAAAGTACCACAACATGCCTGCCTCCACAGCTTTTTCCTTGGGGACATGCCTAATTCCTGGCTGATTTGCCTTTCTCGTCTTAGGGTTGGGGTTCGGCCTAGGGCTAGGATTTTTTTAACTAGGAAGCCCTGAGTTCCAGGCTTACTTCATCTGCAAAAAGCATCCCAAAGGGAGTGCAGAAGTGCCACAACATGGCTGCTTTCACGGCTTTTCCCTTAGGAAGAACCCTAATACGCGGCTGATTTACCTTCCTAGGGTTACTGTTAGGCTTCGGCCTAGGACTTTTAAAACCAGGAAGCCCTGGGCTCCAGGCACACGCAGCTGCGAAAGGCATCCCAAGGGGAGCGCAAAAGTGACACAACTTGGCTGCCTCTGCTTCTATTCTCATGAGACCATCCCGAACCATAGGCTGATTTTCCTTCCTAGGGTTAAGGTTTGAGTTAAGCCTAGGGTAAGAGCTCTATTAACCAGAAAGCCCTGAGTTCCAAGAACACAGCAGCTGCGAAGGACTACCCAAGAAGAGCGCAAAAGTACCACAACATGCCTGCCTCCACAGCTTTTTCCTTGGGGACATGCCTAATTCCTGGCTGATTTGCCTTTCTCGTCTTAGGGCTGGGGTTAGGCCTAGGGCTAGGATTTTTTTAACTAGGAAGCCCTGAGTTCCAGGCATACTGCAGCTGTTCAAGGCATCCCAAGGGGAGTGCAAAAGTGCAACAACATGGCAGCTTTCACAGCTTTTTCCTTGGTACCATCCCTATACCTAGGCTGATTTATCTGCCTAGGGTTAGGGTTAGGGTTCAGCCTAGGGCTTGGGGTTTTTAACCAGGAAGCCCTGAGTTCCAGGCTTACTGCATCTGCCAAAGGCATCCCAAAGGGAGTGCCAAAGTGCCACAACATGGCTGCTTTCACGGCTTTTCCCTTAGGAAGCACCCTAATACCCGGCTGATTTACCTTCCTAGGGTTACTGTTAGGCTTAGGCCTAGGACTTTTAAAACCAGGAAGCCCTGGGCTCCAGGCACACTGCAGCTGCGAAAGGCATCCCAAGGGGAGCGCAAAAGTGACACAACTTGGCTGCCACCACTGATATTTCCATGAGACCATCCCGAACCATAGGCTGATTTTCCTTCCTAGGGTTAAGGTTTGAGTTACGCCTAGGGTAAGGGTCCTATTAACCAGAAAGCCCTGAGTTCCAAGAACACAGCAGCTGCGAAGGACTAGCCAAGAAGAGCGCAAAAGTACCACAACATGCCTGCCTCCACAGCTTTTTCCTTGGGGACATGCCTAATTCCTGGCTGATTTGCCTTTCTCGTCTTAGGGTTGGGGTTCGGCCTAGGGCTAGGATTTTTTTAACTAGGAAGCCCTGAGTTCCAGGCTTACTTCATCTGCCAAAGGCATCCCAAAGGGAGTGCAAAAGTGCCACAACATGGCTGCTTTCACAGCTTTTCCCTTAGGAAGAACCCTAATACGCGGCTGATTTACATTCCTAGGGTTACTGTTAGGCTTAGGCCTAGGGCTAGGATTTTTAAAACTAGGAAGCCCTTAGATCCAGGCACACTGCAGCTGTTCAAGGCATCCCAAGGGGAGTACAAAAGTGCAACAACATGGCAGCTTTCACAGCTTTTTCCTTGGCACCATCCCTATACCTAGGCTGATTTATCTGCCTAGGGTTAGGGTTAGGCTTCAGCCTAGGGCTTGGAGTTTTTTAACCTGGAAGCCCTGAGTTCCAGGCTTACTTCATCTGCCAAAGGCATCCCAAAGGGAGTGCAAAAGTGCCACAACATGGCTGCTTTCACGGCTTTTCCCTTAGGAAGAACCCTAATACGCGGCTGATTTACCTTCCTAGGGTTACTGTTAGGATTAGGCCTAGGACTTTTAAAACCAGGAAGCCCTGGGCTCCAGGCACACTGCAGCTGCGAAAGGCATCCCAAGGGGAGCGCAAAAGTGACACAACTTGGCTGCCACTACTTATATTTCCATGAGACCAATCTGAACCATAGGCTGATTTTCCTTCCTAGGGTTAAGGTTTGAGTTACGCCTGGGGTAAGGGTTCTATTAACCAGAAAGCCCTGAGTTCCAAGAACACAGCAGCTGCGAAGGACTTCCCAAGATGAGCGCAAAAGTACCACAACATGCCTGCCTCCACAGCTTTTTCCTTGGGGACATGCCTAATTCCTGGCTGATTTGCCTTTCTCGTCTTAGGGTTGGGGTTCGGCCTAGGGCTAGGATTTTTAAAATCAGGAAGCCCTGAGTTCCAGGCACACTGGAGCTGTGAAAGGCATCCAAAAGGGAGTGCAAAAGTGCCACAACATGGTTGCTTTCACGGCTTTTTCCTTGGCAAGAAGCTTAACACCTGGCTGATTTCCCTTCCCAGGGTTACTGTTAGTCTTAGGACTAGGGCTAGGATTTTTTAAACTAGGAAGCCCTTAGATCCAGGCACACTGCAGCTGTTCAAGGCATCCCAAGGGGAGTACTAAAGTGCAACAATATGGCAGCTTTCACAGCTTTTTCCTTGGCACCATCCCTATACCTAGGCTGTTTTATCTGCCTAGGGTTAGGGTTAGGGTTCAGCCTAGGGCTTGGAGTTTTTTAACCAGGAAGCCCTGAGTTCCAGGCTTACTGCATCTGCCAAAGGCATACCAAAGGGAGTGCAAAAGTGCCACAACATGGCTGCTTTCACAGCTTTTCCCTTAGGAAGAACCCTAATACGCGGCTGATTTACCTTCCTAAGGTTAGTGTTAGGCTTAGGCCTAGGACTTTTAAAGCCAGGAAGCCCTGGGCTCCAGGCACACTGCAGCTGTTAAAGGCATCCCAAGAGGGCCGCAGAAGTGACACAACTTGGCTGCCACTGCTTCTATTCTCATGAGACCATCCTGAACCTTAGGCTGATTTTCCTTCCTAGGGTTAAGGTTTGAGTTACGCCTAGGGTAAGGGTTCTATTAACCAGAAAGCCCTGAGTTCCAAGAACACAGCAGCTGCGAAGGACTAGCCAAGAAGAGCGCAAAAGTATCACAACGTGCCTCCCTCCACAGCTTTTTCCTTGGGGACATGCCTAATTCCTGGCTGATTTGCCTTTCTCGTCTTAGGGTTGGGGTTCGGCCTAGGGCTGGGATATTTTTAACCAGGAAGCCCTGAGTTCCAGGCTTACTTCATCTGCCAAAGGCATCCCAAAGGGTGTGCAAAAGTGCCACAACATGGCTGCTTTCACGGCTTTTCCCTTAGGAGGAACCCTAATACCCGGCTGATTTACCTTCTTAGGGTTACTGTTAGGCTTAGGCCTAGGACTTTTAAAACCAGGAAGCCCTGGGCTCCAGGCACACTGCATCTGCGAAAGGCATCCCAAGGGGAGCCCAAAAGTGACACAACTTGGCTGCCACCACTGATATTTCCATGAGACCATCCCGAACCATAGGCTGATTTTCCTTCCTAGGGTTAAGGTTTGAGTTACGCCTAGGGTAAGGGTTCTATTAACCAGAAAGACCTGAGTTCCAAGAACACAGCAGCTGCGAAGGACTAGCCAAGAAGAGCGCAAAAGTACCACAACATGCCTGCCTCCACAGCTTTTTCCTTGGGGACATGCCTAATTCCTGGCTGATTTGCCTTTCTCGTCTTAGGGTTGGGGTTCGGCCTAGGGCTAGGATTTTTTTAACTAGGAAGCCCTGAGTTCCAGGCTTACTTCATCTGCAAAAAGCATCCCAAAGGGAGTGCAGAAGTGCCACAACATGGCTGCTTTCACGGCTTTTCCCTTAGGAAGAACCCTAATACGCGGCTGATTTACCTTCCTAGGGTTACTGTTAGGCTTCGGCCTAGGACTTTTAAAACCAGGAAGCCCTGGGCTCCAGGCACACGCAGCTGCGAAAGGCATCCCAAGGGGAGCGCAAAAGTGACACAACTTGGCTGCCTCTGCTTCTATTCTCATGAGACCATCCCGAACCATAGGCTGATTTTCCTTCCTAGGGTTAAGGTTTGAGTTAAGCCTAGGGTAAGAGCTCTATTAACCAGAAAGCCCTGAGTTCCAAGAACACAGCAGCTGCGAAGGACTACCCAAGAAGAGCGCAAAAGTACCACAACATGCCTGCCTCCACAGCTTTTTCCTTGGGGACATGCCTAATTCCTGGCTGATTTGCCTTTCTCGTCTTAGGGCTGGGGTTAGGCCTAGGGCTAGGATTTTTTTAACTAGGAAGCCCTGAGTTCCAGGCATACTGCAGCTGTTCAAGGCATCCCAAGGGGAGTGCAAAAGTGCAACAACATGGCAGCTTTCACAGCTTTTTCCTTGGTACCATCCCTATACCTAGGCTGATTTATCTGCCTAGGGTTAGGGTTAGGGTTCAGCCTAGGGCTTGGGGTTTTTAACCAGGAAGCCCTGAGTTCCAGGCTTACTGCATCTGCCAAAGGCATCCCAAAGGGAGTGCCAAAGTGCCACAACATGGCTGCTTTCACGGCTTTTCCCTTAGGAAGCACCCTAATACCCGGCTGATTTACCTTCCTAGGGTTACTGTTAGGCTTAGGCCTAGGACTTTTAAAACCAGGAAGCCCTGGGCTCCAGGCACACTGCAGCTGCGAAAGGCATCCCAAGGGGAGCGCAAAAGTGACACAACTTGGCTGCCACCACTGATATTTCCATGAGACCATCCCGAACCATAGGCTGATTTTCCTTCCTAGGGTTAAGGTTTGAGTTACGCCTAGGGTAAGGGTCCTATTAACCAGAAAGCCCTGAGTTCCAAGAACACAGCAGCTGCGAAGGACTAGCCAAGAAGAGCGCAAAAGTACCACAACATGCCTGCCTCCACAGCTTTTTCCTTGGGGACATGCCTAATTCCTGGCTGATTTGCCTTTCTCGTCTTAGGGTTGGGGTTCGGCCTAGGGCTAGGATTTTTTTAACTAGGAAGCCCTGAGTTCCAGGCTTACTTCATCTGCCAAAGGCATCCCAAAGGGAGTGCAAAAGTGCCACAACATGGCTGCTTTCACAGCTTTTCCCTTAGGAAGAACCCTAATACGCGGCTGATTTACATTCCTAGGGTTACTGTTAGGCTTAGGCCTAGGGCTAGGATTTTTAAAACTAGGAAGCCCTTAGATCCAGGCACACTGCAGCTGTTCAAGGCATCCCAAGGGGAGTACAAAAGTGCAACAACATGGCAGCTTTCACAGCTTTTTCCTTGGCACCATCCCTATACCTAGGCTGATTTATCTGCCTAGGGTTAGGGTTAGGCTTCAGCCTAGGGCTTGGAGTTTTTTAACCTGGAAGCCCTGAGTTCCAGGCTTACTTCATCTGCCAAAGGCATCCCAAAGGGAGTGCAAAAGTGCCACAACATGGCTGCTTTCACGGCTTTTCCCTTAGGAAGAACCCTAATACGCGGCTGATTTACCTTCCTAGGGTTACTGTTAGGATTAGGCCTAGGACTTTTAAAACCAGGAAGCCCTGGGCTCCAGGCACACTGCAGCTGCGAAAGGCATCCCAAGGGGAGCGCAAAAGTGACACAACTTGGCTGCCACTACTTATATTTCCATGAGACCAATCTGAACCATAGGCTGATTTTCCTTCCTAGGGTTAAGGTTTGAGTTACGCCTAGGGTAAGGGTTCTATTAACCAGAAAGCCCTGAGTTCCAAGAACACAGCAGCTGCGAAGGACTAGCCAAGAAGAGCGCAAAAGTACCACAACATGCCTGCCTCCACAGCTTTTTCCTTGGGGACATGCCTAATTCCTGGCTGATTTGCCTTTCTCGTCTTAGGGTTGGGGTTCGGCCTAGGGCTAGGATTTTTAAAATCAGGAAGCCCTGAGTTCCAGGCACACTGGAGCTGTGAAAGGCATCCAAAAGGGAGTGCAAAAGTGCCACAACATGGCTGCTTTCACGGCTTTTTCCTTGGCAAGAAGCTTAACACCAGGCTGATTTCCCTTCCTAGGGTTACTGTTAGGCTTAGGCCTAGGACTTTTAAAACCAGGAAGCCCTGGGCTCCAGGCACACTGCAGCTGTTAAAGGCATCCCAAGAGGGCTGCAGAAGTGACACAACTTGGCTGCCTCTGCTGCTATTCTCATGAGACCATCCCGAACCATAGGCTGATTTTCCTTCCTAGGGTTAAGGTTTGAGTTACGCCTGGGGTAAGGGTTCTATTAACCAGAAAGCCCTGAGTTCCAAGAACACAGCAGCTGCGAAGGACTAGCCAAGAAGAGCGCAAAAGTACCACAACATGCATGCCTCCACAGCTTTTTCCTTGGGGACATGCCTAATTCCTGGCTGATTTGCCTTTCTCGTCTTAGGGTTGGGGTTCGGCCTAGGGCTAGGATATTTTTAACTAGGAAGCCCTGAGTTCCAGGCTTACTTCATCTGCAAAAAGCATCCCAAAGGGAGTGCAGAAGTGCCACAACATGGCTGCTTTCACGGCTTTTCCCTTAGGATGAACCCTAATACCCGGCTGATTTACCTTCCTAGGGTTACTGTTAGGCTTAGGCCTAGGACATTTAAAACCAGGAAGCCCTGGGCTCCAGGCACACTGAAGCAGCGAAAGGCATCCCAAGGGGAGCGCAAAAGTGACACAACTTGGCTGCCACCACTGATATTTCCATGAGACCATCCCGAACCATAGGCTGATTTTCCTTCCTAGGGTTAAGGTTTGAGTTACGCCTAGGGTAAGGGTTCTATTAACCAGAAAGCCCTGAGTTCCAAGAACACAGCAGCTGCGAAGGACTAGCCAAGAAGAGCGCAAAAGTACCACAACATGCCTGCCTCCACAGCTTTTTCCTTGGGGACATGCCTAATTCCTGGCTGATTTGCCTTTCTCGTCTTAGGGTTGGGGTTCGGCCTAGGGCTAGGATTTTTTTAACTAGGAAGCCCTGAGTTCCAGGCTTACTTCATCTGCCAAAGGCATCCCAAAGGGAGTGCAAAAGTGCCACAACATGGCTGCTTTCACGGCTTTTCCCTTAGGAAGAGCCCTAATACCCGGCTGATTTACCTTCCTATGGTTACTGTTAGGCTTAGGCCTAGGACTTTTAAAACCAGGAAGCCCTGGGCTCCAGGCACACTGCAGCTGTTAAAGGCATCCCAAGAGGGCCGCAGAAGTGACACAACTTGGCTGCCTCTGCTGCTATTCTCATGAGACCATCCCGAACCATAGGCTGATTTTCTTTCCTAGGGTTAAGGTTTGAGTTACGCCTAGGGTAAGGGTTCTATTAACCAGAAAGCCCTGAGTTCCAAGAACACAGCAGCTGCGAAGGACTACCCAAGAAGAGCGCAAAAGTACCACAACATGCCTGCCTCCACAGCTTTTTCCTTGGGGACATGCCTAATTCCTGGCTGATTTGCCTTTCTCGTCTTAGGGTTGGGGTTCGGCCTAGGGCTAGGATTTTTTTAACTAGGAAGCCCTGAGTTCCAGGCTTACTTCATCTGCCAAAGGCATCCCAAAGGGAGTGCAAAAGTGCCACAACATGGCTGCTTTCACGGCTTTTCCCTTAGGAAGAACCCTAATACGCGGCTGATTTACCTTCCTAGGGTTACTGTTAGGCTTAGGCCTAGGACTTTTAAAACCAGGAAGCCCTGGGCTCCAGGCACACTGCAGCTGCGAAAGGCATCCCAAGGGGAGCGCAAAAGTGACACTACTTGGCTGCCACTACTGATATTTCCATGAGACCATCCTGAACCATAGGCTGATTTTCCTTCCTAGGGTTAAGGTTTGAGTTACGCCTAGGGTAAGGGTTCTATTAACCAGAAAGCCCTGAGTTCCAAGAACACAGCAGCTGCGGAGGACTACCCAAGAAGAGCGCAAAAGTACCACAACATGCCTGCCTCCACAGCTTTTTCCTTGGGGACATGCCTAATTCCTGGCTGATTTGCCTTTCTCGTCTTAGGGTTGGGGTTCGGCCTAGGGCTAGGATTTTTAAAATCAGGAAGCCCTGAGTTCCAGGCACACTGGAGCTGTGAAAGGCATCCAAAAGGGAGTGCAAAAGTGCCACAACATGGCTGCTTTCACGGCTTTTCCCTTAGGAAGAACCCTAATACGCGGCTGATTTACCTTCCTAGGGTTACTGTTAGGCTTAGGCCTAGGACTTTTAAAACCAGGAAGCCCTGGGCTCCAGGCACACTGCAGCTGCGAAAGGCATCCCAAGGGGAGCGCAAAAGTGACACAACTTGGCTGCCTCTGCTGCTATTCTCATGAGACCATCCCGAACCATAGGCTGATTTTCCTTCCTAGGGTTAAGGTTTGAGTTACGCCTGGGGTAAGGGTTCTATTAACCAGAAAGCCCTGAGTTCCAAGAACACAGCAGCTGCGAAGGACTACCCAAGAAGAGCGCAAAAGTACCACAACATGCCTGCCTCCACAGCTTTTTCCTTGGGGACATGCCTAATTCCTGGCTGATTTGCCTTTCTCGTCTTAGGGTTGGGGTTCGGCCTAGGGCTAGGATATTTTTAACTAGGAAGCCCTGAGTTCCAGGCTTACTTCATCTGCAAAAAGCATCCCAAAGGGAGTGCAGAAGTGCCACAACATGGCTGCTTTCACGGCTTTTCCCTTAGGATGAACCCTAATACCCGGCTGATTTACCTTCCTAGGGTTACTGTTAGGCTTAGGCCTAGGACATTTAAAACCAGGAAGCCCTGGGCTCCAGGCACACTGAAGCAGCGAAAGGCATCCCAAGGGGAGCGCAAAAGTGACACAACTTGGCTGCCACCACTGATATTTCCATGAGACCATCCCGAACCATAGGCTGATTTTCCTTCCTAGGGTTAAGGTTTGAGTTACGCCTGGGGTAAGGGTTCTATTAACCAGAAAGCCCTGAGTTCCAAGAACACAGCAGCTGCGAAGGACTAGCCAAGAAGAGCGCAAAAGTACCACAACATGCCTGCCTCCACAGCTTTTTCCTTGGGGACATGCCTAATTCCTGGCTGATTTGCCTTTCTCGTCTTAGGGTTGGGGTTCGGCCTAGGGCTAGGATTTTTTTAACTAGGAAGCCCTGAGTTCCAGGCTTACTTCATCTGCCAAAGGCATCCCAAAGGGAGTGCAAAAGTGCCACAACATGGCTGCTTTCACGGCTTTTCCCTTAGGAAGAACCCTAATACCCGGCTGATTTACCTTCCTAGGGTTACTGTTAGGCTTAGGCCTAGGACTTTTAAAACCAGGAAGCCCTGGGCTCCAGGCACACTGCAGCTGTTAAAGGCATCCCAAGAGGGCCGCAGAAGTGACACAACTTGGCTGCCTCTGCTGCTATTCTCATGAGACCATCCCGAACCATAGGCTGATTTTCCTTCCTAGGGTTAAGGTTTGACTTACGCCTAGGGTAAGGGTTCTATTAACCAGAAAGCCCTGAGTTCCAAGAACACAGCAGCTGTGAAGAACTACCCAAGAAGAGCGCAAAAGTACCACAACATGCCTGCCTCCACAGCTTTTTCCTTGGGGACATGCCTAATTCCTGGCTGATTTGCCTTTCTCGTCTTAGGGTTGGGGTTCGGCCTAGGGCTAGGATTTTTAAAATCAGGAAGCCCTGAGTTCAAGCCACACTGGAGCTGTGAAAGGCATCCAAAAGGGAGTGCAAAAGTGCCACAAAATGGCTGCTTTCCCGGCTTTTTCCTTGGCAAGAAGCCTAATTCCTGGCTGATTTCCCTTCCCAGGGTTACTGTTAGGCTTAGGCCTAAGGCTAGGATTTTTAAAACTAGGAAGCCCTTAGATCCAGGCACACTGCAGCTGTTCAAGGCATCCCAAGGGGAGTACAAAAGTGCAACAACATGGCAGCTTTCACAGCTTTTTCCTTGGCACCATGCCTATACCTTGGCTGTTTTATCTGCCTAGGGTTAGGGTTAGGGTTCAGCCTAGGGCTTGGAGTTTATTAACCAGGAAGCCCTGAGTTCCAGGCTTACTGCATCTGCCAAAGGCATCCCAAAGGGAGTGCAAAAGTGCCACAACATGGCTGCTTTCACAGCTTTTCCCTTAGGAAGAACCCTAATACGCGGCTGATTTACCTTCCTAGGGTTACTGTTAGGCTTAGGCCTAGGACTTTTAAAAGCAGGAAGCCCTGGGCTCCAGGCACACTGCAGCTGTTAAAGGCATCCGAAGAGGGCCGCAGAAGTGACACAACTTGGCTGCCTCTGCTTCTATTCTCATGAGACCATCATGAACCATAGGATGATTTTCCTTCCTAGGGTTAAGGTTTGAGTTACGCCTAGGGTAAGAGTTCTATTAACCAGAAAGACCTGAGTTCCAAGAACACAGCAGCTGCGAAGGACTACCCAAGAAGAGCGCAAAAGTACCACAACATGCCTGCCTCCACAGCTTTTTCCTTGGGGACATGCCTAATTCCTGGCTGATTTGCCTTTCTCGTCTTAGGGTTGGGGTTCGGCCTAGGGCTAGGATTTTTTTAACTAGGAAGCCCTGAGTTCCAGGCTTACTTCATCTGCCAAAGGCATCCCAAAGGGAGTGCAAAAGTGCCACAACATGGCTGCTTTCACGGCTTTTCCCTTAGGAAGAACCCTAATACGCGGCTGATTTACCTTCCTAGGGTTACTGTTAGGCTTAGGCCTAGGACTTTTAAAACCAGGAAGCCCTGGGCTCCAGGCACACTGCAGCTGCGAAAGGCATCCCAAGGGGAGCGCAAAAGTGACACTACTTAGCTGCCACCACTGATATTTCCATGAGACCATCCCGAACCATAGGCTGATTTTCCTTCCTAGGGTTAATGTTTGAGTTACGCCTAGGGTAAGGGTCCTATTAACCAGAAAGCCCTGAGTTCCAAGAACACAGCAGCTGCGAAGGACTACCCAAGAAGAGCGCAAAAGTACCACAACATGCCTGCCTCCACAGCTTTTTCCTTGGGGACATGCCTAATTCCTGGCTGATTTGCCTTTCTCGTCTTAGGGTTGGGGTTCGGCCTAGGGCTAGGATTTTTTTAACTAGGAAGCCCTGAGTTCCAGGCTTACTTCATCTGCCAAAGGCATCCCAAAGGGAGTGCAAAAGTGCCACAACATGGCTGCTTTCACGGCTTTTCCCTTAGGAAGAACCCTAATACCCAGCTGATTTACCTTCCTAGGGTTACTGTTAGGCTTAGGCCTAGGACTTTTAAAACCAGGAAGCCCTGGGCTCCAGGCACACTGCAGCTGTTAAAGGCATCCCAAGAGGGCCGCAGAAGTGACACAACTTGGCTGCCTCTGCTGCTATTCTCACGAGACCATCCTGAACCATAGGCTGATTTTCCTTCCTTGGGTTAAGGTTTGAGTTACGCCTAGGGTAAGGGTTCTATTAACCAGAAAGCCCTGAGTTCCAAGAACACGGCAGCTGCGAAGGACTAGCCAAGAAGAGCGCAAAAGTACCACAACATGCCTGCCTCCACAGCTTTTTCCTTGGGGACATGCCTAATTCCTGGCTGATTTGCCTTTCTTTCTTAGGGTTGGGGTTCGGCCTAGGGCTAGGATTTTTAAAATCAGGAAGCCCTGAGTTCCAGGCACACTGGAGCTGTGAAAGGCATCCAAAAGGGAGTGCAAAAGTGCCACAACATGGCTGCTTTCATGGCTTTTTCCTTGGCAAGAAGCTTAACACCAGGCTGATTTCCCTTCCCTTGGTTACTGTTAGGCTTAGGCCTAGGGCTAGGATTTTTAAAACTAGGAAGCCCTTAGCTCCAGGCACACTGCAGCTGTTCAAGGCATCCCAAGGGGAGTACAAAAGTGCAACAACATGGCAGCTTTCACAGCTTTTTCCTTGGCACCATCCCTATACCTAGGCTGATTTATCTGCCTAGGGTTAGGGTTAGGGTTCAGCCTAGGGCTTGGAGTTTTTTAACAAGGAAGCCCTGAGTTCCAGGCTTACTGCACCTGCCAAAGGCATCCCAAAGGGAGTGCAAAAGTGCCACAACATGGCTGCTTTCACAGCTTTTCCCTTAGGTAGAACCCTAATACGCGGCTGATTTACCTTCCTAGGGTTACTGTTAGGCTTAGGCCTAGGACTTTTAAAACCAGGAAGCCCTGGGCTCCAGGCACACTGCAGCTGCGAAAGGCATCCCAAGGGGAGCGCAAAAGTGACACAACTTGGCTGCCACCACTGATATTTCCATGAGACCATCCCGAACCATAGGCTGATTTTCCTTCCTAGGGTTAAGGTTTGAGTTACGCCTAGGGTAAGGGTCCTATTAACCAGAAAGCCCTGAGTTCCAAGAACACAGCAGCTGCGAAGGACTACCCAAGAAGAGCGCAAAAGTACCACAACATGCCTGCCTCCACAGCTTTTTCCTTGGGGACATGCCTAATTCCTGGCTGATTTGCCTTTCTCGTCTTAGGGTTGGGGTTCGGCCTAGGGCTAGGATTTTTTTAACTAGGAAGCCCTGAGTTCCAGGCTTACTTCATCTGCCAAAGGCATCCCAAAGGGAGTGCAAAAGTGCCACAACATGGCTGCTTTCACGGCTTTTCCCTTAGGAAGAACCCTAATACGCGGCTGATTTACCTTCCTAGGGTTACTGTTAGGCTTAGGCCTAGGACTTTTAAAACCAGGAAGCCCTGGGCTCCAGGCACACTGCAGCTGCGAAAGGCATCCCAAGGGGAGCGCAAAAGTGACACTACTTAGCTGCCACTACTGATATTTCCATGAGACCATCCCGAACCATAGGCTGATTTTCCTTCCTAGGGTTAATGTTTGAGTTACGCCTAGGGTAAGTGTTCTATTAACCAGAAAGCCCTGAGTTCCAAGAACACAGCAGCTGCGAAGGACTAGCCAAGAAGAGCGCAAAAGTACCACAACATGCCTGCCTCCACAGCTTTTTCCTTGGGGACATGCCTAATTCCTGGCTGATTTGCCTTTCTCGTCTTAGGGTTGGGGTTCGGCCTAGGGCTAGGATTTTTTTAACTAGGAAGCCCTGAGTTCCAGGCTTAATTCATCTGCCAAAGGCATCCCAAAGGGAGTGCAAAAGTGCCACAACATGGCTGCTTTCACGGCTTTTCCCTTAGGAAGAACCCTAATACCCAGCTGATTTACCTTCCTAGGGTTACTGTTAGGCTTAGGCCTAGGACTTTTAAAACCAGGAAGCCCTGGGCTCCAGGCACACTGCAGCTGTTAAAGGCATCCCAAGAGGGCCGCAGAAGTGACACAACTTGGCTGCCTCTGCTGCTATTCTCACGAGACCATCCTGAACCATAGGCTGATTTTCCTTCCTTGGGTTAAGGTTTGAGTTACGCCTAGGGTAAGGGTTCTATTAACCAGAAAGCCCTGAGTTCCAAGAACACGGCAGCTGCGAAGGACTAGCCAAGAAGAGCGCAAAAGTACCACAACATGCCTGCCTCCACAGCTTTTTCCTTGGGGACATGCCTAATTCCTGGCTGATTTGCCTTTCTTTCTTAGGGTTGGGGTTCGGCCTAGGGCTAGGATTTTTAAAATCAGGAAGCCCTGAGTTCCAGGCACACTGGATCTGTGAAAGGCATCCAAAAGGGAGTGCAAAAGTGCCACAACATGGCTGCTTTCACGGCTTTTTCCTTGGCAAGAAGCTTAACACCAGGCTGATTTCCCTTCCCTTGGTTACTGTTAGGCTTAGGCCTAGGGCTAGGATTTTTAAAACTAGGAAGCCCTTAGATCCAGGCACACTGCAGCTGTTCAAGGCATCCCAAGGGGAGTACAAAAGTGCAACAACATGGCAGCTTTCACAGCTTTTTCCTTGGCACCATGCCTATACCTTGGCTGTTTTATCTGCCTAGGGTTAGGGTTAGGGTTCAGCCTAGGGCTTGGAGTTTTTTAACCAGGAAGCCCTGAGTTCCAGGCTTACTGCATCTGCCAAAGGCATCCCAAAGGGAGTGCAAAAGTGCCACAACATGGCTGCTTTCACAGCTTTTCCCTTAGGAAGAACCCTAATACCCGGCTGATTTACCTTCCTAGGGTTACTGTTAGGCTTAGGCCTAGGACTTTTAAAACCAGGAAGCCCTGGGCTCCAGGCACACTGCAGCTGCGAAAGGCATCCCAAGGGGAGCGCAAAAGTGACACAACTTGGCTGCCACCACTGATATTTCCATGAGACCATCCCGAACCATAGGCTGATTTTCCTTCCTAGGGTTAAGGTTTGAGTTACGCCTAGGGTAAGGGTCCTATTAACCAGAAAGCCCTGAGTTCCAAGAACACAGCAGCTGCGAAGGACTACCCAAGAAGAGCGCAAAAGTACCACAACATGCCTGCCTCCACAGCTTTTTCCTTGGGGACATGCCTAATTCCTGGCTGATTTGCCTTTCTCGTCTTAGGGTTGGGGTTCGGCCTAGGGCTAGGATTTTTAAAATCAGGAAGCCCTGAGTTCCAGGCACACTGGAGCTGTGAAAGGTATCCAAAAGGGAGTGCAAAAGTGCCACAACATGGTTGCTTTCACGGCTTTTTCCTTGGCAAGAAGCTTAACACCAGGCTGATTTCCCTTCCCTTGGTTACTGTTAGGCTTAGGCCTAGGGCTAGGATTTTTAAAACTAGGAAGCCCTTAGATCCAGGCACACTGCATCTGTTCAAGGCATCCCAAGGGGAGTACAAAAGTGCAACGACATGGCAGCTTTCACAGCTTTTTCCTTGGCACCATGCCTATACCTTGGCTGTTTTATCTGCCTAGGGTTAGGGTTAGGGTTCAGCCTAGGGCTTGGAGTTTTTTAACCAGGAAGCCCTGAGTTCCAGGCTTACTGCATCTGCCAAAGGCATCCCAAAGGGAGTGCAAAAGTGCCACAACATGGCTGCTTTCACAGCTTTTCCCTTAGGAAGAACCCTAATACCCGGCTGATTTACCTTCCTAGGGTTACTGTTAGGCTTAGGCCTAGGACTTTTAAAACCAGGAAGCCCTGGGCTCCAGGCACACTGCAGCTGTTAAAGGCATCCCAAGAGGGCCGCAGAAGTGACCAACTTGGCTGCCTCTGCTTCTATTCTCATGAGACCATCCTGAACCATAGGCTGATTTTCCTTCCTAGGGTTAAGGTTTAAGTTTCGCCTAGGGTAGGAGTTCTATTAACCAGAAAGACCTGAGTTCCAAGAACACAGCAGCTGCGAAGGACTAGCCAAGAAGAGCGCAAAAGTACCACAACATGCGTGCCTCCACAGCTTTTTCCTTGGGGACATGCCTAATTCCTGGCTGATTTGCCTTTCTCGTCTTAGGGTTGGGGTTCGGCCTAGGGCTAGGATATTTTTAACTAGGAATCCCTGAGTTCCAGGCTTACTGCATCTGCCAAAGGCATCCCAAAGGGAGTGCAGAAGTGCCACAACATGGCTGCTTTCACGGCTTTTCCCTTAGGAAGAACCCTAATACCCGGCTGATTTACCTTCCCAGGGTTACTGTTAGGCTTAGGCCTAGGACTTTTAAAACCAGGAAGCCCTGGGCTCCAGGCACACTGCAGCTGCGAAAGGCATCCCAAGGGGAGCGCAAAAGTGACACAACTTGGCTGCCACCACTGATATTTCCATGAGACCATCCCGAACCATAGGCTGATTTTCCTTCCCAGGGTTAAGGTTTGAGTTACGCTTAGGGTAAGAGTTCTATTAACCAGAAAGCCCTGAGTTCCAAGAACACAGCAGCTGCGAAGGATTACCCAAGAAGAGCGCAAAAGTACCACAACATGCCTGCCTCCACAGCTTTTTCCTTGGGGACATGCCTAATTCCTGGCTGATTT
This sequence comes from Ammospiza maritima maritima, assembly GCA_036010785.1. Taxonomy (NCBI): domain Eukaryota; kingdom Metazoa; phylum Chordata; class Aves; order Passeriformes; family Passerellidae; genus Ammospiza; species Ammospiza maritima. Next base: position 267,054 of record JAYKTQ010000489.1, read on the forward strand.
GCCTTTCTCGTCTTAGGGTTGGGGTTCGGGCTAGGGCTAGGATTTTTAAAATCAGGAAGCCCTGAGTTCCAGGCACACTGGAGCTGTGAAAGGCATCCAAAAGGGAGTGCAAAAGTGCCACAACATGGTTGCTTTCACGGCTTTTTCCTTTGCAAGAGGCTTAACACCAGGCTGATTTCCCTACCCTTGGTTACTGTTAGGCTTAGGCCTAGGGCTAGGATTTTTAAAACTAGGAAGCCCTTAGATCCAGGCACACTGCATCTGTTCAAGGCATCCCAAGGGGAGTACAAAAGTGCAACAACATGGCAGCTTTCACAGCTTTTTCCTTGGCACCATGCCTATACCTTGGCTGTTTTATCTGCCTAGGGTTAGGGTTAGGGTTCAGCCTAGGGCTTGGAGTTTTTTAACCAGGAAGCCCTGAGTTCCAGGCTTACTGCATCTGCCAAAGGCATCCCAAAGGGAGTGCAAAAGTGCCACAACATGGCTGCTTTCACAGCTTTTCCCTTAGGAAGAACCCTAATACCCGGCTGATTTACCTTCCTAGGGTTACTGTTAGGCTTAGGCCTAGGACTTTTAAAACCAGGAAGCCCTGGGCTCCAGGCACACTGCAGCTGTTAAAGGCATCCCAAGAGGGCCGCAGAAGTGACCAACTTGGCTGCCTCTGCTTCTATTCTCATGAGACCATCATGAACCATAGGCTGATTTTCCTTCCTAGGGTTAAGGTTTGAGTTACGCCTAGGGTAAGAGTTCTATTAACCAGAAAGACCTGAGTTCCAAGAACACAGCAGCTGCGAAGGACTAGCCAAGAAGAGCACAAAAGTACCACAACATGCCTGCCTCCACAGCTTTTTCCTTGGGGACATGCCTAATTCCTGGCTGATTTGCCTTTCTCGTCTTAGGGTTGGGGTTCGGCCTAGGGCTAGGATATTTTTAACTAAGAAGCCCTGAGTTCCAGGCTTACTGCATCTGCCAAAGGCATCCCAAAGGGAGTGCAGAAGTGCCACAACATGGCTGCTTTCACGGCTTTTCCCTTAGGAAGAACCCTAATACGCGGCTGATTTACCTTCCCAGGGTTACTGTTAGGCTTAGGCCTAGGACTTTTAAAACCAGGAAGCCCTGGGCTCCAGGCACACTGCAGCTGCGAAAGGCATCCCAAGGGGAGCGCAAAAGTGACACAACTTGGCTGCCACCACTGATATTTCCATGAGACCATCCCGAACCATAGGCTGATTTTCCTTCCTAGGGTTAAGGTTTGAGTTACGCTTAGGGTAAGAGTTCTATTAACCAGAAAGCCCTGAGTTTCTAGAACACAGCAGCTGCGAAGGACTAGCCAAGAAGAGCGCAAAAGTACCACAACATGCCTGCCTCCACAGCTTTTTCCTTGGGGACATGCCTAATTCCTGGCTGATTTGCCTTTCTCGTCTTAGGGTTGGGGTTCGGGCTAGGGCTAGGATTTTTAAAATCAGGAAGCCCTGAGTTCCAGGCACACTGGAGCTGTGAAAGGCATCCCAAACGGAGTGCAAAAGTGCCACAACATGGTTGCTTTCACGGCTTTTTCCTTGGCAAGAGGCTTAACACCAGGCTGATTTCCCTAACCTTGGTTACTGTTAGGCTTAGGCCTAGGGCTAGGATTTTTAAAACTAGGAAGCCCTTAGATCCAGGCACACTGCAGCTGTTCAAGGCATCCCAAGGGGAGTACCAAAGTGCAACAACATGGCAGCTTTCACAGCTTTTTCCTTGGCACCATGCCTATACCTTGGCTGTTTTATCTGCCTAGGGTTAGGGTTAGGGTTCAGCCTAGGGCTTGGAGTTTTTTAACCAGGAAGCCCTGAGTTCCAGGCTTACTGCATCTGCCAAAGGCATCCCAAAGGGAGTGCAAAAGTGCCACAACATGGCTGCTTTCACAGCTTTTCCCTTAGGAAGAACCCTAATACCCGGCTGATTTACCTTCCTAGGGTTACTGTTAGGCTTAGGCCTAGGACTTTTAAAACCAGGAAGCCCTGGGCTCCAGGCACACTGCAGCTGTTAAAGGCATCCCAAGAGGGCCGCAGAAGTGACACAACTTGGCTGCCTCTGCTTCTATTCTCATGAGACCATCCTGAACCATAGGCTGATTTTCCTTCCTAGGGTTAAGGTTTGAGTTTCGCCTAGGGTAGGAGTTCTATTAACCAGAAAGCCCTGAGTTCCAAGAACACAGCAGCTGCGAAGGACTAGCCAAGAAGAGCGCAAAAGTACCACAACATGCCTGCCTCCACAGCTTTTTCCTTGGGGACATGCCTAATTCCTGGCTGATTTGCCTTTCTCGTCTTAGGGTTGGGGTTCGGCCTAGGGCTAGGATATTTTTAACTAAGAAGCCCTGAGTTCCAGGCTTACTGCATCTGCCAAAGGCATCCCAAAGGGAGTGCAGAAGTGCCACAACATGGCTGCTTTCACGGCTTTTCCCTTAGGAAGAACCCTAATACGCGGCTGATTTACCTTCCCAGGGTTACTGTTAGGCTTAGGCCTAGGACTTTTAAAACCAGGAAGCCCTGGGCTCCAGGCACACTGCAGCTGCGAAAGGCATCCCAAGGGGAGCGCAAAAGTGACACAACTTGGCTGCCACCACTGATATTTCCATGAGACCATCCCGAACCATAGGCTGATTTTCCTTCCTAGGGTTAAGGTTTGACTTACGCCTAGGGTAAGGGTTCTATTAACCAGAAAGCCCTGAGTTCCAAGAACACAGCAGCTGCGAAGGACTACCCAAGAAGAGCGCAAAAGTACCACAAAATGCCTGCCTCCACAGCTTTTTCCTTGGGGACATGCCTAATTCCTGGCTGATTTGCCTTTCTCGTCTTAGGGTTGGGGTTCGGGCTAGGGCTAGGATTTTTAAAATCAGGAAGCCCTGAGTTCCAGGCACACTGGAGCTGTGAAAGGCATCCAAAAGGGAGTGCAAAAGTGCCACAACATGGTTGCTTTCACGGCTTTTTCCTTGGCAAGAGGCTTAACACCAGGCTGATTTCCCTACCCTTGGTTACTGTTAGGCTTAGGCCTAGGGCTAGGATTTTTAAAACTAGGAAGCCCTTAGATCCAGGCACACTGCATCTGTTCAAGGCATCCCAAGGGGAGTACAAAAGTGCAACAACATGGCAGCTTTCAAAGCTTTTTCCTTGGCACCATGCCTATACTTTGGCTGTTTTATCTGCCTAGGGTTAGGGTTAGGGTTCAGCCTAGGGCTTGGAGTTTTTTAACCAGGAAGCCCTGAGTTCCAGGCTTACTGCATCTGCCAAAGGCATCCCAAAGGGAGTGCAAAAGTGCCACAACATGGCTGCTTTCACAGCTTTTCCCTTAGGAAGAACCCTAATACCCGGCTGATTTACCTTCCTAGGGTTACTGTTAGGCTTAGGCCTAGGACTTTTAAAACCAGGAAGCCCTGGGCTCCAGGCACACTGCAGCTGTTAAAGGCATCCCAAGAGGGCCGCAGAAGTGACACAACTTGGCTGCCTCTGCTTCTATTCTCATGAGACCATCCTGAACCATAGGCTGATTTTCCTTCCTAGGGTTAAGGTTTGAGTTTCGCCTAGGGTAGGAGTTCTATTAACCAGAAAGACCTGAGTTCCAAGAACACAGCAGCTGCGAAGGACTACCCAAGAAGAGCGCAAAAGTACCACAACATGCCTGCCTCCACAGCTTTTTCCTTGGGGACATGCCTAATTCCTGGCTGATTTGCCTTTCTCGTCTTAGGGTTGGGGTTCGGCCTAGGGCTAGGATATTTTTAACTAGGAAGCCCTGAGTTCCAGGCTTACTGCATCTGCCAAAGGCATCCCAAAGGGAGTGCAGAAGTGCCACAACATGGCTGCTTTCACGGCTTTTCCCTTAGGAAGAACCCTAATACGCGGCTGATTTACCTTCCCAGGGTTACTGTTAGGCTTAGGCCTAGGACTTTTAAAACCAGGAAGCCCTGGGCTCCAGGCACACTGCAGCTGCGAAAGGCATCCCAAGGGGAGCGCAAAAGTGACACAACTTGGCTGCCACCACTGATATTTCCATGAGACCATCCCGAACCATAGGCTGATTTTCCTTCCTAGGGTTAAGGTTTGAGTTACGCTTAGGGTAAGAGTTCTATTAACCAGAAAGCCCTGAGTTCCAAGAACACAGCAGCTGCGAAGGACTACCCAAGAAGAGCGCAAAAGTACCACAACATGCCTGCCTCCACAGCTTTTTCCTTGGGGACATGCCTAATTCCTGGCTGATTTGCCTTTCTCGTCTTAGGGTTGGGGTTCGGTCTAGGGCTAGGATTTTTTTAACTAGGAAGCCCTGAGATCCAGGCTTACTTCATCTGCCAAAGGCATCCCAAAGGGAGTGCAGAAGTGCCACAACATGGCTGCTTTCACGGCTTTTCCCTTAGGATGAACCCTAATACCCGGCTGATTTACCTTCCTAGGGTTACTGTTAGGCTTAGGCCTAGGACATTTAAAACCAGGAAGCCCTGGGCTCCAGGCACACTGAAGCAGCGAAAGGCATCCCAAGGGGAGCGCAAAAGTGACACAACTTGGCTGCCACCACTGATATTTCCATGAGACCATCCCGAACCATAGGCTGATTTTCCTTCCTAGGGTTAAGGTTTGAGTTACGCCTGGGGTAAGGGTTCTATTAACCAGAAAGCCCTGAGTTCCAAGAACACAGCAGCTGCGAAGGACTAGCCAAGAAGAGCGCAAAAGTACCACAACATGCCTGCCTCCACAGCTTTTTCCTTGGGGACATGCCTAATTCCTGGCTGATTTGCCTTTCTCGTCTTAGGGTTGGGGTTCGGCCTAGGGCTAGGATTTTTTTAACTAGGAAGCCCTGAGTTCCAGGCTTACTTCATCTGCCAAAGGCATCCCAAAGGGAGTGCAAAAGTGCCACAACATGGCTGCTTTCACGGCTTTTCCCTTAGGAAGAACCCTAATACCCGGCTGATTTACCTTCCTAGGGTTACTGTTAGGCTTAGGCCTAGGACTTTTAAAACCAGGAAGCCCTGGGCTCCAGGCACACTGCAGCTGTTAAAGGCATCCCAAGAGGGCCGCAGAAGTGACACAACTTGGCTGCCTCTGCTTCTATTCTCATGAGACCATCCCGAACCATAGGCTGATTTTCCTTCCTAGGGTTAAGGTTTGACTTACGCCTAGGGTAAGGGTTCTATTAACCAGAAAGCCCTGAGTTCCAAGAACACAGCAGCTGTGAAGAACTACCCAAGAAGAGCGCAAAAGTACCACAACATGCCTGCCTCCACAGCTTTTTCCTTGGGGACATGCCTAATTCCTGGCTGATTTGCCTTTCTCGTCTTAGGGTTGGGGTTCGGCCTAGGGCTAGGATTTTTAAAATCAGGAAGCCCTGAGTTCAAGCCACACTGGAGCTGTGAAAGGCATCCAAAAGGGAGTGCAAAAGTGCCACAAAATGGCTGCTTTCCCGGCTTTTTCCTTGGCAAGAAGCCTAATTCCTGGCTGATTTCCCTTCCCAGGGTTACTGTTAGGCTTAGGCCTAAGGCTAGGATTTTTAAAACTAGGAAGCCCTTAGATCCAGGCACACTGCAGCTGTTCAAGGCATCCCAAGGGGAGTACAAAAGTGCAACAACATGGCAGCTTTCACAGCTTTTTCCTTGGCACCATGCCTATACCTTGGCTGTTTTATCTGCCTAGGGTTAGGGTTAGGGTTCAGCCTAGGGCTTGGAGTTTTTTAACCAGGAAGCCCTGAGTTCCAGGCTTACTGCATCTGCCAAAGGCATCCCAAAGGGAGTGCAAAAGTGCCACAACATGGCTGCTTTCACAGCTTTTCCCTTAGGAAGAACCCTAATACGCGGCTGATTTACCTTCCTAGGGTTACTGTTAGGCTTAGGCCTAGGACTTTTAAAACCAGGAAGCCCTGGGCTCCAGGCACACTGCAGCTGTTAAAGGCATCCCAAGAGGGCCGCAGAAGTGACACAACTTGGCTGCCTCTGCTTCTATTCTCATGAGACCATCATGAACCATAGGATGATTTTCCTTCCTAGGGTTAAGGTTTGAGTTACGCCTAGGGTAAGAGTTCTATTAACCAGAAAGACCTGAGTTCCAAGAACACAGCAGCTGCGAAGGACTACCCAAGAAGAGCGCAAAAGTACCACAACATGCCTGCCTCCACAGCTTTTTCCTTGGGGACATGCCTAATTCCTGGCTGATTTGCCTTTCTCGTCTTAGGGTTGGGGTTCGGCCTAGGGCTAGGATTTTTTTAACTAGGAAGCCCTGAGTTCCAGGCTTACTTCATCTGCCAAAGGCATCCCAAAGGGAGTGCAAAAGTGCCACAACATGGCTGCTTTCACGGCTTTTCCCTTAGGAAGAACCCTAATACGCGGCTGATTTACCTTCCTAGGGTTACTGTTACGCTTAGGCCTAGGACTTTTAAAACCAGGAAGCCCTGGGCTCCAGGCACACTGCAGCTGCGAAAGGCATCCCAAGGGGAGCGCAAAAGTGACACTACTTAGCTGCCACCACTGATATTTCCATGAGACCATCCCGAACCATAGGCTGATTTTCCTTCCTAGGGTTAATGTTTGAGTTACGCCTAGGGTAAGGGTCCTATTAACCAGAAAGCCCTGAGTTCCAAGAACACAGCAGCTGCGAAGGACTACCCAAGAAGAGCGCAAAAGTACCACAACATGCCTGCCTCCACAGCTTTTTCCTTGGGGACATGCCTAATTCCTGGCTGATTTGCCTTTCTCGTCTTAGGGTTGGGGTTCGGCCTAGGGCTAGGATTTTTTTAACTAGGAAGCCCTGAGTTCCAGGCTTACTGCATCTGCCAAAGGCATCCCAAAGGGAGTGCAGAAGTGCCACAACATGGCTGCTTTCACGGCTTTTCCCTTAGGAAGAACCCTAATACCCAGCTGATTTACCTTCCTAGGGTTACTGTTAGGCTTAGGCCTAGGACTTTTAAAACCAGGAAGCCCTGGGCTCCAGGCACACTGCAGCTGTTAAAGGCATCCCAAGAGGGCCGCAGAAGTGACACAACTTGGCTGCCTCTGCTGCTATTCTCACGAGACCATCCTGAACCATAGGCTGATTTTCCTTCCTTGGGTTAAGGTTTGAGTTACGCCTAGGGTAAGGGTTCTATTAACCAGAAAGCCCTGAGTTCCAAGAACACGGCAGCTGCGAAGGACTAGCCAAGAAGAGCGCAAAAGTACCACAACATGCCTGCCTCCACAGCTTTTTCCTTGGGGACATGCCTAATTCCTGGCTGATTTGCCTTTCTTTCTTAGGGTTGGGGTTCGGCCTAGGGCTAGGATTTTTAAAATCAGGAAGCCCTGAGTTCCAGGCACACTGGAGCTGTGAAAGGCATCCAAAAGGGAGTGCAAAAGTGCCACAACATGGCTGCTTTCACGGCTTTTTCCTTGGCAAGAAGCTTAACACCAGTCTGATTTCCCTTCCCTTGGTTACTGTTAGGCTTAGGCCTAGGGCTAGGATTTTTAAAACTAGGAAGCCCTTAGCTCCAGGCACACTGCAGCTGTTCAAGGCATCCCAAGGGGAGTACAAAAGTGCAACAACAGGGCAGCTTTCACAGCTTTTTCCTTGGCACCATCCCTATACCTAGGCTGATTTATCTGCCTAGGGTTAGGGTTAGGGTTCAGCCTAGGGCTTGGAGTTTTTTAACAAGGAAGCCCTGAGTTCCAGGCTTACTGCACCTGCCAAAGGCATCCCAAAGGGAGTGCAAAAGTGCCACAACATGGCTGCTTTCACAGCTTTTCCCTTAGGTAGAACCCTAATACGCGGCTGATTTACCTTCCTAGGGTTACTGTTAGGCTTAGGCCTAGGACTTTTAAAACCAGGAAGCCCTGGGCTCCAGGCACACTGCAGCTGCGAAAGGCATCCCAAGGGGAGCGCAAAAGTGACACAACTTGGCTGCCACCACTGATATTTCCATGAGACCATCCCGAACCATAGGCTGATTTTCCTTCCTAGGGTTAAGGTTTGAGTTACGCCTAGGGTAAGGGTCCTATTAACCAGAAAGCCCTGAGTTCCAAGAACACAGCAGCTGCGAAGGACTAGCCAAGAAGAGCGCAAAAGTACCACAACATGCCTGCCTCCACAGCTTTTTCCTTGGGGACATGCCTAATTCCTGGCTGATTTGCCTTTCTCGTCTTAGGGTTGGGGTTTGGCCTAGGGCTAGGATTTTTTTAACTAGGAAGCCCTGAGTTCCAGGCTTACTTCATCTGCCAAAGGCATCCCAAAGGGAGTGCAAAAGTGCCACAACATGGCTGCTTTCACGGCTTTTCCCTTAGGAAGAACCCTAATACGCGGCTGATTTACCTTCCTAGGGTTACTGTTAGGCTTAGGCCTAGGACTTTTAAAACCAGGAAGCCCTGGGCTCCAGGCACACTGCAGCTGCGAAAGGCATCCCAAGGGGAGCGCAAAAGTGACACTACTTAGCTGCCACCACTGATATTTCCATGAGACCATCCCGAACCATAGGCTGATTTTCCTTCCTAGGGTTAATGTTTGAGTTAGGCCTAGGGTAAGGGTCCTATTAACCAGAAAGCCCTGAGTTCCAAGAACACAGCAGCTGCGAAGGACTAGCCAAGAAGAGCGCAAAAGTACCACAACATGCCTGCCTCCACAGCTTTTTCCTTGGGGACATGCCTAATTCCTGGCTGATTTGCCTTTCTCGTCTTAGGGTTGGGGTTCGGCCTAGGGCTAGGATTTTTTTAACTAGGAAGCCCTGAGTTCCAGGCTTAATTCATCTGCCAAAGGCATCCCAAAGGGAGTGCAAAAGTGCCACAACATGGCTGCTTTCACGGCTTTTCCCTTAGGAAGAACCCCAATACCCAGCTGATTTACCTTCCTAGGGTTACTGTTAGGCTTAGGCCTAGGACTTTTAAAACCAGGAAGCCCTGGGCTCCAGGCACACTGCAGCTGTTAAAGGCATCCCAAGAGGGCCGCAGAAGTGACACAACTTGGCTGCCTCTGCTGCTATTCTCACGAGACCATCCTGAACCATAGGCTGATTTTCCTTCCTTGGGTTAAGGTTTGAGTTACGCCTAGGGTAAGGGTTCTATTAACCAGAAAGCCCTGAGTTCCAAGAACACAGCAGCTGCGAAGGACTAGCCAAGAAGAGCGCAAAAGTACCACAACATGCCTGCCTCCACAGCTTTTTCCTTGGGGACATGCCTAATTCCTGGCTGATTTGCCTTTCTTTCTTAGGGTTGGGGTTCGGCCTAGGGCTAGGATTTTTAAAATCAGGAAGCCCTGAGTTCCAGGCACACTGGAGCTGTGAAAGGCATCCAAAAGGGAGTGCAAAAGTGCCACAACATGGCTGCTTTCACGGCTTTTTCCTTGGCAAGAAGCTTAACACCAGGCTGATTTCCCTTCCCTTGGTTACTGTTAGGCTTAGGCCTAGGGCTAGGATTTTTAAAACTAGGAAGCCCTTAGATCCAGGCACACTGCAGCTGTTCAAGGCATCCCAAGGGGAGTACAAAAGTGCAACAACATGGCAGCTTTCACAGCTTTTTCCTTGGCACCATCCCTATACCTAGGCTGATTTATCTGCCTAGGGTTAGGGTTAGGGTTCAGCCTAGGGCTTGGAGTTTTTTAACCAGGAAGCCCTGAGTTCCAGGCTTACTGCATCTGCCAAAGGCATCCCAAAGGGAGTGCAAATGTGCCACAACATGGCTGCTTTCACAGCTTTTCCCTTAGGTAGAACCCTAATACCCGGCTGATTTACCTTCCTAGGGTTACTGTTAGGCTTAGGCCTAGGACTTTTAAAACCAGGAAGCCCTGGGCTCCAGGCACACTGCAGCTGCGAAAGGCATCCCAAGGGGAGCGCAAAAGTGACACAACTTGGCTGCCACCACTGATATTTCCATGAGACCATCCCGAACCATAGGCTGATTTTCCTTCCTAGGGTTAAGGTTTGAGTTACGCCTAGGGTAAGGGTCCTATTAACCAGAAAGCCCTGAGTTCCAAGAACACAGCAGCTGCGAAGGACTACCCAAGAAGAGCGCAAAAGTACCACAACATGCCTGCCTCCACAGCTTTTTCCTTGGGGACATGCCTAATTCCTGGCTGATTTGCCTTTCTCGTCTTAGGGTTGGGGTTCGGCCTAGGGCTAGGATTTTTAAAATCAGGAAGCCCTGAGTTCCAGGCACACTGGAGCTGTGAAAGGTATCCAAAAGGGAGTGCAAAAGTGCCACAACATGGTTGCTTTCACGGCTTTTTCCTTGGCAAGAAGCTTAACACCAGGCTGATTTCCCTTCCCTTGGTTACTGTTAGGCTTAGGCCTAGGGCTAGGATTTTTAAAACTAGGAAGCCCTTAGATCCAGGCACGCTGCATCTGTTCAAGGCATCCCAAGGGGAGTACTAAAGTGCAATAACATGGCATCTTTCACGGCTTTTTCCTTGGCACCATGCCTATACCTTGGCTGTTTTTTCTGCCTAGGGTTAGGGTTAGGGTTCAGCCTAGGGCTTGGAGTTTTTTAACCAGGAAGCCCTGAGTTCCAGGCTTACTGCATCTGCCAAAGGCATCCCAAAGGGAGTGCAAAAGTGCCACAACATGGCTGCTTTCACAGCTTTTCCCTTAGGAAGAACCCTAATACGCGGCTGATTTACCTTCCTAGGGTTACTGTTAGGCTTAGGCCTAGGACTTTTAAAACCAGGAAGCCCTGGGCTCCAGGCACACTGCAGCTGTTAAAGGCATCCCAAGAGGGCCGCAGAAGTGACACAACTTGGCTGCCTCTGCTTCTATTCTCATGAGACCATCATGAACCATAGGCTGCTTTTCCTTCCTAGGGTTAAGGTTTGAGTTACGCCTAGGGTAAGAGTTCTATTAACCAGAAAGACCTGAGTTCCAAGAACACAGCAGCTGCGAAGGACTAGCCAAGAAGAGCGCAAAAGTACCACAACATGCCTGCCTCCACAGCTTTTTCCTTGGGGACATGCCTAATTCCTGGCTGATTTGCCTTTCTCGTCTTAGGGTTGGGGTTCGGCCTAGGGCTAGGATATTTTTAACTAGGAAGCCCTGAGATCCAGGCTTACTTCATCTGCCAAAAGGCATCCCAAAGGGAGTGCAGAAGTGCCACAACATGGCTGCTTTCACGGCTTTTCCCTTAGGAAGAACCCTAATACCCGGCTGATTTACCTTCCTAGGGTTACTGTTAGGCTTAGGCCTAGGACTTTTAAAACCAGGAAGCCCTGGGCTCCAGGCACACTGCAGCTGCGAAAGGCATCCCAAGGGGAGCGCAAAAGTGACACAACTTGGCTGCCACCACTGATATTTCCATGAGACCATCCCGAACCATAGGCTGATTTTCCTTCCTAGGGTTAAGGTTTGAGTTACGCTTAGGGTAAGAGTTCTATTAACCAGAAAGCCCTGAGTTTCTAGAACACAGCAGCTGCGAAGGACTAGCCAAGAAGAGCGCAAAAGTACCACAACATGCCTGCCTCCACAGCTTTTTCCTTGGGGACATGCCTAATTCCTGGCTGATTTGCCTTTCTCGTCTTAGGGTTGGGGTTCGGGCTAGGGCTAGGATTTTTAAAATCAGGAAGCCCTGAGTTCCAGGCACACTGGAGCTGTGAAAGGCATCCCAAACGGAGTGCAAAAGTGCCACAACATGGTTGCTTTCACGGCTTTTTCCTTGGCAAGAGGCTTAACACCAGGCTGATTTCCCTAACCTTGGTTACTGTTAGGCTTAGGCCTAGGGCTAGGATTTTTAAAACTAGGAAGCCCTTAGATCCAGGCACACTGCAGCTGTTCAAGGCATCCCAAGGGGAGTACCAAAGTGCAACAACATGGCAGCTTTCACAGCTTTTTCCTTGGCACCATGCCTATACCTTGGCTGTTTTATCTGCCTAGGGTTAGGGTTAGGGTTCAGCCTAGGGCTTGGAGTTTTTTAACCAGGAAGCCCTGAGTTCCAGGCTTACTGCATCTGCCAAAGGCATCCCAAAGGGAGTGCAAAAGTGCCACAACATGGCTGCTTTCACAGCTTTTCCCTTAGGAAGAACCCTAATACCCGGCTGATTTACCTTCCTAGGGTTACTGTTAGGCTTAGGCCTAGGACTTTTAAAACCAGGAAGCCCTGGGCTCCAGGCACACTGCAGCTGTTAAAGGCATCCCAAGAGGGCCGCAGAAGTGACACAACTTGGCTGCCTCTGCTTCTATTCTCATGAGACCATCCTGAACCATAGGCTGATTTTCCTTCCTAGGGTTAAGGTTTGAGTTTCGCCTAGGGTAGGAGTTCTATTAACCAGAAAGCCCTGAGTTCCAAGAACACAGCAGCTGCGAAGGACTAGCCAAGAAGAGCGCAAAAGTACCACAACATGCCTGCCTCCACAGCTTTTTCCTTGGGGACATGCCTAATTCCTGGCTGATTTGCCTTTCTCGTCTTAGGGTTGGGGTTCGGCCTAGGGCTAGGATATTTTTAACTAAGAAGCCCTGAGTTCCAGGCTTACTGCATCTGCCAAAGGCATCCCAAAGGGAGTGCAGAAGTGCCACAACATGGCTGCTTTCACGGCTTTTCCCTTAGGAAGAACCCTAATACGCGGCTGATTTACCTTCCCAGGGTTACTGTTAGGCTTAGGCCTAGGACTTTTAAAACCAGGAAGCCCTGGGCTCCAGGCACACTGCAGCTGCGAAAGGCATCCCAAGGGGAGCGCAAAAGTGACACAACTTGGCTGCCACCACTGATATTTCCATGAGACCATCCCGAACCATAGGCTGATTTTCCTTCCTAGGGTTAAGGTTTGAGTTACGCCTAGGGTAAGGGTTCTATTAACCAGAAAGCCCTGAGTTCCAAGAACACAGCAGCTGCGAAGGACTACCCAAGAAGAGCGCAAAAGTACCACAACATGCCTGCCTCCACAGCTTTTTCCTTGGGGACATGCCTAATTCCTGGCTGATTTGCCTTTCTCGTCTTAGGGTTGGGGTTCGGGCTAGGGCTAGGATTTTTAAAATCAGGAAGCCCTGAGTTCCAGGCACACTGGAGCTGTGAAAGGCATCCAAAAGGGAGTGCAAAAGTGCCACAACATGGTTGCTTTCACGGCTTTTTCCTTGGCAAGAGGCTTAACACCAGGCTGATTTCCCTACCCTTGGTTACTGTTAGGCTTAGGCCTAGGGCTAGGATTTTTAAAACTAGGAAGCCCTTAGATCCAGGCACACTGCATCTGTTCAAGGCATCCCAAGGGGAGTACAAAAGTGCAACAACATGGCAGCTTTCAAAGCTTTTTCCTTGGCACCATGCCTATACTTTGGCTGTTTTATCTGCCTAGGGTTAGGGTTAGGGTTCAGCCTAGGGCTTGGAGTTTTTTAACCAGGAAGCCCTGAGTTCCAGGCTTACTGCATCTGCCAAAGGCATCCCAAAGGGAGTGCAAAAGTGCCACAACATGGCTGCTTTCACAGCTTTTCCCTTAGGAAGAACCCTAATACCCGGCTGATTTACCTTCCTAGGGTTACTGTTAGGCTTAGGCCTAGGACTTTTAAAACCAGGAAGCCCTGGGCTCCAGGCACACTGCAGCTGTTAAAGGCATCCCAAGAGGGCCGCAGAAGTGACACAACTTGGCTGCCTCTGCTTCTATTCTCATGAGACCATCCTGAACCATAGGCTGATTTTCCTTCCTAGGGTTAAGGTTTGAGTTTCGCCTAGGGTAGGAGTTCTATTAACCAGAAAGACCTGAGTTCCAAGAACACAGCAGCTGCGAAGGACTACCCAAGAAGAGCGCAAAAGTACCACAACATGCCTGCCTCCACAGCTTTTTCCTTGGGGACATGCCTAATTCCTGGCTGATTTGCCTTTCTCGTCTTAGGGTTGGGGTTCGGCCTAGGGCTAGGATATTTTTAACTAGGAAGCCCTGAGTTCCAGGCTTACTGCATCTGCCAAAGGCATCCCAAAGGGAGTGCAGAAGTGCCACAACATGGCTGCTTTCACGGCTTTTCCCTTAGGAAGAACCCTAATACGCGGCTGATTTACCTTCCCAGGGTTACTGTTAGGCTTAGGCCTAGGACTTTTAAAACCAGGAAGCCCTGGGCTCCAGGCACACTGCAGCTGCGAAAGGCATCCCAAGGGGAGCGCAAAAGTGACACAACTTGGCTGCCACCACTGATATTTCCATGAGACCATCCCGAACCATAGGCTGATTTTCCTTCCTAGGGTTAAGGTTTGAGTTACGCTTAGGGTAAGAGTTCTATTAACCAGAAAGCCCTGAGTTCCAAGAACACAGCAGCTGCGAAGGACTAGCCAAGAAGAGCGCAAAAGTACCACAACATGCCTGCCTCCACAGCTTTTTCCTTGGGGACATGCCTAATTCCTGGCTGATTTGCCTTTCTCGTCTTAGGGTTGGGGTTCGGGCTAGGGCTAGGATTTTTAAAATCAGGAAGCCCTGAGTTCCAGGCACACTGGAGCTGTGAAATGCATCCAAAAGGGAGTGCAAAAGTGCCACAACATGGTTGCTTTCACGGCTTTTTCCTTGGCAAGAGGCTTAACACCAGGCTGATTTCCCTACCCTTGGTTACTGTTGGGCTTAGGCCTAGGGCTAGGATTTTTAAAACTAGGAAGCCCTTAGATCCAGGCACACTGCATCTGTTCAAGGCATCCCAAGGGGAGTACAGAAGTGCAACAACATGGCAGCTTTCACAGCTTTTTCCTTGGCACCATGCCTATACCTTGGCTGTTTTATCTGCCTAGGGTTAGGGTTAGGGTTCAGCCTAGGGCTTGGAGTTTTTTAACCAGGAAGCCCTGAGTTCCAGGCTTACTGCATCTGCCAAAGGCATCCCAAAGGGAGTGCAAAAGTGCCACAACATGGCTGCTTTCACAGCTTTTCCCTTAGGAAGAACCCTAATACCCGGCTGATTTACCTTCCTAGGGTTACTGTTAGGCTTAGGCCTAGGACTTTTAAAACCAGGAAGCCCTGGGCTCCAGGCACACTGCAGCTGTTAAAGGCATCCCAAGAGGGCCGCAGAAGTGACACAACTTGGCTGCCTCTGCTTCTATTCTCATGAGACCATCCTGAACCATAGGCTGATTTTCCTTCCTAGGGTTAAGGTTTGAGTTTCGCCTAGGGTAGGAGTTCTATTAACCAGAAAGCCCTGAGTTCCAAGAACACAGCAGCTGCGAAGGACTAGCCAAGAAGAGCGCAAAAGTACCACAACGCGCCTGCCTCCACAGCTTTTTCCTTGGGGACATGCCTAATTCCTGGCTGATTTGCCTTTCTCGTCTTAGGGTTGGGGTTCGGCCTAGGGCTAGGATATTTTTAACTAGGAAGCCCTGAGTTCCAGGCTTACTTCATCTGCCAAAGGCATCCCAAAGGGTGTGCAAAAGTGCCACAACATGGCTGCTTTCACGGCTTTTCCCTTAGGAAGAACCCTAATACGCGGCTGATTTACCTTCCTAGGGTTACTGTTAGGCTTAGGCCTAGGACTTTTAAAACCAGGAAGCCCTGGGCTCCAGGCACACTGCAGCTGCGAAAGGCATCCCAAGGGGAGCGGAAAAGTGACACAACTTGGCTGCCACCACTGATATTTCCATGACACCATCCCGAACCATAGGCTGATTTTCCTTCCTAGGGTTAAGGTTTGACTTACGCCAAGGGTAAGGGTTCTATTAACCAGAAAGCCCTGAGTTCCAAGAACACTGCAGCTGCGAAGGACTTCCAAAGAAGAGCGCAAAAGTACCACAACATGCCTGCCTCCACAGCTTTTTCCTTGGGGACATGCCTAATTCCTGGCTGATTTGCCTTTCTCGTCTTAGGGTTGGGGTTCGGCCTAGGGCTAGGATTTTTTTAACTAGGAAGCCCTGAGTTCCAGGCTTACTTCATCTGCAAAAAGCATCCCAAAGGGAGTGCAGAAGTGCCACAACATGGCTGCTTTCACGGCTTTTCCCTTAGGAAGAACCCTAATACGCGGCTGATTTACCTTCCTAGGGTTACTGTTAGGCTTAGGCCTAGGACTTTTAAAACCAGGAAGCCCTGGGCTCCAGGCACACTGCAGCTGCGAAAGGCATCCCAAGGGGAGCGCAAAAGTGACACAACTTGGCTGCCACAACTGATATTTCCATGAGACCATCCCGAACCATAGGCTGATTTGTCTTCCTAGGGTTAAGGTTTGAGTTACGCCTAGGGTAAGGGTTCTATTAACCAGAAAGCCCTGAGTTCCAAGAACACAGCAGCTGCGAAGGACTAGCCAAGAAGAGCGCAAAAGTACCACAACATGCCTGCCTCCACAGCTTTTTCCTTGGGGACATGCCTAATTCCTGGCTGATTTGCCTTTCTCGTCTTAGGGTTGGGGTTCGACCTAGGTCTAGGATTTTTTTAACTAGGAAGCCCTGAGTTCCAGGCTTACTGCATCTGCCAAAGGCATCCCAAAGGGAGTGCAGAAGTGCCACAACATGGCTGCTTTCACAGCTTTTCCTTTAGGAAGAACCCTAATACGCGGCTGATTTACCTTCCTAGGGTTACTGTTAGGCTTAGGCCTAGGATTTTAAAACCAGGAAGCCCTGGGCTTTAGGCACATGCAGCTGCGAAAGGCATCCCAAGAGGGCCGCAGAAGTGACACAACTTGGCTGCCTCTGCTTCTATTCTCATGAGACCATCCTGAACCATAGGCTGATTTTCCTTCCTAGGGTTAAAGTTTGAGTTTCGCCTAGGGTAAGAGTTCTATTAACCAGAAAGACCCGAGTTCCAAGAACACAGCAGCTGCGAAGGACTACCCAAGAAGAGCGCAAAAGTACCACAACGCGCCTGCCTCCACAGCTTTTTCCTTGGGGACATGCCTAATTCCTGGCTGATTTGCCTTTCTCGTCTTAGGGTTGGGGTTCGGCCTAGGGCTAGGATTTTTAAAATCAGGAGGCCCTGAGTTCCAGGCACACTGGAGCTGTGAAAGTCATCCAAATGGGAGTGCAAAAGTGCCACAACATGGTTGCTTTCACGGCTTTTTCCTTGGCAAGAAGCTTAACACCAGGCTGATTTCCCTTCCCAGGGTTACTGTTAGGCTTAGGCCTAGGGCAAGGATTTTTAAAACCAGGAAGCCCTGGGCTCCAGGCACACTGCAGCTGTTCAAGGCATCCCAAGGGGAGTACAAAAGTGCAACAACATGGCAGCTTTCACAGCTTTTGCCTTGGCACCATCCCTATACCTAGGCTGTTTTATCTGCCTAGGGTTAGGGTTAGGGTTCAGCCTAGGGCTTGGAGTTTTTTAACCAGGAAGCCCTGAGTTCCAGGCTTACTGCATCTGCCAAAGGCATCCCAAAGGGAGTGCAAAAGTGCCACAACATGGCTGCTTTCACAGCTTTTCCCTTAGGAAGAACCCTAATACCCGGCTGATTTACCTTCCTAGGGTTACTGTTAGGCTTAGGCCTAGGACTTTTAAAACCAGGAAGCCCTGGGCTCCAGGCACACTGCAGCGGTTAAAGGCAACCCAAGAGGGCCGCAGAAGTGACACAACTTGGCTGCCTCTGCTTCTATTCTCATGAGACCATCCTGAACCATAGGCTGATTTTCCTTCCTAGGGTTAAGGTTTGAGTTTCGCCTAGGGTAAGAGTTCTATTAACCAGAAAGACCTGAGTTCCAAGAACACAGCAGCTGCGAAGGACTAGCCAAGAAGAGCGCAAAAGTACCACAACATGCCTGCCTCCACAGCTTTTTCCTTGGGGACATGCTTAATTCCTGGCTGATTTGCCTTTCTTTTCTTACGGTTGGGGTTCGGCCTAGGGCTAGGATTTTTTTAACTCGGAAGCCCTGAGTTCCAGGCTTACTGCATCTGCCAAAGGCATCCCAAAGGGAGTGCAGAAGTGCCACAACATGGCTGCTTTCACGGCTTTTCCCTTAGGAAGAACCCTAATACGCGGCTGATTTACCTTCCTAGGGTTACTGTTAGGCTTAGGCCTAGGACTTTTAAAACCAGGAAGCCCTGGGCTCCAGGCACTCTGCAGCTGCGAAAGGCATCCCAAGGGGAGCGCAAAAGTGACACAACTTGGCTGCCACCACTGATATTTCCATGAGACCATCCCGAACCATAGGCTGATTTTCCTTCCTAGGGTTAAGGTTTGAGTTACGCTTAGGGTAAGAGTTCTATTAACCAGAAAGCCCTGAGTTTTTAGAACACAGCAGCTGCGAAGGACTAGCCAAGAAGAGCGCAAAAGTACCACAACATGCCTGCCTCCACAGCTTTTTCCTTGGGGACATGCCTAATTCCTGGCTGATTTGCCTTTCTCGTCTTAGGGTTGGGGTTCGGGCTAGGGCTAGGATTTTTAAAATCAGGAAGCCCTGAGTTCCAGGCACACTGGAGCTGTGAAAGGCATCCAAAAGGGAGTGCAAAAGTGCCACAACATGGTTGCTTTCACGGCTTTTTCCTTGGCAAGAGGCTTAACACCAGGCTGATTTCCCTAACCTTGGTTACTGTTAGGCTTAGGCCTAGGGCTAGGATTTTTAAAACTAGGAAGCCCTTAGATCCAGGCACACTGCAGCTGTTCAAGGCATCCCAAGGGGAGTACCAAAGTGCAACAACATGGCAGCTTTCACAGCTTTTTCCTTGGCACCATGCCTATACCTTGGCTGTTTTATCTGCCTAGGGTTAGGGTTAGGGTTCAGCCTAGGGCTTGGAGTTTTTTAACCAGGAAGCCCTGAGTTCCAGGCTTACTGCATCTGCCAAAGGCATCCCAAAGGGAGTGCAAAAGTGCCACAACATGGCTGCTTTCACAGCTTTTCCCTTAGGAAGAACCCTAATACCCGGCTGATTTACCTTCCTAGGGTTACTGTTAGGCTTAGGCCTAGGACTTTTAAAACCAGGAAGCCCTGGGCTCCAGGCACACTGCAGCTGTTAAAGGCATCCCAAGAGGGCCGCAGAAGTGACACAACTTGGCTGCCTCTGCTTCTATTCTCATGAGACCATCCTGAACCATAGGCTGATTTTCCTTCCTAGGGTTAAGGTTTGAGTTTCGCCTAGGGTAGGAGTTCTATTAACCAGAAAGCCCTGAGTTCCAAGAACACAGCAGCTGCGAAGGACTAGCCAAGAAGAGCGCAAAAGTACCACAACATGCCTGCCTCCACAGCTTTTTCCTTGGGGACATGCCTAATTCCTGGCTGATTTGCCTTTCTCGTCTTAGGGTTGGGGTTCGGCCTAGGGCTAGGATATTTTTAACTAGGAAGCCCTGAGTTCCAGGCTTACTGCATCTGCCAAAGGCATCCCAAAGGGAGTGCAGAAGTGCCACAACATGGCTGCTTTCACGGCTTTTCCCTTAGGAAGAACCCTAATACGCGGCTGATTTACCTTCCCAGGGTTACTGTTAGGCTTAGGCCTAGGACTTTTAAAACCAGGAAGCCCTGGGCTCCAGGCACACTGCAGCTGCGAAAGGCATCCCAAGGGGAGCGCAAAAGTGACACAACTTGGCTGCCACCACTGATATTTCCATGAGACCATCCCGAACCATAGGCTGATTTTCCTTCCTAGGGTTAAGGTTTGAGTTACGCCTAGGGTAAGGGTTCTATTAACCAGAAAGCCCTGAGTTCCAAGAACACAGCAGCTGCGAAGGACTACCCAAGAAGAGCGCAAAAGTACCACAACATGCCTGCCTCCACAGCTTTTTCCTTGGGGACATGCCTAATTCCTGGCTGATTTGCCTTTCTCGTCTTAGGGTTGGGGTTCGGGCTAGGGCTAGGATTTTTAAAATCAGGAAGCCCTGAGTTCCAGGCACACTGGAGCTGTGAAAGGCATCCAAAAGGGAGTGCAGAAGTGCCACAACATGGTTGCTTTCACGGCTTTTTCCTTGGCAAGAGGCTTAACACCAGGCTGATTTCCCTACCCTTGGTTACTGTTAGGCTTAGGCCTAGGGCTAGGATTTTTAAAACTAGGAAGCCCTTAGATCCAGGCACACTGCATCTGTTCAAGGCATCCCAAGGGGAGTACAAAAGTGCAACAACATGGCAGCTTTCAAAGCTTTTTCCTTGGCACCATGCCTATACTTTGGCTGTTTTATCTGCCTAGGGTTAGGGTTAGGGTTCAGCCTAGGGCTTGGAGTTTTTTAACCAGGAAGCCCTGAGTTCCAGGCTTACTGCATCTGCCAAAGGCATCCCAAAGGGAGTGCAAAAGTGCCACAACATGGCTGCTTTCACAGCTTTTCCCTTAGGAAGAACCCTAATACGCGGCTGATTTACCTTCCTAGGGTTACTGTTAGGCTTAGGCCTAGGACTTTTAAAACCAGGAAGCCCTGGGCTCCAGGCACACTGCAGCTGTTAAAGGCATCCCAAGAGGGCCGCAGAAGTGACACAACTTGGCTGCCTCTGCTTCTATTCTCATGAGACCATCCTGAACCATAGGCTGATTTTCCTTCCTAGGGTTAAGGTTTGAGTTTCGCCTAGGGTAGGAGTTCTATTAACCAGAAAGACCTGAGTTCCAAGAACACAGCAGCTGCGAAGGACTACCCAAGAAGAGCGCAAAAGTACCACAACATGCCTGCCTCCACAGCTTTTTCCTTGGGGACATGCCTAATTCCTGGCTGATTTGCCTTTCTCGTCTTAGGGTTGGGGTTCGGCCTAGGGCTAGGATATTTTTAACTAGGAAGCCCTGAGTTCCAGGCTTACTGCATCTGCCAAAGGCATCCCAAAGGGAGTGCAGAAGTGCCACAACATGGCTGCTTTCACGGCTTTTCCCTTAGGAAGAACCCTAATACGCGGCTGATTTACCTTCCCAGGGTTACTGTTAGGCTTAGGCCTAGGACTTTTAAAACCAGGAAGCCCTGGGCTCCAGGCACACTGCAGCTGCGAAAGGCATCCCAAGGGGAGCGCAAAAGTGACACAACTTGGCTGCCACCACTGATATTTCCATGAGACCATCCCGAACCATAGGCTGATTTTCCTTCCTAGGGTTAAGGTTTGAGTTACGCTTAGGGTAAGAGTTCTATTAACCAGAAAGCCCTGAGTTCCAAGAACACAGCAGCTGCGAAGGACTACCCAAGAAGAGCGCAAAAGTACCACAACATGCCTGCCTCCACAGCTTTTTCCTTGGGGACATGCCTAATTCCTGGCTGATTTGCCTTTCTCGTCTTAGGGTTGGGGTTCGGGCTAGGGCTAGGATTTTTAAAACTAGGAAGCCCTTAGATCCAGGCACACTGCATCTGTTCAAGGCATCCCAAGGGGAGTACAGAAGTGCAACAACATGGCAGCTTTCACAGCTTTTTCCTTGGCACCATGCCTATACCTTGGCTGTTTTATCTGCCTAGGGTTAGGGTTAGGGTTCAGCCTAGGGCTTGGAGTTTTTTAACCAGGAAGCCCTGAGTTCCAGGCTTACTGCATCTGCCAAAGGCATCCCAAAGGGAGTGCAAAAGTGCCACAACATGGCTGCTTTCACAGCTTTTCCCTTAGGAAGAGCCCTAATACCCGGCTGATTTACCTTCCTAGGGTTACTGTTAGGCTTAGGCCTAGGACTTTTAAAACCAGGAAGCCCTGGGCTCCAGGCACACTGCAGCTGTTAAAGGCATCCCAAGAGGGCCGCAGAAGTGACACAACTTGGCTGCCTCTGCTTCTATTCTCATGAGACCATCCTGAACCATAGGCTGATTTTCCTTCCTAGGGTTAAGGTTTGAGTTTCGCCTAGGGTAGGAGTTCTATTAACCAGAAAGCCCTGAGTTCCAAGAACACAGCAGCTGCGAAGGACTACCCAAGAAGAGCGCAAAAGTACCCCAACGCGCCTGCCTCCACAGCTTTTTCCTTGGGGACATGCCTAATTCCTGGCTGATTTGCCTTTCTCGTCTTAGGGTTGGGGTTCGGCCTAGGGCTAGGATATTTTTTAACTAGGAAGCCCTGAGTTCCAGGCTTACTTCATCTGCCAAAGGCATCCCAAAGGGTGTGCAAAAGTGCCACAACATGGCTGCTTTCACGGCTTTTCCCTTAGGAAGAACCCTAATACGCGGCTGATTTACCTTCCTAGGGTTACTGTTAGGCTTAGGCCTAGGACTTTTAAAACCAGGAAGCCCTGGGCTCCAGGCACACTGCAGCTGCGAAAGGCATCCCAAGGGGAGCGGAAAAGTGACACAACTTGGCTGCCACCACTGATATTTCCATGACACCATCCCGAACCATAGGCTGATTTTCCTTCCTAGGGTTAAGGTTTGACTTACGCCAAGGGTAAGGGTTCTATTAACCAGAAAGCCCTGAGTTCCAAGAACACTGCAGCTGCGAAGGACTTCCAAAGAAGAGCGCAAAAGTACCACAACATGCCTGCCTCCACAGCTTTTTCCTTGGGGACATGCCTAATTCCTGGCTGATTTGCCTTTCTCGTCTTAGGGTTGGGGTTCGGCCTAGGGCTAGGATTTTTTTAACTAGGAAGCCCTGAGTTCCAGGCTTACTTCATCTGCAAAAAGCATCCCAAAGGGAGTGCAGAAGTGCCACAACATGGCTGCTTTCACGGCTTTTCCCTTAGGAAGAACCCTAATACGCGGCTGATTTACCTTCCTAGGGTTACTGTTAGGCTTAGGCCTAGGACTTTTAAAACCAGGAAGCCCTGGGCTCCAGGCACACTGCAGCTGCGAAAGGCATCCCAAGGGGAGCGCAAAAGTGACACAACTTGGCTGCCTCTGCTTCTATTCTCATGAGACCATCCTGAACCATAGGCTGATTTTCCTTCCTAGGGTTAAAGTTTGAGTTTCGCCTAGGGTAAGAGTTCTATTAACCAGAAAGACCCGAGTTCCAAGAACACAGCAGCTGCGAAGGACTACCCAAGAAGAGCGCAAAAGTACCACAACGCGCCTGCCTCCACAGCTTTTTCCTTGGGGACATGCCTAATTCCTGGCTGATTTGCCTTTCTCGTCTTAGGGTTGGGGTTCGGCCTAGGGCTAGGATTTTTAAAATCAGGAGGCCCTGAGTTCCAGGCACACTGGAGCTGTGAAAGTCATCCAAATGGGAGTGCAAAAGTGCCACAACATGGTTGCTTTCACGGCTTTTTCCTTGGCAAGAAGCTTAACACCAGGCTGATTTCCCTTCCCAGGGTTACTGTTAGGCTTAGGCCTAGGGCAAGGATTTTTAAAACTAGGAAGCCCTTAGATCCAGGCACACTGCAGCTGTTCAAGGCATCCCAAGGGGAGTACAAAAGTGCAACAACATGGCAGCTTTCACAGCTTTTGCCTTGGCACCATCCCTATACCTAGGCTGTTTTATCTGCCTAGGGTTAGGGTTAGGGTTCAGCCTAGGGCTTGGAGTTTTTTAACCAGGAAGCCCTGAGTTCCAGGCTTACTGCATCTGCCAAAGGCATCCCAAAGGGAGTGCAAAAGTGCCACAACATGGCTGCTTACACAGCTTTTCCCTTAGGAAGAACCCTAATACCCGGCTGATTTACCTTCCTAGGGTTACTGTTAGGCTTAGGCCTAGGACTTTTAAAACCAGGAAGCCCTGGGCTCCAGGCACACTGCAGCGGTTAAAGGCAACCCAAGAGGGCCGCAGAAGTGACACAACTTGGCTGCCTCTGCTTCTATTCTCATGAGACCATCCTGAACCATAGGCTGATTTTCCTTCCTAGGGTTAAGGTTTGAGTTTCGCCTAGGGTAAGAGTTCTATTAACCAGAAAGACCTGAGTTCCAAGAACACAGCAGCTGCGAAGGACTAGCCAAGAAGAGCGCAAAAGTACCACAACATGCCTGCCTCCACAGCTTTTTCCTTGGGGACATGCCTAATTCCTGGCTGATTTCCCTTTCTTTTCTTACGGTTGGGGTTCGGCCTAGGGCTAGGATTTTTTTAACTCGGAAGCCCTGAGTTCCAGGCTTACTGCATCTGCCAAAGGCATCCCAAAGGGAGTGCAGAAGTGCCACAACATGGCTGCTTTCACGGCTTTTCCCTTAGGAAGAACCCTAATACGCGGCTGATTTACCTTCCTAGGGTTACTGTTAGGCTTAGGCCTAGGACTTTTAAAACCAGGAAGCCCTGGGCTCCAGGCACTCTGCAGCTGCGAAAGGCATCCCAAGGGGAGCGCAAAAGTGACACAACTTGGCTGCCACCACTGATATTTCCATGAGACCATCCCGAACCATAGGCTGATTTTCCTTCCTAGGGTTAAGGTTTGAGTTACGCCTAAGGTAATGGTTCTATTAACCAGAAAGCCCTGAGTTCCAAGAACACAGCAGCTGCGAAGGACTTCCCAAGAAAAGCGCAAAAGTACCACAACATGCCTGCCTCCACAGCTTTTTCCTTGGGGACATGCCTAATTCCTGGCTGATTTGCCTTTCTCGTGTTAGGGATGGGGTTCGGCCTAAGGCTAGGATTTTGAAAATCAGGAAGCCCTGAGTTCCAGACACACTGGAGCTGTGAAAGGCATCCAAATGGGAGTGCAAAAGTGCCACAACATGGTTGCTTTCACGGCTTTTTCCTCGGCAAGAAGCTTAACACCAGGCTGATTTCCCTTCCCAGGGTTACTGTTAGGCTTAGGCCTAGGGCTAGGATTTTTAAAAGTAGGAAGCCCTGGGCTCCAGGCACACTGCAGCTGTTCAAGGCATCCCAACGGGAGTACAAAAGTGCAACAACATGGCAGCTTTCACAGCTTTTTCCTTGGCACCATCCCTATACCTTGGTTGTTTTATCTGCCTAGGGTTAGGGTTAGGGTTCAGCCTAGGGCTTGGAGTTTATTAACCAGGAAGCCCTGAGTTCCAGGCTTACTGCATCTGCCAAAGGCATCCCAAAGGGAGTGCAGAAGTTCCACAACATGGCTGCTTTCACGGCTTTTCCCTTAGGAAGAACCCTAATACGCGGCTGATTTACCTTCCTAGGGTTACTGTTAGGCTTAGGCCTAGGACTTCTAAAACCAGGAAGCCCTGGGCTCCAGGCACACTGCAGCTGTTAAAGGCATCCCAAGAGGGCCGCAGAAGTGACACAACTTGGCTGCCTCTGCTTCTATTCTCATGAGACCATCCCGAACCCTAGGCTGATTTTCCTTCCTAGGGTTAAGGTTTGAGTTACGCCTAGGGTAAGGGTTCTATTAACCAGAAAGCCCTGAGTTCCAAGAACACAGCAGCTGCGAAGGACTAGCCAAGAAGAGCGCAAAAGTACCACAACATGCCTGCCTCCACAGCTTTTTCCTTGGGGACATGCCTAATTCCTGGCTGATTTGCCTTTCTCGTCTTAGGGTTGGGGTTCGGCCTAGGGCTAGGATTTTTAAAATCAGGAAGCCCTGAGTTCCAGGCACACTGGAGCTGTGAAAGGCATCCAAAAGGGAGTGCAAAAGTGCCACAACAAGGTTGCTTTCACGGCTTTTTACTTGGCAAGAAGCTTAACACCAGGCTGATTTCCCTTCCCAGGGTTACTGTTAGTCTTAGGACTAGGGCTAGGATTTTTAAAACTAGGAAGCCCTGAGATCCAGGCACACTGCAGCTGTTCAAGGCATCCCAAGGGGAGTACAAAAGTGCTACAACATGGCAGCTTTCACAGCTTTTTCCTTGGCACCATCTCTATACCTAGGCTGTTTTATCTGCCTAGGGTTAGGGTCAGGGTTCAGCCTAGGGCTTGGAGTTTTTTAACCAGGAAGCCCTGAGTTCCAGGCTTACTGCATCTGCCAAAGGCATCCCAAAGGGAGTGCAAAAGTGCCACAACATGGCTGCTTTCACGGCTTTTCCCTTAGGAAGAACCCTAATACGCGGCTGATTTACCTTCCTAGGGTTACTGTTAGGCTTAGGCCTAGGACTTTTAAAACCAGGAAGCCCTGGGCTCCAGGCACACTGCAGCTGCGAAAGGCATCCCAAGAGGGCCGCAGAAGTGACACAACTTGGCTGCCTCTGCTTCTATTCTCATGAGACCATCCTGAACCATAGGCTGATTTTCCTTCCTAGGGTTAAGGTTTGAGTTACGCCTAGGGTAAGGGTTCTATTAACCAGAAAGCCCTGAGTTCCAAGAACACAGCAGCTGCGAAGGACTACCCAAGAAGAGCGCAAAAGTACCACAACATGCCTGCCTCCACAGCTTTTTCCTTGGGGACATGCCTAATTCCTGGCTGATTTGCCTTTCTCGTCTTAGGCTTGGGGTTCGGCCTAGGGCTAGGATTTTTTTAACTAGGAAGCCCTGAGTTCCAGGCTTACTTCATCTGCCAAAGGCATCCCAAAGGGAGTG
Source organism: Ammospiza maritima maritima (assembly GCA_036010785.1). Classification (NCBI taxonomy): domain Eukaryota; kingdom Metazoa; phylum Chordata; class Aves; order Passeriformes; family Passerellidae; genus Ammospiza; species Ammospiza maritima. The sequence goes on from JAYKTQ010000489.1 coordinate 293,098, forward strand.
CAGAAGTGCCACAACATGGCTGCTTTCACGGCTTTTTCCTTGGCAGGAAGCCTAACACCAGGCTGATTTCCCTTCCCAGGGTTACTGTAAGGCTTAGGCCTAGGGCTAGGATTTTTAAAACTAGGAAGCCCTTAGCTCCAGGCACACTGCAGCTGTTCAAGGCATCCCAAGAGGGCCGCAGAAGTGACACAACTTGGCTGCCTCTGCTGCTATTCTCATGAGTCCATCCCGAACCATAGGCTGATTTTCCTTCCTAGGGTGAGGGTTAGAGTTACGCATAGGGTTTGTGTTTTTTTAACCACAAAGCCCTGAGTTCCAAGAACACAGCAGCTGCCAAGGACTACCCAAGAGGAGGGGAAAAGTGCCACAACATGGCTGCCTCCAGCGCTTTTTCCTTGGGACCATCATTGAACCTAGGCTGATTTACTTGCCTCCAGTTGCACCTATGGTCACGCCAAGGGACAGGGATTTTAAATCAGTAAACCCTGAGCTCCAGACCCAGTGCAGCTGCAAAAGGCTTCCCAAGGGCAGCCAAAAATTGCCTCAACATGCTCCTTCCAGTGCTTTTTTCCTTGGGAACATCCCTATACCCAGGCTGATTTATCTGCCTAGGGTTAGGGTTAGGGTTCAGCCTAGAGATAGGATTTTTTCAAACAGGAAGCCCTGAATTCCAGGCACACTGCAGCTGTTAAAGGCAGTGTTCTACGTCAACCGCAACTTAGTCTGAAATAAATGCTTTTTCCCTGAGAGCATCTGAGAGGTTTGCATGAAGCACTGATATCTGACATTTGCAATTTTGAATAGGAGAGGAGAAAGAAAATGGGAAGAAGTTTTTAATTTTAGTGGTTTCAATGTTAATTTCCGTACACTTTTTCAAAACTTGTCAGCTCAAATGCCCATCAACATCTTTTAGTCATCTGTAAGTCAGTATTCATATAAAATGTGCTTCAAATCAAAAGAATTTCAAATTTGCACTCCAAATTTCTATGCCTAGATTTATGATTTCCTACACATATTAGATGAAAGGAAGGCCTTTTTTACTGTGGGAGTGCTGGAACACTGGAACAGGTTGCCCAGGGAAGTTGTGGGTGTCCCATCCCTGAAAGTATTCAAGGTCAGCTTGGACGGGGCTTGGAGCAGCAACAAAGGAGAAGCTTGATGGTAGAGAAACAAAGTTGGACTATAGAAGAAACTGGGATTGAAGTATAGGAGCAAGTTTTCTCTCAGCTCTTGGGGTAAATTCAAAGTTGTACAAAATTACATTTATCTGTGCTATTCACTACTGTAACAGAAATGTTCATGAAAACTGTACAGAAGATAGCAAATTTTAAAAGAGATAAGAATTACAGCATAAAATCCATGGGATGGGTTACAACATGAGACACTCTCTAAGAGAAAATCTCTGTGTTTCAGCACTTCATCATGGTAAGATTTCATGAAGTGCCAAAGAAGGCGGAAAAATATCATTCGGGACGTTATTTCCTGGAATTCAGCCTGGCCATTAGTAGGAACTGGGTTTGAACACATCATGTAGATATACCACACACACTTTCCCTTCACTGAAAAATGACTGTTTACAACGAAGAAGCAATTGACGATCAAAATTGATTGAAAGCATCTTAAACATGTCAAGTATTTCATTGTAGATGATCTGTGATCCAAATGCTTCTTCCACCTTCGAGAGGGACAGAACAATTCTTCCATATCATGATGGTTTAAAATTGTATCAACCAATGTTTTCTGCTGAAAAGATAGCATGTATTTTTTTCTATTTTTGGAAGAAAATATTCCTAGACATACAACAGGTGAGAACTAAGTAATTTTAAAGAAACAAATGAAAAGAAAATATTCTGTAAATAGAATGAAATGAAAAGCTGTGTTTTAAATAGGAGCTAAATATGAAACAGAATTTTTGTACCAGCCATTTGAATTACTGCACCAGCTCTTTTGCCCATCAAGAGAGGCGTTTAGCATTTCAGTCTTTTCCAAGGTGTTCATGATCTGCTATGCTGATCTCTGTGTGTGCCTAGGTGTGTGTGGAAGGGGGGGCATGTGAAGGGGAGTGTGTATGTTTGCTTTACAATTGTTGTGGCAGATTCATGCCTCAGCTCCACATTTTGTTTTAGAAAGGTCACACAGAGTGGATGTGAAGTTTACTATCAACAAGAGATCAATTCCCAAATCATCCATTTCACTCTACCTTATAAATCATGTGCTTTGTTGCATATTTTATCAAATCTACTTTCAAGCCAGATGGAGGAAGGAGGATGTGGCAATCCCTCCACCATCTTGCAACTTTTATGCAAGTAGGTTTTCAAGAAAATCATCATTTCTCTTTGAAATATGTCTGGAACAGGCATGATGGTAGTGTCAACCTGTTGGAGTTTTTGTTGCTGGAAGAAGTTATACAAAAGGATTGGTTTTTACATTGACCAGTTACTGAATCAAGCTCAGGAATACATTGGAAATTCAACTGGGGCTTCCTTTCCCCGGCAGACTACTTCTAGAACGAGCTTGTACACTGAAGCTTACTCTTTTGCCCTCTTTTTGTTTCTTTCCTATTTTCTTGGCTTCTTTGCCACTCTCTAGACAATTTTGGAACTTTTTTCCCAACTCAAATGGTTTCAATAGTCTGATTGTGATCGTACATTTTTACAAGGAATTTTTAAAATCTTTCCTCCAGTTAAGAAAGTCAAGGACTTAGGTCTTTTTCTTCCCTTATCAATATTGCAATGAAATTGATAAGTAAAGACCAACTCTTTCTTTTTGTTTTTAACACAAGCAGATAATTCCCATCCATTCATCCATTTGGTGGACCAATAGTTGCCATTCTGATGGAAGTTGTCACTTCTTAACAATAGGCATTCTGTGACTATGTTGACAGCACTTTGGGTGAAGATCCTAACTGGTCTTAGATACACATAGGGAGAAATTTGCTCAGCCAGTGTCAGTCTTAAGCATGCGTATCAGAAGATCTTTCTAGAGCTGGGAATTTTCCCATGAAAGGGATTCAGTTAGGGAAGAGACACTTGCCCCAGAGGTTTACATTCTTCTTGAAGACTGCTTAAGGAACTTAGATGCCATGTCCATTTGGATCTGTGTCTGCACAGAACTTTGTCATGCCAGTGCTTGAAATGCATCTTGAAGAGAATTCACTAGCACAGAATGAATGAGAGTGGAAGGGGTTGGTGGGGCTAACCAGGCCCAACCCCCCTGCCTAAACCAGGATCCCTAGAGCCTCTTGCCCAGGATTCTATCTGGGTGTACTTTGAATGTCTTCAAAGATCCAGGCTCCACAATCTTTCTGGGCAGTCTGTGCCGTGGTTCACTCACCCTCACAGTAAAGAATCATTTCCTGATGTTCCTGTATTTCAGTGTGTGCCCACTGCCTCTTGTCTTTTCACTCAGCATCACTGAAAAGACACTGATTCCCTCCCCTTTGCACTATTGCTTCCATATGGATGTGTGCTGCCATGTAGAGATATGTCAAAAACCTCCCTGAAGCCCAGGCAGATAATATTCCCTTCATCTACAAGTCAAGTTGATTCATCAGAAGAGTTTAAAGTTATGTTCAGCATGAAATGCCGCTGAAAAATCATGCTAACTACATTATTGTGTCGTCTTTCATGTGCCTGGCAAGGTTTTCCAGGAAGAGCTGCTTCATCAACTTCCTGGGTATAAAAAAGAGGCTGGCTGGTTTGTACGATTGCGAGTCCTTCTAATTGCCTTTTTTGAAGATGAGTGTCATTTGCTTACATCCAGTCCTTAGCCTCTCTTGTCGTCTACATCTTAGCAAAAAGCTTTTCCATTATGTCTGGCAAGGAGAATGTGTGCCAGCACAGAAAACATCTCCTATCGTGTTCTAGACGTTGCACGGAGGTGTGCCGAGTGTTTGGCATGAAGAAAAGAAAAGTTGTCCAAAACAGCTTCCAATCGAATGTTCATGTGATTGGAAAAGTCAGGAGAGTGCAAAGGTACTGTTTTCTATCAGTTGGCAAGCTGCGCACACAATCCCAGTGTTGTACAGCTTCCTTCTTCACCTTTCCGAAGGTGCCGCTCTCTCCGGCTCCCGGAGGCGAAGAAGAGGCTTCTTCGCGCAAAGACGATTGTGCCGCTCACTGTGCACTCCTTAGCGCGGCTTCTGCCGAAAGACGCCCGGGAGCGGCTCTTAGCTCCGGACAGCATCGTACCTTCGTCTTTAGCGTCTCTTCTCGTCTACATCTTAGCAAAAAGCTTTTCTACTATGTCTGGCGAGGAAAAACTGTGCCAGCACAGAAAACATCTCCCATCGTGTTCTTGACATTGCATGGAGGTGTGCCGAGTGTTTGGCATGAAGGAAAGAAAAGTTGTCCAAAACAGCTTCCAATCGAATGTTCATGTGATTGGAAAAGTCAGGAGAGTGCAAAGGTACTGTTTTCTATCAGTTGGCAAGCTGCGCACACAATCCCAGTGTTGTACAGCTTCCTTCTTCACCTTTCCGAAGGTGCCGCTCTCTCCGGCTCCCGGAGGCGAAGAAGCGGCTTCTTCGCGCAAAGACGATTGTGCCGCTCACTGTGCACTCCTTAGCGCGGCTTCTGCCGAAAGACGCCCGGGAGCGGCTCTTAGCTCCGGACAGCATCGTACCTTCGTCTTTAGCGTCTCTTCTCGTCTACATCTTAGCAAAAAGCTTTTCTACTATGTCTGGCGAGGAAAAACTGTGCCAGCACAGAAAACATCTCCCATCGTGTTCTAGACGTTGCACGGAGGTGTGCCGAGTGTTTGGCATGAAGGAAAGAAAAGTTGTCCAAAACAGCTTCCAATCGAATGTTCATGTGATTGGAAAAGTCAGGAGAGTGCAAAGGTACTGTTTTCTAGCAGTTGGCAAGCTGCGCACACAATCCCAGTGTTGTACAGCTTCCTTCTTCACCTTTCCGAAGGTGCCGCTCTCTCCGGCTCCCGGAGGCGAAGAAGCGGCTTCTTCGCGCAAAGACGATTGTGCCGCTCACTGTGCACTCCTTAGCGCGGCTTCTGCCGAAAGACGCCCGGGAGCGGCTCTTAGCTCCGGACAGCATCGTACCTTCGTCTTTAGCGTCTCTTCTCGTCTACATCTTAGCAAAAAGCTTTTCTACTATGTCTGGCAAGAAAAACTGTGCCAGCACAGAAAACATCTCCCATTGTGTTCTAGACGTTGCACGATCCCTATACTTAGGCTGATTTTCCATCCTGGAGATAGGGTTAGACTTCAGCCTAGGGCTTGGAGTTTTTTAACTAGGAAGCCCTGAGTTCCAGGCTTACTTCATCTGCCAAAGGCATCCCACAGGGTGTGCAGAAGTGCCACAACATGGCTGCTTTCATGGCTTTTCCCTTAGGAAGAACCCTAATACCCGGCTGATTTACCTTCCTAGGGTTACTGTTAGGCTTAGGCCTAGGACTTTTAAAACCAGGACGCCCTGGGCTCCAGGCACACTGCAGCTGCAAAAGGCATCCCAAGAGGAGCGCAAAAGGTTCACAACTTGGCTGCCACCACTGATATTTCCATGAGACCATCCCGAACCATAGGCTGATTTTCCTTCCTAGGGTTAAGGTTTGAGTTACGCCTAGGGTAAGGGTTCTATTAACCAGAAAGCCCTGAGTTCCAAGAACACAGCAGCTGCGAAGGACTACCCAAGAAGAGCGCAAAAGTACCACAACATGCCTGCCTCCACAGCTTTTTCCTTGGGGACATGCCTAATTCCTGGCTGATTTGCCTTTCTCGTCTTAGGGTTGGGGTTCGGCCTAGGGCTAGGATTTTTAAAATCAGGAAGCCCTGAGTTCCAGGCACACTGGAGCTGTGAAAGGCATCCAAAAGGGAGTGCAAAAGTGCCACAACATGGTTGCTTTCACGGCTTTTTCCTTGGCAAGAAGCTTAACACCAGGCTGATTTCCCTTCCCAGGGTTACTGTTAGTCTTAGGACTAGGGCTAGGATTTTTAAAACTAGGAAGCCCTGAGATCCAGGCACACTGCAGCTGTTCAAGGCATCCCAAGTGGAGTAAAAAAGTGCAACAACATGGCAGCTTTCACAGCTTTTTCCTTGGCACCATCTCTATACCTAGGCTGTTTTATCTGCCTAGGGTTAGGGTCAGGGTTCAGCCTAGGGCTTGGAGTTTTTTAACCAGGAAGCCCTGAGTTCCAGGCTTACTGCATCTGCCAAAGGCATCCCAAAGGGAGTGCAAAAGTGCCACAACATGGCTGCTTTTACGGCTTTTCCCTTAGGAAGAACCCTAATACCCGGCTGATTTACCTTCCTAGGGTTACTGTTAGGCTTAGGCCTAGGACTTTTAAAACCAGGAAGCCCTGGGCTCCAGGCACACTGCAGCTGTTAAAGGCATCCCAAAGGGCCGCAGAAGTGACACAACTTGGCTGCCTCTGCTTCTATTCTCATGAGACCATCCTGAACCATAGGCTGATTTTCCTTCCTAGGGTTAAGGTTTGAGTTACGCCTAGGGTAAGGGTTCTATTAACCAGAAAGCCCTGAGTTCCAAGAACACAGCAGCTGCGAAGGACTACCCAAGAAGAGCGCAAAAGTACCACAACATGCCTGCCTCCACAGCTTTTTCCTTGGGGACATGCCTAATTCCTGGCTGATTTGCCTTTCTCGTCTTAGGCTTGGGGTTCGGCCTAGGGCTAGGATTTTTTTAACTAGGAAGCCCTGAGTTCCAGGCTTACTTCATCTGCCAAAGGCATCCCAAAGGGAGTGCAGAAGTGCCACAACATGGCTGCTTTCACGGCTTTTTCCTTGGCAGGAAGCCTAACACCAGGCTGATTTCCCTTCCCAGGGTTACTGTAAGGCTTAGGCCTAGGGCTAGGATTTTTAAAACTAGGAAGCCCTTAGCTCCAGGCACACTGCAGCTGTTCAAGGCATCCCAAGAGGGCCGCAGAAGTGACACAACTTGGCTGCCTCTGCTGCTATTCTCATGAGTCCATCCCGAACCATAGGCTGATTTTCCTTCCTAGGGTGAGGGTTAGAGTTACGCATAGGGTTTGTGTTTTTTTAACCACAAAGCCCTGAGTTCCAAGAACACAGCAGCTGCCAAGGACTACCCAAGAGGAGGGGAAAAGTGCCACAACATGGCTGCCTCCAGCGCTTTTTCCTTGGGACCATCATTGAACCTAGGCTGATTTACTTGCCTCCAGTTGCACCTATGGTCACGCCAAGGGACAGGGATTTTAAATCAGTAAACCCTGAGCTCCAGACCCAGTGCAGCTGCAAAAGGCTTCCCAAGGGCAGCCAAAAATTGCCTCAACATGCTCCTTCCAGTGCTTTTTTCCTTGGGAACATCCCTATACCCAGGCTGATTTATCTGCCTAGGGTTAGGGTTAGGGTTCAGCCTAGAGATAGGATTTTTTCAAACAGGAAGCCCTGAATTCCAGGCACACTGCAGCTGTTAAAGGCAGTGTTCTACGTCAACCGCAACTTAGTCTGAAATAAATGCTTTTTCCCTGAGAGCATCTGAGAGGTTTGCATGAAGCACTGATATCTGACATTTGCAATTTTGAATAGGAGAGGAGAAAGAAAATGGGAAGAAGTTTTTAATTTTAGTGGTTTCAATGTTAATTTCCGTACACTTTTTCAAAACTTGTCAGCTCAAATGCCCATCAACATCTTTTAGTCATCTGTAAGTCAGTATTCATATAAAATGTGCTTCAAATCAAAAGAATTTCAAATTTGCACTCCAAATTTCTATGCCTAGATTTATGATTTCCTACACATATTAGATGAAAGGAAGGCCTTTTTTACTGTGGGAGTGCTGGAACACTGGAACAGGTTGCCCAGGGAAGTTGTGGGTGTCCCATCCCTGAAAGTATTCAAGGTCAGCTTGGACGGGGCTTGGAGCAGCAACAAAGGAGAAGCTTGATGGTAGAGAAACAAAGTTGGACTATAGAAGAAACTGGGATTGAAGTATAGGAGCAAGTTTTCTCTCAGCTCTTGGGGTAAATTCAAAGTTGTACAAAATTACATTTATCTGTGCTATTCACTACTGTAACAGAAATGTTCATGAAAACTGTACAGAAGATAGCAAATTTTAAAAGAGATAAGAATTACAGCATAAAATCCATGGGATGGGTTACAACATGAGACACTCTCTAAGAGAAAATCTCTGTGTTTCAGCACTTCATCATGGTAAGATTTCATGAAGTGCCAAAGAAGGCGGAAAAATATCATTCGGGACGTTATTTCCTGGAATTCAGCCTGGCCATTAGTAGGAACTGGGTTTGAACACATCATGTAGATATACCACACACACTTTCCCTTCACTGAAAAATGACTGTTTACAACGAAGAAGCAATTGACGATCAAAATTGATTGAAAGCATCTTAAACATGTCAAGTATTTCATTGTAGATGATCTGTGATCCAAATGCTGCTTCCACCTTCGAGAGGGACAGAACAATTCTTCCATATCATGATGGTTTAAAATTGTATCAACCAATGTTTTCTGCTGAAAAGATAGCATCTATTTTTTTCTATTTTTGGAAGAAAATATTCCTAGACATACAACAGGTGAGAACTAAGTAATTTTAAAGAAACAAATGAAAAGAAAATATTCTGTAAATAGAATGAAATGAAAAGCTGTGTTTTAATAAGGAGCTAAATATGAAACAGAATTTTTGTACCAGCCATTTGAATTACTGCACCAGCTCTTTTGCCCATCAAGAGAGGCGTTTAGCATTTCAGTCTTTTCCAAGGTGTTCATGATCTGCTATGCTGATCTCTGTGTGTGCCTAGGTGTGTGTGGAAGGGGGGGCATGTGAAGGGGAGTGTGTATGTTTGCTTTACAATTGTTGTGGCAGATTCATGCCTCAGCTCCACATTTTGTTTTAGAAAGGTCACACAGAGTGGATGTGAAGTTTACTATCAACAAGAGATCAATTCCCAAATCATCCATTTCACTCTACCTTATAAATCATGTGCTTTGTTGCATATTTTATCAAATCTACTTTCAAGCCAGATGGAGGAAGGAGGATGTGGCAATCCCTCCACCATCTTGCAACTTTTATGCAAGTAGGTTTTCAAGAAAATCATCATTTTTCTTTGAAATATGTCTGGAACAGGCATGATGGTAGTGTCAACCTGTTGGAGTTTTTGTTGCTGGAAGAAGTTATACAAAAGGATTGGTTTTTACATTGACCAGTTACTGAATCAAGCTCAGGAATACATTGGAAATTCAACTGGGGCTTCCTTTCCCCAGCAGACTACTTCTAGAACGAGCTTGTACACTGAAGCTTACTCTTTTGCCCTCTTTTTGTTTCTTTCCTATTTTCTTGGCTTCTTTGCCACTCTCTAGACAATTTTGGAACTTTTTTCCCAACTCAAATGGTTTCAATAGTCTGATTGTGATCATACATTTTTACAAGGAATTTTTAAAATCTTTCCTCCAGTTAAGAAAGTCAAGGACTTAGGTCTTTTTCTTCCCTTATCAATATTGCAATGAAATTGATAAGTAAAGACCAACTCTTTCTTTTTGTTTTTAACACAAGCAGATAATTCCCATCCATTCATCCATTTGGTGGACCAATAGTTGCCATTCTGATGGAAGTTGTCACTTCTTAACAATAGGCATTCTGTGACTATGTTGACAGCACTTTGGGTGAAGATCCTAACTGGTCTTAGATACACATAGGGAGAAATTTGCTCAGCCAGTGTCAGTCTTAAGCATGCGTATCAGAAGATCTTTCTAGAGCTGGGAATTTTCCCATGAAAGGGATTCAGTTAGGGAAGAGACACTTGCCCCAGAGGTTTACATTCTTCTTGAAGACTGCTTAAGGAACTTAGATGCCATGTCCATTTGGATCTGTGTCTGCACAGAACTTTGTCATGCCAGTGCTTGAAATGCATCTTGAAGAGAATTCACTAGCACAGAATGAATGAGAGTGGAAGGGGTTGGTGGGGCTAACCAGGCCCAACCCCCCTGCCTAAACCAGGATCCCTAGAGCCTCTTGCCCAGGATTCTATCTGGGTGTACTTTGAATGTCTTCAAAGATCCAGGCTCCACAATCTTTCTGGGCAGTCTGTGCCGTGGTTCACTCACCCTCACAGTAAAGAATCATTTCCTGATGTTCCTGTATTTCAGTGTGTGCCCACTGCCTCTTGTCTTTTCACTCAGCATCACTGAAAAGACACTGATTCCCTCCCCTTTGCACTATTGCTTCCATATGGATGTGTGCTGCCATGTAGAGATATGTCAAAAACCTCCCTGAAGCCCAGGCAGATAATATTCCCTTCATCTACAAGTCAAGTTGATTCATCAGAAGAGTTTAAAGTTATGTTCAGCATGAAATGCCGCTGAAAAATCATGCTAACTACATTATTGTGTCGTCTTTCATGTGCCTGGCAAGGTTTTCCAGGAAGAGCTGCTTCATCAACTTCCTGGGTATAAAAAAGAGGCTGGCTGGTTTGTACGATTGCGAGTCCTTCTAATTGCCTTTTTTGAAGATGAGTGTCATTTGCTTACATCCAGTCCTTAGCCTCTCTTGTCGTCTACATCTTAGCAAAAAGCTTTTCCATTATGTCTGGCAAGGAGAATGTGTGCCAGCACAGAAAACATCTCCTATCGTGTTCTAGACGTTGCACGGAGGTGTGCCGAGTGTTTGGCATGAAGAAAAGAAAAGTTGTCCAAAACAGCTTCCAATCGAATGTTCATGTGATTGGAAAAGTCAGGAGAGTGCAAAGGTACTGTTTTCTATCAGTTGGCAAGCTGCGCACACAATCCCAGTGTTGTACAGCTTCCTTCTTCACCTTTCCGAAGGTGCCGCTCTCTCCGGCTCCCGGAGGCGAAGAAGAGGCTTCTTCGCGCAAAGACGATTGTGCCGCTCACTGTGCACTCCTTAGCGCGGCTTCTGCCGAAAGACGCCCGGGAGCGGCTCTTAGCTCCGGACAGCATCGTACCTTCGTCTTTAGCGTCTCTTCTCGTCTACATCTTAGCAAAAAGCTTTTCTACTATGTCTGGCGAGGAAAAACTGTGCCAGCACAGAAAACATCTCCCATCGTGTTCTTGACATTGCATGGAGGTGTGCCGAGTGTTTGGCATGAAGGAAAGAAAAGTTGTCCAAAACAGCTTCCAATCGAATGTTCATGTGATTGGAAAAGTCAGGAGAGTGCAAAGGTACTGTTTTCTATCAGTTGGCAAGCTGCGCACACAATCCCAGTGTTGTACAGCTTCCTTCTTCACCTTTCCGAAGGTGCCGCTCTCTCCGGCTCCCGGAGGCGAAGAAGCGGCTTCTTCGCGCAAAGACGATTGTGCCGCTCACTTTGCACTCCTTAGCGCGGCTTCTGCCGAAAGACGCCCGGGAGCGGCTCTTAGCTCCGGACAGCATCGTACCTTCGTCTTTAGCGTCTCTTCTCGTCTACATCTTAGCAAAAAGCTTTTCTACTATGTCTGGCGAGGAAAAACTGTGCCAGCACAGAAAACATCTCCCATCGTGTTCTAGACGTTGCACGGAGGTGTGCCGAGTGTTTGGCATGAAGGAAAGAAAAGTTGTCCAAAACAGCTTCCAATCGAATGTTCATGTTAATGGAAAAGTCAGGAGAGTGCAAAGGTACTGTTTTCTATCAGTTGGCAAGCTGCGCACACAATCCCAGTGTTGTACAGCTTCCTTCTTCACCTTTCCGAAGGTGCCGCTCTCTCCGGCTCCCGGAGGCGAAGAAGCGGCTTCTTCGCGCAAAGACGATTGTGCCGCTCACTGTGCACTCCTTAGCGCGGCTTCTGCCGAAAGACGCCCGGGAGCGGCTCTTAGCTCCGGACAGCATCGTACCTTCGTCTTTAGCGTCTCTTCTCGTCTACATCTTAGCAAAAAGCTTTTCTACTATGTCTGGCAAGAAAAACTGTGCCAGCACAGAAAACATCTCCCATCGTGTTCTAGACGTTGCAGGATCCCTATACTTAGGCTGATTTTCCATCCTGGAGATAGGGTTAGACTTCAGCCTAGGGCTTGGAGTTTTTTAACTAGGAAGCCCTGAGTTCCAGGCTTACTTCATCTGCCAAAGGCATCCCACAGGGTGTGCAGAAGTGCCACAACATGGCTGCTTTCACGGCTTTTCCCTTAGGAAGAACCCTAATACGCGGCTGATTTACCTTCCTAGGGTTACTGTTAGGCTTAGGCCTAGGACTTTTAAAACCAGGACGCCCTGGGCTCCAGGCACACTGCAGCTGCAAAAGGCATCCCAAGAGGAGCGCAAAAGTGACACAACTTGGCTGCCACCACTGATATTTCCATGAGGCCATCCCGAACCATAGGCTGATTTTCCTTCCTAGGGTTAAGGTTTGAGTTATGCCTAGGGTAAGGGTTCTATTAACCAGAAAGCCCTGAGTTCCAAGAACACAGCAGCTGCGAAGGACTACCCAAGAAGAGCGCAAAAGTACCACAACATGCCTGCCTCCACAGCTTTTTCCTTGGAGACATGCCTAATTCCTGGCTGATTTGCCTTTCTCGTCTTAGGGTTGGGGTTCGGCCTAGGGCTAGGATTTTGAAAATCAGGAAGCCCTGAGTTCCAGGCACACTGGAGCTGTGAAAGGCATCCAAAAGGGAGTGCAGAAGTGCCACAACATGGCTGCTTTCCCGGCTTTTTCCTTGGCAAGAAGCCTAACAACAGGCTGATTTACCTTCCCAGGGTTACTGTAAGGCTTAGGCTTAGGGCTAGGATTTTTAAAACTAGGAAGCCCTAAGCTCCAGGCACACTGCATCTGTTCAAGGCATCCCAAGTGGAGTAAAAAAGTGCAACAACATGGCAGCTTTCACAGCTTTTTCCTTGGCACCATCCCTATACCTAGGCTGATTTATCTGCCTAGGGTTAGGGTTAGGCTTCAGCCTAGGGTTTGGAGTTTTTTAACCAGGAAGCCCTGAGTTCCAGGCTTACTGCATCTGCCAAATGCATCCCAAAGGGAGTGTAGAAGTGCCACAACATGGCTGCTTTCACGGCTTTTCCCTTAGGAAGAACCCTAATACCCGGCTGATTTACCTTCCTAGGGTTACTGTTAGGCTTAGGCCTAGGACTTTTAAAACCAGGAAGCCCTGGGCTCCAGGCACACTGCAGCTGCGAAAGGCATCCCAAGGGGAGTGCAAAAGTGACACAACTTGGCTGCCTCTGCTTCTATTCTCATGAGACCATCCTGAACCATAGGCTGATTTTCCTTCCTAGGGTTAAGGTTTGAGTTTCGCCTAGGGTAAGAGTTCTATTAACCAGAAAGACCTGAGTTCCAAGAACACAGCAGCTGCGAAGGACTACCCAAGAAGAGCGCAAAAGTACCACAACATGCCTGCCTCCACAGCTTTTTCCTTGGGGACATGCCTAATTCCTGGCTGATTTGCCTTTCTCGTCTTAGGGTTGGGGTTCGGACTAGGGCTAGGATATTTTTAACTAGGAAGCCCTGAGTTCCAGGCTTACTTCATCTGCCAAAGGCATCCCACAGGGTGTGCAAAAGTGCCACAACATGGCTGCTTTCACGGCTTTTCCCTTAGGAAGAACCCTAATACGCGGCTGATTTACCTTCCTAGGTTTACTGTAAGGCTTAGGCCTAGGACTTTTAAAACAAGGAAGCCCTGGGCTCCAGGCACACTGCAGCTGCGAAAGGCATCCCAAGGGGAGCGCAAAAGTGACACAACTTGGCTGCCACCACTGATATTTCCATGAGACCATCCCGAACCATAGGCTGATTTTCCTTCCTAGGGTTAAGGTTTGAGTTACGCTTAGGGTAAGAGTTCTATTAACCAGAAAGCCCTGAGTTCCAAGAACACAGCAGCTGCGAAGGACTAGCCAAGAAGAGCGCAAAAGTACCACAACATGCCTGCCTCCACAGCTTTTTCCTTGGGGACATGCCTAATTCCTGGCTGATTTGCCTTTCTCGTCTTAGGGTTGGGGTTCGGCCTAGGGCTAGGATTTTTTTAACTAGGAAGCCCTGAGTTCCAGGCTTACTTCATCTGCAAAAAGCATCCCAAAGGGAGTGCAGAAGTGCCACAACATGGCTGCTTTCACGGCTTTTCCCTTAGGAAGAACCCTAATACGCGGCTGATTTACCTTCCTAGGGTTACTGTTAGGCTTAGGCCTAGGACTTTTAAAACCAGGAAGCCCTGGGCTCCAGGCACTCTGAAGCTGCGAAAGGCATCCCAAGGAATGCGCAAAAGTAATGCAACTTGGCTGCCACCACTGATATTTCCATGAGACCATCCCGAACCATAGGCTGATTTTCCTTCCTAGGGTTAAGGTTTGAGTTACGCCTAGGGTAAGGGTTCCATTAACCAGAAAGCCCTGAGTTCCAAGAACACAGCAGCTGCGAAGGACTACCCAAGAAGAGCACAAAAGTACCACAACATGCCTGCCTCCACAGCTTTTTCCTTGGGGACATCCCTAATTCCTGGCTGATTTGCCTTTCTCGTCTTAGGGTTGGGGTTCGGCCTAGGGCTAGGATTTTTAAAATCAGGAAGCCCTGAGTTCCAGGCACACTGGAGCTGTGAAAGGCATCCAAAAGGGAGTGCAAAAGTGCCACAACATGGCTGCTTTCACGGCTTTTTCCTTGGAAAGAAGCCTAACACCAGGCTGATTTCCCATCCCCGGGTTACTGTTAGGCTTAGGCTTAGGGCTAGGATTTTTAAAACTAGGAAGCCCTTAGCTCCAGGCACACTGCATCTGTTCAAGGCATCCCAAGTGGAGTAAAAAAGTGCAACAACATGGCAGCTTTCACAGCTTTTTCCTTGGCACCATCCCTATACCTAGGCTGATTTGTCTGCCTAGGGTTAGGGTTAGGGTTCAGCCTAGGGCTTGGAGGTTTTTTAACCAGGACGCCCTGAGTTCCAGGCTTACTGCATCTGCCAAAGGCATCCCAAAGGGAGTGCAGAAGTGCCACAACATGGCTGCTTTCACGGCTTTTCCCTTAGGAAGAACCCTAATACGCGGCTGATTTACCTTCCTAGGGTTACTGTTAGGCTTAGGCCTAGGACTTTTAAAACCAGGAAGCCCTGGGCTCCAGGCACACTGCAGCTGCGAAAGGCATCCCAAGGGGAGCGCAAAAGTGACACAACTTGGCTGCCACCACTGATATTTCCATGAGACCATCCCGAACCATAGGCTGATTTTCCTTCCTAGGGTTAAGGTTTGAGTTACGCCTGGGGTAAGAGTTCTATTAACCAGAAAGACCTGAGTTCCAAGAACACAGCAGCTGCGAAGGACTAGCCAAGAAGAGCGCAAAAGTACCACAACATGCCTGCCTCCACAGCTTTTTCCTTGGGGACATGCCTAATTCCTGGCTGATTTGCCTTTCTCGTCTTAGGGTTGGGGTTCGGCCTAGGGCTAGGATTTTTTTAACTAGGAAGCCCTGAGTTCCAGGCTTACTGCATCTGCCAAAGGCATCCCAAAGGGAGTGCAGAAGTGCCACAACATGGCTGCTTTCACGGCTTTTCCCTTAGGAAGAACCCTAATACGCGGCTGATTTACCTTCCTAGGGTTACTGTTAGGCTTAGGCCTAGGACTTTTAAAACCAGGAAGCCCTGGGCTCCAGGCACACCGCAGCTGCGAAAGGCATCCCAAGGGGAGCGCAAAAGTGACACAACTTGGCTGCCACCACTGATATTTCCATGAGACCATCCCGAACCATAGGCTGATTTTCCTTCCTAGGGTTAAGGTTTGAGTTACGCCTAGGGTAAGGGTTCTATTAACCAGAAAGACCTGAGTTCCAAGAACACAGCAGCTGCGAAGAACTACCCAAGAAGAGCGCAAAAGTACCACAACATGCCTGCCTCCACAGCTTTTTCCTTGGGGACATGCCTAATTCCTGGCTGATTTGCCTTTCTCGTCTTAGGGTTGGGGTTCGGCCTAGGGCTAGGATTTTTAAAATCAGGAAGCCCTGAGTTCCAGGCACACTGGAGCTGTGAAAGGCATCCAAAAGGGAGTGCAAAAGTGCCACAACATGGCTGCTTTCACGGCTTTTTCCTTGGAAAGAAGCCTAACACCAGGCTGATTTACCTTCCCAGGGTTACTGTTAGGCTTAGGCTTAGGGTTAGGATTTTTAAAACTAGAAAGCCCTTAGCTCCAAGCACACTGCATCTATTCAAGGCATCCCAAGTGGAGTAAAAAAGTGCAACAACATGGCAGCTTTCACAGCTTTTTCCTTGGCAACATCCCTATACCTAGGCTGATTTATCTGCCTAGGGTTAGGGTTAGGGTTCGGCCTAGGTCTTGGAGTTTTTTAACCAGGAAGCCCTGAGTTCCAGGCTTACTGCATCTGCCAAAGGCATCCCAAAGGGAGTGCAAAAGTGCCACAACATGGCTGCTTTCACAGCTTTTCCCTTAGGAAGAACCCTAATACCCAGCTGATTTACCTTCCTAGGGTTACTGTTAGGCTAAGGCCTAGGACTTTTAAAACCAGGAAGCCCTGGGCTCCAGGCACACTGCAGCTGTTAAAGGCATCCCAAGAGGGCCGCAGAAGTGACACAACTTGGCTGCCTCTGCTTCTATTCTCATGAGACCATCCTGAACCATAGGCTGATTTTCCTTCCTAGGGTTAAGGTTTGAGTTTCGCCTAGGGTAAGAGTTCTATTAACCAGAAAGCCCTGAGTTCCAAGAACACAGCAGCTGCGAAGGACTACCCAAGAAGAGCGCAAAAGTACCACAACGCGCCTGCCTCCACAGCTTTTTCCTTGGGGACATGCCTAATTCCTGGCTGATTTGCCTTTCTCGTCTTAGGGTTGGGGTTCGGCCTAGGGCTAGGATTTTTTTAACTAGGAAGCCCTGAGTTCCAGGCTTACTGCATCTGCCAAAGGCATCCCAAAGGGAGTGCAGAAGTGCCACAACATGGCTGCTTTCACGGCTTTTCCCTTAGGAAGAACCCTAATACCCAGCTGATTTACCTTCCTAGGGTTACTGTTAGGCTTAGGCCTAGGACTTTTAAAACCAGGAAGTCCTGGGCTCCAGGCACACTGCAGCTGCGAAAGGCATACCAAGGGGAGCGCAAAAGTGACACAACTTGGCTGCCACCACTGATATTTCCATGAGGCCATCCCGAACCATAGGCTGATTTTCCTTCCTAGGGTTAAGGTTTGAGTTACGCCTAGGGTAAGGGTTCTATTAACCAGAAAGCCCTGAGTTCGAAGAACACAGCAGCTGCGAAGGACTAGCCAAGAAGAGCGCAAAAGTACCACAACATGCCTGCCTCCACAGCTTTTTCCTTGGGGACATGCCTAATTCCTGGCTGATTTGCCTTTCTCGTCTTAGGGTTGGGGTTCGGCCTAGGGCTAGGATATTTTTAACTAGGAAGCCCTGAGTTCCAGGCACACTGGAGCTGTGAAAGGCATCCAAAAGGGAGTGCAAAAGTGCCACAACATGGCTGCTTTCACGGCTTTTCCCTTAGGAAGAACCCTAATACTCGGCTGATTTACCTTCCTAGGGTTACTGTTAGGCTTAGGCCTAGGACTTTTAAAATGAGGAAGCCCTGGGCTCCAGGCACACTGCAGCTGCGAAAGGCATCCCAAGGGGAGCGCAAAAGTGACACAACTTGGCTGCCACCACTGATATTTCCATGAGACCATCCCGAACCATAGGCTGATTTTCCTTCCTAGGGTTAAGGTTTGAGTTACGCCTGGGGTAAGGGTTCTATTAACCAGAAAGCCCTGAGTTCCAAGAACACAGCAGCTGCGAAGGACTTCCCAAGAAGAGCGCAAAAGTACCACAACATGCCTGCCTCCACAGCTTTTTCCTTGGGGACATGCCTAATTCCTGGCTGATTTGCCTTTCTCGTCTTAGGGTTGGGGTTCGGCCTAGGGCTAGGATTTTTAAAATCAGGAAGCCCTGAGTTCCAGGCTTACTGCATCTGCCAAAGGCATCCCAAAGGGAGTGCAAAAGTGCCACAACATGGTTGCTTTCACGGCTTTTTCCTTGGCAAGAAGCTTAACACCAGGCTGATTTACCTTGCCAGGGTTACTGTTAGGCTTAGGCCTAGGGCTAGGATTTTTAAAACTGGGAAGCCCTTAGATCCAGGCACACTGCAGCTGTTCAAGGCATCCCAAGGGGAGTACAAAAGTTCAACAACATGGCAGCTTTCACAGCTTTTTCCTCGGCACCATCCCTATACCTAGGCTGATTTATCTGCCTAGGGTTAGGGTTAGGGTTCAGCCTAGGGCTTGGAGTTTTTTAACCAGGAAGCCCTGAGTTCCAGGCTTACTGCATCTGCCAAAGGCATCTCAAAGGGAGTGCAGAAGTGCCACAACATGGCTGCTTTCACGGCTTTTCCCTTAGGAAGAACCCTAATACCCGGCTGATTTACCTTCCTAGGGTTACTGTTAGGCTTAGGCCTAGGACTTTTAAAACCAGGAAGCCCTGGGCTCCAGGCACACTGCAGCTGCGAAAGGCATCCCAAGGGGAGTGCAAAAGTGCCACAACATGGTTGCTTTCACGGCTTTTTCCTTGGCAAGAAGCCTAACACCAGGCTGATTTACCTTCCTAGGGTTACTGTAAGGCTTAGTCCTAGGGCTAGGATTTTTAAAACTAGGAAGCCCTGAGCTCCTGGCACACTGCAGCTGTTCAAGGCATCCCAAGAGGGCCGCAGAAGTGACACAACTTGGCTGCCTCTGCTGCTATTCTCATGAGTCCATCCCGAACCATAGGCTGATTTTCCTTCCTAGGGTGAGGGTTAGAGTTACGCTTAGGGTTAGTGTTTTTTTAACCAGAAAGCCCTGAGTTCCAAGAACACAGCAGCTGCGAAGGACTACCCAAGAGGCGGGGAAAAGTGCCACAACATGCCTGCCTCCAGCGCTTTTTCCTTGGGACCATCATTGAACCTAGGCTGATTTACTTGCCTCCAGTTGCACCTATGGTCACTCCAAGAGATAGGGATTTTAAATCAGTAAACCCTGAGCTCCAGACCCAGTGCAGCTGCAAAACGCTTCCCAAGGGCAGCCAAAAATTTCCTCAACATGCTCCTTCCAGTGCTTTTTTCCTTGGGAACATCCCTATACCCAGGCTGATTTATCTGCCTAGGGTTAGGGTTAGGGTTCAGCCTAGAGATAGGATTTTTTCAAACAGGAAGCCCTGAATTCCA
Organism: Ammospiza maritima maritima; assembly: GCA_036010785.1. Classification (NCBI taxonomy): domain Eukaryota; kingdom Metazoa; phylum Chordata; class Aves; order Passeriformes; family Passerellidae; genus Ammospiza; species Ammospiza maritima. The sequence goes on from JAYKTQ010000489.1 coordinate 312,141, forward strand.
GGCACACTGCAGCTGTTAAAGGCAGTGTTCTACGTCAACCGCAACTTAGTCTGAAATAAATGCTTTTTCCCTGAGAGCATCTGAGAGGTTTGCATGAAGCACTGATATCTGACATTTGCAATTTTGAATAGGAGAGGAGAAAGAAAATGGGAAGAAGTTTTTAATTTTAGTGGTTTCAATGTTAATTTCCGTACACTTTTTCAAAACTTGTCAGCTCAAATGCCCATCAACATCTTTTAGTCATCTGTAAGTCAGTATTCATATAAAATGTGCTTCAAATCAAAAGAATTTCAAATTTGCACTCCAAATTTCTATGCCTAGATTTATGATTTCCTACACATATTAGATGAAAGGAAGGCCTTTTTTACTGTGGGAGTGCTGGAACACTGGAACAGGTTGCCCAGGGAAGTTGTGGGTGTCCCATCCCTGAAAGTATTCAAGGTCAGCTTGGACGGGGCTTGGAGCAGCAACAAAGGAGAAGCTTGATGGTAGAGAAACAAAGTTGGACTATAGAAGAAACTGGGATTGAAGTATAGGAGCAAGTTTTCTCTCAGCTCTTGGGGTAAATTCAAAGTTGTACAAAATTACATTTATCTGTGCTATTCACTACTGTAACAGAAATGTTCATGAAAACTGTACAGAAGATAGCAAATTTTAAAAGAGATAAGAATTACAGCATAAAATCCATGGGATGGGTTACAACATGAGACACTCTCTAAGAGAAAATCTCTGTGTTTCAGCACTTCATCATGGTAAGATTTCATGAAGTGCCAAAGAAGGCGGAAAAATATCATTCGGGACGTTATTTCCTGGAATTCAGCCTGGCCATTAGTAGGAACTGGGTTTGAACACATCATGTAGATATACCACACACACTTTCCCTTCACTGAAAAATGACTGTTTACAACGAAGAAGCAATTGACGATCAAAATTGATTGAAAGCATCTTAAACATGTCAAGTATTTCATTGTAGATGATCTGTGATCCAAATGCTTCTTCCACCTTCGAGAGGGACAGAACAATTCTTCCATATCATGATGGTTTAAAATTGTATCAACCAATGTTTTCTGCTGAAAAGATAGCATCTATTTTTTTCTATTTTTGGAAGAAAATATTCCTAGACATACAACAGGTGAGAACTAAGTAATTTTAAAGAAACAAATGAAAAGAAAATATTCTGTAAATAGAATGAAATGAAAAGCTGTGTTTTAAATAGGAGCTAAATATGAAACAGAATTTTTGTACCAGGCATTTGAATTACTGCACCAGCTCTTTTGCCCATCAAGAGAGGCGTTTAGCATTTCAGTCTTTTCCAAGGTGTTCATGATCTGCTATGCTGATCTCTGTGTGTGCCTAGGTGTGTGTGGAAGGGGGGGCATGTGAAGGGGAGTGTGTATGTTTGCTTTACAATTGTTGTGGCAGATTCATGCCTCAGCTCCACATTTTGTTTTAGAAAGGTCACACAGAGTGGATGTGAAGTTTACTATCAACAAGAGATCAATTCCCAAATCATCCATTTCACTCTACCTTATAAATCATGTGCTTTGTTGCATATTTTATCAAATCTACTTTCAAGCCAGATGGAGGAAGGAGGATGTGGCAATCCCTCCACCATCTTGCAACTTTTATGCAAGTAGGTTTTCAAGAAAATCATCATTTTTCTTTGAAATATGTCTGGAACAGGCATGATGGTAGTGTCAACCTGTTGGAGTTTTTGTTGCTGGAAGAAGTTATACAAAAGGATTGGTTTTTACATTGACCAGTTACTGAATCAAGCTCAGGAATACATTGGAAATTCAACTGGGGCTTCCTTTCCCCGGCAGACTACTTCTAGAACGAGCTTGTACACTGAAGCTTACTCTTTTGCCCTCTTTTTGTTTCTTTCCTATTTTCTTGGCTTCTTTGCCACTCTCTAGACAATTTTGGAACTTTTTTCCCAACTCAAATGGTTTCAATAGTCTGATTGTGATCATACATTTTTACAAGGAATTTTTAAAATCTTTCCTCCAGTTAAGAAAGTCAAGGACTTAGGTCTTTTTCTTCCCTTATCAATATTGCAATGAAATTGATAAGTAAAGACCAACTCTTTCTTTTTGTTTTTAACCCAAGCAGATAATTCCCATCCATTCATCCATTTGGTGGACCAATAGTTGCCATTCTGATGGAAGTTGTCACTTCTTAACAGTAGGCATTCTGTGACTATGTTGACAGCACTTTGGGTGAAGATCCTAACTGGTCTTAGATACACATAGGGAGAAATTTGCTCAGCCAGTGTCAGTCTTAAGCATGCGTATCAGAAGATCTTTCTAGAGCTGGGAATTTTCCCATGAAAGGGATTCAGTTAGGGAAGAGACACTTGCCCCAGAGGTTTACATTCTTCTTGAAGACTGCTTAAGGAACTTAGATGCCATGTCCATTTGGATCTGTGTCTGTGTCCTGGTTTAGGACAAATTAGGGGAAATCTCCAAAAGGGAGCCCCCCAAAAACAAAACAAACCTCCAACCACCCCTCCCCCAACACCGGGTTCGGGAAGGAATTTCTCGGAGGAGCAAAGTGGAAAACAAAACCTATTTATTTACAAGTAACAAAAGAACACTCCTCAACACAAGAAAAGAAAAGAAAACAGAAAAAACAGACTGTGTGTTGAGAGGGCGCGGCGCTTCTCTGCAAGCTTCGGGTGTCCTGGACGTCTTCAGGTCACGTCCGGAGCCGGTCCAGTATCTTCAGGGGAGGGTAAGAAAGAGGGAGCAAGAGAAAAGGAAAAAACAGCACAAAAAAGCAGAAAGCAAGCAAGCAAAGCGGCTAGCCAAGCCAAGCAGCAAAAGCCAAAAGCCAAAAAGACCTGGTCAAACACTCCCCCCTCTCTTCCCCGCCCCGCCGCAGCAAGACGGCCGGGGGGGGGGAAGAGAGAAAAGGCACAGCTGCCAGACACAACACACGATATTGGGATAAAGGCTGTCAACCCACGACACTCCACCCCTTATCCCATATCGTGAATATACAATAAAAACTTTCATTTCACTTACTCACACCTTTGACACTTACGCATTCCTCTCATCTTACTTGCTCAGACCTTTGACACTTACAGTTTCCTTCTGTCTCACATTCAACAAACAATGACATTCATATATGAGTCTCATCCCACAATCAGGTCTCCCTGAGGTACACACCGTGTTGTTCCATCTTTCTGCATTATCCACCATGTATAACCTGGTCCTTGAGCAAAGACAATCCCACGGATGGGTTTGTCTGCACTCGAGGCAGGGTTGATCCATACTGTCTTTCCCAACAAACCTCTGACATGGGCCACTGGGGCTTTATCCCCATCTACTATATTAAGGAGCTCAGACTGAGCAGGACCCGCTCGGTTGGTGGAACCTCGAGTGTTAACTAACCAGGTAGCCTTTGCCAAATGCTGCTCCCAGTTTTTAAAAGACCCCCCACCCAATGCTTTTAAGGTGGTTTTTAACAATCCATTATACCTTTCCACTTTCCCTGCAGCTGGTGCATGATAGGGGATATGGTATATCCACTCGATGCCATGTTCCCTAGCCCAAGTATTAATAAGATTGTTTTTAAAATGAGTTCCATTATCCGACTCAATTCTCTCGGGAGTACCGTGCCTCCAAAGGACCTGCTTTTCAAGGCCCAAGATAGTGTTACGGGCTGTGGCATGAGACACAGGGTAGGTTTCCAACCATCCCGTGGTGGCTTCTACCATGGTTAGTACATAGCGCTTGCCTTGGCGGGTTTGAGGCAGTGTGATGTAATCAATCTGCCAGGCCTCCCCGTATTTGTACTTAGACCACCGCCCCCCATACCAGAGGGGCTTCACCCGCTTGGCCTGCTTGATGGCAGCGCACGTCTCACAGTCACGAATAACCTGAGAGATACTGTCCATGGTTAGATCCACCCCTCGGTCTCGTGCCCACTTATAGGTGGCATCTCTACCCTGGTGGCCTGAGGCATCATGGGCCCATCGTGCTAAGAATAACTCTCCCTTATGCTCCCAGTCGAGATCTATCTTCAACTCCCCTATCTTTGCAGCCTGATGTACTTGCTGGTTGTTTTGCTGCTCTTCATTAGCTCTACTTCTGGGGACATGGGCATCTACATGGCGAATCTTCACAGGTAACTTCTCTACCCGAGTAGCGATATCTTTCCACTCTTCCGCAGCCCAAATTGGTTTTCCTCTTCGCTGCCAGTTCGCCTCTTTCCATCTCTTCAGCCATCCCCATAGAGCATTGGCTGCCATCCAGGAATCGGTATACAAGTAGAGCCTTGGCCACCTCTCTCTCTCTGCAATACCTAGGGCCAGTTGAATAGCTTTGATTTCAGCAAATTGACTGGATTCACCCTCTCCTTCAGTAGCCTCTGCAACCCGTCGAGTGGGACTCCACACAGCTGCTTTCCACCTCCGTTTCATCCCTATGACACGACAAGAACCATCGGTGAATAGAGCATAACGTGTTTCTTCTACTGGTAACTGATTGTATGGCGGAGCTTCCTCAACCCGGGTCACTGGCTCTTGTTCTTCATCCGCGACACTAAAGCTTTCACCTTCAGGCCAATTTGTAATTATCTCCAGGATCCCAGGGCGATTTAACTTCCCAATTCGAGCGCGCTGCGTAATGAGGGCAATCCACTTACTCCAAGTAGCACTGGTGGCATGGTGGGTAGAGGGAACCTTTCCTCTGAACATCCATCCCAACACCGGTAGTCGGGGTGCCAAAAAGAGTTGTGCCTCTGTACCAATCACCTCCGAGGCGGCTTGGACTCCTTCGTAGGCGGCCAAGATTTCCTTTTCTGTTGGAGTATAGTTATCTTCAGACCCCCTGTAACTCCGACTCCAAAATCCCAATGGTCGGCCTCGGGTCTCGCCAGGTACCTTCTGCCAAAGGCTCCAGGACAGACCATGGCTCCCGGCTGCAGAGTAGAGCACGTTCTTCACATCTGGTCCCGTCCTGACTGGACCAAGGGCTACAGCATGAGCGATCTCCTGCTTGATTTGGACAAAAGCTTGCTGCTGCTCAGGGCCCCAATGGAAGTCGTTCTTCTTGCGGGTAAGGAAATAACCCCAGGGACCACAAAAGTATTAAAACTTCAAAAACCCCTAGGGACCAGAACGACCGGCAAGCTTCCACTCCAAATGACATTATGAATCACCGATATGCCCACAAAATAGCCAAAACCAAAATATTATTGTTATAGGTTTTTTTTCCACTGTTTTTTTTTTGGCCTCCCTTTCCCGGCCAACGCACCAAAAAGTATATTGTCCTGGTTTAGGACAAATTAGGGGAAATCTCCAAAAGGGAGCCCCCCAAAAACAAAACAAACCTCCAACCACCCCTCCCCCAACACCGGGTTCGGGAAGGAATTTCTCGGAGGAGCAAAGTGGAAAACAAAACCTATTTATTTACAAGTAACAAAAGAACACTCCTCAACACAAGAAAAGAAAAGAAAACAGAAAAAACAGACTGTGTGTTGAGAGGGCGCGGCGCTTCTCTGCAAGCTTCGGGTGTCCTGGACGTCTTCAGGTCACGTCCGGAGCCGGTCCAGTATCTTCAGGGGAGGGTAAGAAAGAGGGAGCAAGAGAAAAGGAAAAAACAGCACAAAAAAGCAGAAAGCAAGCAAGCAAAGCGGCTAGCCAAGCCAAGCAGCAAAAGCCAAAAGCCAAAAAGACCTGGTCAAACACTCCCCCCTCTCTTCCCCGCCCCGCCGCAGCAAGACGGCCGGGGGGGGGGAAGAGAGAAAAGGCACAGCTGCCAGACACAACACACGATATTGGGATAAAGGCTGTCAACCCACGACAGTCTGCACAGAACTTTGTCATGCCAGTGCTTGAAATGCATCTTGAAGAGAATTCACTAGCACAGAATGAATGAGAGTGGAAGGGGTTGGTGGGGCTAACCAGGCCCAACCTCCCTGCCTAAACCAGGATACCTAGAGCCTCTTGCCCAGGATTCTATCTGGGTGTACTTTGAATGTCTTCAAAGATCCAGGCTCCACAATCTTTCTGGGCAGTCTGTGCCATGGTTCACTCACCCTCACAGTAAAGAATCATTTCCTGATGTTCCTGTATTTCAGTGTGTGCCCACTGCCTCTTGTCTTTTCACTCAGCATCACTGAAAAGACACTGATTCCCTCCCCTTTGCACTATTGCTTCCATATGGATGTGTGCTGCCATGTGAGATATGTCAAAAACCTCCCTGAAGCCCAGGCAGATAATATTCCCTTCATCTACCAGTCAAGTTGATTCATCAGAGGAGTTTAAAGTTATGTTCAGCATGAAATGCCGCTGAAAAATCATGCTAACTACATTATTGTGTCGTCTTTCATGTGCCTGGCAAGGTTTTCCAGGAAGAGCTGCTTCATCAACTTCCTGGGTATAAAAAAGAGGCTGGCTGGTTTGTACGATTGCGAGTCCTCCTAATTGCCTTTTTTGAAGATGAGTGTCATTTGCTTACATCCAGTCCTAAGCCTCTCTTCTCGTCTACATCTTAGCAAAAAGCTTTTCCACTATGTCTGGCAAGGAGAAATTGTGTCAGCACAGAAAACATCTCCTATCGTGTTCTAGACGTTGCACGGAGGTGTGCCGAGTGTTTGGCATGAAGAAAAGAAAACTTGTCCAAAACAGCTTCCAATCGAATGTTCATGTGATTGGAAAAGTCAGGGGAGTACAAAGGTACTGTTTTCTATCAGTTGGCAAGCTGCGCACACAATCCCAGTGTTGTACAGCTTCCTTCTTCACCTTTCCGAAGGTGCCGCTCTCTCCGGCTCCCGGAGGCGAAGAAGCGGCTTCTTCGCGCAAAGACGATTGTGCCGCTCACTGTGCACTCCTTAGCGCGGCTTCTGCCGAAAGACGCCCGGGAGCGGCTCATAGCTCCGGAGAGCATCGTACCTTCGTCTTTAGCGTCTCTTCTCGTCTACATCCTAGCAAAAAGCTTTTCTACTATGTCTGGCGAGGAAAAACTGTGCCAGCACAGAAAACATCTCCCATCGTGTTCTTGACATTGCACGGAGGTGTGCCGAGTGTTTGGCATGAAGGAAAGAAAAGTTGTCCAAAACAGCTTCCAATCGAATGTTCATGTGATTGGAAAAGTCAGGAGAGTGCAAAGGTACTGTTTTCTAGCAGTTGGCAAGCTGCGCACACAATCCCAGTGTTGTACAGCTTCCTTCTTCACCTTTCCGAAGGTGCCGCTCTCTCCGGCTCCCGGAGGCGAAGAAGCGGCTTCTTCGCGCAAAGACGATTGTGCCGCTCACTGTGCACTCCTTAGCGCCGCTTCTGCCGAAAGACGCCCGGGAGCGGCTCTTAGCTCCGGACAGCATCGTACCTTCGTCTTTAGCGTCTCTTCTCGTCTACATCTTAGCAAAAAGCTTTTCTACTATGTCTGGCGAGGACAAACTGTGCCAGCACAGAAAACATCTCCCATCGTGTTCTAGACATTGCACGGAGTGTTTGGCATGAAGGAAAGAAAAGTTGTCCAAAACAGCTTCCAATCGAATGTTCATGTGATTGGAAAAGTCAGGAGAGTGCAAAGGTACTGTTTTCTATCAGTTGGCAAGCTGCGCACACAATCCCAGTGTTGTACAGCTTCCTTCTTCACCTTTCCGAAGGTGCCGCTCTCTCCGGCTCCCGGAGGCGAAGAAGCGGCTTCTTCGCGCAAAGACGATTGTGCCGCTCACTGTGCACTCCTTAGCGCGGCTTCTGCCGGAAGACGCCCGGGAGCGGCTCTTAGCTCCGGACAGCATCGTACCTTCGTCTTTAGCATCTCTTCTCGTCTACATCTTAGCAAAAAGCTTTTCTACTATGTCTGGCGAGGAAAAACTGTGCCAGCACAGAAAACATCTCCCATCGTGTTCTAGACGTTGCACGGAGGTGTGCCGAGTGTTTGGCATGAAGAAAAGAAAAGTTGTCCAAAACAGCTTCCAATCGAATGTTCATGTGATTGGAAAAGTCAGGAGAGTGCAAAGGTACTGTTTTCTATCAGTTGGCAAGCTGCGCACACAATCCCAGTGTTGTACAGCTTCCTTCTTCACCTTTCCGAAGGTGCCGCTCTCTCCGGCTCCCCGAGGGCGAAGAAGCGGCTTCTTCGCGCAAAGACGATTGTGCCGCTCACTGTGCACTCCTTAGAGCGGCTTCTGCCGAAAGACGCCCGGGAGCGGCTCTTAGCTCCGGAGAGCATCGTACCTTCGTCTTTAGCGTCTCTTCTCGTCTACATCTTAGCAAAAAGCTTTTCTACTATGTCTGGCGAGGAAAAACTGTGCCAGCACAGAAAACATCTCCCATCGTGTTCTAGACGTTGCATGGAGGTGTGCCGAGTGTTTGGCATGAAGGAAAGAAAAGTTGTCCAAAACAACTTCCAATCGAATGTTCATGTGATTGGAAAAGTCAGGAGAGTGCAAAGGTACTGTTTTCTATCAGTTGGCAAGCTGCGCACACAATCCCAGTGTTGTACAGCTTCCTTCTTCACCTTTCCGAAGGTGCCGCTCTCTCCGGCTCCCGGAGGCGAAGAAGCGGCTTCTTCGCGCAAAGACGATTGTGCCACTCACTGTGATCTCCTTAGCGCGGCTTCTGCCGAAAGACGCCCGGGAGCGGCTCTTAGCTCCGGAGAGCATCGTACCTTCGTCTTTAGCGTCTCTTCTCGTCTACATCTAAGCAAAAAGCTTTTCCACTATGTCTGGCGAGGAAAAACTGTGCCAGAACAGAAAACATCTCCCATCGTGTTCTAGACGTTGCACGATCCCTATACTTAGGCTGATTTTCCTTCCTGGATATAGGGTTAGATTTCAGCCTAGGGCTTGGAGTTTTTTAACCAGGAAGCGCTGAGTTCCAGGCTTACTGCATCAGCCAAAGGCATCCCAAAGGGAGTGCAGAAGTGCCACAACATGGCTGCTTTCACGGCTTTTCCCTTAGGAAGAACCCTAATACGCGGCTGATTTACCTTGCCAGGGTTACTGTTAGGCTTAGGCCTAGGACTTTTAAAACCAGGAAGCCCTGGGCTCCAGGCACACTGCAGCTGCGAAAGGCATCCCAAGGGGAGCGCAAAAGTGACACAACTTGGCTGCCACCACTGATATTTCCATGAGACCATCCCGAACCATAGGCTGATTTTCCTTCCTAGGGTTAAGGTTTGAGTTACGCCTAGGGTAAGGGTTCTATTAACCAGAAAGCCCTGAGTTCCAAGAACACAGCAGCTGCGAAGAACTACCCAAGAAGAGCGCAAAAGTACCACAACATGCCTGCCTCCACAGCTTTTTCCTTGGGGACATGCCTAATTCCTGGCTGATTTGCCTTTCTCGTCTTAGGGTTGGGGTTCGGCCTAGGGCTAGGATTTTTAAAATCAGGAAGCCCTGAGTTCCAGGCACACTGGAACTGTGAAAGGCATCCAATAGGGAGTGCAAAAGTGCCACAACATGGCTGCTTTCCCGGCTTTTTCCTTGGCAAGAAGCCTAACACCAGGCTGATTTACCTTCCCAGGGTTACTGTTTGGCTTAGGCTTCGGGTTAGGATTTTTAAAACTAGGTAGCCCTTAGCTCCAAGCACACTGAATCTGTTCAAGGCATCCCAAGTGGAGTAAAAAAGTGCAACAACATGGCAGCTTTCACAGCTTTTTCTTTGGCACCATCCCTATACCTAGGCTGTTTTATCTGCCTAGGGTTAGGGTTAGGGTTCAGCCTAGGGCTTGGATTTTTTTAACCAGGAAGCCCTGAGTTCCAGGCTTACTGCATCTGCCAAAGGCATCCCAAAGGGAGTGCAAAAGTGCCACAACATGGCTGCTTTCACAGCTTTTCCCTTAGGAAGAACCCTAATACCCGGCTGATTTACCTTCCTAGGGTTACTGTTAGGCTTAGGCCTAGGACTTTTAAAACCAGGACGCCCTGGGCTCCAGGCACATGCAGCTGCGAAAGGCATCCCAAGAGGGCCGCAGAAGTGACACAACTTGGCTGCCTCTGCTTCTATTCTCATGAGACCATCCTGAACCATAGGCTGATTTTCCTTCCTAGGGGTAAGGTTTGAGTTACGCCTAGGGTAAGAGTTCTATTAACCAGAAAGACCTGAGTTCGAAGAACACAGCAGCTGCGAAGGACTACCCAAGAAGAGCGCAAAAGTACCACAACGTGCCTGCCTCCACAGCTTTTTCCTTGGGGACATGCCTAATTCCTGGCTGATTTGCCTTTCTCGTCTTAGGGTTGGGGTTCGGCCTAGGGCTAGGATTTTTTTAACTAGGAAGCCCTGAGTTCCAGGCTTACTTCATCTGCAAAAAGCATCCCAAAGGGTGTGCAAAAGTGCCACAACATGGCTGCTTTCACGGCTTTTCCCTTAGGAAGAACCCTAATACCCGGCTGATTTACCTTCCTAGGGTTACTGTTAGGCTTAGGCCTAGGACTTTTAAAACCAGGAAGCCCTGGGCTCCAGGCACACTGCAGCTGCGAAAGGCATCCCAAGGGGAGCGCAAAAGTGACACAACTTGGCTGCCACCACTGATATTTCCATGAGACCATCCCGAACCATAGGCTGATTTTCCTTCCTAGGGTTAAGGTTTGAGTTACGCCTGGGGTAAGGGTTCTATTAACCAGAAAGCCCTGAGTTCCAAGAACAGAGCAGCTGCGAAGGACTTCCCAAGAAGAGCGCAAAAGTACCACAACATGCCTGCCTCCACAGCTTTTTCCTTGGGGACATCCCTAATTCCTGGCTGATTTGCCTTTCTCATCTTAGGGTTGAGGTTCGGCCTAGGGCTAGGATTTTTTTAACTAGGAAGCCCTGAGTTCCAGGCTTACTGCATCTGCCAAAGGCATCCCAAAGGGAGTGCAGAAGTGCCACAACATGGCTGCTTTCACGGCTTTTCCCTTAGGAAGAACCCTAATACGCGGCTGATTTACCTTGCCAGGGTTACTGTTAGGCTTAGGCCTAGGACTTTTGAAACCAGGAAGCCCTGGGCTCCAGGCACACTGCAGCTGCGAAAGGCATCCCAAGGGGAGCGCAAAAGTGACACAACTTGGCTGCCACCACTGATATTTCCATGAGACCATCCCGAACCATAGGCTGATTTTCCTTCCTAGGGTTAAGGTTTGAGTTACGCCTGGGGTAAGGGTTCTATTAACCAGAAAGCCCTGAGTTCCAAGAACAGAGCAGCTGCGAAGGACTTCCCAAGAAGAGCGCAAAAGTACCACAACATGCCTGCCTCCACAGCTTTTTCCTTGGGGACATCCCTAATTCCTGGCTGATTTGCCTTTCTCATCTTAGGGTTGGGGTTCGGCCTAGGGCTAGGATTTTTTTAACTAGGAAGCCCTGAGTTCCAGGCTTACTGCATCTGCCAAAGGCATCCCAAAGGGAGTGCAGAAGTGCCACAACATGGCTGCTTTCACGGCTTTTCCCTTAGGAAGAACCCTAATACGCGGCTGATTTACCTTGCCAGGGTTACTGTTAGGCTTAGGCCTAGGACTTTTAAAACCAGGAAGCCCTGGGCTCCAGGCACACTGCAGCTGCGAAAGGCATCCCAAGGGGAGCGCAAAAGTGACACAACTTGGCTGCCACCACTGATATTTCCATGAGACCATCCCGAACCATAGGCTGATTTTCCTTCCTAGGGTTAAGGTTTGAGTTACGCCTAGGGTAAGGGTTCTATTAACCAGAAAGCCCTGAGTTCCAAGAACACAGCAGCTGCGAAGAACTACCCAAGAAGAGCGCAAAAGTACCACAACATGCCTGCCTCCACAGCTTTTTCCTTGGGGACATGCCTAATTCCTGGCTGATTTGCCTTTCTCGTCTTAGGGTTGGGGTTCGGCCTAGGGCTAGGATTTTTAAAATCAGGAAGCCCTGAGTTCCAGGCACACTGGAACTGTGAAAGGCATCCAATAGGGAGTGCAAAAGTGCCACAACATGGCTGCTTTCCCGGCTTTTTCCTTGGCAAGAAGCCTAACACCAGGCTGATTTACCTTCCCAGGGTTACTGTTTGGCTTAGGCTTCGGGTTAGGATTTTTAAAACTAGGTAGCCCTTAGCTCCAAGCACACTGAATCTGTTCAAGGCATCCCAAGTGGAGTAAAAAAGTGCAACAACATGGCAGCTTTCACAGCTTTTTCTTTGGCACCATCCCTATACCTAGGCTGTTTTATCTGCCTAGGGTTAGGGTTAGGGTTCAGCCTAGGGCTTGGATTTTTTTAACCAGGAAGCCCTGAGTTCCAGGCTTACTGCATCTGCCAAAGGCATCCCAAAGGGAGTGCAAAAGTGCCACAACATGGCTGCTTTCACAGCTTTTCCCTTAGGAAGAACCCTAATACCCGGCTGATTTACCTTCCTAGGGTTACTGTTAGGCTTAGGCCTAGGACTTTTAAAACCAGGAAGCCCTGGGCTCCAGGCACATGCAGCTGCGAAAGGCATCCCAAGAGGGCCGCAGAAGTGACACAACTTGGCTGCCTCTGCTTCTATTCTCATGAGACCATCCTGAACCATAGGCTGATTTTCCTTCCTAGGGGTAAGGTTTGAGTTACGCCTAGGGTAAGAGTTCTATTAACCAGAAAGACCTGAGTTCGAAGAACACAGCAGCTGCGAAGGACTACCCAAGAAGAGCGCAAAAGTACCACAACGTGCCTGCCTCCACAGCTTTTTCCTTGGGGACATGCCTAATTCCTGGCTGATTTGCCTTTCTCGTCTTAGGGTTGGGGTTCGGCCTAGGGCTAGGATTTTTTTAACTAGGAAGCCCTGAGTTCCAGGCTTACTTCATCTGCAAAAAGCATCCCAAAGGGTGTGCAAAAGTGCCACAACATGGCTGCTTTCACGGCTTTTCCCTTAGGAAGAACCCTAATACCCGGCTGATTTACCTTCCTAGGGTTACTGTTAGGCTTAGGCCTAGGACTTTTAAAACCAGGAAGCCCTGGGCTCCAGGCACACTGCAGCTGCGAAAGGCATCCCAAGGGGAGCGCAAAAGTGACACAACTTGGCTGCCACCACTGATATTTCCATGAGACCATCCCGAACCATAGGCTGATTTTCCTTCCTAGGGTTAAGGTTTGAGTTACGCCTGGGGTAAGGGTTCTATTAACCAGAAAGCCCTGAGTTCCAAGAACACAGCAGCTGCGAAGGACTTCCCAAGAAGAGCGCAAAAGTACCACAACATGCCTGCCTCCACAGCTTTTTCCTTGGGGACATCCCTAATTCCTGGCTGATTTGCCTTTCTCATCTTAGGGTTGAGGTTCGGCCTAGGGCTAGGATTTTTTTAACTAGGAAGCCCTGAGTTCCAGGCTTACTGCATCTGCCAAAGGCATCCCAAAGGGAGTGCAGAAGTGCCACAACATGGCTGCTTTCACGGCTTTTCCCTTAGGAAGAACCCTAATACGCGGCTGATTTACCTTGCCAGGGTTACTGTTAGGCTTAGGCCTAGGACTTTTAAAACCAGGAAGCCCTGGGCTCCAGGCACACTGCAGCTGCGAAAGGCATCCCAAGGGGAGCGCAAAAGTGACACAACTTGGCTGCCACCACTGATATTTCCATGAGACCATCCCGAACCATAGGCTGATTTTCCTTCCTAGGGTTAAGGTTTGAGTTACGCCTAGGGTAAGGGTTCTATTAACCAGAAAGCCCTGAGTTCCAAGAACACAGCAGCTGCGAAGAACTACCCAAGAAGAGCGCAAAAGTACCACAACATGCCTGCCTCCACAGCTTTTTCCTTGGGGACATGCCTAATTCCTGGCTAATTTGCCTTTCTCGTCTTAGGGTTGGGGTTCGGCCTAGGGCTAGGATTTTTAAAATCAGGAAGCCCTGAGTTCCAGGCACACTGGAACTGTGAAAGGCATCCAAAAGTGAGTGCAAAAGTGCCACAACATGGCTGCTTTCCCGGCTTTTTCCTTGGCAAGAAGCCTAACACCAGGCTGATTTACCTTCCCAGGGTTACTGTAAGGCTTAGGCGTAGGGTAAGGATTTTTAAAACTAGGTAGCCCTTAGCTCCAAGCACACTGAATCTGTTAAAGGCATCCCAAGTGGAGTAAAAAAGTGCAACAACATGGCAGCTTTCACAGCTTTTTCTTTGGCACCATCCCTATACCTAGGCTGTTTTATCTGCCTAGGGTTAGGGTTAGGGTTCAGCCTAGGGCTTGGATTTTTTTAACCAGGAAGCCCTGAGTTCCAGGCTTACTGCATCTGCCAAAGGCATCCCAAAGGGAGTGCAAAAGTGCCACAACATGGCTGCTTTCACAGCTTTTCCCTTAGGAAGAACCCTAAAACCCGGCTGATTTACCTTCCTAGGGTTACTGTTAGGCTTAGGCCTAGGACTTTTAAAACCAGGAAGCCCTGGGCTCCAGGCACATGCAGCTGCGAAAGGCATCCCAAGAGGGCCGCAGAAGTGACACAACTTGGCTGCCTCTGCTTCTATTCTCATGAGACCATCCTGAACCATAGGCTGATTTTCTATCCTAGGGTTAAGGTTTGAGTTTCGCCTAGGGTAAGAGTTCTATTAACCAGAAAGCCCTGAGTTCCAAGAACACAGCAGCTGCGAAGGACTACCCAAGAAGAGCGCAAAAGTACCACAACATGCCTGCCTCCACAGCTTTTTCCTTGGGGACATGCCTAATTCCTGGCTGATTTGCCTTTCTCGTCTTAGGGTTGGGTTTCGGCCTAGGGCTAGGATATTTTTAACTAGGAAACCCTGAGTTCCAGGCTTACTTCATCTGCCAAAGGCATCCCAAAGGGAGTGCAGAAGTGCCACAACATGGCTGCTTTCACGGCTTTTCCCTTAGGAAGAACCCTAATACCCAGCTGATTTACCTACCTAGGGTTACTGTTAGGCTTAGGCCTAGGACTTTTAAAACCAGGAAGCCCTGGGCTCCAGGCACACTGCAGCTGCGAAAGGCATCCCAAGGGGAGCGCAAAAGTGACACAACTTGGCTGCCACCACTGATATTTCCATGAGACCATCCCGAACCATAGGCTGATTTTCCTTCCTAGGGTTAAGGTTTGAGTTACGCTTGGGGTAAGGGTTCTATTAACCAGAAAGCCCTGAGTTCCAAGAACAGAGCAGCTGCGAAGGACTTCCCAAGAAGAGCGCAAAAGTACCACAACATGCCTGCCTCCACAGCTTTTTCCTTGGGGACATGCCTAATTCCTGGCTGATTTGCCTTTCTCGTCTTAGGGTTGCGGTTCGGCCTAGGGCTAGGATTTTTAAAATCAGGAAGCCCTGAGTTCCAGGCACACTGGAACTGTGAAAGGCATCCAATAGGGAGTGCAAAAGTGCCACAACATGGCTGCTTTCCCGGCTTTTTCCTTGGCAAGAAGCCTAACACCAGGCTGATTTACCTTCCCAGGGTTACTGTTTGGCTTAGGCTTCGGGTTAGGATTTTTAAAACTAGGTAGCCCTTAGCTCCAAGCACACTGAATCTGTTCAAGGCATCCCAAGTGGAGTAAAAAAGTGCAACAACATGGCAGCTTTCACAGCTTTTTCTTTGGCACCATCCCTATACCTAGGCTGTTTTATCTGCCTAGGGTTAGGGTTAGGGTTCAGCCTAGGGCTTGGATTTTTTTAACCAGGAAGCCCTGAGTTCCAGGCTTACTGCATCTGCCAAAGGCATCCCAAAGGGAGTGCAAAAGTGCCACAACATGGCTGCTTTCACCGCTTTTCCCTTAGGAAGAACACTAATACCCGGCTGATTTACCTTCCTAGGGTTACTGTTAGGCTTAGGCCTAGGACTTTTAAAACCAGGAAGCCCTGGGCTCCAGGCACATGCAGCTGCGAAAGGCATCCCAAGAGGGCCGCAGAAGTGACACAACTTGGCTGCCTCTGCTTCTATTCTCATGAGACCATCCTGAACCATAGGCTGATTTTCCTTCCTAGGGTTAAGGTTTGAGTTACGCCTAGGGTAAGGGTTCTATTAACCAGAAAGCCCTGAGTTCCAAGAACACAGCAGCTGCGAAGGACTACCCAAGAAGAGCGCAAAAGTACCTCAACGTGCCTGCCTCCACAGCTTTTTCCTTGGGGACATGCCTAATTCCTGGCTGATTTGCCTTTCTCGTCTTAGGGTTGGGGTTTGGCCTAGGGCTAGGAATTTTTTAACTAGGCAGCCCTGAGTTCCAGGCTTACTGCATCTGCCAAAGGCATCCCAAAGGGAGTGCAAAAGTGCCACAACATGGCTGCTTTCACGGCTTTTCCCTTAGGAAGAACCCTAATACCCGGCTGATTTACCTTCCTAGGGTTACTGTTAGGCTTAGGCCTAGGACTTTTAAAACCAGGAAGCCCTGGGCTCCAGGCACACTGCAGCTGCGAAAGGCATCCCAAGGGGAGTGCAAAAGTGACACAACTTGGCTGCCACCACTGATATTTCCATGAGACCATCCCGAACCATAGGCTGATTTTCCTTCCTAGGGTTAAGGTTTGAGTTACGCCTGGGGTAAGGGTTCTATTAACCAGAAAGCCCTGAGTTCCAAGAACACAGCAGCTGCGAAGGACTTCCCAAGAAGAGCGCAAAAGTACCACAACGTGCCTGCCTCCACAGCTTTTTCCTTGGGGACATGCCTAATTCCTGGCTGATTTGCCTTTCTCGTCTTAGGGTTGGGGTTCGGCCTAGGGCTAGGATTTTTAAAATCAGGAAGCCCTGAGTTCCAGGCACACTGGAGCTTTGAAAGGCATCCAAAAGGGAGTGCAGAAGTGCCACAACATGGCTGCTTTCCCGGCTTTTTCCTTGGCAAGAAGCCTAACACCAGGCTGATTTACCTTCCCAGGGTTACTGTAAGGCTTAGGCGTAGGGTAAGGATTTTTAAAACTAGGAAGCCCTCAGCTCCAAGCACACTGCATCTGTTCAAGGCATCCCAAGTGGAGTAAAAAAGTGCAACAACATGGCAGCTTTCACAGCATTTTCCTTGGCACCATCCCTATACCTAGGCTGTTTTATCTGCCTAGGGTTAGGGTTAGGCTTCAGCCTAGGGCTTGGATTTTTTAACCAGGAAGCCCTGAGTTCCAGGCTTACTGCATCTGCAAAGGCATCCCAAAGGGAGTGCAGAAGTGCCACAACATGGCTGCTTTCACGGCTTTTCCCTTAGGAAGAACCCTAATACCCGGCTGATTTACCTTCCTAGGGTTACTATTAGGCTTAGGCCTAGGACTTTTAAAACCAGGAAGCCCTGGGCTCCAGGCACCCTGCAGCTGCTAACGGCATCCCAAGGGGAGTGCAAAAGTGCCACAACATGGTTGCTTTCACGGCTTTTTCCTTGGCAAGAAGCCTAACACCAGGCTGATTTACCTTCCTAGGGTTACTGCAAGGCTTAGGCCTAGGGCTAGGATTTTTAATGCTAGGAAGCCCTGGGCTCCAGGCACACTGCAGCTGCGAAAGGCATCCCAAGGGGAGCGCAGAAGTGACACAACTTGGCTGCCTCTGCTGCTATTTCCATGAGACCATCCCGAACCATAGGCTGATTTTCCTTCCTAGGGTTAAGGTTTGAGTTACGCCTAGGGTAAGAGTTCTATTAACCAGAAAGACCTGAGTTCGAAGAACACAGCAGCTGCGAAGGACTACCCAAGAAGAGCGCAAAAGTACCACAACGTGCCTGCCTCCACAGCTTTTTCCTTGGGGACATGCCTAATTCCTGGCTGATTTGCCTTTCTCGTCTTAGGGTTGGGGTTCGGCCTAGGGCTAGGATTTTTTTAACTAGGAAGCCCTGAGTTCCAGGCTTACTTCATCTGCAAAAAGCATCCCAAAGGGTGTGCAAAAGTGCCACAACATGGCTGCTTTCACGGCTTTTCCCTTAGGAAGAACCCTAATACCCGGCTGATTTACCTTCCTAGGGTTACTGTTAGGCTTAGGCCTAGGACTTTTAAAACCAGGAAGCCCTGGGCTCCAGGCACACTGCAGCTGCGAAAGGCATCCCAAGGGGAGCGCAAAAGTGACACAACTTGGCTGCCTCTGCTGCTATTCTCATGAGACCATCCCGAACCATAGGCTGATTTTCCTTCCTAGGGTTAAGGTTTGAGTTACGCCTAGGGTAAGGGTTCTATTAACCAGAAAGCCCTGAGTTCCAAGAACACAGCAGCTGCGAAGGACTAGCCAAGAAGAGCGCAAAAGTACCACAACATGCCCGCCTCCACAGCTTTTTCCTTGGGGACATGCCTAATTCCTGGCTGATTTGCCTTTCTCGTCTTAGTGTTGGGGTTCGGCCTAGGGCTAGGATTTTTTTAACTAGGAAGCCCTGAGTTCCAGGCTTACTGCATCTGCCAAAGGCATCCCAAAGGGAGTGCAAAAGTGCCACAACATGGTTGCTTTCACGGCTTTTCCCTTAGGAAGAACCCTAATACCCAGCTGATTTACCTTCCTAGGGTTACTGTTAGGCTTAGGCCTAGGACTTTTAAAACCAGGAAGCCCTGGGCTCCAGGCACACTGCAGCTGCGAAAGGCATCCCAAGGGGAGCGCAAAAGTGACACAACTTGGCTGCCACCACTGATATTTCCATGAGACCATCCCGAACCATAGGCTGATTTTCCTTCCTAGGGTTAAGGTTTGAGTTACGCCTGGGGTAAGGGTTCTATTAACCAGAAAGCCCTGAGTTCCAAGAACACAGCAGCTGCGAAGGACTTCCCAAGTAGAGCGCAAAAGTACCACAACATGCCTGCCTCCACAGCTTTTTCCTTGGGGACATCCCTAATTCCTGGCTGATTTGCCTTTCTCATCTTAGGGTTGAGGTTCGGCCTAGGGCTAGGATTTTTTTAACTAGGAAGCCCTGAGTTCCAGGCTTACTGCATCTGCCAAAGGCATCCCAAAGGGAGTGCAGAAGTGCCACAACATGGCTGCTTTCACGGCTTTTCCCTTAGGAAGAACCCTAATACGCGGCTGATTTACCTTGCCAGGGTTACTGTTAGGCTTAGGCCTAGGACTTTTAAAACCAGGAAGCCCTGGGCTCCAGGCACACTGCAGCTGCGAAAGGCATCCCAAGGGGAGCGCAAAAGTGACACAACTTGGCTGCCACCACTGATATTTCCATGAGACCATCCCGAACCATAGGCTGATTTTCCTTCCTAGGGTTAAGGTTTGAGTTACGCCTAGGGTAAGGGTTCTATTAACCAGAAAGCCCTGAGTTCCAAGAACACAGCAGCTGCGAAGAACTACCCAAGAAGAGCGCAAAAGTACCACAACATGCCTGCCTCCACAGCTTTTTCCTTGGGGACATGCCTAATTCCTGGCTGATTTGCCTTTCTCGTCTTAGGGTTGGGGTTCGGCCTAGGGCTAGGATTTTTAAAATCAGGAAGCCCTGAGTTCAAGGCACACTGGAACTGTGAAAGGCATCCAAAAGGGAGTGCAAAAGTGCCACAACATGGCTGCTTTCCCGGCTTTTTCCTTGGCAAGAAGCCTAACACCAGGCTGATTTACCTTCCCAGGGTTACTGTTTGGCTTAGGCTTAGGGTTAGGATTTTTAAAACTAGGTAGCCCTTAGCTCCAAGCACACTGAATCTGTTAAAGGCATCCCAAGTGGAGTAAAAAAGTGCAACAACATGGCAGCTTTCACAGCTTTTTCTTTGGCACCATCCCTATACCTAGGCTGTTTTATCTGCCTAGGGTTAGGGTTAGGGTTCAGCCTAGGGCTTGGATTTTTTTAACCAGGAAGCCCTGAGTTCCAGGCTTACTGCATCTGCCAAAGGCATCCCAAAGGGAGTGCAAAAGTGCCACAACATGGCTGCTTTCATGGCTTTTCCCTTAGGAAGAACCCTAAAACCCGGCTGATTTACCTTCCTAGGGTTACTGTTAGGCTTAGGCCTAGGACTTTTAAAACCAGGAAGCCCTGGGCTCCAGGCACATGCAGCTGCGAAAGGCATCCCAAGAGGGCCGCAGAAGTGACACAACTTGGCTGCCTCTGCTTCTATTCTCATGAGACCATCCTGAACCATAGGCTGATTTTCCTTCCTAGGGTTAAGGTTTGAGTTACGCCTAGGGTAAGGGTTCTATTAACCAGAAAGCCCTGAGTTCCAAGAACACAGCAGCTGCGAAGGACTACCCAAGAAGAGCGCAAAAGTACCTCAACTTGCCTGCCTCCACAGCTTTTTCCTTGGGGACATGCCTAATTCCTGGCTGATTTGCCTTTCTCGTCTTAGGGTTGGGGTTCGGCCTAGGGCTAGGATCTTTTTAACTAGGAAGCCCTGAGTTCCAGGCTTACTGCATCTGCCAAAGGCATCCCAAAGGGAGTGCAGAAGTGCCACAACATGGCTGCTTTCATGGCTTTTCCCTTAGGAAGAACCCTAATACCCGGCTGATTTACCTTCCTAGGGTTACTGTTAGGCTTAGGCCTAGGACTTTTAAAACCAGGAAGCCCTGGGCTCCAGGCACACTGCAGCTGCGAAAGGCATCCCAAGGGGAGCGCAAAAGTGACACAACTTGGCTGCCACCACTGATATTTCCATGAGACCATCCCGAACCATAGGCTGATTTTCCTTCCGAGGGTTAAGGTTTGAGTTACGCCTGGGGTAAGGGTTCTATTAACCAGAAAGCCCTGAGTTCCAAGAACACAGCAGCTGCGAAGGACTTCCCAAGAAGAGCGCAAAAGTACCACAACGTGCCTGCCTCCACAGCTTTTTCCTTGGGGACATGCCTAATTCCTGGCTGATTTGCCTTTCTCGTCTTAGGGTTGGGGTTCGGCCTAGGGCTAGGATTTTTAAAATCAGGAAGCCCTGAGTTCCAGGCACACTGGAGCTTTGAAAGGCATCCAAAAGGGAGTGCAGAAGTGCCACAACATGGCTGCTTTCACGGCTTTTTCCTTGGCAAGAAGCCTAACACCAGGCTGATTTACCTTCCCAGGGTTACTGTAAGGCTTAGGCTTAGGGTAAGGATTTTTAAAACTAGGAAGCCCTCAGCTCCAAGCACACTGCATCTGTTCAAGGCATCCCAAGTGGAGTAAAAAAGTGCAACAACATGGCAGCTTTCACAGCTTTTTCCTTGGCACCATCGCTATACCTAGGCTGATTTATCTGCCTAGGGTTAAGGTTAGGCTTCAGCCTAGGGCTTGGAGATTTTAACCAGGAAGCCCTGAGTTCCAGGCTTACTGCATCTGCAAAGGAATCCCAAATGGAGTGCAGAAGTGCCACAACATGGCTGCTTTCACGGCTTTTCCCTTAGGAAGAACCCTAATACCCGGCTGATTTACCTTCCTAGGGTTACTATTAGGCTTAGGCCTAGGACTTTTAAAACCAGGAAGCCCTGGGCTCCAGGCACCCTGCAGCTGCTAACGGCATCCCAAGGGGAGTGCAAAAGTGCCACAACATGGTTGCTTTCACGGCTTTTTCCTTGGCAAGAAGCCTAACACCAGGCTGATTTACCTTCCTAGGGTTACTGCAAGGCTTAGGCCTAGGGCTAGGATTTTTAAAACTAGGAAGCCCTGGGCTCCAGGCACACTGCAGCTGCGAAAGGCATCCCAAGGGGAGCGCAAAAGTGACACAACTTGGCTGCCACCACTGATATTTCCATGAGACCATCCCGAACCATAGGCAGATTTTCCTTCCTAGGGTTAAGGTTTGAGTTACGCCTAGGGTAAGAGTTCTATTAACCAGAAAGACCTGAGTTCCAAGAACACAGCAGCTGCGAAGGACTACCCAAGAAGAGCGCAAAAGTACCACAACGTGCCTGCCTCCACAGCTTTTTCCTTGGGGACATGCCTAATTCCTGGCTGATTTGCCTTTCTCGTCTTAGGGTTGGGGTTCGGCCTAGGGCTAGGATTTTTTTAACTAGGAAGCCCTGAGTTCCAGGCTTATTTCATCTGCAAAAAGCATCCCAAAGGGTGTGCAAAAGTGCCACAACATGGCTGCTTTCACGGCTTTTCCCTTAGGAAGAACCCTAATACGCGGCTGATTTACCTTCCTAGGGTTACTGTTAGGCTTAGGCCTAGGACTTTTAAAACCAGGAAGCCCTGGGCTCCAGGCACACTGCAGCTGCGAAAGGCATCCCAAGGGGAGCGCAAAAGTGACACAACTTGGCTGCCTCTGCTGCTATTCTCATGAGACCATCCCGAACCATAGGCTGATTTTCCTTCCTAGGGTTAAGGTTTGAGTTACGCCTAGGGTAAGGGTTCTATTAACCAGAAAGCCCTGAGTTCCAAGAACACAGCAGCTGCGAAGGACTACCCAAGAAGAGCGCAAAAGTACCACAACATGCCTGCCTCCACAGCTTTTTCCTTGGGGACATGCCTAATTCCTGGCTGATTTGCCTTTCTCGTCTTAGTGTTGGGGTTCGGCCTAGGGCTAGGATTTTTTTAACTAGGAAGCCCTGAGTTCCAGGCTTACTTCATCTGCAAAAAGCATCCCAAAGGGTGTGCAAAAGTGCCACAACATGGCTGCTTTCACGGCTTTTCCCTTAGGAAGAACCCTAATACGCGGCTGATTTACCTTCCTAGGGTTACTGTTAGGCTTAGGCCTAGGACTTTTAAAACCAGGAAGCCCTGGGCTCCAGGCACACTGCAGCTGTGAAAGGCATCCCAAGGGGAGCGCAAAAGTGACACAACTTGGCTGCCTCTGCTGCTATTCTCATGAGACCATCCCGAACCATAGGCTGATTTTCCTTCCTAGGGTTAAGGTTTGAGTTACGCCTAGGGTAAGGGTTCTATTAACCAGAAAGCCCTGAGTTCCAAGAACACAGCAGCTGCGAAGGACTACCCAAGAAGAGCGCAAAAGTACCACAACATGCCTGCCTCCACAGCTTTTTCCTTGGGGACATGCCTAATTCCTGGCTGATTTGCCTTTCTCGTCTTAGTGTTGGGGTTCGGACTAGGGCTAGGATTTTTAAAATCAGGAAGCCCTGAGTTCCAGGCACACTGGAGCTGTGAAAGGCATCCAAAAGGGAGTGCAAAAGTGCCACAACATGGCTGCTTTCACGGCTTTTTCCTTGGCAAGAAGCCTAACACCAGGCTGATTTCCCTTCCCAGGGTTACTGTAAGGCTTAGGCCTAGGGCTAGGATTTTTAAAACTAGGAAGCCCTTAGATCCAGGCACACTGCAGCTGTTCAAGGCATCCCAAGGGGAGTACAAAAGTGCAACAACATGGCAGCTTTCACAGCTTTTTCCTTGGCACCATCCTTATACCTAGGCTGATTTATCTGCCTAGGGTTAGGGTTAGGCTTCAGCCTAGGGCTTGGAGATTTTAACCAGGAAGCCCTGAGTTCCAGGCTTACTGCATCTGCCAAAGGCATCCCAAAGGGAGTGCAGAAGTGCCACAACATGGCTGCTTTCACGGCTTTTCCCTTAGGAAGAACCCTAATACGTGGCTGATTTACCTTCCTAGGGTTACTGTTAGGCTTAGGCCTAGGACTTTTAAAACCAGGAAGCCCTGGGCTCCAGGCACACTGCAGCTGCGAAAGGCATCCCAAGGGGAGTGCAAAAGTGCCACAACATGGTTGCTTTCACGGCTTTTTCCTTGGCAAGAAGCCTAACACCAGGCTGATTTACCTTCCTAGGGTTACTGTAAGGCTTAGTCCTAGGGCTAGGATTTTTAAAACTAGGAAGCCCTGAGCTCCTGGCACTCTGCAGCTGTTCAAGGCATCCCAAGAGGGCCGCAGAAGTGACACAACTTGGCTGCCTCTGCTGCTATTCTCATGAGTCCATCCCGAACCATAGGCTGATTTTCCTTCCTAGGGTGAGGGTTAGAGTTACGCTTAGGGTTAGTGTTTTTTTAACCAGAAAGCCCTGAGTTCCAAGAACACAGCAGCTGCGAAGGACTACCCAAGAGGCGGGGAAAAGTGCCACAACATGCCTGCCTCCAGCGCTTTTTCCTTGGGACCATCATTGAACCTAGGCTGATTTACTTGCCTCCAGTTGCACCTATGGTCACGCCAAGGGATAGGGATTTTAAATCAGTAAACCCTGAGCTCCAGACCCAGTGCAGCTGCAAAAGGCTTCCCAAGGGCAGCCAAAAATTGCCTCAACATGCTCCTTCCAGTGCTTTTTTCCTTGGGAACATCCCTTAACCCAGGCTGATTTATCTGCCTAGGGTTAGGGTTAGGGTTCAGCCTAGAGATAGGATTTTTTCAAACAGGAAGCCCTGAATTCCAGGCACACTGCAGCTGTTAAAGGCAGTGTTCTACGTCAACCGCAACTTAGTCTGAAATAAATGCTTTTTCCCTGAGAGCATCTGAGAGGTTTGCATGAAGCACTGATATCTGACATTTGCAATTTTGAATAGGAGAGGAGAAAGAAAATGGGAAGAAGTTTTTAATTTTAGTGGTTTCAATGTTAATTTCCGTACACTTTTTCAAAACTTGTCAGCTCAAATGCCCATCAACATCTTTTAGTCATCTGTAAGTCAGTATTCATATAAAATGTGCTTCAAATCAAAAGAATTTCAAATTTGCACTCCAAATTTCTATGCCTAGATTTATGATTTCCTACACATATTAGATGAAAGGAAGGCCTTTTTTACTGTGGGAGTGCTGGAACACTGGAACAGGTTGCCCAGGGAAGTTGTGGGTGTCCCATCCCTGAAAGTATTCAAGGTCAGCTTGGACGGGGCTTGGAGCAGCAACAAAGGAGAAGCTTGATGGTAGAGAAACAAAGTTGGACTATAGAAGAAACTGGGATTGAAGTATAGGAGCAAGTTTTCTCTCAGCTCTTGGGGTAAATTCAAAGTTGTACAAAATTACATTTATCTGTGCTATTCACTACTGTAACAGAAATGTTCATGAAAACTGTACAGAAGATAGCAAATTTTAAAAGAGATAAGAATTACAGCATAAAATCCATGGGATGGGTTACAACATGAGACACTCTCTAAGAGAAAATCTCTGTGTTTCAGCACTTCATCATGGTAAGATTTCATGAAGTGCCAAAGAAGGCGGAAAAATATCATTCGGGACGTTATTTCCTGGAATTCAGCCTGGCCATTAGTAGGAACTGGGTTTGAACACATCATGTAGATATACCACACACACTTTCCCTTCACTGAAAAATGACTGTTTACAACGAAGAAGCAATTGACGATCAAAATTGATTGAAAGCATCTTAAACATGTCAAGTATTTCATTGTAGATGATCTGTGATCCAAATGCTTCTTCCACCTTCGAGAGGGACAGAACAATTCTTCCATATCATGATGGTTTAAAATTGTATCAACCAATGTTTTCTGCTGAAAAGATAGCATCTATTTTTTTCTATTTTTGGAAGAAAATATTCCTAGACATACAACAGGTGAGAACTAAGTAATTTTAAAGAAACAAATGAAAAGAAAATATTCTGTAAATAGAATGAAATGAAAAGCTGTGTTTTAAATAGGAGCTAAATATGAAACAGAATTTTTGTACCAGCCATTTGAATTACTGCACCAGCTCTTTTGCCCATCAAGAGAGGCGTTTAGCATTTCAGTCTTTTCCAAGGTGTTCATGATCTGCTATGCTGATCTCTGTGTGTGCCTAGGTGTGTGTGGAAGGGGGGGCATGTGAAGGGGAGTGTGTATGTTTGCTTTACAATTGTTGTGGCAGATTCATGCCTCAGCTCCACATTTTGTTTTAGAAAGGTCACACAGAGTGGATGTGAAGTTTACTATCAACAAGAGATCAATTCCCAAATCATCCATTTCACTCTACCTTATAAATCATGTGCTTTGTTGCATATTTTATCAAATCTACTTTCAAGCCAGATGGAGGAAGGAGGATGTGGCAATCCCTCCACCATCTTGCAACTTTTATGCAAGTAGGTTTTCAAGAAAATCATCATTTCTCTTTGAAATATGTCTGGAACAGGCATGATGGTAGTGTCAACCTGTTGGAGTTTTTGTTGCTGGAAGAAGTTATACAAAAGGATTGGTTTTTACATTGACCAGTTACTGAATCAAGCTCAGGAATACATTGGAAATTCAACTGGGGCTTCCTTTCCCCGGCAGACTACTTCTAGAACGAGCTTGTACACTGAAGCTTACTCTTTTGCCCTCTTTTTGTTTCTTTCCTATTTTCTTGGCTTCTTTGCCACTCTCTAGACAATTTTGGAACTTTTTTCCCAACTCAAATGGTTTCAATAGTCTGATTGTGATCATACATTTTTACAAGGAATTTTTAAAATCTTTCCTCCAGTTAAGAAAGTCAAGGACTTAGGTCTTTTTCTTCCCTTATCAATATTGCAATGAAATTGATAAGTAAAGACCAACTCTTTCTTTTTGTTTTTAACCCAAGCAGATAATTCCCATCCATTCATCCATTTGGTGGACCAATAGTTGCCATTCTGATGGAAGTTGTCACTTCTTAACAGTAGGCATTCTGTGACTATGTTGACAGCACTTTGGGTGAAGATCCTAACTGGTCTTAGATACACATAGGGAGAAATTTGCTCAGCCAGTGTCAGTCTTAAGCATGCGTATCAGAAGATCTTTCTAGAGCTGGGAATTTTCCCATGAAAGGGATTCAGTTAGGGAAGAGACACTTGCCCCAGAGGTTTACATTCTTCTTGAAGACTGCTTAAGGAACTTAGATGCCATGTCCATTTGGATCTGTGTCTGCACAGAACTTTGTCATGCCAGTGCTTGAAATGCATCTTGAAGAGAATTCACTAGCACAGAATGAATGAGAGTGGAAGGGGTTGGTGGGGCTAACCAGGCCCAACCTCCCTGCCTAAACCAGGATACCTAGAGCCTCTTGCCCAGGATTCTATCTGGGTGTACTTTGAATGTCTTCAAAGATCCAGGCTCCACAATCTTTCTGGGCAGTCTGTGCCATGGTTCACTCACCCTCACAGTAAAGAATCATTTCCTGATGTTCCTGTATTTCAGTGTGTGCCCACTGCCTCTTGTCTTTTCACTCAGCATCACTGAAAAGACACTGATTCCCTCCCCTTTGCACTATTGCTTCCATATGGATGTGTGCTGCCATGTGAGATATGTCAAAAACCTCCCTGAAGCCCAGGCAGATAATATTCCCTTCATCTACCAGTCAAGTTGATTCATCAGAGGAGTTTAAAGTTATGTTCAGCATGAAATGCCGCTGAAAAATCATGCTAACTACATTATTGTCTCGTCTTTCATGTGCCTGGCAAGGTTTTCCAGGAAGAGCTGCTTCATCAACTTCCTGGGTATATAAAAAAGGCTGGCTGGTTTGTACGATTGCGAGTCCTCCTAATTGCCTTTTTTGAAGATGAGTGTCATTTGCTTACATCCAGTCCTTAGCCTCTCTTCTCGTCTACATCTTAGCAAAAAGCTTTTCCACTATGTCTGGCAAGGAGAAATTGTGCCAGCACAGAAAACATCTCCTATCGTGTTCTAGACGTTGCACGGAGGTGTGCCGAGTGTTTGGCATGAAGAAAAGAAAAGTTGTCCAAAACAGCTTCCAATCGAATGTTCATGTGATTGGAAAAGTCAGGGGAGTGCAAAGGTACTGTTTTCTAGCAGTTGGCAAGCTGCGCACACAATCCCAGTGTTGTACAGCTTCCTTCTTCACCTTTCCGAAGGTGCCGCTCTCTCCGGCTCCCGGAGGCGAAGAAGCGGCTTCTTCGCGCAAAGACGATTGTGCCGCTCACTGTGCACTCCTTAGCGCCGCTTCTGCCGAAAGACGCCCGGGAGCGGCTCTTAGCTCCGGACAGCATCGTACCTTCGTCTTTAGCGTCTCTTCTTGTCTACATCTTAGCAAAAAGCTTTTCTACTATGTCTGGCGAGGAAAAACTGTGCCAGCACAGAAAACATCTCCCATCATGTTCTAGACATTGCACGGAGGTGTGCCGAGTGTTTGGCATGAAGGAAAGAAAAGTTGTTCAAAACAGCTTCCAATCGAATGTTCATGTGATTGGAAAAGTCAGGAGAGTGCAAAGGTACTGTTTTCTAGCAGTTGGCAAGCTGCGCACACAATCCCAGTGTTGTACAGCTTCCTTCTTCACCTTTCCGAAGGTGCCGCTCTCTCCGGCTCCCGGAGGCGAAGAAGCGGCTTCTTCGCGCAAAGACGATTGTGCCGCTCACTGTGCACTCCTTAGCGCGGCTTCTGCCAAAAGACGCCCGGGAGCGGCTCATAGCTCCGGAGAGCATCGTACCTTCGTCTTTAGCGTCTCTTCTCGTCTACATCCTAGCAAAAAGCTTTTCTACTATGTCTGGCGAGGAAAAACTGTGCCACCACAGAAAACATCTCCCATCGTGTTCTTGACATTGCACGGAGGTGTGCCGAGTGTTTGGCATGAAGGAAAGAAAAGTTGTCCTAAACAGCTTCCAATCGAATGTTTATGTGATTGGAAAAGTCAGGAGAGTGCAAAGGTACTGTTTTCTAGCAGTTGGCAAGCTGCGCACACAATCCCAGTGTTGTACAGCTTCCTTCTTCACCTTTCCGAAGGTGCCGCTCTCTCCGGCTCCCGGAGGCGAAGAAGCGGCTTCTTCGTGCAAAGACGATTGTGCCGCTCACTGTGCACTCCTTAGCGCGGCTTCTGCCGAAAGACGCCCGGGAGCGGCTCTTAGCTCCGGAGAGCATCGTACCTTCGTCTTTAGCGTCTCTTCTCGTCTACATCTTAGCAAAAAGCTTTTCTACTATGTCTGGCGAGGAAAAACTGTGCCAGCACAGAAAACATCTCCCATCGTGTTCTAGACGTTGCACGGAGGTGTGCCGAGTGTTTGGCATGAAGGAAAGAAAAGTTGTCCAAAACAGCTTCCAATCGAATGTTCATGTGATTGGAAAAGTCAGGAGAGTGCAAAGGTACTGTTTTCTAGCAGTTGGCAAGCTGCGCACACAATCCCAGTGTTGTACAGCTTCCTTCTTCACCTTTCCGAAGGTGCCGCTCTCTCCGGCTCCCGGAGGCGAAGAAGCGGCTTCTTCGCGCAAAGACGATTGTGCCGCTCACTGTGCTCTCCTTAGCGCGGCTTCTGCCGAAAGACGCCCGGGAGCGGCTCTTAGCTCCGGACAGCATCGTACCTTCGTCTTTAGCGTCTCTTCTCGTCTACATCTTAGCAAAAAGCTTTTCTACTATGTCTGGCAAGGAAAAACTGTGCCAGCACAGAAAACATCTCCCATCGTGTTGTAGACGTTGCACGGAGGTGTGCCGAGTGTTTGGCATGAAGAAAAGAAAAGTTGTCCAAAACAGCTTCCAATCGAATGTTCATGTGATTGGAAAAGTCAGGAGAGTGCAAAGGTACTGTTTTCTATCAGTTGGCAAGCTGCGCACACAATCCCAGTGTTGTACAGCTTCCTTCTTCACCTTTCCGAAGGTGCCGCTCTCTCCGGCTCCCGGAGGCGAAGAAGCGGCTTCTTCGCGCAAAGACGATTGTGCCGCTCACGGTGCTCTCCTTAGCGCGGCTTCTGCCGAAAGACGCCCGGGAGCGGCTCTTAGCTCCGGACAGCATCGTACCTTCGTCTTTAGCGTCTCTTCTCGTCTACATCTTAGCAAAAAGCTTTTCTACTATGTCTGGCGAGGAAAAACTGTGCCAGCACAGAAAACATCTCCCATCGTGTTCTAGACGTTGCACGGAGGTGTGCCGAGTGTTTGGCATGAAGGAAAGAAAAGTTGTCCAAAACAACTTCCAATCGAATGTTCATGTGATTGGAAAAGTCAGGAGAGTGCAAAGGTACTGTTTTCTATCAGTTGGCAAGCTGCGCACACAATCCCAGTGTTGTACAGCTTCCTTCTTCACCTTTCCGAAGGTGCCGCTCTCTCCGGCTCCCGGAGGCGAAGAAGCGGCTTCTTCGCGCAAAGACGATTGTGCCACTCACTGTGATCTCCTTAGCGCGGCTTCTGCCGAAAGACGCCCGGGAGCGGCTCTTAGCTCCGGAGAGCATCGTACCTTCGTCTTTAGCGTCTCTTCTCGTCTACATCTAAGCAAAAAGCTTTTCCACTATGTCTGGCGAGGAAAAACTGTGCCAGCACAGAAAACATCTCCCATCGTGTTCTAGACGTTGCACGATCCCTATACTTAGGCTGATTTTCCTTCCTGGCGATAGGGTTAGATTTCAGCCTAGGGCTTGGAGATTTTTAACCAGGAAGCCCTGAGTTCCAGGCTTACTGCATCTGCCAAAGGCATCCCAAAGGGAGTGCAGAAGTGCCACAACATGGCTGCTTTCACGGCTTTTCCCTTAGGAAGAACCCTAATACCCGGCTGATTTACCTTCCTAGGGTTACTGTTATGCTTAGGCCTAGGACTTTTAAAACCAGGACGCCCTGGGCTCCAGGCACACTGCAGCTGCGAAAGGCATCCCAAGAGGAGCGCAAAAGTGACACAACTTGGCTGCCACCACTGATATTTCCATGAGACCATCCCGAACCATAGGCTGATTTTCCTTCCTAGGGTTAAGATTTGAGTTACGCCTAGGGTAAGGGTTCTATTAACCAGAAAGCCCTGAGTTCCAAGAACACAGCAGCTGCGAAGGACTACCCAAGAAGAGCGCAAAAGTACCACAACATGCCTGCCTCCACAGCTTTTTCCTTGGGGACATGCCTAATTCCTGGCGGATTTGCCTTTCTCGTCTTAGGGTTGGGGTTCGGCCTAGGGCTAGGATTTTTAAAATCAGGAAGCCCTGAGTTCCAGGCACACTGGAGCTGTGAAAGGCATCCAAAAGTGAGTGCAGAAGTGCCACAACATGGCTGCTTTCCCGGCTTTTTCCTTGGCAAGAAGCCTAACAACAGGCTGATTTACCTTCCCAGGGTTACTGTAAGGCTTAGGCTTAGGGCTAGAAGTTTTAAAACTAGGAAGCCCTTAGCTCCAGGCACACTACATCTGTTCAAGGCATCCCAAGTGGAGTAAAAAAGTGCAACAACATGGCAGCCTTCACAGCTTTTTCCTTGGCACCATCCCTATACCTAGGCTGATTCATCTGCCTAGGGTTAGGGTTAGGCTTCAGCCTAGGGCTTGGAGTTTTTTAACCAGGAAGCCCTGAGTTCCAGGCTTACTGCATCTGCGAAAGGCATCCCAAAGGGAGTGCAAAAGTGCCACAACATGGCTGCTTTCACGGCTTTTCCCTTAGGAAGAACCCTAATACCCGGCTGATTTACGTTCCTAGGGCTACTGTTAGGCCTAACACTATTAAAACCACGAATCCCTGGGCTCCAGGCATATGCAGCTGTAAAGGCATCCCAAGAGGGCCGCAGAAGTGACACAACTTGGCTGCCTCTGCTGCTATTCTCATGAGACCATCCCGAACCATAGGATGATTTTCCTTCCTAGGGTTAAGGTTTGAGTTACGCCTAGGGTAAGGGTTCTATTAACCAGAAAGCCCTGAGTTCCAAGAACACAGCAGCTGTGAAGGACTTCCCAAGAAGAGCGCAAAAGTACCACAACATGCCTGCCTCCACAGCTTTTTCCTTGGGGACATGCCTAATTCCTGGCGGATTTGCCTTTCTCGTCTTAGGGTTAGGGTTCGGCCTAGGGCTAGGATTTTTAAAATCAGGAAGCCCTGAGTTCCAGGCACACTGGAGCTGTGAAAGGCATCCCAAAGGGAGTGCAAAAGTGCCACAACATGGCTGCTTTCACGGCTTTTTCCTTGGCAAGAAGCTTAACACCAGGCTGATTTCCCTTCCCAGGGTTACTGTTAGGCTTAGGCCTAGGGCTAGGATTTTTAAAACTAGGGAGCCTTTAGATCCAGGCACACTGCAGCTGTTCAAGGCATCCCAAGGGGAGTACAAAAGTGCAACAACATGGCAGCTTTCACAGCTTTTTCCTTGGCACCATCCCTATAGCTAGGCTGTTTTATCTGCCTAGGGTTAGGGTTAGGGTTCAGCCTAGGGCTTGGAGTTTTTTAACCAGGAAGCCCTGAGTTCCAGGCTTACTGCATCTGCCAAAGGCATCCCAAAGGGAGTGGAAAAGTGCCACAACATGGCTGCTTTCACAGCTTTTCCCTTAGGAAGAACCCTAATACCCGGCTGATTTACATTCCTAGGGCTACTGTTAGGCCTAAGACTATTAAAACCAGGAATCCCTGGGCTCCAGGCATATGCAGCTGTAAAGGCATCCCAAGAGGGCCGCAGAAGTGACACAACTTGGCTGCCTCTGCTGCTATTCTCATGAGACCATCCCGAACCATAGGATGATTTTCCTTCCTAGGGTTAAGGTTTGAGTTACGCCTAGGGTAAGGGTTCTATTAACCAGAAGGCCCTGAGTTCCAAGAACACAGCAGCTGTGAAGGACTACCCAAGAAGAGCGCAAAAGTACCACAACATGCCTGCCTCCACAGCTTTTTCCTTGGGGACATGCCTAATTCCTGGCTGATTTGCCTTTCTCGTCTTAGGGTTGGGGTTCGGCCTAGGGCTAGGATTTTTAAAATCAGGAAGCCCTGAGTTCCAGGCACACTGGAGCTGTGAAAGGCATCCAAAAGGGAGTGCAAAAGTGCCACAACATGGTTGCTTTCACGGCTTTTTCCTTGGCAAGAAGCTTAACACCAGGCTGATTTACCTTCCCAGGGTTACTGTTAGGCTTAGGCCTAGGGCTAGGATTTTTAAAACTAGGGAGCCCTTAGATCCAGGCACACTGCAGTTTTCAAGGCATCCCAAGGGGAGTACAAAAGTGCAACAACATGGCAGCTTTCACAGCTTTTTCCTTGGCACCATCCCTATACCTAGGCTGTTTTATCTGCCTAGGGTTAGGGTTAGGGTTCAGCCTAGGGCTTGGAGTTTTTTAACCAGGAAGCCCTGAGTTCCAGGCTTACTGCATCTGCCAAAGGCATCCCAAATGGAGTGGAAAAGTGCCACAACATGGCTGCTTTCACAGCTTTTCCATTAGGAAGAGCCCTAATACGCGGCTGATTTACCTTCCTAGGGTTACTGTTAGGCTTAGGCCTAGGACTTTTAAAACCAGGAAGCTCTGGGCTCCAGGCACACTGCAGCTGCGAAAGGCATCCCAAAGGGAGCGCAAAAGTGACACAACTTGGCTGCCCATACTGCTATTCTCATGAGACCATCCCGAACCATAGGCTGATTTTCCTTCCTAGTGTTAAGGTTTGAGTTACGCCTGGGGTAAGGGTTCTATTAACCAGAAAGCCCTGAGTTCCAAGAACACAGCAGCTGCGAAGGACTAGCCAAGAAGAGCGCAAAAGTACCACAACGTGCCTGCCTCCACAGCTTTTTCCTTGGGGACATGCCTAATTCCTGGCTGATTTGCCTTTCTCGTCTTAGGGCTGGGGTTCGGACTAGGGCTAGGATGTTTTTAACTAGGAAGCCCTGAGTTCCAGACTTACTTCATCAGCCAAATGCATCCCACAGGGTGTGCAAAAGTGCCACAACATGGCTGCTTTCACGGCTTTTCCCTTAGGAAGAACCCTAATACGCGGCTGATTTACCTTCCTAGGGTTACTGTTAGGCTTAGGCCTAGGACTTTTAAAACCAGGAAGCCCTGGGCTCCAGGCACACTGCAGCTGCGAAAGGCATCCCAAGGGGAGCGCAAAAGTGACACAACTTGGCTGCCACCACTGATATTTCCATGAGACCATCCCGAACCATAGGCTGATTTTCCTTCCTAGGGTTAAGGTTTGAGTTACGCCTCGGGTAAGGGTTCTATTAACCAGAAAGCCCTGAGTTCCAAGAACACAGCAGCTGCGAAGGACTACCCTAGAAGAGCGCAAAAGTACCACAACATGCCTGCCTCCACAGCTTTTTCCTTGGGGACATGCCAAATTCCTGGCTGATTTGCCTTTCTCGTCTTAGGGTTGGGGTTCGGCCTAGGGCTAGGATTTTTTTAACTAGGAAGCCCTGAGTTCCAGGCTTACTGCATCTGCCAAAGGCATCCCAAAGGGAGTTCAGAAGTGCCAAAACATGGCTGCTTTCACGGCTTTTCCCTTAGGAAGAACCCTAATACGCGGTTGATTTACCTTCCTAGGGTTACTGTTAGGCTTAGGCCTAGGACTTTTAAAACCAGGAAGCCCTGGGCTCCAGGCACACTGCAGCTGCGAAAGGCATCCCAAGGGGAGCGCAAAAGTGACACAACCTGGCTGCCTCTGCTTCTATTCTCATGAGACCATCCTGAACCATAGGCTGATTTTCCTTCCTACGGTGAAGGTTTGAATTACGCCTAGGGTAAGAGTTCTATTAACCAGAAAGACCTGAGTTCCAAGAACACAGCAGCTGCGAAGGACTACCCAAGAAGAGCGCAAAAGTACCACAACGTGCCTGCCTCCACAGCTTTTTCCTTGGGGACATGCCTAATTCCTGGCTGATTTGCCTTTCTCGTCTTAGGGTTGGGGTTCGGCCTAGGGCTAGGATCTTTTTAACTAGGAAGCCCTGAGTTCCAGGCTTACTTCATCTGCCAAAGGCATCCCAAAGGGTGTGCAAAAGTGCCACAACATGGCTGCTTTCACGGCTTTTCCCTTAGGAAGAACCCTAATACCCGGCTGATTTACCTTCCTAGGGTTACTGTTAGGCTTAGGCCTAGGACTTTTAAAATCAGGAAGCCCTGAGTTCCAGGCACACTGGAGCTGTGAAAGGCATCCAAAAGGGAGTGCAAAAGTGCCACAACATGGTTGCTTTCACGGCTTTTTCCTTGGCAAGAAGCTTAACACCAGGCTGATTTCCCTTCCCAGGGTTACTGTTAGGCTTAGGCCTAGGGCTAGGATTTTTAAAACTAGGAAGCCCTTAGATCCAGGCACACTGCAGCTGTTCAAGGCATCCCAAGGGGAGTACAAAAGTGCAACAATATAGCAGCTTTCACAGCTTTTTCCTTGGCACCATCCCTATACCTAGGCGGTTTTATCTGCCTAGGGTTAGGGTTAGGGTTCAGCCTAGGGCTTAGAGTTTTTTAACCAGGAAGCCCTGAGTTCCAGGCTTACTGCATCTGCCAAAGGCATCCCAAAGGGAGTGCAAAAGTGCCACAACATGGCTGCTTTCACAGCTTTTCCCTTAGGAAGAACCCTAATACCCGGCTGATTTACCTTCCTAGGGTTACTGTTAGGCTTAGGCCTAGGACTTTTAAAACCAGGAAGCCCTGGGCTCCAGGCACACTGCAGCTGTTAAAGGCATCCCAAGAGGGCCGCAGAAGTGACACAACTTGGCTGCCTCTGCTTCTATTCTCATGAGACCATCCTGAACCATAGGCTGATTTTCCTTCCTAGGGTTAAGGTTTGAGTTTCGCCTAGGGTAAGTGTTCTATTAACCAGAAAGCCCTGAGTTCCAAGAACACAGCAGCTGCGAAGGACTACCCAAGAAGAGCGCAAAAGTACCACAACATGCCTGCCTCCACAGCTTTTTACTTGGGGACATGCCTAATTCCTGGCTGATTTGCCTTTCTCGTCTTAGGGTTGGGGTTCGGCCTAGGGCTAGGATATTTTTAACTCGGAAGCCCTGAGTTCCAGGCTTACTGCATCTGCCAAAGGCATCGCAAAGGGTGTGCAAAAGTCCCACAACATGGCTGCTTTCACGGCTTTTCCCTTAGGAAGAACCCTAATACGCGGCTGATTTACCTTCCTAGGGTTACTGTTAGGCTTAGGCCTAGGACTTTTAAAACCAGGAAGCCCTGGGCTCCAGGCACACTGCAGCTGCGAAAGGCATCCCAAGGGGAGCGCAAAAGTGACACAACTTGGCTTCCTCTGCTGCTATTCTCATGAGACCATCCTGAACCATAGGCTGATTATCCTTCCTAGGGTTAAGGTTTGAGTTACGCCTGGGGTAAGGGTTCTATTAACCAGAAAGCCCTGAGTTCCAAGAACACAGCAGCTGCGAAGGACTTCCCAAGAAGAGTGCAAAAGTACCACAACATGCCTGCCTCCACAGCTTTTTCCTTGGGGACATGCCTAATTCCTGGCTGATTTGCCTTTCTCGTCTTAGGGTTGGGGTTCGGCCTAGGGCTAGGATTTTTAAAATCAGGAAGCCCTGAGTTCCAGGCACACTGGAGCTGTGAAAGTCATCCAAAAGGGAGTGCAAAAGTGCCACAACATGGTTGCTTTCAGGGCTTTTTCCTTGGCAAGAAGCTTAACACCAGGCTGATTTCCCTTCCCAGGGTTACTGTTAGGCTTAGGCCTAGGGCTAGGATTTTTTAAAACTAGGAAGCCCTTAGATCCAGGCACACTGCAGCTGTTCAAGGCATCCCAAGGGGAGTACAAAAGTGCAACAACATGGCAGCTTTCACAGCTTTTTCCTTGGCACCCTCCCTATAGCTAGGCTGTTTTATCTGCCTAGGGTAAAGGTTAGGGTTCAGCCTAGGGCT
The DNA here is from genome assembly GCA_036010785.1 of Ammospiza maritima maritima. NCBI lineage: Eukaryota > Metazoa > Chordata > Aves > Passeriformes > Passerellidae > Ammospiza > Ammospiza maritima. The sequence goes on from JAYKTQ010000489.1 coordinate 348,162, forward strand.
TGGAGTTTTTTAACCAGGAAGCCCTGAGTTCCAGGCTTACTGCATCTGCCAAAGGCATCCCAAAGGGAGTGCAAAAGTGCCACAACATGGCTGCTTTCACGGCTTTTCCCTTAGGAAGAAGCCTAATACGCGGCTGATTTACCTTCCTAGGGTTACTGTTAGGCTTAGGCCTAGGACTTTTAAAACCAGGAAGCCCTGGGCTCCAGGCACACTGCAGCTGCGAAAGGCATCCCAAGGGGAGCGCAAAAGTGACACAACTTGGCTTCCTCTGCTGCTATTCTCATGAGACCATCCCGAACCATAGGCTGATTTTCCTTCCTAGGGTTAAGGTTTGAGTTACGCCTGGGGTAAGGGTTCTATTAACCAGAAAGCCCTGAGTTCCAAGAACACAGCAGCTGCGAAGGACTACCCAAGAAGAGCGCAAAAGTACCACAACATGCCTGCCTCCACAGCTTTTTCCTTGGGGACATGCCTAATTCCTGGCTGATTTGCCTTTCTCGTCTTAGGGTTGGGGTTCGGCCTAGGGCTAGGATTTTTAAAATCAGGAAGCCCTGAGTTCCAGGCACACTAGAGCTGTGAAAGGCATCCAAAAGGGAGTGCAAAAGTGCCACAACATGGTTGCTTTCACGGCTTTTTCCTTGGCAAGAAGCTTAACACCAGGCTGATTTCCCTTCCCAGGGTTACTGTTAGGCTTAGGCCTAGGGCTAGGATTTTTAAAACTAGGAAGCCCTTAGATCCAGGCACACTGCAGCTGTTCAAGGCATCCCAAGGGGAGTACAAAAGTGCAACAACATGGCAGCTTTCACAGCTTTTTCCTTGGCACCATCCCTATACCTAGGCTGTTTTATCTGCCTAGGGTAAGGGTTAGGGTTCAGCCTAGGGCTTGGAGTTTTTTAACCAGGAAGCCCTGAGTTCCAGGCTTACTGCATCTGCCAAAGGCATCCCAAAGGGAGTGCAAAAGTGCCACAACATGGCTGCTTTCACGGCTTTTCCCTTAGGAAGAACCCTAATACGCGGCTGATTTTCCTTCCTAGGGTTAAGGTTTGAGTTACGCCTGGGGTAAGGGTTCTATTAACCAGAAAGCCCTGAGTTCCAAGAACACAGCAGCTGCGAAGGACTACCCAAGAAGAGCGCAAAAGTACCACAACATGCCTGCCTCCACAGCTTTTTCCTTGGGGACATGCCTAATTCCTGGCTGATTTGCCTTTCTCGTCTTAGGGTTGGGGTTCGGCCTAGGGCTAGGATTTTTAAAATCAGGAAGCCCTGAGTTCCAGGCACACTGGAGCTGTGAAAGGCATCCAAAAGGGAGTGCAAAAGTGCCACAACATGGCTGCTTTCACGGCTTTTCCCTTAGGAAGAACCCTAATACCCGGCTGATTTACCTTCCTAGGGTTACTGTTAGGCTTAGGCCTAGGACTTTTAAAACCAGGAAGCCCTGGGCTCCAGGCACACTGCAGCTGCAAAAGGCATCCCAAGGGGAGCGGAAAAGTGACACAACTTGGCTGCCCATACTGCTATTCTCATGAGACCATCCCGAACCATAGGCTGATTTTCCTTCCTAGGGTTAAGGTTTGAGTTACGCCTGGGGTAAGGGTTCAATTAACCAGAAAGCCCTGAGTTCCAAGAACACAGCAGCTGCGAAGGACTAGCCAAGAAGAGCGCAAAAGTACCACAACATGCCTGCCTCCACAGCTTTTTCCTTGGGGACATGCCTAATTCCTGGCTGATTTGCCTTTCTCATCTTAGGGTTGGGGTTCGGCCTAGGGCTTGGATTTTTTTAACTAGGAAGCCCTGAGTTCCAGGCTTACTTCATCTGCCAAAAGCATCCCAAAGGGAGTGCAGAAGTGCCACAACATGGTTGCTTTCACGGCTTTTTCCTTGGCAAGAAGCTTAACACCAGGCTGATTTACCTTCCCAGGGTTACTCATAGGCTTAGGCCTAGGGCTAGGATTTTTAAAACTAGGAAGCCCTTAGATCCAGGCACACTGCAGCTGTTCAAGGCATCCCAAGGGGAGTACAAAAGTGCAACAACATGGCAGCTTTCACAGCTTTTTCCTTGGCACCATCCCTATACCTAGGCTGTTTTATCTGCCTAGGGTTAGGGTTAGGGTTCAGCCTAGGGCTTGGAGTTTTATAACCAGGAAGCCCTGAGTTCCAGGCTTACAGCATCTGCCAAAGGCATCCCAAAGGGAGTGGAAAAGTGCCACAACATGGCTGCTCTCACGGCTTTTCCCTTAGGAAGAACCCTAATACGCGGCTGATTTACCTTCCTAGGGTTACTGTTAGGCTTAGGCCTAGGACTTTTAAAACCAGGAAGCCCTGGGCTCCAGGCACACTGCAGCTGCGAAAGGCATCCCAAGGGGAGCGCAAAAGTGACACGACTTGGCTTCCTCTGCTGCTATTCTCATGAGACCATCCCGAACCATAGGCTGATTTTCCTTCCTAGGGTTAAGGTTTGAGTTACGCCTGGGGTAAGGGTTCTATTAACCAGAAAGCCCTGAGTTCCAAGAACACAGCAGCTGCGAAGGACTACCCAAGAAGAGCGCAAAAGTACCACAACATGCCTGCCTCCACAGCTTTTTCCTTGGGGACATGCCTAATTCCTGGCTGATTTGCCTTTCTCGTCTTAGGGTTGGGGTTCGGCCTAGGGCTAGGATTTTTAAAATCAGGAAGCCCTGAGTTCCAGGCACACTGGAGCTGTGAAAGGCATCCAAAAGGGAGTGCAAAAGTGCCACAACATGGTTGCTTTCACGGCTTTTTCCTTGGCAAGAAGCTTAACACCAGGCTGATTTCCCTTCCCAGGGTTACTGTTAGGCTTAGGCCTAGGGCTAGGATTTTTAAAACTAGGAAGCCCTTAGATCCAGGCACACTGCAGCTGTTCAAGGCATCCCAAGGGGAGTACAAAAGTGCAACAACATGGCAGCTTTCACAGCTTTTTCCTTGGCACAATCCCTATACCTAGGCTGTTTTATCTGCCTAGGGTAAGGGTTAGGGTTCAGCCTAGGGCTTGGAGTTTTTTAACCAGGAAGCCCTGAGTTCCAGGCTTACTGCATCTGCCAAAGGCATCCCAAAGGGAGTGCAAAAGTGCCACAACATGGCTGCTTTCACGGCTTTTCCCTTAGGAAGAACCCTAATACGCGGCTGATTTTCCTTCCTAGGGTTAAGGTTTGAGTTACGCCTGGGGTAAGGGTTCTATTAACCAGAAAGCCCTGAGTTCCAAGAACACAGCAGCTGTGAAGGACTACCCAAGAAGAGCGCAAAAGTACCACAACATGCCTGCCTCCACAGCTTTTTCCTTGGTGACATGCCTAATTCCTGGCTGATTTGCCTTTCTCGTCTTAGGGTTGGGGTTCGGCCTAGGGCTAGGATTTTTAAAATCAGGAAGCCCTGAGTTCCAGGCACACTGGAGCTGTGAAAGGCATCCAAAAGGGAGTGCAAAAGTGCCACAACATGGCTGCTTTCACGGCTTTTCCCTTAGGAAGAACCCTAATACCCGGCTGATTTACCTTCCTAGGGTTACTGTTAGGCTTAGGCCTAGGACTTTTAAAACCAGGAAGCCCTGGGCTCCAGGCACACTGCAGCTGCAAAAGGCATCCCAAGGGGAGCGGAAAAGTGACACAACTTGGCTGCCCATACTGCTATTCTCATGAGACCATCCCGAACCATAGGCTGATTTTCCTTCCTAGGGTTAAGGTGTGAATTACGCCTAGGGTAAGGGTTCTATTAACCAGAAAGCCCTGAGTTCCAAGAACACAGCAGCTGCGAAGGACTACCCAAGAAGAGCGCAAAAGTACCACAACATGCCTGCCTCCACAGCTTTTTCCTTGGGGACATGCCTAATTCCTGGCTGATTTGCCTTTCTCGTCTTAGGGTTGGGGTTCGGCCTAGGGCTAGGATTTTTTTAACTAGGAAGCCCTGAGTTCCAGGCTTACTGCATCTGCCAAAGGAATCCCAAAGGGAGTGCAGAAGTGCCACAACATGGCTGCTTTCACGGCTTTTCCCTTAGGAAGAGCCCTAATACGCGGCTGATTTACCTTCCTAGGGTTACTGTTAGGCTTAGGCCTAGGACTTTTAAAACCAGGAAGCCCTGGGCTCCAGGCACACTGCAGCTGCGAAAGGCATCCCAAGGGGAGCGCAAAAGTGACACAACTTGGCTGCCCATACTGCTATTCTCATGAGACCATCCCGAACCATAGGCTGATTTTCCTTCCTAGGGTTAAGGTTTGAGTTACGCCTGGGGTAAGGGTTCTATTAACCAGAAAGCCCTGAGTTCCAAGAACACAGCAGCTGCGAAGGACTACCCAAGAAGAGCGCAAAAGTACCACAACATGCCTGCCTCCACAGCTTTTTCCTTGGGGACATGCCTAATTCCTGGCTGATTTGCCTTTCTCGTCTTAGGGTTGGGGTTCGGCCTAGGGCTTGGAGTTTTTTAACTAGGAAGCCCTGAGTTCCAGGCTTACTTCATCTGCCAAACGCATCCCAAAGGGAGTGCAGAAGTGCCACAACATGTCTGCTTTCATGGCTTTTCCCTTAGGAAGAACCCTAATACGCGGCTGATTTACCTTCCTAGGGTTACTGTTAGGCTTAGGCCTAGGACTTTTAAAACCAGGAAGCCCTGGGCTCCAGGCACATGCAGCTGCGAAAGGCATCCCAAGAGGGCCGCAGAAGTGACACAACTTGGCAGCCTCTGCTTCTATTCTCATGAGACCATCCTGAACCATAGGCTGATTTTCCTTCCTAGGGTTAAGGTTTGAATTACGCCTGGGGTAAGGGTTCTATTAACCAGAAAGCCCTGAGTTCCAAGAACATAGCAGCTGCGAAGGACTAGCCAAGAAGAGCGCAAAAGTACCACAACGTGCCTGCCTCCACAGCTTTTTCCTTGGGGACATGCCTAATTCCTGGCTGATTTGCCTTTCTCGTCTTAGGGTTGGGGTTCGGCCTAGGGCTAGGATTATTAAAACCAGGAAGCCCTGGGCTCCAGGCACACTGCAGCTGTGAAAGGCATCCCAAGGGGAGCGCAAAAGTGACACAACTTGGCTGCCACCACTGATATTTCCTTGAGACCATCCCGAACCATAGGCTGATTTTCCTTCTTGGGTTAAGGTTTGAGTTACGCCTGGGGTAAGGGTTCTATTAACCAGAAAGCCCTGAGTTCCAAGAACACAGCAGCTGCGAAGGACTAGCCAAGAAGAGCGCAAAAGTACCACAACATGCCTGCCTCCACAGCTTTTTCCTTGGGGACATGCCTAATTCCTGGCTGATTTGCCTTTCTCGTCTTAGGGTTGGGGTTCGGCCTAGGTCTAGGATTTTTAAAATCAGGAAGCCCTGAGTTCCAGGCACACTGGAGCTGTGAAAGGCATCCAAAAGGGAGTGCAAAAGTGCCACAACATGGTTGCTTTCACGGCTTTTTCCTTGGCAAGAAGCTTAACACCAGGCTGATTTCCCTTCCCAGGGTTACTCATAGGCTTAGGACTAGGGCTAGGATTTTTAAAACTAGGAAGCCCTTAGATCCAGGCACACTGCAGCTGTTCAAGGCATCCCAAGGGGAGTACAAAAGTGCAACAACATGGCAGCTTTCACAGCTTTTTCCTTGGCACCATCCCTATACCTAGGCTGTTTTATCTGCCTAGGGTTAGGGTTAGGGTTCAGCCTAGGGCTTGGAGTTTTATAACCAGGAAGCCCTGAGTTCCAGGCTTACAGCATCTGCCAAAGGCATCCCAAAGGGAGTGGAAAAGTGCCACAACATGGCTGCTTTCACAGCTTTTCCATTAGGAAGAACCCTAATACGCGGCTGATTTACCTTCCTAGGGTTACTGTTAGGCTTAGGCCTAGGACTTTTAAAACCAGGAAGCCCTGGGCTCCAGGCACACTGCAGCTGTTAAAGGCATCCCAAGAGGTCCGCAGAAGTGACACAACTTGGCTGCCTCTGCTTCTATTCTCTTGAGACCATCCTGAACCATAGGCTGATTTTCCTTCCTAGGTTTAAGGTTTGAGTTACGCCTGGGGTAAGGGTTCTATTAACCAGAAAGCCCTGAGTTCCAAGAACATAGCAGCTGCGAAGGACTAGCCAAGAAGAGCGCAAAAGTACCACAACGTGCCTGCCTCCACAGCTTTTTCCTTGGGGACATGCCTAATTCCTGGCTGATTTGCCTTTCTCGTCTTAGGGTTGGGGTTCGGCCTAGGGCTAGGATATTTTTAACTAGGAAGCCCTGAGTTCCAGGCTTACTTCATCTGCCAAAGGCACCCCAAAGGGTGTGCAAAAGTGCCACAACATGGCTGCTTTCACGGCTTTTCCCTTAGGAAGAACCCTAATACGCGGCTGATTTACCTTCCTAGGGTTACTGTTAGGCTTAGGCCTAGGACATTTAAAACCAGGAAGCCCTGGGCTCCAGGCACACTGCAGCTGTTCAAGGCATCCCAAGGGGAGCACAAAAGTGACACAACTTGGCTGCCCATATTGCTATTCTCATGAGACCATCCCGAACCATAGGCTGATTTTCCTTCCTAGGGTTAAGGTTTGAGTTACGCCTGGGGTAAGGGTTCTATTAACCAGAAAGCCCTGAGTTCCAAGAACACAGCAGCTGCGAAGGACTAGCCAAGAAGAGCGCAAAAGTACCACAACATGCCTGCCTCCACAGCTTTTTCCTTGGGGACATGCCTAATTCCTGGCTGATCTGCCTTTCTCGTCTTAGGGTTGGGGTTCGGCCTAGGGCTAGGATTTTTTTAACTAGGAAGCCCTGAGTTCCAGGCTTACTGCATCTGCCAAAGGCACCCCAAAGGGTGTGCAAAAGTTCCACCACATGGCTGCTTTCACGGCTTTTCCCTTAGGAAGAACCCTAATACGCGGCTGATTTACCTTCCTAGGGTTACTGTTAGGCTTAGGCCTAGGACTTTTAAAACCAGGGAGCCCTGGGCTCCAGGCACATGCAGCTGCGAAACGCATCCCAAGAGGGCCGCAGAAGTGACACAACTTGGCTGCCTCTGCTTCTATTCTCATGAGACCATCCTGAACCATAGTCTGATTTTCCTTCCTAGGGTTAAGGTTTGAATTACGCCTGGGGTAAGGGTTCTATTAACCAGAAAGCCCTGAGTTCCAACAACACAGCAACTGCGAAGGACTACCCAAGAAGAGCGCAAAAGTACCACAACATGCCTGCCTCCACAGCTTTTTCCTTGGGGACATGCCTAATTCCTGGCTGATTTGCCTTTCTCGTCTTAGGGTTGGGGTTCGGCCTAGGGCTAGGATTTTTTTAACTCGGAAGCCCTGAGTTCCAGGCTTACTGCATCTGCCAAAGGCACCCCAAAGGGTGTGCAAAAGTTCCACAACATGGCTGCTTTCACGGCTTTTCCCTTAGGAAGAACCCTAATACGCCGCTGATTTACCTTCCTAGGGTTACTGTTAGGCTTAGGCCTAGGACTTTTAAAACCAGGAAGCCCTGGGCTCCAGGCACACTGCAGCTGCGAAAGGCATCCCAAGGGGAGCGCAAAAGTGACACAACTTGGCTGCCACCACTGATATTTCCATGAGACCATCCCGAACCATAGGCTGATTTTCCTTCCTAGGGTTAAGGTTTGAGTTACGCCTAGGGTAAGGGTTCTATTAACCAGAAAGCCCTGAGTTCCAAGAACAGAGCAGCTGCGAAGGACTAGCCAAGAAGAGCGCAAAAGTACCACAACATGCCAGCCTCCACAGCTTTTTCCTTGGGGACATGCCTAATTCCTGGCTGATTTGCCTTTCTCGTCTTAGGGTTGGGGTTCGGCCTAGGGCTAGGATTTTTTTAACTAGGAAGCCCTGAGTTCCAGGCTTACTTCATCTGCCAAAGGCATCCCAAAGGGAGTGCAGAAGTGCCACAACATGGCTGCTTTCACGGCTTTTCCCTTAGGAAGAACCCTAATACGCGGCTGATTTACCTTCCTAGGGTTACTGTTAGGCTTAGGCCTAGGACTTTTAAAACCAGGAAGCCCTGGGCTCCAGGCACACTGCAGCTGCGAAAGGCATCCCAAGGGGAGCGCAAAAGTGACACAACTTGGCTGCCACCACTGATATTTCCATGAGACCATCCCGAACCATAGGCTGATTTTCCTTCCTAGGGTTAAGGTTTGAGTTACGCCTGGGGTAAGGGTTCTATTAACCAGAAAGCCCTGAGTTCCAAGAACACAGCAGCTGCGAAGGACTAGCCAAGAAGAGCGCAAAAGTACCACAACATGCCTGCCTCCACAGCTTTTTCCTTGGGGACATGCCTAATTCCTGGCTGATTTGCCTTTCTCGTCTTAGGGTTGGGGTTCGGCCTAGGTCTAGGATTTTTAAAATCAGGAAGCCCTGAGTTCCAGGCACACTGGAGCTGTGAAAGGCATCCAAAAGGGAGTGCAAAAGTGCCACAACATGGTTGCTTTCACGGCTTTTTCCTTGGCAAGAAGCTTAACACCAGGCTGATTTCCCTTCCCAGGGTTACTCATAGGCTTAGGACTAGGGCTAGGATTTTTAAAACTAGGAAGCCCTTAGATCCAGGCACACTGCAGCTGTTCAAGGCATCCCAAGGGGAGTACAAAAGTGCAACAACATGGCAGCTTTCACAGCTTTTTCCTTGGCACCATCCCTATACCTAGGCTGTTTTATCTGCCTAGGGTTAGGGTTAGGGTTCAGCCTAGGGCTTGGAGTTTTATAACCAGGAAGCCCTGAGTTCCAGGCTTACAGCATCTGCCAAAGGCATCCCAAAGGGAGTGCAGAAGTGCCACAACATGGCTGCTTTCACAGCTTTTCCATTAGGAAGAACCCTAATACCCGGCTGATTTACCTTCCTAGGGTTACTGTTAGGCTTAGGCCTAGGACTTTTAAAACCAGGAAGCCCTGGGCTCCAGGCACATGCAGCTGTTAAAGGCATCCCAAGAGGGTCGCAGAAGTGACACAACTTGGCTGCCTCTGCTTCTATTCTCATGAGACCATCCTGAACCATAGGCTGATTTTCCTTCCTAGGTTTAAGGTTTGAGTTACGCCTGGGGTAAGGGTTCTATTAACCAGAAAGACCTGAGTTCCAAGAACATAGCAGCTGCGAAGGACTTCCCAAGAAGAGCGCAAAAGTACCACAACGTGCCTGCCTCCACAGCTTTTTCCTTGGGGACATGCCTAATTCCTGGCTGATTTGCCTTTCTCGTCTTAGGGTTGGGGTTCGGCCTAGGGCTAGGATTTTTTTAACTAGGAAGCCCTGAGTTCCAGGCTTACTTCATCTGCCAAAGGCACCCCAAAGGGTGTGCAAAAGTGCCACAACATGGCTGCTTTCACGGCTTTTCCCTTAGGAAGAACCCTAATACGCGGCTGATTTACCTTCCTAGGGTTACTGTTAGGCTTAGGCCTAGGACATTTAAAACCAGGAAGCCCTGGGCTCCAGGCACACTGCAGCTGCGAAAGGCATCCCAAGGGGAGCGCAAAAGTGACACAACTTGGCTGCCACCACTGATATTTCCATGATGACATCCCGAACAATAGGCTGATTTTCCTTCCTAGGGTTAAGGTTTGAGTTACGCCTGGGGTAAGGGTTCTATTAACCAGAAAGACCTGAGTTCCAAGAACACAGCAGCTGTGAAGGACTACCCAAGAAGAGCGCAAAAGTACCACAACATGCCTGCCTCCACAGCTTTTTCCTTGGGGACATGCCTAATTCCTGGCTGATTTGCCTTTCTCGTCTTAGGGTTGGGGTTCGGCCTAGGGCTAGGATTTTTTTAACTAGGAAGCCCTGAGTTCCAGGCTTACTTCATCTGCCAAAGACACCCCAAAGGGTGTGCAAAAGTCCCACAACATGGCTGCTTTCACGGCTTTTCCCTTAGGAAGAACCCTAATACCCGGCTGATTTACCTTCCTAGGGTTACTGTTAGGCTTAGGCCTAGGACTTTTAAAACCAGGAAGCCCTGGGCTCCAGGCACACTGCAGCTGCGAAAGGCATCCCAAGGGGGCCGCAGAAGTGACACAACTTGGCTGCTTCTGCTTCTATTCTCATGAGACCATCCTGAACCATAGGCTGATTTTCCTTCCTAGGGTTAAGGTTTGAGTTACACCTAGGGTAAGGGTTCTATTAACCAGAAAGCCCTGAGTTCCAAGAACACAGCAGCTGCGAAGGACTACCCAAGAAGAGCGCAAAAGTACCACAACATGCCTGCCTCCACAGCTTTTTCCTTGGGGACATGCCTAATTCCTGGCTGATTTGCCTTTCTCGTCTTAGGGTTGGGTTCGGCCTAGGGCTAGGATTTTTAAAATCAGGAAGCCCTGAGTTCCAGGCACACTGGAGCTGTGAAAGGCATCCAAAAGGGAGTGCAAAAGTGCCACAACATGGTTGCTTTCACGGCTTTTTCCTTGGCAAGAAGCTTAACACCAGGCTGATTTCCCTTCCCAGGGTTACTCATAGGCTTAGGCCTAGGGCTAGGATTTTTAAAACTAGGAAGCCCTTAGATCCAGGAACACTGCAGCTGTTCAAGGAATAGCCAAGGGGAGTACAAAAGTGCAACAACATGGCAGCTTTCACAGCTTTTTCCTTGGCACCATCCCTATAGCTAGGCTGTTTTATCTGCCTAGGGTTAGGGTTAGGGTTCAGGCTAGGGCTTGGAGTTTTTTAACCAGGAAGCCCTGAGTTCCAGGCTTACTGCATCTGCCAAAGGCATCCCAAAGGGAGTGCAAAAGTGCCACAACATGGCTGCTTTCACAGCTTTTCCATTAGGAAGAACCCTAATACCCGGCTGATTTACCTTCCTAGGGTTACTGTTAGGCTAAGGCCTAGGACTTTTAAAACCAGGAAGCCCTGGGCTCCAGGCACACTGCAGCTGCGAAAGGCATCCCAAGGGGAGCGCAGAAGTGACACAACTTGGCTGCCTCTGCTGCTATTCTCATGAGACCATCCCGAACCATAGGCTGATTATCCTTCCTAGGGTTAAGGTTTGAGTTACGCCTGGGGTAAGGGTTCTATTAACCAGAAAGCCCTGAGTTCCAAGAACACAGCAGCTGCGAAGGACTAGCCAAGAAGAGCGCAAAAGTACCACAACATGCCTGCCTCCACAGCTTTTTCCTTGGGGACATGCCTAATTCCTGGCTGATTTGCCTTTCTCGCCTTAGGGTTGGGGTTCGGCCTAGGGCTAGGATTTTTTTAACTAGGAAGCCCTGAGTTCCAGGCTTACTGCATCTGCCAAAGGAATCCCAAAGGGAGTGCAGAAGTGCCACAACATGGCTGCTTTCACGGCTTTTCCCTTAGGAAGAACCCTAATACGCGGCTGATTTACCTTCCTAGGGTTACTGTTAGGCTTAGGCCTAGGACTTTTAAAACCAGGAAGCCCTGGGCTCCAGGCACATGCAGCTGCGAAAGGCATCCCAAGAGGGCCGCAGAAGTGACACAACTTGGCTGCCTCTGCTTCTATTCTCATGAGACCATCCTGAACCATAGGCTGATTTTCCTTCCTAGGGTTAAGGTTTGAGTTACGCCTAGGGTAAGAGTTCTATTAACCAGAAAGCCCTGATTTCCAAGAACACAGCAGCTGCGAAGGACTAGCCAAGAAGAGCGCAAAAGTACCACAACGTGCCTGCCTCCACAGCTTTTTCCTTGGGGACATGCCTAATTCCTGGCTGATTTGCCTTTCTCGTCTTAGGGTTGGGGTTCGGCCTAGGGCTAGGATTTTTTTAACTAGGAAGCCCTGAGTTCCAGGCTTACTTCATCTGCCAAAGGAATCCCAAAGGGAGTGCAAAAGTGCCACAACATGGCTGCTTTCACGGCTTTTCCCTTAGGAAGAACCTTAATACCCGGCTGATTTACCTTCCTAAGGTTACTGTTAGGCTTAGGCCTAGGACTTTTAAAACCAGGAAGCCCTGGGCTCCAGGCACACTGCAGCTGCGAAAGGCATCCCAAGGGGAGCGCAAAAGTGACACAACTTGGCTGCCACCACTGATATTTCCATGAGACCATCCCGAATCATAGGCTGATTTTCCTTCCTAGGGTTAAGGTTTGAGTTACGCCTAGGGTAAGGGTTCTATTAACCAGAAAGCCCTGAGTTCCAAGAACACAGCAGCTGCGAAGGACTAGCCAAAAAGAGTGCAAAAGTACCACAACATGCCTGCCTCCACAGCTTTTTCCTTGGGGACATGCCTAATTCCTGGCTGATTTGCCTTTCTCGTCTTAGGGTTGGGGTTCGGCCTAGGGCTAGGATTTTTAAAATCAGGAAGCCCTGAGTTCCAGGCACACTGGAGCTGTGAAAGGCATCCAAAAGGGAGTGCAAAAGTGCCACATCATGGCTGCTTTCCCGGCTTTTTCCTTGGCAAGAAGCTTAACACCAGGCTGATTTCCCTTCCCAGGGTTACTGTTAGGCTTAGGCGTAGGGCTAGGATTTTTAAAACTAGGAAGCCCTTAGATCCAGGCACACTGCAGCTGTTCAAGGCATCCCAAGGGGAGTACAAAAGTGCAACAACATGGCAGCTTTCACAGCTTTTTCCTTGGCACCATCCCTATACCTAGGCTGTTTTATCTGCCTAGGGTTAGGGTTAGGGTTCAGCCTAGGGCTTGGAGTTTTTTAACCAGGAAGCCCTGAGTTCCAGGCTTACTGCATCTGCCAAAGGCATCCCAAAGGGTGTGCAAAAGTGCCACAACATGGCTGCTTTCACGGCTTTTCCCTTAGGAAGAACACTAATACCCGGCTGATTTACCTTCCTAGGGTTACTGTTAGGCTTAGGCCTAGGACTTTTAAAACCAGGAAGCCCTGGGCTCCAGGCACACTGCAGCTGCGAAAGGCATCCCAAGGGGAGCGCAAAAGTGACACAACTTGGCTGCCACCACTGATATTTCCATGAGACCATCCCGAATAATAGGCTGATTTTCCTTCCTAGGGTTAAGGTTTGAGTTACGCCTGGGGTAAGGGTTCTATTTACCAGAAAGCCCTGAGTTCCAAGAACACAGCAGCTGCGAAGGACTAGCCAAGAAGAGCGCAAAAGTACCACAACATGCCTGCCTCCACAGCTTTTTCCTTGGGGACATGCCTAATTCCTGGCTGATTTGCCTTTCTCGTCTTAGGGTTGGGGTTCGGCCTAGGGCTAGGATTTTTTTAACTAGGAAGCCCTGAGTTCCAGGCTTACTTCATCTGCGAAAAGCATCCCAAAGGGAGTGCAGAAGTGCCACAACATGGCTGCTTTCACAGCTTTTCCCTTAGGAAGAACCCTAATACGCCGCTGATTTACCTTCCTAGGGTTACTGTTAGGCTTAGGCCTAGGACTTTTAAAACCAGGAAGCTCTGGGCTCCAGGCACTCTGCAGCTGTTTAAGGAATCCCAAGAGGGCTGCAGAAGTGACACAACTTGGCTGCCTCTGCTGCTATTCTCATGAGACCATCCCGAACCATAGGCTGATTTTCCTTTCTAGGGTTAAGATTTGAGTTACGCCTAGGGTAAGGGTTCTATTAACCAGAAAGCCCTGAGTTCCAAGAACACAGCAGCTGCGAAGGACTTCCCAAGAAGAGCGCAAAAGTACCACAACATGCCTGCCTCCACAGCTTTTTCCTTGGGGACATGCCTAATTCCTGGCTGATTTGCCTTTCTCGTCTTAGGGTTGGGGTTCGGCCTAGGGCTAGGATTTTTTTAACTAGGAAGCCCTGAGTTCCAGGCACACTGGTGCTGTGAAAGGCATCCAAAATGGAGTGCAAAAGTGCCACAACATGGTTGCTTTCACGGCTTTTTCCTTGGCAAGAAGCTTAACACCAGGCTGATTTCCCTTCCCAGGGTTACTGTTAGGCTTAGGCCTAGGGCTAGGATTTTTAAAACTAGGAAGCCCTTAGATCCAGGCACACTGCAGCTGTTCAAGGCATCCCAAGGGGAGTACAAAAGTGCAACAACATGGCAGCTTTCACAGCTTTTTCCTTGGTACCATCCCTATACCTAGGCTGTTTTATCTGCCTAGGGTTAGGGTTAGGGTTCAGCCTAGGGCTTGGAGTTTTTTAACCAGGAAGCCCTGAGTTCCAGGCTTACTGTATCTGCCGAAGGCATCCCAAAGGGAGTGCAAAAGTGCCACAACATGGCTGCTTTCACAGCTTTTCCCTTAGGAAGAACCCTAATACCCGGGTGATTTACCTTCCTAGGGTTACTGTTAGGATTAGGCCTAGGACTTTTAAAACCAGGAAGCCCTGGGCTCCAGGCACACTGCAGCTGTTAAAGGCATCCCAAGAGGGCCGCAGAAGTGACACAACTTGGCTACCTCTTCTTCTATTCTCATGAGAACATCCTGAACCATAGGTTGATTTTCCTTCCTAGGGTTAAGGTTTGAGTTTCGCCTAGGGTAAGAGTTCTATTAACCAGAAAGCCCTGAGTTCCAAGAACACAGCAGCTGCGAAGGACTAGCCAAGAAGAGCGCAAAAGTACCACAACATGCCTGCCTCCACAGCTTTTTCCTTGGGGACATCCCTAATTCCTGGCTGATTTGCCTTTCTCATCTTAGGGTTGGGGTTCGGCCTAGGGCTAGGATATTTTTAACTAGGAAGCCCTGAGTTCCAGGCTTACTTCATCTGCCAAAGGCATCCCAAAGGGAGTGCAGAAGTGCCACAACATGGCTGTTTTCACGGCTTTTCCCTTAGGAAGAACCCTAATACGCGGCTGATTTACCTTCCTAGGGTTACTGTTAGGCTTAGGCCTAGGACTTTTAAAACCAGGAAGCCCTGGGCTCCAGGCACACTGCAGCTGTTAAAGGCATCCCAAGGGGATCGCAAAAGTGACACAACTTGGCTGCCTCTACTGCTATTCTCATGAGACCATCCTGAACCATAGGCTGATTTTCCTTCCTAGGTTTAAGGTTTGAGTTACGCCTGGGGTAAGGGTTCTATTAACCAGAAAGACCTGAGTTCCAAGAACATAGCAGCTGCGAAGGACTTCCCAAGAAGAGCGCAAAAGTACCACAACGTGCCTGCCTCCACAGCTTTTTCCTTGGGGACATGCCTAATTCCTGGCTGATTTGCCTTTCTCGTCTTAGGGTTGGGGTTCGGCCTAGGGCTAGGATTTTTTTAACTAGGAAGCCCTGAGTTCCAGGCTTACTTCATCTGCCAAAGGCACCCCAAAGGGTGTGCAAAAGTGCCACAACATGGCTGCTTTCACGGCTTTTCCCTTAGGAAGAACCCTAATACGCGGCTGATTTACCTTCCTAGGGTTACTGTTAGGCTTAGGCCTAGGACATTTAAAACCAGGAAGCCCTGGGCTCCAGGCACACTGCAGCTGCGAAAGGCATCCCAAGGGGAGCGCAAAAGTGACACAACTTGGCTGCCACCACTGATATTTCCATGATGACATCCCGAACAATAGGCTGATTTTCCTTCCTAGGGTTAAGGTTTGAGTTACGCCTGGGGTAAGGGTTCTATTAACCAGAAAGACCTGAGTTCCAAGAACACAGCAGCTGTGAAGGACTACCCAAGAAGAGCGCAAAAGTACCACAACATGCCTGCCTCCACAGCTTTTTCCTTGGGGACATGCCTAATTCCTGGCTGATTTGCCTTTCTCGTCTTAGGGTTGGGGTTCGGCCTAGGGCTAGGATTTTTTTAACTAGGAAGCCCTGAGTTCCAGGCTTACTTCATCTGCCAAAGACACCCCAAAGGGTGTGCAAAAGTCCCACAACATGGCTGCTTTCACGGCTTTTCCCTTAGGAAGAACCCTAATACCCGGCTGATTTACCTTCCTAGGGTTACTGTTAGGCTTAGGCCTAGGACTTTTAAAACCAGGAAGCCCTGGGCTCCAGGCACACTGCAGCTGCGAAAGGCATCCCAAGGGGGCCGCAGAAGTGACACAACTTGGCTGCTTCTGCTTCTATTCTCATGAGACCATCCTGAACCATAGGCTGATTTTCCTTCCTAGGGTTAAGGTTTGAGTTACACCTAGGGTAAGGGTTCTATTAACCAGAAAGCCCTGAGTTCCAAGAACACAGCAGCTGCGAAGGACTACCCAAGAAGAGCGCAAAAGTACCACAACATGCCTGCCTCCACAGCTTTTTCCTTGGGGACATGCCTAATTCCTGGCTGATTTGCCTTTCTCGTCTTAGGGTTGGGTTCGGCCTAGGGCTAGGATTTTTAAAATCAGGAAGCCCTGAGTTCCAGGCACACTGGAGCTGTGAAAGGCATCCAAAAGGGAGTGCAAAAGTGCCACAACATGGTTGCTTTCACGGCTTTTTCCTTGGCAAGAAGCTTAACACCAGGCTGATTTCCCTTCCCAGGGTTACTCATAGGCTTAGGCCTAGGGCTAGGATTTTTAAAACTAGGAAGCCCTTAGATCCAGGAACACTGCAGCTGTTCAAGGAATAGCCAAGGGGAGTACAAAAGTGCAACAACATGGCAGCTTTCACAGCTTTTTCCTTGGCACCATCCCTATAGCTAGGCTGTTTTATCTGCCTAGGGTTAGGGTTAGGGTTCAGGCTAGGGCTTGGAGTTTTTTAACCAGGAAGCCCTGAGTTCCAGGCTTACTGCATCTGCCAAAGGCATCCCAAAGGGAGTGCAAAAGTGCCACAACATGGCTGCTTTCACAGCTTTTCCATTAGGAAGAACCCTAATACCCGGCTGATTTACCTTCCTAGGGTTACTGTTAGGCTAAGGCCTAGGACTTTTAAAACCAGGAAGCCCTGGGCTCCAGGCACACTGCAGCTGCGAAAGGCATCCCAAGGGGAGCGCAGAAGTGACACAACTTGGCTGCCTCTGCTGCTATTCTCATGAGACCATCCCGAACCATAGGCTGATTATCCTTCCTAGGGTTAAGGTTTGAGTTACGCCTGGGGTAAGGGTTCTATTAACCAGAAAGCCCTGAGTTCCAAGAACACAGCAGCTGCGAAGGACTAGCCAAGAAGAGCGCAAAAGTACCACAACATGCCTGCCTCCACAGCTTTTTCCTTGGGGACATGCCTAATTCCTGGCTGATTTGCCTTTCTCGCCTTAGGGTTGGGGTTCGGCCTAGGGCTAGGATTTTTTTAACTAGGAAGCCCTGAGTTCCAGGCTTACTGCATCTGCCAAAGGAATCCCAAAGGGAGTGCAGAAGTGCCACAACATGGCTGCTTTCACGGCTTTTCCCTTAGGAAGAACCCTAATACGCGGCTGATTTACCTTCCTAGGGTTACTGTTAGGCTTAGGCCTAGGACTTTTAAAACCAGGAAGCCCTGGGCTCCAGGCACATGCAGCTGCGAAAGGCATCCCAAGAGGGCCGCAGAAGTGACACAACTTGGCTGCCTCTGCTTCTATTCTCATGAGACCATCCTGAACCATAGGCTGATTTTCCTTCCTAGGGTTAAGGTTTGAGTTACGCCTAGGGTAAGGGTTCTATTAACCAGAAAGCCCTGATTTCCAAGAACACAGCAGCTGCGAAGGACTAGCCAAGAAGAGCGCAAAAGTACGACAACATGCCTGCCTCCACAGCTTTTTCCTTGGGGACATGCCTAATTCCTGGCTGATTTGCCTTTCTCGTCTTAGGGTTGGGGTTCGGCCTAGGGCTAGGATTTTTTTAACTAGGAAGCCCTGAGTTCCAGGCTTACTTCATCTGCCAAAGGAATCCCAAAGGGAGTGCAAAAGTGCCACAACATGGCTGCTTTCACGGCTTTTCCCTTAGGAAGAACCTTAATACCCGGCTGATTTACCTTCCTAAGGTTACTGTTAGGCTTAGGCCTAGGACTTTTAAAACCAGGAAGCCCTGGGCTCCAGGCACACTGCAGCTGCGAAAGGCATCCCAAGGGGAGCGCAAAAGTGACACAACTTGGCTGCCACCACTGATATTTCCATGAGACCATCCCGAATCATAGGCTGATTTTCCTTCCTAGGGTTAAGGTTTGAGTTACGCCTAGGGTAAGGGTTCTATTAACCAGAAAGCCCTGAGTTCCAAGAACACAGCAGCTGCGAAGGACTAGCCAAAAAGAGTGCAAAAGTACCACAACATGCCTGCCTCCACAGCTTTTTCCTTGGGGACATGCCTAATTCCTGGCTGATTTGCCTTTCTCGTCTTAGGGTTGGGGTTCGGCCTAGGGCTAGGATTTTTAAAATCAGGAAGCCCTGAGTTCCAGGCACACTGGAGCTGTGAAAGGCATCCAAAAGGGAGTGCAAAAGTGCCACATCATGGCTGCTTTCCCGGCTTTTTCCTTGGCAAGAAGCTTAA
Source organism: Ammospiza maritima maritima (assembly GCA_036010785.1). NCBI lineage: Eukaryota > Metazoa > Chordata > Aves > Passeriformes > Passerellidae > Ammospiza > Ammospiza maritima. The sequence continues at coordinate 366,282 of JAYKTQ010000489.1, forward strand.
CACCAGGCTGATTTCCCTTCCCAGGGTTACTGTTAGGCTTAGGCGTAGGGCTAGGATTTTTAAAACTAGGAAGCCCTTAGATCCAGGCACACTGCAGCTGTTCAAGGCATCCCAAGGGGAGTACAAAAGTGCAACAACATGGCAGCTTTCACAGCTTTTTCCTTGGCACCATCCCTATACCTAGGCTGTTTTATCTGCCTAGGGTTAGGGTTAGGGTTCAGCCTAGGGCTTGGAGTTTTTTAACCAGGAAGCCCTGAGTTCCAGGCTTACTGCATCTGCCAAAGGCATCCCAAAGGGTGTGCAAAAGTGCCACAACATGGCTGCTTTCACGGCTTTTCCCTTAGGAAGAACACTAATACCCGGCTGATTTACCTTCCTAGGGTTACTGTTAGGCTTAGGCCTAGGACTTTTAAAACCAGGAAGCCCTGGGCTCCAGGCACACTGCAGCTGCGAAAGGCATCCCAAGGGGAGCGCAAAAGTGACACAACTTGGCTGCCACCACTGATATTTCCATGAGACCATCCCGAACCATAGGCTGATTATCCTTCCTAGGGTTAAGGTTTGAGTTACGCCTGGGGTAAGGGTTCTATTAACCAGAAAGCCCTGAGTTCCAAGAACACAGCAGCTGCGAAGGACTAGCCAAGAAGAGCGCAAAAGTACCACAACATGCCTGCCTCCACAGCTTTTTCCTTGGGGACATGCCTAATTCCTGGCTGATTTGCCTTTCCCGTCTTAGGGTTGGGGTTCGGCCTAGGGCTAGGATTTTTTTAACTAGGAAGCCCTGAGTTCCAAGCTTACTGCATCTGCCAAAGGAATCCCAAAGGGAGTGCAGAAGTGCCACAACATGGCTGCTTTCACGGCTTTTCCCTTAGGAAGAGCCCTAATACGCGGCTGATTTACCTTCCTAGGGTTACTGTTAGGCTTAGGCCTAGGACTTTTAAAACCAGGAAGCTCTGGGCTCCAGGCACACTGCAGCTGCGAAAGTCATCCCAAAGGGAGCGCAAAAGTGACACAACTTGGCTGCCCATACTGCTATTCTCATGAGACCATCCCGAACCATAGGCTGATTTTCCTTCCTAGTGTTAAGGTTTGAGTTACGCCTGGGGTAAGGGTTCTATTAACCAGAAAGCCCTGAGTTCCAAGAACACAGCAGCTGCGAAGGACTAGCCAAGAAGAGCGCAAAAGTACCACAACGTGCCTGCCTCCACAGCTTTTTCCTTGGGGACATGCCTAATTCCTGGCTGATTTGCCTTTCTCGTCTTAGGGTTGGGGTTCGGCCTAGGGCTAGGATATTTTTAACTCGGAAGCCCTGAGTTCCAGGCTTACTGCATCTGCCAAAGGCATCGCAAAGGGAGTGCAGAAGTGCCACAACATGGCTGCTTTCACGGCTTTTCCCTTAGGAAGAACCCTAATACGCGGCTGATTTACCTTCCTAGGGTTACTGTTAGGCTTAGGCCTAGGACTTTTAAAACCAGGAAGCCCTGGGCTCCAGGCACACTGCAGCTGCGAAAGGCATCCCAAGGGGAGCGCAAAAGTGACACAACTTGGCTGCCACCACTGATATTTCCATGAGACCATCCCGAACCACAGGCTGATTTTCCTTCCTAGGGTTAAGGTTTGAGTTACGCCTAGGGTAAGGGTTCTATTAACCAGAAAGCCCTGAGTTCCAAGAACACAGCAGCTGCGAAGGACTTCCCAAGAAGAGCGCAAAAGTACCACAACATGCCTGCCTCCACAGCTTTTTCCTTGGGGACATGCCTAATTCCTGGCTGATTTGCCTTTCTCGTCTTAGGGTTGGGGTTCGGCCTAGGGCTAGGATTTTTAAAATCAGGAAGCCCTGAGTTCCAGGCACACTGGAGCTGTGAATGGCATCCAAAAGGGAGTGCAAAAGTGCCACAACATGGTTGCTTTCACGTCTTTTTCCTTGGCAAGAAGCTTAACACCAGGCTGATTTCCCTTCCCAGGGTTACTGTTAGGCTTAGGCGTAGGGCTAGGATTTTTAAAACTAGGAAGCCCTTAGATCCAGGCACACTGCAGCTGTTCAAGGCATCCCAAGGGGAGTACAAAAGTGCAACAACATGGCAGCTTTCACAGCTTTTTCCTTGGCACCATCCCTATACCTAGGCTGTTTTATCTGCCTAGGGTTAGGGTTAGGGTTCAGCCTAGGGCTTGGAGTTTTTTAACCAGGAAGCCCTGAGTTCCAGGCTTACTGCATCTGCCAAAGGCATCCCAAATGGAGTGGAAAAGTGCCACAACATGGCTGCTTTCACAGCTTTTCCATTAGGAAGAACCCTAATACCTGGCTGATTTACCTTCCTAGGGTTACTGTTAGGCTTAGGCCTAGGACTTTTAAAACCAGGAAGCCCTGGGCTCCAGGCACACTGCAGCTGTTAAAGGCATCCCAAGAGGGCCGCAGAAGTGACACAACTTGGCTGCCACCACTGATATTTCCATGAGACCATCCCGAACCATAGGCTGATTATCCTTCCTAGGGTTAAGGTTTGAGTTACGCCTGGGGTAAGGGTTCTATTAACCAGAAAGCCCTGAGTTCCAAGAACACAGCAGCTGCGAAGGACTAGCCAAGAAGAGCGCAAAAGTACCACAACATGCCTGCCTCCACAGCTTTTTCCTTGGGGACATGCCTAATTCCTGGCTGATTTGCCTTTCCCGTCTTATGGTTGGGGTTCGGCCTAGGGCTAGGATTTTTTTAACTAGGAAGCCCTGAGTTCCAAGCTTACTGCATCTGCCAAAGGAATCCCAAAGGGAGTGCAGAAGTGCCACAACATGGCTGCTTTCACGGCTTTTCCCTTAGGAAGAGCCCTAATACGCGGCTGATTTACCTTCCTAGGGTTACTGTTAGGCTTAGGCCTAGGACTTTTAAAACCAGGAAGCTCTGGGCTCCAGGCACACTGCAGCTGCGAAAGGCATCCCAAAGGGAGCGCAAAAGTGACACAACTTGGCTGCCCATACTGCTATTCTCATGAGACCATCCTGAACCATAGGCTGATTTTCCTTCCTAGTGTTAAGGTTTGAGTTACGCCTGGGGTAAGGGTTCTATTAACCAGAAAGACCTGAGTTCCAAGAACACAGCAGCTGCGAAGGACTACCCAAGAAGAGCGCAAAAGTACCACAACGTGCCTGCCTCCACAGCTTTTTCCTTGGGGACATGCCTAATTCCTGGCTGATTTGCCTTTCTCGTCTTAGGGTTGGGGTTCGGCCTAGGGCTAGGAGTTTTTTAACTAGGAAGCCCTGAGTTCCAGGCTTACTTCATCTGCCAAAGGCACCCCAAAGGGTGTGCAAAAGTGCCACAACATGGCTGCTTTCACGGCTTTTCCCTTAGGAAGAACCCTAATACGCGGCTGATTTACCTTCCTAGGGTTACTGTTAGGCTTAGGCCTAGGACTTTTAAAACCAGGAAGCCCTGGGCTCCAGGCACATGCAGCTGCGAAAGGCATCCCAAGAGGGCCGGAGAAGTGACACAACTTGGCTGCCTCTGCTTCTATTCTCATGAGACCATCCTGAACCATAGGCTGATTTTCCTTCCTAGGGTTAAGGTTTGAGTTACGCCTAGGGTAAGGGTTCTATTAACCAGAAAGCCCTGAGTTCCAAGAACACAGCAGCTGCGAAGGACTAGCCAAGAAGAGCGCAAAAGTACCACAACATGCCTGCCTCCACAGCTTTTTCCTTGGGGACATGCCTAATTCCTGGCTGATTTGCCTTTCTCGTCTTAGGGTTGGGGTTCGGCCTAGGGCTAGGATTTTTTTAACTAGGAAGCCCTGAGTTCCAGGCTTACTTCATCTGCCAAAGGAATCCCAAAGGGAGTGCAAAAGTGCCACAACATGGCTGCTTTCACGGCTTTTCCCTTAGGAAGAACCCTAATACCCGGCTGATTTACCTTTCTAAGGTTACTGTTAGGCTTAGGCCTAGGACTTTTAAAACCAGGAAGCCCTGGGCTCCAGGCACACTGCAGCTGCGAAAGGCATCCCAAGGGGAGCGCAAAAGTGACACAACTTGGCTGCCACCACTGATATTTCCATGAGACCATCCCGAATCATAGGCTGATTTTCCTTCCTAGGGTTAAGGTTTGAGTTACGCCTGGGGTAAGGGTTCTATTAACATGAAAGCCCTGAGTTCCAAGAACACAGCAGCTGCGAAGGACTTCCCAAGAAGAGCGCAAAAGTACCACAACATGCCTGCCTCCACAGCATTTTCCTTGGGGACATGCCTAATTCCTGGCTGATTTGCCTTTCTCGTCTTAGTGTTGGGGTTCGGCCTAGGGCTAGGATTTTTAAAATCAGGAAGCCCTGAGTTCCAGGCACACTGGAGCTGTGAAAGGCATCCAAAAGGGAGTGCAAAAGTGCCACAACATGGCTGCTTTCCCGGCTTTTTCCTTGGCAAGAAGCTTAACACCAGGCTGATTTCCCTTCCCAGGGTTACTGTTAGGCTTAGGCCTAGGGCTAGGATTTTTAAAACTAGGAAGCCCTTAGATCCAGGCACACTGCAGCTGTTCAAGGCATCCCAAGGGGAGTACAAAAGTGCAACAACATGGCAGCTTTCACAGCTTTTTCCTTGGCACCATCCCTATACCTAGGCTGTTTTATCTGCCTAGGGTTAGGGTTAGGGTTCAGCCTAGGGCTTGGAGTTTTTTAACCAGGAAGCCCTGAGTTCCAGGCTTACTGCATCTGCCAAAGGCATCCCAAAGGGAGTGCAAAAGTGCCACAACATGGCTGCTTTCACGGCTTTTCCCTTAGGAAGAACACTAATACCCGGCTGATTTACCTTCCTAGGGTTACTGTTAGGCTTAGGCCTAGGACTTTTAAAACCAGGAAGCCCTGGGCTCCAGGCACACTGCAGCAGCGAAAGGCATCCCAAGGGGAGCGCAAAAGTGACACAACTTGGCTGCCACCACTGATATTTCCATGAGACCATCCCGAATAATAGGCTGATTTTCCTTCCTAGGGTTAAGGTTTGAGTTACGCCTGGGGTAAGGGTTCTATTAACCAGAAAGCCCTGAGTTCCAAGAACACAGCAGCTGCGAAGGACTAGCCAAGAAGAGCGCAAAAGTACCACAACATGCCTGCCTCCACAGCTTTTTCCTTGGGGACATGCCTAATTCCTGGCTGATTTGCCTTTCTCGTCTTAGGGTTGGGGTTCGGCCTAGGGCTAGGATTTTTTTAACTAGGAAGCCCTGAGTTCCAGGCTTACTTCATCTGCGAAAAGCATCCCAAAGGGAGTGCAGAAGTGCCACAACATGGCTGCTTTCACGGCTTTTCCCTTAGGAAGAACCCTAATACGCCGCTGATTTACCTTCCTAGGGTTACTGTTAGGCTTAGGCCTAGGACTTTTAAAACCAGGAAGCCCTGGGCTCCAGGCACTCTGCAGCTGTTTAAGGAATCCCAAGAGGGCTGCAGAAGTGACACAACTTGGCTGCCTCTGCTGCTATTCTCATGAGACCATCCCGAACCATAGGCTGATTTTCCTTTCTAGGGTTAAGATTTGAGTTACGCCTAGGGTAAGGGTTCTATTAACCAGAAAGCCCTGAGTTCCAAGAACACAGCAGCTGCGAAGGACTTCCCAAGAAGAGTGCAAAAGTACCACAACATGCCTGCCTCCACAGCTTTTTCCTTGGGGACATGCCTAATTCCTGGCTGATTTGCCTTTCTCGTCTTAGGTAGGATTTTTAAAATCAGGAAGCCCTGAGTTCCAGGCACACTGGTGCTGTGAAAGGCATCCAAAAGGGAGTGCAAAAGTGCCACAACATGGTTGCTTTCACGGCTTTTTCCTTGGCAAGAAGCTTAACACCAGGCTGATTTCCCTTCCTAGGGTTACTGTTAGGCTTAGGCCTAGGGCTAGGATTTTTAAAACTAGGAAGCCCTTAGATCCAGGCACACTGCAGCTGTTCAAGGCATCCCAAGGGGAGTACAAAAGTGCAACAACATGGCAGCTTTCACAGCTTTTTCCTTGGTACCATCCCTATACCTAGGCTGTTTTATCTGCCTAGGGTTAGGGTTAGGGTTCAGCCTAGGGCTTGGAGTTTTTTAACCAGGAAGCCCTGAGTTCCAGGCTTACTGTATCTGCCAAAGGCATCCCAAAGGGAGTGCAAAAGTGCCACAACATGGCTGCTTTCACAGCTTTTCCCTTAGGAAGAACCCTAATACCCGGCTGATTTACCTTCCTAGGGTTACTGTTAGGATTAGGCCTAGGACTTTTAAAACCAGGAAGCCCTGGGCTCCAGGCACACTGCAGCTGTTAAAGGCATCCCAAGAGGGCCGCAGAAGTGACACAACTTGGCTACCTCTTCTTCTATTCTCATGAGAACATCCTGAACCATAGGTTGATTTTCCTTCCTAGGGTTAAGGTTTGAGTTTCGCCTAGGGTAAGAATTCTATTAACCAGAAAGCCCTGAGTTCCAAGAACACAGCAGCTGCGAAAGACTACCCAAGAAGAGCGCAAAAGTACCACAACATGCCTGCCTCCACAGCTTTTTCCTTGGGGACATGCCTAATTCCTGGCTGATTTGCCTTTCTCGTCTTAGGGTTGGGGTTCGGCCTAGGGCTAGGATTTTTTTAACTAGGAAGCCCTGAGTTCCAGGCTTACTTCATCTGCCAAAAGAATCCTAAAGGGAGTGCAAAAGTGACACAACATGGCTGCTTTCACGGCTTTTCCCTTAGGAAGAACCCTAATACGCGGCTGATTTACCTTCCTAGGGTTACTGTTAGGCTTAGGCCTAGGACTTTTAAAACCAGGAAGCCCTGGGCTCCAGGCACACTGCAGCTGCGAAAGGCATCCCAAGGGGAGCGCAAAAGTGACACAACTTGGCTGCCACCACTGATATTTCCATGAGACCATCCCGAACCACAGGCTGATTTTCCTTCCTAGGGTTAAGGTTTGAGTTACGCCTAGGGTAAGGGTTCTATTAACCAGAAAGCCCTGAGTTCCAAGAACACAGCAGCTGCGAAGGACTTCCCAAGAAGAGCGCAAAAGTACCACAACATGCCTGCCTCCACAGCTTTTTCCTTGGGGACATGCCTAATTCCTGGCTGATTTGCCTTTCTCGTCTTAGGGTTGGGGTTCGGCCTAGGGCTAGGATTTTTAAAATCAGGAAGCCCTGAGTTCCAGGCACACTGGAGCTGTGAATGGCATCCAAAAGGGAGTGCAAAAGTGCCACAACATGGTTGCTTTCACGGCTTTTTCCTTGGCAAGAAGCTTAACACCAGGCTGATTTCCCTTCCCAGGGTTACTGTTAGGCTTAGGCCTAGGGCTAGGATTTTTAAAACTAGGAAGCCCTTAGATCCAGGCACACTGCAGCTGTTCAAGGCATCCCAAGGGGAGTACAAAAGTGCAACAACATGGCAGCTTTCACAGCTTTTTCCTTGGCACCATCCCTATAGCTAGGCTGTTTTATCTGCCTAGGGTTAGGGTTAGGGTTCAGCCTAGGGCTTGGAGTTTTTTAACCAGGAAGCCCTGAGTTCCAGGCTTACTGCATCTGCCAAAGGCATCCCAAAGGGAGTGCAAAAGTGCCACAACATGGCTGCTTTCACAGCTTTTCCATTAGGAAGAACCCTAATACCCGGCTGATTTACCTTCCTAGGGTTACTGTTAGGCTAAGGCCTAGGACTTTTAAAACCAGGAAGCCCTGGGCTCCAGGCACACTGCAGCTGTTAAAGGCATCCCAAGAGGGCCGCAGAAGTGACACAACTTGGCTGCCACCACTGATATTTCCATGAGACCATCCCGAACCATAGGCTGATTATCCTTCCTAGGGTTAAGGTTTGAGTTACGCCTGGGGTAAGGGTTCTATTAACCAGAAAGCCCTGAGTTCCAAGAACACAGCAGCTGCGAAGGACTAGCCAAGAAGAGCGCAAAAGTACCACAACATGCCTGCCTCCACAGCTTTTTCCTTGGGGACATGCCTAATTCCTGGCTGATTTGCCTTTCTCGCCTTAGGGTTGGGGTTCGGCCTAGGGCTAGGATTTTTTTAACTAGGAAGCCCTGAGTTCCAGGCTTACTTCATCTGCAAAAAGCATCCCAAAGGGAGTGCAGAAGTGCCACAACATGGCTGCTTTCACGGCTTTTCCCTTAGGAAGAACCCTAATACCCGGCTGATTTACCTTCCTAGGGTTACTGTTAGGCTTAGGCCTAGGACTTTTAAAACCAGGAAGCCCTGGGCTCCAGGAACATGCAGCTGCGAAAGGCATCCCAAGAGGGCCGCAGAAGTGACACAACTTGGCTGCCTCTGCTTCTATTCTCATGAGACCATCCTGAACCATAGGCTGATTTTCCTTCCTAGGGTTAAGGTTTGAGTTACGCCTAGGGTAAGAGTTCTATTAACCAGAAAGACCTGAGTTCCAAGAACACAGCAGCTGCGAAGGACTACCCAAGAAGAGCGCAAAAGTACCACAACGTGCCTGCCTCCACAGCTTTTTCCTTGGGGACATGCCTAATTCCTGGCTGATTTGCCTTTCTCGTCTTAGGGTTGGGGTTCGGCCTAGGGCTAGGATTTTTTTAACTAGGAAGCCCTGAGTTCCAGGCTTACTGCATCTGCCAAAGGCATCCCAAAGGGAGTGCAGAAGTGCCACAACATGGCTGTTTTCACGGCTTTTCCCTTAGGAAGAACCCTAATACGCGGCTGATTTACCTTCCTAGGGTTACTGTTAGGCTTAGGCCTAGGACTTTTAAAACCAGGAAGCCCTGGGCTCCAGGCACACTGCAGCTGTTAAAGGCATCCCAAGGGGATCGCAAAAGTGACACAACTTGGCTGCCTCTACTGCTATTCTCATGAGACCATCCCGAACCATAGGCTGATTTTCCTTCCTAGGGTTAAGGTTTGAGTTACGCCTGGGGTAAGGGTTCTATTAACCAGAAAGCCCTGAGTTCCAAGAACACAGCAGCTGCGAAAGACTACCCAAGAAGAGCGCAAAAGTACCACAACATGCCTGCCTCCACAGCTTTTTCCTTGGGGACATGCCTAATTCCTGGCTGATTTGCCTTTCTCGTCTTAGGGTTGGGGTTCGGCCTAGGGCTAGGATATTTTTAACTCGGAAGCCCTGAGTTCCAGGCTTACTGCATCTGCCAAAGGCATCGCAAAGGGAGTGCAGAAGTGCCACAACATGGCTGCTTTCACGGCTTTTCCCTTAGGAAGAACCCTAATACGCGGCTGATTTACCTTCCTAGGGTTACTGTTAGGCTTAGGCCTAGGACTTTTAAAACCAGGAAGCCCTGGGCTCCAGGCACACTGCAGCTGCGAAAGGCATCCCAAGGGGAGCGCAAAAGTGACACAACTTGGCTGCCACCACTGATATTTCCATGAGACCATCCCGAACCACAGGCTGATTTTCCTTCCTAGGGTTAAGGTTTGAGTTACGCCTAGGGTAAGGGTTCTATTAACCAGAAAGCCCTGAGTTCCAAGAACACAGCAGCTGCGAAGGACTTCCCAAGAAGAGCGCAAAAGTACCACAACGTGCCTGCCTCCACAGCTTTTTCCTTGGGGACATGCCTAATTCCTGGCTGATTTGCCTTTCTCGTCTTAGGGTTGGGGTTCGGCCTAGGGCTAGGATTTTTAAAATCAGGAAGCCCTGAGTTCCAGGCACACTGGAGCTGTGAATGGCATCCAAAAGGGAGTGCAAAAGTGCCACAACATGGTTGCTTTCACGTCTTTTTCCTTGGCAAGAAGCTTAACACCAGGCTGATTTCCCTTCCCAGGGTTACTGTTAGGCTTAGGCGTAGGGCTAGGATTTTTAAAACTAGGAAGCCCTTAGATCCAGGCACACTGCAGCTGTTCAAGGCATCCCAAGGGGAGTACAAAAGTGCAACAACATGGCAGCTTTCACAGCTTTTTCCTTGGCACCATCCCTATACCTAGGCTGTTTTATCTGCCTAGGGTTAGGGTTAGGGTTCAGCCTAGGGCTTGGAGTTTTTTAACCAGGAAGCCCTGAGTTCCAGGCTTACTGCATCTGCCAAAGGCATCCCAAAGGGAGTGCAAAAGTGCCACAACATGGCTGCTTTCACGGCTTTTCCCTTAGGAAGAACACTAATACCCGGCTGATTTACCTTCCTAGGGTTACTGTTAGGCTTAGGCCTAGGACTTTTAAAACCAGGAAGCCCTGGGCTCCAGGCACACTGCAGCAGCGAAAGGCATCCCAAGGGGAGCGCAAAAGTGACACAACTTGGCTGCCACCACTGATATTTCCATGAGACCATCCCGAATCATAGGCTGATTTTCCTTCCTAGGGTTAAGGTTTGAGTTACGCCTGGGGTAAGGGTTCTATTAACCAGAAAGCCCTGAGTTCCAAGAACACAGCAGCTGCGAAGGACTAGCCAAGAAGAGCGCAAAAGTACCACAACATGCCTGCCTCCACAGCTTTTTCCTTGGGGACATGCCTAATTCCTGGCTGATTTGCCTTTCTCGTCTTAGGGTTGGGGTTCGGCCTAGGGCTAGGATTTTTTTAACTAGGAAGCCCTGAGTTCCAGGCTTACTTCATCTGCGAAAAGCATCCCAAAGGGAGTGCAGAAGTGCCACAACATGGCTGCTTTCACGGCTTTTCCCTTAGGAAGAACCCTAATACGCCGCTGATTTACCTTCCTAGGGTTACTGTTAGGCTTAGGCCTAGGACTTTTAAAACCAGGAAGCCCTGGGCTCCAGGCACTCTGCAGCTGTTTAAGGAATCCCAAGAGGGCTGCAGAAGTGACACAACTTGGCTGCCTCTGCTGCTATTCTCATGAGACCATCCCGAACCATAGGCTGATTTTCCTTTCTAGGGTTAAGATTTGAGTTACGCCTAGGGTAAGGGTTCTATTAACCAGAAAGCCCTGAGTTCCAAGAACACAGCAGCTGCGAAGGACTTCCCAAGAAGAGTGCAAAAGTACCACAACATGCCTGCCTCCACAGCTTTTTCCTTGGGGACATGCCTAATTCCTCGCTGATTTGCCTTTCTCGTCTTAGGTAGGATTTTTAAAATCAGGAAGCCCTGAGTTCCAGGCACACTGGTGCTGTGAAAGGCATCCAAAAGGGAGTGCAAAAGTGCCACCACATGGTTGCTTTCACGGCTTTTTCCTTGGCAAGAAGCTTAACACCAGGCTGATTTCCCTTCCCAGGGTTACTGTTAGGCTTAGGCCTAGGGCTAGGATTTTTAAAACTAGGAAGCCCTTAGATCCAGGCACACTGCAGCTGTTCAAGGCATCCCAAGGGGAGTACAAAAGTGCAACAACATGGCAGCTTTCACAGCTTTTTCCTTGGTACCATCCCTATACCTAGGCTGTTTTATCTGCCTAGGGTTAGGGTTAGGGTTCAGCCTAGGGCTTGGAGTTTTTTAACCAGGAAGCCCTGAGTTCCAGGCTTACTGTATCTGCCAAAGGCATCCCAAAGGGAGTGCAAAAGTGCCACAACATGGCTGCTTTCACAGCTTTTCCCTTAGGAAGAACCCTAATACCCGGCTGATTTACCTTCCTAGGGTTACTGTTAGGATTAGGCCTAGGACTTTTAAAACCAGGAAGCCCTGGGCTCCAGGCACACTGCAGCTGTTAAAGGCATCCCAAGAGGGCCGCAGAAGTGACACAACTTGGCTACCTCTTCTTCTATTCTCATGAGAACATCCTGAACCATAGGTTGATTTTCCTTCCTAGGGTTAAGGTTTGAGTTTCGCCTAGGGTAAGAATTCTATTAACCAGAAAGCCCTGAGTTCCAAGAACACAGCAGCTGCGAAAGACTACCCAAGAAGAGCGCAAAAGTACCACAACATGCCTGCCTCCACAGCTTTTTCCTTGGGGACATGCCTAATTCCTGGCTGATTTGCCTTTCTCGTCTTAGGTTTGGGGTTCGGCCTAGGGCTAGGATTTTTTTAACTAGGAAGCCCTGAGTTCCAGGCTTACTTCATCTGCCAAAAGAATCCTAAAGGGAGTGCAAAAGTGACACAACATGGCTGCTTTCACGGCTTTTCCCTTAGGAAGAACCCTAATACGCGGCTGATTTACCTTCCTAGGGTTACTGTTAGGCTTAGGCCTAGGACTTTTAAAACCAGGAAGCCCTGGGCTCCAGGCACACTGCAGCTGCGAAAGGCATCCCAAGGGGAGCGCAAAAGTGACACAACTTGGCTGCCACCACTGATATTTCCATGAGACCATCCCGAACCACAGGCTGATTTTCCTTCCTAGGGTTAAGGTTTGAGTTACGCCTAGGGTAAGGGTTCTATTAACCAGAAAGCCCTGAGTTCCAAGAACACAGCAGCTGCGAAGGACTTCCCAAGAAGAGCGCAAAAGTACCACAACATGCCTGCCTCCACAGCTTTTTCCTTGGGGACATGCCTAATTCCTGGCTGATTTGCCTTTCTCGTCTTAGGGTTGGGGTTCGGCCTAGGGCTAGGATTTTTAAAATCAGGAAGCCCTGAGTTCTAGGCACACTGGAGCTGTGAATGGCATCCAAAAGGGAGTGCAAAAGTGCCACAACATGGTTGCTTTCACGGCTTTTTCCTTGGCAAGAAGCTTAACACCAGGCTGATTTCCCTTCCCAGGGTTACTGTTAGGCTTAGGCCTAGGGCTAGGATTTTTAAAACTAGGAAGCCCTTAGATCCAGGCACACTGCAGCTGTTCAAGGCATCCCAAGGGGAGTACAAAAGTGCAACAACATGGCAGCTTTCACAGCTTTTTCCTTGGCACCATCCCTATAGCTAGGCTGTTTTATCTGCCTAGGGTTAGGGTTAGGGTTCAGCCTAGGGCTTGGAGTTTTTTAACCAGGAAGCCCTGAGTTCCAGGCTTACTGCATCTGCCAAAGGCATCCCAAATGGAGTGGAAAAGTGCCACAACATGGCTGCTTTCACAGCTTTTCCATTAGGAAGAACCCTAATACCCGGCTGATTTACCTTCCTAGGGTTACTGTTAGGCTTAGGCCTAGGACTTTTAAAACCAGGAAGCCCTGGGCTCCAGGCACACTGCAGCTGTTAAAGGCATCCCAAGAGGGCCGCAGAAGTGACACAACTTGGCTGCCACCACTGATATTTCCATGAGACCATCCCGAACCATAGGCTGATTTTCCTTCCTAGGGTTAAAGTTTGAGTTACGCCTGGGGTAAGGGTTCTATTAACCAGAAAGACCTGAGTTCCAAGAACACAGCAGCTGCGAAGGACTAGCCAAGAAGAGCGCAAAAGTACCACAACATGCCTGCCTCCACAGCTTTTTCTTTGGGGATATGCCTAATTCCTGGCTGATTTGCCTTTCTCGTCTTAGGGTTGGGGTTCGGCCTAGGGCTAGGATTTTTTTAACTAGGAAGCCCTGAGTTCCAGGCTTACTTCATCTGCAAAAAGCATCCCAAAGGGAGTGCAGAAGTGCCACAACATGGCTGCTTTCACGGCTTTTCCCTTAGGAAGAACCCTAATACCCGGCTGATTTACCTTCCTAGGGTTACTGTTAGGCTTAGGCCTAGGACTTTTAAAACCAGGAAGCCCTGGGCTCCAGGAACATGCAGCTGCGAAAGGCATCCCAAGAGGGCTGCAGAAGTGACACAACTTGGCTGCCTCTGCTTCTATTCTCATGAGACCATCCTGAACCATAGGCTGATTTTCCTTCCTAGGGTTAAGGTTTGAGTTACGCCTAGGGTAAGAGTTCTATTAACCAGAAAGACCTGAGTTCCAAGAACACAGCAGCTGCGAAGGACTACCCAAGAAGAGCGCAAAAGTACCACAATGTGCCTGCCTCCACAGCTTTTTCCTTGGGGACATGCCTAATTCCTGGCTGATTTGCCTTTCTCGTCTTAGGGTTGGGGTTCGGCCTAGGGCTAGGATATTTTTAACTAGGAAGCCCTGAGTTCCAGGCTTACTGCATCTGCCAAAGGCATCCCAAAGGGAGTGCAGAAGTGCCACAACATGGCTGTTTTCACGGCTTTTCCCTTAGGAAGAACCCTAATACGCGGCTGATTTACCTTCCTAGGGTTACTGTTAGGCTTAGGCCTAGGACTTTTAAAACCAGGAAGCCCTGGGCTCCAGGCACACTGCAGCTGTTAAAGGCATCCCAAGGGGATCGCAAAAGTGACACAACTTGGCTGCCTCTACTGCTATTCTCATGAGACCATCCCGAACCATAGGCTGATTTTCCTTCCTAGGGTTAAGGTTTGAGTTACGCCTGGGGTAAGGGTTCTATTAACCAGAAAGCCCTGAGTTCCAAGAACACAGCAGCTGCGAAAGACTACCCAAGAAGAGCGCAAAAGTACCACAACATGCCTGCCTCCACAGCTTTTTCCTTGGGGACATGCCTAATTCCTGGCTGATTTGCCTTTCTCGTCTTAGGGTTGGGGTTCGGCCTAGGGCTAGGATATTTTTAACTCGGAAGCCCTGAGTTCCAGGCTTACTGCATCTGCCAAAGGCATCGCAAAGGGAGTGCAGAAGTGCCACAACATGGCTGCTTTCACGGCTTTTCCCTTAGGAAGAACCCTAATACGCGGCTGATTTACCTTCCTAGGGTTACTGTTAGGCTTAGGCCTAGGACTTTTAAAACCAGGAAGCCCTGGGCTCCAGGCACACTGCAGCTGCGAAAGGCATCCCAAGGGGAGCGCAAAAGTGACACAACTTGGCTGCCACCACTGATATTTCCATGAGACCATCCCGAACCACAGGCTGATTTTCCTTCCTAGGGTTAAGGTTTGAGTTACGCCTAGGGTAAGGGTTCTATTAACCAGAAAGCCCTGAGTTCCAAGAACACAGCAGCTGCGAAGGACTTCCCAAGAAGAGCGCAAAAGTACCACAACGTGCCTGCCTCCACAGCTTTTTCCTTGGGGACATGCCTAATTCCTGGCTGATTTGCCTTTCTCGTCTTAGGGTTGGGGTTCGGCCTAGGGCTAGGATTTTTAAAATCAGGAAGCCCTGAGTTCCAGGCACACTGGAGCTGTGAATGGCATCCAAAAGGGAGTGCAAAAGTGCCACAACATGGTTGCTTTCACGTCTTTTTCCTTGGCAAGAAGCTTAACACCAGGCTGATTTCCCTTCCCAGGGTTACTGTTAGGCTTAGGCGTAGGGCTAGGATTTTTAAAACTAGGAAGCCCTTAGATCCAGGCACACTGCAGCTGTTCAAGGCATCCCAAGGGGAGTACAAAAGTGCAACAACATGGCAGCTTTCACAGCTTTTTCCTTGGCACCATCCCTATACCTAGGCTGTTTTATCTGCCTAGGGTTAGGGTTAGGGTTCAGCCTAGGGCTTGGAGTTTTTTAACCAGGAAGCCCTGAGTTCCAGGCTTACTGCATCTGCCAAAGGCATCCCAAATGGAGTGGAAAAGTGCCACAACATGGCTGCTTTCACAGCTTTTCCATTAGGAAGAACCCTAATACCTGGCTGATTTACCTTCCTAGGGTTACTGTTAGGCTTAGGCCTAGGACTTTTAAAACCAGGAAGCCCTGGGCTCCAGGCACACTGCAGCTGTTAAAGGCATCCCAAGAGGGCCGCAGAAGTGACACAACTTGGCTGCCACCACTGATATTTCCATGAGACCATCCCGAACCATAGGCTGATTATCCTTCCTAGGGTTAAGGTTTGAGTTACGCCTGGGGTAAGGGTTCTATTAACCAGAAAGCCCTGAGTTCCAAGAACACAGCAGCTGCGAAGGACTAGCCAAGAAGAGCGCAAAAGTACCACAACATGCCTGCCTCCACAGCTTTTTCCTTGGGGACATGCCTAATTCCTGGCTGATTTGCCTTTCCCGTCTTAGGGTTGGGGTTCGGCCTAGGGCTAGGATTTTTTTAACTAGGAAGCCCTGAGTTCCAAGCTTACTGCATCTGCCAAAGGAATCCCAAAGGGAGTGCAGAAGTGCCACAACATGGCTGCTTTCACGGCTTTTCCCTTAGGAAGAGCCCTAATACGCGGCTGATTTACCTTCCTAGGGTTACTGTTAGGCTTAGGCCTAGGACTTTTAAAACCAGGAAGCTCTGGGCTCCAGGCACACTGCAGCTGCGAAAGGCATCCCAAAGGGAGCGCAAAAGTGACACAACTTGGCTGCCCATACTGCTATTCTCATGAGACCATCCTGAACCATAGGCTGATTTTCCTTCCTAGTGTTAAGGTTTGAGTTACGCCTGGGGTAAGGGTTCTATTAACCAGAAAGACCTGAGTTCCAAGAACACAGCAGCTGCGAAGGACTACCCAAGAAGAGCGCAAAAGTACCACAACGTGCCTGCCTCCACAGCTTTTTCCTTGGGGACATGCCTAATTCCTGGCTGATTTGCCTTTCTCGTCTTAGGGTTGGGGTTCGGCCTAGGGCTAGGATTTTTTTAACTAGGAAGCCCTGAGTTCCAGGCTTACTTCATCTGCCAAAGGCACCCCAAAGGGTGTGCAAAAGTGCCACAACATGGCTGCTTTCACGGCTTTTCCCTTAGGAAGAACCCTAATACGCGGCTGATTTACCTTCCTAGGGTTACTGTTAGGCTTAGGCCTAGGACTTTTAAAACCAGGAAGCCCTGGGCTCCAGGCACATGCAGCTGCGAAAGGCATCCCAAGAGGGCCGGAGAAGTGACACAACTTGGCTGCCTCTGCTTCTATTCTCATGAGACCATCCTGAACCATAGGCTGATTTTCCTTCCTAGGGTTAAGGTTTGAGTTACGCCTAGGGTAAGGGTTCTATTAACCAGAAAGCCCTGAGTTCCAAGAACACAGCAGCTGCGAAGGACTAGCCAAGAAGAGCGCAAAAGTACCACAACATGCCTGCCTCCACAGCTTTTTCCTTGGGGACATGCCTAATTCCTGGCTGATTTGCCTTTCTCGTCTTAGGGTTGGGGTTCGGCCTAGGGCTAGGATTTTCTTAACTAGGAAGCCCTGAGTTCCAGGCTTACTTCATCTGCCAAAGGAATCCCAAAGGGAGTGCAAAAGTGCCACAACATGGCTGCTTTCACGGCTTTTCCCTTAGGAAGAACCCTAATACCCGGCTGATTTACCTTCCTAAGGTTACTGTTAGGCTTAGGCCTAGGACTTTTAAAACCAGGAAGCCCTGGGCTCCAGGCACACTGCAGCTGCGAAAGGCATCCCAAGGGGAGCGCAAAAGTGACACAACTTGGCTGCCACCAGTGATATTTCCATGAGACCATCCCGAATCATAGGCTGATTTTCCTTCCTAGGGTTAAGGTTTGAGTTACGCCTAGGGTAAGGGTTCTATTAACATGAAAGCCCTGAGTTCCAAGAACACAGCAGCTGCGAAGGACTTCCCAAGAAGAGCGCAAAAGTACCACAACATGCCTGCCTCCACAGCATTTTCCTTGGGGACATGCCTAATTCCTGGCTGATTTGCCTTTCTCGTCTTAGTGTTGGGGTTCGGCCTAGGGCTAGGATTTTTAAAATCAGGAAGCCCTGAGTTCCAGGCACACTGGAGCTGTGAAAGGCATCCAAAAGGGAGTGCAAAAGTGCCACAACATGGCTGCTTTCCCGGCTTTTTCCTTGGCAAGAAGCTTAACACCAGGCTGATTTCCCTTCCCAGGGTTACTGTTAGGCTTAGGCCAAGGGCTAGGATTTTTAAAACTAGGAAGCCCTTAGATCCAGGCACACTGCAGCTGTTCAAGGCATCCCAAGGGGAGTACAAAAGTGCAACAACATGGCAGCTTTCACAGCTTTTTCCTTGGCACCATCCCTATACCTAGGCTGTTTTATCTGCCTAGGGTTAGGGTTAGGGTTCAGCCTAGGGCTTGGAGTTTTTTAACCAGGAAGCCCTGAGTTCCAGGCTTACTGCATCTGCCAAAGGCATCCCAAAGGGAGTGCAAAAGTGCCACAACATGGCTGCTTTCACGGCTTTTCCCTTAGGAAGAACACTAATACCCGGCTGATTTACCTTCCTAGGGTTACTGTTAGGCTTAGGCCTAGGACTTTTAAAACCAGGAAGCCCTGGGCTCCAGGCACACTGCAGCAGCGAAAGGCATCCCAAGGGGAGCGCAAAAGTGACACAACTTGGCTGCCACCACTGATATTTCCATGAGACCATCCCGAATAATAGGCTGATTTTCCTTCCTAGGGTTAAGGTTTGAGTTACGCCTGGGGTAAGGGTTCTATTAACCAGAAAGCCCTGAGTTCCAAGAACACAGCAGCTGCGAAGGACTAGCCAAGAAGAGCGCAAAAGTACCACAACATGCCTGCCTCCACAGCTTTTTCCTTGGGGACATGCCTAATTCCTGGCTGATTTGCCTTTCTCGTCTTAGGGTTGGGGTTCGGCCTAGGGCTAGGATTTTTTTAACTAGGAAGCCCTGAGTTCCAGGCTTACTTCATCTGCGAAAAGCATCCCAAAGGGAGTGCAGAAGTGCCACAACATGGCTGCTTTCACGGCTTTTCCCTTAGGAAGAACCCTAATACGCGGCTGATTTACCTTCCTAGGGTTACTGTTAGGCTTAGGCCTAGGACTTTTAAAACCAGGAAGCCCTGGGCTCCAGGCACTCTGCAGCTGTTTAAGGAATCCCAAGAGGGCTGCAGAAGTGACACAACTTGGCTGCCTCTGCTGCTATTCTCATGAGACCATCCCGAACCATAGGCTGATTTTCCTTTCTAGGGTTAAGATTTGAGTTACGCCTAGGGTAAGGGTTCTATTAACCAGAAAGCCCTGAGTTCCAAGAACACAGCAGCTGCGAAGGACTTCCCAAGAAGAGTGCAAAAGTACCACAACATGCCTGCCTCCACAGCTTTTTCCTTGGGGACATGCCTAATTCCTGGCTGATTTGCCTTTCTCGTCTTAGGGTTGGGGTTCGGCTTAGGGCTAGGATTTTTAAAATCAGGAAGCCCTGAGTTCCAGGCACACTGGTGCTGTGAAAGGCATCCAAAAGGGAGTGCAAAAGTGCCACAACATGGTTGCTTTCACGGCTTTTTCCTTGGCAAGAAGCTTAACACCAGGCTGATTTCCCTTCCCAGGGTTACTGTTAGGCTTAGGCCTAGGGCTAGGATTTTTAAAACTAGGAAGCCCTTAGATCCAGGCACACTGCAGCTGTTCAAGGCATCCCAAGGGGAGTACAAAAGTGCAACAACATGGCAGCTTTCACAGCTTTTTCCTTGGTACCATCCCTATACCTAGGCTGTTTTATCTGCCTAGGGTTAGGGTTAGGGTTCAGCCTAGGGCTTGGAGTTTTTTAACCAGGAAGCCCTGAGTTCCAGGCTTACTGTATCTGCCAAAGGCATCCCAAAGGGAGTGCAAAAGTGCCACAACATGGCTGCTTTCACAGCTTTTCCCTTAGGAAGAACCCTAATACCCGGCTGATTTACCTTCCTAGGGTTACTGTTAGGATTAGGCCTAGGACTTTTAAAACCAGGAAGCCCTGGGCTCCAGGCACACTGCAGCTGTTAAAGGCATCCCAAGAGGGCCGCAGAAGTGACACAACTTGGCTACCTCTTCTTCTATTCTCATGAGAACATCCTGAACCATAGGTTGATTTTCCTTCCTAGGGTTAAGGTTTGAGTTTCGCCTAGGGTAAGAATTCTATTAACCAGAAAGCCCTGAGTTCCAAGAACACAGCAGCTGCGAAAGACTACCCAAGAAGAGCGCAAAAGTACCACAACATGCCTGCCTCCACAGCTTTTTCCTTGGGGACATGCCTAATTCCTGGCTGATTTGCCTTTCTCGTCTTAGGGTTGGGGTTCGGCCTAGGGCTAGGATTTTTTTAACTAGGAAGCCCTGAGTTCCAGGCTTACTTCATCTGCCAAAAGAATCCTAAAGGGAGTGCAAAAGTGACACAACATGGCTGCTTTCACGGCTTTTCCCTTAGGAAGAACCCTAATACGCGGCTGATTTACCTTCCTAGGGTTACTGTTAGGCTTAGGCCTAGGACTTTTAAAACCAGGAAGCCCTGGGCTCCAGGCACACTGCAGCTGCGAAAGGCATCCCAAGGGGAGCGCAAAAGTGACACAACTTGGCTGCCACCACTGATATTTCCATGAGACCATCCCGAACCATAGGCTGATTTTCCTTCCTAGGGTTAAAGTTTGAGTTACGCCTGGGGTAAGGGTTCTATTAACCAGAAAGACCTGAGTTCCAAGAACACAGCAGCTGCGAAGGACTACCCAAGAAGAGCGCAAAAGTACCACAACATGCCTGCCTCCACAGCTTTTTCTTTGGGGATATGCCTAATTCCTGGCTGATTTGCCTTTCTCGTCTTAGGGTTGGGGTTCGGCCTAGGGCTAGGATTTTTTTAACTAGGAAGCCCTGAGTTCCAGGCTTACTTCATCTGCAAAAAGCATCCCAAAGGGAGTGCAGAAGTGCCACAACATGGCTGCTTTCACGGCTTTTCCCTTAGGAAGAACCCTAATACCCGGCTGATTTACCTTCCTAGGGTTACTGTTAGGCTTAGGCCTAGGACTTTTAAAACCAGGAAGCCCTGGGCTCCAGGAACATGCAGCTGCGAAAGGCATCCCAAGAGGGCCGCAGAAGTGACACAACTTGGCTGCCTCTGCTTCTATTCTCATGAGACCATCCTGAACCATAGGCTGATTTTCCTTCCTAGGGTTAAGGTTTGAGTTACGCCTAGGGTAAGAGTTCTATTAACCAGAAAGACCTGAGTTCCAAGAACACAGCAGCTGCGAAGGACTACCCAAGAAGAGCGCAAAAGTACCACAACGTGCCTGCCTCCACAGCTTTTTCCTTGGGGACATGCCTAATTCCTGGCTGATTTGCCTTTCTCGTCTTAGGGTTGGGGTTCGGCCTAGGGCTAGGATTTTTTTAACTAGGAAGCCCTGAGTTCCAGGCTTACTGCATCTGCCAAAGGCATCCCAAAGTGTGTGCAATAGTGCCACAACATGGTTGCTTTCACGGCTTTTCCCTTAGGAAGAACCCTAATACGCGGCTGATTTACCTTCCTAGGGTTACTGTTAGGCTTAGGCCTAGGACTTTTAAAACCAGGAAGCCCTGGGCTCCAGGCACACTGCAGCTGCGAAAGGCATCCCAAGGGGAGCGCAAAAGTGACACAACTTGGTTGCCTCTGCTGCTATTCTCATGAGACCATCCCGAACCATAGGCTGATTTTCCTTCCTAGGGTTAAGGTTTGAGTTACGCCTGGGGTAAGGGTTCTATTAACCAGAAAGCCCTGAGTTCCAAGAACACAGCAGCTGCGAAGGACTAGCCAAAAAGAGCGCAAAAGTACCACAACATGCCTGCCTCCACAGCTTTTTCCTTGGGGACATGCCTAATTCCTGGCTGATTTGCCTTTCTCGTCTTCGGGTTGGGGTTTGGCCTAGGGCTAGGATTTTTAAAATCAGGAAGCCGTGAGTTCCAGGCACACTGGAGCTGTGAAAGTCATCCCAAGAGGGCCGCAGAAGTGACACAACTTGGCTGCCTCTGCTGCTATTCTCATGAGTCCATCCCGAACCATCGGCTGATTTTCCTTCCTAGGGTGAGGGTTAGACTTACGCATAGGGTTAGTGTTTTTTTAACCAGAAAGCCCTGAGTTCCAAGAACACAGCAGCTGCGAAGGACTACCCAAGAGGAGGGGAAAAGTACCACAACATGGTTGCTTTCACGGCTTTTTCCTTGGCAAGAAGCCAAACACCAGGCTGATTTCCCTTCCCAGGGTTACTGTTAGGCTTAGGATTAGGGCTAGGATTTTTAAAATTAGGAAGCCCTTAGATCCAGGCACACTGCAGCTGTTCAAGGCATCCCAAGGGGAGTACAAAAGTGCAACAACATGGCAGCTTTCACAGCTTTTTCCTTGGCACCATCCCTATACCTAGGCTGTTTTATCTGCCTAGGGTTAGGGTTAGGGTTCAGCCTAGGGCTTGGAGTTTTTTAACCAGGAAGCCCTGAGTTCCAGGCTTACTGCATCTGCCAAAGGCATCCAAAAGGGAGTGCAAAAGTGCCACAACATGGCTGCTTTCACGGCTTTTCCCTTAGGAAGAACCCTAATACCCGGCTGATTTACCTTCCTAGGGTTACTGTTAGGCTTAGGCCTAGGACTTTTAAAACCAGGAAGCCCTGGGCTCCAGGCACACTGCAGCTGCGAAAGGCATCCCAAGGGGAGCGCAAAAGTGACACAACTTGGCTGCCACCACTGATATTTCCATGAGACCATCCAGAACCATAGGCTGATTTTCCTTCTTAGGGTTAAGGTTTGAGATACGCCTGGGGTAAGGGTTCTATTAACCAGAAAGCCCTGAGTTCCAAGAACACAGCAGCTGCGAAGGACTACCCAAGAAGAGCGCAAAAGTACCACAACGTGCCTGCCTCCACAGCTTTTTCCTTGGGGACCTGCCTAATTCCTGGCTCATTTGCTTTTCTCGTCTTAGGGTTGGGGTTCGGCCTAGGGCTAGGATTTTTTTAACTAGGAAGCCCTGAGTTCCAGGCTTACTTCATCTGCAAAAAGCTTCCCAAAGGGAGTGCAGAAGTGCCACAACATGGCTGCTTTCACGGCTTTTCCCTTAGGAAGAACCCTAATAGCCGGCTGATTTACCTTCCTAGGGTTACTGTTAGGCTTAGGCCTAGGACTTTTAAAACCAGGAAGCCCTGGGCTCCAGGCACATGCAGCTGTGAAAGGCATCCCAAGAGGGCCGCAGAAGTGACACAACTTGGCTGCCTCTGCTTCTATTCTCATGAGACCATCCTGAACCATAGGCTGATTTTCCTTCCTAGGGTTAAGGTTTGAGTTACGCCTAGGGTAAGGGTTCTATTAACCAGAAAGCCCTGAGTTCCAAGAACACAGCAGCTGCGAAGGACTACCCAAGAAGAGCGCAAAAGTACCACAACGTGCCTGCCTCCACAGCTTTTTCCTTGGGGACATGCCTAATTCCTGGCTGATTTGCCTTTCTCGTCTTAGGGTTGGGGTTCGGCCTAGGGCTAGGATTTTTTTAACTAGGAAGCCCTGAGTTCCAGGCTTACTTCATCTGCCAAAGGCATCCCAAAGGGTGTGCAAAAGTGCCACAACATGGCTGCTTTCACGGCTTTTCCCTTAGGAAGAACCCTAATACCCGGCTGATTTACCTTCCTAGGGTTACTGTTAGGCTTAGGCCTAGGACTTTTAAAACCAGGAAGCCCTGGGCTCCAGGCACACTGCAGCTGCGAAAGGCATCCCAAGGGGAGCGCAAAAGTGACACAACTTGGCTGCCACCACTGATATTTCCATGAGACCATCCCGAACCATAGGCTGATTTTCCTTCCTAGGGTTAAGGTTTGAGTTACGCCTAGGGTAAGGGTTCTATTAACCAGAAAGCCCTGAGTTCCAAGAACACAGCAGCTGCGAAGGACTAGCCAAGAAGAGCGCAAAAGTACCACAACATGCCTGCCTCCACAGTTTTTCCTTGGGGACATGCCTAATTCCTGGCTGATTTGCCTTTCTCGTCTTAGGGTTGGGGTTCGGCCTAGGGCTAGGATTTTTTTAACTAGGAAGCCCTGAGTTCCAGGCTTACTTCATCTGCAAAAAGCATCCCAAAGAGAGTGCAGAAGTGCCACAACATGGCTGCTTTCACGGCTTTTCCCTTAGGAAGAACCCTAATACGCGGCTGATTTACCTTCCTAGGGTTACTGTTAGGCTTAGGCCTAGGACTTTTAAAACCAGGAAGCCCTGGGCTCCAGGCACACTGCAGCTGCGAAAGGCATCCCAAGGGGAGCGCAAAAGTGACACAACTTGGCTGCCACCACTGCTATTCTAATGAGACCATCCCGAACCATAGGCTGATTTTCCTCCCTAGGGTTAAGGTTTGAGTTACGCCTGGGGCAAGGGTTCTATTAACATGAAAGCCCTGAGTTCCAAGAACACAGCAGCTGCGAAGGACTACCCAAGAAGAGCGCAAAAGCACTACAACATGCCTGCCTCCACAGCTTTTTCCTTGGGGACATGCCTAATTCCTGGCTGATTTGCCTTTCTCGTCTTAGGGTTGGGGTTCGGCCTAGGGCTAGGATTTTTAAAATCAGGAAGCCCTGAGTTCCAGGCACACTGGAGCTGTGAAAGGCATCCAAAAGGGAGTGCAAATGTGCCACAACATGGTTGCTTTCACGGCTTTTTCCTTGGCAAGAAGCTTAACACCAGGCTGATTTCCCTTCCCAGGGTTACTGTTAGGCTTAGGCTTAGGGCTAGGATTTTTAAAACTAGGAAGCCCTTAGATCCAGGCACACTGCAGCTGTTCAAGGCATCCCAAGGGGAGTACAAAAGTGCAACAACATGGCAGCTTTCACAGCTTTTTCCTTGGCACCATCCCTATAGCTAAGCTGTTTTATCTTCCTAGGGTTAGGGTTAGGGTTCAGCCTAGGGCTTGGAGTTTTTAACCAGGAAGCCCTGAGTTCCAGGCTTACTGCATCTGCCAAAGGCATCCCAATGGTAGTGGAACAGTGCCACAACATGGCTGCTTTTACAGCTTTTCCATTAGGAAGAACCCTAATACCCGGCTGATTTACCTTCCTAGGGTTACTGTTAGGCTTAGGCCTAGGACTTTTAAAACCAGGAAGCCCTGGGCTCCAGGAACACTGCAGCTGCGAAAGGCATCCCAAGGGGAGCGCAAAAGTGACACAACTTGGCTGCCACCACTGATATTTCCATGAGACCATTCCGAACCACAGGCTGATTTTCCTTCCTAGGGTTAAGGTTTGAGTTACGCCTAGGGTAAGGGTTCTATTAACCAGAAAGCCCTGAGTTCCAAGAACACAGCAGCTGCGAAGGACTACCCAAGAAGAGCGCAAAAGTACCACAACATGCCTGCCTCCACAGCTTTTTCCTTGGGGACATGCCTAATTCCTGGCTGATTTGCCTTTCTCGTCTTAGGGCTGGGGTTCGGCCTAGGGCTAGGATTTTTTTAACTAGGAAGCCCTGAGTTCCAGGCTTACTGCATCTGCCAAAGGCATCCCAAAGGGAGTGCAGAAGTGCCACAACATGGCTGCTTTCACGGCTTTTCCCTTAGGAAGAACCCTAATACCCGGCTGATTTACCTTCCTAGGGTTACTGTTAGGCTTAGGCCTAGGACTTTTAAAACCAGGAAGCCCTGGGCTCCAGGCACATGCAGCTGCGAAAGGCATCCCAAGAGGGCCGCAGAAGTGACACAACTTGGCTGCCTCTGCTTCTATTCTCATGAGACCATCCCGAACCATAGGCTGATTTTCCTTCCTAGGGTTAAGGTTTGAGTTACGCCTAGGGTAAGGGTTCTATTAACCAGAAAGACCTGAGTTCCAAGAACACAGCAGCTGCGAAGGACTAGCCAAGAAGAGTGCAAAAGTACCACAACATGCCTGCCTCCACAGCTTTTTCCTTGGGGACATGCTTAATTCCTGGCTGATTTGCCTTTCTCGTCTTAGGGTTGGGGTTCGGCCTAGGGCTAGGATTTTTTTAACTAGGAAGCCCTGAGTTCCAGGCTTACTTCATCTGCAAAAAGCATCCCAAAGGGAGTGCATAAGTGCCACAACATGGCTGCTTTCACGGCTTTTCCCTTAGGAAGAACCCTAATACGCGGCTGATTTACCTTCCTAGGGTTACTGTTAGGCTTAGGCCTAGGACTTTTAAAACCAGGAAGCCCTGGGCTCCAGGCACACTGCAGCTGCGAAAGGCATCCCAAGGGGAGCGCAAAAGTGACACAACTTGGCTGCCAGCACTGCTATTCTAATGAGACCATCCCGAACCATAGGCTGATTTTCCTTCCTAGGGTTAAGGTTTGAGTTACGCCTGGGGTAAGGGTTCTATTAACCAGAAAGCCCTGAGTTCCAAGAACACAGCAGCTGCGAAGGACTAGCCAAGAAGAGCGCAAAAGTACCACAACATGCCTGCCTCCACAGCTTTTTCCTTGGGGACATGCCTAATTCCTGGCTGATTTGCCTTTCCCGTCTTAGGGTTGGGGTTCGGCCTAGGGCTAGGATTTTTTTAACTAGGAAGCCCTGAGTTCCAGGCTTACTTCATCTGCCAAAGGAATCCCAAAGGGAGTGCAAAAGTGCCACAACATGGCTGCTTTCACGGCTTTTCCCTTAGGAAGAACCCTAACACCCGGCTGATTTACCTTCCTAAGGTTACTGTTAGGCTTAGGCCTAGGACTTTTAAAACCAGGAAGCCCTGGGCTCCAGGCACACTGCAGCTGCGAAAGGCATCCCAAGGGGAGCGCAAAAGTTACAGAACTTGGCTGCCACCACTGATATTTCCATGAGACCATCCCGAACCATAGGCTGATTTTCCTTCCTAGGGTTAAGGTTTGAGTTACGCCTAGGGCAAGGGTTCTATTAACATGAAAGCCCTGAGTTCCAAGAACACAGCAGCTGCGAAGGACTACCCAAGAAGAGCGCAAAAGTACCACAACATGCCTGCCTCCACAGCTTTTTCCTTGGGGACATGCCTAATTCCTGGCTGATTTGCCTTTCTCGTCTTAGGGTTGGGGTTCGGCCTAGGGCTAGGATTTTTAAAATCAGGAAGCCCTGAGTTCCAGGCACACTGGAGCTGTGAAAGGCATCCAAAAGGGAGTGCAAAAGTGCCACAACATGGCTGCTTTCACGGCTTTTTCCTTGGCAAGAAGCTTAACACCAGGCTGATTTCCCTTCCCAGGGTTACTGTTAGGCTTAGGCCTAGGGCTAGGATTTTTAAAACTAGGAAGCCCTTAGATCCAGGCACACTGCAGCTGTTCAAGGCATCCCAAGGGGAGTACAAAAGTGCAACAACATGGCAGCTTTCACAGATTTTTCCTTGGCACCATCCCTATAGCTAGGCTGTTTTATCTGCCTAGGGTTAGGGTTAGGGTTCAGCCTAGGGCTTGGAGTTTTTTAACCAGGAAGCCCTGAGTTCCAGGCTTACTGCATCTGCCAAAGGCATCCCAAAGGTGGTGGAAAAGTGCCACAACATGGCTGCTTTCACAGCTTTTCCATTAGGAAGAACCCTAATACCCGGCTGATTTACCTTCCTAGGGTTACTGTTAGGCTTAGGCCTAGGACTTTTAAAACCAGGAAGCCCTGGGCTCCAGGCACACTGCAGCTGCGAAAGGCATCCCAAGGGGAGCGCAAAAGTGACACAACTTGGCTGCCACCACTGATATTTCCATGAGACCATTCCGAACCATAGGCTGATTTTCCTTCCTAGGATTAAGGTTTGAGTTACGCCTAGGGTAAGGGTTCTATTAACCAGAAAGCCCTGAGTTCCAAGAACACAGCAGCTGCGAAGGACTACCCAAGAAGAGCGCAAAAGTACCACAACGTGCCTGCCTCCACAGCTTTTTCCTTGGGGACATGCCTAATTCCTGGCTGATTTGCCTTTCTCGTCCTAGGGCTGGGGTTCGGCCTAGGGCTAGGATTTTTTTAACTAGGAAGCCCTGAGTTCCAGGCTTACTGCATCTGCCAAAGGCATCCCAAAGGGAGTGCAGAAGTGCCACAACATGGCTGCTTTCACGGCTTTTCCCTTAGGAAGAACCCTAATACCCGGCTGATTTACCTTCCTAGGGTTACTGTTAGGCTTAGGCCTAGGACTTTTAAAACCAGGAAGCCCTGGGCTCCAGGCACACTGCAGCTGCGAAAGGCATCCCAAGGGGAGCGCAAAAGTGACACAACTTGGCTGCCACCACTGATATTTCCATGAGACCATCCCGAACCATAGGCTGATTTTCCTTCCTAGGGTTAAAGTTTGAGTTACGCCTGGGGTAAGGGTTCTATTAACCAGAAAGACCTGAGTTCCAAGAACACAGCAGCTGCGAAGGACTACCCAAGAAGAGCGCAAAAGTACCACAACGTGCCTGCCTCCACAGCTTTTTCCTTGGGGACATGCCTAATTCCTGGCTGATTTGCCTTTCTCGTCTTAGGGTTGGGGTTCTGCCTAGGGCTAGGATATTTTTAACTAGGAAGCCCTGAGTTCCAGGCTTACTTCATCTGCCAAAGGCATCCCAAAGGGTGTGCAAAAGTGCCACAACATGGCTGCTTTCACGGCTTTTCCCTTAGGAAGAACCCTAATACCCAGCTGATTTACCTTCCTAGGGTTACTGTTAGGCTTAGGCCTAGGACTTTTAAAACCAGGAAGCCCTGGGCTCCAGGCACACTGCAGCTGCGAAAGGCATCCCAAGGGGAGCGCAAAAGTGACACAACTTGGCTGCCACCACTGATATTTCCATGAGACCATCCCGAACCATAGGCTGATTTTCCTTCCTAGGGTTAAGGTTTGAGTTACGCCTGGGGTAAGGGTTCTATTAACCAGAAAGCCCTGAGTTCCAAGAACAGAGCAGCTGCGAAGGACTTCCCAAGAAGAGCGCAAAAGTACCACAACATGCCTGCCTCCACAGCTTTTTCCTTGGGGACATCCCTAATTCCTGGCTGATTTGCCTTTCTCGTCTTAGGGTTGGGGTTCGGCCTAGGGCTAGGATTTTTTTAACTAGGAAGCCCTGAGTTCCAGGCTTACTGCATCTGCCAAAGGCATCCCAAAGGGAGTGCAGAAGTGCCACAACATGGCTGCTTTCACGGCTTTTCCCTTAGGAAGAACCCTAATACGCGGCTGATTTACCTTGCCAGGGTTACTGTTAGGCTTAGGCCTAGGACTTTTAAAACCAGGAAGCCCTGGGCTCCAGGCACACTGCAGCTGCGAAAGGCATCCCAAGGGGAGCGCAAAAGTGACACAACTTGGCTGCCACCACTGATATTTCCATGAGACCATCCCGAACCATAGGCTGATTTTCCTTCCTAGGGTTAAGGTTTGAGTTACGCCTAGGGTAAGGGTTCTATTAACCAGAAAGCCCTGAGTTCCAAGAACACAGCAGCTGCGAAGAACTACCCAAGAAGAGCGCAAAAGTACCACAACATGCCTGCCTCCACAGCTTTTTCCTTGGGGACATGCCTAATTCCTGGCTGATTTGCCTTTCTCGTCTTAGGGTTGGGGTTCGGCCTAGGGCTAGGATTTTTAAAATCAGGAAGCCCTGAGTTCCAGGCACACTGGAACTGTGAAAGGCATCCAATAGGGAGTGCAAAAGTGCCACAACATGGCTGCTTTCCCGGCTTTTTCCTTGGCAAGAAGCCTAACACCAGGCTGATTTACCTTCCCAGGGTTACTGTAAGGCTTAGGCGTAGGGTTAGGATTTTTAAAACTAGGTAGCCCTTAGCTCCAAGCACACTGAATCTGTTCAAGGCATCCCAAGTGGAGTAAAAAAGTGCAACAACATGGCAGCTTTCACAGCTTTTTCTTTGGCACCATCCCTATACCTAGGCTGTTTTATCTGCCTAGGGTTAGGGTTAGGGTTCAGCCTAGGGCTTGGATTTTTTTAACCAGGAAGCCCTGAGTTCCAGGCTTACTGCATCTGCCAAAGGCATCCCAAAGGGAGTGCAAAAGTGCCACAACATGGCTGCTTTCAAAGCTTTTCCCTTAGGAAGAACCCTAATACCCGGCTGATTTACCTTCCTAGGGTTACTGTTAGGCTTAGGCCTAGGACTTTTAAAACCAGGAAGCCCTGGGCTCCAGGCACATGCAGCTGCGAAAGGCATCCCAAGAGGGCCGCAGAAGTGACACAACTTGGCTGCCTCTGCTTCTATTCTCATGAGACCATCCTGAACCATAGGCTGATTTTCCTTCCTAGGGTTAAGGTTTGAGTTACGCCTAGGGTAAGGGTTCTATTAACCAGAAAGCCCTGAGTTCCAAGAACACAGCAGCTGCGAAGGACTACCCAAGAAGAGCGCAAAAGTACCTCAACGTGCCTGCCTCCACAGCTTTTTCCTTGGGGACATGCCTAATTCCTGGCTGATTTGCCTTTCTCGTCTTAGGGTTGGGGTTTGGCCTAGGGCTAGGAATTTTTTAACTAGGCAGCCCTGAGTTCCAGGCTTACTGCATCTGCCAAAGGCATCCCAAAGGGAGTGCAAAAGTGCCACAACATGGCTGCTTTCACGGCTTTTCCCTTAGGAAGAACCCTAATACCCGGCTGATTTACCTTCCTAGGGTTACTGTTAGGCTTAGGCCTAGGACTTTTAAAACCAGGAAGCCCTGGGCTCCAGGCACACTGCAGCTGCGAAAGGCATCCCAAGGGGAGCGCAAAAGTGACACAACTTGGCTGCCACCACTGATATTTCCATGAGACCATCCCGAACCATAGGCTGATTTTCCTTCCTAGGGTTAAGGTTTGAGTTACGCCTGGGGTAAGGGTTCTATTAACCAGAAAGCCCTGAGTTCCAAGAACACAGCAGCTGCGAAGGACTTCCCAAGAAGAGCGCAAAAGTACCACAACGTGCCTGCCTCCACAGCTTTTTCCTTGGGGACATGCCTAATTCCTGGCTGATTTGCCTTTCTCGTCTTAGGGTTGGGGTTCGGCCTAGGGCTAGGATTTTTAAAATCAGGAAGCCCTGAGTTCCAGGCACACTGGAGCTTTGAAAGGCATCCAAAAGGGAGTGCAGAAGTGCCACAACATGGCTGCTTTCCCGGCTTTTTCCTTGGCAAGAAGCCTAACACCAGGCTGATTTACCTTCCCAGGGTTACTGTAAGGCTTAGGCGTAGGGTAAGGATTTTTAAAACTAGGAAGCCCTCAGCTCCAAGCACACTGCATCTGTTCAAGGCATCCCAAGTGGAGTAAAAAAGTGAAACAACATGGCAGCTTTCACAGCATTTTCCTTGGCACCATCCCTATACCTAGGCTGATTTATCTGCCTAGGGTTAGGGTTAGGCTTCAGCCTAGGGCTTGGAGATTTTAACCAGGAAGCCCTGAGTTCCAGGCTTACTGCATCTGCAAAGGCATCCCAAAGGGAGTGCAGAAGTGCCACAACATGGCTGCTTTCACGGCTTTTCCCTTAGGAAGAACCCTAATACCCGGCTGATTTACCTTCCTAGGGTTACTATTAGGCTTAGGCCTAGGACTTTTAAAACCAGGAAGCCCTGGGCTCCAGGCACCCTGCAGCTGCTAACGGCATCCCAAGGGGAGTGCAAAAGTGCCACAACATGGTTGCTTTCACGGCTTTTTCCTTGGCAAGAAGCCTAACACCAGGCTGATTTACCTTCCTAGGGTTACTGCAAGGCTTAGGCCTAGGGTTAGGATTTTTAAAGCTAGGAAGCCCTGGGCTCCAGGCACACTGCAGCTGCGAAAGGCATCCCAAGGGGAGCGCAAAAGTGACACAACTTGGCTGCCACCACTGATATTTCCATGAGACCATCCCGAACCATAGGCTGATTTTCCTTCCTAGGGTTAAGGTTTGAGTTACGCCTAGGGTAAGAGTTCTATTAACCAGAAAGACCTGAGTTCGAAGAACACAGCAGCTGCGAAGGACTACCCAAGAAGAGCGCAAAAGTACCACAACGTGCCTGCCTCCACAGCTTTTTCCTTGGGGACATGCCTAATTCCTGGCTGATTTGCCTTTCTCGTCTTAGGGTTGGGGTTCGGCCTAGGGCTAGGATTTTTTTAACTAGGAAGCCCTGAGTTCCAGGCTTACTTCATCTGCAAAAAGCATCCCAAAGGGTGTGCAAAAGTGCCACAACATGGCTGCTTTCACGGCTTTTCCCTTAGGAAGAACCCTAATACCCGGCTGATTTACCTTCCTAGGGTTACTGTTAGGCTTAGGCCTAGGACTTTTAAAACCAGGAAGCCCTGGGCTCCAGGCACACTGCAGCTGCGAAAGGCATCCCAAGGGGAGCGCAAAAGTGACACAACTTGGCTGCCTCTGCTGCTATTCTCATGAGACCATCCCGAACCATAGGCTGATTTTCCTTCCTAGGGTTAAGGTTTGAGTTACGCCTAGGGTAAGGGTTCTATTAACCAGAAAGCCCTGAGTTCCAAGAACACAGCAGCTGCGAAGGACTAGCCAAGAAGAGCGCAAAAGTACCACAACATGCCCGCCTCCACAGCTTTTTCCTTGGGGACATGCCTAATTCCTGGCTGATTTGCCTTTCTCGTCTTAGTGTTGGGGTTCGGCCTAGGGCTAGGATTTTTTTAACTAGGAAGCCCTGAGTTCCAGGCTTACTGCATCTGCCAAAGGCATCCCAAAGGGAGTGCAAAAGTGCCACAACATGGTTGCTTTCACGGCTTTTCCCTTAGGAAGAACCCTAATACCCAGCTGATTTACCTTCCTAGGGTTACTGTTAGGCTTAGGCCTAGGACTTTTAAAACCAGGAAGCCCTGGGCTCCAGGCACACTGCAGCTGCGAAAGGCATCCCAAGGGGAGCGCAAAAGTGACACAACTTGGCTGCCACCACTGATATTTCCATGAGACCATCCCGAACCATAGGCTGATTTTCCTTCCTAGGGTTAAGGTTTGAGTTACGCCTGGGGTAAGGGTTCTATTAACCAGAAAGCCCTGAGTTCCAAGAACACAGCAGCTGCGAAGGACTTCCCAAGAAGAGCGCAAAAGTACCACAACATGCCTGCCTCCACAGCTTTTTCCTTGGGGACATCCCTAATTCCTGGCTGATTTGCCTTTCTCGTCTTAGGGTTGGGGTTCGGCCTAGGGCTAGGATTTTTTTAACTAGGAAGCCCTGAGTTCCAGGCTTACTGCATCTGCCAAAGGCATCCCAAAGGGAGTGCAGAAGTGCCACAACATGGCTGCTTTCTCGGCTTTTCCCTTAGGAAGAACCCTAATACGCGGCTGATTTACCTTGCCAGGGTTACTGTTAGGCTTAGGCCTAGGACTTTTAAAACCAGGAAGCCCTGGGCTCCAGGCACACTGCAGCTG
This sequence comes from Ammospiza maritima maritima, assembly GCA_036010785.1. Taxonomy (NCBI): domain Eukaryota; kingdom Metazoa; phylum Chordata; class Aves; order Passeriformes; family Passerellidae; genus Ammospiza; species Ammospiza maritima. The sequence goes on from JAYKTQ010000489.1 coordinate 398,776, forward strand.
CGAAAGGCATCCCAAGGGGAGCGCAAAAGTGACACAACTTGGCTGCCACCACTGATATTTCCATGAGACCATCCCGAACCATAGGCTGATTTTCCTTCCTAGGGTTAAGGTTTGAGTTACGCCTAGGGTAAGGGTTCTATTAACCAGAAAGCCCTGAGTTCCAAGAACACAGCAGCTGCGAAGAACTACCCAAGAAGAGCGCAAAAGTACCACAACATGCCTGCCTCCACAGCTTTTTCCTTGGGGACATGCCTAATTCCTGGCTGATTTGCCTTTCTCGTCTTAGGGTTGCGGTTCGGCCTAGGGCTAGGATTTTTAAAATCAGGAAGCCCTGAGTTCCAGGCACACTGGAACTGTGAAAGGCATCCAATAGGGAGTGCAAAAGTGCCACAACATGGCTGCTTTCCCGGCTTTTTCCTTGGCAAGAAGCCTAACACCAGGCTGATTTACCATCCCAGGGTTACTGTTTGGCTTAGGCTTAGGGTTAGGATTTTTAAAACTAGGTAGCCCTTAGCTCCAAGCACACTGAATCTGTTCAAGGCATCCCAAGTGGAGTAAAAAAGTGCAACAACATGGCAGCTTTCACAGCTTTTTCTTTGGCACCATCCCCATACCTAGGCTGTTTTATCTGCCTAGGGTTAGGGTTAGGGTTCAGCCTAGGGCTTGGATTTTTTTAACCAGGAAGCCCTGAGTTCCAGGCTTACTGCATCTGCCAAAGGCATCCCAAAGGGAGTGCAAAAGTGCCACAACATGGCTGCTTTCACAGCTTTTCCCTTAGGAAGAACCCTAATACCCGGCTGATTTACCTTCCTAGGGTTACTGTTAGGCTTAGGCCTAGGACTTTTAAAACCAGGAAGCCCTGGGCTCCAGGCACATGCAGCTGCGAAAGGCATCCCAAGAGGGCCGCAGAAGTGACACAACTTGGCTGCCTCTGCTTCTATTCTCATGAGACCATCCTGAACCATAGGCTGATTTTCCTTCCTAGGGTTAAGGTTTGAGTTACGCCTAGGGTAAGGGTTCTATTAACCAGAAAGCCCTGAGTTCCAAGAACACAGCAGCTGCGAAGGACTACCCAAGAAGAGCGCAAAAGTACCTCAACTTGCCTGCCTCCACAGCTTTTTCCTTGGGGACATGCCTAATTCCTGGCTGATTTGCCTTTCTCGTCTTAGGGTTGGGGTTTGGCCTAGGGCTAGGAATTTTTCAACTAGGCAGCCCTGAGTTCCAGGCTTACTGCATCTGCCAAAGGCATCCCAAAGGGAGTGCAAAAGTGCCACAACATGGCTGCTTTCACGGCTTTTCCCTTAGGAAGAACCCTAATACCCGGCTGATTTACCTTCCTAGGGTTACTGTTAGGCTTAGGCCTAGGACTTTTAAAACCAGGAAGCCCTGGGCTCCAGGCACACTGCAGCTGCGAAAGGCATCCCAAGGGGAGCGCAAAAGTGACACAACTTGGCTGCCTCTGCTGCTATTCTCATGAGACCATCCCGAACCATAGGCTGATTTTCCTTCCTAGGGTTAAGGTTTGAGTTACGCCTAGGGTAAGGGTTCTATTAACCAGAAAGCCCTGAGTTCCAAGAACACAGCAGCTGCGAAGGACTACCCAAGAAGAGCGCAAAAGTACCACAACATGCCTGCCTCCACAGCTTTTTCCTTGGGGACATGCCTAATTCCTGGCTGATTTGCCTTTCTCGTCTTAGTGTTGGGGTTCGGCCTAGGGCTAGGATTTTTTTAACTAGGAAGCCCTGAGTTCCAGGCTTACTGCATCTGCCAAAGGCATCCCAAAGGGAGTGCAAAAGTGCCACAACATGGTTGCTTTCACGGCTTTTCCCTTAGGAAGAACCCTAATACCCGGCTGATTTACCTTCCTAGGGTTACTGTTAGGCTTAGGCCTAGGACTTTTAAAACCAGGAAGCCCTGGGCTCCAGGCACACTGCAGCTGCGAAAGGCATCCCAAGGGGAGCGCAAAAGTGACACAACTTGGCTGCCACCACTGATATTTCCATGAGACCATCCCGAACCATAGGCTGATTTTCCTTCCTAGGGTTAAGGTTTGAGTTACGCCTGGGGTAAGGGTTCTATTAACCAGAAAGCCCTGAGTTCCAAGAACACAGCAGCTGCGAAGGACTACCCAAGAAGAGCGCAAAAGTACCACAACGTGCCTGCCTCCACAGCTTTTTCCTTGGGGACATGCCTAATTCCTGGCTGATTTGCCTTTCTCGTCTTAGGGTTGGGGTTCGGCCTAGGGCTAGGATTTTTAAAATCAGGAAGCCCTGAGTTCCAGGCACACTGGAGCTGTGAAAGGCATCCAAAAGGGAGTGCAGAAGTGCCACAACATGGCTGCTTTCCCGGCTTTTTCCTTGGCAAGAAGCCTAACACCAGGCTGATTTACCTTCCCAGGGTTACTGTAAGGCTTAGGCTTAGGGTAAGGATTTTTAAAACTAGGAAGCCCTCAGCTCCAAGCACACTGCATCTGTTCAAGGCATCCCAAGGGGAGTACAAAAGTGCAACAACATGGCAGCTTTCACAGCTTTTTCCTTGGCACCATCCCTATACCTAGGCTGATTTATCTGCCTAGGGTTAGGGTTAGGCTTCAGCCTAGGGCTTGGAGATTTTAACCAGGAAGCCCTGAGTTCCAGGCTTACTGCATATGCAAAGGCATCCCAAAGGGAGTGCAGAAGTGCCACAACATGGCTGCTTTCACGGCTTTTCCCTTAGGAAGAACCCTAATACCCGGCTGATTTACCTTCCTAGGGTTACTATTAGGCTTAGGCCTAGGACTTTTAAAACCAGGAAGCCCTGGGCTCCAGGCACCCTGCAGCTGCTAACGGCATCCCAAGGGGAGTGCAAAAGTGCCACAACATGGTGGCTTTCACGGCTTTTTCCTTGGCAAGAAGCCTAACACCAGGCTGATTTACCTTCCTAGGGTTACTGCAAGGCTTAGGCCTAGGGCTAGGATTTTTAAAACTAGGAAGCCCTGGGCTCCAGGCACACTGCAGCTGCGAAAGGCATCCCAAGGGGAGCGCAAAAGTGACACAACTTGGCTGCCACCACTGATATTTCCATGAGACCATCCCGAACCATAGGCAGATTTTCCTTCCTAGGGTTAAGGTTTGAGTTACGCCTAGGGTAAGAGTTCTATTAACCAGAAAGACCTGAGTTCCAAGAACACAGCAGCTGCGAAGGACTACCCAAGAAGAGCGCAAAAGTACCACAACGTGCCTGCCTCCACAGCTTTTTCCTTGGGGACATGCCTAATTCCTGGCTGATTTGCCTTTCTCGTCTTAGGGTTGGGGTTCGGCCTAGGGCTAGGATTTTTTTAACTAGGAAGCCCTGAGTTCCAGGCTTACTTCATCTGCAAAAAGCATCCCAAAGGGTGTGCAAAAGTGCCACAACATGGCTGCTTTCACGGCTTTTCCCTTAGGAAGAACCCTAATACGCGGCTGATTTACCTTCCTAGGGTTACTGTTAGGCTTAGGCCTAGGACTTTTAAAACCAGGAAGCCCTGGGCTCCAGGCACACTGCAGCTGCGAAAGGCATCCCAAGGGGAGCGCAAAAGTGACACAACTTGGCTGCCTCTGCTGCTGTTCTCATGAGACCATCCCGAACCATAGGCTGATTTTCCTTCCTAGGGTTAAGGTTTGAGTTACGCCTAGGGTAAGGGTTCTATTAACCAGAAAGCCCTGAGTTCCAAGAACACAGCAGCTGCGAAGGACTACCCAAGAAGAGCGCAAAAGTACCACAACATGCCTGCCTCCACAGCTTTTTCCTTGGGGACATGCCTAATTCCTGGCTGATTTGCCTTTCTCGTCTTAGTGTTGGGGTTCGGCCTAGGGCTAGGATTTTTTTAACTAGGGAGCCCTGAGTTCCAGGCTTACTTCATCTGCAAAAAGCATCCCAAAGGGTGTGCAAAAGTGCCACAACATGGCTGCTTTCACGGCTTTTCCCTTAGGAAGAACCCTAATACGCGGCTGATTTACCTTCCTAGGGTTACTGTTAGGCTTAGGCCTAGGACTTTTAAAACCAGGAAGCCCTGGGCTCCAGGCACACTGCAGCTGCGAAAGGCATCCCAAGGGGAGCGCAAAAGTGACACAACTTGGCTTCCTCTGCTGCTATTCTCATGAGACCATCCCGAACCATAGGCTGATTTTCCTTCCTAGGGTTAAGGTTTGAGTTACGCCTAGGGTAAGGGTTCTATTAACCAGAAAGCCCTGAGTTCCAAGAACACAGCAGCTGCGAAGGACTACCCAAGAAGAGCGCAAAAGTACCACAACATGCCTGCCTCCACAGCTTTTTCCTTGGGGACATGCCTAATTCCTGGCTGATTTGCCTTTCTCGTCTTAGTGTTGGGGTTCGGACTAGGGCTAGGATTTTTAAAATCAGGAAGCCCTGAGTTCCAGGCACACTGGAGCTGTGAAAGGCATCCAAAAGGGAGTGCAAAAGTGCCACAACATGGCTGCTTTCACGGCTTTTTCCTTGGCAAGAAGCCTAACACCAGGCTGATTTCCCTTCCCAGGGTTACTGTAAGGCTTAGGCCTAGGGCTAGGATTTTTAAAACTAGGAAGCCCTTAGATCCAGGCACACTGCAGCTGTTCAAGGCATCCCAAGGGGAGTACAAAAGTGCAACAACATGGCAGCTTTCACAGCTTTTTCCTTGGCACCATCCTTATACCTAGGCTGATTTATCTGCCTAGGGTTAGGGTTAGGCTTCAGCCTAGGGCTTGGAGATTTTAACCAGGAAGCCCTGAGTTCCAGGCTTACTGCATCTGCCAAAGGCATCCCAAAGGGAGTGCAGAAGTGCCACAACATGGCTGCTTTCATGGCTTTTCCCTTAGGAAGAACCCTAATACGCGGCTGATTTACCTTCCTAGGGTTACTGTTAGGCTTAGGCCTAGGACTTTTAAAACCAGGAAGCCCTGGGCTCCAGGCACACTGCAGCTGCGAAAGGCATCCCAAGGGGAGTGCAAAAGTGCCACAACATGGTTGCTTTCACGGCTTTTTCCTTGGCAAGAAGCCTAACACCAGGCTGATTTACCTTCCTAGGGTTACTGTAAGGCTTAGTCCTAGGGCTAGGATTTTTAAAACTAGGAAGCCCTGAGCTCCTGGCACTCTGCAGCTGTTCAAGGCATCCCAAGAGGGCCGCAGAAGTGACACAACTTGGCTGCCTCTGCTGCTATTCTCATGAGTCCATCCCGAACCATAGGCTGATTTTCCTTCCTAGGGTGAGGGTTAGAGTTACGCTTAGGGTTAGTGTTTTTTTAACCAGAAAGCCCTGAGTTCCAAGAACACAGCAGCTGCGAAGGACTACCCAAGAGGCGGGGAAAAGTGCCACAACATGCCTGCCTCCAGCGCTTTTTCCTTGGGACCATCATTGAACCTAGGCTGATTTACTTGCCTCCAGTTGCACCTATGGTCACGCCAAGGGATAGGGATTTTAAATCAGTAAACCCTGAGCTCCAGACCCAGTGCAGCTGCAAAAGGCTTCCCAAGGGCAGCCAAAAATTGCCTCAACATGCTCCTTCCAGTGCTTTTTTCCTTGGGAACATCCCTTAACCCAGGCTGATTTATCTGCCTAGGGTTAGGGTTAGGGTTCAGCCTAGAGATAGGATTTTTTCAAACAGGAAGCCCTGAATTCCAGGCACACTGCAGCTGTTAAAGGCAGTGTTCTACGTCAACCGCAACTTAGTCTGAAATAAATGCTTTTTCCCTGAGAGCATCTGAGAGGTTTGCATGAAGCACTGATATCTGACATTTGCAATTTTGAATAGGAGAGGAGAAAGAAAATGGGAAGAAGTTTTTAATTTTAGTGGTTTCAATGTTAATTTCCGTACACTTTTTCAAAACTTGTCAGCTCAAATGCCCATCAACATCTTTTAGTCATCTGTAAGTCAGTATTCATATAAAATGTGCTTCAAATCAAAAGAATTTCAAATTTGCACTCCAAATTTCTATGCCTAGATTTATGATTTCCTACACATATTAGATGAAAGGAAGGCCTTTTTTACTGTGGGAGTGCTGGAACACTGGAACAGGTTGCCCAGGGAAGTTGTGGGTGTCCCATCCCTGAAAGTATTCAAGGTCAGCTTGGACGGGGCTTGGAGCAGCAACAAAGGAGAAGCTTGATGGTAGAGAAACAAAGTTGGACTATAGAAGAAACTGGGATTGAAGTATAGGAGCAAGTTTTCTCTCAGCTCTTGGGGTAAATTCAAAGTTGTACAAAATTACATTTATCTGTGCTATTCACTACTGTAACAGAAATGTTCATGAAAACTGTACAGAAGATAGCAAATTTTAAAAGAGATAAGAATTACAGCATAAAATCCATGGGATGGGTTACAACATGAGACACTCTCTACGAGAAAATCTCTGTGTTTCAGCACTTCATCATGGTAAGATTTCATGAAGTGCCAAAGAAGGCGGCAAAATATCATTCGGGACGTTATTTCCTGGAATTCAGCCTGGCCATTAGTAGGAACTGGGTTTGAACACATCATGTAGATATACCACACACACTTTCCCTTCACTGAAAAATGACTGTTTACAACGAAGAAGCAATTGACGATCAAAATTGATTGAAAGCATCTTAAACATGTCAAGTATTTCATTGTAGATGATCTGTGATCCAAATGCTTCTTCCACCTTCGAGAGGGACAGAACAATTCTTCCATATCATGATGGTTTAAAATTGTATCAACCAATGTTTTCTGCTGAAAAGATAGCATGTATTTTTTTCTATTTTTGGAAGAAAATATTCCTAGACATACAACAGGTGAGAACTAAGTAATTTTAAAGAAACAAATGAAAAGAAAATATTCTGTAAATAGAATGAAATGAAAAGCTGTGTTTTAAATAGGAGCTAAATATGAAACAGAATTTTTGTACCAGCCATTTGAATTACTGCACCAGCTCTTTTGCCCATCAAGAGAGGCGTTTAGCATTTCAGTCTTTTCCAAGGTGTTCATGATCTGCTATGCTGATCTCTGTGTGTGCCTAGGTGTGTGTGGAAGGGGGGGCATGTGAAGGGGAGTGTGTATGTTTGCTTTACAATTGTTGTGGCAGATTCATGCCTCAGCTCCACATTTTGTTTTAGAAAGGTCACACAGAGTGGATGTGAAGTTTACTATCAACAAGAGATCAATTCCCAAATCATCCATTTCACTCTACCTTATAAATCATGTGCTTTGTTGCATATTTTATCAAATCTACTTTCAAGCCAGATGGAGGAAGGAGGATGTGGCAATCCCTCCACCATCTTGCAACTTTTATGCAAGTAGGTTTTCAAGAAAATCATCATTTCTCTTTGAAATATGTCTGGAACAGGCATGATGGTAGTGTCAACCTGTTGGAGTTTTTGTTGCTGGAAGAAGTTATACAAAAGGATTGGTTTTTACATTGACCAGTTACTGAATCAAGCTCAGGAATACATTGGAAATTCAACTGGGGCTTCCTTTCCCCGGCAGACTACTTCTAGAACGAGCTTGTACACTGAAGCTTACTCTTTTGCCCTCTTTTTGTTTCTTTCCTATTTTCTTGGCTTCTTTGCCACTCTCTAGACAATTTTGGAACTTTTTTCCCAACTCAAATGGTTTCAATAGTCTGATTGTGATCATACATTTTTACAAGGAATTTTTAAAATCTTTCCTCCAGTTAAGAAAGTCAAGGACTTAGGTCTTTTTCTTCCCTTATCAATATTGCAATGAAATTGATAAGTAAAGACCAACTCTTTCTTTTTGTTTTTAACCCAAGCAGATAATTCCCATCCATTCATCCATTTGGTGGACCAATAGTTGCCATTCTGATGGAAGTTGTCACTTCTTAACAATAGGCATTCTGTGACTATGTTGACAGCACTTTGGGTGAAGATCCTAACTGGTCTTAGATACACATAGGGAGAAATTTGCTCAGCCAGTGTCAGTCTTAAGCATGCGTATCAGAAGATCTTTCTAGAGCTGGGAATTTTCCCATGAAAGGGATTCAGTTAGGGAAGAGACACTTGCCCCAGAGGTTTACATTCTTCTTGAAGACTGCTTAAGGAACTTAGATGCCATGTCCATTTGGATCTGTGTCTGCACAGAACTTTGTCATGCCAGTGCTTGAAATGCATCTTGAAGAGAATTCACTAGCACAGAATGAATGAGAGTGGAAGGGGTTGGTGGGGCTAACCAGGCCCAACCTCCCTGCCTAAACCAGGATACCTAGAGCCTCTTGCCCAGGATTCTATCTGGGTGTACTTTGAATGTCTTCAAAGATCCAGGCTCCACAATCTTTCTGGGCAGTCTGTGCCATGGTTCACTCACCCTCACAGTAAAGAATCATTTACTGATGTTCCTGTATTTCAGTGTGTGCCCACTGCCTCTTGTCTTTTCACTCAGCATCACTGAAAAGACACTGATTCCCTCCCCTTTGCACTATTGCTTCCATATGGATGTGTGCTGCCATGTGAGATATGTCAAAAACCTCCCTGAAGCCCAGGCAGATAATATTCCCTTCATCTACCAGTCAAGTTGATTCATCAGAGGAGTTTAAAGTTATGTTCAGCATGAAATGCCGCTGAAAAATCATGCTAACTACATTATTGTGTCGTCTTTCATGTGCCTGGCAAGGTTTTCCAGGAAGAGCTGCTTCATCAACTTCCTGGGTATATAAAAAAGGCTGGCTGGTTTGTACGATTGCGAGTCCTCCTAATTGCCTTTTTTGAAGATGAGTGTCATTTGCTTACATCCAGTCCTTAGCCTCTCTTCTCGTCTACATCTTAGCAAAAAGCTTTTCCACTATGTCTGGCAAGGAGAAATTGTGCCAGCACAGAAAACATCTCCTATCGTGTTCTAGACGTTGCACGGAGGTGTGCCGAGTGTTTGGCATGAAGAAAAGAAAAGTTGTCCAAAACAGCTTCCAATCGAATGTTCATGTGATTGGAAAAGTCAGGGGAGTGCAAAGGTACTGTTTTCTAGCAGTTGGCAAGCTGCGCACACAATCCCAGTGTTGTACAGCTTCCTTCTTCACCTTTCCGAAGGTGCCGCTCTCTCCGGCTCCCGGAGGCGAAGAAGCGGCTTCTTCGCGCAAAGACGATTGTGCCGCTCACTGTGCACTCCTTAGCGCGGCTTCTGCCAAAAGACGCCCGGGAGCGGCTCTTAGCTCCGGACAGCATCGTACCTTCGTCTTTAGCGTCTCTTCTCGTCTACATCTTAGCAAAAAGCTTTTCTACTATGTCTGGCGAGGAAAAACTGTGCCACCACAGAAAACATCTCCCATCGTGTTCTAGACATTGCACGGAGGTGTGCCGAGTGTTTGGCATGAAGGAAAGAAAAGTTGTTCAAAACAGCTTCCAATCGAATGTTCATGTGATTGGAAAAGTCAGGAGAGTGCAAAGGTACTGTTTTCTATCAGTTGGCAAGCTGCGCACACAATCCCAGTGTTGTACAGCTTCCTTCTTCACCTTTCCGAAGGTGCCGCTCTCTCCGGCTCCCGGAGGCGAAGAAGCGGCTTCTTCGCGCAAAGACGATTGTGCCGCTCACGGTGCTCTCCTTAGCGCGGCTTCTGCCGAAAGACGCCCGGGAGCGGCTCTTAGCTCCGGACAGCATCGTACCTTCGTCTTTAGCGTCTCTTCTCGTCTACATCTTAGCAAAAAGCTTTTCTACTATGTCTGGCGAGGAAAAACTGTGCCAGCACAGAAAACATCTCCCATCGTGTTCTAGACGTTGCACGGAGGTGTGCCGAGTGTTTGGCATGAAGGAAAGAAACGTTGTCCAAAACAACTTCCAATCGAATGTTCATGTGATTGGAAAAGTCAGGAGAGTGCAAAGGTACTGTTTTCTATCAGTTGGCAAGCTGCGCACACAATCCCAGTGTTGTACAGCTTCCTTCTTCACCTTTCCGAAGGTGCCGCTCTCTCCGGCTCCCGGAGGCGAAGAAGCGGCTTCTTCGCGCAAAGACGATTGTGCCACTCACTGTGATCTCCTTAGCGCGGCTTCTGCACAAAGACGCCCGGGAGCGGCTCTTAGCTCCGGAGAGCATCGTACCTTCGTCTTTAGCGTCTCTTCTCGTCTACATCTAAGCAAAAAGCTTTTCCACTATGTCTGGCGAGGAAAAATTGTGCCAGCACAGAAAACATCTCCCATCGTGTTCTAGACGTTGCACGATCCCTATACTTAGGCTGATTTTCCTTCCTGGCGATAGGGTTAGATTTCAGCCTAGGGCTTGGAGATTTTTAACCAGGAAGCCCTGAGTTCCAGGCTTACTGCATCAGCCAAAGGCATCCCAAAGGGAGTGCAGAAGTGCCACAACATGGCTGCTTTCACGGCTTTTCCCTTAGGAAGAACCCTAATACCCGGCTGATTTACCTTCCTAGGGTTACTGTTATGCTTAGGCTTAGGACTTTTAAAACCAGGACGCCCTGGGCTCCAGGCACACTGCAGCTGCGAAAGGCATCCCAAGAGGAGCGCAAAAGTGACACAACTTGGCTGCCACCACTGATATTTCCATGAGACCATCCCGAACCATAGGCTGTTTTTCCTTCCTAGGGTTAAGATTTGAGTTACGCCTAGGGTAAGGGTTCTATTAACCAGAAAGCCCTGAGTTCCAAGAACACAGCAGCTGCGAAGGACTACCCAAGAAGAGCGCAAAAGTACCACAACATGCCTGCCTCCACAGCTTTTTCCTTGGGGACATGCCTAATTCCTGGCGGATTTGCCTTTCTCGTCTTAGGGTTGGGGTTCGGCCTAGGGCTAGGATTTTTAAAATCAGGAAGCCCTGAGTTCCAGGCACACTGGAGCTGTGAAAGGCATCCAAAAGTGAGTGCAGAAGTGCCACAACATGGCTGCTTTCCCGGCTTTTTCCTTGGCAAGAAGCCTAACAACAGGCTGATTTCCCTTCCCAGGGTTACTGTAAGGCTTAGGCTTAGGGCTAGAAGTTTTAAAACTAGGAAGCCCTTAGCTCCAGGCACACTACATCTGTTCAAGGCATCCCAAGTGGAGTAAAAAAGTGCAACAACATGGCAGCCTTCACAGCTTTTTCCTTGGCACCATCCCTATACCTAGGCTGATTTATCTGCCTAGGGTTAGGGTTAGGCTTCAGCCTAGGGCTTGGAGTTTTTTAACCAGGAAGCCCTGAGTTCCAGGCTTACTGCATCTGCGAAAGGCATCCCAAAGGGAGTGCAAAAGTGCCACAACATGGCTGCTTTCACGGCTTTTCCCTTAGGAAGAACCCTAATACCCGGCTGATTTACGTTCCTAGGGCTACTGTTAGGCCTAAGACTATTAAAACCAGGAATCCCTGGGCTCCAGGCATATGCAGCTGTAAAGGCATCCCAAGAGGGCCGCAGAAGTGACACAACTTGGCTGCCTCTGCTGCTATTCTCATGAGACCATCCCGAACCATAGGATGATTTTCCTTCCTAGGGTTAAGGTTTGAGTTACGCCTAGGGTAAGGGTTCTATTAACCAGAAAGCCCTGAGTTCCAAGAACACAGCAGCTGTGAAGGACTTCCCAAGAAGAGCGCAAAAGTACCACAACATGCCTGCCTCCACAGCTTTTTCCTTGGGGACATGCCTAATTCCTAGCGGATTTGCCTTTCTCGTCTTAGGGTTGGGGTTCGGCCTAGGGCTAGGATTTTTAAAATCAGGAAGCCCTGAGTTCCAGGCACACTGGAGCTGTGAAAGGCATCCCAAAGGGAGTGCAAAAGTGCCACAACATGGCTGCTTTCACGGCTTTTTCCTTGGCAAGAAGCTTAACACCAGGCTGATTTACCTTCCCAGGGTTACTGTTAGGCTTAGGCCTAGGGCTAGGATTTTTAAAACTAGGGAGCCTTTAGATCCAGGCACACTGCAGCTGTTCAAGGCATCCCAAGGGGAGTACAAAAGTGCAACAACATGGCAGCTTTCACAGCTTTTTCCTTGGCACCATCCCTATACCTAGGCTGTTTTATCTGCCTAGGGTTAGGGTTAGGGTTCAGCCTAGGGCTTGGAGTTTTTTAACCAGGAAGCCCTGAGTTCCAGGCTTACTGCATCTGCCAAAGGCATCCCAAAGGGAGTGCAAAAGTGCCACAACATGGCTGCTTTCACAGCTTTTCCCTTAGGAAGAACCCTAATACCCGGCTGATTTACATTCCTAGGGCTACTGTTAGGCCTAAGACTATTAAAACCAGGAATCCCTGGGCTCCAGGCATATGCAGCTGTAAAGGCATCCCAAGAGGGCCGCAGAAGTGACACAACTTGGCTGCCTCTGCTGCTATTCTCATGAGACCATCCCGAACCATAGGATGATTTTCCTTCCTAGGGTTAAGGTTTGAGTTACGCCTAGGGTAAGGGTTCTATTAACCAGAAGGCCCTGAGTTCCAAGAACACAGCAGCTGTGAAGGACTACCCAAGAAGAGCGCAAAAGTACCACAACATGCCTGCCTCCACAGCTTTTTCCTTGGGGACATGCCTAATTCCTGGCTGATTTGCCTTTCTCGTCTTAGGGTTGGGGTTCGGCCTAGGGCTAGGATTTTTAAAATCAGGAAGCCCTGAGTTCCAGGCACACTGGAGCTGTGAAAGGCATCCAAAAGGGAGTGCAAAAGTGCCACAACATGGTTTCTTTCACGGCTTTTTCCTTGGCAAGAAGCTTAACACCAGGCTGATTTACCTTCCCAGGGTTACTGTTAGGCTTAGGCCTAGGGCTAGGATTTTTAAAACTAGGGAGCCCTTAGATCCAGGCACACTGCAGTTTTCAAGGCATCCCAAGGGGAGTACAAAAGTGCAACAACATGGCAGCTTTCACAGCTTTTTCCTTGGCACCATCCCTATACCTAGGCTGTTTTATCTGCCTAGGGTTAGGGTTAGGGTTCAGCCTAGGGCTTGGAGTTTTTTAACCAGGAAGCCCTGAGTTCCAGGCTTACTGCATCTGCCAAAGGCATCCCAAAGGGAGTGCAAAAGTGCCACAACATGGCTGCTTTCACAGCTTTTCCCTTAGGAAGAACCCTAATACCTGGCTGATTTACCTTCCTAGGGTTACTGTTAGGCTTAGGCCTAGGACTTTTAAAACCAGGAAGCCCTGGGCTCCAGGCACACTGCAGCTGTTAAAGGCATCCCAAGAGGGCCGCAGAAGTGACACAACTTGGCTGCCTCTGCTTCTATTCTCATGAGACCATCCTGAACCATAGGCTGATTTTCCTTCCTAGTGTGAAGGTTTGAGTTTCGCCTAGGGTAGGAGTTCTATTAACCAGAAAGACCTGAGTTCCAAGAACACAGCAGCTGCGAAGGACTACCCAAGAAGAGCGCAAAAGTACCACAACATGCCTGCCTCCACAGCTTTTTCCTTGGGGACATGCCTAATTCCTGGCTGATTTGCCTTTCTCGTCTTAGGGCTGGGGTTCGGACTAGGGCTAGGATATTTTTAACTAGGAAGCCCTGAGTTCCAGACTTACTTCATCAGCCAAATGCATCCCTCAGGGTGTGCAAAAGTGCCACAACATGGCTGCTTTCACGGCTTTTCCCTTAGGAAGAACCCTAATACGCGGCTGATTTACCTTCCTAGGGTTACTGTTAGGCTTAGGCCTAGGACTTTTAAAACCAGGAAGCCCTGGACTCCAGGCACATGCAGCTGCGAAAGGCATCTGAAGAGGGCCGCAGAAGTGACACAACTTGGCTGCCTCTGCTTCTATTCTCATGAGACCTTCCTGAACCATAGGCTGATTTTCCTTCCTACGGTGAAGGTTTGAATTACGCCTAGGGTAAGAGTTCTATTAACCAGAAAGACCTGAGTTCCAAGAACACAGCAGCTGCGAAGGACTACCCAAGAAGAGCGCAAAAGTACCACAACGTGCCTGCCTCCACAGCTTTTTCCTTGGGGACATGCCTAATTCCTGGCTGATTTGCCTTTCTCGTCTTAGGGTTGGGGTTCGGCCTAGGGCTAGGATCTTTTTAACTAGGAAGCCCTGAGTTCCAGGCTTACTTCATCTGCCAAAGGCATCCCAAAGGGTGTGCAAAAGTGCCACAACATGGCTGCTTTCACGGCTTTTCCCTTAGGAAGAACCCTAATACCCGGCTGATTTACCTTCCTAGGGTTACTGTTAGGCTTAGGGCTAGGACTTTTAAAATCAGGAAGCCCTGAGTTCCAGGCACACTGGAGCTGTGAAAGGCATCCAAAAGGGAGTGCAAAAGTGCCACAACATGGTTGCTTTCACGGCTTTTTCCTTGGCAAGAAGCTTAACACCAGGCTGATTTCCCTTCCCAGGGTTACTGTTAGGCTTAGGCCTAGGGCTAGGATTTTTAAAACTAGTAAGCCCTTAGATGCAGGCACACTGCAGCTGTTCAAGGCATCCCAAGGGGAGTACAAAAGTGCAACAATATAGCAGCTTTCACAGCTTTTTCCTTGGCACCATCCCTATACATAGGCTGTTTTATCTGCCTAGGGTTAGGGTTGGGGTTCAGCCTAGGGCTTAGAGTTTTTTAACCAGGAAGCCCTGAGTTCCAGGCTTACTGCATCTGCCAAAGGCATCCCAAAGGGAGTGCAAAAGTGCCACAACATGGCTGCTTTCACAGCTTTTCCCTTAGGAAGAACCCTAATACCCGGCTGATTTACCTTCCTAGGGTTACTGTTAGGCTTAGGCCTAGGACTTTTAAAACCAGGAAGCCCTGGGCTCCAGGCACACTGCAGCTGTTAAAGGCATCCCAAGAGGGCCGCAGAAGTGACACAACTTGGCTGCCTCTGCTTCTATTCTCATGAGACCATCCTGAACCATAGGCTGATTTTCCTTCCTAGGGTTAAGGTTTGAGTTTCGCCTAGGGTAAGTGTTCTATTAACCAGAAAGCCCTGAGTTCCAAGAACACAGCAGCTGCGAAGGACTACCCAAGAAGAGCGCAAAAGTACCACAACATGCCTGCCTCCACAGCTTTTTCCTTGGGGACATGCCTAATTCTTGGCTGATTTGCCTTTCTCGTCTTAGGGTTGGGGTTCGGCCTAGGGCTAGGATATTTTTAACTCGGAAGCCCTGAGTTCCAGGCTTACTGCATCTGCCAAAGGCATCGCAAAGGGAGTGCAGAAGTGCCACAACATGGCTGCTTTCACGGCTTTTCCCTTAGGAAGAACCCTAATACGCGGCTGATTTACCTTCCTAGGGTTACTGTTAGGCTTAGGCCTAGGACTTTTAAAACCAGGAAGCCCTGGGCTCCAGGCACACTGCAGCTGCGAAAGGCATCCCAAGGGGAGCGCAAAAGTGACACAACTTGGCTTCCTCTGCTGCTATTCTCATGAGACCATCCTGAACCATAGGCTGATTATCCTTCCTAGGGTTAAGGTTTGAGTTACGCCTGGGGTAAGGGTTCTATTAACCAGAAAGCCCTGAGTTCCAAGAACACAGCAGCTGCGAAGGACTTCCCAAGAAGAGTGCAAAAGTACCACAACATGCCTGCCTCCACAGCTTTTTCCTTGGGGACATGCCTAATTCCTGGCTGATTTGCCTTTCTCGTCTTAGGGTTGGGGTTCGGCCTAGGGCTAGGATTTTTAAAATCAGGAAGCCCTGAGTTCCAGGCACACTGGAGCTGTGAAAGGCATCCAAAAGGGAGTGCAAAAGTGCCACAACATGGTTGCTTTCAGGGCTTTTTCCTTGGCAAGAAGCTTAACACCAGGCTGATTTCCCTTCCCAGGGTTACTGTTAGGCTTAGGCCTAGGGCTAGGATTTTTTAAAACTAGGAAGCCCTTAGATCCAGGCACACTGCAGCTGTTCAAGGCATCCCAAGGGGAGTACAAAAGTGCAACAACATGGCAGCTTTCACAGCTTTTTCCTTGGCACCCTCCCTATACCTAGGCTGTTTTATCTGCCTAGGGTAAAGGTTAGGGTTCAGCCTAGGGCTTGGAGTTTTTTAACCAGGAAGCCCTGAGTTCCAGGCTTACTGCATCTGCCAAAGGCATCCCAAAGGGAGTGCAAAAGTGCCACAACATGGCTGCTTTCACGGCTTTTCCCTTAGGAAGAACCCTAATACGCGGCTGATTTACCTTCCTAGGGTTACTGTTAGGCTTAGGCCTAGGACTTTTAAAACCAGGAAGCCCTGGGCTCCAGGCACACTGCAGCTGTTAAAGGCATCCCAAGGGGAGCGCAAAAGTGACACAACTTGGCTTCCTCTGCTGCTATTCTCATGAGACCATCCCGAACCATAGGCTGATTTTCCTTCCTAGGGTTAAGGTTTGAGTTACGCCTGGGGTAAGGGTTCTATTAACCAGAAAGCCCTGAGTTCCAAGAACACAGCAGCTGCGAAGGACTACCCAAGAAGAGCGCAAAAGTACCACAACGTGCCTGCCTCCACAGCTTTTTCCTTGGGGACATGCCTAATTCCTGGCTGATTTGCCTTTCTCGTCTTAGGGTTGGGGTTCGGCCTAGGGCTAGGATCTTTTTAACTAGGAAGCCCTGAGTTCCAGGCTTACTTCATCTGCCAAAGGCATCCCAAAGGGTGTGCAAAAGTGCCACAACATGGCTGCTTTCACGGCTTTTCCCTTAGGAAGAACCCTAATACCCGGCTGATTTACCTTCCTAGGGTTACTGTTAGGCTTAGGCCTAGGACTTTTAAAATCAGGAAGCCCTGAGTTCCAGGCACACTGGAGCTGTGAAAGGCATCCAAAAGGGAGTGCAAAAGTGCCACAACATGGTTGCTTTCACGGCTTTTTCCTTGGCAAGAAGCTTAACACCAGGCTGATTTCCCTTCCCAGGGTTACTGTTAGGCTTAGGCCTAGGGCTAGGATTTTTAAAACTAGTAAGCCCTTAGATGCAGGCACACTGCAGCTGTTCAAGGCATCCCAAGGGGAGTACAAAAGTGCAACAATATAGCAGCTTTCACAGCTTTTTCCTTGGCACCATCCCTATACCTAGGCTGTTTTATCTGCCTAGGGTTAGGGTTGGGGTTCAGCCTAGGGCTTAGAGTTTTTTAACCAGGAAGCCCTGAGTTCCAGGCTTACTGCATCTGCCAAAGGCATCCCAAAGGGAGTGCAAAAGTGCCACAACATGGCTGCTTTCACAGCTTTTCCCTTAGGAAGAACCCTAATACCCGGCTGATTTACCTTCCTAGGGTTACTGTTAGGCTTAGGCCTAGGACTTTTAAAACCAGGAAGCCCTGGGCTCCAGGCACACTGCAGCTGTTAAAGGCATCCCAAGAGGGCCGCAGAAGTGACACAACTTGGCTGCCTCTGCTTCTATTCTCATGAGACCATCCTGAACCATAGGCTGATTTTCCTTCCTAGGGTTAAGGTTTGAGTTTCGCCTAGGGTAAGTGTTCTATTAACCAGAAAGCCCTGAGTTCCAAGAACACAGCAGCTGCGAAGGACTACCCAAGAAGAGCGCAAAAGTACCACAACATGCCTGCCTCCACAGCTTTTTCCTTGGGGACATGCCTAATTCCTGGCTGATTTGCCTTTCTCGTCTTAGGGTTGGGGTTCGGCCTAGGGCTAGGATATTTTTAACTCGGAAGCCCTGAGTTCCAGGCTTACTGCATCTGCCAAAGGCATCGCAAAGGGAGTGCAGAAGTGCCACAACATGGCTGCTTTCACGGCTTTTCCCTTAGGAAGAACCCTAATACGCGGCTGATTTACCTTCCTAGGGTTACTGTTAGGCTTAGGCCTAGGACTTTTAAAACCAGGAAGCCCTGGGCTCCAGGCACACTGCAGCTGCGAAAGGCATCCCAAGGGGAGCGCAAAAGTGACACAACTTGGCTTCCTCTGCTGCTATTCTCATGAGACCATCCTGAACCATAGGCTGATTATCCTTCCTAGGGTTAAGGTTTGAGTTACGCCTGGGGTAAGGGTTCTATTAACCAGAAAGCCCTGAGTTCCAAGAACACAGCAGCTGCGAAGGACTTCCCAAGAAGAGTGCAAAAGTACCACAACATGCCTGCCTCCACAGCTTTTTCCTTGGGGACATGCCTAATTCCTGGCTGATTTGCCTTTCTCGTCTTAGGGTTGGGGTTCGGCCTAGGGCTAGGATTTTTAAAATCAGGAAGCCCTGAGTTCCAGGCACACTGGAGCTGTGAAAGGCATCCAAAAGGGAGTGCAAAAGTGCCACAACATGGTTGCTTTCAGGGCTTTTTCCTTGGCAAGAAGCTTAACACCAGGCTGATTTCCCTTCCCAGGGTTACTGTTAGGCTTAGGCCTAGGGCTAGGATTTTTTAAAACTAGGAAGCCCTTAGATCCAGGCACACTGCAGCTGTTCAAGGCATCCCAAGGGGAGTACAAAAGTGCAACAACATGGCAGCTTTCACAGCTTTTTCCTTGGCACCCTCCCTATACCTAGGCTGTTTTATCTGCCTAGGGTAAAGGTTAGGGTTCAGCCTAGGGCTTGGAGTTTTTTAACCAGGAAGCCCTGAGTTCCAGGCTTACTGCATCTGCCAAAGGCATCCCAAAGGGAGTGCAAAAGTGCCACAACATGGCTGCTTTCACGGCTTTTCCCTTAGGAAGAACCCTAATACGCGGCTGATTTACCTTCCTAGGGTTACTGTTAGGCTTAGGCCTAGGACTTTTAAAACCAGGAAGCCCTGGGCTCCAGGCACACTGCAGCTGCGAAAGGCATCCCAAGGGGAGCGCAAAAGTGACACAACTTGGCTTCCTCTGCTGCTATTCTCATGAGACCATCCCGAACCATAGGCTGATTTTCCTTCCTAGGGTTAAGGTTTGAGTTACGCCTGGGGTAAGGGTTCTATTAACCAGAAAGCCCTGAGTTCCAAGAACACAGCAGCTGCGAAGGACTAGCCAAGAAGAGCGCAAAAGTACCACAACATGCCTGCCTCCACAGCTTTTTCCTTGGGGACATGCCTAATTCCTGGCTGATTTGCCTTTCTCGTCTTAGGGTTGGGGTTCGGCCTAGGGCTAGGATTTTTACAATCAGGAAGCCCTGAGTTCCAGGCACACTAGAGCTGTGAAAGGCATCCAAAAGGGAGTGCAAAAGTGCCACAACATGGTTGCTTTCACGGCTTTTTCCTTGGCAAGAAGCTTAACACCAGGCTGATTTCCCTTCCCAGGGTTACTGTTAGGCTTAGGCCTAGGGCTAGGATTTTTAAAACTAGGAAGCCCTTAGATCCAGGCACACTGCAGCTGTTCAAGGCATCCCAAGGGGAGTACAAAAGTGCAACAACATGGCAGCTTTCACAGCTTTTTCCTTGGCACCATCCCTATACCTAGGCTGTTTTATCTGCCTAGGGTAAGGGTTAGGGTTCAGCCTAGGGCTTGGAGTTTTTTAACCAGGAAGCCCTGAGTTCCAGGCTTACTGCATCTGCCAAAGGCATCCCAAAGGGAGTGCAAAAGTGCCACAACATGGCTGCTTTCACGGCTTTTCCCTTAGGAAGAACCCTAATACGCGGCTGATTTTCCTTCCTAGGGTTAAGGTTTGAGTTACGCCTGGGGTAAGGGTTCTATTAACCAGAAAGCCCTGAGTTCCAAGAACACAGCAGCTGCGAAGGACTACCCAAGAAGAGCGCAAAAGTACCACAACATGCCTGCCTCCACAGCTTTTTCCTTGGGGACATGCCTAATTCCTGGCTGATTTGCCTTTCTCGTCTTAGGGTTGGGGTTCGGCCTAGGGCTAGGATTTTTAAAATCAGGAAGCCCTGAGTTCCAGGCTTACTTCATCTGCCAAAGGCATCCCAAAGGGTGTGCAGAAGTGCCACAACATGGCTGCTTTCATGGCTTTTCCCTTAGGAAGAACCCTAATACCCGGCTGATTTACCTTCCTAGGGTTACTGTTAGGCTTAGGCCTAGGACTTTTAAAACCAGGAAGCCCTGGGCTCCAGGCACACTGCAGCTGCGAAAGGCATCCCAAGGGGAGCGCAAAAGTGACACAACTTGGCTGCCACCACTGATATTTCCATGAGACCATCCCGAACCATAGGCTGATTTTCCTTCCTAGGGTTAAGGTTTGAGTTACGCCTAGGGTAAGGGTTCTATTAACCAGAAAGCCCTGAGTTCCAAGAACAGAGCAGCTGCGAAGGACTAGCCAAGAAGAGCGCAAAAGTACCACAACATGCCTGCCTCCACAGCTTTTTCCTTGGGGACATGCCTAATTCCTGGCTGATTTGCCTTTCTCGTCTTAGGGTTGGGGTTTGGCCTAGGGCTAGGATTTTTAAAATCAGGAAGCCCTGAGTTCCAGGCACACTGGTGGTGTGAAAGGCATCCAAAAGGGAGTGCAAAAGTGCCACAACATGGTTGCTTTCACGGCTTTTTCCTTGGCAAGAAGCTTAACACCAGGCTGATTTACCTTCCCAGGGTTACTCATAGGCTTAGGCCTAGGGCTAGGATTTTTAAAACTAGGAAGCCCTTAGATCCAGGCACACTGCAGCTGTTCAAGGCATCCCAAGGGGAGTACAAAAGTGCAACAACATGGCAGCTTTCACAGCTTTTTCCTTGGCACCATCCCTATACCTAGGCTGTTTTATCTGCCTAGGGTTAGGGTTAGGGTTCAGCCTAGGGCTTGGAGTTTTATAACCAGGAAGCCCTGAGTTCCAGGCTTACAGCATCTGCCAAAGGCATCCCAAAGGGAGTGGAAAAGTGCCACAACATGGCTGCTTTCACGGCTTTTCCCTTAGGAAGAACCCTAATACGCGGCTGATTTACCTTCCTAGGGTTACTGTTAGGCTTAGGCCTAGGACTTTTAAAACCAGGAAGCCCTGGGCTCCAGGCACACTGCAGCTGCGAAAGGCATCCCAAGGGGAGCGCAAAAGTGACACAACTTGGCTTCCTCTGCTGCTATTCTCATGAGACCATCCCGAACCATAGGCTGATTTTCCTTCCTAGGGTTAAGGTTTGAGTTACGCCTGGGGTAAGGGTTCTATTAACCAGAAAGCCCTGAGTTCCAAGAACACAGCAGCTGCGAAGGACTACCCAAGAAGAGCGCAAAAGTACCACAACGTGCCTGCCTCCACAGCTTTTTCCTTGGGGACATGCCTAATTCCTGGCTGATTTGCCTTTCTCGTCTTAGGGTTGGGGTTCGGCCTAGGGCTAGGATCTTTTTAACTAGGAAGCCCTGAGTTCCAGGCTTACTTCATCTGCCAAAGGCATCCCAAAGGGTGTGCAAAAGTGCCACAACATGGCTGCTTTCACGGCTTTTCCCTTAGGAAGAACCCTAATACCCGGCTGATTTACCTTCCTAGGGTTACTGTTAGGCTTAGGCCTAGGACTTTTAAAATCAGGAAGCCCTGAGTTCCAGGCACACTGGAGCTGTGAAAGGCATCCAAAAGGGAGTGCAAAAGTGCCACAACATGGTTGCTTTCACGGCTTTTTCCTTGGCAAGAAGCTTAACACCAGGCTGATTTCCCTTCCCAGGGTTACTGTTAGGCTTAGGCCTAGGGCTAGGATTTTTAAAACTAGTAAGCCCTTAGATGCAGGCACACTGCAGCTGTTCAAGGCATCCCAAGGGGAGTACAAAAGTGCAACAATATAGCAGCTTTCACAGCTTTTTCCTTGGCACCATCCCTATACCTAGGCTGTTTTATCTGCCTAGGGTTAGGGTTGGGGTTCAGCCTAGGGCTTAGAGTTTTTTAACCAGGAAGCCCTGAGTTCCAGGCTTACTGCATCTGCCAAAGGCATCCCAAAGGGAGTGCAAAAGTGCCACAACATGGCTGCTTTCACAGCTTTTCCCTTAGCAAGAACCCTAATACCCGGCTGATTTACCTTCCTAGGGTTACTGTTAGGCTTAGGCCTAGGACTTTTAAAACCAGGAAGCCCTGGGCTCCAGGCACACTGCAGCTGTTAAAGGCATCCCAAGAGGGCCGCAGAAGTGACACAACTTGGCTGCCTCTGCTTCTATTCTCATGAGACCATCCTGAACCATAGGCTGATTTTCCTTCCTAGGGTTAAGGTTTGAGTTTCGCCTAGGGTAAGTGTTCTATTAACCAGAAAGCCCTGAGTTCCAAGAACACAGCAGCTGCGAAGGACTACCCAAGAAGAGCGCAAAAGTACCACAACATGCCTGCCTCCACAGCTTTTTCCTTGGGGACATGCCTAATTCCTGGCTGATTTGCCTTTCTCGTCTTAGGGTTGGGGTTCGGCCTAGGGCTAGGATATTTTTAACTCGGAAGCCCTGAGTTCCAGGCTTACTGCATCTGCCAAAGGCATCGCAAAGGGAGTGCAGAAGTGCCACAACATGGCTGCTTTCACGGCTTTTCCCTTAGGAAGAACCCTAATACGCGGCTGATTTACCTTCCTAGGGTTACTGTTAGGCTTAGGCCTAGGACTTTTAAAACCAGGAAGCCCTGGGCTCCAGGCACACTGCAGCTGCGAAAGGCATCCCAAGGGGAGCGCAAAAGTGACACAACTTGGCTTCCTCTGCTGCTATTCTCATGAGACCATCCTGAACCATAGGCTGATTATCCTTCCTAGGGTTAAGGTTTGAGTTACGCCTGGGGTAAGGGTTCTATTAACCAGAAAGCCCTGAGTTCCAAGAACACAGCAGCTGCGAAGGACTTCCCAAGAAGAGTGCAAAAGTACCACAACATGCCTGCCTCCACAGCTTTTTCCTTGGGGACATGCCTAATTCCTGGCTGATTTGCCTTTCTCGTCTTAGGGTTGGGGTTCGGCCTAGGGCTAGGATTTTTAAAATCAGGAAGCCCTGAGTTCCAGGCACACTGGAGCTGTGAAAGGCATCCAAAAGGGAGTGCAAAAGTGCCACAACATGGTTGCTTTCAGGGCTTTTTCCTTGGCAAGAAGCTTAACACCAGGCTGATTTCCCTTCCCAGGGTTACTGTTAGGCTTAGGCCTAGGGCTAGGATTTTTTAAAACTAGGAAGCCCTTAGATCCAGGCACACTGCAGCTGTTCAAGGCATCCCAAGGGGAGTACAAAAGTGCAACAACATGGCAGCTTTCACAGCTTTTTCCTTGGCACCCTCCCTATACCTAGGCTGTTTTATCTGCCTAGGGTAAAGGTTAGGGTTCAGCCTAGGGCTTGGAGTTTTTTAACCAGGAAGCCCTGAGTTCCAGGCTTACTGCATCTGCCAAAGGCATCCCAAAGGGAGTGCAAAAGTGCCACAACATGGCTGCTTTCACGGCTTTTCCCTTAGGAAGAACCCTAATACGCGGCTGATTTACCTTCCTAGGGTTACTGTTAGGCTTAGGCCTAGGACTTTTAAAACCAGGAAGCCCTGGGCTCCAGGCACACTGCAGCTGCGAAAGGCATCCCAAGGGGAGCGCAAAAGTGACACAACTTGGCTTCCTCTGCTGCTATTCTCATGAGACCATCCCGAACCATAGGCTGATTTTCCTTCCTAGGGTTAAGGTTTGAGTTACGCCTGGGGTAAGGGTTCTATTAACCAGAAAGCCCTGAGTTCCAAGAACACAGCAGCTGCGAAGGACTAGCCAAGAAGAGCGCAAAAGTACCACAACATGCCTGCCTCCACAGCTTTTTCCTTGGGGACATGCCTAATTCCTGGCTGATTTGCCTTTCTCGTCTTAGGGTTGGGGTTCGGCCTAGGGCTAGGATTTTTACAATCAGGAAGCCCTGAGTTCCAGGCACACTAGAGCTGTGAAAGGCATCCAAAAGGGAGTGCAAAAGTGCCACAACATGGTTGCTTTCACGGCTTTTTCCTTGGCAAGAAGCTTAACACCAGGCTGATTTCCCTTCCCAGGGTTACTGTTAGGCTTAGGCCTAGGGCTAGGATTTTTAAAACTAGGAAGCCCTTAGATCCAGGCACACTGCAGCTGTTCAAGGCATCCCAAGGGGAGTACAAAAGTGCAACAACATGGCAGCTTTCACAGCTTTTTCCTTGGCACCATCCCTATACCTAGGCTGTTTTATCTGCCTAGGGTAAGGGTTAGGGTTCAGCCTAGGGCTTGGAGTTTTTTAACCAGGAAGCCCTGAGTTCCAGGCTTACTGCATCTGCCAAAGGCATCCCAAAGGGAGTGCAAAAGTGCCACAACATGGCTGCTTTCACGGCTTTTCCCTTAGGAAGAACCCTAATACGCGGCTGATTTTCCTTCCTAGGGTTAAGGTTTGAGTTACGCCTGGGGTAAGGGTTCTATTAACCAGAAAGCCCTGAGTTCCAAGAACACAGCAGCTGCGAAGGACTACCCAAGAAGAGCGCAAAAGTACCACAACATGCCTGCCTCCACAGCTTTTTCCTTGGGGACATGCCTAATTCCTGGCTGATTTGCCTTTCTCGTCTTAGGGTTGGGGTTCGGCCTAGGGCTAGGATTTTTAAAATCAGGAAGCCCTGAGTTCCAGGCACACTGGAGCTGTGAAAGGCATCCAAAAGGGAGTGCAAAAGTGCCACAACATGGCTGCTTTCACGGCTTTTCCCTTAGGAAGAACCCTAATACCCGGCTGATTTACCTTCCTAGGGTTACTGTTAGGCTTAGGCCTAGGACTTTTAAAACCAGGAAGCCCTGGGCTCCAGGCACACTGCAGCTGCAAAAGGCATCCCAAGGGGAGCGGAAAAGTGACACAACTTGGCTGCCCATACTGCTATTCTCATGAGACCATCCCGAACCATAGGCTGATTTTCCTTCCTAGGGTTAAGGTTTGAGTTACGCCTGGGGTAAGGGTTCAATTAACCAGAAAGCCCTGAGTTCCAAGAACACAGCAGCTGCGAAGGACTAGCCAAGAAGAGCGCAAAAGTACCACAACATGCCTGCCTCCACAGCTTTTTCCTTGGGGACATGCCTAATTCCTGGCTGATTTGCCTTTCTCATCTTAGGGTTGGGGTTCGGCCTAGGGCTTGGATTTTTTTAACTAGGAAGCCCTGAGTTCCAGGCTTACTTCATCTGCCAAAGGCATCCCAAAGGGTGTGCAGAAGTGCCACAACATGGCTGCTTTCATGGCTTTTCCCTTAGGAAGAACCCTAATACCCGGCTGATTTACCTTCCTAGGGTTACTGTTAGGCTTAGGCCTAGGACTTTTAAAACCAGGAAGCCCTGGGCTCCAGGCACACTGCAGCTGCGAAAGGCATCCCAAGGGGAGCGCAAAAGTGACACAACTTGGCTGCCACCACTGATATTTCCATGAGACCATCCCGAACCATAGGCTGATTTTCCTTCCTAGGGTTAAGGTTTGAGTTACGCCTAGGGTAAGGGTTCTATTAACCAGAAAGCCCTGAGTTCCAAGAACAGAGCAGCTGCGAAGGACTAGCCAAGAAGAGCGCAAAAGTACCACAACATGCCTGCCTCCACAGCTTTTTCCTTGGGGACATGCCTAATTCCTGGCTGATTTGCCTTTCTCGTCTTAGGGTTGGGGTTTGGCCTAGGGCTAGGATTTTTAAAATCAGGAAGCCCTGAGTTCCAGGCACACTGGTGGTGTGAAAGGCATCCAAAAGGGAGTGCAAAAGTGCCACAACATGGTTGCTTTCACGGCTTTTTCCTTGGCAAGAAGCTTAACACCAGGCTGATTTACCTTCCCAGGGTTACTCATAGGCTTAGGCCTAGGGCTAGGATTTTTAAAACTAGGAAGCCCTTAGATCCAGGCACACTGCAGCTGTTCAAGGCATCCCAAGGGGAGTACAAAAGTGCAACAACATGGCAGCTTTCACAGCTTTTTCCTTGGCACCATCCCTATACCTAGGCTGTTTTATCTGCCTAGGGTTAGGGTTAGGGTTCAGCCTAGGGCTTGGAGTTTTATAACCAGGAAGCCCTGAGTTCCAGGCTTACAGCATCTGCCAAAGGCATCCCAAAGGGAGTGGAAAAGTGCCACAACATGGCTGCTTTCACGGCTTTTCCCTTAGGAAGAACCCTAATACGCGGCTGATTTACCTTCCTAGGGTTACTGTTAGGCTTAGGCCTAGGACTTTTAAAACCAGGAAGCCCTGGGCTCCAGGCACACTGCAGCTGCGAAAGGCATCCCAAGGGGAGCGCAAAAGTGACACAACTTGGCTTCCTCTGCTGCTATTCTCATGAGACCATCCCGAACCATAGGCTGATTTTCCTTCCTAGGGTTAAGGTTTGAGTTACGCCTGGGGTAAGGGTTCTATTAACCAGAAAGCCCTGAGTTCCAAGAACACAGCAGCTGCGAAGGACTACCCAAGAAGAGCGCAAAAGTACCACAACATGCCTGCCTCCACAGCTTTTTCCTTGGGGACATGCCTAATTCCTGGCTGATTTGCCTTTCTCGTCTTAGGGTTGGGGTTCGGCCTAGGGCTAGGATTTTTAAAATCAGGAAGCCCTGAGTTCCAGGCACACTGGAGCTGTGAAAGGCATCCAAAAGGGAGTGCAAAAGTGCCACAACATGGTTGCTTTCACGGCTTTTTCCTTGGCAAGAAGCTTAACACCAGGCTGATTTCCCTTCCCAGGGTTACTGTTAGGCTTAGGCCTAGGGCTAGGATTTTTAAAACTAGGAAGCCCTTAGATCCAGGCACACTGCAGCTGTTCAAGGCATCCCAAGGGGAGTACAAAAGTGCAACAACATGGCAGCTTTCACAGCTTTTTCCTTGGCACCATCCCTATACCTAGGCTGTTTTATCTGCCTAGGGTAAGGGTTAGGGTTCAGCCTAGGGCTTGGAGTTTTTTAACCAGGAAGCCCTGAGTTCCAGGCTTACTGCATCTGCCAAAGGCATCCCAAAGGGAGTGCAAAAGTGCCACAACATGGCTGCTTTCACGGCTTTTCCCTTAGGAAGAACCCTAATACGCGGCTGATTTTCCTTCCTAGGGTTAAGGTTTGAGTTACGCCTGGGGTAAGGGTTCTATTAACCAGAAAGCCCTGAGTTCCAAGAACACGGCAGCTGCGAAGGACTACCCAAGAAGAGCGCAAAAGTACCACAACATGCCTGCCTCCACAGCTTTTTCCTTGGGGACATGCCTAATTCCTGGCTGATTTGCCTTTCTCGTCTTAGGGTTGGGGTTCGGCCTAGGGCTAGGATTTTTAAAATCAGGAAGCCCTGAGTTCCAGGCACACTGGAGCTGTGAAAGGCATCCAAAAGGGAGTGCAAAAGTGCCACAACATGGCTGCTTTCACGGCTTTTCCCTTAGGAAGAACCCTAATACCCGGCTGATTTACCTTCCTAGGGTTACTGTTAGGCTTAGGCCTAGGACTTTTAAAACCAGGAAGCCCTGGGCTCCAGGCACACTGCAGCTGCAAAAGGCATCCCAAGGGGAGCGGAAAAGTGACACAACTTGGCTGCCCATACTGCTATTCTCATGAGACCATCCCGAACCATAGGCTGATTTTCCTTCCTAGGGTTAAGGTTTGAGTTACGCCTGGGGTAAGGGTTCAATTAACCAGAAAGCCCTGAGTTCCAAGAACACAGCAGCTGCGAAGGACTAGCCAAGAAGAGCGCAAAAGTACCACAACATGCCTGCCTCCACAGCTTTTTCCTTGGGGACATGCCTAATTCCTGGCTGATTTGCCTTTCTCATCTTAGGGTTGGGGTTCGGCCTAGGGCTTGGATTTTTTTACCTAGGAAGCCCTGAGTTCCAGGCTTACTTCATCTGCCAAAGGCATCCCAAAGGGTGTGCAGAAGTGCCACAACATGGCTGCTTTCATGGCTTTTCCCTTAGGAAGAACCCTAATACCCGGCTGATTTACCTTCCTAGGGTTACTGTTAGGCTTAGGCCTAGGACTTTTAAAACCAGGAAGCCCTGGGCTCCAGGCACACTGCAGCTGCGAAAGGCATCCCAAGGGGAGCGCAAAAGTGACACAACTTGGCTGCCACCACTGATATTTCCATGAGACCATCCCGAACCATAGGCTGATTTTCCTTCCTAGGGTTAAGGTTTGAGTTACGCCTGGGGTAAGGGTTCTATTAACCAGAAAGCCCTGAGTTCCAAGAACAGAGCAGCTGCGAAGGACTAGCCAAGAAGAGCGCAAAAGTACCACAACATGCCTGCCTCCACAGCTTTTTCCTTGGGGACATGCCTAATTCCTGGCTGATTTGCCTTTCTCGTCTTAGGGTTGGGGTTCGGCCTAGGGCTAGGATTTTTAAAATCAGGAAGCCCTGAGTTCCAGGCACACTGGTGGTGTGAAAGGCATCCAAAAGGGAGTGCAAAAGTGCCACAACATGGTTGCTTTCACGGCTTTTTCCTTGGCAAGAAGCTTAACACCAGGCTGATTTACCTTCCCAGGGTTACTCATAGGCTTAGGCCTAGGGCTAGGATTTTTAAAACTAGGAAGCCCTTAGATCCAGGCACACTGCAGCTGTTCAAGGCATCCCAAGGGGAGTACAAAAGTGCAACAACATGGCAGCTTTCACAGCTTTTTCCTTGGCACCATCCCTATACCTAGGCTGTTTTATCTGCCTAGGGTTAGGGTTAGGGTTCAGCCTAGGGCTTGGAGTTTTATAACCAGGAAGCCCTGAGTTCCAGGCTTACAGCATCTGCCAAAGGCATCCCAAAGGGAGTGGAAAAGTGCCACAACATGGCTGCTTTCACAGCTTTTCCCTTAGGAAGAACCCTAATACGCGGCTGATTTACCTTCCTAGGGTTACTGTTAGGCTTAGGCCTAGGACTTTTAAAACCAGGAAGCCCTGGGCTCCAGGCACACTGCAGCTGCGAAAGGCATCCCAAGGGGAGCGCAAAAGTGACACAACTTGGCTGCCACCACTGATATTTCCATGAGACCATCCCTAACCATAGGCTGATTTTCCTTCCTAGGGTTAAGGTGTGAATTACGCCTAGGGTAAGGGTTCTATTAACCAGAAAGCCCTGAGTTCCAAGAACACAGCAGCTGCGAAGGACTACCCTAGAAGAGCGCAAAAGTACCACAACATGCCTGCCTCCACAGCTGTTTCCTTGGGGACATGCCTAATTCCTGGCTGATTTGCCTTTCTCGTCTTAGGGTTGGGGTTCGGCCTAGGGCTAGGATTTTTTTAACTAGGAAGCCCTGAGTTCCAGGCTTACTGCATCTGCCAAAGGAATCCCAAAGGGAGTGCAGAAGTGCCACAACATGGCTGCTTTCACGGCTTTTCCCTTAGGAAGAGCCCTAATACGCGGCTGATTTACCTTCCTAGGGTTACTGTTAGGCTTAGGCCTAGGACTTTTAAAACCAGGAAGCCCTGGGCTCCAGGCACACTGCAGCTGCGAAAGGCATCCCAAGGGGAGCGCAAAAGTGACACAACTTGGCTGCCCATACTGCTATTCTCATGAGACCATCCCGAACCATAGGCTGATTTTCCTTCCTAGGGTTAAGGTTTGAGTTACGCCTGGGGTAAGGGTTCTATTATCCAGAAAGCCCTGAGTTCCAAGAACACAGCAGCTGCGAAGGACTACCCAAGAAGAGCGCAAAAGTACCACAACATGCCTGCCTCCACAGCTTTTTCCTTGGGGACATGCCTAATTCCTGGCTGATTTGCCTTTCTCGTCTTAGGGTTGGGGTTCGGCCTAGGGCTTGGAGTTTTTTAACTAGGAAGCCCTGAGTTCCAGGCTTACTTCATCTGCCAAACGCATCCCAAAGGGAGTGCAGAAGTGCCACAACATGTCTGCTTTCATGGCTTTTCCCTTAGGAAGAACCCTAATACGCGGCTGATTTACCTTCCTAGGGTTACTGTTAGGCTTAGGCCTAGGACTTTTAAAACCAGGAAGCCCTGGGCTCCAGGCACATGCAGCTGCGAAAGGCATCCCAAGAGGGCCGCAGAAGTGACACAACTTGGCAGCCTCTGCTTCTATTCTCATGAGACCATCCTGAACCATAGGCTGATTTTCCTTCCTAGGGTTAAGGTTTGAATTACGCCTGGGGTAAGGGTTCTATTAACCAGAAAGCCCTGAGTTCCAAGAACATAGCAGCTGCGAAGGACTAGCCAAGAAGAGCGCAAAAGTACCACAACGTGCCTGCCTCCACAGCTTTTTCCTTGGGGACATGCCTAATTCCTGGCTGATTTGCCTTTCTCGTCTTAGGGTTGGGGTTCGGCCTAGGGCTAGGATTTTTAAAATCAGGAAGCCCTGAGTTCCAGGCACACTGGAGCTGTGAAAGGCATCCAAAAGGGAGTGCAAAAGTGCCACAACATGGTTGCTTTCACGGCTTTTTCCTTGGCAAGAAGCTTAACACCAGGCTGATTTCCCTTCCCAGGGTTACTCATAGGCTTAGGACTAGGGCTAGGATTTTTAAAACTAGGAAGCCCTCATATCCAGGCACACTGCAGCTGTTGAAGGCATCCCAAGGGGAGTACAAAAGTGCAACAACATGGCAGCTTTCACAGCTTTTTCCTTGGCACCATCCCTATACCTAGGCTGTTTTATCTGCCTAGGGTTAGGGTTAGGGTTCAGCCTAGGGCTTGGAGTTTTATAACCAGGAAGCCCTGAGTTCCAGGCTTACAGCATCTGCCAAAGGCATCCCAAAGGGAGTGGAAAAGTGCCACAACATGGCTGCTTTCACAGCTTTTCCATTAGGAAGAACCCTAATACCCGGCTGATTTACCTTCCTAGGGTTACTGTTAGGCTTAGGCCTAGGACTTTTAAAACCAGGAAGCCCTGGGCTCCAGGCACACTGCAGCTGTTAAAGGCATCCCAAGAGGTCCGCAGAAGTGACACAACTTGGCTGCCTCTGCTTCTATTCTCTTGAGACCATCCTGAACCATAGGCTGATTTTCCTTCCTAGGTTTAAGGTTTGAGTTACGCCTGGGGTAAGGGTTCTATTAACCAGAAAGACCTGAGTTCCAAGAACATAGCAGCTGCGAAGGACTAGCCAAGAAGAGCGCAAAAGTACCACAACGTGCCTGCCTCCACAGCTTTTTCCTTGGGGACATGCCTAATTCCTGGCTGATTTGCCTTTCTCGTCTTAGGGTTGGGGTTCGGCCTAGGGCTAGGATATTTTTAACTAGGAAGCCCTGAGTTCCAGGCTTACTTCATCTGCCAAAGGCACCCCAAAGGGTGTGCAAAAGTGCCACAACATGGCTGCTTTCACGGCTTTTCCCTTAGGAAGAACCCTAATACGCGGCTGATTTACCTTCCTAGGGTTACTGTTAGGCTTAGGCCTAGGACATTTAAAACCAGGAAGCCCTGGGCTCCAGGCACACTGCAGCTGTTCAAGGCATCCCAAGGGGAGCGCAAAAGTGACACAACTTGGCTGCCCATATTGCTATTCTCATGAGACCATCCCGAACCATAGGCTGATTTTCCTTCCTAGGGTTAAGGTTTGAGTTACGCCTGGGGTAAGGGTTCTATTAACCAGAAAGCCCTGAGTTCCAAGAACACAGCAGCTGCGAAGGACTAGCCAAGAAGAGCGCAAAAGTACCACAACATGCCTGCCTCCACAGCTTTTTCCTTGGGGACATGCCTAATTCCTGGCTGATCTGCCTTTCTCGTCTTAGGGTTGGGGTTCGGCCTAGGGCTAGGATTTTTTTAACTAGGAAGCCCTGAGTTCCAGGCTTACTGCATCTGCCAAAGGCATCCCAAAGGGTGTGCAAAAGTTCCACCACATGGCTGCTTTCACGGCTTTTCCCTTAGGAAGAACCCTAATACGCGGCTGATTTACCTTCCTAGGGTTACTGTTAGGCTTAGGCCTAGGACTTTTAAAACCAGGGAGCCCTGGGCTCCAGGCACATGCAGCTGCGAAACGCATCCC
The DNA here is from genome assembly GCA_036010785.1 of Ammospiza maritima maritima. Taxonomy (NCBI): domain Eukaryota; kingdom Metazoa; phylum Chordata; class Aves; order Passeriformes; family Passerellidae; genus Ammospiza; species Ammospiza maritima. Next base: position 430,195 of record JAYKTQ010000489.1, read on the forward strand.
AAGAGGGCCGCAGAAGTGACACAACTTGGCTGCCTCTGCTTCTATTCTCATGAGACCATCCTGAACCATAGTCTGATTTTCCTTCCTAGGGTTAAGGTTTGAATTACGCCTGGGGTAAGGGTTCTATAAACCAGAAAGCCCTGAGTTCCAACAACACAGCAACTGCGAAGGGACTACCCAGAAGAGCGCAAAAGTACCACAACATGCCTGCCTCCACAGCTTTTTCCTTGGGGACATGCCTAATTCCTGGCTGATTTGCCTTTCTCGTCTTAGGGTTGGGGTTCGGCCTAGGGCTAGGATTTTTTTAACTCGGAAGCCCTGAGTTCCAGGCTTACTGCATCTGCCAAAGGCACCCCAAAGGGTGTGCAAAAGTTCCACAACATGGCTGCTTTCACGGCTTTTCCCTTAGGAAGAACCCTAATACGCGGCTGATTTACCTTCCTAGGGTTACTGTTAGGCTTAGGCCTAGGACTTTTAAAACCAGGAAGCCCTGGGCTCCAGGCACACTGCAGCTGCGAAAGGCATCCCAAGGGGAGCGCAAAAGTGACACAACTTGGCTGCCACCACTGATATTTCCATGAGACCATCCCGAACCATAGGCTGATTTTCCTTCCTAGGGTTAAGGTTTGAGTTACGCCTAGGGTAAGGGTTCTATTAACCAGAAAGCCCTGAGTTCCAAGAACAGAGCAGCTGCGAAGGACTAGCCAAGAAGAGCGCAAAAGTACCACAACATGCCTGCCTCCACAGCTTTTTCCTTGGGGACATGCCTAATTCCTGGCTGATTTGCCTTTCTCGTCTTAGGGTTGGGGGTTCGGCCTAGGGCTAGGATTTTTTTAACTAGGAAGCCCTGAGTTCCAGGCTTACTTCATCTGCCAAAGGCATCCCAAAGGGAGTGCAGAAGTGCCACAACATGGCTGCTTTCACGGCTTTTCCCTTAGGAAGAACCCTAATACCCGGCTGATTTACCTTCCTAGGGTTACTGTTAGGCTTAGGCCTAGGACTTTTAAAACCAGGAAGCCCTGGGCTCCAGGCACACTGCAGCTGCGAAAGGCATCCCAAGGGGAGCGCAAAAGTGACACAACTTGGCTGCCACCACTGATATTTCCATGAGACCATCCCGAACCATAGGCTGATTTTCCTTCCTAGGGTTAAGGTTTGAGTTACGCCTGGGGTAAGGGTTCTATTAACCAGAAAGCCCTGAGTTCCAAGAACACAGCAGCTGCGAAGGACTAGCCAAGAAGAGCGCAAAAGTACCACAACATGCCTGCCTCCACAGCTTTTTCCTTGGGGACATGCCTAATTCCTGGCTGATTTGCCTTTCTCGTCTTAGGGTTGGGGTTCGGCCTAGGTCTAGGATTTTTAAAATCAGGAAGCCCTGAGTTCCAGGCACACTGGAGCTGTGAAAGGCATCCAAAAGGGAGTGCAAAAGTGCCACAACATGGTTGCTTTCACGGCTTTTTCCTTGGCAAGAAGCTTAACACCAGGCTGATTTCCCTTCCCAGGGTTACTCATAGGCTTAGGACTAGGGCTAGGATTTTTAAAACTAGGAAGCCCTTAGATCCAGGCACACTGCAGCTGTTCAAGGCATCCCAAGGGGAGTACAAAAGTGCAACAACATGGCAGCTTTCACAGCTTTTTCCTTGGCACCATCCCTATACCTAGGCTGTTTTATCTGCCTAGGGTTAGGGTTAGGGTTCAGCCTAGGGCTTGGAGTTTTATAACCAGGAAGCCCTGAGTTCCAGGCTTACAGCATCTGCCAAAGGCATCCCAAAGGGAGTGCAGAAGTGCCACAACATGGCTGCTTTCACAGCTTTTCCATTAGGAAGAACCCTAATACCCGGCTGATTTACCTTCCTAGGGTTACTGTTAGGCTTAGGCCTAGGACTTTTAAAACCAGGAAGCCCTGGGCTCCAGGCACGCTGCAGCTGTTAAAGGCATCCCAAGAGGGTCGCAGAAGTGACACAACTTGGCTGCCTCTGCTTCTATTCTCATGAGACCATCCTGAACCATAGGCTGATTTTCCTTCCTAGGTTTAAGGTTTGAGTTACGCCTGGGGTAAGGGTTCTATTAACCAGAAAGACCTGAGTTCCAAGAACATAGCAGCTGCGAAGGACTTCCCAAGAAGAGCGCAAAAGTACCACAACGTGCCTGCCTCCACAGCTTTTTCCTTGGGGACATGCCTAATTCCTGGCTGATTTGCCTTTCTCGTCTTAGGGTTGGGGTTCGGCCTAGGGCTAGGATTTTTTTAACTAGGAAGCCCTGAGTTCCAGGCTTACTTCATCTGCCAAAGGCACCCCAAAGGGTGTGCAAAAGTGCCACAACATGGCTGCTTTCACGGCTTTTCCCTTAGGAAGAACCCTAATACGCCGCTGATTTACCTTCCTAGGGTTACTGTTAGGCTTAGGCCTAGGACATTTAAAACCAGGAAGCCCTGGGCTCCAGGCACACTGCAGCTGCGAAAGGCATCCCAAGGGGAGCGCAAAAGTGACACAACTTGGCTGCCACCACCGATATTTCCATGAGACCATCCCGAATCATAGGCTGATTTTCCTTCCTAGGGTTAAGGTTTGAGTTTCGCCTAGGGTAAGGGTTCTATTAACCAGAAAGCCCTGAGTTCCAAGAACACAGCAGCTGCGAAGGACTACCCAAGAAGAGCGCAAAAGTACCACAACATGCCTGCCTCCACAGCTTTTTCCTTGGGGACATGCCTAATTCCTGGCTGATTTGCCTTTCTCGTCTTAGGGTTGGGGTTCGGCCTAGGGCTAGGATTTTTTTAACTAGGAAGCCCTGAGTTCCAGGCTTACTGCATCTGCCAAAGGCATCCCAAAGGGAGTGCAGAAGTGCCACAACATGGCTGCTTTCACGGCTTTTCCCTTAGGAAGAGCCCTAATACGCGGCTGATTTACCTTCCTAGGGTTACTGTTAGGCTTAGGCCTAGGACTTTTAAAACCAGGAAGCCCTGGGCTCCAGGCACACTGCAGCTGCGAAAGGCATCCCAAGGGGAGCGCAAAAGTGACACAACTTGGCTGCCCATACTGCTATTCTCATGAGACCATCCCGAACCATAGGCTGATTTTCCTTCCTAGGGTTAAGGTTTGAGTTACGCCTGGGGTAAGGGTTCTATTAACCAGAAAGCCCTGAGTTCCAAGAACACAGCAGCTGCGAAGGACTACCCAAGAAGAGCGCAAAAGTACCACAACATGCCTGCCTCCACAGCTTTTTCCTTGGGGACATGCCTAATTCCTGGCTGATCTGCCTTTCTCGTCTTAGGGTTGGGGTTCGGCCTAGGGCTAGGATTTTTTTAACTCGGAAACCCTGAGTTCCAGGCTTACTGCATCTGCCAAAGGCACCCCAAATGGTGTGCAAAAGTTCCACAACATGGCTGCTTTCACGGCTTTTCCCTTAGGAAGAACCCTAATACGCGGCTGATTTACCTTCCTAGGGTTACTGTTAGGCTTAGGCCTAGGACTTTTAAAACCAGGAAGCCCTGGGCTCCAGGCACATGCAGCTGCGAAAGGCATCCCAAGAGGGCCGCAGAAGTGACACAACTTGGCTGCCTCTGCTTCTATTCTCATGAGACCATCCCGAACCATAGGCTGATTTTCCTTCCTAGGGTTAAGGTTTGAGTTACGCCTGGGGTAAGGGTTCTATTAACCAGAAAGACCTGAGTTCCAAGAACACAGCAGCTGCGAAGGACTAGCCAAGAAGAGCGCAAAAGTACCACAACATGCCTGCCTCCACAGCTTTTTCCTTGGGGACATGCCTAATTCCTGGCTGATTTGCCTTTCTCGTCTTAGGGTTGGGGTTCGGCCTAGGGCTAGGATTTTTTTAACTAGGAAGCCCTGAGTTCCAGGCTTACTTCATCTGCAAAAAGCATCCCAAAGGGAGTGCAGAAGTGCCACAACATGGCTGCTTTCACGGTTTTTCCCTTAGGAAGAACTCTAATACGCGGCTGATTTACCTTCCTAGGGTTACTGTTAGGCTTAGGCCTAGGACTTTTAAAACCAGGAAGCCCTGGGCTCCAGGCACTCTGCAGCTGTTAAAGGAATCCCAAGAGGGCTATAGAAGTGACACAACTTGGCTGCCTCTGCTGCTATTCTCATGAGACCATCCCGAACCATAGGCTGATTTTCCTTCCTAGGGTTAAGGTTTGAGTTACGCCTAGGGTAAGGGTTCTAATAACCAGAAAGCCCTGAGTTCCAAGAACACAGCAGCTGCGAAGGACTAGCCAAGAAGAGTGCAAAAGTACCACAACATGCCTGCCTCCACAGCTTTTTCCTTGGGGACATGCCTAATTCCTGGCTGATTTGCCTTTCTCGTCTTAGGGTTGGGGTTCGGCCTAGGGCTAGGATTTTTAAAATCAGGAAGCCCTGAGTTCCAGGCACACTGGTGGTGTGAAAGGCATCCAAAAGGGAGTGCAAAAGTGCCACAACATGGTTGCTTTCACGGCTTTTTCCTTGGCAAGAAGCTTAACACCAGGCTGATTTACCTTCCTCGGGTTTCTGTTAGGCTTAGGCCTAGGGCTAGGATTTTTAAAACTAGGAAGCCCATAGATCCAGGCACAATGCAGCTGTTCAAGGCATCCCAAGGGGAGTACAAAAGTGCAACAACATGGCAGCTTTCACAGCTTTTTCCTTGGCACCATCCCTATACCTAGGCTGTTTTATCTGCCTAGGGTTAGGGTTAGGGTTCAGCCTAGGGCTTGGAGTTTTTTAACCAGGAAGCCCTGAGTTCCAGGCTTACTGTATCTGCCAAAGGCATCCCAAAGGGAGTGCAAAAGTGCCACAACATGGCTGCTTTCACAGCTTTTCCCTTAGGAAGAACCCTAATACCCGGCTGATTTACCTTCCTAGGGTTACTGTTAGGCTTAGGCCTAGGACTTTTAAAACCAGGAAGCCCTGGGCTCCAGGCACACTGCAGCTGCGAAAGGTATCCCAAGGGGAGCGCAAAAGTGACACAACTTGGCTGCCACCACTGATATTTCCATGATGACATCCCGAACAATAGGCTGATTTTCCTTCCTAGGGTTAAGGTTTGAGTTACGCCTGGGGTAAGGGTTCTATTAACCAGAAAGACCTGAGTTCCAAGAACACAGCAGCTGCGAAGGACTACCCAAGAAGAGCGCAAAAGTACCACAACATGCCTGCCTCCACAGCTTTTTCCTTGGGGACATGCCTAATTCCTGGCTGATTTGCCTTTCTCGTCTTAGGGTTGGGGTTCGGCCTAGGGCTAGGATTTTTTTAACTAGGAAGCCCTGAGTTCCAGGCTTACTTCATCTGCCAAAGGCACCCCAAAGGGTGTGCAAAAGTCCCACAACATGGCTGCTTTCACGGCTTTTCCCTTAGGAAGAACCCTAATACCCGGCTGATTTACCTTCCTAGGGTTACTGTTAGGCTTAGGCCTAGGACTTTTAAAACCAGGAAGCCCTGGGCTCCAGGCACACTGCAGCTGCGAAAGGCATCCCAAGGGGGCCGCAGAAGTGACACAACTTGGCTGCTTCTGCTTCTATTCTCATGAGACCATCCCGAACCATAGGCTGATTTTCCTTCCTAGGGTTAAGGTTTGAGTTACACCTAGGGTAAGGGTTCTATTAACCAGAAAGCCCTGAGTTCCAAGAACACAGCAGCTGCGAAGGACTAGCCAAGAAGAGCGCAAAAGTACCACAACATGCCTGCCTCCACAGCTTTTTCCTTGGGGACATGCCTAATTCCTGGCTGATTTGCCTTTCTCGTCTTAGGGTTGGGTTCGGCCTAGGGCTAGGATTTTTAAAATCAGGAAGCCCTGAGTTCCAGGCACACTGGAGCTGTGAAAGGCATCCAAAAGGGAGTGCAAAAGTGCCACAACATGGTTGCTTTCACGGCTTTTTCCTTGGCAAGAAGCTTAACACCAGGCTGATTTCCCTTCCCAGGGTTACTCATAGGCTTAGGCCTAGGGCTAGGATTTTTAAAACTAGGAAGCCCTTAGATCCAGGAACACTGCAGCTGTTCAAGGAATAGCCAAGGGGAGTACAAAAGTGCAACAACATGGCAGCTTTCACAGCTTTTTCCTTGGCACCATCCCTATAGCTAGGCTGTTTTATCTGCCTAGGGTTAGGGTTAGGGTTCAGCCTAGGGCTTGGAGTTTTTTAACCAGGAAGCCCTGAGTTCCAGGCTTACTGCATCTGCCAAAGGCATCCCAAAGGGAGTGGAAAAGTGCCACAACATGGTTGCTTTCACAGCTTTTCCATTAGGAAGAACCCTAATACCCGGCTGATTTACCTTCCTAGGGTTACTGTTAGGCTAAGGCCTAGGACTTTTAAAACCAGGAAGCCCTGGGCTCCAGGCACACTGCAGCTGCGAAAGGCATCCCAAGGGGAGCGCAGAAGTGACACAACTTGGCTGCCTCTGCTGCTATTCTCATGAGACCATCCCGAACCATAGGCTGATTATCCTTCCTAGGGTTAAGGTTTGAGTTACGCCTGGGGTAAGGGTTCTATTAACCAGAAAGCCCTGAGTTCCAAGAACACAGCAGCTGCGAAGGACTAGCCAAGAAGAGCGCAAAAGTACCACAACATGCCTGCCTCCACAGCTTTTTCCTTGGGGACATGCCTAATTCCTGGCTGATTTGCCTTTCTCGTCTTAGGGTTGGGGTTCGGCCTAGGGCTAGGATTTTTTTAACTAGGAAGCCCTGAGTTCCAGGCTTACTGCATCTGCCAAAGGAATCCCAAAGGGAGTGCAGAAGTGCCACAACATGGCTGCTTTCACGGCTTTTCCCTTAGGAAGAACCCTAATACGCGGCTGATTTACCTTCCTAGGGTTACTGTTAGGCTTAGGCCTAGGACTTTTAAAACCAGGAAGCCCTGGGCTCCAGGCACACTGCAGCTGCGAAAGGCATCCCAAGGGGAGCGCAAAAGTGACACAACTTGGCTGCCCATACTGCTATTCTCATGAGACCATCCTGAACCATAGGCTGATTTTCCTTCCTAGTGTTAAGGTTTGAGTTTCGCCTGGGGTAAGGGTTCTATTAACCAGAAAGACCTGAGTTCCAAGAACACAGCAGCTGCGAAGGACTACCCTAGAAGAGCGCAAAAGTACCACAACGTGCCTGCCTCCACAGCTTTTTCCTTGGGGACATGCCTAATTCCTGGCTGATTTGCCTTTCTCGTCTTAGGGTTGGGGTTCGGCCTAGGGCTAGGATTTTTTTAACTAGGAAGCCCTGAGTTCCAGGCTTACTGCATCTGCCAAAGGCACCCCAAAGGGTGTGCAAAAGTGCCACAACATGGCTGCTTTCACGGCTTTTCCCTTAGGAAGAACCCTAATACGCGGCTGATTTACCTTCCTAGGGTTACTGTTAGGCTTAGGCCTAGGACTTTTAAAACCAGGAAGCCCTGGGCTCCAGGCACATGCAGCTGCGAAAGGCATCCCAAGAGGGCCGCAGAAGTGACACAACTTGGCTGCCTCTGCTTCTATTCTCATGAGACCATCCTGAACCATAGGCTGATTTTCCTTCCTAGGGTTAAGGTTTGAGTTACGCCTAGGGTAAGGGTTCTATTAACCAGAAAGCCCTGATTTCCAAGAACACAGCAGCTGCGAAGGACTAGCCAAGAAGAGCGCAAAAGTACCACAACATGCCTGCCTCCACAGCTTTTTCCTTGGGGACATGCCTAATTCCTGGCTGATTTGCCTTTCTCGTCTTAGGGTTGGGGTTCGGCCTAGGGCTAGGATTTTTTTAACTAGGAAGCCCTGAGTTCCAGGCTTACTTCATCTGCCAAAGGAATCCCAAAGGGAGTGCAAAAGTGCCACAACATGGTTGCTTTCACGGCTTTTTCCTTGGCAAGAAGCTTAACACCAGGCTGATTTCCCTTCCCAGGGTTACTCATAGGCTTAGGCCTAGGGCTAGGATTTTTAAAACTAGGAAGCCCTTAGATCCAGGAACACTGCAGCTGTTCAAGGAATAGCCAAGGGGAGTACAAAAGTGCAACAACATGGCAGCTTTCACAGCTTTTTCCTTGGCACCATCCCTATAGCTAGGCTGTTTTATCTGCCTAGGGTTAGGGTTAGGGTTCAGCCTAGGGCTTGGAGTTTTTTAACCAGGAAGCCCTGAGTTCCAGGCTTACTGCATCTGCCAAAGGCATCCCAAAGGGAGTGGAAAAGTGCCACAACATGGTTGCTTTCACAGCTTTTCCATTAGGAAGAACCCTAATACCCGGCTGATTTACCTTCCTAGGGTTACTGTTAGGCTAAGGCCTAGGACTTTTAAAACCAGGAAGCCCTGGGCTCCAGGCACACTGCAGCTGCGAAAGGCATCCCAAGGGGAGCGCAGAAGTGACACAACTTGGCTGCCTCTGCTGCTATTCTCATGAGACCATCCCGAACCATAGGCTGATTATCCTTCCTAGGGTTAAGGTTTGAGTTACGCCTGGGGTAAGGGTTCTATTAACCAGAAAGCCCTGAGTTCCAAGAACACAGCAGCTGCGAAGGACTAGCCAAGAAGAGCGCAAAAGTACCACAACATGCCTGCCTCCACAGCTTTTTCCTTGGGGACATGCCTAATTCCTGGCTGATTTGCCTTTCTCGTCTTAGGGTTGGGGTTCGGCCTAGGGCTAGGATTTTTTTAACTAGGAAGCCCTGAGTTCCAGGCTTACTGCATCTGCCAAAGGAATCCCAAAGGGAGTGCAGAAGTGCCACAACATGGCTGCTTTCACGGCTTTTCCCTTAGGAAGAACCCTAATACGCGGCTGATTTACCTTCCTAGGGTTACTGTTAGGCTTAGGCCTAGGACTTTTAAAACCAGGAAGCCCTGGGCTCCAGGCACACTGCAGCTGCGAAAGGCATCCCAAGGGGAGCGCAAAAGTGACACAACTTGGCTGCCCATACTGCTATTCTCATGAGACCATCCTGAACCATAGGCTGATTTTCCTTCCTAGTGTTAAGGTTTGAGTTTCGCCTGGGGTAAGGGTTCTATTAACCAGAAAGACCTGAGTTCCAAGAACACAGCAGCTGCGAAGGACTACCCAAGAAGAGCGCAAAAGTACCACAACGTGCCTGCCTCCACAGCTTTTTCCTTGGGGACATGCCTAATTCCTGGCTGATTTGCCTTTCTCGTCTTAGGGTTGGGGTTCGGCCTAGGGCTAGGATTTTTTTAACTAGGAAGCCCTGAGTTCCAGGCTTACTGCATCTGCCAAAGGCACCCCAAAGGGTGTGCAAAAGTGCCACAACATGGCTGCTTTCACGGCTTTTCCCTTAGGAAGAACCCTAATACGCGGCTGATTTACCTTCCTAGGGTTACTGTTAGGCTTAGGCCTAGGACTTTTAAAACCAGGAAGCCCTGGGCTCCAGGCACATGCAGCTGCGAAAGGCATCCCAAGAGGGCCGCAGAAGTGACACAACTTGGCTGCCTCTGCTTCTATTCTCATGAGACCATCCTGAACCATAGGCTGATTTTCCTTCCTAGGGTTAAGGTTTGAGTTACGCCTAGGGTAAGGGTTCTATTAACCAGAAAGCCCTGATTTCCAAGAACACAGCAGCTGCGAAGGACTAGCCAAGAAGAGCGCAAAAGTACGACAACATGCCTGCCTCCACAGCTTTTTCCTTGGGGACATGCCTAATTCCTGGCTGATTTGCCTTTCTCGTCTTAGGGTTGGGGTTCGGCCTAGGGCTAGGATTTTTTTAACTAGGAAGCCCTGAGTTCCAGGCTTACTTCATCTGCCAAAGGAATCCCAAAGGGAGTGCAAAAGTGCCACAACATGGCTGCTTTCACGGCTTTTCCCTTAGGAAGAACCCTAATACCCGGCTGATTTACCTTCCTAAGGTTACTGTTAGGCTTAGGCCTAGGACTTTTAAAACCAGGAAGCCCTGGGCTCCAGGCACACTGCAGCTGCGAAAGGCATCCCAAGGGGAGCGCAAAAGTGACACAACTTGGCTGCCACCAGTGATATTTCCATGAGACCATCCCGAATCATAGGCTGATTTTCCTTCCTAGGGTTAAGGTTTGAGTTACGCCTAGGGTAAGGGTTCTATTAACATGAAAGCCCTGAGTTCCAAGAACACAGCAGCTGCGAAGGACTTCCCAAGAAGAGCGCAAAAGTACCACAACATGCCTGCCTCCACAGCTTTTTCCTTGGGGACATGCCTAATTCCTGGCTGATTTGCCTTTCTCGTCTTAGGGTTGGGGTTCGGCCTAGGGCTAGGATTTTTAAAATCAGGAAGCCCTGAGTTCCAGGCACACTGGAGCTGTGAAAGGCATCCAAAAGGGAGTGCAAAAGTGCCACATCATGGCTGCTTTCCCGGCTTTTTCCTTGGCAAGAAGCTTAACACCAGGCTGATTTCCCTTCCCAGGGTTACTGTTAGGCTTAGGCCTAGGGCTAGGATTTTTAAAACTAGGAAGCCCTTAGATCCAGGCACACTGCAGCTGTTCAAGGCATCCCAAGGGGAGTACAAAAGTGCAACAACATGGCAGCTTTCACAGCTTTTTCCTTGGCACCATCCCTATACCTAGGCTGTTTTATCTGCCTAGGGTTAGGGTTAGGGTTCAGCCTAGGGCTTGGAGTTTTTTAACCAGGAAGCCCTGAGTTCCAGGCTTACTGCATCTGCCAAAGGCATCCCAAAGGGTGTGCAAAAGTGCCACAACATGGCTGCTTTCACGGCTTTTCCCTTAGGAAGAACCCTAATACGCGGCTGATTTACCTTCCTAGGGTTACTGTTAGGCTTAGGCCTAGGACTTTTAAAACCAGGAAGCCCTGGGCTCCAGGCACATGCAGCTGCGAAAGGCATCCCAAGAGGGCCGCAGAAGTGACACAACTTGGCTGCCTCTGCTTCTATTCTCATGAGACCATCCTGAACCATAGGCTGATTTTCCTTCCTAGGGTTAAGGTTTGAGTTACGCCTAGGGTAAGGGTTCTATTAACCAGAAAGCCCTGATTTCCAAGAACACAGCAGCTGCGAAGGACTAGCCAAGAAGAGCGCAAAAGTACCACAACATGCCTGCCTCCACAGCTTTTTCCTTGGGGACATGCCTAATTCCTGGCTGATTTGCCTTTCTCGTCTTAGGGTTGGGGTTCGGCCTAGGGCTAGGATTTTTTTAACTAGGAAGCCCTGAGTTCCAGGCTTACTGCATCTGCCAAAGGCACCCCAAAGGGAGTGCAAAAGTGCCACAACATGGTTGCTTTCACGGCTTTTTCCTTGGCAAGAAGCTTAACACCAGGCTGATTTCCCTTCCCAGGGTTACTCATAGGCTTAGGCCTAGGGCTAGGATTTTTAAAACTAGGAAGCCCTTAGATCCAGGAACACTGCAGCTGTTCAAGGAATAGCCAAGGGGAGTACAAAAGTGCAACAACATGGCAGCTTTCACAGCTTTTTCCTTGGCACCATCCCTATAGCTAGGCTGTTTTATCTGCCTAGGGTTAGGGTTAGGGTTCAGCCTAGGGCTTGGAGTTTTTTAACCAGGAAGCCCTGAGTTCCAGGCTTACTGCATCTGCCAAAGGCATCCCAAAGGGAGTGGAAAAGTGCCACAACATGGTTGCTTTCACAGCTTTTCCATTAGGAAGAACCCTAATACCCGGCTGATTTACCTTCCTAGGGTTACTGTTAGGCTAAGGCCTAGGACTTTTAAAACCAGGAAGCCCTGGGCTCCAGGCACACTGCAGCTGCGAAAGGCATCCCAAGGGGAGCGCAGAAGTGACACAACTTGGCTGCCTCTGCTGCTATTCTCATGAGACCATCCCGAACCATAGGCTGATTATCCTTCCTAGGGTTAAGGTTTGAGTTACGCCTGGGGTAAGGGTTCTATTAACCAGAAAGCCCTGAGTTCCAAGAACACAGCAGCTGCGAAGGACTAGCCAAGAAGAGCGCAAAAGTACCACAACATGCCTGCCTCCACAGCTTTTTCCTTGGGGACATGCCTAATTCCTGGCTGATTTGCCTTTCTCGTCTTAGGGTTGGGGTTCGGCCTAGGGCTAGGATTTTTTTAACTAGGAAGCCCTGAGTTCCAGGCTTACTGCATCTGCCAAAGGAATCCCAAAGGGAGTGCAGAAGTGCCACAACATGGCTGCTTTCACGGCTTTTCCCTTAGGAAGAACCCTAATACGCGGCTGATTTACCTTCCTAGGGTTACTGTTAGGCTTAGGCCTAGGACTTTTAAAACCAGGAAGCCCTGGGCTCCAGGCACACTGCAGCTGCGAAAGGCATCCCAAGGGGAGCGCAAAAGTGACACAACTTGGCTGCCCATACTGCTATTCTCATGAGACCATCCTGAACCATAGGCTGATTTTCCTTCCTAGTGTTAAGGTTTGAGTTTCGCCTGGGGTAAGGGTTCTATTAACCAGAAAGACCTGAGTTCCAAGAACACAGCAGCTGCGAAGGACTACCCAAGAAGAGCGCAAAAGTACCACAACGTGCCTGCCTCCACAGCTTTTTCCTTGGGGACATGCCTAATTCCTGGCTGATTTGCCTTTCTCGTCTTAGGGTTGGGGTTCGGCCTAGGGCTAGGATTTTTTTAACTAGGAAGCCCTGAGTTCCAGGCTTACTGCATCTGCCAAAGGCACCCCAAAGGGTGTGCAAAAGTGCCACAACATGGCTGCTTTCACGGCTTTTCCCTTAGGAAGAACCCTAATACGCGGCTGATTTACCTTCCTAGGGTTACTGTTAGGCTTAGGCCTAGGACTTTTAAAACCAGGAAGCCCTGGGCTCCAGGCACATGCAGCTGCGAAAGGCATCCCAAGAGGGCCGCAGAAGTGACACAACTTGGCTGCCTCTGCTTCTATTCTCATGAGACCATCCTGAACCATAGGCTGATTTTCCTTCCTAGGGTTAAGGTTTGAGTTACGCCTAGGGTAAGGGTTCTATTAACCAGAAAGCCCTGATTTCCAAGAACACAGCAGCTGCGAAGGACTAGCCAAGAAGAGCGCAAAAGTACGACAACATGCCTGCCTCCACAGCTTTTTCCTTGGGGACATGCCTAATTCCTGGCTGATTTGCCTTTCTCGTCTTAGGGTTGGGGTTCGGCCTAGGGCTAGGATTTTTTTAACTAGGAAGCCCTGAGTTCCAGGCTTACTTCATCTGCCAAAGGAATCCCAAAGGGAGTGCAAAAGTGCCACAACATGGCTGCTTTCACGGCTTTTCCCTTAGGAAGAACCCTAATACCCGGCTGATTTACCTTCCTAAGGTTACTGTTAGGCTTAGGCCTAGGACTTTTAAAACCAGGAAGCCCTGGGCTCCAGGCACACTGCAGCTGCGAAAGGCATCCCAAGGGGAGCGCAAAAGTGACACAACTTGGCTGCCACCAGTGATATTTCCATGAGACCATCCCGAATCATAGGCTGATTTTCCTTCCTAGGGTTAAGGTTTGAGTTACGCCTAGGGTAAGGGTTCTATTAACATGAAAGCCCTGAGTTCCAAGAACACAGCAGCTGCGAAGGACTTCCCAAGAAGAGCGCAAAAGTACCACAACATGCCTGCCTCCACAGCTTTTTCCTTGGGGACATGCCTAATTCCTGGCTGATTTGCCTTTCTCGTCTTAGGGTTGGGGTTCGGCCTAGGGCTAGGATTTTTAAAATCAGGAAGCCCTGAGTTCCAGGCACACTGGAGCTGTGAAAGGCATCCAAAAGGGAGTGCAAAAGTGCCACATCATGGCTGCTTTCCCGGCTTTTTCCTTGGCAAGAAGCTTAACACCAGGCTGATTTCCCTTCCCAGGGTTACTGTTAGGCTTAGGCCTAGGGCTAGGATTTTTAAAACTAGGAAGCCCTTAGATCCAGGCACACTGCAGCTGTTCAAGGCATCCCAAGGGGAGTACAAAAGTGCAACAACATGGCAGCTTTCACAGCTTTTTCCTTGGCACCATCCCTATACCTAGGCTGTTTTATCTGCCTAGGGTTAGGGTTAGGGTTCAGCGTAGGGCTTGGAGTTTTTTAACCAGGAAGCCCTGAGTTCCAGGCTTACTGCATCTGCCAAAGGCATCCCAAAGGGTGTGCAAAAGTGCCACAACATGGCTGCTTTCACGGCTTTTCCCTTAGGAAGAACACTAATACCCGGCTGATTTACCTTCCTAGGGTTACTGTTAGGCTTAGGCCTAGGACTTTTAAAACCAGGAAGCCCTGGGCTCCAGGCACACTGCAGCTGCGAAAGGCATCCCAAGGGGAGCGCAAAAGTGACACAACTTGGCTGCCCATACTGCTATTCTCATGAGACCATCCTGAACCATAGGCTGATTTTCCTTCCTAGGGTTAAGGTTTGAGTTTCGCCTGGGGTAAGGGTTCTATTAACCAGAAAGACCTGAGTTCCAAGAACACAGCAGCTGCGAAGGACTACCCAAGAAGAGCGCAAAAGTACCACAACGTGCCTGCCTCCACAGCTTTTTCCTTGGGGACATGCCTAATTCCTGGCTGATTTGCCTTTCTCGTCTTAGGGTTGGGGTTCGGCCTAGGGCTAGGATTTTTTTAACTAGGAAGCCCTGAGTTCCAGGCTTACTGCATCTGCCAAAGGCACCCCAAAGGGTGTGCAAAAGTGCCACAACATGGCTGCTTTCACGGCTTTTCCCTTAGGAAGAACCCTAATACGCGGCTGATTTACCTTCCTAGGGTTACTGTTAGGCTTAGGCCTAGGACTTTTAAAACCAGGAAGCCCTGGGCTCCAGGCACATGCAGCTGCGAAAGGCATCCCAAGAGGGCCGCAGAAGTGACACAACTTGGCTGCCTCTGCTTCTATTCTCATGAGACCATCCTGAACCATAGGCTGATTTTCCTTCCTAGGGTTAAGGTTTGAGTTACGCCTAGGGTAAGGGTTCTATTAACCAGAAAGCCCTGATTTCCAAGAACACAGCAGCTGCGAAGGACTAGCCAAGAAGAGCGCAAAAGTACGACAACATGCCTGCCTCCACAGCTTTTTCCTTGGGGACATGCCTAATTCCTGGCTGATTTGCCTTTCTCGTCTTAGGGTTGGGGTTCGGCCTAGGGCTAGGATTTTTTTAACTAGGAAGCCCTGAGTTCCAGGCTTACTTCATCTGCCAAAGGAATCCCAAAGGGAGTGCAAAAGTGCCACAACATGGCTGCTTTCACGGCTTTTCCCTTAGGAAGAACCCTAATACCCGGCTGATTTACCTTCCTAAGGTTACTGTTAGGCTTAGGCCTAGGACTTTTAAAACCAGGAAGCCCTGGGCTCCAGGCACACTGCAGCTGCGAAAGGCATCCCAAGGGGAGCGCAAAAGTGACACAACTTGGCTGCCACCAGTGATATTTCCATGAGACCATCCCGAATCATAGGCTGATTTTCCTTCCTAGGGTTAAGGTTTGAGTTACGCCTAGGGTAAGGGTTCTATTAACATGAAAGCCCTGAGTTCCAAGAACACAGCAGCTGCGAAGGACTTCCCAAGAAGAGCGCAAAAGTACCACAACATGCCTGCCTCCACAGCTTTTTCCTTGGGGACATGCCTAATTCCTGGCTGATTTGCCTTTCTCGTCTTAGGGTTGGGGTTCGGCCTAGGGCTAGGATTTTTAAAATCAGGAAGCCCTGAGTTCCAGGCACACTGGAGCTGTGAAAGGCATCCAAAAGGGAGTGCAAAAGTGCCACATCATGGCTGCTTTCCCGGCTTTTTCCTTGGCAAGAAGCTTAACACCAGGCTGATTTCCCTTCCCAGGGTTACTGTTAGGCTTAGGCCTAGGGCTAGGATTTTTAAAACTAGGAAGCCCTTAGATCCAGGCACACTGCAGCTGTTCAAGGCATCCCAAGGGGAGTACAAAAGTGCAACAACATGGCAGCTTTCACAGCTTTTTCCTTGGCACCATCCCTATACCTAGGCTGTTTTATCTGCCTAGGGTTAGGGTTAGGGTTCAGCCTAGGGCTTGGAGTTTTTTAACCAGGAAGCCCTGAGTTCCAGGCTTACTGCATCTGCCAAAGGCATCCCAAAGGGTGTGCAAAAGTGCCACAACATGGCTGCTTTCACGGCTTTTCCCTTAGGAAGAACACTAATACCCGGCTGATTTACCTTCCTAGGGTTACTGTTAGGCTTAGGCCTAGGACTTTTAAAACCAGGAAGCCCTGGGCTCCAGGCACACTGCAGCTGCGAAAGGCATCCCAAGGGGAGCGCAAAAGTGACACAACTTGGCTGCCACCACTGATATTTCCATGAGACCATCCCGAACCATAGGCTGATTTTCCTTCCTAGGGTTAA
The DNA here is from genome assembly GCA_036010785.1 of Ammospiza maritima maritima. Lineage (NCBI taxonomy): Eukaryota > Metazoa > Chordata > Aves > Passeriformes > Passerellidae > Ammospiza > Ammospiza maritima. Next base: position 446,335 of record JAYKTQ010000489.1, read on the forward strand.
GGTTTGAGTTACGCCTGGGGTAAGGGTTCTATTTACCAGAAAGCCCTGAGTTCCAAGAACACAGCAGCTGCGAAGGACTAGCCAACAAGAGCGCAAAAGTACCACAACATGCCTGCCTCCACAGCTTTTTCCTTGGGGACATGCCTAATTCCTGGCTGATTTGCCTTTCTCGTCTTAGGGTTGGGGTTCGGCCTAGGGCTAGGATTTTTTTAACTAGGAAGCCCTGAGTTCCAGGCTTACTTCATCTGCGAAAAGCATCCCAAAGGGAGTGCAGAAGTGCCACAACATGGCTGCTTTCACAGCTTTTCCCTTAGGAAGAACCCTAATACGCCGCTGATTTACCTTCCTAGGGTTACTGTTAGGCTTAGGCCTAGGACTTTTAAAACCAGGAAGCCCTGGGCTCCAGGCACTCTGCAGCTGTTTAAGGAATCCCAAGAGGGCTGCAGAAGTGACACAACTTGGCTGCCTCTGCTGCTATTCTCAGGAGACCATCCCGAACCATAGGCTGATTTTCCTTTCTAGGGTTAAGATTTGAGTTACGCCTAGGGTAAGGGTTCTATTAACCAGAAAGCCCTGAGTTCCAAGAACACAGCAGCTGCGAAGGACTTCCCAAGAAGAGCGCAAAAGTACCACAACATGCCTGCCTCCACAGCTTTTTCCTTGGGGACATGCCTAATTCCTGGCTGATTTGCCTTTCTCGTCTTAGGGTTGGGGTTCGGCCTAGGGCTAGGATTTTTTTAACTAGGAAGCCCTGAGTTCCAGGCACACTGGTGCTGTGAAAGGCATCCAAAATGGAGTGCAAAAGTGCCACAACATGGTTGCTTTCACGGCTTTTTCCTTGGCAAGAAGCTTAACACCAGGCTGATTTCCCTTCCCAGGGTTACTGTTAGGCTTAGGCCTAGGGCTAGGATTTTTAAAACTAGGAAGCCCTTAGATCCAGGCACACTGCAGCTGTTCAAGGCATCCCAAGGGGAGTACAAAAGTGCAACAACATGGCAGCTTTCACAGCTTTTTCCTTGGTACCATCCCTATACCTAGGCTGTTTTATCTGCCTAGGGTTAGGGTTAGGGTTCAGCCTAGGGCTTGGAGTTTTTTAACCAGGAAGCCCTGAGTTCCAGGCTTACTGTATCTGCCAAAGGCATCCCAAAGGGAGTGCAAAAGTGCCACAACATGGCTGCTTTCACAGCTTTTCCCTTAGGAAGAACCCTAATACCCGGCTGATTTACCTTCCTAGGGTTACTGTTAGGATTAGGCCTAGGACTTTTAAAACCAGGAAGCCCTGGGCTCCAGGCACACTGCAGCTGTTAAAGGCATCCCAAGAGGGCCGCAGAAGTGACACAACTTGGCTACCTCTTCTTCTATTCTCATGAGAACATCCTGAACCATAGGTTGATTTTCCTTCCTAGGGTTAAGGTTTGAGTTTCGCCTAGGGTAAGAGTTCTATTAACCAGAAAGCCCTGAGTTCCAAGAACACAGCAGCTGCGAAGGACTAGCCAAGAAGAGCGCAAAAGTACCACAACATGCCTGCCTCCACAGCTTTTTCCTTGGGGACATCCCTAATTCCTGGCTGATTTGCCTTTCTCGTCTTAGGGTTGGGGTTCGGCCTAGGGCTAGGATTTTTTTAACTAGGAAGCCCTGAGTTCCAGGCTTACTTCATCTGCCAAAGGAATCCCAAAGGGAGTGCAAAAGTGCCACAACATGGCTGCTTTCACGGCTTTTCCCTTAGGAAGAACCCTAATACCCGGCTGATTTACCTTCCTAAGGTTACTGTTAGGCTTAGGCCTAGGACTTTTAAAACCAGGAAGCCCTGGGCTCCAGGCACACTGCAGCTGCGAAAGGCATCCCAAGGGGAGCGCAAAAGTGACACAACTTGGCTGCCACCAGTGATATTTCCATGAGACCATCCCGAATCATAGGCTGATTTTCCTTCCTAGGGTTAAGGTTTGAGTTACGCCTAGGGTAAGGGTTCTATTAACATGAAAGCCCTGAGTTCCAAGAACACAGCAGCTGCGAAGGACTTCCCAAGAAGAGCGCAAAAGTACCACAACATGCCTGCCTCCACAGCTTTTTCCTTGGGGACATGCCTAATTCCTGGCTGATTTGCCTTTCTCGTCTTAGGGTTGGGGTTCGGCCTAGGGCTAGGATTTTTAAAATCAGGAAGCCCTGAGTTCCAGGCACACTGGAGCTGTGAAAGGCATCCAAAAGGGAGTGCAAAAGTGCCACATCATGGCTGCTTTCCCGGCTTTTTCCTTGGCAAGAAGCTTAACACCAGGCTGATTTCCCTTCCCAGGGTTACTGTTAGGCTTAGGCCTAGGGCTAGGATTTTTAAAACTAGGAAGCCCTTAGATCCAGGCACACTGCAGCTGTTCAAGGCATCCCAAGGGGAGTACAAAAGTGCAACAACATGGCAGCTTTCACAGCTTTTTCCTTGGCACCATCCCTATACCTAGGCTGTTTTATCTGCCTAGGGTTAGGGTTAGGGTTCAGCCTAGGGCTTGGAGTTTTTTAACCAGGAAGCCCTGAGTTCCAGGCTTACTGCATCTGCCAAAGGCATCCCAAAGGGTGTGCAAAAGTGCCACAACATGGCTGCTTTCACGGCTTTTCCCTTAGGAAGAACACTAATACCCGGCTGATTTACCTTCCTAGGGTTACTGTTAGGCTTAGGCCTAGGACTTTTAAAACCAGGAAGCCCTGGGCTCCAGGCACACTGCAGCTGCGAAAGGCATCCCAAGGGGAGCGCAAAAGTGACACAACTTGGCTGCCACCACTGATATTTCCATGAGACCATCCCGAACCATAGGCTGATTTTCCTTCCTAGGGTTAAGGTTTGAGTTACGCCTGGGGTAAGGGTTCTATTTACCAGAAAGCCCTGAGTTCCAAGAACACAGCAGCTGCGAAGGACTAGCCAACAAGAGCGCAAAAGTACCACAACATGCCTGCCTCCACAGCTTTTTCCTTGGGGACATGCCTAATTCCTGGCTGATTTGCCTTTCTCGTCTTAGGGTTGGGGTTCGGCCTAGGGCTAGGATTTTTTTAACTAGGAAGCCCTGAGTTCCAGGCTTACTTCATCTGCGAAAAGCATCCCAAAGGGAGTGCAGAAGTGCCACAACATGGCTGCTTTCACAGCTTTTCCCTTAGGAAGAACCCTAATACGCCGCTGATTTACCTTCCTAGGGTTACTGTTAGGCTTAGGCCTAGGACTTTTAAAACCAGGAAGCCCTGGGCTCCAGGCACTCTGCAGCTGTTTAAGGAATCCCAAGAGGGCTGCAGAAGTGACACAACTTGGCTGCCTCTGCTGCTATTCTCAGGAGACCATCCCGAACCATAGGCTGATTTTCCTTTCTAGGGTTAAGATTTGAGTTACGCCTAGGGTAAGGGTTCTATTAACCAGAAAGCCCTGAGTTCCAAGAACACAGCAGCTGCGAAGGACTTCCCAAGAAGAGCGCAAAAGTACCACAACATGCCTGCCTCCACAGCTTTTTCCTTGGGGACATGCCTAATTCCTGGCTGATTTGCCTTTCTCGTCTTAGGGTTGGGGTTCGGCCTAGGGCTAGGATTTTTTTAACTAGGAAGCCCTGAGTTCCAGGCACACTGGTGCTGTGAAAGGCATCCAAAATGGAGTGCAAAAGTGCCACAACATGGTTGCTTTCACGGCTTTTTCCTTGGCAAGAAGCTTAACACCAGGCTGATTTCCCTTCCCAGGGTTACTGTTAGGCTTAGGCCTAGGGCTAGGATTTTTAAAACTAGGAAGCCCTTAGATCCAGGCACACTGCAGCTGTTCAAGGCATCCCAAGGGGAGTACAAAAGTGCAACAACATGGCAGCTTTCACAGCTTTTTCCTTGGTACCATCCCTATACCTAGGCTGTTTTATCTGCCTAGGGTTAGGGTTAGGGTTCAGCCTAGGGCTTGGAGTTTTTTAACCAGGAAGCCCTGAGTTCCAGGCTTACTGTATCTGCCGAAGGCATCCCAAAGGGAGTGCAAAAGTGCCACAACATGGCTGCTTTCACGGCTTTTCCCTTAGGAAGAACCCTAATACCCGGGTGATTTACCTTCCTAGGGTTACTGTTAGGATTAGGCCTAGGACTTTTAAAACCAGGAAGCCCTGGGCTCCAGGCACACTGCAGCTGTTAAAGGCATCCCAAGAGGGCCGCAGAAGTGACACAACTTGGCTACCTCTTCTTCTATTCTCATGAGAACATCCTGAACCATAGGTTGATTTTCCTTCCTAGGGTTAAGGTTTGAGTTTCGCCTAGGGTAAGAGTTCTATTAACCAGAAAGCCCTGAGTTCCAAGAACACAGCAGCTGCGAAGGACTAGCCAAGAAGAGCGCAAAAGTACCACAACATGCCTGCCTCCACAGCTTTTTCCTTGGGGACATCCCTAATTCCTGGCTGATTTGCCTTTCTCGTCTTAGGGTTGGGGTTCGGCCTAGGGCTAGGATTTTTTTAACTAGGAAGCCCTGAGTTCCAGGCTTACTTCATCTGCCAAAGGAATCCTAAAGGGAGTGCAAAAGTGACACAACATGGCTGCTTTCACGGCTTTTCCCTTAGGAAGAACCCTAATACCCGGCTGATTTACCTTCCTAAGGTTACTGTTAGGCTTAGGCCTAGGACTTTTAAAACCAGGAAGCCCTGGGCTCCAGGCACACTGCAGCTGCGAAAGGCATCCCAAGGGGAGCGCAAAAGTGACACAACTTGGCTGCCACCACTGATATTTCCATGAGACCATCCCGAACCACAGGCTGATTTTCCTTCCTAGGGTTAAGGTTTGAGTTACGCCTAGGGTAAGGGTTCTATTAACCAGAAAGCCCTGAGTTCCAAGAACACAGCAGCTGCGAAGGACTTCCCAAGAAGAGCGCAAAAGTACCACAACATGCCTGCCTCCACAGCTTTTTCCTTGGGGACATGCCTACTTCCTGGCTGATTTGCCTTTCTCGTCTTAGGGTTGGGGTTCGGCCTAGGGCTAGGATTTTTAAAATCAGGAAGCCCTGAGTTCCAGGCACACTGGAGCTGTGAATGGCATCCAAAAGGGAGTGCAAAAGTGCCACAACATGGTTGCTTTCACGTCTTTTTCCTTGGCAAGAAGCTTAACACCAGGCTGATTTCCCTTCCCAGGGTTACTGTTAGGCTTAGGCGTAGGGCTAGGATTTTTAAAACTAGGAAGCCCTTAGATCCAGGCACACTGCAGCTGTTCAAGGCATCCCAAGGGGAGTACAAAAGTGCAACAACATGGCAGCTTTCACAGCTTTTTCCTTGGCACCATCCCTATAGCTAGGCTGTTTTATCTGCCTAGGGTTAGGGTTAGGGTTCAGCCTAGGGCTTGGAGTTTTTTAACCAGGAAGCCCTGAGTTCCAGGCTTACTGCATCTGCCAAAGGCATCCCAAATGGAGTGGAAAAGTGCCACAACATGGCTGCTTTCACAGCTTTTCCATTAGGAAGAACCCTAATACCTGGCTGATTTACCTTCCTAGGGTTACTGTTAGGCTTAGGCCTAGGACTTTTAAAACCAGGAAGCCCTGGGCTCCAGGCACACTGCAGCTGTTAAAGGCATCCCAAGAGGGCCGCAGAAGTGACACAACTTGGCTGCCACCACTGATATTTCCATGAGACCATCCCGAACCATAGGCTGATTATCCTTCCTAGGGTTAAGGTTTGAGTTACGCCTGGGGTAAGGGTTCTATTAACCAGAAAGCCCTGAGTTCCAAGAACACAGCAGCTGCGAAGGACTAGCCAAGAAGAGCGCAAAAGTACCACAACATGCCTGCCTCCACAGCTTTTTCCTTGGGGACATGCCTAATTCCTGGCTGATTTGCCTTTCCCGTCTTAGGGTTGGGGTTCGGCCTAGGGCTAGGATTTTTTTAACTAGGAAGCCCTGAGTTCCAAGCTTACTGCATCTGCCAAAGGAATCCCAAAGGGAGTGCAGAAGTGCCACAACATGGCTGCTTTCACGGCTTTTCCCTTAGGAAGAGCCCTAATACGCGGCTGATTTACCTTCCTAGGGTTACTGTTAGGCTTAGGCCTAGGACTTTTAAAACCAGGAAGCTCTGGGCTCCAGGCACACTGCAGCTGCGAAAGGCATCCCAAAGGGAGCGCAAAAGTGACACAACTTGGCTGCCCATACTGCTATTCTCATGAGACCATCCTGAACCATAGGCTGATTTTCCTTCCTAGTGTTAAGGTTTGAGTTACGCCTGGGGTAAGGGTTCTATTAACCAGAAAGACCTGAGTTCCAAGAACACAGCAGCTGCAAAGGACTACCCAAGAAGAGCGCAAAAGTACCACAACGTGCCTGCCTCCACAGCTTTTTCCTTGGGGACATGCCTAATTCCTGGCTGATTTGCCTTTCTCGTCTTAGGGTTGGGGTTCGGCCTAGGGCTAGGATTTTTTTAACTAGGAAGCCCTGAGTTCCAGGCTTACTTCATCTGCCAAAGGCACCCCAAAGGGTGTGCAAAAGTGCCACAACATGGCTGCTTTCACGGCTTTTCCCTTAGGAAGAACCCTAATACCCAGCTGATTTACCTTCCTAGGGTTACTGTTAGGCTTAGGCCTAGGACTTTTAAAACCAGGAAGCCCTGGGCTCCAGGCACATGCAGCTGCGAAAGGCATCCCAAGAGGGCCGGAGAAGTGACGCAACTTGGCTGCCTCTGCTTCTATTCTCATGAGACCATCCTGAACCATAGGCTGATTTTCCTTCCTAGGGTTAAGGTTTGAGTTACGCCTAGGGTAAGGGTTCTATTAACCAGAAAGCCCTGAGTTCCAAGAACACAGCAGCTGCGAAGGACTAGCCAAGAAGAGCGCAAAAGTACGACAACATGCCTGCCTCCACAGCTTTTTCCTTGGGGACATGCCTAATTCCTGGCTGATTTGCCTTTCTCGTCTTAGGGTTGGGGTTTGGCCTAGGGCTAGGATTTTTTTAACTAGGAAGCCCTGAGTTCCAGGCTTACTTCATCTGCCAAAGGAATCCCAAAGGGAGTGCAAAAGTGCCACAACATGGCTGCTTTCACGGCTTTTCCCTTAGGAAGAACCCTAATACCCGGCTGATTTACCTTCCTAGGGTTACTGTTAGGCTTAGGCCTAGGACTTTTAAAACCAGGAAGCCCTGGGCTCCAGGCACTCTGCAGCTGTTTAAGGAATCCCAAGAGGGCTGCAGAAGTGACACAACTTGGCTGCCTCTGCTGCTATTCTCATGAGACCATCCCGAACCATAGGCTGATTTTCCTTTCTAGGGTTAAGATTTGAGTTACGCCTAGGGTAAGGGTTCTATTAACCAGAAAGCCCTGAGTTCCAAGAACACAGCAGCTGCGAAGGACTTCCCAAGAAGAGTGCAAAAGTACCACAACATGCCTGCCTCCACAGCTTTTTCCTTGGGGACATGCCTAATTCCTGGCTGATTTGCCTTTCTCGTCTTAGGGTTGGGGTTCGGCCTAGGGCTAGGATTTTTAAAATCAGGAAGCCCTGAGTTCCAGGCACACTGGTGCTGTGAAAGGCATCCAAAAGGGAGTGCAAAAGTGCCACAACATGGTTGCTTTCACGGCTTTTTCCTTGGCAAGAAGCTTAACACCAGGCTGATTTCCCTTCCCAGGGTTACTGTTAGGCTTAGGCCTAGGGCTAGGATTTTTAAAACTAGGAAGCCCTTAGATCCAGGCACACTGCAGCTGTTCAAGGCATCCCAAGGGGAGTACAAAAGTGCCACAACATGGCTGCTTTCACGGCTTTTCCCTTAGGAAGAACACTAATACCCGGCTGATTTACCTTCCTAGGGTTACTGTTAGGCTTAGGCCTAGGACTTTTAAAACCAGGAAGCCCTGGGCTCCAGGCACACTGCAGCAGCGAAAGGCATCCCAAGGGGAGCGCAAAAGTGACACAACTTGGCTGCCACCACTGATATTTCCATGAGACCATCCCGAATAATAGGCTGATTTTCCTTCCTAGGGTTAAGGTTTGAGTTACGCCTGGGGTAAGGGTTCTATTAACCAGAAAGCCCTGAGTTCCAAGAACACAGCAGCTGCGAAGGACTAGCCAAGAAGAGCGCAAAAGTACCACAACATGCCTGCCTCCACAGCTTTTTCCTTGGGGACATGCCTAATTCCTGGCTGATTTGCCTTTCTCGTCTTAGGGTTGGGGTTCGGCCTAGGGCTAGGATTTTTTTAACTAGGAAGCCCTGAGTTCCAGGCTTACTTCATCTGCGAAAAGCATCCCAAAGGGAGTGCAGAAGTGCCACAACATGGCTGCTTTCACGGCTTTTCCCTTAGGAAGAACCCTAATACGCGGCTGATTTACCTTCCTAGGGTTACTGTTAGGCTTAGGCCTAGGACTTTTAAAACCAGAAAGCCCTGGGCTCCAGGCACTCTGCAGCTGTTTAAGGAATCCCAAGAGGGCTGCAGAAGTGACACAACTTGGCTGCCTCTGCTGCTATTCTCATGAGACCATCCCGAACCATAGGCTGATTTTCCTTTCTAGGGTTAAGATTTGAGTTACGCCTAGGGTAAGGGTTCTATTAACCAGAAAGCCCTGAGTTCCAAGAACACAGCAGCTGCGAAGGACTTCCCAAGAAGAGTGCAAAAGTACCACAACATGCCTGCCTCCACAGCTTTTTCCTTGGGGACATGCTTAATTCCTGGCTGATTTGCCTTTCTCGTCTTAGGGTTGTGGTTCGGCCTAGGGCTAGGATTTTTAAAATCAGGAAGCCCTGAGTTCCAGGCACACTGGTGCTGTGAAAGGCATCCAAAAGGGAGTGCAAAAGTGCCACAACATGGTTGCTTTCACGGCTTTTTCCTTGGCAAGAAGCTTAACACCAGGCTGATTTCCCTTCCCAGGGTTACTGTTAGGCTTAGGCCTAGGGCTAGGATTTTTAAAACTAGGAAGCCCTTAGATCCAGGCACACTGCAGCTGTTCAAGGCATCCCAAGGGGAGTACAAAAGTGCAACAACATGGCAGCTTTCACAGCTTTTTCCTTGGTACCATCCCTATACCTAGGCTGTTTTATCTGCCTAGGGTTAGGGTTAGGGTTCAGCCTAGGGCTTGGAGTTTTTTAACCAGGAAGCCCTGAGTTCCAGGCTTACTGTATCTGCCAAAGGCATCCCAAAGGGAGTGCAAAAGTGCCACAACATGGCTGCTTTCACAGCTTTTCCCTTAGGAAGAACCCTAATACCCGGCTGATTTACCTTCCTAGGGTTACTGTTAGGATTAGGCCTAGGACTTTTAAAACCAGGAAGCCCTGGGCTCCAGGCACACTGCAGCTGTTAAAGGCATCCCAAGAGGGCCGCAGAAGTGACACAACTTGGCTACCTCTTCTTCTATTCTCATGAGAACATCCTGAACCATAGGTTGATTTTCCTTCCTAGGGTTAAGGTTTGAGTTTCGCCTAGGGTAAGAATTCTATTAACCAGAAAGCCCTGAGTTCCAAGAACACAGCAGCTGCGAAAGACTACCCAAGAAGAGCGCAAAAGTACCACAACATGCCTGCCTCCACAGCTTTTTCCTTGGGGACATGCCTAATTCCTGGCTGATTTGCCTTTCTCGTCTTAGGGTTGGGGTTCGGCCTAGGGCTAGGATTTTTTTAACTAGGAAGCCCTGAGTTCCAGGCTTACTTCATCTGCCAAAAGAATCCTAAAGGGAGTGCAAAAGTGACACAACATGGCTGCTTTCACGGCTTTTCCCTTAGGAAGAACCCTAATACGCGGCTGATTTACCTTCCTAGGGTTACTGTTAGGCTTAGGCCTAGGACTTTTAAAACCAGGAAGCCCTGGGCTCCAGGCACACTGCAGCTGCGAAAGGCATCCCAAGGGGAGCGCAAAAGTGACACAACTTGGCTGCCAGCACTGCTATTCTAATGAGACCATCCCGAACCACAGGCTGATTTTCCTTCCTAGGGTTAAGGTTTGAGTTACGCCTAGGGTAAGGGTTCTATTAACCAGAAAGCCCTGAGTTCCAAGAACACAGCAGCTGCGAAGGACTTCCCAAGAAGAGCGCAAAAGTACCACAACATGCCTGCCTCCACAGCTTTTTCCTTGGGGACATGCCTAATTCCTGGCTGATTTGCCTTTCTCGTCTTAGGGTTGGGGTTCGGCCTAGGGCTAGGATTTTTAAAATCAGGAAGCCCTGAGTTCCAGGCACACTGGAGCTGTGAATGGCATCCAAAAGGGAGTGCAAAAGTGCCACAACATGGTTGCTTTCACGGCTTTTTCCTTGGCAAGAAGCTTAACACCAGGCTGATTTCCCTTCCCAGGGTTACTGTTAGGCTTAGGCCTAGGGCTAGGATTTTTAAAACTAGGAAGCCCTTAGATCCAGGCACACTGCAGCTGTTCAAGGCATCCCAAGGGGAGTACAAAAGTGCAACAACATGGCAGCTTTCACAGCTTTTTCCTTGGCACCATCCCTATAGCTAGGCTGTTTTATCTGCCTAGGGTTAGGGTTAGGGTTCAGCCTAGGGCTTGGAGTTTTTTAACCAGGAAGCCCTGAGTTCCAGGCTTACTGTATCTGCCAAAGGCATCCCAAATGGAGTGGAAAAGTGCCACAACATGGCTGCTTTCACAGCTTTTCCATTAGGAAGAACCCTAATACCTGGCTGATTTACCTTCCTAGGGTTACTGTTAGGCTTAGGCCTAGGACTTTTAAAACCAGGAAGCCCTGGGCTCCAGGCACACTGCAGCTGTTAAAGGCATCCCAAGAGGGCCGCAGAAGTGACACAACTTGGCTGCCACCACTGATATTTCCATGAGACCATCCCGAACCATAGGCTGATTTTCCTTCCTAGGGTTAAAGTTTGAGTTACGCCTGGGGTAAGGGTTCTATTAACCAGAAAGACCTGAGTTCCAAGAACACAGCAGCTGCGAAGGACTACCCAAGAAGAGCGCAAAAGTACCACAACATGCCTGCCTCCACAGCTTTTTCTTTGGGGATATGCCTAATTCCTGGCTGATTTGCCTTTCTCGTCTTAGGGTTGGGGTTCGGCCTAGGGCTAGGATTTTTTTAACTAGGAAGCCCTGAGTTCCAGGCTTACTTCATCTGCAAAAAGCATCCCAAAGGGAGTGCAGAAGTGCCACAACATGGCTGCTTTCACGGCTTTTCCCTTAGGAAGAACCCTAATACCCGGCTGATTTACCTTCCTAGGTTTAGGCTTAGGCCTAGGACTTTTAAAACCAGGAAGCCCTGGGCTCCAGGGACATGCAGCTGCGAAAGGCATCCCAAGAGGGCCGCAGAAGTGACACAACTTGGCTGCCTCTGCTTCTATTCTCATGAGACCATCCTGAACCATAGGCTGATTTTCCTTCCTAGGGTTAAGGTTTGAGTTACGCCTAGGGTAAGAGTTCTATTAACCAGAAAGACCTGAGTTCCAAGAACACAGCAGCTGCGAAGGACTACCCAAGAAGAGCGCAAAAGTACCACAACGTGCCTGCCTCCACAGCTTTTTCCTTGGGGACATGCCTAATTCCTGGCTGATTTGCCTTTCTCGTCTTAGGGTTGGGGTTCGGCCTAGGGCTAGGATTTTTTTAACTAGGAAGCCCTGAGTTCCAGGCTTACTGCATCTGCCAAAGGCATCCCAAAGTGTGTGCAATAGTGCCACAACATGGTTGCTTTCACGGCTTTTCCCTTAGGAAGAACCCTAATACGCGGCTGATTTACCTTCCTAGGGTTACTGTTAGGCTTAGGCCTAGGACTTTTAAAACCAGGAAGCCCTGGGCTCCAGGCACACTGCAGCTGCGAAAGGCATCCCAAGGGGAGCGCAAAAGTGACACAACTTGGTTGCCTCTGCTGCTATTCTCATGAGACCATCCCGAACCATAGGCTGATTTTCCTTCCTAGGGTTAAAGTTTGAGTTACGCCTGGGGTAAGGGTTCTATTAACCAGAAAGCCCTGAGTTCCAAGAACACAGCAGCTGCGAAGGACTAGCCAAAAAGAGCGCAAAAGTACCACAACATGCCTGCCTCCACAGCTTTTTCCTTGGGGACATGCCTAATTCCTGGCTGATTTGCCTTTCTCGTCTTCGGGTTGGGGTTTGGCCTAGGGCTAGGATTTTTAAAATCAGGAAGCCGTGAGTTCCAGGCACACTGGAGCTGTGAAAGTCATCCCAAGAGGGCCGCAGAAGTGACACAACTTGGCTGCCTCTGCTGCTTTTCTCATGAGTCCATCCCGAACCATCGGCTGATTTTCCTTCCTAGGGTGAGGGTTAGACTTACGCATAGGGTTAGTGTTTTTTTAACCAGAAAGCCCTGAGTTCCAAGAACACAGCAGCTGCGAAGGACTACCCAAGAGGAGGGGAAAAGTACCACAACATGGTTGCTTTCACGGCTTTTTCCTTGGCAAGAAGCTTAACACCAGGCTGATTTCCCTTCCCAGGGTTACTGTTAGGCTTAGGCCTAGGGCTAGGATTTTTAAAACTAGGAAGCCCTTAGATCCAGGCACACTGCAGCTGTTCAAGGCATCCCAAGGGGAGTACAAAAGTGCAACAACATGGCAGCTTTCACAGCTTTTTCCTTGGCACCATCCCTATACCTAGGCTGTTTTATCTGCCTAGGGTTAGGGTTAGGGTTCAGCCTAGGGCTTGGAGTTTTTTAACCAGGAAGCCCTGAGTTCCAGGCTTACTGCATCTGCCAAAGGCATCCAAAAGGGAGTGCAAAAGTGCCACAACATGGCTGCTTTCACGGCTTTTCCCTTAGGAAGAACCCTAATACCCGGCTGATTTACCTTCCTAGGGTTACTGTTAGGCTTAGGCCTAGGACTTTTAAAACCAGGAAGCCCTGGGCTCCAGGCACACTGCAGCTGCGAAAGGCATCCCAAGGGGAGCGCAAAAGTGACACAACTTGGCTGCCACCACTGATATTTCCATGAGACCATCCAGAACCATAGGCTGATTTTCCTTCTTAGGGTTAAGGTTTGAGATACGCCTGGGGTAAGGGTTCTATTAACCAGAAAGCCCTGAGTTCCAAGAACACAGCAGCTGCGAAGGACTAGCCAAGAAGAGCGCAAAAGTACCACAACGTGCCTGCCTCCACAGCTTTTTCCTTGGGGACCTGCCTAATTCCTGGCTCATTTGCCTTTCTCGTCTTAGGGTTGGGGTTCGGCCTAGGGCTAGGATTTTTTTAACTAGGAAGCCCTGAGTTCCAGGCTTACTTCATCTGCAAAAAGCTTCCCAAAGGGAGTGCAGAAGTGCCACAACATGGCTGCTTTCACGGCTTTTCCCTTAGGAAGAACCCTAATAGCCGGCTGATTTACCTTCCTAGGGTTACTGTTAGGCTTAGGCCTAGGACTTTTAAAACCAGGAAGCCCTGGGCTCCAGGCACATGCAGCTGCGAAAGGCATCCCAAGAGGGCCGCAGAAGTGACACAACTTGGCTGCCTCTGCTTCTATTCTCATGAGACCATCCTGAACCATAGGCTGATTTTCCTTCCTAGGGTTAAGGTTTGAGTTACGCCTAGGGTAAGGGTTCTATTAACCAGAAAGCCCTGAGTTCCAAGAACACAGCAGCTGCGAAGGACTACCCAAGAAGAGCGCAAAAGTACCACAACGTGCCTGCCTCCACAGCTTTTTCCTTGGGGACATGCCTAATTCCTGGCTGATTTGCCTTTCTCGTCTTAGGGTTGGGGTTCGGCCTAGGGCTAGGATTTTTTTAACTAGGAAGCCCTGAGTTCCAGGCTTACTTCATCTGCCAAAGGCATCCCAAAGGGTGTGCAAAAGTGCCACAACATGGCTGCTTTCACGGCTTTTCCCTTAGGAAGAACCCTAATACCCGGCTGATTTACCTTCCTAGGGTTACTGTTAGGCTTAGGCCTAGGACTTTTAAAACCAGGAAGCCCTGGGCTCCAGGCACACTGCAGCTGCGAAAGGCATCCCAAGGGGAGCGCAAAAGTGACACAACTTGGCTGCCACCACTGATATTTCCATGAGACCATCCCGAACCATAGGCTGATTTTCCTTCCTAGGGTTAAGGTTTGAGTTACGCCTAGGGTAAGGGTTCTATTAACCAGAAAGCCCTGAGTTCCAAGAACACAGCAGCTGCGAAGGACTAGCCAAGAAGAGCGCAAAAGTACCACAACATGCCTGCCTCCACAGTTTTTCCTTGGGGACATGCCTAATCCCTGGCTGATTTGCCTTTCTCGTCTTAGGGTTGGGGTTCGGCCTAGGGCTAGGATTTTTTTAACTAGGAAGCCCTGAGTTCCAGGCTTACTTCATCTGCAAAAAGCTTCCCAAAGGGAGTGCAGAAGTGCCACAACATGGCTGCTTTCACGGCTTTTCCCTTAGGAAGAACCCTAATACGCGGCTGATTTACCTTCCTAGGGTTACTGTTAGGCTTAGGCCTAGGACTTTTAAAACCAGGAAGCCCTGGGCTCCAGGCACACTGCAGCTGCGAAAGGCATCCCAAGGGGAGCGCAAAAGTGACACAACTTGGCTGCCACCACTGCTATTCTAATGAGACCATCCCGAACCATAGGCTGATTTTCCTTCCTAGGGTTAAGGTTTGAGTTACGCCTGGGGCAAGGGTTCTATTAACATGAAAGCCCTGAGTTCCAAGAACACAGCAGCTGCGAAGGACTACCCAAGAAGAGCGCAAAAGCACTACAACATGCCTGCCTCCACAGCTTTTTCCTTGGGGACATGCCTAATTCCTGGCTGATTTGCCTTTCTCGTCTTAGGGTTGGGGTTCGGCCTAGGGCTAGGATTTTTAAAATCAGGAAGCCCTGAGTTCCAGGCACACTGGAGCTGTGAAAGGCATCCAAAAGGGAGTGCAAAAGTGCCACAACATGGTTGCTTTCACGGCTTTTTCCTTGGCAAGAAGCTTAACACCAGGCTGATTTCCCTTCCCAGGGTTACTGTTAGGCTTAGGCCTAGGGCTAGGATTTTTAAAACTAGGAAGCCCTTAGATCCAGGCACACTGCAGCTGTTCAAGGCATCCCAAGGGGAGTACAAAAGTGCAACAACATGGCAGCTTTCACAGCTTTTTCCTTGGCACCATCCCTATAGCTAAGCTGTTTTATCTTCCTAGGGTTAGGGTTAGGGTTCAGCCTAGGGCTAGGAGTTTTTAACCAGGAAGCCCTGAGTTCCAGGCTTACTGCATCTGCCAAAGGCATCCCAATGGTAGTGGAACAGTGCCACAACATGGCTGCTTTTACAGCTTTTCCATTAGGAAGAACCCTAATACCCGGCTGATTTACCTTCCTAGGGTTACTGTTAGGCTTAGGCCTAGGACTTTTAAAACCAGGAAGCCCTGGGCTCCAGGCACACTGCAGCTGCGAAAGGCATCCCAAGGGGAGCGCAAAAGTGACACAACTTGGCTGCCACCACTGATATTTCCATGAGACCATTCCGAACCATAGGCTGATTTTCCTTCCTAGGGTTAAGGTTTGAGTTACGCCTAGGGTAAGGGTTCTATTAACCAGAAAGCCCTGAGTTCCAAGAACACAGCAGCTGCGAAGGACTACCCAAGAAGAGCGCAAAAGTACCACAACATGCCTGCCTCCACAGCTTTTTCCTTGGGGACATGCCTAATTCCTGGCTGATTTGCCTTTCTCGTCTTAGGGCTGGGGTTCGGCCTAGGGCTAGGATTTTTTTAACTAGGAAGCCCTGAGTTCCAGGCTTACTGCATCTGCCAAAGGCATCCCAAAGGGAGTGCAGAAGTGCCACAACATGGCTGCTTTCACGGCTTTTCCCTTAGGAAGAACCCTAATACCCGGCTGATTTACCTTCCCAGGGTTACTGTTAGGCTTAGGCCTAGGACTTTTAAAACCAGGAAGCCCTGGGCTCCAGGCACATGCAGCTGCGAAAGGCATCCCAAGAGGGCCGCAGAAGTGACACAACTTGGCTGCCTCTGCTGCTATTCTCATGAGACCATCCTGAACCATAGGCTGATTTTCCTTCCTAGGGTTAAGGTTTGAGTTTCGCCTAGGGTAAACGTTCTATTAACCAGAAAGCCCTGAGTTCTAAGAACACAGCAGCTGCGAAGGACTACCCAAGAAGAGCGCAAAAGTACCACAACGTGCCTGCCTCCACAGCTTTTTCCTTGGGGACATGCCTAATTCCTGGCTGATTTGCCTTTCTCGTCTTAGGGTTGGGGTTCGGCCTAGGGCTAGGATATTTTTAACTAGGAAGCCCTGAGTTCCAGGCTTACTTCATCTGCAAAAAGCATCCCAAAGGGAGTGCATAAGTGCCACAACATGGCTGCTTTCACGGCTTTTCCCTTAGGAAGAACCCTAATACGCGGCTGATTTACCTTCCTAGGGTTACTGTTAGGCTTAGGCCTAGGACTTTTAAAACCAGGAAGCCCTGGGCTCCAGGCACACTGCAGCTGCGAAAGGCATCCCAAGGGGAGCGCAAAAGTGACACAACTTGGCTGCCAGCACTGCTATTCTAATGAGACCATCCCGAACCATAGGCTGATTTTCCTTCCTAGGGTTAAAGTTTGAGTTACGCCTGGGGTAAGGGTTCTATTAACCAGAAAGCCCTGAGTTCCAAGAACACAGCAGCTGCGAAGGACTAGCCAAGAAGAGCGCAAAAGTACCACAACATGCCTGCCTCCACAGCTTTTTCCTTGAGGACATGCCTAATTCCTGGCTGATTTGCCTTTCCCGTCTTAGGGTTGGGGTTCGGCCTAGGGCTAGGATTTTTTTAACTAGGAAGCCCTGAGTTCCAGGCTTACTTCATCTGCCAAAGGAATCCCAAAGGGAGTGCAAAAGTGCCACAACATGGCTGCTTTCACGGCTTTTCCCTTAGGAAGAACCCTAACACCCGGCTGATTTACCTTCCTAAGGTTACTGTTAGGCTTAGGCCTAGGACTTTTAAAACCAGGAAGCCCTGGGCTCCAGGCACACTGCAGCTGCGAAAGGCATCCCAAGGGGAGCACAAAAGTTACAGAACTTGGCTGCCACCACTGATATTTCCATGAGACCATCCCGAACCATAGGCTGATTTTCCTTCCTAGGGTTAAGGTTTGAGTTACGCCTAGGGCAAGGGTTCTATTAACATGAAAGCCCTGAGTTCCAAGAACACAGCAGCTGCGAAGGACTACCCAAGAAGAGCGCAAAAGTACCACAACATGCCTGCCTCCACAGCTTTTTCCTTGGGGACATGCCTAATTCCTGGCTGATTTGCCTTTCTCGTCTTAGGGTTGGGGTTCGGCCTAGGGCTAGGATTTTTAAAATCAGGAAGCCCTGAGTTCCAGGCACACTGGAGCTGTGAAAGGCATCCAAAAGGGAGTGCAAAAGTGCCACAACATGGCTGCTTTCACGGCTTTTTCCTTGGCAAGAAGCCTAACACCAGGCTGATTTCCCTTCCCAGGGTTACTGTTAGGCTTAGGCCTAGGGCTAGGATTTTTAAAACTAGGAAGCCCTTAGATCCAGGCACACTGCAGCTGTTCAAGGCATCCCAAGGGGAGTACAAAAGTGCAACAACATGGCAGCTTTCACAGATTTTTCCTTGGCACCATCCCTATAGCTAGGCTGTTTTATCTGCCTAGGGTTAGGGTTAGGGTTCAGCCTAGGGCTTGGAGTTTTTTAACCAGGAAGCCCTGAGTTCCAGGCTTACTGCATCTGCCAAAGGCATCCCAAAGGTGGTGGAAAAGTGCCACAACATGGCTGCTTTCACAGCTTTTCCATTAGGAAGAACCCTAATACCCGGCTGATTTACCTTCCTAGGGTTACTGTTAGGCTTAGGCCTAGGACTTTTAAAACCAGGAAGCCCTGGGCTCCAGGCACACTGCAGCTGCGAAAGGCATCCCAAGGGGAGCGCAAAAGTGACACAACTTGGCTGCCACCACTGATATTTCCATGAGACCATTCCGAACCATAGGCTGATTTTCCTTCCTAGGATTAAGGTTTGAGTTACGCCTAGGGTAAGGGTTCTATTAACCAGAAAGCCCTGAGTTCCAAGAACACAGCAGCTGTGAAGGACTACCCAAGAAGAGCGCAAAAGTACCACAACGTGCCTGCCTCCACAGCTTTTTCCTTGGGGACATGCCTAATTCCTGGCTGATTTGCCTTTCTCGTCCTAGGGCTGGGGTTCGGCCTAGGGCTAGGATTTTTTTAACTAGGAAGCCCTGAGTTCCAGGCTTACTGCATCTGCCAAAGGCATCCCAAAGGGAGTGCAGAAGTGCCACAACATGGCTGCTTTCACGGCTTTTCCCTTAGGAAGAACCCTAATACCCGGCTGATTTACCTTCCTAGGGTTACTGTTAGGCTTAGGCCTAGGACTTTTAAAACCAGGAAGCCCTGGGCTCCAGGCACACTGCAGCTGCGAAAGGCATCCCAAGGGGAGCGCAAAAGTGACACAACTTGGCTGCCACCACTGATATTTCCATGAGACCATCCCGAACCATAGGCTGATTTTCCTTCCTAGGGTTAAAGTTTGAGTTACGCCTGGGGTAAGGGTTCTATTAACCAGAAAGACCTGAGTTCCAAGAACACAGCAGCTGCGAAGGACTACCCAAGAAGAGCGCAAAAGTACCACAACGTGCCTGCCTCCACAGCTTTTTCCTTGGGGACATGCCTAATTCCTGGCTGATTTGCCTTTCTCGTCTTAGGGTTGGGGTTCGGCCTAGGGCTAGGATATTTTTAACTAGGAAGCCCTGAGTTCCAGGCTTACTTCATCTGCCAAAGGCATCCCAAAGGGTGTGCAAAAGTGCCACAACATGGCTGCTTTCACGGCTTTTCCCTTAGGAAGTACCCTAATACCCGGCTGATTTACCTTCCTAGGGTTACTGTTAGGCTTAGGCCTAGGACTTTTAAAACCAGGAAGCCCTGGGCTCCAGGCACACTGCAGCTGCGAAAGGCATCCCAAGGGGAGCGCAAAAGTGACACAACTTCGCTGCCACCACTGATATTTCCATGAGACCATCCCGAACCATAGGCTGATTTTCCTTCCTAGGGTTAAGGTTTGAGTTACGCCTAGGGTAAGGGTTCTATTAACCAGAAAGCCCTGAGTTCCAAGAACACAGCAGCTGCGAAGGACTAGCCAAGAAGAGTGCAAAAGTACCACAACATGCCTGCCTCCACAGCTTTTTCCTTGGGGACATGCCTAATTCCTGGCTGATTTGCCTTTCTCGTCTTAGGGTTGGGGTTCGGCCTAGGGCTAGGATTTTTTTAACTAGGAAGCCCTGAGTTCCAGGCTTACTTCATCTGCAAAAAGCATCCCAAAGGGAGTGCATAAGTGCCACAACATGGCTGCTTTCACGGCTTTTCCCTTAGGAAGAACCCTAATACGCGGCTGATTTACCTTCCTAGGGTTACTGTTAGGCTTAGGCATAGGACTTTTAAAACCAGGAAGCCCTGGGCTCCAGGCACACTGCAGCTGCGAAAGGCATCCCAAGGGGAGCGCAAAAGTGACACAACTTGGCTGCCAGCACTACTATTCTAATGAGACCATCCCGAACCATAGGCTGATTTTCCTTCCTAGGGTTAAGGTTTGAGTTACGCCTAGGGCAAGGGTTCTATTAACATGAAAGCCCTGAGTTCCAAGAACACAGCAGCTGCGAAGGACTACCCAAGAAGAGCGCAAAAGTACCACAACATGCCTGCCTCCACAGCTTTTTCCTTGGGGACATGCCTAATTCCTGGCTGATTTGCCTTTCTCGTCTTAGGGTTGGGGTTCGGCCTAGGGCTAGGATTTTTAAAATCAGGAAGCCCTGAGTTCCAGGCACACTGGAGCTGTGAAAGGCATCCAAAAGGGAGTGCAAAAGTGCCACAACATGGCTGCTTTCACGGCTTTTTCCTTGGCAAGAAGCTTAACACCAGGCTGATTTCCCTTCCCAGGGTTACTGTTAGGCTTAGGCCTAGGGCTAGGATTTTTAAAACTAGGAAGCCCTTAGATCCAGGCACACTGCAGCTGTTCAAGGCATCCCAAGGGGAGTACAAAAGTGCAACAACATGGCAGCTTTCACAGATTTTTCCTTGGCACCATCCCTATAGCTAGGCTGTTTTATCTGCCTAGGGTTAGGGTTAGGGTTCAGCCTAGGGCTTGGAGTTTTTTAACCAGGAAGCCCTGAGTTCCAGGCTTACTGCATCTGCCAAAGGCATCCCAAAGGTGGTGGAAAAGTGCCACAACATGGCTGCTTTCACAGCTTTTCCATTAGGAAGAACCCTAATACCCGGCTGATTTACCTTCCTAGGGTTACTGTTAGGCTTAGGCCTAGGACTTTTAAAACCAGGAAGCCCTGGGCTCCAGGCACACTGCAGCTGCGAAAGGCATCCCAAGGGGAGCGCAAAAGTGACACAACTTGGCTGCCACCACTGATATTTCCATGAGACCATTCCGAACCATAGGCTGATTTTCCTTCCTAGGATTAAGGTTTGAGTTACGCCTAGGGTAAGGGTTCTATTAACCAGAAAGCCCTGAGTTCCAAGAACACAGCAGCTGTGAAGGACTACCCAAGAAGAGCGCAAAAGTACCACAACGTGCCTGCCTCCACAGCTTTTTCCTTGGGGACATGCCTAATTCCTGGCTGATTTGCCTTTCTCGTCCTAGGGCTGGGGTTCGGCCTAGGGCTAGGATTTTTTTAACTAGGAAGCCCTGAGTTCCAGGCTTACTGCATCTGCCAAAGGCATCCCAAAGGGAGTGCAGAAGTGCCACAACATGGCTGCTTTCACGGCTTTTCCCTTAGGAAGAACCCTAATACCCGGCTGATTTACCTTCCTAGGGTTACTGTTAGGCTTAGGCCTAGGACTTTTAAAACCAGGAAGCCCTGGGCTCCAGGCACACTGCAGCTGCGAAAGGCATCCCAAGGGGAGCGCAAAAGTGACACAACTTGGCTGCCACCACTGATATTTCCATGAGACCATCCCGAACCATAGGCTGATTTTCCTTCCTAGGGTTAAAGTTTGAGTTACGCCTGGGGTAAGGGTTCTATTAACCAGAAAGACCTGAGTTCCAAGAACACAGCAGCTGCGAAGGACTACCCAAGAAGAGCGCAAAAGTACCACAACGTGCCTGCCTCCACAGCTTTTTCCTTGGGGACATGCCTAATTCCTGGCTGATTTGCCTTTCTCGTCTTAGGGTTGGGGTTCGGCCTAGGGCTAGGATATTTTTAACTAGGAAGCCCTGAGTTCCAGGCTTACTTCATCTGCCAAAGGCATCCCAAAGGGTGTGCAAAAGTGCCACAACATGGCTGCTTTCACGGCTTTTCCCTTAGGAAGTACCCTAATACCCGGCTGATTTACCTTCCTAGGGTTACTGTTAGGCTTAGGCCTAGGACTTTTAAAACCAGGAAGCCCTGGGCTCCAGGCACACTGCAGCTGCGAAAGGCATCCCAAGGGGAGCGCAAAAGTGACACAACTTCGCTGCCACCACTGATATTTCCATGAGACCATCCCGAACCATAGGCTGATTTTCCTTCCTAGGGTTAAGGTTTGAGTTACGCCTAGGGTAAGGGTTCTATTAACCAGAAAGCCCTGAGTTCCAAGAACACAGCAGCTGCGAAGGACTAGCCAAGAAGAGTGCAAAAGTACCACAACATGCCTGCCTCCACAGCTTTTTCCTTGGGGACATGCCTAATTCCTGGCTGATTTGCCTTTCTCGTCTTAGGGTTGGGGTTCGGCCTAGGGCTAGGATTTTTTTAACTAGGAAGCCCTGAGTTCCAGGCTTACTTCATCTGCAAAAAGCATCCCAAAGGGAGTGCATAAGTGCCACAACATGGCTGCTTTCACGGCTTTTCCCTTAGGAAGAACCCTAATACGCGGCTGATTTACCTTCCTAGGGTTACTGTTAGGCTTAGGCATAGGACTTTTAAAACCAGGAAGCCCTGGGCTCCAGGCACACTGCAGCTGCGAAAGGCATCCCAAGGGGAGCGCAAAAGTGACACAACTTGGCTGCCAGCACTACTATTCTAATGAGACTATCCCGAACCATAGGCTGATTTTCCTTCCTAGGGTTAAGGTTTGAGTTACGCCTGGGGTAAGGGTTGTATTAACCAGAAAGCCCTGAGTTCCAAGAACACAGCAGCTGCGAAGGACTAGCCAAGAAGAGCGCAAAAGTACCACAACATGCCTGCCTCCACAGCTTTTTCCTTGGGGACATGCCTAATTCCTGGCTGATTTGCCTTTCTCGTCTTAGGGTTGGGGTTCGGCCTAGGGCTAGGATTTTTTTAACTAGGAAGCCCTGAGTTCCAGGCTTACTTCATCTGCCAAAGGAATCCCAAAGGGAGTGCAAAAGTGCCACAACATGGCTGCTTTCACGGCTTTTCCCTTAGGAAGAACCCTAATACGCGGCTGATTTACCTTCCTAGGGTTACTGTTAGGCTTAGGCCTAGGACTTTTAAAACCAGGAAGCCCTGGGCTCCAGGCACACTGCAGCTGCGAAAGGCATCCCAAGGGGAGCGCAAAAGTGACACAACTTGGCTGCCAGCACTGCTATTCTAATGAGACCATCCCGAACCATAGGCTGATTTTCCTTCCTAGGGTTAAGGTTTGAGTTACGCCTGGGGTAAGGGTTCTATTAACCAGAAAGCCCTGAGTTCCAAGAACACAGCAGCTGCGAAGGACTAGCCAAGAAGAGCGCAAAAGTACCACAACATGCCTGCCTCCACAGCTTTTTCCTTGGGGACATGCCTAATTCCTGGCTGATTTGCCTTTCCCGTCTTAGGGTTGGGGTTCGGCCTAGGGCTAGGATTTTTTTAACTAGGAAGCCCTGAGTTCCAGGCTTACTTCATCTGCCAAAGGAATCCCAAAGGGAGTGCAAAAGTGCCACAACATGGCTGCTTTCACGGCTTTTCCCTTAGGAAGAACCCTAACACCCGGCTGATTTACCTTCCTAAGGTTACTGTTAGGCTTAGGCCTAGGACTTTTAAAACCAGGAAGCCCTGGGCTCCAGGCACACTGCAGCTGCGAAAGGCATCCCAAGGGGAGCACAAAAGTTACAGAACTTGGCTGCCACCACTGATATTTCCATGAGACCATCCCGAACCATAGGCTGATTTTCCTTCCTAGGGTTAAGGTTTGAGTTACGCCTAGGGCAAGGGTTCTATTAACATGAAAGCCCTGAGTTCCAAGAACACAGCAGCTGCGAAGGACTACCCAAGAAGAGCGCAAAAGTACCACAACATGCCTGCCTCCACAGCTTTTTCCTTGGGGACATGCCTAATTCCTGGCTGATTTGCCTTTCTCGTCTTAGGGTTGGGGTTCGGCCTAGGGCTAGGATTTTTAAAATCAGGAAGCCCTGAGTTCCAGGCACACTGGAGCTGTGAAAGGCATCCAAAAGGGAGTGCAAAAGTGCCACAACATGGCTGCTTTCACGGCTTTTTCCTTGGCAAGAAGCTTAACACCAGGCTGATTTCCCTTCCCAGGGTTACTGTTAGGCTTAGGCCTAGGGCTAGGATTTTTAAAACTAGGAAGCCCTTAGATCCAGGCACACTGCAGCTGTTCAAGGCATCCCAAGGGGAGTACAAAAGTGCAACAACATGGCAGCTTTCACAGATTTTTCCTTGGCACCATCCCTATAGCTAGGCTGTTTTATCTGCCTAGGGTTAGGGTTAGGGTTCAGCCTAGGGCTTGGAGTTTTTTAACCAGGAAGCCCTGAGTTCCAGGCTTACTGCATCTGCCAAAGGCATCCCAAAGGTGGTGGAAAAGTGCCACAACATGGCTGCTTTCACAGCTTTTCCATTAGGAAGAACCCTAATACCCGGCTGATTTACCTTCCTAGGGTTACTGTTAGGCTTAGGCCTAGGACTTTTAAAACCAGGAAGCCCTGGGCTCCAGGCACACTGCAGCTGCGAAAGGCATCCCAAGGGGAGCGCAAAAGTGACACAACTTGGCTGCCACCACTGATATTTCCATGAGACCATTCCGAACCATAGGCTGATTTTCCTTCCTAGGATTAAGGTTTGAGTTACGCCTAGGGTAAGGGTTCTATTAACCAGAAAGCCCTGCGTTCCAAGAACACAGCAGCTGTGAAGGACTACCCAAGAAGAGCGCAAAAGTACCACAACGTGCCTGCCTCCACAGCTTTTTCCTTGGGGACATGCCTAATTCCTGGCTGATTTGCCTTTCTCGTCCTAGGGCTGGGGTTCGGCCTAGGGCTAGGATTTTTTTAACTAGGAAGCCCTGAGTTCCAGGCTTACTGCATCTGCCAAAGGCATCCCAAAGGGAGTGCAGAAGTGCCACAACATGGCTGCTTTCACGGCTTTTCCCTTAGGAAGAACCCTAATACCCGGCTGATTTACCTTCCTAGGGTTACTGTTAGGCTTAGGCCTAGGACTTTTAAAACCAGGAAGCCCTGGGCTCCAGGCACACTGCAGCTGCGAAAGGCATCCCAAGGGGAGCGCAAAAGTGACACAACTTGGCTGCCACCACTGATATTTCCATGAGACCATCCCGAACCATAGGCTGATTTTCCTTCCTAGGGTTAAAGTTTGAGTTACGCCTGGGGTAAGGGTTCTATTAACCAGAAAGACCTGAGTTCCAAGAACACAGCAGCTGCGAAGGACTACCCAAGAAGAGCGCAAAAGTACCACAACGTGCCTGCCTCCACAGCTTTTTCCTTGGGGACATGCCTAATTCCTGGCTGATTTGCCTTTCTCGTCTTAGGGTTGGGGTTCGGCCTAGGGCTAGGATATTTTTAACTAGGAAGCCCTGAGTTCCAGGCTTACTTCATCTGCCAAAGGCATCCCAAAGGGTGTGCAAAAGTGCCACAACATGGCTGCTTTCACGGCTTTTCCCTTAGGAAGAACCCTAATACCCGGCTGATTTACCTTCCTAGGGTTACTGTTAGGCTTAGGCCTAGGACTTTTAAAACCAGGAAGCCCTGGGCTCCAGGCACACTGCAGCTGCGAAAGGCATCCCAAGGGGAGCGCAAAAGTGACACAACTTGGCTGCCAGCACTACTATTCTAATGAGACTATCCCGAACCATAGGCTGATTTTCCTTCCTAGGGTTAAGGTTTGAGTTACGCCTGGGGTAAGGGTTGTATTAACCAGAAAGCCCTGAGTTCCAAGAACACAGCAGCTGCGAAGGACTAGCCAAGAAGAGCGCAAAAGTACCACAACATGCCTGCCTCCACAGCTTTTTCCTTGGGGACATGCCTAATTCCTGGCTGATTTGCCTTTCTCGTCTTAGGGTTGGGGTTCGGCCTAGGGCTAGGATTTTTTTAACTAGGAAGCCCTGAGTTCCAGGCTTACTTCATCTGCCAAAGGAATCCCAAAGGGAGTGCAAAAGTGCCACAACATGGCTGCTTTCACGGCTTTTCCCTTAGGAAGAACCCTAATACGCGGCTGATTTACCTTCCTAAGGTTACTGTTAGGCTTAGGCCTAGGACTTTTAAAACCAGGAAGCCCTGGGCTCCAGGCACACTGCAGCTGCGAAAGGCATCCCAAGGGGAGCACAAAAGTTACAGAACTTGGCTGCCACCACTGATATTTCCATGAGACCATCCCGAACCATAGGCTGATTTTCCTTCCTAGGGTTAAGGTTTGAGTTACGCCTAGGGCAAGGGTTCTATTAACATGAAAGCCCTGAGTTCCAAGAACACAGCAGCTGCGAAGGACTACCCAAGAAGAGCGCAAAAGTACCACAACATGCCTGCCTCCACAGCTTTTTCCTTGGGGACATGCCTAATTCCTGGCTGATTTGCCTTTCTCGTCTTAGGGTTGGGGTTCGGCCTAGGGCTAGGATTTTTAAAATCAGGAAGCCCTGAGTTCCAGGCACACTGGAGCTGTGAAAGGCATCCAAAAGGGAGTGCAAAAGTGCCACAACATGGCTGCTTTCACGGCTTTTTCCTTGGCAAGAAGCTTAACACCAGGCTGATTTCCCTTCCCAGGGTTACTGTTAGGCTTAGGCCTAGGGCTAGGATTTTTAAAACTAGGAAGCCCTTAGATCCAGGCACACTGCAGCTGTTCAAGGCATCCCAAGGGGAGTACAAAAGTGCAACAACATGGCAGCTTTCACAGATTTTTCCTTGGCACCATCCCTATAGCTAGGCTGTTTTATCTGCCTAGGGTTAGGGTTAGGGTTCAGCCTAGGGCTTGGAGTTTTTTAACCAGGAAGCCCTGAGTTCCAGGCTTACTGCATCTGCCAAAGGCATCCCAAAGGTGGTGGAAAAGTGCCACAACATGGCTGCTTTCACAGCTTTTCCATTAGGAAGAACCCTAATACCCGGCTGATTTACCTTCCTAGGGTTACTGTTAGGCTTAGGCCTAGGACTTTTAAAACCAGGAAGCCCTGGGCTCCAGGCACACTGCAGCTGCGAAAGGCATCCCAAGGGGAGCGCAAAAGTGACACAACTTGGCTGCCACCACTGATATTTCCATGAGACCATTCCGAACCATAGGCTGATTTTCCTTCCTAGGATTAAGGTTTGAGTTACGCCTAGGGTAAGGGTTCTATTAACCAGAAAGCCCTGAGTTCCAAGAACACAGCAGCTGTGAAGGACTACCCAAGAAGAGCGCAAAAGTACCACAACGTGCCTGCCTCCACAGCTTTTTCCTTGGGGACATGCCTAATTCCTGGCTGATTTGCCTTTCTCGTCCTAGGGCTGGGGTTCGGCCTAGGGCTAGGATTTTTTTTACTAGGAAGCCCTGAGTTCCAGGCTTACTGCATCTGCCAAAGGCATCCCAAAGGGAGTGCAGAAGTGCCACAACATGGCTGCTTTCACGGCTTTTCCCTTAGGAAGAACCCTAATACCCGGCTGATTTACCTTCCTAGGGTTACTGTTAGGCTTAGGCCTAGGACTTTTAAAACCAGGAAGCCCTGGGCTCCAGGCACACTGCAGCTGCGAAAGGCATCCCAAGGGGAGCGCAAAAGTGACACAACTTGGCTGCCACCACTGATATTTCCATGAAACCATCCCGAACCATAGGCTGATTTACCTTCCTAGGGTTAAAGTTTGAGTTACGCCTGGGGTAAGGGTTCTATTAACCAGAAAGACCTGAGTTCCAAGAACACAGCAGCTGCGAAGGACTACCCAAGAAGAGCGCAAAAGTACCACAACGTGCCTGCCTCCACAGCTTTTTCCTTGGGGACATGCCTAATTCCTGGCTGATTTGCCTTTCTCGTCTTAGGGTTGGGGTTCGGCCTAGGGCTAGGATATTTTTAACTAGGAAGCCCTGAGTTCCAGGCTTACTTCATCTGCCAAAGGCATCCCAAAGGGTGTGCAAAAGTGCCACAACATGGCTGCTTTCACGGCTTTTCCCTTAGGAAGAACCCTAATACCCGGCTGATTTACCTTCCTAGGGTTACTGTTAGGCTTAGGCCTAGGACTTTTAAAACCAGGAAGCCCTGGGCTCCAGGCACACTGCAGCTGCGAAAGGCATCCCAAGGGGAGCGCAAAAGTGACACAACTTCGCTGCCACCACTGATATTTCCATGAGACCATCCCGAACCATAGGCTGATTTTCCTTCCTAGGGTTAAGGTTTGAGTTACGCCTAGGGTAAGGGTTCTATTAACCAGAAAGCCCTGAGTTCCAAGAACACAGCAGCTGCGAAGGACTAGCCAAGAAGAGTGCAAAAGTACCACAACATGCCTGCCTCCACAGCTTTTTCCTTGGGGACATGCCTAATTCCTGGCTGATTTGCCTTTCTCGTCTTAGGGTTGGGGTTCGGCCTAGGGCTAGGATTTTTTTAACTAGGAAGCCCTGAGTTCCAGGCTTACTTCATCTGCAAAAAGCATCCCAAAGGGAGTGCATAAGTGCCACAACATGGCTGCTTTCACGGCTTTTCCCTTAGGAAGAACCCTAATACGCGGCTGATTTACCTTCCTAGGGTTACTGTTAGGCTTAGGCATAGGACTTTTAAAACCAGGAAGCCCTGGGCTCCAGGCACACTGCAGCTGCGAAAGGCATCCCAAGGGGAGCGCAAAAGTGACACAACTTGGCTGCCAGCACTACTATTCTAATGAGACTATCCCGAACCATAGGCTGATTTTCCTTCCTAGGGTTAAGGTTTGAGTTACGCCTGGGGTAAGGGTTCTATTAACCAGAAAGACCTGAGTTCCAAGAACACAGCAGCTGCGAAGGACTACCCAAGAAGAGCGCAAAAGTACCACAACGTGCCTGCCTCCACAGCTTTTTCCTTGGGGACATGCCTAATTCCTGGCTGATTTGCCTTTCTCGTCTTAGGGTTGGGGTTCGGCCTAGGGCTAGGATATTTTTAACTAGGAAGCCCTGAGTTCCAGGCTTACTTCATCTGCCAAAGGCATCCCAAAGGGTGTGCAAAAGTGCCACAACATGGCTGCTTTCACGGCTTTTCCCTTAGGAAGAACCCTAATACCCGGCTGATTTACCTTCCTAGGGTTACTGTTAGGCTTAGGCCTAGGACTTTTAAAACCAGGAAGCCCTGGGCTCCAGGCACACTGCAGCTGCGAAAGGCATCCCAAGGGGAGCGCAAAAGTGACACAACTTGGCTGCCACCACTGATATTTCCATGAGACCATCCCGAACCATAGGCTGATTTTCCTTCCTAGGGTTAAGGTTTGAGTTACGCCTAGGGTAAGGGTTCTATTAACCAGAAAGCCCTGAGTTCCAAGAACACAGCAGCTGCGAAGGACTAGCCAAGAAGAGTGCAAAAGTACCACAACATGCCTGCCTCCACAGCTTTTTCCTTGGGGACATGCCTAATTCCTGGCTGATTTGCCTTTCTCGTCTTAGGGTTGGGGTTCGGCCTAGGGCTAGGATTTTTTTAACTAGGAAGCCCTGAGTTCCAGGCTTACTTCATCTGCAAAAAGCATCCCAAAGGGAGTGCAGAAGTGCCACAACATGGCTGCTTTCACGGCTTTTCCCTTAGGAAGAACCCTAATACGCGGCTGATTTACCTTCCTCGGGTTACTGTTAGGCTTCGGCCTAGGACTTTTAAAACCAGGAAGCCCTGGGCTCCAGGCACACTGCAGCTGCGAAAGGCATCCCAAGGGGAGCGCAAAAGTGACACAACTTGGCTGCCAGCACTGCTATTCTAATGAGACTATCCCGAACCATAGGCTGATTTTCCTTCCTAGGGTTAAGGTTTGAGTTACGCCTGGGGTAAGGGTTCTATTAACCAGAAAGCCCTGAGTTCCAAGAACACAGCAGCTGCGAAGGACTAGCCAAGAAGAGCGCAAAAGTACCACAACATGCCTGCCTCCACAGCTTTTTCCTTGGGGACATGCCTAATTCCTGGCTGATTTGCCTTTCCCGTCTTAGGGTTGGGGTTCGGCCTAGGGCTAGGATATTTTTAACTAGGAAGCCCTGAGTTCCAGGCTTACTTCATCTGCCAAAGGAATCCCAAAGGGAGTGCAAAAGTGCCACAACATGGCTGCTTTCACGGCTTTTCCCTTAGGAAGAACCCTAATACCCGGCTGATTTACCTTCCTAAGGTTACTGTTAGGCTTAGGCCTAGGACTTTTAAAACCAGGAAGCCCTGGGCTCCAGGCACACTGCAGCTGCGAAAGGCATCCCAAGGGGAGCGCAAAAGTTACAGAACTTGGCTGCCACCACTGATATTTCCATGAGACCATCCCGAACCATAGGCTGATTTTCCTTCCTAGGGTTAAGGTTTGAGTTACGCCTAGGGCAAGGGTTCTATTAACATGAAAGCCCTGAGTTCCAAGAACACAGCAGCTGCGAAGGACTACCCAAGAAGAGCGCAAAAGTACCACAACATGCCTGCCTCCACAGCTTTTTCCTTGGGGACATGCCTAATTCCTGGCTGATTTGCCTTTCTCGTCTTAGGGTTGGGGTTCGGCCTAGGGCTAGGATTTTTAAAATCAGGAAGCCCTGAGTTCCAGGCACACTGGAGCTGTGAAAGGCATCCAAAAGGGAGTGCAAAAGTGCCACAACATGGCTGCTTTCCTGGCTTTTTCCTTGGCAAGAAGCTTAACACCAGGCTGATTTCCCTTCCCAGGGTTACTCATGGGCTTAGGCCTAGGGCTAGGATTTTTAAAACTAGGAAGCCCTTAGATCCAGGCACACTGCAGCTGTTCAAGGCATCCCAAGGGGAGTACAAAAGTGCAACAACATGGCAGCTTTCACAGATTTTTCCTTGGCACCATCCCTATAGCTAGGCTGTTTTATCTGCCTAGGGTTAGGGTTAGGGTTCAGCCTAGGGCTTGGAGTTTTTTAAGCAGGAAGCCCTGAGTTCCAGGCTTACTGCATCTGCCAAAGGCATCCCAAAGGTGGTGGAAAAGTGCCACAACATGGCTGCTTTCACAGCTTTTCCATTAGGAAGAACCCTAATACCCGGCTGATTTACCTTCCTAGGGTTACTGTTAGGCTTAGGCCTAGGACTTTTAAAACCAGGAAGCCCTGGGCTCCAGGCACAATGCAGCTGTTAAAGGCATCCCAAGGGGAGCGCAAAAGTGACACAACTTGGCTGCCACCACTGATATTTCCATGAGACCATTCCGAACCATAGGCTGATTTTCCTTCCTAGGATTAAGGTTTGAGTTACGCCTAGGGTAAGGGTTCTATTAACCAGAAAGCCCTGAGTTCCAAGAACACAGCAGCTGCGAAGGACTACCCAAGAAGAGCGCAAAAGTACCACAACGTGCCTGCCTCCACAGCTTTTTCCTTGGGGACATGCCTAATTCCTGGCTGATTTGCCTTTCTCGTCCTAGGGCTGGGGTTCGGCCTAGGGCTAGGATTTTTTTAACTAGGAAGCCCTGAGTTCCAGGCTTACTGCATCTGCCAAAGGCATCCCAAAGGGAGTGCAGAAGTGCCACAACATGGCTGCTTTCACGGCTTTTCCCTTAGGAAGAACCCTAATACGCGGCTGATTTACCTTCCTAGGGTTACTGTTAGGCTTAGGCCTAGGACTTTTAAAACCAGGAAGCCCTGGGCTCCAGGCACACTGCAGCTGCGAAAGGCATCCCAAGGAGAGCGCAAAAGTGACACAACTTGGCTGCCACCACTGATATTTCCATGAGACCATCCCGAACCATAGGCTGATTTTCCTTCCTAGGGTTAAAGTTTGAGTTACGCCTGGGGTAAGGGTTCTATTAACCAGAAAGACCTGAGTTCCAAGAACACAGCAGCTGCGAAGGACTACCCAAGAAGAGCGCAAAAGTACCACAACGTGCCTGCCTCCACAGCTTTTTCCTTGGGGACATGCCTAATTCCTGGCTGATTTGCCTTTCTCGTCTTAGGGTTGGGGTTCGGCCTAGGGCTAGGATATTTTTAACTAGGAAGCCCTGAGTTCCAGGCTTACTTCATCTGCCAAAGGCATCCCAAAGGGTGTGCAAAAGTGCCACAACATGGCTGCTTTCACGGCTTTTCCCTTAGGAAGAACCCTAATACCCGGCTGATTTACCTTCCTAGGGTTACTGTTAGGCTTAGGCCTAGGACTTTTAAAACCAGGAAGCCCTGGGCTCCAGGCACACTGCAGCTGCGAAAGGCATCCCAAGGGGAGCGCAAAAGTGACACAACTTGGCTGCCACCACTGATATTTCCATGAGACCATCCAGAACCATAGGCTGATTTTCCTTCCTAGGGTAAAGGTTTGAGTTACGCCTAGGGTAAGGGTTCTATTAACCAGAAAGCCCTGAGTTCCAAGAACACAGCAGCTGCGAAGGACTTCCCAAGAAGAGTGCAAAAGTACCACAACATGCCTGCCTCCACAGCTTTTTCCTTGGGGACATGCCTAATTCCTGGCTGATTTGCCTTTCTCGTCTTAGGGTTGGGGTTCGGCCTAGGGCTAGGATTTTTTTAACTAGGAAGCCCTGAGTTCCAGGCTTACTTCATCTGCAAAAAGCATCCCAAAGGGAGTGCATAAGTGCCACAACATGGCTGCTTTCACGGCTTTTCCCTTAGGAAGAACCCTAATACCCGGCTGATTTACCTTCCTAGGGTTACTGTTAGGCTTAGGCCTAGGACTTTTAAAACCAGGAAGCCCTGGGCTCCAGGCACACTGCAGCTGCGAAAGGCATCCCAAGGGGAGCGCAAAAGTGACACAACTTGGCTGCCAGCACTGCTATTCTAATGAGACTATCCCGAACCATAGGCTGATTTTCCTTCCTAGGGTTAAGGTTTGAGTTACGCCTGGGGCAAGGGTTCTATTAACCAGAAAGCCCTGAGTTCCAAGAACACAGCAGCTGCGAAGGACTAGCCAAGAAGAGCACAAAAGTACCACAACATGCCTGCCTCCACAGCTTTTTCCTTGGGGACATGCCTAATTCCTGGCTGATTTGCCTTTCTCGTCTTAGGGTTGGGGTTCGGCCTAGGGCTAGGATTTTTTTAACTAGGAAGCCCTGAGTTCCAGGCTTACTTCATCTGCCAAAGGAATCCCAAAGGGAGTGCAAAAGTGCCACAACATGGCTGCTTTCACGGCTTTTCCCTTAGGAAGAACCCTAATACCCGGCTGATTTACCTTCCTAAGGTTACTGTTAGGCTTAGGCCTAGGACTTTTAAAACCAGGAAGCCCTGGGCTCAAGGCACACTGCAGCTGCGAAAGGCATCCCAAGGGGAGCGCAAAAGTTACAGAACTTGGCTGCCACCACTGATATTTCCATGCGACCATCCCGAACCATAGGCTGATTTTCCTTCCTAGGGTTAAAGTTTGAGTTACGCCTGGGGTAAGGGTTCTATTAACCAGAAAGACCTGAGTTCCAAGAACACAGCAGCTGCGAAGGACTACCCAAGAAGAGCGCAAAAGTACCACAACGTGCCTGCCTCCACAGCTTTTTCCTTGGGGACATGCCTAATTCCTGGCTGATTTGCCTTTCTCGTCTTAGGGTTGGGGTTCGGCCTAGGGCTAGGATATTTTTAACTAGGAAGCCCTGAGTTCCAGGCTTACTTCATCTGCCAAAGGCATCCCAAAGGGTGTGCAAAAGTGCCACAACATGGCTGCTTTCACGGCTTTTCCCTTAGGAAGAACCCTAATACCCGGCTGATTTACCTTCCTAGGGTTACTGTTAGGCTTAGGCCTAGGACTTTTAAAACCAGGAAGCCCTGGGCTCCAGGCACACTGCAGCTGCGAAAGGCATCCCAAGGGGAGCGCAAAAGTGACAAAACTTGGCTGCCAGCACTGCTATTCTAATGAGACTATCCCGAACCATAGGCTGATTTTCCTTCCTAGGGTTAAGGTTTGAGTTACGCCTGGGGTAAGGGTTCTATTAACCAGAAAGCCCTGAGTTCCAAGAACACAGCAGCTGCGAAGGACTAGCCAAGAAGAGCGCAAAAGTACCACAACATGCCTGCCTCCACAGCTTTTTCCTTGGGGACATGCCTAATTCCTGGCTGATTTGCCTTTCCCGTCTTAGGGTTGGGGTTCGGCCTAGGGCTAGGATATTTTTAACTAGGAAGCCCTGAGTTCCAGGCTTACTTCATCTGCCAAAGGAATCCCAAAGGGAGTGCAAAAGTGCCACAACATGGCTGCTTTCACGGCTTTTCCCTTAGGAAGAACCCTAATACCCGGCTGATTTACCTTCCTAAGGTTACTGTTAGGCTTAGGCCTAGGACTTTTAAAACCAGGAAGCCCTGGGCTCCAGGCACACTGCAGCTGCGAAAGGCATCCCAAGGGGAGCGCAAAAGTTACAGAACTTGGCTGCCACCACTGATATTTCCATGAGACCATCCCGAACCATAGGCTGATTTTCCTTCCTAGGGTTAAGGTTTGAGTTACGCCTAGGGCAAGGGTTCTATTAACATGAAAGCCCTGAGTTCCAAGAACACAGCAGCTGCGAAGGACTACCCAAGAAGAGCGCAAAAGTACCACAACATGCCTGCCTCCACAGCTTTTTCCTTGGGGACATGCCTAATTCCTGGCTGATTTGCCTTTCTCGTCTTAGGGTTGGGGTTCGGCCTAGGGCTAGGATTTTTAAAATCAGGAAGCCCTGAGTTCCAGGCACACTGGAGCTGTGAAAGGCATCCAAAAGGGAGTGCAAAAGTGCCACAACATGGCTGCTTTCCTGGCTTTTTCCTTGGCAAGAAGCTTAACACCAGGCTGATTTCCCTTCCCAGGGTTACTCATGGGCTTAGGCCTAGGGCTAGGATTTTTAAAACTAGGAAGCCCTTAGATCCAGGCACACTGCAGCTGTTCAAGGCATCCCAAGGGGAGTACAAAAGTGCAACAACATGGCAGCTTTCAC
Source organism: Ammospiza maritima maritima (assembly GCA_036010785.1). Taxonomy (NCBI): domain Eukaryota; kingdom Metazoa; phylum Chordata; class Aves; order Passeriformes; family Passerellidae; genus Ammospiza; species Ammospiza maritima. The sequence goes on from JAYKTQ010000489.1 coordinate 480,297, forward strand.
AGATTTTTCCTTGGCACCATCCCTATAGCTAGGCTGTTTTATCTGCCTAGGGTTAGGGTTAGGGTTCAGCCTAGGGCTTGGAGTTTTTTAAGCAGGAAGCCCTGAGTTCCAGGCTTACTGCATCTGCCAAAGGCATCCCAAAGGTGGTGGAAAAGTGCCACAACATGGCTGCTTTCACAGCTTTTCCATTAGGAAGAACCCTAATACCCGGCTGATTTACCTTCCTAGGGTTACTGTTAGGCTTAGGCCTAGGACTTTTAAAACCAGGAAGCCCTGGGCTCCAGGCACACTGCAGCTGCGAAAGGCATCCCAAGGGGAGCGCAAAAGTGACACAACTTGGCTGCCACCACTGATATTTCCATGAGACCATTCCGAACCATAGGCTGATTTTCCTTCCTAGGATTAAGGTTTGAGTTACGCCTAGGGTAAGGGTTCTATTAACCAGAAAGCCCTGAGTTCCAAGAACACAGCAGCTGCGAAGGACTACCCAAGAAGAGCGCAAAAGTACCACAACGTGCCTGCCTCCACAGCTTTTTCCTTGGGGACATGCCTAATTCCTGGCTGATTTGCCTTTCTCGTCCTAGGGCTGGGGTTCGGCCTAGGGCTAGGATTTTTTTAACTAGGAAGCCCTGAGTTCCAGGCTTACTGCATCTGCCAAAGGCATCCCAAAGGGAGTGCATAAGTGCCACAACATGGCTGCTTTCACGGCTTTTCCCTTAGGAAGAACCCTAATACGCGGCTGATTTACCTTCCTAGGGTTACTGTTAGGCTTAGGCCTAGGACTTTTAAAACCAGGAAGCCCTGGGCTCCAGGCACACTGCAGCTGCGAAAGGCATCCCAAGGAGAGCGCAAAAGTGACACAACTTGGCTGCCACCACTGATATTTCCATGAGACCATCCCGAACCATAGGCTGATTTTCCTTCCTAGGGTTAAAGTTTGAGTTACGCCTGGGGTAAGGGTTCTATTAACCAGAAAGACCTGAGTTCCAAGAACACAGCAGCTGCGAAGGACTACCCAAGAAGAGCGCAAAAGTACCACAACGTGCCTGCCTCCACAGCTTTTTCCTTGGGGACATGCCTAATTCCTGGCTGATTTGCCTTTCTCGTCTTAGGGTTGGGGTTCGGCCTAGGGCTAGGATTTTTTTAACTAGGAAGCCCTGAGTTCCAGGCTTACTTCATCTGCCAAAGGCATCCCAAAGGGTGTGCAAAAGTGCCACAACATGGCTGCTTTCACGGCTTTTCCCTTAGGAAGAACCCTAATACCCGGCTGATTTACCTTCCTAGGGTTACTGTTAGGCTTAGGCCTAGGACTTTTAAAACCAGGAAGCCCTGGGCTCCAGGCACACTGCAGCTGCGAAAGGCATCCCAAGGGGAGCGCAAAAGTGACACAACTTGGCTGCCACCACTGATATTTCCATGAGACCATCCAGAACCATAGGCTGATTTTCCTTCCTAGGGTAAAGGTTTGAGTTACGCCTAGGGTAAGGGTTCTATTAACCAGAAAGCCCTGAGTTCCAAGAACACAGCAGCTGCGAAGGACTTCCCAAGAAGAGTGCAAAAGTACCACAACATGCCTGCCTCCACAGCTTTTTCCTTGGGGACATGCCTAATTCCTGGCTGATTTGCCTTTCTCGTCTTAGGGTTGGGGTTCGGCCTAGGGCTAGGATTTTTTTAACTAGGAAGCCCTGAGTTCCAGGCTTACTTCATCTGCAAAAAGCATCCCAAAGGGAGTGCATAAGTGCCACAACATGGCTGCTTTCACGGCTTTTCCCTTAGGAAGAACCCTAATACCCGGCTGATTTACCTTCCTAGGGTTACTGTTAGGCTTAGGCCTAGGACTTTTAAAACCAGGAAGCCCTGGGCTCCAGGCACACTGCAGCTGCGAAAGGCATCCCAAGGGGAGCGCAAAAGTGACACAACTTGGCTGCCAGCACTGCTATTCTAATGAGACTATCCCGAACCATAGGCTGATTTTCCTTCCTAGGGTTAAGGTTTGAGTTACGCCTGGGGCAAGGGTTCTATTAACCAGAAAGCCCTGAGTTCCAAGAACACAGCAGCTGCGAAGGACTAGCCAAGAAGAGCACAAAAGTACCACAACATGCCTGCCTCCACAGCTTTTTCCTTGGGGACATGCCTAATTCCTGGCTGATTTGCCTTTCTCGTCTTAGGGTTGGGGTTCGGCCTAGGGCTAGGATTTTTTTAACTAGGAAGCCCTGAGTTCCAGGCTTACTTCATCTGCCAAAGGAATCCCAAAGGGAGTGCAAAAGTGCCACAACATGGCTGCTTTCACGGCTTTTCCCTTAGGAAGAACCCTAATACCCGGCTGATTTACCTTCCTAAGGTTACTGTTAGGCTTAGGCCTAGGACTTTTAAAACCAGGAAGCCCTGGGCTCAAGGCACACTGCAGCTGCGAAAGGCATCCCAAGGGGAGCGCAAAAGTTACAGAACTTGGCTGCCACCACTGATATTTCCATGCGACCATCCCGAACCATAGGCTGATTTTCCTTCCTAGGGTTAAAGTTTGAGTTACGCCTGGGGTAAGGGTTCTATTAACCAGAAAGACCTGAGTTCCAAGAACACAGCAGCTGCGAAGGACTACCCAAGAAGAGCGCAAAAGTACCACAACGTGCCTGCCTCCACAGCTTTTTCCTTGGGGACATGCCTAATTCCTGGCTGATTTGCCTTTCTCGTCTTAGGGTTGGGGTTCGGCCTAGGGCTAGGATATTTTTAACTAGGAAGCCCTGAGTTCCAGGCTTACTTCATCTGCCAAAGGCATCCCAAAGGGTGTGCAAAAGTGCCACAACATGGCTGCTTTCACGGCTTTTCCCTTAGGAAGAACCCTAATACCCGGCTGATTTACCTTCCTAGGGTTACTGTTAGGCTTAGGCCTAGGACTTTTAAAACCAGGAAGCCCTGGGCTCCAGGCACACTGCAGCTGCGAAAGGCATCCCAAGGGGAGCGCAAAAGTGACACAACTTGGCTGCCACCACTGATATTTCCATAAGACCATCCCGAACCATAGGCTGATTTTCCTTCCTAGGGTTAAGGTTTGAGTTACGCCTAGGGTAAGGGTTCTATTAACCAGAAAGCCCTGAGTTCCAAGAACACAGCAGCTGCGAAGGACTAGCCAAGAAGAGTGCAAAAGTACCACAACATGCCTGCCTCCACAGCTTTTTCCTTGGGGACATGCCTAATTCCTGGCTGATTTGCCTTTCTCGTCTTAGGGTTGGGGTTCGGCCTAGGGCTAGGATATTTTTAACTAGGAAGCCCTGAGTTCCAGGCTTACTTCATCTGCAAAAAGCATCCCAAAGGGAGTGCAGAAGTGCCACAACATGGCTGCTTTCACGGCTTTTCCCTTAGGAAGAACCCTAATACGCGGCTGATTTACCTTCCTAGGGTTACTGTTAGGCTTCGGCCTAGGACTTTTAAAACCAGGAAGCCCTGGGCTCCAGGCACACTGCAGCTGCGAAAGGCATCCCAAGGGGAGCGCAAAAGTGACACAACTTGGCTGCCAGCACTGCTATTCTAATGAGACTATCCCAAACCATAGGCTGATTTTCCTTCCTAGGGTTAAGGTTTGAGTTACGCCTAGGGTAAGGGTTCTATTAACCAGAAAGCCCTGAGTTCCAAGAAAACAGCAGCTGCGAAGGACTAGCCAAGAAGAGTGCAAAAGTACCACAACATGCCTGCCTCCACAGCTTTTTCCTTGGGGACATGCCTAATTCCTGGCTGATTTGCCTTTCTCGTCTTAGGGTTGGGGTTCGGCCTAGGGCTAGGATTTTTTTAACTAGGAAGCCCTGAGTTCCAGGCTTACTTCATCTGCAAAAAGCATCCCAAAGGGAGTGCATAAGTGCCACAACATGGCTGCTTTCACGGCTTTTCCCTTAGGAAGAACCCTAATACGCGGCTGATTTACCTTCCTAGGGTTACTGTTAGGCTTAGGCCTAGGACTTTTAAAACCAGGAAGCCCTGGGCTCCAGGCACACTGCAGCTGCGAAAGGCATCCCAAGGGGAGCGCAAAAGTGACACAACTTGGCTGCCAGCACTACTATTCTCATGAGACCATCCTGAACCATAGGCTGATTTTCCTTCCTAGGGTTAAGGTTTGAGTTACGCCTGGGGTAAGCTTTCTATTAACCAGAAAGCCCTGAGTTCCAAGAACACAGCAGCTGCGAAGGACTAGCCAAGAAGAGCGCAAAAGTACGACAACATGCCTGCCTCCACAGCTTTTTCCTTGGGGACATGCCTAATTCCTGGCTGATTTGCCTTTCTCGTCTTAGGGTTGGGGTTCGGCCTAGGGCTAGGATTTTTTTAACTAGGAAGCCCTGAGTTCCAGGCTTACTTCATCTGCCAAAGGAATCCCAAAGGGAGTGCAAAAGTGCCACAACATGGCTGCTTTCACGGCTTTTCCCTTAGGAAGAACCCTAATACCCGGCTGATTTACCTTCCTAAGGTTACTGTTAGGCTTAGGCCTAGGACTTTTAAAACCAGGAAGCCCTGGGCTCCAGGCACACTGCAGCTGCGAAAGGCATCCCAAGGGGAGCGCAAAAGTTACAGAACTTGGCTGCCACCACTGATATTTCCATGAGACCATCCCGAACCATAGGCTGATTTTCCTTCCTAGGGTTAAAGTTTGAGTTACGCCTGGGGTAAGGGTTCTATTAACCAGAAAGACCTGAGTTCCAAGAACACAGCAGCTGCGAAGGACTACCCAAGAAGAGCGCAAAAGTACCACAACGTGCCTGCCTCCACAGCTTTTTCCTTGGGGACATGCCTAATTCCTGGCTGATTTGCCTTTCTCGTCTTAGGGTTGGGGTTCGGCCTAGGGCTAGGATATTTTTAACTAGGAAGCCCTGAGTTCCAGGCTTACTTCATCTGCCAAAGGCATCCCAAAGGGTGTGCAAAAGTGCCACAACATGGCTGCTTTCACGGCTTTTCCCTTAGGAAGAACCCTAATACCCGGCTGATTTACCTTCCTAGGGTTACTGTTAGGCTTAGGCCTAGGACTTTTAAAACCAGGAAGCCCTGGGCTCCAGGCACACTGCAGCTGCGAAAGGCATCCCAAGGGGAGCGCAAAAGTGACACAACTTGGCTGCCACCACTGATATTTCCATGAGACCATCCCGAACCATAGGCTGATTTTCCTTCCTAGGGTTAAGGTTTGAGTTACGCCTAGGGTAAGGTTTCTATTAACCAGAAAGCCCTGAGTTCCAAGAACACAGCAGCTGCGAAGGACTAGCCAAGAAGAGCGCAAAAGTACCACAACATGCCTGCCTCCACAGCTTTTTCCTTGGGGACATGCCTAATTCCTGGCTGATTTGCCTTTCTCGTCTTAGGGTTGGGGTTCGGCCTAGGGCTAGGATTTTTTTAACTAGGAAGCCCTGAGTTCCAGGCTTACTTCATGTGCAAAAAGCATCCCAAAGGGAGTGCATAAGTGCCACAACATGGCTGCTTTCACGGCTTTTCCCTTAGGAAGAACCCTAATACGCGGCTGATTTACCTTCCTAGGGTTACTGTTAGGCTTAGGCCTAGGACTTTTAAAACCAGGAAGCCCTGGGCTCCAGGCACACTGCAGCTGCGAAAGGCATCCCAAGGGGAGCGCAAAAGTGACACAACTTGGCTGCCAGCACTGCTATTCTAATGAGACTATCCCGAACCATAGGCTGATTTTCCTTCCTAGGGTTAAGGTTTGAGTTACGCCTGGGGTAAGGGTTCTATTAACCAGAAAGCCCTGAGTTCCAAGAACACAGCAGCTGCGAAGGACTACCCAAGAAGAGCGCAAAAGTACCACAACATGCCTGCCTCCACAGCTTTTTCCTTGGGGACATGCCTAATTCCTGGCTGATTTGCCTTTCTCGTCTTAGGGTTGGGGTTCGGCCTAGGGCTAGGATTTTTTTAACTAGGAAGCCCTGAGTTCCAGGCTTACTTCATCTGCCAAAGGAATCCCAAAGGGAGTGCAAAAGTGCCACAACATGGCTGCTTTCACGGCTTTTCCCTTAGGAAGAACCCTAATACCCGGCTGATTTACCTTCCTAAGGTTACTGTTAGGCTTAGGCCTAGGACTTTTAAAACCAGGAAGCCCTGGGCTCCAGGCACACTGCAGCTGCGAAAGGCATCCCAAGGGGAGCGCAAAAGTTACAGAACTTGGCTGCCACCACTGATATTTCCATGAGACCATCCCGAACCATAGGCTGATTTTCCTTCCTAGGGTTAAGGTTTGAGTTACGCCTAGGGCAAGGGTTCTATTAACATGAAAGCCCTGAGTTCCAAGAACACAGCAGCTGCGAAGGACTACCCAAGAAGAGCGCAAAAGTACCACAACATGCCTGCCTCCACAGCTTTTTCCTTGGGGACATGCCTAATTCCTGGCTGATTTGCCTTTCTCGTCTTAGGGTTGGGGTTCGGCCTAGGGCTAGGATTTTTTTAACTAGGAAGCCCTGAGTTCCAGGCTTACTGCATCTGCCAAAGGCATCCCAAAGGGAGTGCAGAAGTGCCACAACATGGCTGCTTTCACGGCTTTTCCCTTAGGAAGAACCCTAATACGCGGCTGATTTACCTTCCTAGGGTTACTGTTAGGCTTAGGCCTAGGACTTTTAAAACCAGGAAGCCCTGGGCTCCAGGCACACTGCAGCTGCGAAAGGCATCCCAAGGGGAGCGCAAAAGTGACACAACTTGGCTGCCACCACTGATATTTCCATGAGACCATCCCGAACCATAGGCTGATTTTCCTTCCTAGGGTTAAAGTTTGAGTTATGCCTGGGGTAAGGGTTCTATTAACCAGAAAGACCTGAGTTCCAAGAACACAGCAGCTGCGAAGGACTACCCAAGAAGAGCGCAAAAGTACCACAACATTCCTGCCTCCACAGATTTTTCTTTGGGGACATGCCTAATTCCTGGCTGATTTGCCTTTCTCGTCTTAGGGTTGGGGTTCGGCCTAGGGCTAGGATATTTTTAACTAGGAAGCCCTGAGTTCCAGGCTTACTTCATCTGCCAAAGGCACCCCAAAGGGTGTTCAAAAGTTCCACAACATGGCTGCTTTCACGGCTTTTCCCTTAGGAAAAACCCTAATACGCGGCTGATTTACCTTCCTAGGGTTACTGTTAGGCTTAGGCCTAGGACTTTTAAAACCAGGAAGCCCTGGGCTCCAGGCACACTGCAGCTGCGAAAGGCATCCCAAGGGGAGCGCATAAGTGACACAACTTGGCTGCCACCACTGATATTTCCATGAGACCATCCCGAACCATAGGCTGATTTTCCTTCCTAGGGTTAAGGTTTGAGTTACGCCTAGGGTAAGGGTTCTATTAACCAGAAAGCCCTGAGTTCCAAGAACACAGCAGCTGCGAAGGACTACCCAAGAAGAGCGCAAAAGTACCACAACGTGCCTGCCTCCACAGCTTTTTCCTTGGGGACATGCCTAATTCCTGGCTGATTTGCCTTTCTCGTCTTAGGGTTGGGGTTCGGCCTAGGGCTAGGATTTTTTTAACTAGGAAGCCCTGAGTTCCAGGCTTACTGCATCTGCCAAAGGCATCCCAAAGGGAGTGCAGAAGTGCCACAACATGGCTGCTTTCACGGCTTTTCCCTTAGGAAGAACCCTAATACCCGGCTGATTTACCTTCCTAGGGTTACTGTTAGGCTTAGGCCTAGGACTTTTAAAACCAGGAAGCCCTGGGCTCCAGGCACACTGCAGCTGCGAAAGGCATCCCAAGGGGAGCGCAAAAGTGACACAACTTGGCTGCCTCTACTGCTATTCTCATGAGACCATCCCGAACCATAGGCTGATTTTCCTTCCTAGGGTTAAGGTTTGAGTTACGCCTGGGGTAAGGGTTCTATTAACCAGAAAGCCCTGAGTTCCAAGAACACAGCAGCTGCGAAGGACTACCCAAGAAGAGCGCAAAAGTACCACAACATGCCTGCCTCCACAGCTTTTTCCTTGGGGACATGCCTAATTCCTGGCTGATTTGCCTTTCTCGTCTTAGGGTTGGGGTTCGGCCTAGGGCTAGGATTTTTTTAACTAGGAAGCCCTGAGTTCCAGGCTTACTGCATCTGCCAAAGGCATCCCAAAGGGAGTGCAGAAGTGCCACAACATGGCTGCTTTCACGGCTTTTCCCTTAGGAAGAACCCTAATACGCGGCTGATTTACCTTCCTAGGGTTACTGTTAGGCTTAGGCCTAGGACTTTTAAAACCAGGAAGCCCTGGGCTCCAGGCACACTGCAGCTGCGAAAGGCATCCCAAGGGGAGCGCAAAAGTGACACAACTTGGCTGCCACCACTGATATTTCCATGAGACCATCCTGAACCATAGGCTGATTTTCATTCCTAGGGTTAAGGTTTGAGTTTCGCCTAGGCTAAGAATTCTATTAACCAGAAAGACCTGAGTTCCAAGAACACAGCAGCTGCGAAGGACTACCCAAGAAGAGCGCAAAAGTACCACAACATTCCTGCCGCCACAGCTTTTTCTTTGGGGACATGCCTAATTCCTGGCTGATTTGCCTTTCTCGTCTTAGGGTTGGGGTTCGGCCTAGGGCTAGGATTTTTTTAACTAGGAAGCCCTGAGTTCCAGGCTTACTTCATCTGCCAAAGGCACCCCAAAGGGTGTTCAAAAGTTCCACAACATGGCTGCTTTCACGGCTTTTCCCTTAGGAAATACCCTAATACGCGGCTGATTTACCTTCCTAGGGTTACTGTTAGGCTTAGGCCTAGGACTTTTAAAACCAGGAAGCCCTGGGCTCCAGGCACACTGCAGCTGCGAAAGGCATCCCAAGGGGAGCGCAAAAGTGACACAACTTGGCTGCCACCACTGATATTTCCATGAGACCATCCTGAACCATAGGCTGATTTTCCTTCCTAGGGTTAAGGTTTGACTTACGCCTAGGGTAAGGGTTCTATTAACCAGAAAGCCCTGAGTTCCAAGAACACAGCAGCTGCGAAGGACTACCCAAGAAGAGCGCAAAAGTACCACAACGTGCCTGCCTCCACAGCTTTTTCCTTGGGGACATGCCTAATTCCTGGCTGATTTGCCTTTCTCGTCTTAGGGTTGGGGTTCGGCCTAGGGCTAGGATATTTTTAACTAGGAAGCCCTGAGTTCCAGGCTTACTGCATCTGCCAAAGGCATCCCAAAGGGAGTGCAGAAGTGCCACAACATGGCTGCTTTCACGGCTTTTCCCTTAGGAAGAACCCTAATACGCGGCTGATTTACCTTCCTAGGGTTACTGTTAGGCTTAGGCCTAGGACTTTTAAAACCAGGAAGCCCTGGGCTCCAGGCACACTGCAGCTGCGAAAGGCATCCCAAGGGGAGCACAAAAGTGACACAACTTGGCTGCCACCACTGATATTTCCATGAGACCATCCCGAACCACAGGCTGATTTTCCTTCCTAGGGTTAAGGTTTGAGTTACGCCTAGGGTAAGGGTTCTATTAACCAGAAAGCCCTGAGTTCCAAGAACACAGCAGCTGCGAAGGACTAGCCAAGAAGAGCGCAAAAGTACCACAACATGCCTGCCTCCACAGCTTTTTCCTTGGGGACATGCCTAATTCCTGGCTGATTTGCCTTTCTCGTCTTCGGGTTGGGGTTCGGCCTAGGGCTAGGATTTTTAAAATCAGGAAGCCCTGAGTTCCAGCCACACTGGAGCTGTGAATGGCATCCAAAAGGGAGTGCAAAAGTGCCACAACATGGTTGCTTTCACGGCTTTTTCCTTGGCAAGAAGCTTAACACCAGGCTGATTTCCCTTCCCAGGGTTACTGTTAGGCTTAGGCCTAGGGCTAGGATTTTTAAAACTAGGAAGCCCTTAGATCCAGGCACACTGCAGCTGTTCAAGGCATCCCAAGGGGAGTACAAAAGTGCAACAACATGGCAGCTTTCACAGCTTTTTCCTTGGCACCATCCCTATACCTAGGCTGTTTTATCTCCCTAGGGTTAGGGTTAGGGTTCAGCCTAGTGCTTGGAGTTTTTTAACCAGGAAGCCCTGAGTTCCAGGCTTACTGCATCTGCCAAAGGCATCCCAAAGGGAGTGCAAAAGTGCCACAACATGGCTGCTTTCACAGCTTTTCCCTTAGGAAGAACCCTAATACCCGGCTGATTTACCTTCCTAAGGTTACTGTTAGGCTTAGGCCTAGGACTTTTAAAACCAGGAAGCCCTGGGCTCCAGGCACACTGCAGCTGCGAAAGGCATCCCAAGGGGAGCGCAAAAGTTACAGAACTTGGCTGCCACCACTGATATTTCCATGAGACCATCCTGAATCATAGGCTGATTTTCCTTCCTAGGGTTAAGGTTTGAGTTTCGCCTAGGGTAAGGGTTCTATTAACCAGAAAGCCCTGAGTTCCAAGAACACAGCAGCTGCGAAGGACTACCCAAGAAGAGCGCAAAAGTACCACAACGTGCCTGCCTCCACAGCTTTTTCCTTGGGGACATGCCTAATTCCTGGCTGATTTGCCTTTCTCGTCTTAGGGTTGGGGTTCGGCCTAGGGCTAGGATTTTTTTAACTAGGAAGCCCTGAGTTCCAGGCTTACTGCATCTGCGAAAGGCATCCCAAAGGGTGTGCAAAAGTGCCACAACATGGCTGCTTACACGGCTTTTCCCTTAGGAAGAACCCTAATACGCGGCTGATTTACCTTCCTAGGGTTACTGTTAGGCTTAGGCCTAGGACTTTTAAAACCAGGAAGCCCTGGGCTCCAGGCACACTGCAGCTGCGAAAGGCATCCCAAGGGGAGCACAAAAGTGACACAACTTGGCTGCCACCACTGATATTTCCATGAGACCATCCAGAACCATAGGCTGATTTTCCTTCCTAGGGTTAAGGTTTGACTTACGCCTAGGGTAAGGGTTCTATTAACCAGAAAGCCCTGAGTTCCAAGAACACAGCAGCTGCGAAGGACTAGCCAAGAAGAGCGCAAAAGTACCACAACGTGCCTGCCTCCACAGCTTTTTCCTTGGGGACATGCCTAATTCCTGGCTGATTTGCCTTTCTCGTCTTAGGGTTGGGGTTCGGCCTAGGGCTAGGATTTTTTTAACTAGGAAGCCCTGAGTTCCAGGCTTACTGCATCTGCCAAAGGCATCCCAAAGGGAGTGCAGAAGTGCCACAACATGGCTGCTTTCACGGCTTTTCCCTTAGGAAAAACCCTAATACGCGGCTGATTTACCTTCCTAGGGTTACTGTTAGGCTTAGGCCTAGGACTTTTAAAACCAGGAAGCCCTGGGCTCCAGGCACATGCAGCTGCGAAAGGCATCCCAAGAGGGCCGCAGAAGTGACACAACTTGGCTGCCTCTGCTTCTATTCTCATGAGACCATCCTGAACCATAGGCTGATTTTCCTTCCTAGGGTAAAGGTTTGAGTTACGCCTAGGGTAAGAGTTCTATTAACCAGAAAGCCCTGAGTTCCAAGAACACAGCAGCTGCGAAGGACTACCCAAGAAGAGCGCAAAAGTACCACAACGTGCCTGCCTCCACAGCTTTTTCCTTGGGGACATGCCTAATTCCTGGCTGATTTGCCTTTCTCGTCTTAGGGTTGGGGTTCGGGCTAGGGCTAGGATTTCTTTAACTAGGAAGCCCTGAGTTCCAGGCTTACTGCATCTGCCAAAGGCATCCCAAAGTGTGAGCAATAGTGCCACAACATGGTTGCTTTCACGGCTTTTCCCTTAGGAAGAACCCTAATACGCGGCTGATTTACCTTCCTAGGGTTACTGTTAGGCTTAGGCCTAGGACTTTTAAAACCAGGAAGCCCTGGGCTCCAGGCACACTGCAGCTGCGAAAGGCATCCCAAGGGGAGTGCAAAAGTGACACAACTTGGCTGCCTCTGCTGCTATTCTCATGAGACCATCCCGAACCATAGGCTGATTTTCCTTCCTAGGGTTAAGGTTTGAGTTACGCCTGGGGTAAGGGTTCTATTAACCAGAAAGCCCTGAGTTCCAAGAACACAGCAGCTGCGAAGGACTAGCCAAGAAGAGCGCAAAAGTACCACAACGTGCCTGCCTCCACAGCTTTTTCCTTGGGGACATGCCTAATTCCTGGCTGATTTGCCTTTCTCGTCTTAGGGTTGGGGTTCGGCCTAGGGCTAGGATTTTTTTAACTCGGAAGCCCTGAGTTCCAGGCTTACTGCATCTGCCAAAGGCATCCCAAAGGGAGTGCAAAAGTGCCACAACATGGCTGCTTTCACAGCTTTTCCCTTAGGAAGAAAACTAATACCCGGCTGATTTACCTTCCTAGGGTTACTGTTAGGCTTAGGCCTAGGACTTTTAAAACCAGGAAGCCCTGGGCTCCAGGCACACTGCAGCTGCGAAAGGCATCCCAAGGGGAGCGCAAAAGTGACACAACTTGGCTGCCACCACTGATATTTCCATGAGACCATCCCGAACCATAGGCTGATTTTCCTTCCTAGGGTTATGGTTTGAGTTACGCCTAGGGTAAGGGTTCTATTAACCAGAAAGCCCTGAGTTCCAAGAACACAGCAGCTGCGAAGGACTAGCCAAGAAGAGCGCTAAAGTACCACAACATGCCTGCCTCCACAGCTTTTTCCTTGGGGACATGCCTAATTCCTGGCTGATTTGCCTTTCTCGTCTTAGGGTTGGGGTTCGGCCTAGGGCTAGGATTTTTAAAATCAGGACGCCCTGAGTTCCAGGCACACTGGAGCTGTGAATGGCATCCAAAAGGGAGTGCAAAGTGCCACAACATGGTTGCTTTCACGGATTTTTCCTTGGCAAGAAGCTTAACACCAGGCTGATTTCCCTTCCAAGGGTTACTGTTAGGCTTAGGCATAGGGCTAGGATTTTTAAAACTAGGAAGCCCTTAGATCCAGGCACACTGCAGCTGTTCAAGGCATCCCAAGGGGAGTACAAAAGTGCAACAACATGGCAGCTTTCACAGCTTTTTCCTTGGCACCATCCCTATACCTAGGCTGTTTTATCTGCCTAGGGTAAGGGTTAGGGTTCAGCCTAGGGCTTGGAGTTTTTTAACCAGGAAGCCCTGAGTTCCAGGCTTACTGCATCTGCCAAAGGCATCCCAAAGGGAGTGCAAAAGTGCCACAACATGGCTGCTTTCACAGCTTTTCCCTTAGGAAGAACCCCAATACGCGGCTGATTTACCTTCCTAGGGTTACTGTTAGGCTTAGGCCTAGGACTTTTAAAACCAGGAAGCCCTGGGCTCCAGGCACACTGCAGCTGTTAAAGGCATCCCAAGAGGGCCGCAGAAGTGACACAACTTGGCTGCCTCTGCTTCTATTCTCATGAGACCATCCTGAATCATAGGCTGATTTTCCTTCCTAGGGTTAAGGTTTGAGTTACGCCTCGGGTAAGGGTTCTATTAACCAGAAAGCCCTGAGATCCAAGAACACAGCAGCTGCGAAGGACTTCCCAAGAAGAGCGCAAAAGTACCACAACATGCCTGCCTCCACAGCTTTTTCCTTGGGGACATGCCTAATTCCTGGCTGATTTGCCTTTCTCGTCTTAGGGTTGGGGTTCGGCCTAGGGCTAGGATTTTTTTAACTAGGAAGCCCTGAGTTCCAGGCTTACTTCATCTGCCAAAGGCATCCCATAGGGTGTGCAAAAGTGCCACAACATGGCTGCTTTCACGGCTTTTCCCTTAGGAAGACCCTAATACGCGGCTGATTTACCTTCCTAGGGTTACTGTTAGGCTTAGGCCTAGGACTTTTAAAACCAGGAAGCCCTGGGCTCCAGGCACACTGCAGCTGCGAAAGGCATCCCAAGGGGAGCGCAAAAGTGACACAACTTGGCTGCCACCACTGATATTTCCATGAGACCATCCCGAACCATAGGCTGATTTTCCGTCCTAGGGTTAAGGTTTGAGTTACGCCTAGGGTAAGAGTTCTATTAACCAGAAAGCCCTGAGTTCCAAGAACACAGCAGCTGCGAAGGACTAGCCAAGAAGAGCGCAAAAGTACCACAACGTGCCTGCCTCCACAGCTTTTTCCTTGGGGACATGCCTAATTCCTGGCTGAATTGCCTTTCTCGTCTTAGGGTTGGGGTTCGGCCTAGGGCTAGGATTTTTTTAACTAGGAAGCCCTGAGTTCCAGGCTTACTGCATCTGCCAAAGGCATCCCAAAGGGAGTGCAGAAGTGCCACAACATGGCTGCTTTCACGGCTTTTCCCTTAGGAAGAACCCTAATACGCGGCTGATTTACCTTCCTAGGGTTACTGTTAGGCTTGGGCCTAGGACTTTTAAAACCAGGAAGCCCTGGGCTCCAGGCACACTGCAGCTGCGAAAGGCATCCCAAGGGGAGCGCAAAAGTGACACAACTTGGCTGCCTCGACTGCTATTCTCATGAGACCATCCTGAACCATAGGCTGATTTTCCTTCCTAGGGTTAAGGTTTGAGTTACGCCTGGGGTAAGCTTTCTATTAACCAGAAAGCCCTGAGTTCCAAGAACACAGCAGCTGCGAAGGACTAGCCAAGAAGAGCGCAAAAGTACCACAACATGCCTGCCTCCACAGCTTTTTCCTTGGGGACATGCCTAATTCCTGGCTGATTTGCCTTTCTCGTCTTAGGGTTGGGGTTCGGCCTAGGGCTAGGATTTTTTTAACTAGGAAGCCCTGAGTTCCAGGCTTACTTCATCTGCCAAAGGAATCCTAAAGGGAGTGCAAAAGTGACACAACATGGCTGCTTTCACGGCTTTTCCCTTAGGAAGAACCCTAATACGCGGCTGATTTACCTTCCTAGGGTTACTGTTAGGCTTAGGCCTAGGACTTTTAAAACCAGGAAGCGCTGGGCTCCAGGCACACTGCAGCTGCGAAAGGCATCCCAAGTGGTGCGCAAAAGTGACACAACATGGCTGCCTCTGCTTCTATTCTCATGAGACCATCCCGAATCATAGGCTGATTTTCCTTCCTAGGGTTAAGGTTTGAGTTACGCCTGGGGTAAGGGTTCTATTAACCACAAAGCCCTGAGTTCCAAGAACACAGCAGCTGCGAAGGACTACCCAAGAAGAGCGCAAAAGCACCACAACATGCCTGCCTCCACAGCTTTTTCCTTGGGGACATGCCTAATTCCTGGCTGATTTGCCTTTCTCGTCTTAGGGTTGGGGTTCAGCCTAGGGCTAGGATTTTTTTAACTAGGAAGCCCTGAGTTCCAGGCTTACTTCATCTGCCAAAGGCATCCCAAAGGGAGTGGAAAAGTGCCACAACATGGCTGCTTTCACGGCTTTTCCCTTAGGAAGAACCCTAATACGCGGCTGATTTACCTTCCTAGGGTTACTGTTAGGCTTAGGCCTAGGACTTTTAAAACCAGGAAGCCCTGGGCTCCAGGCACACTGCAGCTGCGAAAGGCATCCCAAGGGGAGCGCAAAAGTGACACAACTTGGTTGCCACCACTGATATTTCCATGAGACCATCCCGAACCATAGGCTGATTTTCCTTCCTAGGGTTAAGGTTTGAGTTACGCCTAGGGTAAGGGTTCTATTAACCAGAAAGCCCTGAGTTCCAAGAACACAGCAGCTGCGAAGGACTACCCAAGAAGAGCGCAAAAGTACCACAACATTCCTGCCTCCACAGCTTTTTCCTTGGGGACATGCCTAATTCCTGGCTGATTTGCCTTTCTCGTCTTAGGGCTGGGGTTCGGCCTAGGGCTAGGATATTTTTAACCTGGAAGCCCTGAGTTCCAGGCTTACTGCATCTGCCAAAGGCATCCCAAAGGGAGTGCAGAAGTGCCACAACATGGCTGCTTTCACGGCTTTTCCCTTAGGAAGAACCCTAATACGCGGCTGATTTACCTTCCTAGGGTTACTGTTAGGCTTAGGCCTAGGACTTTTAAAACCAGGAAGCCCTGGGCTCCAGGCACACTGCAGCTGCGAAAGGCATCCCAAGGGGAGCACAAAAGTGACACAACTTGGCTGCCACCACTGATATTTCCATGAGACCATCCCGAACCACAGGCTGATTTTCCTTCCTAGGGTTAAGGTTTGAGTTACGCCTAGGGTAAGGGTTCTATTAACCAGAAAGCCCTGAGTTCCAAGAACACAGCAGCTGCGAAGGACTAGCCAAGAAGAGCGCAAAAGTACCACAACATGCCTGCCTCCACAGCTTTTTCCTTGGGGACATGCCTAATTCCTGGCTGATTTGCCTTTCTCGTCTTCGGGTTGGGGTTCGGCCTAGGGCTAGGATTTTTAAAATCAGGAAGCCCTGAGTTCCAGCCACACTGGAGCTGTGAATGGCATCCAAAAGGGAGTGCAAAAGTGCCACAACATGGTTGCTTTCACGGCTTTTTCCTTGGCAAGAAGCTTAACACCAGGCTGATTTCCCTTCCCAGGGTTACTGTTAGGCTTAGGCCTAGGGCTAGGATTTTTAAAACTAGGAAGCCCTTAGATCCAGGCACACTGCAGCTGTTCAAGGCATCCCAAGGGGAGTACAAAAGTGCAACAACATGGCAGCTTTCACAGCTTTTTCCTTGGCACCATCCCTATACCTAGGCTGTTTTATCTCCCTAGGGTTAGGGTTAGGGTTCAGCCTAGTGCTTGGAGTTTTTTAACCAGGAAGCCCTGAGTTCCAGGCTTACTGCATCTGCCAAAGGCATCCCAAAGGGAGTGCAAAAGTGCCACAACATGGCTGCTTTCACAGCTTTTCCCTTAGGAAGAACCCTAATACCCGGCTGATTTACCTTCCTAAGGTTACTGTTAGGCTTAGGCCTAGGACTTTTAAAACCAGGAAGCCCTGGGCTCCAGGCACACTGCAGCTGCGAAAGGCATCCCAAGGGGAGCGCAAAAGTTACAGAACTTGGCTGCCACCACTGATATTTCCATGAGACCATCCTGAATCATAGGCTGATTTTCCTTCCTAGGGTTAAGGTTTGAGTTTCGCCTAGGGTAAGGGTTCTATTAACCAGAAAGCCCTGAGTTCCAAGAACACAGCAGCTGCGAAGGACTACCCAAGAAGAGCGCAAAAGTACCACAACGTGCCTGCCTCCACAGCTTTTTCCTTGGGGACATGCCTAATTCCTGGCTGATTTGCCTTTCTCGTCTTAGGGTTGGGGTTCGGCCTAGGGCTAGGATTTTTTTAACTAGGAAGCCCTGAGTTCCAGGCTTACTGCATCTGCGAAAGGCATCCCAAAGGGTGTGCAAAAGTGCCACAACATGGCTGCTTACACGGCTTTTCCCTTAGGAAGAACCCTAATACGCGGCTGATTTACCTTCCTAGGGTTACTGTTAGGCTTAGGCCTAGGACTTTTAAAACCAGGAAGCCCTGGGCTCCAGGCACACTGCAGCTGCGAAAGGCATCCCAAGGGGAGCACAAAAGTGACACAACTTGGCTGCCACCACTGATATTTCCATGAGACCATCCCGAACCATAGGCTGATTTTCCTTCCTAGGGTTAAGGTTTGACTTACGCCTAGGGTAAGGGTTCTATTAACCAGAAAGCCCTGAGTTCCAAGAACACAGCAGCTGCGAAGGACTAGCCAAGAAGAGCGCAAAAGTACCACAACGTGCCTGCCTCCACAGCTTTTTCCTTGGGGACATGCCTAATTCCTGGCTGATTTGCCTTTCTCGTCTTAGGGTTGGGGTTCGGCCTAGGGCTAGGATTTTTTTAACTAGGAAGCCCTGAGTTCCAGGCTTACTGCATCTGCCAAAGGCATCCCAAAGGGAGTGCAGAAGTGCCACAACATGGCTGCTTTCACGGCTTTTCCCTTAGGAAAAACCCTAATACGCGGCTGATTTACCTTCCTAGGGTTACTGTTAGGCTTAGGCCTAGGACTTTTAAAACCAGGAAGCCCTGGGCTCCAGGCACATGCAGCTGCGAAAGGCATCCCAAGAGGGCCGCAGAAGTGACACAACTTGGCTGCCTCTGCTTCTATTCTCATGAGACCATCCTGAACCATAGGCTGATTTTCCTTCCTAGGGTAAAGGTTTGAGTTACGCCTAGGGTAAGAGTTCTATTAACCAGAAAGCCCTGAGTTCCAAGAACACAGCAGCTGCGAAGGACTACCCAAGAAGAGCGCAAAAGTACCACAACGTGCCTGCCTCCACAGCTTTTTCCTTGGGGACATGCCTAATTCCTGGCTGATTTGCCTTTCTCGTCTTAGGGTTGGGGTTCGGGCTAGGGCTAGGATTTTTTTAACTAGGAAGCCCTGAGTTCCAGGCTTACTGCATCTGCCAAAGGCATCCCAAAGTGTGAGCAATAGTGCCACAACATGGTTGCTTTCACGGCTTTTCCCTTAGGAAGAACCCTAATACGCGGCTGATTTACCTTCCTAGGGTTACTGTTAGGCTTAGGCCTAGGACTTTTAAAACCAGGAAGCCCTGGGCTCCAGGCACACTGCAGCTGCGAAAGGCATCCCAAGGGGAGTGCAAAAGTGACACAACTTGGCTGCCTCTGCTGCTATTCTCATGAGACCATCCCGAACCATAGGCTGATTTTCCTTCCTAGGGTTAAGGTTTGAGTTACGCCTGGGGTAAGGGTTCTATTAACCAGAAAGCCCTGAGTTCCAAGAACACAGCAGCTGCGAAGGACTAGCCAAGAAGAGCGCAAAAGTACCACAACGTGCCTGCCTCCACAGCTTTTTCCTTGGGGACATGCCTAATTCCTGGCTGATTTGCCTTTCTCGTCTTAGGGTTGGGGTTCGGCCTAGGGCTAGGATTTTTTTAACTCGGAAGCCCTGAGTTCCAGGCTTACTGCATCTGCCAAAGGCATCCCAAAGGGAGTGCAAAAGTGCCACAACATGGCTGCTTTCACAGCTTTTCCCTTAGGAAGAAAACTAATACCCGGCTGATTTACCTTCCTAGGGTTACTGTTAGGCTTAGGCCTAGGACTTTTAAAACCAGGAAGCCCTGGGCTCCAGGCACACTGCAGCTGCGAAAGGCATCCCAAGGGGAGCGCAAAAGTGACACAACTTGGCTGCCACCACTGATATTTCCATGAGACCATCCCGAACCATAGGCTGATTTTCCTTCCTAGGGTTATGGTTTGAGTTACGCCTAGGGTAAGGGTTCTATTAACCAGAAAGCCCTGAGTTCCAAGAACACAGCAGCTGCGAAGGACTACCCAAGAAGAGCGCTAAAGTACCACAACATGCCTGCCTCCACAGCTTTTTCCTTGGGGACATGCCTAATTCCTGGCTGATTTGCCTTTCTCGTCTTAGGGTTGGGGTTCGGCCTAGGGCTAGGATTTTTAAAATCAGGACGCCCTGAGTTCCAGGCACACTGGAGCTGTGAATGGCATCCAAAAGGGAGTGCAAAGTGCCACAACATGGTTGCTTTCACGGCTTTTTCCTTGGCAAGAAGCTTAACACCAGGCTGATTTCCCTTCCAAGGGTTACTGTTAGGCTTAGGCATAGGGCTAGGATTTTTAAAACTAGGAAGCCCTTAGATCCAGGCACACTGCAGCTGTTCAAGGCATCCCAAGGGGAGTACAAAAGTGCAACAACATGGCAGCTTTCACAGCTTTTTCCTTGGCACCATCCCTATACCTAGGCTGTTTTATCTGCCTAGGGTAAGGGTTAGGGTTCAGCCTAGGGCTTGGAGTTTTTTAACCAGGAAGCCCTGAGTTCCAGGCTTACTGCATCTGCCAAAGGCATCCCAAAGGGAGTGCAAAAGTGCCACAACATGGCTGCTTTCACAGCTTTTCCCTTAGGAAGAACCCCAATACGCGGCTGATTTACCTTCCTAGGGTTACTGTTAGGCTTAGGCCTAGGACTTTTAAAACCAGGAAGCCCTGGGCTCCAGGCACACTGCAGCTGTTAAAGGCATCCCAAGAGGGCCGCAGAAGTGACACAACTTGGCTGCCTCTGCTTCTATTCTCATGAGACCATCCTGAATCATAGGCTGATTTTCCTTCCTAGGGTTAAGGTTTGAGTTACGCCTCGGGTAAGGGTTCTATTAACCAGAAAGCCCTGAGATCCAAGAACACAGCAGCTGCGAAGGACTTCCCAAGAAGAGCGCAAAAGTACCACAACATGCCTGCCTCCACAGCTTTTTCCTTGGGGACATGCCTAATTCCTGGCTGATTTGCCTTTCTCGTCTTAGGGTTGGGGTTCGGCCTAGGGCTAGGATTTTTTTAACTAGGAAGCCCTGAGTTCCAGGCTTACTTCATCTGCCAAAGGCATCCCATAGGGTGTGCAAAAGTGCCACAACATGGCTGCTTTCACGGCTTTTCCCTTAGGAAGACCCTAATACGCGGCTGATTTACCTTCCTAGGGTTACTGTTAGGCTTAGGCCTAGGACTTTTAAAACCAGGAAGCCCTGGGCTCCAGGCACACTGCAGCTGCGAAAGGCATCCCAAGGGGAGCGCAAAAGTGACACAACTTGGCTGCCACCACTGATATTTCCATGAGACCATCCCGAACCATAGGCTGATTTTCCGTCCTAGGGTTAAGGTTTGAGTTACGCCTAGGGTAAGAGTTCTATTAACCAGAAAGCCCTGAGTTCCAAGAACACAGCAGCTGCGAAGGACTAGCCAAGAAGAGCGCAAAAGTACCACAACGTGCCTGCCTCCACAGCTTTTTCCTTGGGGACATGCCTAATTCCTGGCTGAATTGCCTTTCTCGTCTTAGGGTTGGGGTTCGGCCTAGGGCTAGGATTTTTTTAACTAGGAAGCCCTGAGTTCCAGGCTTACTGCATCTGCCAAAGGCATCCCAAAGGGAGTGCAGAAGTGCCACAACATGGCTGCTTTCACGGCTTTTCCCTTAGGAAGAACCCTAATACGCGGCTGATTTACCTTCCTAGGGTTACTGTTAGGCTTGGGCCTAGGACTTTTAAAACCAGGAAGCCCTGGGCTCCAGGCACACTGCAGCTGCGAAAGGCATCCCAAGGGGAGCGCAAAAGTGACACAACTTGGCTGCCTCGACTGCTATTCTCATGAGACCATCCTGAACCATAGGCTGATTTTCCTTCCTAGGGTTAAGGTTTGAGTTACGCCTGGGGTAAGCTTTCTATTAACCAGAAAGCCCAGAGTTCCAAGAACACAGCAGCTGCGAAGGACTAGCCAAGAAGAGCGCAAAAGTACCACAACATGCCTGCCTCCACAGCTTTTTCCTTGGGGACATGCCTAATTCCTGGCTGATTTGCCTTTCTCGTCTTAGGGTTGGGGTTCGGCCTAGGGCTAGGATTTTTTTAACTAGGAAGCCCTGAGTTCCAGGCTTACTTCATCTGCCAAAGGAATCCTAAAGGGAGTGCAAAAGTGACACAACATGGCTGCTTTCACGGCTTTTCCCTTAGGAAGAACCCTAATACGCGGCTGATTTACCTTCCTAGGGTTACTGTTAGGCTTAGGCCTAGGACTTTTAAAACCAGGAAGCGCTGGGCTCCAGGCACACTGCAGCTGCGAAAGGCATCCCAAGTGGTGCGCAAAAGTGACACAACATGGCTGCCTCTGCTTCTATTCTCATGAGACCATCCTGAACCATAGGCTGATTTTCCTTCCTAGGGTTAAGGTTTGAGTTACGCCTAGGGTAAGTGTTCTATTAACCAGAAAGCCCTGGGTTCCAAGAACACAGCAGCTGCGAAGGACTAGCCAAAAAGAGCGCAAAAGTACCACAATATGCCTGCCTCCACAGCTTTTTCCTTGGGGACATGCCTAATTCCTGGCTGATTTGCCTTTCTCGTCTTCGGGTTGGGGTTCGGCCTAGGGCTAGGATTTTTAAAATCAGGAAGCCCTGAGTTCCAGGCACACTGGAGCTGTGAATGTCATCCAAAAGGGAGTGCAAAAGTTCCACAACATGGTTGCTTTCACGGCTTTTTCCTTGGCAAGAAGCTTAACACCAGGCTGATTTCCCTTCCCAGGGTTACTGTTAGGCTTAGGCCTAGGGCTAGGATTTTTAAAACTAGGAAGCCCTTAGATCCAGGCACACTGCAGCTGTTCAAGGCATCCCAAGGGGAGTACAAAAGTGCAACAACATGGCAGCTTTCACAGCTTTTTCCTTGGCACCATCCCTATACCTAGGCTGTTTTATCTGCCTAGGGTTAGGGTTAGGGTTCAGCCTAGGGCTTGGAGTTTTTTAACCAGGAAGCCCTGAGTTCCAGGCTTACTGCATCTGCCAAAGGCATCCCAAAGGGAGTGCAAAAGTGCCACAACATGGCTGCTTTCACAGCTTTTCCATTAGGAAGAACCCTAATACCCGGCTGATTTACCTTCCTAGGGTTACTGTTAGGCTTAGGCCTAGGACTTTTAAAACCAGGAAGCCCTGGGCTCCAGGCACACTGCAGCTGTTAAAGGCATCCCAAGAGGGCCGCAGAAGTGACACAACTTGGCTGCCTCTGCTTCTATTCTCATGAGACCATCCTGAATCATAGGCTGATTTTCCTTCCTAGGGTTAAGGTTTGAGTTTCGCCTAGGGTAAAGGTCCTATTAACCAGAAAGCCCTGAGTTCCAAGAACACAGCAGCTGCGAAGGACTACCCAAGAAGAGCGCAAAAGTACCACAACGTGCCTGCCTCCACAGCTTTTTCCTTGGGGACATGCCTAATTCCTGGCTGATTTGCCTTTCTCGTCTTAGGGTTGGGGTTCGGCCTAGGGCTAGGATTTTTTTAACTAGGAAGCCCTGAGTTCCAGGCTTACTTCATCTGCCAAAGGCATCCCAAAAGGAGTGCAAAAGTGCCACAACATGGCTGCTTTCACGGCTTTTCCGTTAGGTAGAACCCTAATACGCAGCAGATTTACCTTCCTAGGGTTACTGTTAGGCTTAGGCCTAGGACTTTTAAAACCAGGAAGCCCTGGGCTCCAGGCACACTGCAGATGCGAAAGGCATCCCAAGGGGAGCGCAAAAGTGACACAACTTGGCTGCCTCTGCTTCTATTCTCATGAGACCATCCCGAACCATAGGCTGATTTTCCTTCCTAGGGTTAAGGTTTGACTTACGCCTAGGGTAAGGGTTCTATTAACCAGAACGACCTGAGTTCCAAGAACACAGCAGCTGCGAAGGACTAGCCAAGAAGAGCGCAAAAGTACCACAACGTGCCTGCCTCCACAGCTTTTTCCTTGGGGACATGCCTAATTCCTGGCTGATTTGCCTTTCTCGTCTTAGGGTTGGGGTTCGGCCTAGGGCTAGGATTTTTTTAACTAGGAAGCCCTGAGTTCCAGGCTTACTGCATCTGCCAAAGGCATCCCAAAGGGAGTGCAGAAGTGCCACAACATGGCTGCTTTCACGGCTTTTCCCTTAGGAAGAACCCTAATACCCGGCTGATTTACCTTCCTAGGGTTACTGTTAGGCTTAGGCCTAGGACTTTTAAAACCAGGAAGCCCTGGGCTCCAGGCACATGCAGCTGCGAAAGGCATCCCAAGAGGGCCGCAGAAGTGACACAACTTGGCTGCCTCTGCTTCTATTCTCATGAGACCATCCTGAACCATAGGCTGATTTTCCTTCCTAGGGTTAAGGTTTGAGTTACGCCTAGGGTAAGAGTTCTATTAACCAGAAAGACCTGAGTTCCAAGAACACAGCAGCTGCGAAGGACTACCCAAGAAGAGCGCAAAAGTACCACAACGTGCCTGCCTCCACAGCTTTTTCCTTGGGGACATGCCTAATTCCTGGCTGATTTGCCTTTCTCGTCTTAGGGTTGGGGTTCGGCCTAGGGCTAGGATTTTTTTAACTAGGAAGCCCTGAGTTCGAGGCTTACGGCATCTGCCAAAGGCATCCCAAAGGGAGTGCAAAAGTGCCACAACATGGCTGCTTTCACGGCTTTTCCCTTAGGAAGAACCCTAATACGCGGCTGATTTACCTTCCTAGGGTTACTGTTAGGCTTAGGCCTAGGACTTTTAAAACCAGGAAGCCCTGGGCTCCAGGCACACTGCAGCTGCGAAATGCATCCCAAGGGGAGCGCAAAAGTGACACAACTTGGCTGCCTCTGCTTCTATTCTCATGAGACCATCCTGAACCATAGGCTGATTTTCCTTCCTAGGGTTAAGGTTTGAGTTACGCCTAGGGTAAGTGTTCTATTAACCAGAAAGCCCTGGGTTCCAAGAACACAGCAGCTGCGAAGGACTAGCCAAAAAGAGCGCAAAAGTACCACAACATGCCTGCCTCCACAGCTTTTTCCTTGGGGACATGCCTAATTCCTGGCTGATTTGCCTTTCTCGTCTTCGGGTTGGGGTTCGGCCTAGGGCTAGCATTTTTAAAATCAGGAAGCCCTGAGTTCCAGGCACACTGGAGCTGTGAATGGCATCCAAAAGGGAGTGCAAAAGTGCCACAACATGTTTGCTTTCGCGGCTTTTTCCTTGGCAAGAAGCTTAACACCAGGCTGATTTCCCTTCCCAGGGTTACTGTTAGGCTTAGGCCTAGGGCTAGGATTTTTAAAACTAGGAAGCCCTTAGATCCAGGCACACTGCAGCTGTTCAAGGCATCCCAAGGGGAGTACAAAAGTGCAACAACATGGCAGCTTTCACAGCTTTTTCCTTGGCACCATCCCTATACCTAGGCTGTTTTATCTGCCTAGGGTTAGGGTTAGGGTTCAGCCTAGAGCTTGGAGTTTTTTAACCAGGAAGCCCTGAGTCCCAGGCTTACTGCATCTGCCAAAGGCATCCCAAAGGGAGTGCAAAAGTGCCACAACATGGCTGCTTTCACAGCTTTTCCCTTAAGAAGAACCCTAATACCCGGCTGATTTACCTTCCTAGGGTTACTGTTAGGCTTAGGCCTAGGACTTTTAAAACCAGGAAGCCCTGGGCTCCAGGCACACTGCAGCTGTTAAAGGCATCCCAAGAGGGCCGCAGAAGTGACACAACTTGGCTGCCTCTGCTTCTATTCTCATGAGACCATCCTGAATCATAGGCTGATTTTCCTTCCTAGGGTTAAGGTTTGAGTTTTGCCTAGGGTAAATGTCCTATTAACCAGAAAGCCCTGAGTTCCAAGAACACAGCAGCTGCGAAGGACTACCCAAGAAGAGCGCAAAAGTACCACAACGTGCCTGCCTCCACAGCTTTTTCCTTGGGGACATGCCTAATTCCTGGCTGATTTGCCTTTCTCGTCTTAGGGTTGGGGTTCGGCCTAGGGCTAGGATATTTTTAACTAGGAAGCCCTGAGTTCCAGGCTTACTTCATCTGCCAAAGGCATCCCAAAGGGTGTGCAAAAGTGCCACAACATGGCTGCTTTCACGGCTTTTCCCTTAGGAAGAACCCTAATACGCGGCTGATTTACCTTCCTAGGGTTACTGTTAGGCTTAGGCCTAGGACTTTTAAAACCAGGAAGCCCTGGGCTCCAGGCACATGCAGCTGCGAAAGGAATCCCAAGGGGAGCGCAAAAGTGACACAACTTGGCTGCCACCACTGATATTTCCATGAGACCATCCCGAACCATAGGCTGATTTTCCTTCCTAGGGTTAAAGTTTGAGTTACGCCTGGGGTAAGGGTTCTATTAACCAGAAAGCCCTGAGTTCCAAGAACACAGCAGCTGCGAAGGACTACCCAAGAAGAGCGCAAAAGTACCACAACATTCCTGCCGCCACAGCTTTTTCTTTGGGGACATGCCTAATTCCTGGCTGATTTGCCTTTCTCGTCTTAGGGTTTGGGTTCGGCCTAGGGCTAGGATTTTTTTAACTAGGAAGCCCTGAGTTCCAGGCTTACTGCATCTGCCAAAGGCATCCCAAAGGGAGTGCAGAAGTGCCACAACATGGCTGCTTTCACGGCTTTTCCCTTAGGAAGAACCCTAATACGCGGCTGATTTACCTTCCTAGGGTTACTGTTAGGCTTAGGCCTAGGACTTTTAAAACCAGGAAGCCCTGGGCTCCAGGCACACTGCAGCTGCGAAAGGCATCCCAAGGGGAGCGCAAAAGTGACACAACTTGGCTGCCACCACTGATATTTCCATGAGACCATCCCGAACCATAGGCTGATTTTCCTTCCTAGGGTTAAAGTTTGAGTAACGCCTAGGGTAAGGGTTCTATTAACCAGAAAGACCTGAGTTCCAAGAACACAGCAGCTGCGAAGGACTACCCAAGAAGAGCGCAAAAGTACCACAGCGTGCCTGCCTCCACAGCTTTTTCTTTGGGGACATGCCTAATTCCTGGCTGATTTGCCTTTCTCGTCTTAGGGTTGGGGTTCGGCCTAGGGCTAGGATTTTTTTAACTAGGAAGCCCTGAGTTCCAGGCTTACTTCATCTGCAAAAAGCATCCCAAAGGGAGTGCAGAAGTGCCACAACATGGCTGCTTTCACGGCTTTTCCCTTAGGAAGAACCCTAATACGCGGCTGATTTACCTTCCTAGGGTTACTGTTAGGCTTAGGCCTAGGACTTTTAAAACCAGGAAGCCCTGGGTTCCAGGCACATCCAGCTGCAAAAGGCATCCCAAGAGGGCCGCAGAAGTGACACAACTTGGCTGCCTCTGCTTCTATTCTCATGAGACCATCCTGAACCATAGGCTGATTTTCCTTCCTAGGGTTAAGGTTTGAGTTACGCCTAGGTTAAGAGTTCTATTAACCAGAAAGACCTGAGTTCCAAGAACACAGCAGCTGCGAAGGACTACCCAAGAAGAGCGCAAAAGTACCACAACGTGCCTGCCTCCACAGCTTTTTCCTTGGGGACATGCCTAATTCTTGGCTGATTTGCCTTTCTCGTCTTAGGGTTGCGGTTCGGCCTAGGGCTAGGATATTTTTAACTAGGAAGCCCTGAGTTCCAGGCTTACTGCATCTGCCAAAGGCATCCCAAAGTGTGTGCAATAGTGCCACAACATGGTTGCTTTCACGGCTTTTCCCTTAGGAAGAACCCTAATACCCGGCTGATTTACCTTCCTAGGGTTACTGTTAGGCTTAGGCCTAGGACTTTTAAAACCAGGAAGCCCTGGGCTCCAGGCACACTGCAGCTGTGAAAGGCATCCCAAGGGGAGCGCAAAAGTGACACAACTTGGCTGCCACCGCTGATATTTCCATGAGACCATCCCGAACCATAGGCTGATTTTCCTTTCTAGGGTTAAGGTTTGAGTTACGCCTAGGGAAAGGGTTCTATTAACCAGAAAGCCCTGAGTTCCAAGAACACAGCAGCACCGAAGGACTAGCCAAAAAGAGCACAAAAGTACCACAACATGCCTGCCTCCACAGCTTTTTCCTTGGGGACATGCCTAATTCCTGGCTGATTTGCCTTTCTCGTCTTCGGGTTGGGGTTCGGACTAGGGCTAGGATTTTTAAAATCAGGAAGCCCTGAGTTCCAGGCACACTGGAGCTGTGAATGGCATCCAAAAGGGAGTGCCAAAGTGCCACAACATGGTTGCTTTCACGGCTTTTTCCTTGGCAAGAAGCTTAACACCAGGCTGATTTCCCTTCCCAGGGTTACTGTTAGGCTTAGGCCTAGGGCTAGGATTTTTAAAACTAGGAAGCCCTTAGATCCAGGCACACTGCAGCTGTTCAAGGCATCCCAAGGGGAGTACAAAAGTGCAACAACATGGCAGCTTTCACAGCTTTTTCCTTGGCACCATCCCTATACCTAGGCTGATTTATCTGCCTAGGGTTAGGGTTAGGGTTCAGCCTAGGGCTTGGAGTTTTTTAACCAGGAAGCCCTGAGTTCCAGGCTTACTGCATCTGCCAAAGGCATCCCAAAGGGAGTGCAAAAGTGCCACAACATGGCTGCTTTCACAGCTTTTCCCTTAGGAAGAACCCTAATACCCGGCTGATTTACCTTCCTAGGGTTACTGTTAGGCTTAGGCCTAGGACTTTTAAAACCAGGAAGCCCTGGGCTCCAGGCACACTGCAGCTGTTAAAGGCATCCCAAGAGGGCCGCAGAAGTGACACAACTTGGCTGCCTCTGCTTCTATTCTCATGAGACCATCCTGAATCATAGGCTGATTTTCCTTCCTAGGGTTAAGGTTTGAGTTTCGCCTAGGGTAAGGGTTCTATTAACCAGAAAGACCTGAGTTCCAAGAACACAGCAGCTGCGAAGGACTACCCAAGAAGAGCACAAAAGTACCACAACGTGCCTGCCTCCACAGCTTTTTCCTTGGGGACATGCCTAATTCCTGGCTGATTTGCCTTTCTCGTCTTAGGGTTGGGGTTCGGCCTAGGGCTAGGATATTTTTAACTAGGAAGCCCTGAGTTCCAGGCTTACTTCATCTGCCAAAGGCATCCCAAAGGGTGTGCAAAAGTGCCACAACATGGCTGCTTTCACGGCTTTTCCCTTAGGAAGAACCCTAATACGCGGCTGATTTACCTTCCTAGGGTTACTGTTAGGCTTAGGCCTAGGACTTTTAAAACCAGGAAGCCCTGGGCTCCAGGCACATCCAGCTGCGAAAGGCATCCTAAGAGGGCCGCAGAAGTGACACAACTTGGCTGCCTCTGCTTCTATTCTCATGAGACCATCCTAAACCATAGGATGATTTTCATTCCTAGGGTTAAGGTTTGAGTTACGCCTAGGGTAAGAGTTCTATTAACCAGAAATACCTGAGTTCCAATAACACAGCAGCTGCGAAGGACTACCCAAGAAGAGCGCAAAAGTACCACAACGTGCCTGCCTCCACAGCTTTTTCCTTGGGGACATGCCTAATTCCTGGCTGATTTGCCTTTCTCGTCTTAGGGTTGGGGTTCGGCCTAGGGCTAGGATATTTTTAACTAGGAAGCCCTGAGTTCCAGGCTTACTGCATCTGCCAAAGGCATCCCAAAGTGTGTGCAATAGTGCCACAACATGGTTGCTTTCACGGCTTTTCCCTTAGGAAGAACCCTAATACCCGGCTGATTTACCTTCCTAGGGTTACTGTTAGGCTTAGGCCTAGGACTTTTAAAACCAGGAAGCCCTGGGCTCCAGGCACACTTCAGCTGCGAAAGGCATCCCAAGGGGAGGGCAAAAGTGACACAACTTGGCTGCCTCTGCTGCTATTCTCATGAGACCATCCCGAACCATAGGCTGATTTTCCTTCCTAGGGTTAAGGTTTGAGTTGCGCTTTGAGTTAGAGTTCTATTAACCAGAAAGCCCTGAGTTCCAAGAACACAGCAGCTGCGAAGGACTAGCCAAGAAGAGCGCAGAAGTACCACAACGTGCCTGCCTCCACAGCTTTTTCCTTGGGGACATGCCTAATTCCTGGCTGATTTGCCTTTCTCGTCTTAGGGTTGGGGTTCGGCCTAGGGCTAGGATTTTTTTAACTAGGAAGCCCTGAGTTCCAGGCTTACTGCATCTGCCAAAGGCATCCCAAAGGGAGTGCAGAAGTGCCACAACATGGCTGCTTTCACGGCTTTTCCCTTAGGAAGAACCCTAATACGCGGCTGATTTACCTTCCTAGGGTTACTGTTAGGCTTAGGCCTAGGACTTTTAAAACCAGGAAGCGCTGGGCTCCAGGCACATCCAGCTGCAAAAGGCATCCCAAGAGGGCCGCAGAAGTGACACAACTTGGCTGCCTCTGCTTCTATTCTCATGAGACCATCCTGAACCATAGGCTGATTTTCCTTCCTAGGGTTAAGGTTTGAGTTACGCCTAGGTTAAGAGTTCTATTAACCAGAAAGACCTGAGTTCCAAGAACACAGCAGCTGCGAAGGACTACCCAAGAAGAGCGCAAAAGTACCACAACGTGCCTGCCTCCACAGCTTTTTCCTTGGGGACATGCCTAATTCTTGGCTGATTTGCCTTTCTCGTCTTAGGGTTGGGGTTCGGCCTAGGGCTAGGATATTTTTAACTAGGAAGCCCTGAGTTCCAGGCTTACTGCATCTGCCAAAGGCATCCCAAAGTGTGTGCAATAGTGCCACAACATGGTTGCTTTCACGGCTTTTCCCTTAGGAAGAACCCTAATACCCGGCTGATTTACCTTCCTAGGGTTACTGTTAGGCTTAGGCCTAGGACTTTTAAAACCAGGAAGCCCTGGGCTCCAGGCACACTGCAGCTGCGAAAGGCATCCCAAGGGGAGCGCAAAAGTGACACAACTTGGCTGCCTCTGCTGCTATTCTCATGAGACCATCCCGAACCATAGGCTGATTTTCCTTCCTAGGGTTAAGGTTTGAGTTACGCCTAGGGTAAGGGTTCTATTAACCAGAAAGCCCTGAGTTCCAAGAACACAGCAGCTGCGAAGGACTACCCAAGAAGAGCGCAAAAGTACCACAACGTGCCTGCCTCCACAGCTTTTTCCTTGGGGACATGCTTAATTCCTGGCTGATTTGCCTTTCTCGTCTTAGGGTTGGGGTTCGGCCTAGGGCTAGGATTTTTTTAACTCGGAAGCCCTGAGTTCCAGGCTTACTGCATCTGCCAAAGGCATCCCAAAGGGAGTGCAAAAGTGCCACAACATGGCTGCTTTCACAGCTTTTCCCTTAGGAAGAACCCTAATACGCGGCTGATTTACCTTCCTAGGGTTACTGTTAGGCTTAGGCCTAGGACTTTTAAAACCAGGAAGCCCTGGGCTCCAGGCACACTGCAGCTGCGAAAGGCATCCCAAGGGGAGCGCAAAAGTGACACAACTTGGCTGCCACCACTGATATTTCCATGAGACCATCCCGAACCATAGGCTGATTTTCCTTCCTAGGGTTAAGGTTTGAGTTACGCCTAGGGTAAGGGTTCTATTAACCAGAAAGCCCTGAGTTCCAAGAACACAGCAGCAGCGAAGGACTAGCCAAAAAGAGCGCAAAAGTACCACAACATGCCTGCCTCCACAGCTTTTTCCTTGGGGACATGCCTAATTCCTGGCTGATTTGCCTTTCTCGTCTTCGGGTTGGGGTTCGGCCTAGGGCTAGGATTTTTAAAATCAGGAAGCCCTGAGTTCCAGGCACACTGGAGCTGTGAATGGCATCCAAAAGGGAGTGCCAAAGTGCCACAACATGGTTGCTTTCACGGCTTTTTCCTTGGCAAGAAGCTTAACACCAGGCTGATTTCCCTTCCCAGGGTTACTGTTAGGCTTAGGCCTAGGGCTAGGATTTTTAAAACTAGGAAGCCCTTAGATCCAGGCACACTGCAGCTGTTCAAGGCATCCCAAGGGGAGTACAAAAGTGCAACAACATGGCAGCTTTCACAGCTTTTTCCTTGGCACCATCCCTATACCTAGGCTGATTTATCTGCCTAGGGTTAGGGTTAGGGTTCAGCCTAGGGCTTGGAGTTTTTTAACCAGGAAGGCCTGAGTTCCAGGCTTACTGCATCTGCCAAAGGCATCCCAAAGGGAGTGCAAAAGTGCCACAACATGGCTGCTTTCACAGCTTTTCCCTTAGGAAGAACCCTAATACCCGGCTGATTTACCTTCCTAGGGTTACTGTTAGGCTTAGGCCTAGGACTTTTAAAACCAGGAAGCCCTGGGCTCCAGGCACACTGCAGCTGTTAAAGGCATCCCAAGAGGGCCGCAGAAGTGACACAACTTGGCTGCCTCTGCTTCTATTCTCATGAGACCATCCTGAATCATAGGCTGATTTTCCTTCCTAGGGTTAAGGTTTGAGTTTCGCCTAGGGTAAGGGTTCTATTAACCAGAAAGACCTGAGTTCCAAGAACACAGCAGCTGCGAAGGACTACCCAAGAAGAGCACAAAAGTACCACAACGTGCCTGCCTCCACAGCTTTTTCCTTGGGGACATGCCTAATTCCTGGCTGATTTGCCTTTCTCGTCTTAGGGTTGGGGTTCGGCCTAGGGCTAGGATATTTTTAACTAGGAAGCCCTGAGTTCCAGGCTTACTGCATCTGCCAAAGGCACCCCAAAGGGTGTGCAAAAGTGCCACAACATGGCTGCTTTCACGGCTTTTCCCTTAGGAAGAACCCTAATACGCGGCTGATTTACCTTCCTAGGGTTACTGTTAGGCTTAGGCCTAGGACTTTTAAAACCAGGAAGCCCTGGGCTCCAGGCACATCCAGCTGCGAAAGGCATCCTAAAAGGGCCGCAGAAGTGACACAACTTGGCTGCCTCTGCTTCTATTCTCATGAGACCATCCTAAACCATAGGATGATTTTCATTCCTAGGGTTAAGGTTTGAGTTACGCCTAGGGTAAGAGTTCTATTAACCAGAAAGACCTGAGTTCCAATAACACAGCAGCTGCGAAGGACTACCCAAGAAGAGCGCAAAAGTACCACAACGTGCCTGCCTCCACAGATTTTTCCTTGGGGACATGCTTAATTCCTGGCTGATTTGCCTTTCTCGTCTTAGGGTTGGGGTTCGGCCTAGGGCTAGGATTTTTTTAACTCGGAAGCCCTGAGTTCCAGGCTTACTGCATCTGCCAAAGGCATCCCAAAGGGAGTGCAAAAGTGCCACAACATGGCTGCTTTCACAGCTTTTCCCTTAGGAAGAACCCCAATACGCGGCTGATTTACCTTCCTAGGGTTACTGTTAGGCTTAGGCCTAGGACTTTTAAAACTAGGAAGCCCTGGGCTCCAGGCACACTGCAGCTGCGAAAGGCATCCCAAGGGGAGCGCAAAAGTGACACAACTTGGCTGCCACCACTGATATTTCCATGAGACCATCCCGAACCATAGGCTGATTTTCCTTCCTAGGGTTAAGGTTTGAGTTACGCCTAGGGTAAGGGTTCTATTAACCAGAAAGCCCTGAGTTCCAAGAACACAGCAGCAGCGAAGGACTAGCCAAAAAGAGCGCAAAAGTACCACAACATGCCTGCCTCCACAGCTTTTTCCTTGGGGACATGCCTAATTCCTGGCTGATTTGCCTTTCTCGTCTTCGGGTTGGGGTTCGGCCTAGGGCTAGGATTTTTAAAATCAGGAAGCCCTGAGTTCCAGGCACACTGGAGCTGTGAATGGCATCCAAAAGGGAGTGCCAAAGTGCCACAACATGGTTGCTTTCACGGCTTTTTCCTTGGCAAGAAGCTTAACACCAGGCTGATTTCCCTTCCCAGGGTTACTGTTAGGCTTAGGCCTAGGGCTAGGATTTTTAAAACTAGGAAGCCCTTAGATCCAGGCACACTGCAGCTGTTCAAGGCATCCCAAGGGGAGTACAAAAGTGCAACAACATGGCAGCTTTCACAGCTTTTTCCTTGGCACCATCCCTATACCTAGGCTGATTTATCTGCCTAGGGTTAGGGTTAGGCTTCAGCCTAGGGCTTGGAGTTTTTTAACCAGGAAGCCCTGAGTTCCAGGCTTACTGCATCTGCCAAAGGCATCCCAAAGGGAGTGCAAAAGTGCCACAACATGGCTGCTTTCACAGCTTTTCCCTTAGGAAGAACCCTAATACCCGGCTGATTTACCTTCCTAGGGTTACTGTTAGGCTTAGGCCTAGGACTTTTAAAACCAGGAAGCCCTGGGCTCCAGGCACACTGCAGCTGTTAAAGGCATCCCAAGAGGGCCGCAGAAGTGACACAACTTGGCTGCCTCTGCTTCTATTCTCATGAGACCATCCTGAATCATAGGCTGATTTTCCTTCCTAGGGTTAAGGTTTGAGTTTCGCCTAGGGTAAGGGTTCTATTAACCAGAAAGACCTGAGTTCCAAGAACACAGCAGCTGCGAAGGACTACCCAAGAAGAGCACAAAAGTACCACAACATGCCTGCCTCCACAGCTTTTTCCTTGGGGACATGCCTAATTCCTGGCTGATTTGCCTTTCTCGTCTTAGGGTTGGGGTTCGGCCTAGGGCTAGGATATTTTTAACTAGGAAGCCCTGAGTTCCAGGCTTACTGCCTCTGCCAAAGGCACCCCAAATGGTGTGCAAAAGTGCCACAACATGGCTGCTTTCACGGCTTTTCCCTTAGGAAGAACCCTAATACGCGGCTGATTTACCTTCCTAGGGTTACTGTTAGGCTTAGGCCTAGGACTTTTAAAACCAGGAAGCCCTGGGCTCCAGGCACATCCAGCTGCGAAAGGCATCCTAAGAGGGCCGCAGAAGTGACACAACTTGGCTGCCTCTGCTTCTATTCTCATGAGACCATCCTAAACCATAGGATGATTTTCATTCCTAGGGTTAAGGTTTGAGTTACGCCTAGGGTAAGAGTTCTATTAACCAGAAAGACCTGAGTTCCAATAACACAGCAGCTGCGAAGGACTACCCAAGAAGAGCGCAAAAGTACCACAACGTGCCTGCCTCCACAGCTTTTTCCTTGGGGACATGCCTAATTCCTGGCTGATTTGCCTTTCTCGTCTTAGGGTTGGGGTTCGGCCTAGGGCTAGGATATTTTTAACTAGGAAGCCCTGAGTTCCAGGCTTACTGCATCTGCCAAAGGCATCCCAAAGTGTGTGCAATAGTGCCACAACATGGTTGCTTTCACGGCTCTTCCCTTAGGAAGAACCCTAATACCCGGCTGATTTACCTTCCTAGGGTTACTGTTAGGCTTAGGCCTAGGACTTTTAAAACCAGGAAGCCCTGGGCTCCAGGCACACTTCAGCTGCGAACGGCATCCCAAGGGGAGGGCAAAAGTGACACAACTTGGCTGCCTCTGCTGCTATTCTCATGAGACCATCCCGAACCATAGGCTGATTTTCCTTCCTAGGGTTAAGGTTTGAGTTGCGCTTTGAGTTAGAGTTCTATTAACCAGAAAGCCCTGAGTTCCAAGAACACAGCAGCTGCGAAGGACTAGCCAAGAAGAGCGCAAAAGTACCACAACGTGCCTGCCTCCACAGCTTTTTCCTTGGGGACATGCTTAATTCCTGGCTGATTTGCCTTTCTCGTCTTAGGGTTGGGGTTCGGCCTAGGGCTAGGATTTTTTTAACTAGGAAGCCCTGAGTTCCAGGCTTACTGCATCTGCCAAAGGCATCCCAAAGGGAGTGCAAAAGTGCCACAACATGGCTGCTTTCACAGCTTTTCCCTTAGGAAGAACCCTAATACGCGGCTGATTTACCTTCCTAGGGTTACTGTTAGGCTTAGGCCTAGGACTTTTAAAACCAGGAAGCCCTGGGCTCCAGGCACACTGCAGCTGCGAAAGGCATCCCAAGGGGAGCGCAAAAGTGACACAACTTGGCTGCCACCACTGATATTTCCATGAGACCATCCCGAACCATAGGCTGATTTTCCTTCCTAGGGTTAAGGTTTGAGTTACGCCTAGGGTAAGGGTTCTATTAACCAGAAAGCCCTGAGTTCCAAGAACACAGCAGCAGCGAAGGACTAGCCAAAAAGAGCGCAAAAGTACCACAACATGCCTGCCTCCACAGCTTTTTCCTTGGGGACATGCCTAATTCCTGGCTGATTTGCCTTTCTCGTCTTCGGGTTGGGGTTCGGCCTAGGGCTAGGATTTTTAAAATCAGGAAGCCCTGAGTTCCAGGCACACTGGAGCTGTGAATGGCATCCAAAAGGGAGTGCCAAAGTGCCACAACATGGTTGCTTTCACAGCTTTTTCCTTGGCAAGAAGCTTAACACCAGGCTGATTTCCCTTCCCAGGGTTACTGTTAGGCTTAGGCCTAGGGCTAGGATTTTTAAAACTAGGAAGCCCTTAGATCCAGGCACACTGCAGCTGTTCAAGGCATCCCAAGGGGAGTACAAAAGTGCAACAACATGGCAGCTTTCACAGCTTTTTCCTTGGCACCATCCCTATACCTAGGCTGATTTATCTGCCTAGGGTTAGGGTTAGGCTTCAGCCTAGGGCTTGGAGTTTTTTAACCAGGAAGCCCTGAGTTCCAGGCTTACTGCATCTGCCAAAGGCATCCCAAAGGGAGTGCAAAAGTGCCACAACATGGCTGCTTTCACAGCTTTTCCCTTAGGAAGAACCCTAATACCCGGCTGATTTACCTTCCTAGGGTTACTGTTAGGCTTAGGCCTAGGACTTTTAAAACCAGGAAGCCCTGGGCTCCAGGCACACTGCAGCTGTTAAAGGCATCCCAAGAGGGCCGCAGAAGTGACACAACTTGGCTGCCTCTGCTTCTATTCTCATGAGACCATCCTGAATCATAGGCTGATTTTCCTTCCTAGGGTTAAGGTTTGAGTTTCGCCTAGGGTAAGGGTTCTATTAACCAGAAAGACCTGAGTTCCAAGAACACAGCAGCTGCGAAGGACTACCCAAGAAGAGCGCAAAAGTACCACAACGTGCCTGCCTCCACAGCTTTTTCCTTGGGGACATGCCTAATTCCTGGCTGATTTGCCTTTCTCGTCTTAGGGTTGGGGTTCGGCCTAGGGCTAGGATATTTTTAACTAGGAAGCCCTGAGTTCCAGGCTTACTTCATCTGCCAAAGGCATCCCAAAGGGTGTGCAAAAGTGCCACAACATGGCTGCTTTCACGGCTTTTCCCTTAGGAAGAACCCTAATACGCGGCTGATTTACCTTCCTAGGGTTACTGTTAGGCTTAGGCCTAGGACTTTTAAAACCAGGAAGCCCTTGGCTCCAGGCACACTGCAGCTGCGAAAGGCATCCCAAGGGGAGCGCAAAAGTGACACAACTTGGCTGCCACCACTGATATTTCCATGAGACCATCCCGAACCATAGGCTGATTTTCCTTCCTAGGGTTAAGGTTTGAGTTACGCCTAGGGTAAGGGTTCTATTAACCAGAAAGCCCTGAGTTCCAAGAACACAGCAGCTGCGAAGGACTAGCCAAAAAGAGCGCAAAAGTACCACAACATGCCTGCCTCCACAGCTTTTTCCTTGGGGACATGCCTAATTCCTGGCTGATTTGCCTTTCTCGTCTTCGGGTTGGGGTTCGGCCTAGGGCTAGGATTTTTAAAATCAGGAAGCCCTGAGTTCCAGGCACACTGGAGCTGTGAATGGCATCCAAAAGGGAGTGCAAAAGTGACACAACATGGCTGCTTTCACGGCTTTTCCCTTAGGAAGAACCCTAATACGCGGCTGATTTACCTTCCTAGGGTTACTGTTAGGCTTAGGCCTAGGACTTTTAAAACCAGGAAGCCCTGGGCTCCAGGCACACTGCAGCTGCGAAAGGCATCCCAAGGGGAGCGCAAAAGTGACACAACTTGGCTGCCACCACTGATATTTCCATGAGACCATCCCGAACCATAGGCTGATTTTCCTTCCTAGGGTCAAAGTTTGAGTTACGCCTAGGGTAAGGGTTCTATAAACCAGAAAGCCCTGAGTTCCAAGAACACAGCAGCTGCGAAGGACTACCCAAGAAGAGCGCAAAAGTACCACAACGCGCCTGCCTCCACAGCTTTTTCCTTGGGGACATGCCTAATTCCTGGCTGATTTGCCTTTCTCGTCTTAGGGTTGGGGTTCGGCCTAGGGCTAGGATTTTTTTAACTAGGAAGCCCTGAGTTCCAGGCTTACTTCATCTGCAAAAAGCATCCCAAAGGGAGTGCAGAAGTGCCACAACATGGCTGCTTTCACGGCTTTTCCCTTTGGAAGAACCCTAATACGCGGCTGATTTACCTTCCTAGGGTTAATGTTAGGCTTAGGCCTAGGACTTTTAAAACCAGGAAGCCCTGGGCTCCAGGCACATCCAGCTGCGAAAGGCATCCCAAGAGGGCCGCAGAAGTGACACAACTTGGCTGCCTCTGCTTCTATTCTCATGAGACCATCCTAAACCATAGGATGATTTTCATTCCTAGGGTTAAGGTTTGAGTTACGCCTAGGGTAAGGGTTCTATTAACCAGAAAGACCTGAGTTCCAATAACACAGCAGCTGCGAAGGACTACCCAAGAAGAGCGCAAAAGTACCACAACGTGGCTGCCTCCACAGCTGTTTCCTTGGGGACATGCCTAATTCCTGGCTGATTTGCCTTTCTCGTCTTAGGGTTGGGGTTCGGCCTAGGGCTAGGATATTTTTAACTAGGAAGCCCTGAGTTCCAGGCTTACTGCATCTGCCAAAGGCATCCCAAAGTGTGTGCAAAAGTGCCACAACATGGTTGCTTTCACGGCTTTTCCCTTAGGAAGAACCCTAATACCCGGCTGATTTACCTTCCTAGGGTTACTGTTAGGCTTAGGCCTAGGACTTTTAAAACCAGGAAGCCCTGGGCTCCAGGCACACTTCAGCTGCGAAAGGCATCCCAAGGGGAGGGCAAAAGTGACACAACTTGGCTGCCTCTGCTGCTATTCTCATGAGACCATCCCGAACCATAGGCTGATTTTCCTTCCTAGGGTTAAGGTTTGAGTTGCGCTTTGAGTTAGAGTTCTATTAACCAGAAAGCCCTGAGTTCCAAGAACACAGCAGCTGCAAAGGACTAGCCAAGAAGAGCGCAAAAGTACCACAACGTGCCTGCCTCCACAGCTTTTTCCTTGGGGACATGCTTAATTCCTGGCTGATTTGCCTTTCTCGTCTTAGGGTTGGGGTTCGGCCTAGGGCTAGGATTTTTTTAACTCGGAAGCCCTGAGTTCCAGGCTTACTGCATCTGCCAAAGGCATCCCAAAGGGAGTGCAAAAGTGCCACAACATGGCTGCTTTCACGGCTTTTCCCTTAGGAAGAACCCTAATACCCGGCTGATTTACCTTCCTAGGGTTACTGTTAGGCTTAGGCCTAGGACTTTTAAAACCAGGAAGCCCTGGGCTCCAGGCACACTGCAGCTGCGAAAGGCATCCCAAGGGGAGCGCAAAAGTGACACAACTTGGCTGCCACCACTGATATTTCCATGAGACCATCCCGAACCATAGGCTGATTTTCCTTCCTAGGGTTAAGGTTTGAGTTACGCCTAGGGTAAGGGTTCTATTAACCAGAAAGCCCTGAGTTCCAAGAACACAGCAGCTGCGAAGGACTAGCCTAAAAGAGCGCAAAAGTACCACAACATGCCTGCCTCCACAGCTTTTTCCTTGGGGACATGCCTAATTCCTGGCTGATTTGCCTTTCTCGTCTTAGGGTTGGGGTTCGGCCTAGGGCTAGGATTTTTAAAATCAGGAAGCCCTGAGTTCCAGGCACACTGGAGCTGTGAATGGCATCCAAAAGGGAGTGCAAAAGTGCCACAACATGGTTGCTTTCACGGCTTTTTCCTTGGCAAGAAGCTTAAGACCAGGCTGATTTCCCTTCCCAGGGTTACTGTTAGGCTTAGGCCTAGGGCTAGGATTTTTAAAACTAGGAAGCCCTTAGATCCAGGCACACTGCAGCTGTTCAAGGCATCCCAAGGGGAGTACAAAAGTGCAACAACATGGCAGCCTTCACAGCTTTTTCCTTGGCACCATCCCTATACAAAGGCTGATTTATCTGCCTAGGGTTAGGGTTAGGGTTCAGCCTAGGGCTAGGATTTTTTTAACTAGGAAGCCCTGAGTTCCATGCTTACTTCATCTGCAAAAAGCATTCCAAAGGGAGTGCAGAAGTGCCACAACATGGCTGCTTTCACGGCTTTTCCCTTAGGAAGAACCCTAATACCCGGCTGATTTACCTTCCTAGGGTTACTGTTAGGCTTAGGCCTAGGACTTTTAAAACCAGGAAGCCCTGGGCTCCAGGCACATGCAGCTGCGAAAGGCATCCCAAGAGGGCCGCAGAAGTGACACAACTTGGCTGCCTCTGCTTCTATTCTCATGAGACCATCCTGAACCATAGGCTGATTTTCCTTCCTAGGGTTAAGGTTTGAGTTACGCCTAGGGTAAGAGTTCTATTAACCAGAAAGACCTGAGTTCCAAGAACACTGCAGCTGCGAAGGACTACCCAAGAAGAGCGCAAAAGTACCACAACGTGCCTGCCTCCACAGCTTTTTCCTTGGGGACATGCCTAATTCCTGGCTGATTTGCCTTTCTCGTCTTAGGGTTGGGGTTCGGCCTAGGGCTAGGATTTTTTTAACTCGGAAGCCCTGAGTTCCAGGCTTACTGCATCTGCCAAAGGCATCCCAAAGGGAGTGCAAAAGTGCCACAACATGGCTGCTTTCACGGCTTTTCCCTTAGGAAGAACCCTAATACGCGGCTGATTTACCTTCCTAGGGTTACTGTTAGGCTTAGGCCTAGGACTTTTAAAACCAGGAAGCCCTGGGCTCCAGGCACACTGCAGCTGCGAAAGGCATCCCAAGGGGAGCGCAAAAGTGACACAACTTGGCTGCCACCACTGATATTTCCATGAGACCATCCCGAATCATAGGCTGATTTTCCTTCCTAGGGTTAAGGTTTGAGTTACGTCTGGGGTAAGGGTTCTATTAACCAGAAAGCCCTGAGTTCCAAGAACACAGCAGCTGCGAAGGACTAGCCAAAAAGAGCGCAAAAGTACCACAACGTGCCTGCCTCCACAGCTTTTTCCTTGGGGACATGCCTAATTCCTGGCTGATTTGCCTTTCTCGTCTTAGGGTTGGGGTTCGGCCTAGGGCTAGGATTTTTTTAACTAGGAAGCCCTGAGTTCCAGGCTTACTTCATCTGCAAAAAGCATCCCAAAGGGAGTGCAGAAGTGCCACAACATGGCTGCTTTCACGGCTTTTCCCTTTGGAAGAACCCTAATACGCGGCTGATTTACCTTCCTAGGGTTACTGTTAGGCTTAGGCCTAGGACTTTTAAAACCAGGAAGCCCTGGGCTCCAGGCACATCCAGCTGCGAAAGGCATCCTAAGAGGGCCGCAGAAGTGACACAACCTAGCTGCCTCTGCTTCTATTCTCATGAGACCATCCTGAACCATAGGCTGATTTTCCTTCCTAGGGTTAAGGTTTGAGTTACGCCTAGGGTAAGAGTTCTATTAACCAGAAAGACCTGAGTTCCAAGAACACAGCAGCTGCGAAAGACTACCCAAGAAGAGCGCAAAAGTACCACAACGTGCCTGCCTCCACAGCTTTTTCCTTGGGGACATGCCTAATTCCTGGCTGATTTGCCTTTCTCGTCTTAGGGTTGGGGTTCGGCCTAGGGCTAGGATTTTTAAAATCAGGAAGCCCTGAGTTCCAGGCACACTGGAGCTGTGAATGGCATCCAAAAGGGAGTGCAACAGTGCCACAACATGGTTGCTTTCACGGCTTTTTCCTTGGCAAGAAGCTTAACACCAGGCTGATTTCCCTTCCCAGGGTTACTGTTAGGCTTAGGCCTAGGGCTAGGATTTTTAAAACTAGGAAGCCCTTAGATCCAGGCACACTGCAGCTGTTCAAGGCATCCCAAGGGGAGTACAAAAGTGCAACAACATGGCAGCTTTCACAGCTTTTTCCTTGGCACCATCCCTATACCTAGGCTGATTTATCTGCCTAGGGTTAGGGTTAGGGTTCAGCCTAGAGCTTGGAGTTTTTTAACCAGGAAGC
Organism: Ammospiza maritima maritima; assembly: GCA_036010785.1. Lineage (NCBI taxonomy): Eukaryota > Metazoa > Chordata > Aves > Passeriformes > Passerellidae > Ammospiza > Ammospiza maritima. Next base: position 521,085 of record JAYKTQ010000489.1, read on the forward strand.
CCTAAGTTCCAGGCTTACTGCATCTGCCAAAGGCATCCCAAAGGGAGTGCAAAAGTGCCACAACATGGCTGCTTTCACAGCTTTTCCCTTAGGAAGAACCCTAATACCCGGCTGATTTACCTTCCTAGGGTTACTGTTAGGCTTAGGCCTAGGACTTTTAAAACCAGGAAGCCCTGGGCTCCAGGCACACTGCAGCTGTTAAAGGCATCCCAAGAGGGCCGCAGAAGTGACACAACTTGGCTGCCTCTGCTTCTATTCTCATGAGACCATCCTGAATCATAGGCTGATTTTCCTTCCTAGGGTTAAGGTTTGAGTTTCGCCTAGGGTAAGGGTTCTATTAACCAGAAAGACCTGAGTTCCAAGAACACAGCAGCTGCGAAGGACTACCCAAGAAGAGCGCAAAAGTACCACAACGTGCCTGCCTCCACAGCTTTTTCCTTGGGGACATGCCTAATTCCTGGCTGATTTGCCTTTCTCGTCTTAGGGTTGGGGTTCGGCCTAGGGCTAGGATATTTTTAACTAGGAAGCCCTGAGTTCCAGGCTTACTTCATCTGCCAAAGGCATCCCAAAGGGTGTGCAAAAGTGCCACAACATGGCTGCTTTCACGGCTTTTCCCTTAGGAAGAACCCTAATACCCGGCTGATTTACCTTCCTAGGGTTACTGTTAGGCTTAGGCCTAGGACTATTAAAACCAGGAAGCCCTGGGCTCCAGGCACACTGCAGCTGCGAAAGGCATCCCAAGGGGAGCGCAAAAGTGACACAACTTGGCTGCCACCACTGGTATTTCCATGAGACCATCCCGAACCATAGGCTGATTTTCCTTCCTAGGGTTAAAGTTTGAGTTACGCCTAGGGTAAGGGTTCTATAAACCAGAAAGCCCTGAGTTCCAAGAACACAGCAGCTGCGAAGGACTACCCAAGAAGAGAGCAAAAGTACCACAACATGCCTGCCTCCACAGCTTTTTCTTTGGGGACATGCCTAATTCCTGGCTGATTTGCCTTTCTCGTCTTAGGGTTGGGGTTCGGGCTAGGGCTAGGATTTTTTTAACTAGGAAGCCCTGAGTTCCAGGCTTACTTCATCTGCAAAAAGCATCCCAAAGGGAGTGCAGAAGTGCCACAACATGGCTGCTTTCACGGCTTTTCCCTTAGGAAGAACCCTAATAGCCGGCTGATTTACCTTCCTAGGGTTACTGTTAGGCTTAGGCCTAGGACTTTTAAAACCAGGAAGCCCTGGGCTCCAGGCACATGCAGCTGCGAAAGGCATCCCAAGAGGGCCGCAGAAGTGACATAACTTGGCTGCCTCTGCTTCTATTCTCATGAGACCATCCTGAACCATAGGCTGATTTTCCTTCCTAGGGTTAAGGTTTGAGTTACGCCTAGGGTAAGAGTTCTATTAACCAGAAAGACCTGAGTTCCAAGAACACCGCAGCTGCGAAGGACTACCCAAGAAGAGCGCAAAAGTACCACAACGTGCCTGCCTCCACAGCTTTTTCCTTGGGGACATGCCTAATTCCTGGCTGATTTGCCTTTCTCGTCTTAGGGTTGGGGTTCGGGCTAGGGCTAGGATTTTTTTAACTCGGAAGCCCTGAGTTCCAGGCTTACTGCATCTGCCAAAGGCATCCCAAAGGGAGTGCAAAAGTGCCACAACATGGCTGCTTTCACGGCTTTTCCCTTAGGAAGAACCCTAATACGCGGCTGATTTACCTTCCTAGGGTTACTGTTAGGCTTAGGCCTAGGACTTTTAAAACCAGGAAGCCCTGGGCTCCAGGCACACTGCAGCTGCGAAAGGCATCCCAAGGGGAGCGCAAAAGTGACACAACTTGGCTGCCACCACTGATATTTCCATGAGACCATCCCGAACCATAGGCTGATTTTCCTTCCTAGGGTTAAGGTTTGAGTTACGCCTGGGGTAAGGGTTCTATTAACCAGAAAGCCCTGAGTTCCAAGAACACAGCAGCTGCGAAGGACTACGAAAGAAGAGCGCAAAAGTACCACAACATGCGTGCCTCCACAGCTTTTTCCTTGGGGACATGCCTAATTCCTGGCTGATTTGCCTTTCTCGTCTTCGGGTTGGGGTTCGGCCTAGTGCTAGGATTTTTAAAATCAGGAAGCCCTGAGTTCCAGGCACACTGGAGCTGTGAATGGCATCCAAAAGGGAGTGCAAAAGTGCCACAACATGGTTGCTTTCACGGCTTTTTCCTTGGCAAGAAGCTTAACACCAGGCTGATTTCCCTTCCCAGGGTTACTGTTAGGCTTAGGCCTAGGGCTAGGATTTTTAAAACTAGGAAGCCCTTAGATCCAGGCAAACTGCAGCTGTTCAAGGCATCCCAAGGGGAGTACAAAAGTGCAACAACATGGCAGCTTTCACAGCTTTTTCCTTGGCACCATCCCTATACCTAGGCTGTTTAATCTGCCTAGGGTTAGGGTTAGGGTTCAGCCTAGGGCTTGGAGTTTTTCAACCAGGAAGCCATGAGTTCCAGGCTTACTGCATCTGCCAAAGGCATCCCAAAGGGAGTGCAAAAGTGCCACAACATGGCTGCTTTCACAGCTTTTCCCTTAGGAAGAACCCCAATACGCGGCTGATTTACCTTCCTAGGGTTACTGTTAGGCTTAGGCCTAGGACTTTTAAAACCAGGAAGCCCTGGGCTCCAGGCACATGCAGCTGTTAAAGGCATCCCAAGAGGGCTGCAGAAGTGACACAACTTGGCTGCCTCTGCTGCTATTCTCATGAGACCATCCCGAACCATAGGCTGATTTTCCTTCCTAGGGTTAAGGTTTGAGTTTCGCCTAGGGTAAGGGTTCTATTAACCAGAAAGACCTGAGTTCCAAGAACACAGCAGCTGCGAAGGACTACCCAAGAAGAGCGCAAAAGTACCACAACGTGCCTGCCTCCACAGCTTTTTCCTTGGGGACATGCCTAATTCCTGGCTGATTTGCCTTTCTCGTCTTAGGGTTGGGGTTCGGCCTAGGGCTAGGATTTTTTTAACTAGGAAGCCCTGAGTTCCAGGCTTACTTCATCTGCCAAAGGCATCCCACAGGGTGTGCAAAAGTGCCACAACATGGCTGCTTTCACGGCTTTTCCCTTAGGAAGAACCCTAATACCCGGCTGATTTACCTTCCTAGGGTTACTGTTAGGCTTAGGCCTAGGACTTTTAAAACCAGGAAGCCCTGGGCTCCAGGCACACTGCAGCTGCGAAAGGCATCCCAAGGGGAGCGCAAAAGTGACACAATTTGGCTGCCACCACTGATATTTCCATGAGACCATCCCGAACCATAGGCTGATTTTCCTTCCTAGGGTTAAGGTTTGAGTTACGCCTGGGGTAAGGGTTCTATTAACCAGAAAGCCCTGAGTTCCAAGAACACAGCAGCTGCGAAGGACTAGCCAAAAAGAGCGCAAAAGTACCACAACATGCGTGCCTCCACAGCTTTTTCCTTGGGGACATGCCTAATTCCTGGCTGATTTGCCTTTCTCGTCTTAGGGTTGGGGTTCGGCCTAGGGCTAGGTTTTTTTTAACTAGGAAGCCCTGAGTTCCAGGCTTACTGCATCTGCCAAAGGCATCCCAAAGGGAGTGCAGAAGTGCCACAACATGGCTGCTTTCACGGCTTTTCCCTTAGGAAGAACCCTAATACGCGGCTGATTTACCCTCCTAGGGTTACTGTTAGGCTTAGGCCTAGGACTTTTAAAACCAGGAAGCCCTGGACTCCAGGCACACTGCAGCTGCGAAAGGCATCCCAAGGGGAGCGCAAAAGTGACACAACTTGGCTGCCACCACTGATATTTCCATGAGACCATTCCGAACCATAGGCTGATTTTCCTTCCTAGGGTTAAGGTTTGAGTTTCGCCTAGGGTAAGGGTTCTATTAACCAGAAAGCCCTGAGTTCCAAGAACACAGCAGCTGCGAAGGACTAGCCAAAAATAGCGCAAAAGTACCACAACATGCCTGCCTCCACAGCTTTTTCCTTGGGGACATGCCTAAATCCTGGCTGATTTGCCTTTCTCGTCCTCGGGTTGGGGTTCGGCCTAGGGCTAGGATTTTTAAAATCAGGAAGCCCTGAGTTCCAGGCACACTGGAGCTGTGAATGGCATCCAAAAGGGAGTGCAAAAGTGCCACAACATGGTTGCTTTCACGGCTTTTTCCTTGGCAAGAAGCTTAACACCAGGCTGATTTCCCTTCCCAGGGTTACTGTTAGGCTTATGCCTAGGATTTTTAAAACTAGGAAGCCCTTAGTTCCAGGCACACTGCAGCTGCGAAAGGCATCCCAAGGGGAGTACAAAAGTGCAACAACATGGCAGCTTTCACAGCTTTTTCCTTGGCACCATCCCTATACCTAGGCTGATTTATCTGCCTAGGGTTAGGGTTAGGGTTCAACCTAGTGCTTGGAGTTTTTCAACCAGGAAGCCCTGAGTTCCAGGCTTACTGCATCTGCCAAAGGCATCCCAAAGGGAGTGCAAAAGTGCCACAACATGGCTGCTTTCACAGCTTTTCCCTTAGGAAGAACCCTAATACCCGGCTGATTTACCTTCCTAGGGTCACTGTTAGGCTTAGGCCTAGGACTTTTAAAACCAGGAAGCCCTGGGCTCCAGGCACACTGCAGCTGTTAAAGGCATCCCAAGAGGGCCGCAGAAGTGACACAACTTGGCTGCCTCTGCTTCTATTCTCATGAGACCATCCTGAATCATAGGCTGATTTTCCTTCCTAGGGTTAAGGTTTGAGTTTCGCCTAGGGTAAGAGTTCTATTAACCAGAAAGACCTGAGTTCCAAGAACACAGCAGCTGCGAAGGACTACCCAAGAGGAGCACAAAAGTACCACAACGTGCCTGCCTCCACAGCTTTTTCCTTGGGGACATGCCTAATTCCTGGCTGATTTGCCTTTCTCGTCTTAGGGTTGGGGTTCGGCCTAGGGCTAGGATTTTTTTAACTAGGAAGCCCTGAGTTCCAGGCACACTGGAGCTGTGAAAGGCATCCCAAGAGGGCCGCAGAAGTGACACAACTTGGCTTCCTCTGCTGCTATTCTCATGAGTCCATCCCGAACCATTGGCTGATTTTCCTTCCTAGGGTGAGGGTTAGAGTTACGCCTCGGGTTAGTGTTTTTTTAACCAGAAAGCCCTGAGTTCCAAGAACACAGCAGCTGCGAAGGACTACCCAAGAGGAGGGGAAAAGTGCCACAACATGGTTGCTTTCACGGCTTTTTCCTTGGCAAGAAGCTTAACACCAGGCTGATTTCCCTTCCCATGGTTACTGTTAGGCTTAGGGCTAGGGCTAGGATTTTTAAAACTAGGAAGCCCTTAGATCCAGGCACACTGCAGCTGTTCAAGGCATCCCAAGGGGAGTACAAAAGTGCAACAACATGGCAGCTTTCACAGCTTTTTCCTTGGCACCATCGCTATACCTAGGCTGTTTTATCTGCCTAGGGTTAGGGTTAGGGTTCAGCCTAGGGCTTGGAGTTTTTTAACCAGGAAGCCCTGAGTTCCAGGCTTACTGCATCTGCCAAAGACATCACAAAGGGAGTGCAAAAGTGCCACAAGATGGCTGCTTTCACGGCTTTTCCCTTAGGAAGAACCCTAATACCTGGCTGATTTACCTTCCTAGGGTTACTGTTAGGCTTAGGCCTAGGACGTTCAAAACCAGGAAGCCCTGGGCTCCAGGCACACTGCAGCTGCGAAAGGCATCCCAAGGGGAGCGCAAAAGTGACACAACTTGGCTGCCACCACTGATATTTCCATGAGACCATCCCGAACCATAGGCTGATTTTCCTTCCTAGGGTTAAGGTTTGAGTTACGCCTGGGGTAAGGGTTCTATTAACCAGAAAGCCCTGAGTTCCAAGAACACAGCAGCTGCGAAGGACTACCCAAGAAGAGCGCAAAAGTACCACAACATGCCTGCCTCCACAGCTTTTTCCTTGGGGACATGCCTAATTCCTGGCTGATTTGCCTTTCTCGTCTTAGGGTTGGGGTTCGGCCTAGGGCTAGGATTTTTTTAACTAGGAAGCCCTGAGTTCCAGGCTTACTTCATCTGCAAAAAGCATCCCAAAGGGAGTGCAGAAGTGCCACAACATGGCTGCTTTCACGGCTTTTCCCTTAGGAAGAACCCTAATACGCGGCTGATTTACCTTCCTAGGGTTACTGTTAGGCTTAGGACTAGGACATTTAAAACCAGGAAGCCCTGGGCTCCAGGCACATGCAGCTGCGAAAGGCATCCCAAGAGGGCCGCAGAAGTGACACAACTTGGCTGCCTCTGCTTCTATTCTCATGAGACCATCCTGAACCATAGGCTGATTTTCCTTCCTAGGGTTAAGGTTTGAGTTTCGCCTAGGGTAAGGGTTCTATTAACCAGAAAGCCCTGAGTTCCAAGAACACAGCAGCTGCGAAGGACTACCCAAGAGGAGCGCAAAAGTACCACAACGTGCCTGCCTCCACAGCTTTTTCCTTGGGGACATGCCTAATTCCTGGCTGATTTGCCTTTCTCGTCTTAGGGTTGGGGTTCGGCCTAGGGCTAGGATTTTTTTAACTCCGAAGCCCTGAGTTCCAGGCTTACTTCATCTGCCAAAGGCATCCAAAAGGGAGTGCAAAAGTGCCACAAAATGGCTGCTTTCACGGCTTTTCCCTTAGGAAGAACCCTAATACCCGGCTGATTTACCTTCATAGGGTTACTGTTAGGCTTAGGCCTAGGACTTTTAAAACCAGGAAGCCCTGGGCTCCAGGCACACTGCAGCTGCGAAAGGCATCCCAAGGGGAGCGCAAAAGTGACACAACTTAGCTGCCAACACTGATATTTCCATGAGACCATCCCGAATCATAGGCTGATTTTCCTTCCTAGGGTTAAGGTTTGAGTTACGCCTAGGGTAAGGATTCTATTAACCAGAAAGCCCTGAGTTCCAAGAACACAGCAGCTGCGAAGGACTAGCCAAGAAGAGCGCAAAAGTACCACAACATGCCTGCCTCCACAGCATTTTCCTTGGGGACATGCCTAATTCCTGGCTGATTTGCCTTTCTCGTCTTAGGGTTGGTGTTCGGCCTAGGGCTAGGATTTTTTTAACTAGGAAGCCCTGAGTTCCAGGCTTACTGCATCTGCCAAAGGCATCCCAAAGGGTGTGCAGAAGTGCCACAACATGGCTGCTTTCACGGCTTTTCCCTTAGGAAGAACCCTAATACGCGGCTGATTTACCTTCCTAGGGTTACTGTTAGGCTTAGGCCTAGGACTTTTAAAACCAGGAAGCCCTGGGCTCCAGGCACATGCAGCTGCGAAAGGCATCCCAAGAGGGCCGCAGAAGTGACACAACTTGGCTGCCTCTGCTTCTATTCTCATGAGACCATCCTGAACCATAGGCTGATTTTCCTTCCTAGGGTTAAGGTTTGAGTTACGCCTAGGGTAAGAGTTCTATTAACCAGAAAGCCCTGAGTTCCAAGAACACAGCAGCTGCGAAGGACTACCCAAGAAGAGCGCAAAAGTACCACAACGTGCCTGCCTCCACAGCTTTTTCCTTGGGGACATGCCTAATTCCTGGCTGATTTGCCTTTCTCGTCTTAGGGTTGGGGTTCGGCCTAGGGCTAGGATTTTTAAAATCAGGAAGCCCTGAGTTCCAGGCACACTGGAGCTGTGAAAGGCATCCAAAAGGGAGTGCAAAAGTGCCACAACATGGCTGCTTTCACGGCTTTTCCCTTAGGAAGAACCCTAATACGCGGCTGATTTACCATCCCAGGGTTACTGTTAGGCTTAGGCCTAGGACTTTTAAAACCAGGAAGCCCTGGGCTCCAGGCACACTGCAGCTGCGAAAGGCATCCCAAGGGGAGCGCAAAAGTGACACAACTTGGCTGCCTCTGCTGCTATTCTCATGAGACCATCCCGAACCATAGGCTGATTTTCCTTCCTAGGGTTAAGGTTTGAGTTACGCCTGGGGTAAGGGTTCTATTAACCAGAAAGCCCTGAGTTCCAAGAACACAGCAGCTGCGAAGGACTACCCAAGAAGAGCGCAAAAGTACCACAACATGCCTGCCTCCACAGCTTTTTCCTTGGGGACATGCCTAATTCCTGGCTGATTTGCCTTTCTCGTCTTAGGCTTGGGGTTCGGCCTAGGGCTAGGATTTTTTTAACTAGGAAGCCCTGAGTTCCAGGCTTACTGCATCTGCCAAAGGCATCCCAAAGGGAGTGCAGAAGTGCCACAACATGGCTGCTTTCACGGCTTTTCCCTTAGGAAGAACCCTAATACGCGTCTGATTTACCTTCCTAGGGTTACTGTTAGGCTTAGGCCTAGGACTTTTAAAACCAGGAAGCCCTGGGCTCCAGGCACACTGCAGCTGCGAAAGGCATCCCAAGGGGAGCGCAAAAGTGACACAACTTGGCTGCCACCACTGATATTTCCATGAGACAACCCCGAACCATACGCTGATTTTCCTTCCTAGGGTTAAGATTTGAGTTACACCTAGGGTAAGGGTTCTATTAACCAGAAAGCCCTGAGTTCCAAGAACACAGCAGCTGCGAAGGACTACCCAAGAAGAGCGCAAAAGTACCACAACATGCCTGCCTCCACAGCTTTTTCCTTGGGGACATGCCTAATTCCTGGCTGATTTGCCTTTCTCGTCTTAGGGTTGGGGTTCGGCCTAGGGCTAGGATTTTTTTAACTAGGAAGCCCTGAGTTCCAGGCTTACTGCATCTGCCAAAGGCATCCCAAAGGGAGTGCAAAAGTGCCACAACATGGCTGCTTTCACAGCTTTTCCCTTAGGAAGAACCCTAATACGCGGCTGATTTACCTTCCTAGGGTTACTGTTAGGCTTAGGCCTAGGACTTTTAAAACCAGGAAGCCCTGGGCTCCAGGCACATGCATCTGTTAAAAGCATCCAAAGAGGGCTGCAGAAGTGACACAACTTGGCTGCCTCTGCTGCTATTCTCATGAGAACATCCCGAACCATAGGCTGATTTTCCTTCCTAGGGTTAAGGTTTGAGTTACGCCTAGGGTAAGGGTTTTATTCAGCAGAAAGCCCTGAGTTCCAAGAACACAGCAGCTGCGAAGGACTACCCAAGAAGAGCGCAAAAGTACCACAACATGCCTGCCTCCACAGCTTTTTCCTTGGGGACATGCCTAATTCCTGGCTGATTTGCCTTTCTCGTCTTAGGGTTGGAGTTCAGCCTAGGGCTAGGATTTTTAAAATCAGGAAGCCCTGAGTTCCAGGCACACTGGAGCTGTGAAAGGCATCCAAAAGGGAGTGCAAAAGTGCCACAACATGGTTGCTTTCACGGATTTTTCCTTGGCAAGAAGCTTAACACCAGGCTGATATCCCTTCCCAGGGTTACTGTTAGGCTTAGGCCTAGGGCTAGCATTTTTGAAACTAGGAAGCCCTTATCTCCAGGCACACTGCAGTTGTTCAAGGCATCCCAAGGGGAGTACAAAAGTGCAACAACATGGCAGCTTTCACAGCTTTTTCCTTGGCACCATCCCTATACCTAGGCTCTGCCTAGGGTTAGGGTTAGGCTTCAGCCTAGGGCTTGGAGTTTTTTAACCAGGAAGCCCTGAGTTCCAGGCTTACTGCATCTGCCAAAGGCATCCCAAAGGGAGTGCAGAAGTGCCACAACATGGCTGCTTTCACGGCTTTTCCCTTAGGAAGAACCCTAATACGCGGCTGATTTACCTTCCTAGGGTTACTGTTAGGCTTAGGACTAGGACATTTAAAACCAGGAAGCCCTGGGCTCCAGGCACATGCAGCTGCGAAAGGCATCCCAAGAGGGCCGCAGAAGTGACACAACTTGGCTGCCTCTGCTTCTATTCTCATGAGACCATCCTGAACCATAGGCTGATTTTCCTTCCTAGGGTTAAGGTTTGAGTTTCGCCTAGGGTAAGAGTTCTATTAACCAGAAAGACCTGAGTTCCAAGAACACAGCAGCTGCGAAGGACTACCCAAGAAGAGCGCAAAAGTACCACAACATGCCTGCCTCCACAGCTTTTTCCTTTGGGACATGCCTAATTCCTGGCTGATTTGCCTTTCTCGTCTTAGGGTTGGGGTTCGGACTAGGGCTAGGATTTTTTTAACTAGGAAGCCCTGACTTCCAGGCTTACTGCATCTGCCAAAGGCATCCCAAAGGGAGTGCAGAAGTGCCACAACATGGCTGCTTTCACGGCTTTTCCCTTAGGAAGAACCCTAATACCCGGCTGATTTACCTTCCTAGGGTTACTGTTAGGCTTAGGCCTAGGACTTTTAAAACCAGGAAGCCCTGGGCTCCAGGCACACTGCAGCTGCGAAAGGCATCCCAAGGGGAGCGCAGAAGTGACACAACTTGGCTGCCACCACTGGTATTTCCATGAGACCATCCCGAACCATAGGCTGATTTTCCTTCCTAGGGTTAAGGTTTGAGTTACGCCTGGGGTAAGGGTTCTATTAACCAGAAAGCCCTGAGTTCCAAGAACACAGCAGCTGCGAAGGACTACGAAAGAAGAGCGCAAAAGTACCACAACATGCCTGCCTCCACAGCTTTTTCCTTGGGGACATGCCTAATTCCTGGCTGATTTGCCTTTCTCGTCTTAGGGTTGGGGTTCGGCCTAGGGCTAGGATTTTTTTAAGTAGGAAGCCCTGAGTTCCAGGCTTACTGCATCTGCCAAAGGCATCCCAAAGGGAGTGCAGAAGTGCCACAACATGGCTGCTTTCACGGCTTTTCCCTTAGGAAGAACCCTAATACCCGGCTGATTTACCTTCCTAGGGTTACTGTTAGGCTTAGGCCTAGGACTTTTAAAACCAGGAAGCCCTGGGCTCCAGGCACACTGCAGCTGCGAAAGGCATCCCAAGGGGAGCGCAAAAGTGACACAACTTGGCTGCCTCTGCTGCTATTCTCATGAGACCATCCCGAACCATAGACTGATTTTCCTTCCTAGGGTTAAGGTTTGAGTTACGCCTGGGGTAAGGGTTCTATTAACCAGAAAGCCCTGAGTTCCAAGAACACAGCAGCTGCGAAGGACTAGCCAAGAAGAGCGCAAAAGTACCACAACATGCCTGCCTCCACAGCTTTTTCCTTTGGGACATGCCTAATTCCTGGCTGATTTGCCTTTCTCGTCTTAGGGTTGGGGTTCGGCCTAGGGCTAGGATTTTTTTAACTAGGAAGCCCTGAGTTCCAGGCTTACTTCATCTGCCAAAGGCATCCCAAAGGGAGTGCAAAAGTGCCACAACATGGCTGCTTTCACGGCTTTTCCCTTAGGAAGAACCCTAATACTCGGCTGATTTACCTTCCTAGGGTTACTGTTAGGCTTAGGCCTAGGACTTTTAAAACCAGGAAGCCCTGGGCTCCAGGCACATGCAGCTGTTAAAGGCATCCCAAGAGGGCTGCAGAAGTGACACAACTTGGCTGCCTCTGCTGCTATTCTCATGAGAACATCCCGAACCATAGGCTGATTTTCCTTCCTAGGGTTAAGGTTTGAGTTACGTCTAGGGTAATGGTTCTATTAACCAGAAAGCCCTGAGTTCCAAGAACACAGCAGCTGCGAAGGACTACCCAAGAAGAGCGCAAAAGTACCACAACATGCCTGCCTCCACAGCTTTTTCCTTGGGGACATGCCTAATTCCTGGCTGATTTGCCTTTCTCGTCTTAGGGTTGGGGTTCGGCCTAGGGCTAGGATTTTTAAAATCAGGAAGCCCTGAGTTCCAGGCACACTGGAGCTGTGAAAGGCATCCAAAAGGGAGTGCAAAAGTGCCACAACATGGCTGCTTTCACGGCTTTTCCCTTAGGAAGAACCCTAATACGCGGCTGATTTACCTTCCCAGGGTTACTGTTAGGCTTAGGCCTAGGACTTTTAAAACCAGGAAGCCCTGGGCTCCAGGCACACTGCAGCTGCGAAAGGCATCCCAAGGGGAGCGCAAAAGTGACACAACTTGGCTGCCACCACTGATATTTCCATGAGACAACCCCGAACCATACGCTGATTTTCCTTCCTAGGGTTAAGGTTTGAGTTACGCCTAGGGCAAGGGTTCTATTAACCAGAAAGCCCTGAGTTCCAAGAACACAGCAGCTGCGAAGGACTACCCAAGAAGAGCGCAAAAGTACCACAACATGCCTGCCTCCACAGCTTTTTCCTTGGGGACATGCCTAATTCCTGGCTGATTTGCCTTTCTCGTCTTAGGGTTGGGGTTCAGCCTAGGGCTAGGATTTTTAAAATCAGGAAACCCTGAGTTCCAGGCACACTGGAGCTGTGAAAGGCATCCAAAAGGGAGTGCAAAAGTGCCACAACATGGTTGCTTTCACGGCTTTTTCCTTGGCAAGAAGCTTAACACCAGGCTGATTTCCCTTCCCAGGGTTACTGTAAGGCTTAGGCCTAGGGCTAGGATTTTTAAAACTAGGAAGCCCTTATCTCCAGGCACACTGCAGCTGTTCAAGGCATCCCAAGGGGAGTACAAAAGTGCAACAACATGGCAGCTTTCACAGCTTTTTCCTTGGCACCATCCCTATACCTAGGCTGTTTTATCTGCCTAGGGTTAGGGTTAGGCTTCAGCCTAGGGCTTGGAGTTTTTTAACCAGGAAGCCCTGAGTTCCAGGCTTACTGCATCTGCCAAAGGCATCCCAAAGGGAGTGCAGAAGTGCCACAACATGGCTGCTTTCACAGCTTTTCCCTTAGGAAGAACCCTAATACCCGGCTGATTTACCTTCCTAGGGTTACTGTTAGGCTTAGGCCTAGGACTTTTAAAACCAGGAAGCCCTGGGCTCCAGGCACGCTGCAGCTGTTAAAGGCATCCCAAGAGGGCTGCAGAAGTGACACAACTTGGCTGCCTCTGCTTCTATTCTCATGAGACCATCCTGAACCATAGGCTGATTTTCCTTCCTAGGGTTAAGGTTTGAGTTTCGCCTAGGGTAAGAGTTCTATTAACCAGAAAGACCTGAGTTCCAAGAACACAGCAGCTGCGAAGGACTACCCAAGAAGAGCGCAAAAGTACCACAACATGCCTGCCTCCACAGCTTTTTCCTTGGGGACATGCCTAATTCCTGGCTGATTTGCCTTTCTCGTCTTAGGGTTGGGGTTCGGACTAGGGCTAGGATTTTTTTAACTAGGAAGCCCTGACTTCCAGGCTTACTGCATCTGCCAAAGGCATCCCAAAGGGAGTGCAGAAGTGCCACAACATGGCTGCTTTCACGGCTTTTCCCTTAGGAAGAACCCTAATACCCGGCTGATTTACCTTCCTAGGGTTACTGTTAGGCTTAGGCCTAGGACTTTTAAAACCAGGAAGCCCTGGGCTCCAGGCACACTGCAGCTGCGAAAGGCATCCCAAGGGGAGGGCAAAAGTGACACAACTTGGCTGCCTCTGCTGCTATTCTCATGAGACCATCCTGAACCATAGGCTGATTTTCCTTCCTAGGGTTAAGGTTTGAGTTACGCCTGGGGTAAGGGTTCTATTAACCAGAAAGCCCTGAGTTCCAAGAACACAGCAGCTGCGAAGGACTACCCAAGAAGAGCGCAAAAGTACCACAACATACCTGCCTCCACAGCTTTTTCCTTGGGGACATGCCGAATTCCTGGCTGATTTTCCTTCCTCGTCTTAGGGTTGGGGTTCGGCCTAGGGCTAGGATTTTTTTAACTCGGAAGCCCTGAGTTCCAGGCTTACTGCATCTGCCAAAGGCATCCCAAAGGGAGTGCAGAAGTGCCACAACATGGCTGCTTTCACGGCTTTTCCCTTAGGAAGAACCCTAATACCCGGCTGATTTACCTTCCTAGGGTTACTGTTAGGCTTAGGCCTAGGACTTTTAAAACCAGGAAGCCCTGGGCTCCAGGCACACTGCAGCTGCGAAAGGCATCCCAAGGGGAGCGCAAAAGTGACACAACTTGGCTGCCACCACTGGTATTTCCATGAGACCATCCCGAACCATAGGCTGATTTTCCTTCCTAGGGTTAAGGTTTGAGTTACGCCTGGGGTAAGGGTTCTATTAACCAGAAAGCCCTGAGTTCCAAGAACACAGCAGCTGCGAAGGACTACCCAAGAAGAGCGCAAAAGTACCACAACGTGCCTGCCTCCACAGCTTTTTCCTTGGGGACATGCCTAATTCCTGGCTGATTTGCCTTTGTCGTCTTAGGGTTGGGGTTCGGCCTAGGGCTAGGATTTTTTTAACTAGGAAGCCCTGAGTTCCAGGCTTACTGCATCTGCCAAAGGCATCCCAAAGGGAGTGCAGAAGTGCCACAACATGGCTGCTTTCACGGCTTTTCCCTTAGGAAGAACCCTAATACGCGGCTGATTTACCTTCCTAGGGTTACTGTTAGGCTTAGGCCTAGGACTTTTAAAACCAGGAAGCCCTGGGCTCCAGGCACACTGCAGCTGCGAAAGGCATCCCAAGGGGAGCGCAAAAGTGACACAACTTGGCTGCCTCTGCTGCTATTCTCATGAGACCATCCCGAACCATAGGCTGATTTTCCTTCCTAGGGTTAAGGTTTGAGTTACGCCTGGGGTAAGGGTTCTATTAACCAGAAAGCCCTGAGTTCCAAGAACACAGCAGCTGCGAAGGACTAGCCAAGAAGAGCGCAAAAGTACCACAACATGCCTGCCTCCACAGCTTTTTCCTTGGGGACATGCCTAATTCCTGGCTGATTTGCCTTTCTCGTCTTAGGGTTGGGGTTCGGCCTAGGGCTAGGATTTTTTTAACTAGGAAGCCCTGAGTTCCAGGCTTACTTCATCTGCCAAAGGAATCCCAAAGGGAGTGCAAAAGTGCCACAACATGGCTGCTTTCACGGCTTTTCCCTTAGGAAGAACCCTAATACGCGGCTGATTTACCTTCCTAGGGTTACTGTTAGGCTTAGGCCTAGGACTTTTAAAACCAGGAAGCCCTGGGCTCCAGGCACATGCATCTGTTTAAGGCATCCCAAGATGGCTGCAGAAGTGACACAACTTGGCTGCCTCTGCTGCTATTCTCATGAGAACATCCCGAACCATAGGCTGATTTTCCTTCCTAGGGTTAAGGTTTGAGTTACGCCTAGGGTAAGGGTTCTATTAACCAGAAAGACCTGAGTTCCAAGAACACAGCAGCTGCGAAGGACTAGCCAAGAAGAGCGCAAAAGTACCACAACATTCCTGCCTCCACAGCTTTTTCCTTGGGGACATGCCTAATTCCTGGCTGATTTGCCTTTCTCGTCTTAGGGTTGGGGTTCGGCCTAGGGCTAGGATTTTTTTAACTAGGAAGCCCTGAGTTCCAGGCACACTGGAGCTGTGAAAGGCATCCAAAAGGGAGTGCAAAAGTTCCACAACATGGCTGCTTTCACCGCTTTTCCCTTAGGAAGAACTCTAATACGCGGCTGATTTACCTTCCTAGGGTTACTGTTAGGCTTAGGCCTAGGACTTTTAAAACCAGGAAGCCCTGGGCTCCAGGCACACTGCAGCTGCAAAAGGCATCCCAAGGGGAGCGCAAAAGTGACACAACTTGGCTGCCACCACTGATATTTCAATGAGACCATCCCGAACCATACGCTGATTTTCCTTCCTAGGGTTAAGGTTTGAGTTACACCTAGGGTAAGAGTTCTATTAACCAGAAAGCCCTGAGTTCCAAGAACACAGCAGCTGCGAAGGACTAGCCAAGAAGAGCGCAAAAGTACCACAACATGCCTGCCTCCACAGCTTTTTCCTTGGGGACATGCCTAATTCCTGGCTGATTTGCCTTTCTCGTCTTAGGGTTGGGGTTCAGCCTAGGGCTAGGATATTTTTAACTAGGAAGCCCTGAGTTCCAGGCTTACTTCATCTGCCAAAGGCATCCCAAAGGGAGTGCAGAAGTGCCACAACATGGCTGCTTTCACGGCTTTTCCCTTAGGAAGAACCCTAATACCTGGCTGATTTACCTTCCTAGGGTTACTGTCAGGCTTAGGCCTAGGACTTTTAAAACCAGGAAGCCCTGGGCTCCAGGCACTCTGCAGCTGTGAAAGGCATCCCAAGGGGAGCGCAAAAGTGACACAACTTGGCTGCCACCACTGATATTTCCATGAGACCATCCCGAACCATAGGCTGATTTTCCTTCCTAGGGTTAAGGTTTGAGTTACGCCTAGGGTAAGGGTTCTATTAACCAGAAAGCCCTGAGTTCCAAGAACACAGCAGCTGCGAAGGACTACCCAAGAAGAGCGCAAAAGTACCACAACATGCCTGCCTCCACAGCTTTTTCCTTGGGGACATGCCTAATTCCTGGCTGATTTGCCTTTCTCATCTTAGGGTTGGGGTTCGGACTAGGGCTAGGATTTTTAAAATCAGGAAGCCCTGAGTTCCAGACACACTGGAGCTGTGAAAGGCATCCAAATGGGAGTGCAAAAGTGCCACAACATGGCTGCTTTCACGGCTTTTTCCTTGGCAAGAAGCCTAACACCAGGCTGATTTCCCTTCCCAGGGTTACTGTAAGGCTTAGGCTTAGGGCTAGGATTTTTAAAACTAGGAAGCCCTTAGCTCCAGGCACACTGCAGCTGTTCATGGCATCCCAAGAGGGCCGCAGAACTGACACAACTTTGCTGCCTCTGCTGCTATTCTCATGAGTCCATCCCGAACCATAGGCTGATTTTCCTTCCTAGGGTGAGGGTTAGAGTTACGCCTTGGGTTAGTGTTTTTTTAACCAGAAAGCCCTGAGTTCCAAGAACACAGCAGCTGCCAAGGACTACCCAAGAGGAGGAGAAAAGTGCCACAACATGGCTGCCTCCTGCGCTTTTTCCTTTGGACCATCATTGAACCTAGGCTGATTTACTTGCCTCCAGTTGCACCTGTGGTCACGCCAAGGGATAGGGATTTTAAATCAGTAAACCCTGAGCTCCAGACCCAGTGCAGCTGCAAAAGGCTTCCCAAGGGCAGCCAAAAATTGCCTCAACATGCTCCTTCCAGTGCTTTTTTCCTTGGGAACATCCCTATACCCAGGCTGATTTATCTGCCTAGGCTTAGGGTTAGGGTTCAGCCTAGAGATAGGATTTTTTTAAACAGGAAGCCCTGAATTCCAGGCACACTGCAGCTGTTAAAGGCAGTGTTCTACGTCAACCGCAACTTAGTCTGAAATAAATGCTTTTTCCCTGAGAGCATCTGAGAGGTTTGCATGAAGCACTGATATCTGACATTTGCAATTTTGAATAGGAGAGGAGAAAGAAAATGGGAAGAAGTTTTTAATTTTAGTGGTTTCAATGTTAATTTCCGTACACTTTTTCAAAACTTGTCAGCTCAAATGCCCATCAACATCTTTTAGTCATCTGTAAGTCAGTATTCATATAAAATGTGCTTCAAATCAAAAGAATTTCAAATTTGCACTCCAAATTTCTATGCCTAGATTTATGATTTCCTACACATATTAGATGAAAGGAAGGCCTTTTTTACTGTGGGAGTGCTGGAACACTGGAACAGGTTGCCCAGGGAAGTTGTGGGTGTCCCATCCCTGAAAGTATTCAAGGTCAGCTTGGACGGGGCTTGGAGCAGCAACAAAGGAGAAGCTTGATGGTAGAGAAACAAAGTTGGACTATAGAAGAAACTGGGATTGAAGTATAGGAGCAAGTTTTCTCTCAGCTCTTGGGGTAAATTCAAAGTTGTACAAAATTACATTTATCTGTGCTATTCACTACTGTAACAGAAATGTTCATGAAAACTGTACAGAAGATAGCAAATTTTAAAAGAGATAAGAATTACAGCATAAAATCCATGGGATGGGTTACAACATGAGACACTCTCTAAGAGAAAATCTCTGTGTTTCAGCACTTCATCATGGTAAGATTTCATGAAGTGCCAAAGAAGGCGGAAAAATATCATTCGGGACGTTATTTCCTGGAATTCAGCCTGGCCATTAGTAGGAACTGGGTTTGAACACATCATGTAGATATACCACACACACTTTCCCTTCACTGAAAAATGACTGTTTACAACGAAGAAGCAATTGACGATCAAAATTGATTGAAAGCATCTTAAACATGTCAAGTATTTCATTGTAGATGATCTGTGATCCAAATGCTTCTTCCACCTTCGAGAGGGACAGAACAATTCTTCCATATCATGATGGTTTAAAATTGTATCAACCAATGTTTTCTGCTGAAAAGATAGCATCTATTTTTTTCTATTTTTGGAAGAAAATATTCCTAGACATACAACAGGTGAGAACTAAGTAATTTTAAAGAAACAAATGAAAAGAAAATATTCTGTAAATAGAATGAAATGAAAAGCTGTGTTTTAAATAGGAGCTAAATATGAAACAGAATTTTTGTACCAGGCATTTGAATTACTGCACCAGCTCTTTTGCCCATCAAGAGAGGCGTTTAGCATTTCAGTCTTTTCCAAGGTGTTCATGATCTGCTATGCTGATCTCTGTGTGTGCCTAGGTGTGTGTGGAAGGGGGGGCATGTGAAGGGGAGTGTGTATGTTTGCTTTACAATTGTTGTGGCAGATTCATGCCTCAGCTCCACATTTTGTTTTAGAAAGGTCACACAGAGTGGATGTGAAGTTTACTATCAACAAGAGATCAATTCCCAAATCATCCATTTCACTCTACCTTATAAATCATGTGCTTTGTTGCATATTTTATCAAATCTACTTTCAAGCCAGATGGAGGAAGGAGGATGTGGCAATCCCTCCACCATCTTGCAACTTTTATGCAAGTAGGTTTTCAAGAAAATCATCATTTTTCTTTGAAATATGTCTGGAACAGGCATGATGGTAGTGTCAACCTGTTGGAGTTTTTGTTGCTGGAAGAAGTTATACAAAAGGATTGGTTTTTACATTGACCAGTTACTGAATCAAGCTCAGGAATACATTGGAAATTCAACTGGGGCTTCCTTTCCCCGGCAGACTACTTCTAGAACGAGCTTGTACACTGAAGCTTACTCTTTTGCCCTCTTTTTGTTTCTTTCCTATTTTCTTGGCTTCTTTGCCACTCTCTAGACAATTTTGGAACTTTTTTCCCAACTCAAATGGTTTCAATAGTCTGATTGTGATCATACATTTTTACAAGGAATTTTTAAAATCTTTCCTCCAGTTAAGAAAGTCAAGGACTTAGGTCTTTTTCTTCCCTTATCAATATTGCAATGAAATTGATAAGTAAAGACCAACTCTTTCTTTTTGTTTTTAACCCAAGCAGATAATTCCCATCCATTCATCCATTTGGTGGACCAATAGTTGCCATTCTGATGGAAGTTGTCACTTCTTAACAGTAGGCATTCTGTGACTATGTTGACAGCACTTTGGGTGAAGATCCTAACTGGTCTTAGATACACATAGGGAGAAATTTGCTCAGCCAGTGTCAGTCTTAAGCATGCGTATCAGAAGATCTTTCTAGAGCTGGGAATTTTCCCATGAAAGGGATTCAGTTAGGGAAGAGACACTTGCCCCAGAGGTTTACATTCTTCTTGAAGACTGCTTAAGGAACTTAGATGCCATGTCCATTTGGATCTGTGTCTGCACAGACCTTTGTCATGCCAGTGCTTGAAATGCATCTTGAAGAGAATTCACTAGCACAGAATGAATGAGAGTGGAAGGGGTTGGTGGGGCTAACCAGGCCCAACCCCCCTGCCTAAACCAGGATACCTAGAGCCTCTTGCCCAGGATTCTATCTGGGTGTACTTTGAATGTCTTCAAAGATCCAGGCTCCACAATCTTTCTGGGCAGTCTGTGCCGTGGTTCACTCACCCTCACAGTAAAGAATCATTTCCTGATGTTCCTGTATTTCAGTGTGTGCCCACTGCCTCTTGTCTTTTCACTCAGCATCACTGAAAAGACACTGATTCCCTCCCCTTTGCACTATTGCTTCCATATGGATGTGTGCTGCCATGTAGAGATATGTCAAAAACCTCCCTGAAGCCCAGGCAGATAATATTCCCTTCATCTACCAGTAAAGTTGATTCATCAGAGGAGTTTAAAGCTATGTTCAGCATGAAATGCCCCTGAAAAATCATGCTAACTACATTATTGTGTCGTCTTTCATGTGCCTGGCAAGGTTTTCCAGGAAGAGCAGCTTCATCAACTTCCTGGGTATAAAAAAGAGGCTGGCTGGTTTGTACGATTGCGAGTCCTCCTAATTGCCTTTTTTGAAGATGAGTGTCATTTGCTTACATCCAGTCCTTAGCCTCTCTTGTCGTCTACATCTTAGCAAAAAGCTTTTCCACTATGTCTGGCAAGGAGAAATTGTGCCAGCACAGAAAACATCTCCTATCTTGTTCTAGACGTTGCACGGAGGTGTGCCGAGTGTTTGGCATGAAGAAAAGAAAAGTTGTCAAAAATAGCTTCCAATCGAATGTTCATGTGATTGGAAAAGTCAGGAGAGTGCAAAGGTACTGTTTTCTAGCAGTTGGCAAGCTGCGCACACAATCCCAGTGTTGTACAGCTTCCTTCTTCACCTTTCCGAAGGTGCCGCTCTCTCCGGCTCCCGGAGGCGAAGAAGCGGCTTCTTCGCGCAAAGACGATTGTGCCGCTCACTGTGCACTCCTTAGCGCGGCTTCTGCCGAAAGACGCCCGGGAGCGGCTCTTAGCTCCGGAGAGCATCGTACCTTCGTCTTTAGCGTCTCTTCTCGTCTACATCTTAGCAAAAAGCTTTTCTACTATGTCTGGCGAGGAAAAGCTGTGCCAGCACAGAAAACATCTCCCGTCGTGTTCTAGACATTGCACGGAGGTGTGCCGAGTGTTTGGCATGAAGGAAAGAAAAGTTGTCCAAAACAGCTTCCAATCGAATGTTCATGTGATTGGAAAAGTCAGGAGAGTGCAAAGGTACTGTTTTCTATCAGTTGGCAAGCTGCGCACACAATCCCAGTGTTGTACAGCTTCCTTCTTCACCTTTCCGAAGGTGCCGCTCTCTCCGGCTCCCGGAGGCGAAGAAGCGGCTTCTTCGCGCAAAGACAATTGTGCCGCTCACTGTGCACTCCTTAGCGCGGCTTCTGCCGAAAGACGCCCGGGAGCGGCTCTTAGCTCCGGACAGCATCGTACCTTCGTCTTTAGCGTCTCTTCTCGTCTACATCTTAGCAAAAAGCTTTTCCACTATGTCTGGCGAGGAAAAACTGTGCCAGCACAGAAAACATCTCCCATCGTGTTCTAGACGTTGCACAGAGGTGTGCCGAGTGTTTGGCATGAAGGAAAGAAAACTTGTCCAAAACATCTTCCAATCGAATGTTCATGTGATTGGAAAAGTCAGGAGAGTGCAAAGGTACTGTTTTCTATCAGTTGGCAAGCTGCGCACACAATCCCAGTGTTGTACAGCTTCCTTCTTCACCTTTCCGAAGGTGCCGCTCTCTCCGGCTCCCGGAGGCGAAGAAGCGGCTTCTTCGCGCAAAGACGATTGTGCCGCTCACTGTGCACTCCTTAGCGCGGCTTCTGCCGAAAGACGCCCGGGAGCGGCTCTTAGCTCCGGACAGCATCGTACCTTCGTCTTTAGCGTCTCTTCTCGTCTACATCTTAGCAAAAATCTTTTCCACTATATCTGGCGAGGAAAAACTGTGCCAGCACAGAAAACATCTCCCATCGTGTTCTAGACGTTGCACGGAGGTGTGCCGAGTGTTTGGCATGAAGGAAAGAAAAGTTGTCCAAAACAGCTTCCAATCGAATGTTCATGTGATTGGAAAAGTCAGGAGAGTGCAAAGGTACTGTTTTCTAGCAGTTGGCAAGCTGCGCACACAATCCCAGTGTTGTACAGCTTCCTTCTTCACCTTTCCGAAGGTGCCGCTCTCTCCGGCTCCCGGAGGCGAAGAAGCGGCTTCTTCGCGCAAAGACGATTGTGCCGCTCACTGTGCACTCCTTAGCGCGGCTTCTGCCGAAAGACGCCCGGAAGCGGCTCTTAGCTCCGGACAGCATCGTACCTTCATCTTTAGCGTCTCTTCTCGTCTACATCTTAGCAAAAAGCTTTTCTACTATATCTGGCGAGGAAAAACTGTGCCAGCACAGAAAACATCTCCCATCGTGTTCTACACGTTGCACGATCCCTATACTTAGGCTGATTTTCCTTCCTGGGGATAGGGTTAGTGTTCAGCCTAGGGCTAGGATTTTAAACAAGGAAGCCCTGAGTTCCAGCCTTACTGCATCTGCCAAAGGCATCCCAAAGGGAGTGCAGAAGTGCCACAACATGGCCGCTTTCACGGCTTTTTCCTTGGCAAGAAGCCTAACACCAGGCTGATTTACCTTCCGAGGGTTACTGTAAGGCTTAGGCTTAGGGCTAGGATTTTTAAAACTAGGAAGCCCTTAGCTCCAGGCACACTGCATCTGTTCAAGGCATCCCAAGTGGAGTAAAAAAGTGCAACAACATGGCAGCTTTCACAGCTTTTTCCTTGGCACCATCCCTATACCTAAGCTGATTTATCTGCCTAGGGTTAGAGTTAGGCTTCAGCCTAGGGCTTGGAGTTTTTTAACCAGGAAGCCCTGAGTTCCAGGCTTACTGCATCTGCCAAAGGCATCCCAAAGGGAGTGCAGAAGTGCCGCAACATGGCTGCTTTCACGGCTTTTCCCTTAGGAAGAACCCTAATACGCGGCTGATTTACCTTCTTAGGGTTACTGTTAGGCTTAGGCCTAGGACTTTTAAAACCAGGAAGCCCTGGGCTCCAGGCACATGCAGCTGCGAAAGGCATCCCAAGAGGGCCGCAGAAGTGACACAACTTGGCTGCCTCTGCTTCTATTCTCATGAGACCATCCTGAACCATAGGCTGATTTTCCTTCCTAGGGTTAAGGTTTGAGTTTCGCCTAGGGTAAGAGTTCTATTAACCAGAAAGCCCTGAGTTCCAAGAACACAGCAGCTGTGAAGGACTTCCCAAGAAGAGCGCAAAAGTACCACAACATGCCTGCCTCCACAGCTTTTTCCTTGGGGACATGCCTAATTCCTGGCTGATTTGCCTTTCTCGTCTTAGGGTTGGGGTTCGGACTAGGGCTAGGATTTTTTTAACTAGGAAGCCCTGAGTTCCAGGCTTACTTCATCTGCCAAAGGCATCCCAAAGGGTGTGCAGAAGTGCCACAACATGGCTGCTTTCACGGCTTTTCCCTAGGGAAGAACCCTAATACCCGGCTGATTTACCTTCCTAGGGTTACTGTTAGGCTTAGGCCTAGGACTTTTAAAACCAGGAAGCCCTGGGCTCCAGGCACATGCAGCTGTTAAAGGCATCCCAAGAGGGCTGCAGAAGTGACACAACTTGGCTGCCTCTGCTGGTATTCTCATGAGACCATCCCGAACCATAGGCTGATTTTCCTTCCTAGGGTTAAGGTTTGAGTTACGCCTAGGGTAAGGGTTTTATTCAGCAGAAAGCCCTGAGTTCCAAGAACACAGCAGCTGCGAAGGACTACCCAAGAAGAGCGCAAAAGTACCACAACATGCCTGCCTCCACAGCTTTTTCCTTGGGGACATGCCTAATTCCTGGCTGATTTGCCTTTCTCGTCTTAGGGTTGGGGTTCCGCCTAGGGCTAGGATTTTTTTAACTAGGAAGCCCTGAGTTCCAGGCTTACTTCATCTGCCAAAGGCATCCCAAAGGGTGTGCAAAAGTGCCACAACATGGCTGCTTTCACGGCTTTTCCCTTAGGAAGAACCCTAATACCCGGCTGATTTACCTTCCTAGGGTTACTGTTAGGCTTAGGCCTAGGACTTTTAAAACCAGGAAGCCCTGGGCTCCAGGCACACTGCAGCTGTTAAAGGCATCCCAAGAGGGCCGCAGAAGTGACACAACTTTGCTGCCTCTGCTGCTATTCTCATGAGACCATCCCGAACCATAGGCTGATTTTCCTTCCTAGGGTTAAGGTTTGAGTTACGCCTAGGGTAAGGGTTCTATTAACCAGAAAGCCCTGAGTTCCAAGAACACAGCAGCTGCGAAGGACTTCCCAAGAAGAGCGCAAAAGTACCACAACATGCTTGCCTCCACAGCTTTTTCCTTGGGGACATGCCTAATTCCTGGCTGATTTGCCTTTCTCGTCTTAGGGTTGGGGTTCGGCCTAGGGCTAGGATTTTTAAAATCAGGAAGCCCTGAGTTCCAGGCACACTGGAGCTGTGAAAGGCATGCAAAAGGGAGTGCAAAAGTGCCACAACATGGCTGCTTTCCCGGCTTTTTCCTTGGCAAGAAGCCTAACACCAGGCTGATTTCCCTTCCCAGGGTTACTGTAAGGCTTAGGCCTAGGGCTAGGATTTTTAAAACTAGGAAGCCCTTATCTCCAGGCACACTGCAGCTGTTCAAGGCATCCCAACAGGGCCGCAGAACTGACACATCTTTGCTGCCTCTGCTGCTATTCTCATGAGTCCATCCCGAACCATAGGCTGATTTTCCTTCCTAGGGTGAGGGTTAGAGTTACGCCTAGGGTTAGTGTTTTTTTAACCAGAAAGCCCTGAGTTCCAAGAACACAGCAGCTGCGAAGGACTACCCAAGAGGAGGGGAAAAGTGCCACAACATGGCTGCCTCCAGCGCTTTTTCCTTTGGACCATCATTGAACCTAGGCTGACTTACTTGCCTCCAGTTGCACCTGTGGTCACGCCAAGGGATAGGGATTTTAAATCAGTAAACCCTGAGCTCCAGACCCAGTGCAGCTGCAAAAGGCTTCCCAAGGGCAGCCAAAAATTGCCTCAACATGCTCCTTCCAGTGCTTTTTTCCTTGGGAACATCCCTATACCCAGGCTGATTTATCTGCCTAGGGTTATGGTTAGGGTTCAGCCTAGAGATAGGATTTTTTTAAACAGGAAGCCCTGAATTCCAGGCACACTGCAGCTGTTAAAGGCAGTGTTCTACGTCAACCGCAACTTAGTCTGAAATAAATGCTTTTTCCCTGAGAGCATCTGAGAGGTTTGCATGAAGCACTGATATCTGACATTTGCAATTTTGAATAGGAGAGGAGAAAGAAAATGGGAAGAAGTTTTTAATTTTAGTGGTTTCAATGTTAATTTCCGTACACTTTTTCAAAACTTGTCAGCTCAAATGCCCATCAACATCTTTTAGTCATCTGTAAGTCAGTATTCATATAAAATGTGCTTCAAATCAAAAGAATTTCAAATTTGCACTCCAAGTTTCTATGCCTAGATTTATGATTTCCTACACATATTAGATGAAAGGAAGGCCTTTTTTACTGTGGGAGTGCTGGAACACTGGAACAGGTTGCCCAGGGAAGTTGTGGGTGTCCCATCCCTGAAAGTATTCAAGGTCAGCTTGGACGGGGCTTGGAGCAGCAACAAAGGAGAAGCTTGATGGTAGAGAAACAAAGTTGGACTATAGAAGAAACTGGGATTGAAGTATAGGAGCAAGTTTTCTCTCAGCTCTTGGGGTAAATTCAAAGTTGTACAAAATTACATTTATCTGTGCTATTCACTACTGTAACAGAAATGTTCATGAAAACTGTACAGAAGATAGCAAATTTTAAAAGAGATAAGAATTACAGCATAAAATCCATGGGATGGGTTACAACATGAGACACTCTCTAAGAGAAAATCTCTGTGTTTCAGCACTTCATCATGGTAAGATTTCATGAAGTGCCAAAGAAGGCGGCAAAATATCATTCGGGACGTTATTTCCTGGAATTCAGCCTGGCCATTAGTAGGAACTGGGTTTGAACACATCATGTAGATATACCACACACACTTTCCCTTCACTGAAAAATGACTGTTTACAACGAAGAAGCAATTGACGATCAAAATTGATTGAAAGCATCTTAAACATGTCAAGTATTTCATTGTAGATGATCTGTGATCCAAATGCTTCTTCCACCTTCGAGAGGGACAGAACAATTCTTCCATATCATGATGGTTTAAAATTGTATCAACCAATGTTTTCTGCTGAAAAGATAGCATCTATTTTTTTCTATTTTTGGAAGAAAATATTCCTAGACATACAACAGGTGAGAACTAAGTAATTTTAAAGAAACAAATGAAAAGAAAATATTCTGTAAATAGAATGAAATGAAAAGCTGTGTTTTAAATAGGAGCTAAATATGAAACAGAATTTTTGTACCAGGCATTTGAATTACTGCACCAGCTCTTTTGCCCATCAAGAGAGGCGTTTAGCATTTCAGTCTTTTCCAAGGTGTTCATGATCTGCTATGCTGATCTCTGTGTGTGCCTAGGTGTGTGTGGAAGGGGGGGCATGTGAAGGGGAGTGTGTATGTTTGCTTTACAATTGTTGTGGCAGATTCATGCCTCAGCTCCACATTTTGTTTTAGAAAGGTCACACAGAGTGGATGTGAAGTTTACTATCAACAAGAGATCAATTCCCAAATCATCCATTTCACTCTACCTTATAAATCATGTGCTTTGTTGCATATTTTATCAAATCTACTTTCAAGCCAGATGGAGGAAGGAGGATGTGGCAATCCCTCCACCATCTTGCAACTTTTATGCAAGTAGGTTTTCAAGAAAATCATCATTTTTCTTTGAAATATGTCTGGAACAGGCATGATGGTAGTGTCAACCTGTTGGAGTTTTTGTTGCTGGAAGAAGTTATACAAAAGGATTGGTTTTTACATTGACCAGTTACTGAATCAAGCTCAGGAATACATTGGAAATTCAACTGGGGCTTCCTTTCCCCGGCAGACTACTTCTAGAACGAGCTTGTACACTGAAGCTTACTCTTTTGCCCTCTTTTTGTTTCTTTCCTATTTTCTTGGCTTCTTTGCCACTCTCTAGACAATTTTGGAACTTTTTTCCCAACTCAAATGGTTTCAATAGTCTGATTGTGATCATACATTTTTACAAGGAATTTTTAAAATCTTTCCTCCAGTTAAGAAAGTCAAGGACTTAGGTCTTTTTCTTCCCTTATCAATATTGCA
The DNA here is from genome assembly GCA_036010785.1 of Ammospiza maritima maritima. Taxonomy (NCBI): domain Eukaryota; kingdom Metazoa; phylum Chordata; class Aves; order Passeriformes; family Passerellidae; genus Ammospiza; species Ammospiza maritima. The sequence continues at coordinate 547,734 of JAYKTQ010000489.1, forward strand.
ATGAAATTGATAAGTAAAGACCAACTCTTTCTTTTTGTTTTTAACCCAAGCAGATAATTCCCATCCATTCATCCATTTGGTGGACCAATAGTTGCCATTCTGATGGAAGTTGTCACTTCTTAACAATAGGCATTCTGTGACTATGTTGACAGCACTTTGGGTGAAGATCCTAACTGGTCTTAGATACACATAGGGAGAAATTTGCTCAGCCAGTGTCAGTCTTAAGCATGCGTATCAGAAGATCTTTCTAGAGCTGGGAATTTTCCCATGAAAGGGATTCAGTTAGGGAAGAGACACTTGCCCCAGAGGTTTACATTCTTCTTGAAGACTGCTTAAGGAACTTAGATGCCATGTCCATTTGGATCTGTGTCTGCACAGACCTTTGTCATGCCAGTGCTTGAAATGCATCTTGAAGAGAATTCACTAGCACAGAATGAATGAGAGTGGAAGGGGTTGGTGGGGCTAACCAGGCCCAACCCCCCTGCCTAAACCAGGATACCTAGAGCCTCTTGCCCAGGATTCTATCTGGGTGTACTTTGAATGTCTTCAAAGATCCAGGCTCCACAATCTTTCTGGGCAGTCTGTGCCGTGGTTCACTCACCCTCACAGTAAGTAAAGAATCATTTCCTGATGTTCCTGTATTTCAGTGTGTGCCCACTGCCTCTTGTCTTTTCACTCAGCATCACTGAAAAGACACTGATTCCCTCCCCTTTGCACTATTGCTTCCATATGGATGTGTGCTGCCATGTAGAGATATGTCAAAAACCTCCCTGAAGCCCAGGCAGATAATATTCCCTTCATCTACCAGTCAAGTTGATTCATCAGAGGAGTTTAAAGCTATGTTCAGCATGAAATGCCCCTGAAAAATCATGCTAACTACATTATTGTGTCGTCTTTCATGTGCCTGGCAAGGTTTTCCAGGAAGAGCTGCTTCATCAACTTCCTGGGTATAAAAAAGAGGCTGGCTGGTTTGTACGATTGCGAGTCCTCCTAATTGCCTTTTTTGAAGATGAGTGTCATTTGCTTACATCCAGTCCTTAGCCTCTCTTGTCGTCTACATCTTAGCAAAAAGCTTTTCCACTATGTCTGGCAAGGAGAAATTGTGCCAGCACAGAAAACATTACTATCGTGTTCTAGACGTTGCACGGAGGTGTGCCGAGTGTTTGGCATGAAGGAAAGAAAAGTTGTCCAAAACAGCTTCCAATCGAATGTTCATGTGATTGGAAAAGTCAGGAGAGTGCAAAGGTACTGTTTTCTAGCAGTTAGCAAGCTGCGCACACAATCCCAGTGTTGTACAGCTTCCTTCTTCACCTTTCCAAAGGTGCCGCTCTCTCCGGCTCCCGGAGGCGAAGAAGCGGCTTCTTCGCGCAAAGACGATTGTGCCGCTCACTGTGCACTCCTTAGCGCGGCTTCTGCCGAAAGACGCCCGGGAGCGGCTCTTAGCTCCGGACAGCATCGTACCTTCGTCTTTAGCGTCTCTTCTCGTCTACATCTTAGCAAAAAGCTTTTCCACTATGTCTGGCGAGGAAAAACTGTGCCAGCACAGAAAACATCTCGCATCGTGTTCTAGACGTTGCACGGAGGTGTGCCGAGTGTTTGGCATGAAGGAAAGAAAAGTTGTCCAAAACAGCTTCCAATCGAATGTTCATGTGATTGGAAAAGTCAGGAGAGTGCAAAGGTACTGTTTTCTAGCAGTTGGCAAGCTGCGCACACAATCCCAGTGTTGTACAGCTTCCTTCTTCACCTTTCCGAAGGTGCCGCTCTCTCCGGCTCCCGGAGGCGAAGAAGCGGCTTCTTCGCGCAAAGACGATTGTGCCGCTCACTGTGCACTCCTTAGCGCGGCTTCTGCCGAAAGACGCCCGGGAGCGGCTCTTAGCTCCGGACAGCATCGTACCTTCGTCTTTAGCGTCTCTTCTCGTCTACATCTTAGCAAAAAGCTTTTCTACTATGTCTGGCGAGGAAAAACTGTGCCACCACAGAAAACATCTCCCATCGTGTTCTAGACGTTGCACGGAGGTGTGCCGAGTGTTTGGCATGAAGGAAAGAAAAGTTGTCCAAAACAGCTTCCAATCGAATGTTCATGTGATTGGAAAAGTCAGGAGAGTGCAAAGGTACTGTTTTCTAGCAGTTGGCAAGCTGCGCACACAATCCCAGTGTTGTACAGCTTCCTTCTTCACCTTTCCGAAGGTGCCGCTCTCTCCGGCTCCCGGAGGCGAAGAAGCGGCTTCTTCGCGCAAAGACGATTGTGCCGCTCACTGTGCACTCCTTAGCGCGGCTTCTGCCGAAAGACGCCTGGGAGCGGCTCTTAGCTCCGGACAGCATCGTACCTTCGTCTTTAGCGTCTCTTCTCGTCTACATCTTAGCAAAAAGCTTTTCCACTATGTCTGGCGAGGAAAAACTGTGCCAGCACAGAAAACATCTCCCATCGTGTTCTAGACGTTGCACGGAGGTGTGCCGAGTGTTTGGCATGAAGGAAAGAAAAGTTGTCCAAAACAGCTTCCAATCGAATGTTCATGTGATTGGAAAATTCAGGAGAGTGCAAAGGTACTGTTTTCTATCAGTTGGCAAGCTGCGCACACAATCCCAGTGTTGTACAGCTTCCTTCTTCACCTTTCCGAAGGTGCCGCTCTCTCCGGCTCCCGGAGGCGAAGAAGCGGCTTCTTCGCGCAAAGACGATTGTGCCGCTCACTGTGCACTCCTTAGCGCGGCTTCTGCCGAAAGACGCCCGGGAGCGGCTCTTAGCTCCGGACAGCATCGTACCTTCGTCTTTAGCGTCTCTTCTCGTCTACATCTTAGCAAAAAGCTTTTCCACTATGTCTGGCGAGGAAAAACTGTGCCACCACAGAAAACATCTCCCATCGTGTTCTAGACGTTGCACGGAGGTGTGCCGAGTGTTTGGCATGAAGAAAAGAAAAGTTGTCCAAAATAGCTTCCAATCGAATGTTCATGTGATTGGAAAAGTCAGGAGAGTGCAAAGGTACTGTTTTCTATCAGTTGGCAAGCTGCGCACACAATCCCAGTGTTGTACAGCTTCCTTCTTCACCTTTCCGAAGGTGCCGCTCTCTCCGGCTCCCGGAGGCGAAGAAGCGGCTTCTTCGCGCAAAGACGATTGTGCCGCTCACTGTGCACTCCTTAGCGCGGCTTCTGCCGAAAGATGCCCGGGAGCGGCTCTTAGCTCCGGACAGCATCGTACCTTCGTCTTTAGCGTCTCTTCTCGTCTACATCTTAGCAAAAAGCTTTTCCATTATGTCTGGCGAGGAAAAACTGTGCCAGCACAGAAAACATCTCCCATCGTGTTCTAGACGTTGCACGGAGGTGTGCCGAGTGTTTGGCATGAAGGAAAGAAAAGTTGTCCAAAACAGCTTCCAATCGAATGTTCATGTGATTGGAAAAGTCAGGAGAGTGCAAAGGTACTGTTTTCTAGCAGTTGGCAAGCTGCGCACACAATCCCAGTGTTGTACAGCTTCCTTCTTCACCTTTCCGAAGGAGCCGCTCTCTCCGGCTCCCGGAGGCGAAGAAGCGGCTTCTTCGCGCAAAGACGATTGTGCCGCTCACTGTGCACTCCTTAGCGCGGCTTCTGCCGAAAGACGCCCGGGAGCGGCTCTTAGCTCCGGACAGCATCGTACCTTCGTCTTTAGCGTCTCTTCTCGTCTACATCTTAGCAAAAAGCTTTTCCACTATGTCTGGCGAGGAAAAACTGTGCCAGCACAGAAAACATCTCCCATCGTGTTCTAGACGTTGCACGGAGGTGTGCCGAGTGTTTGGCATGAAGGAAAGAAAAGTTGTCCAAAACAGCTTCCAATCGAATGTTCATGTGATTGGAAAAGTCAGGAGAGTGCAAAGGTACTGTTTTCTATCAGTTGGCAAGCTGCGCACACAATCCCAGTGTTGTACAGCTTCCTTCTTCACCTTTCCGAAGGAGCCGCTCTCTCCGGCTCCCGGAGGCGAAGAAGCGGCTTCTTCGCGCAAAGACGATTGTGCCGCTCACTGTGCACTCCTTAGCGCGGCTTCTGCCGAAAGACGCCCGGGAGCGGCTCTTAGCTCCGGACAGCATCGTACCTTCGTCTTTAGCGTCTCTTCTCGTCTACATCTTAGCAAAAAGCTTTTCCACTATGTCTGGCGAGGAAAAACTGTGCCACCACAGAAAACATCTCCCATCGTGTTCTAGACGTTGCACGGAGGTGTGCCGAGTGTTTGGCATGAAGAAAAGAAAAGTTGTCCAAAATAGCTTCCAATCGAATGTTCATGTGATTGGAAAAGTCAGGAGAATGCAAAGGTACTGTTTTCTATCAGTTGGCAAGCTGCGCACACAATCCCAGTGTTGTACAGCTTCCTTCTTCACCTTTCCGAAGGTGCCGCTCTCTCCGGCTCCCGGAGGCGAAGAAGCGGCTTCTTCGTGCAAAGACGATTGTGCCGCTCACTGTGCACTCCTTAGCGCGGCTTCTGCCGAAAGATGCCCGGGAGCGGCTCTTAGCTCCGGACAGCATCGTACCTTCGTCTTTAGCGTCTCTTCTCGTCTACATCTTAGCAAAAAGCTTTTCCACTATGTCTGGCGAGGAAAAACTGTGCCAGCACAGGAAACATCTCCCATCGTGTTCTAGACGTTGCACGGAGGTGTGCCGAGTGTTTGGCATGAAGGAAAGAAAAGTTGTCCAAAACAGCTTCCAATCGAATGTTCATGTGATTGGAAAAGTCAGGAGAGTGCAAAGGTACTGTTTTCTAGCAGTTGGCAAGCTGCGCACACAATCCCAGTGTTGTACAGCTTCCTTCTTCACCTTTCCGAAGGTGCCGCTCTCTCCGGCTCCCGGAGGCGAAGAAGCGGCTTCTTCGCGCAAAGACGATTGTGCCGCTCACTGTGCACTCCTTAGCGCGGCTTCTGCCGAAAGACGCCCGGGAGCGGCTCTTAGCTCCGGACAGCATCGTACCTTCGTCTTTAGCGTCTCTTCTCGTCTACATCTTAGCAAAAAGCTTTTCTACTATGTCTGGCGAGGAAAAACTGTGCCAGCACAGAAAACATCTCCCATCGTGTTCTAGACGTTGCACGGAGGTGTGCCGAGTGTTTGGCATGAAGGAAAGAAAAGTTGTCCAAAACAGCTTCCAATCGAATGTTCATGTGATTGGAAAAGTCAGGAGAGTGCAAAGGTACTGTTTTCTATCAGTTGGCAAGCTGCGCACACAATCCCAGTGTTGTACAGCTTCCTTCTTCACCTTTCCGAAGGTGCCGCTCTCTCCGGCTCCCGGAGGCGAAGAAGCGGCTTCTTCGCGCAAAGACGATTGTGCCGCTCACAGTGCACTCCTTAGCGCGGCTTCTGCCGAAAGACGCCCGGGAGCGGCTCTTAGCTCCGGACAGCATCGTACCTTCGTCTTTAGCGTCTCTTCTCGTCTACATCTTAGCAAAAAGCTTTTCCACTATGTCTGGCGAGGAAAAACTGTGCCAGCACAGAAAACATCTCCCATCGTGTTCTAGACGTTGCACGGAGGTGTGCCGAGTGTTTGGCATGAAGGAAAGAAAAGTTGTCCAAAACAGCTTCCAATCGAATGTTCATGTGATTGGAAAAGTCAGGAGAGTGCAAAGGTACTGTTTTCTAGCAGTTGGCAAGCTGCGCACACAATCCCAGTGTTGTACAGCTTCCTTCTTCACCTTTCCGAAGGTGCCGCTCTCTCCGGCTCCCGGAGGCGAAGAAGCGGCTTCTTCGCGCAAAGACGATTGTGCCGCTCACTGTGCACTCCTTAGCGCGGCTTCTGCCGAAAGACGCCCGGGAGCGGCTCTTAGCTCCGGACAGCATCGTACCTTCGTCTTTAGCGTCTCTTCTCGTCTACATCTTAGCAAAAAGCTTTTCCACTATGTCTGGCGAGGAAAAACTGTGCCAGCACAGAAAACATCTCCCATCGTGTTCTAGACGTTGCACGGAGGTGTGCCGAGTGTTTGGCATGAAGGAAAGAAAAGTTGTCCAAAACAGCTTCCAATCGAATGTTCATGTGATTGGAAAAGTCAGGAGAGTGCAGAGGTACTGTTTTCTAGCAGTTGGCAAGCTGCGCACACAATCCCAGTGTTGTACAGCTTCCTTCTTCACCTTTCCGAAGGTGCCGCTCTCTCCGGCTCCCGGAGGCGAAGAAGCGGCTTCTTCGCGCAAAGACGATTGTGCCGCTCACTGTGCACTCCTTAGCGCGGCTTCTGCCGAAAGACGCCCGGGAGCGGCTCTTAGCTCCGGACAGCATCGTACCTTCGTCTTTAGCGTCTCTTCTCGTCTACATCTTAGCAAAAAGCTTTTCCACTATGTCTGGCGAGGAAAAACTGTGCCAGCACAGAAAACATCTCCCATCGTGTTCTAGACGTTGCACGGAGGTGTGCCGAGTGTTTGGCATGAAGGAAAGAAAAGTTGTCCAAAACAGCTTCCAATAGAATGTTCATGTGATTGGAAAAGTCAGGAGAGTGCAAAGGTACTGTTTTCTATCAGTTGGCAAGCTGCGCACACAATCCCAGTGTTGTACAGCTTCCTTCTTCACCTTTCCGAAGGTGCCGCTCTCTCCGGCTCCCGGAGGCGAAGAAGCGGCTTCTTCGCGCAAAGACGATTGTGCCGCTCACTGTGCACTCCTTAGCGCGGCTTCTGCCGAAAGACGCCCGGGAGCGGCTCTTAGCTCCGGACAGCATCGTACCTTCGTCTTTAGCGTCTCTTCTCGTCTACATCTTAGCAAAAAGCTTTTCCACTATGTCTGGCGAGGAAAAACTGTGCCAGCACAGAAAACATCTCCCATCGTGTTCTAGACGTTGCACGGATGTGTGCCGAGTGTTTGGCATGAAGGAAAGGAAAGTTGTCCAAAACAGCTTCCAATCGAATGTTCATGTGATTGGAAAAGTCAGGAGAGTGCAGAGGTACTGTTTTCTAGCAGTTGGCAAGCTGCGCACACAATCCCAGTGTTGTACAGCTTCCTTCTTCACCTTTCCGAAGGTGCCGCTCTCTCCGGCTCCCGGAGGCGAAGAAGCGGCTTCTTCGCGCAAAGACGATTGTGCCGCTCACTGTGCACTCCTTAGCGCGGCTTCTGCCGAAAGACGCCCGGGAGCGGCTCTTAGCTCCGGAGAGCATCGTACCTTCGTCTTTAGCGTCTCTTCTCGTCTACATCTTAGCAAAAAGCTTTTCTACTATGTCTGGCGAGGAAAAACTGTGCCAGCACAGAAAACATCTCCCATCGTGTTCTAGACGTTGCACGGAGGTGTGCCGAGTGTTTGGCATGAAGGAAAGAAAAGTTGTCCAAAACAGCTTCCAATCGAATGTTCATGTGATTGGAAAAGTCAGGAGAGTGCAAAGGTACTGTTTTCTATCAGTTGGCAAGCTGCGCACACAATCCCAGTGTTGTACAGCTTCCTCCTTCACCTTTCCGAAGGTGCCGCTCTCTCCGGCTCCCGGAGGCGAAGAAGCGGCTTCTTCGCGCAAAGACGATTGTGCCGCTCACTGTGCACTCCTTAGCGTGGCTTCTGCCGAAAGACGCCCGGGAGCGGCTCTTAGCTCCGGACAGCATCGTACCTTCGTCTTTAGCGTCTCTTCTCGTCTACATCTTAGCAAAAAGCTTTTCTACTATGTCTGGCGAGGAAAAACTGTGCCAGCACAGAAAACATCTCCCATCGTGTTCTAGACGTTGCACGGAGTTGTGCCGAGTGTTTGGCATGAAGGAAAGAAAAGTTGTCCAAAACAGCTTCCAATCGAATGTTCATGTGATTGGAAAAGTCAGGAGAGTGCAAAGGTACTGTTTTCTATCAGTTGGCAAGCTGCGCACACAATCCCAGTGTTGTACAGCTTCCTTCTTCACCTTTCCGAAGGTGCCGCTCTCTCCGGCTCCCGGAGGCGAAGAAGCGGCTTCTTCGCGCAAAGACGATTGTGCCGCTCACTGTGCACTCCTTAGCGCGGCTTCTGCCGAAAGACGCCCGGGAGCGGCTCTTAGCTCCGGACAGCATCGTACCTTCGTCTTTAGCGTCTCTTCTCGTCTACATCTTAGCAAAAAGCTTTTCTACTATGTCTGGCGAGGAAAAACTGTGCCAGCACAGAAAACATCTCCCATCGTGTTCTAGACGTTGCACGATCCCTATACTTAGGCTGATTTTCCTTCCTGGGGATAGGGTTAGTGTTCAGCCTAGGGCTAGCATTTTAAACAAGGAAGCCCTGAGTTCCAGCCTTACTGCATCTGCAAAGGCATCCCAAAGGGAGTGCAGAAGTACCACAACATGGCCGCTTTCACGGCTTTTTCCTTGGCAAGAAGCCTAACACCAGGCTGATTTACCTTCCCAGGGTTACTGTAAGGCTTAGGCTTAGGGCTAGGATTTTTAAAACTAGGAAGCCCTTAGCTCCAGGCACACTGCATCTGTTCAAGGCATCCCAAGTGGAGTAAAAAAGTGCAACAACATGGCAACTTTCACAGCTTTTTCCTTGGCACCATCCCTATACCTAAGCTGATTTATCTGCCTAGGGTTAGGGTTAGGCTTCAGCCTAGGGCTTGGAGTTTTTTAACCAGGTAGCCCTGAGTTCCAGGCTTACTGCATCTGCCAAAGGCATCCCAAAGGGAGTGCAGAAGTGCCACAACATGGCTGCTTTCACGGCTTTTCCCTTAGGAAGAACCCTAATATCCGGCTGATTTACCTTCCTAGGGTTACTGTTAGGCTTAGGCCTAGGACTTTTAAAACCAGGAAGCCCTGGGCTCCAGGCACATGCAGCTGCGAAAGGCATCCCAAGAGGGCCGCAGAAGTGACACAACTTGGCTGCCTCTGCTTCTATTCTCATGAGACCATCCTGAACCATAGGCTGATTTTCCTTCCTAGGGTTAAGGTTTGAGTTTCGCCTACGGTAAGTGTTCTATTAACCAGAAAGCCCTGAGTTCCAAGAACACAGCAGCTGTGAAGGACTTCCCAAGAAGAGCGCAAAACTACCACAACATGCCTGCCTCCACAGCTTTTTCCTTGGGGACATGCCTAATTCCTGGCTGATTTGCCTTTCTCGTCTTAGGGTTGGGGTTCGGCCTAGGGCTAGGATTTTTAAAATCAGGAAGCCCTGAGTTCCAGGCACACTGGAGCTGTGAAAGGCATGCAAAAGGGAGTGCAAAAGTGCCACAACATGGCTGCTTTCCCGGCTTTTTCCTTGGCAAGAAGCCTAACACCAGGCTGATTTCCCTTCCCAGGGTTACTGTAAGGCTTAGGCCTAGGGCTAGGATTTTTAAAACTAGGAAGCCCTTATCTCCACGCACACTGCAGCTGTTCAAGGCATCCCAAGAGGGCCGCAGAACTGACACATCTTTGCTGCCTCTGCTGCTATTCTCATGAGTCCATCCCGAACCATAGGCTGATTTTCCTTCCTAGGGTGAGGGTTAGAGTTACGCCTAGGGTTAGTGTTTTTTTAACCAGAAAGCCCTGAGTTCCAAGAACACAGCAGCTGCGAAGGACTACCCAAGAGGAGGGGAAAAGTGCCACAACATGGCTGCCTCCAGCGCTTTTTCCTTGTGACCATCATTGAACCTAGGCTGATTTACTTGCCTCCAGTTGCACCTCTGGTCACGCCAAGGGATAGGGATTTTAAATCAGTAAACCCTGAGCTCCAGACCCAGTGCAGCTGCAAAAGGCTTCCCAAGGGCAGCCAAAAATTGCCTCAACATGCTCCTTCCAGTGCTTTTTTCCTTGGGAACATCCCTATACCCAGGCTGATTTATCTGCCTAGGGTTAGGGTTAGGGTTCAGCCTAGAGATAGGATTTTTTCAAACAGGAAGCCCTGAATTCCAGGCACACTGCAGCTGTTAAAGGCAGTGTTCTACGTCAACCGCAACTTAGTCTGAAATAAATGCTTTTTCCCTGAGAGCATCTGAGAGGTTTGCATGAAGCACTGATATCTGACATTTGCAATTTTGAATAGGAGAGGAGAAAGAAAATGGGAAGAAGTTTTTAATTTTAGTGGTTTCAATGTTAATTTCCGTACACTTTTTCAAAACTTGTCAGCTCAAATGCCCATCAACATCTTTTAGTCATCTGTAAGTCAGTATTCATATAAAATGTGCTTCAAATCAAAAGAATTTCAAATTTGCACTCCAAATTTCTATGCCTAGATTTATGATTTCCTACACATATTAGATGAAAGGAAGGCCTTTTTTACTGTGGGAGTGCTGGAACACTGGAACAGGTTGCCCAGGGAAGTTGTGGGTGTCCCATCCCTGAAAGTATTCAAGGTCAGCTTGGACGGGGCTTGGAGCAGCAACAAAGGAGAAGCTTGATGGTAGAGAAACAAAGTTGGACTATAGAAGAAACTGGGATTGAAGTATAGGAGCAAGTTTTCTCTCAGCTCTTGGGGTAAATTCAAAGTTGTACAAAATTACATTTATCTGTGCTATTCACTACTGTAACAGAAATGTTCATGAAAACTGTACAGAAGATAGCAAATTTTAAAAGAGATAAGAATTACAGCATAAAATCCATGGGATGGGTTACAACATGAGACACTCTCTAAGAGAAAATCTCTGTGTTTCAGCACTTCATCATGGTAAGATTTCATGAAGTGCCAAAGAAGGCGGAAAAATATCATTCGGGACGTTATTTCCTGGAATTCAGCCTGGCCATTAGTAGGAACTGGGTTTGAACACATCATGTAGATATACCACACACACTTTCCCTTCACTGAAAAATGACTGTTTACAACGAAGAAGCAATTGACGATCAAAATTGATTGAAAGCATCTTAAACATGTCAAGTATTTCATTGTAGATGATCTGTGATCCAAATGCTTCTTCCACCTTCGAGAGGGACAGAACAATTCTTCCATATCATGATGGTTTAAAATTGTATCAACCAATGTTTTCTGCTGAAAAGATAGCATCTATTTTTTTCTATTTTTGGAAGAAAATATTCCTAGACATACAACAGGTGAGAACTAAGTAATTTTAAAGAAACAAATGAAAAGAAAATATTCTGTAAATAGAATGAAATGAAAAGCTGTGTTTTAAATAGGAGCTAAATATGAAACAGAATTTTTGTACCAGGCATTTGAATTACTGCACCAGCTCTTTTGCCCATCAAGAGAGGCGTTTAGCATTTCAGTCTTTTCCAAGGTGTTCATGATCTGCTATGCTGATCTCTGTGTGTGCCTAGGTGTGTGTGGAAGGGGGGGCATGTGAAGGGGAGTGTGTATGTTTGCTTTACAATTGTTGTGGCAGATTCATGCCTCAGCTCCACATTTTGTTTTAGAAAGGTCACACAGAGTGGATGTGAAGTTTACTATCAACAAGAGATCAATTCCCAAATCATCCATTTCACTCTACCTTATAAATCATGTGCTTTGTTGCATATTTTATCAAATCTACTTTCAAGCCAGATGGAGGAAGGAGGATGTGGCAATCCCTCCACCATCTTGCAACTTTTATGCAAGTAGGTTTTCAAGAAAATCATCATTTTTCTTTGAAATATGTCTGGAACAGGCATGATGGTAGTGTCAACCTGTTGGAGTTTTTGTTGCTGGAAGAAGTTATACAAAAGGATTGGTTTTTACATTGACCAGTTACTGAATCAAGCTCAGGAATACATTGGAAATTCAACTGGGGCTTCCTTTCCCCGGCAGACTACTTCTAGAACGAGCTTGTACACTGAAGCTTACTCTTTTGCCCTCTTTTTGTTTCTTTCCTATTTTCTTGGCTTCTTTGCCACTCTCTAGACAATTTTGGAACTTTTTTCCCAACTCAAATGGTTTCAATAGTCTGATTGTGATCATACATTTTTACAAGGAATTTTTAAAATCTTTCCTCCAGTTAAGAAAGTCAAGGACTTAGGTCTTTTTCTTCCCTTATCAATATTGCAATGAAATTGATAAGTAAAGACCAACTCTTTCTTTTTGTTTTTAACTCAAGCAGATAATTCCCATCCATTCATCCATTTGGTGGACCAATAGTTGCCATTCTGATGGAAGTTGTCACTTCTTAACAATAGGCATTCTGTGACTATGTTGACAGCACTTTGGGTGAAGATCCTAACTGGTCTTAGATACACATAGGGAGAAATTTGCTCAGCCAGTGTCAGTCTTAAGCATGCGAATCAGAAGATCTTTCTAGAGCTGGGAATTTTCCCATGAAAGGGATTCAGTTAGGGAAGAGACACTTGCCCCAGAGGTTTACATTCTTCTTGAAGACTGCTTAAGGAACTTAGATGCCATGTCCATTTGGATCTGTGTCTGCACAGACCTTTGTCATGCCAGTGCTTGAAATGCATCTTGAAGAGAATTCACTAGCACAGAATGAATGAGAGTGGAAGGGGTTGGTGGGGCTAACCAGGCCCAACCCCCCTGCCTAAACCAGGATACCTAGAGCCTCTTGCCCAGGATTCTATCTGGGTGTACTTTGAATGTCTTCAAAGATCCAGGCTCCACAATCTTTCTGGGCAGTCTGTGCCGTGGTTCACTCACCCTCACAGTAAAGAATCATTTCCTGATGTTCCTGTATTTCAGTGTGTGCCCACTGCCTCTTGTCTTTTCACTCAGCATCACTGAAAAGACACTGATTCCCTCCCCTTTGCACTATTGCTTCCATATGGATGTGTGCTGCCATGTAGAGATATGTCAAAAACCTCCCTGAAGCCCAGGCAGATAATATTCCCTTCATCTACCAGTCAAGTTGATTCATCAGAGGAGTTTAAAGCTATGTTCAGCATGAAATGCCCCTGAAAAATCATGCTAACTACATTATTGTGTCGTCTTTCATGTGCCTGGCAAGGTTTTCCAGGAAGAGCTGCTTCATCAACTTCCTGGGTATAAAAAAGAGGCTGGCTGGTTTGTACGATTGCGAGTCCTCCTAATTGCCTTTTTTGAAGATGAGTGTCATTTGCTTACATCCAGTCCTTAGCCTCTCTTGTCGTCGACATCTTAGCAAAAAGCTTTTCCACTATGTCTGGCGAGGAAAAACTGTGCCAGCACAGAAAACATCTCCCATCGTGTTCTAGACGTTGCACGGAGGTGTGCCGAGTGTTTGGCATGAAGAAAAGAAAAGTTGTCAAAAATAGCTTCCAATCGAATGTTCATGTGATTGGAAAAGTCAGGAGAGTGCAAAGGTACTGTTTTCTATCAGTTGGCAAGCTGCGCACACAATCCCAGTGTTGTACAGCTTCCTTCTTCACCTTTCCGAAGGTGCCGCTCTCTCCGGCTCCCGGAGGCGAAGAAGCGGCTTCTTCGCGCAAAGACGATTGTGCCGCTCACTGTGCACTCCTTAGCGCGGCTTCTGCCGAAAGATGCCCGGGAGCGGCTCTTAGCTCCGGACAGCATCGTACCTTCGTCTTTAGCGTCTCTTCTCGTCTACATCTTAGCAAAAAGCTTTTCCACTATGTCTGGCGAGGAAAAACTGTGCCAGCACAGAAAACATCTCCCATCGTGTTCTAGACGTTGCACGGAGGTGTGCCGAGTGTTTGGCATGAAGGAAAGAAAAGTTGTCCAAAACAGCTTCCAATCGAATGTTCATGTGATTGGAAAAGTCAGGAGAGTGCAAAGGTACTGTTTTCTAGCAGTTGGCAAGCTGCGCACACAATCCCAGTGTTGTACAGCTTCCTTCTTCACCTTTCCGAAGGTGCCGCTCTCTCCGGCTCCCGGAGGCGAAGAAGCGGCTTCTTCGCGCAAAGACGATTGTGCCGCTCACTGTGCACTCCTTAGCGTGGCTTCTGCCGAAAGACGCCCGGGAGCGGCTCTTAGCTCCGGAGAGCATCGTACCTTCGTCTTTAGCGTCTCTTCTCGTCTACATCTTAGCAAAAAGCTTTTCTACTATGTCTGGCGAGGAAAAACTGTGCCAGCACAGAAAACATCTCCCATCGTGTTCTAGACGTTGCACGGAGGTGTGCCGAGTGTTTGGCATGAAGGAAAGAAAAGTTGTCCAAAACAGCTTCCAATCGAATGTTCATGTGATTGGAAAAGTCAGGAGAGTGCAAAGGTACTGTTTTCTAGCAGTTGGCAAGCTGCGCACACAATCCCAGTGTTGTACAGCTTCCTTCTTCACCTTTCCGAAGGTGCCGCTCTCTCCGGCTCCCGGAGGCGAAGAAGCGGCTTCTTCGCGCAAAGACGATTGTGCCGCTCACTGTGCACTCCTTAGCGCGGCTTCTGCCGAAAGACGCCCGGGAGCGGCTCTTAGCTCCGGAGAGCATCGTACCTTCGTCTTTAGCGTCTCTTCTCGTCTACATCTTAGCAAAAAGCTTTTCTACTATGTCTGGCGAGGAAAAACTGTGCCAGCACAGAAAACATCTCCCATCGTGTTCTAGACGTTGCACGATCCCTATACTTAGGCTGATTTTCCTTCCTGGGGATAGGGTTAGTGTTCAGCCTAGGGCTAGCATTTTAAACAAGGAAGCCCTGAGTTCCAGCCTTACTGCATCTGCAAAGGCATCCCAAAGGGAGTGCAGAAGTACCACAACATGGCCGCTTTCACGGCTTTTTCCTTGGCAAGAAGCCTAACACCAGGCTGATTTACCTTCCCAGGGTTACTGTAAGGCTTAGGCTTAGGGCTAGGATTTTTAAAACTAGGAAGCCCTTAGCTCCAGGCACACTGCATCTGTTCAAGGCATCCCAAGTGGAGTAAAAAAGTGCAACAACATGGCAACTTTCACAGCTTTTTCCTTGGCACCATCCCTATACCTAAGCTGATTTATCTGCCTAGGGTTAGGGTTAGGCTTCAGCCTAGGGCTTGGAGTTTTTTAACCAGGTAGCCCTGAGTTCCAGGCTTACTGCATCTGCCAAAGGCATCCCAAAGGGAGTGCAGAAGTGCCACAACATGGCTGCTTTCACGGCTTTTCCCTTAGGAAGAACCCTAATATCCGGCTGATTTACCTTCCTAGGGTTACTGTTAGGCTTAGGCCTAGGACTTTTAAAACCAGGAAGCCCTGGGCTCCAGGCACATGCAGCTGCGAAAGGCATCCCAAGAGGGCCGCAGAAGTGACACAACTTGGCTGCCTCTGCTTCTATTCTCATGAGACCATCCTGAACCATAGGCTGATTTTCCTTCCTAGGGTTAAGGTTTGAGTTTCGCCTACGGTAAGTGTTCTATTAACCAGAAAGCCCTGAGTTCCAAGAACACAGCAGCTGTGAAGGACTTCCCAAGAAGAGCGCAAAACTACCACAACATGCCTGCCTCCACAGCTTTTTCCTTGGGGACATGCCTAATTCCTGGCTGATTTGCCTTTCTCGTCTTAGGGTTGGGGTTCGGCCTAGGGCTAGGATTTTTAAAATCAGGAAGCCCTGAGTTCCAGGCACACTGGAGCTGTGAAAGGCATGCAAAAGGGAGTGCAAAAGTGCCACAACATGGCTGCTTTCCCGGCTTTTTCCTTGGCAAGAAGCCTAACACCAGGCTGATTTCCCTTCCCAGGGTTACTGTAAGGCTTAGGCCTAGGGCTAGGATTTTTAAAACTAGGAAGCCCTTATCTCCACGCACACTGCAGCTGTTCAAGGCATCCCAAGAGGGCCGCAGAACTGACACATCTTTGCTGCCTCTGCTGCTATTCTCATGAGTCCATCCCGAACCATAGGCTGATTTTCCTTCCTAGGGTGAGGGTTAGAGTTACGCCTAGGGTTAGTGTTTTTTTAACCAGAAAGCCCTGAGTTCCAAGAACACAGCAGCTGCGAAGGACTACCCAAGAGGAGGGGAAAAGTGCCACAACATGGCTGCCTCCAGCGCTTTTTCCTTGTGACCATCATTGAACCTAGGCTGATTTACTTGCCTCCAGTTGCACCTCTGGTCACGCCAAGGGATAGGGATTTTAAATCAGTAAACCCTGAGCTCCAGACCCAGTGCAGCTGCAAAAGGCTTCCCAAGGGCAGCCAAAAATTGCCTCAACATGCTCCTTCCAGTGCTTTTTTCCTTGGGAACATCCCTATACCCAGGCTGATTTATCTGCCTAGGGTTAGGGTTAGGGTTCAGCCTAGAGATAGGATTTTTTCAAACAGGAAGCCCTGAATTCCAGGCACACTGCAGCTGTTAAAGGCAGTGTTCTACGTCAACCGCAACTTAGTCTGAAATAAATGCTTTTTCCCTGAGAGCATCTGAGAGGTTTGCATGAAGCACTGATATCTGACATTTGCAATTTTGAATAGGAGAGGAGAAAGAAAATGGGAAGAAGTTTTTAATTTTAGTGGTTTCAATGTTAATTTCCGTACACTTTTTCAAAACTTGTCAGCTCAAATGCCCATCAACATCTTTTAGTCATCTGTAAGTCAGTATTCATATAAAATGTGCTTCAAATCAAAAGAATTTCAAATTTGCACTCCAAGTTTCTATGCCTAGATTTATGATTTCCTACACATATTAGATGAAAGGAAGGCCTTTTTTACTGTGGGAGTGCTGGAACACTGGAACAGGTTGCCCAGGGAAGTTGTGGGTGTCCCATCCCTGAAAGTATTCAAGGTCAGCTTGGACGGGGCTTGGAGCAGCAACAAAGGAGAAGCTTGATGGTAGAGAAACAAAGTTGGACTATAGAAGAAACTGGGATTGAAGTATAGGAGCAAGTTTTCTCTCAGCTCTTGGGGTAAATTCAAAGTTGTACAAAATTACATTTATCTGTGCTATTCACTACTGTAACAGAAATGTTCATGAAAACTGTACAGAAGATAGCAAATTTTAAAAGAGATAAGAATTACAGCATAAAATCCATGGGATGGGTTACAACATGAGACACTCTCTAAGAGAAAATCTCTGTGTTTCAGCACTTCATCATGGTAAGATTTCATGAAGTGCCAAAGAAGGCGGAAAAATATCATTCGGGACGTTATTTCCTGGAATTCAGCCTGGCCATTAGTAGGAACTGGGTTTGAACACATCATGTAGATATACCACACACACTTTCCCTTCACTGAAAAATGACTGTTTACAACGAAGAAGCAATTGACGATCAAAATTGATTGAAAGCATCTTAAACATGTCAAGTATTTCATTGTAGATGATCTGTGATCCAAATGCTTCTTCCACCTTCGAGAGGGACAGAACAATTCTTCCATATCATGATGGTTTAAAATTGTATCAACCAATGTTTTCTGCTGAAAAGATAGCATCTATTTTTTTCTATTTTTGGAAGAAAATATTCCTAGACATACAACAGGTGAGAACTAAGTAATTTTAAAGAAACAAATGAAAAGAAAATATTCTGTAAATAGAATGAAATGAAAAGCTGTGTTTTAAATAGGAGCTAAATATGAAACAGAATTTTTGTACCAGCCATTTGAATTACTGCACCAGCTCTTTTGCCCATCAAGAGAGGCGTTTAGCATTTCAGTCTTTTCCAAGGTGTTCATGATCTGCTATGCTGATCTCTGTGTGTGCCTAGGTGTGTGTGGAAGGGGGGGCATGTGAAGGGGAGTGTGTATGTTTGCTTTACAATTGTTGTGGCAGATTCATGCCTCAGCTCCACATTTTGTTTTAGAAAGGTCACACAGAGTGGATGTGAAGTTTACTATCAACAAGAGATCAATTCCCAAATCATCCATTTCACTCTACCTTATAAATCATGTGCTTTGTTGCATATTTTATCAAATCTACTTTCAAGCCAGATGGAGGAAGGAGGATGTGGCAATCCCTCCACCATCTTGCAACTTTTATGCAAGTAGGTTTTCAAGAAAATCATCATTTTTCTTTGAAATATGTCTGGAACAGGCATGATGGTAGTGTCAACCTGTTGGAGTTTTTGTTGCTGGAAGAAGTTATACAAAAGGATTGGTTTTTACATTGACCAGTTACTGAATCAAGCTCAGGAATACATTGGAAATTCAACTGGGGCTTCCTTTCCCCGGCAGACTACTTCTAGAACGAGCTTGTACACTGAAGCTTACTCTTTTGCCCTCTTTTTGTTTCTTTCCTATTTTCTTGGCTTCTTTGCCACTCTCTAGACAATTTTGGAACTTTTTTCCCAACTCAAATGGTTTCAATAGTCTGATTGTGATCATACATTTTTACAAGGAATTTTTAAAATCTTTCCTCCAGTTAAGAAAGTCAAGGACTTAGGTCTTTTTCTTCCCTTATCAATATTGCAATGAAATTGATAAGTAAAGACCAACTCTTTCTTTTTGTTTTTAACTCAAGCAGATAATTCCCATCCATTCATCCATTTGGTGGACCAATAGTTGCCATTCTGATGGAAGTTGTCACTTCTTAACAATAGGCATTCTGTGACTATGTTGACAGCACTTTGGGTGAAGATCCTAACTGGTCTTAGATACACATAGGGAGAAATTTGCTCAGCCAGTGTCAGTCTTAAGCATGCGAATCAGAAGATCTTTCTAGAGCTGGGAATTTTCCCATGAAAGGGATTCAGTTAGGGAAGAGACACTTGCCCCAGAGGTTTACATTCTTCTTGAAGACTGCTTAAGGAACTTAGATGCCATGTCCATTTGGATCTGTGTCTGCACAGACCTTTGTCATGCCAGTGCTTGAAATGCATCTTGAAGAGAATTCACTAGCACAGAATGAATGAGAGTGGAAGGGGTTGGTGGGGCTAACCAGGCCCAACCCCCCTGCCTAAACCAGGATACCTAGAGCCTCTTGCCCAGGATTCTATCTGGGTGTACTTTGAATGTCTTCAAAGATCCAGGCTCCACAATCTTTCTGGGCAGTCTGTGCCGTGGTTCACTCACCCTCACAGTAAAGAATCATTTCCTGATGTTCCTGTATTTCAGTGTGTGCCCACTGCCTCTTGTCTTTTCACTCAGCATCACTGAAAAGACACTGATTCCCTCCCCTTTGCACTATTGCTTCCATATGGATGTGTGCTGCCATGTAGAGATATGTCAAAAACCTCCCTGAAGCCCAGGCAGATAATATTCCCTTCATCTACCAGTCAAGTTGATTCATCAGAGGAGTTTAAAGCTATGTTCAGCATGAAATGCCCCTGAAAAATCATGCTAACTACATTATTGTGTCGTCTTTCATGTGCCTGGCAAGGTTTTCCAGGAAGAGCTGCTTCATCAACTTCCTGGGTATAAAAAAGAGGCTGGCTGGTTTGTACGATTGCGAGTCCTCCTAATTGCCTTTTTTGAAGATGAGTGTCATTTGCTTACATCCAGTCCTTAGCCTCTCTTGTCGTCTACATCTTAGCAAAAAGCTTTTCCACTATGTCTGGCGAGGAAAAACTGTGCCAGCACAGAAAACATCTCCCATCGTGTTCTAGACGTTGCACGGAGGTGTGCCGAGTGTTTGGCATGAAGAAAAGAAAAGTTGTCAAAAATAGCTTCCAATCGAATGTTCATGTGATTGGAAAAGTCAGGAGAGTGCAAAGGTACTGTTTTCTATCAGTTGGCAAGCTGCGCACACAATCCCAGTGTTGTACAGCTTCCTTCTTCACCTTTCCGAAGGTGCCGCTCTCTCCGGCTCCCGGAGGCGAAGAAGCGGCTTCTTCGCGCAAAGACGATTGTGCCGCTCACTGTGCACTCCTTAGCGCGGCTTCTGCCGAAAGATGCCCGGGAGCGGCTCTTAGCTCCGGACAGCATCGTACCTTCGTCTTTAGCGTCTCTTCTCGTCTACATCTTAGCAAAAAGCTTTTCCACTATGTCTGGCGAGGAAAAACTGTGCCAGCACAGAAAACATCTCCCATCGTGTTCTAGACGTTGCACGGAGGTGTGCCGAGTGTTTGGCATGAAGGAAAGAAAAGTTGTCCAAAACAGCTTCCAATCGAATGTTCATGTGATTGGAAAAGTCAGGAGAGTGCAAAGGTACTGTTTTCTAGCAGTTGGCAAGCTGCGCACACAATCCCAGTGTTGTACAGCTTCCTTCTTCACCTTTCCGAAGGTGCCGCTCTCTCCGGCTCCCGGAGGCGAAGAAGCGGCTTCTTCGCGCAAAGACGATTGTGCCGCTCACTGTGCACTCCTTAGCATGGCTTCTGCCGAAAGACGCCCGGGAGCGGCTCTTAGCTCCGGAGAGCATCGTACCTTCGTCTTTAGCGTCTCTTCTCGTCTACATCTTAGCAAAAAGCTTTTCTACTATGTCTGGCGAGGAAAAACTGTGCCAGCACAGAAAACATCTCCCATCGTGTTCTAGACGTTGCACGGAGGTGTGCCGAGTGTTTGGCATGAAGGAAAGAAAAGTTGTCCAAAACAGCTTCCAATCGAATGTTCATGTGATTGGAAAAGTCAGGAGAGTGCAAAGGTACTGTTTTCTATCAGTTGGCAAGCTGCGCACACAATCCCAGTGTTGTACAGCTTCCTTCTTCACCTTTCCGAAGGTGCCGCTCTCTCCGGCTCCCGGAGGCGAAGAAGCGGCTTCTTCGCGCAAAGACGATTGTGCCGCTCACTGTGCACTCCTTAGCGCGGCTTCTGCCGAAAGACGCCCGGGAGCGGCTCTTAGCTCCGGACAGCATCGTACCTTCGTCTTTAGCGTCTCTTCTCGTCTACATCTTAGCAAAAAGCTTTTCCACTATGTCTGGCGAGGAAAAACTGTGCCAGCACAGAAAACATCTCCCATCGTGTTCTAGACGTTGCACGGAGGTGTGCCGAGTGTTTGGCATGAAGGAAAGAAAAGTTGTCCAAAACAGCTTCCAATCGAATGTTCATGTGATTGGAAAAGTCAGGAGAGTGCAGAGGTACTGTTTTCTAGCAGTTGGCAAGCTGCGCACACAATCCCAGTGTTGTACAGCTTCCTTCTTCACCTTTCCGAAGGTGCCGCTCTCTCCGGCTCCCGGAGGCGAAGAAGCGGCTTCTTCGCGCAAAGACGATTGTGCCGCTCACTGTGCACTCCTTAGCGCGGCTTCTGCCGAAAGACGCCCGGGAGCGGCTCTTAGCTCCGGACAGCATCGTACCTTCGTCTTTAGCGTCTCTTCTCGTCTACATCTTAGCAAAAAGCTTTTCCACTATGTCTGGCGAGGAAAAACTGTGCCAGCACAGAAAACATCTCCCATCGTGTTCTAGACGTTGCACGGAGGTGTGCCGAGTGTTTGGCATGAAGGAAAGAAAAGTTGTCCAAAACAGCTTCCAATCGAATGTTCATGTGATTGGAAAAGTCAGGAGAGTGCAAAGGTACTGTTTTCTAGCAGTTGGCAAGCTGCGCACACAATCCCAGTGTTGTACAGCTTCCTTCTTCACCTTTCCGAAGGTGCCGCTCTCTCCGGCTCCCGGAGGCGAAGAAGCGGCTTCTTCGCGCAAAGACGATTGTGCCGCTCACTGTGCACTCCTTAGCGCGGCTTCTGCCGAAAGACGCCCGTGAGCGGCTCTTAGCTCCGGACAGCATCGTACCTTCGTCTTTAGCGTCTCTTCTCGTCTACATCTGGGCAAAAAGCTTTTCTACTATGTCTGGCGAGGAAAAACTGTGCCAGCACAGAAAACATCTCCCATCGTGTTCTAGACGTTGCACGGAGGTATGCCGAGTGTTTGGCATGAAGGAAAGAAAAGTTGTCCAAAACAGCTTCCAATCGAATGTTCATGTGATTGGAAAAGTCAGGAGAGTGCAAAGGTACTGTTTTCTATCAGTTGGCAAGCTGCGCACACAATCCCAGTGTTGTACAGCTTCCTTCTTCACCTTTCCGAAGGTGCCGCTCTCTCCGGCTCCCGGAGGCGAAGAAGCGGCTTCTTCGCGCAAAGACGATTGTGCCGCTCACTGTGCACTCCTTAGCGCGGCTTCTGCCGAAAGACGCCCGGGAGCGGCTCTTAGCTCCGGACAGCATCGTACCTTCGTCTTTAGCGTCTCTTCTCGTCTACATCTTAGCAAAAAGCTTTTCCACTATGTCTGGCGAGGAAAAACTGTGCCAGCACAGAAAACATCTCCCATCGTGTTCTAGACGTTGCACGGAGGTGTGCCGAGTGTTTGGCATGAAGGAAAGAAAAGTTGTCCAAAACAGCTTCCAATCGAATGTTCATGTGATTGGAAAAGTCAGGAGAGTGCAAAGGTACTGTTTTCTATCAGTTGGCAAGCTGCGCACACAATCCCAGTGTTGTACAGCTTCCTTCTTCACCTTTCCGAAGGTGCCGCTCTCTCCGGCTCCCGGAGGCGAAGAAGCGGCTTCTTCGCGCAAAGACGATTGTGCCGCTCACTGTGCACTCCTTAGCGCGGCTTCTGCCGAAAGACGCCCGGGAGCGGCTCTTAGCTCCGGACAGCATCGTACCTTCGTCTTTAGCGTCTCTTCTAGTCTACATCTTAGCAAAAAGCTTTTCTACTATGTCTGGCGAGGAAAAACTGTGCCAGCACAGAAAACATCTCCCATCGTGTTCTAGACGTTGCACGATCCCTATACTTAGGCTGATTTTCCTTCCTGGGGATAGGGTTAGTGTTCAGCCTAGGGCTAGCATTTTAAACAAGGAAGCCCTAAGTTCCAGCCTTACTGCATCTGCCAAATGCATCCCAAAGGGAGTGCAGAAGTGCCACAACATGGCCGCTTTCACGGCTTTTTCCTTGGCAAGAATCCCAACACCAGGCTGATTTACCTTCCCAGGGTTACTGTAAGGCTTAGGCTTAGGGCTAGGATTTTTAAAACTAGGAAGCCCTTAGCTCCAGGCACACTGCATCTGTTCAAGGCATCCCAAGTGGAGTAAAAAAGTGCAACAACATGGCAACTTTCACAGCTTTTTCCTTGGCACCATCCCTATACCTAAGCTGATTTATCTGCCTAGGGTTAGGGTTAGGCTTCAGCCTAGGGCTTGGAGTTTTTTAACCAGGTAGCCCTGAGTTCCAGGCTTACTGCATCTGCCAAAGGCATCCCAAAGGGAGTGCAGAAGTGCCACAACATGGCTGCTTTCACGGCTTTTCCCTTAGGAAGAACCCTAATATCCGGCTGATTTACCTTCCTAGGGTTACTGTTAGGCTTAGGCCTAGGACTTTTAAAACCAGGAAGCCCTGGGCTCCAGGCACATGCAGCTGCGAAAGGCATCCCAAGAGGGCCGCAGAAGTGACACAACTTGGCTGCCTCTGCTTCTATTCTCATGAGACCATCCTGAACCATAGGCTGATTTTCCTTCCTAGGGTTAAGGTTTGAGTTTCGCCTACGGTAAGTGTTCTATTAACCAGAAAGCCCTGAGTTCCAAGAACACAGCAGCTGTGAAGGACTTCCCAAGAAGAGCGCAAAACTACCACAACATGCCTGCCTCCACAGCTTTTTCCTTGGGGACATGCCTAATTCCTGGCTGATTTGCCTTTCTCGTCTTAGGGTTGGGGTTCGGCCTAGGGCTAGGATTTTTAAAATCAGGAAGCCCTGAGTTCCAGGCACACTGGAGCTGTGAAAGGCATGCAAAAGGGAGTGCAAAAGTGCCACAACATGGCTGCTTTCCCGGCTTTTTCCTTGGCAAGAAGCCTAACACCAGGCTGATTTCCCTTCCCAGGGTTACTGTAAGGCTTAGGCCTAGGGCTAGGATTTTTAAAACTAGGAAGCCCTTATCTCCACGCACACTGCAGCTGTTCAAGGCATCCCAAGAGGGCCGCAGAACTGACACATCTTTGCTGCCTCTGCTGCTATTCTCATGAGTCCATCCCGAACCATAGGCTGATTTTCCTTCCTAGGGTGAGGGTTAGAGTTACGCCTAGGGTTAGTGTTTTTTTAACCAGAAAGCCCTGAGTTCCAAGAACACAGCAGCTGCGAAGGACTACCCAAGAGGAGGGGAAAAGTGCCACAACATGGCTGCCTCCAGCGCTTTTTCCTTGTGACCATCATTGAACCTAGGCTGATTTACTTGCCTCCAGTTGCACCTCTGGTCACGCCAAGGGATAGGGATTTTAAATCAGTAAACCCTGAGCTCCAGACCCAGTGCAGCTGCAAAAGGCTTCCCAAGGGCAGCCAAAAATTGCCTCAACATGCTCCTTCCAGTGCTTTTTTCCTTGGGAACATCCCTATACCCAGGCTGATTTATCTGCCTAGGGTTAGGGTTAGGGTTCAGCCTAGAGATAGGATTTTTTCAAACAGGAAGCCCTGAATTCCAGGCACACTGCAGCTGTTAAAGGCAGTGTTCTACGTCAACCGCAACTTAGTCTGAAATAAATGCTTTTTCCCTGAGAGCATCTGAGAGGTTTGCATGAAGCACTGATATCTGACATTTGCAATTTTGAATAGGAGAGGAGAAAGAAAATGGGAAGAAGTTTTTAATTTTAGTGGTTTCAATGTTAATTTCCGTACACTTTTTCAAAACTTGTCAGCTCAAATGCCCATCAACATCTTTTAGTCATCTGTAAGTCAGTATTCATATAAAATGTGCTTCAAATCAAAAGAATTTCAAATTTGCACTCCAAATTTCTATGCCTAGATTTATGATTTCCTACACATATTAGATGAAAGGAAGGCCTTTTTTACTGTGGGAGTGCTGGAACACTGGAACAGGTTGCCCAGGGAAGTTGTGGGTGTCCCATCCCTGAAAGTATTCAAGGTCAGCTTGGACGGGGCTTGGAGCAGCAACAAAGGAGAAGCTTGATGGTAGAGAAACAAAGTTGGACTATAGAAGAAACTGGGATTGAAGTATAGGAGCAAGTTTTCTCTCAGCTCTTGGGGTAAATTCAAAGTTGTACAAAATTACATTTATCTGTGCTATTCACTACTGTAACAGAAATGTTCATGAAAACTGTACAGAAGATAGCAAATTTTAAAAGAGATAAGAATTACAGCATAAAATCCATGGGATGGGTTACAACATGAGACACTCTCTAAGAGAAAATCTCTGTGTTTCAGCACTTCATCATGGTAAGATTTCATGAAGTGCCAAAGAAGGCGGAAAAATATCATTCGGGACGTTATTTCCTGGAATTCAGCCTGGCCATTAGTAGGAACTGGGTTTGAACACATCATGTAGATATACCACACACACTTTCCCTTCACTGAAAAATGACTGTTTACAACGAAGAAGCAATTGACGATCAAAATTGATTGAAAGCATCTTAAACATGTCAAGTATTTCATTGTAGATGATCTGTGATCCAAATGCTTCTTCCACCTTCGAGAGGGACAGAACAATTCTTCCATATCATGATGGTTTAAAATTGTATCAACCAATGTTTTCTGCTGAAAAGATAGCATCTATTTTTTTCTATTTTTGGAAGAAAATATTCCTAGACATACAACAGGTGAGAACTAAGTAATTTTAAAGAAACAAATGAAAAGAAAATATTCTGTAAATAGAATGAAATGAAAAGCTGTGTTTTAAATAGGAGCTAAATATGAAACAGAATTTTTGTACCAGGCATTTGAATTACTGCACCAGCTCTTTTGCCCATCAAGAGAGGCGTTTAGCATTTCAGTCTTTTCCAAGGTGTTCATGATCTGCTATGCTGATCTCTGTGTGTGCCTAGGTGTGTGTGGAAGGGGGGGCATGTGAAGGGGAGTGTGTATGTTTGCTTTACAATTGTTGTGGCAGATTCATGCCTCAGCTCCACATTTTGTTTTAGAAAGGTCACACAGAGTGGATGTGAAGTTTACTATCAACAAGAGATCAATTCCCAAATCATCCATTTCACTCTACCTTATAAATCATGTGCTTTGTTGCATATTTTATCAAATCTACTTTCAAGCCAGATGGAGGAAGGAGGATGTGGCAATCCCTCCACCATCTTGCAACTTTTATGCAAGTAGGTTTTCAAGAAAATCATCATTTTTCTTTGAAATATGTCTGGAACAGGCATGATGGTAGTGTCAACCTGTTGGAGTTTTTGTTGCTGGAAGAAGTTATACAAAAGGATTGGTTTTTACATTGACCAGTTACTGAATCAAGCTCAGGAATACATTGGAAATTCAACTGGGGCTTCCTTTCCCCGGCAGACTACTTCTAGAACGAGCTTGTACACTGAAGCTTACTCTTTTGCCCTCTTTTTGTTTCTTTCCTATTTTCTTGGCTTCTTTGCCACTCTCTAGACAATTTTGGAACTTTTTTCCCAACTCAAATGGTTTCAATAGTCTGATTGTGATCATACATTTTTACAAGGAATTTTTAAAATCTTTCCTCCAGTTAAGAAAGTCAAGGACTTAGGTCTTTTTCTTCCCTTATCAATATTGCAATGAAATTGATAAGTAAAGACCAACTCTTTCTTTTTGTTTTTAACTCAAGCAGATAATTCCCATCCATTCATCCATTTGGTGGACCAATAGTTGCCATTCTGATGGAAGTTGTCACTTCTTAACAATAGGCATTCTGTGACTATGTTGACAGCACTTTGGGTGAAGATCCTAACTGGTCTTAGATACACATAGGGAGAAATTTGCTCAGCCAGTGTCAGTCTTAAGCATGCGAATCAGAAGATCTTTCTAGAGCTGGGAATTTTCCCATGAAAGGGATTCAGTTAGGGAAGAGACACTTGCCCCAGAGGTTTACATTCTTCTTGAAGACTGCTTAAGGAACTTAGATGCCATGTCCATTTGGATCTGTGTCTGCACAGACCTTTGTCATGCCAGTGCTTGAAATGCATCTTGAAGAGAATTCACTAGCACAGAATGAATGAGAGTGGAAGGGGTTGGTGGGGCTAACCAGGCCCAACCCCCCTGCCTAAACCAGGATACCTAGAGCCTCTTGCCCAGGATTCTATCTGGGTGTACTTTGAATGTCTTCAAAGATCCAGGCTCCACAATCTTTCTGGGCAGTCTGTGCCGTGGTTCACTCACCCTCACAGTAAAGAATCATTTCCTGATGTTCCTGTATTTCAGTGTGTGCCCACTGCCTCTTGTCTTTTCACTCAGCATCACTGAAAAGACACTGATTCCCTCCCCTTTGCACTATTGCTTCCATATGGATGTGTGCTGCCATGTAGAGATATGTCAAAAACCTCCCTGAAGCCCAGGCAGATAATATTCCCTTCATCTACCAGTCAAGTTGATTCATCAGAGGAGTTTAAAGCTATGTTCAGCATGAAATGCCCCTGAAAAATCATGCTAACTACATTATTGTGTCGTCTTTCATGTGCCTGGCAAGGTTTTCCAGGAAGAGCTGCTTCATCAACTTCCTGGGTATAAAAAAGAGGCTGGCTGGTTTGTACGATTGCGAGTCCTCCTAATTGCCTTTTTTGAAGATGAGTGTCATTTGCTTACATCCAGTCCTTAGCCTCTCTTGTCGTCGACATCTTAGCAAAAAGCTTTTCCACTATGTCTGGCGAGGAAAAACTGTGCCAGCACAGAAAACATCTCCCATCGTGTTCTAGACGTTGCACGGAGGTGTGCCGAGTGTTTGGCATGAAGAAAAGAAAAGTTGTCAAAAATAGCTTCCAATCGAATGTTCATGTGATTGGAAAAGTCAGGAGAGTGCAAAGGTACTGTTTTCTATCAGTTGGCAAGCTGCGCACACAATCCCAGTGTTGTACAGCTTCCTTCTTCACCTTTCCGAAGGTGCCGCTCTCTCCGGCTCCCGGAGGCGAAGAAGCGGCTTCTTCGCGCAAAGACGATTGTGCCGCTCACTGTGCACTCCTTAGCGCGGCTTCTGCCGAAAGATGCCCGGGAGCGGCTCTTAGCTCCGGACAGCATCGTACCTTCGTCTTTAGCGTCTCTTCTCGTCTACATCTTAGCAAAAAGCTTTTCCACTATGTCTGGCGAGGAAAAACTGTGCCAGCACAGAAAACATCTCCCATCGTGTTCTAGACGTTGCACGGAGGTGTGCCGAGTGTTTGGCATGAAGGAAAGAAAAGTTGTCCAAAACAGCTTCCAATCGAATGTTCATGTGATTGGAAAAGTCAGGAGAGTGCAAAGGTACTGTTTTCTAGCAGTTGGCAAGCTGCGCACACAATCCCAGTGTTGTACAGCTTCCTTCTTCACCTTTCCGAAGGTGCCGCTCTCTCCGGCTCCCGGAGGCGAAGAAGCGGCTTCTTCGCGCAAAGACGATTGTGCCGCTCACTGTGCACTCCTTAGCGTGGCTTCTGCCGAAAGACGCCCGGGAGCGGCTCTTAGCTCCGGAGAGCATCGTACCTTCGTCTTTAGCGTCTCTTCTCGTCTACATCTTAGCAAAAAGCTTTTCTACTATGTCTGGCGAGGAAAAACTGTGCCAGCACAGAAAACATCTCCCATCGTGTTCTAGACGTTGCACGGAGGTGTGCCGAGTGTTTGGCATGAAGGAAAGAAAAGTTGTCCAAAACAGCTTCCAATCGAATGTTCATGTGATTGGAAAAGTCAGGAGAGTGCAAAGGTACTGTTTTCTAGCAGTTGGCAAGCTGCGCACACAATCCCAGTGTTGTACAGCTTCCTTCTTCACCTTTCCGAAGGTGCCGCTCTCTCCGGCTCCCGGAGGCGAAGAAGCGGCTTCTTCGCGCAAAGACGATTGTGCCGCTCACTGTGCACTCCTTAGCGCGGCTTCTGCCGAAAGACGCCCGGGAGCGGCTCTTAGCTCCGGAGAGCATCGTACCTTCGTCTTTAGCGTCTCTTCTCGTCTACATCTTAGCAAAAAGCTTTTCTACTATGTCTGGCGAGGAAAAACTGTGCCAGCACAGAAAACATCTCCCATCGTGTTCTAGACGTTGCACGATCCCTATACTTAGGCTGATTTTCCTTCCTGGGGATAGGGTTAGTGTTCAGCCTAGGGCTAGCATTTTAAACAAGGAAGCCCTGAGTTCCAGCCTTACTGCATCTGCAAAGGCATCCCAAAGGGAGTGCAGAAGTACCACAACATGGCCGCTTTCACGGCTTTTTCCTTGGCAAGAAGCCTAACACCAGGCTGATTTACCTTCCCAGGGTTACTGTAAGGCTTAGGCTTAGGGCTAGGATTTTTAAAACTAGGAAGCCCTTAGCTCCAGGCACACTGCATCTGTTCAAGGCATCCCAAGTGGAGTAAAAAAGTGCAACAACATGGCAACTTTCACAGCTTTTTCCTTGGCACCATCCCTATACCTAAGCTGATTTATCTGCCTAGGGTTAGGGTTAGGCTTCAGCCTAGGGCTTGGAGTTTTTTAACCAGGTAGCCCTGAGTTCCAGGCTTACTGCATCTGCCAAAGGCATCCCAAAGGGAGTGCAGAAGTGCCACAACATGGCTGCTTTCACGGCTTTTCCCTTAGGAAGAACCCTAATATCCGGCTGATTTACCTTCCTAGGGTTACTGTTAGGCTTAGGCCTAGGACTTTTAAAACCAGGAAGCCCTGGGCTCCAGGCACATGCAGCTGCGAAAGGCATCCCAAGAGGGCCGCAGAAGTGACACAACTTGGCTGCCTCTGCTTCTATTCTCATGAGACCATCCTGAACCATAGGCTGATTTTCCTTCCTAGGGTTAAGGTTTGAGTTTCGCCTACGGTAAGTGTTCTATTAACCAGAAAGCCCTGAGTTCCAAGAACACAGCAGCTGTGAAGGACTTCCCAAGAAGAGCGCAAAACTACCACAACATGCCTGCCTCCACAGCTTTTTCCTTGGGGACATGCCTAATTCCTGGCTGATTTGCCTTTCTCGTCTTAGGGTTGGGGTTCGGCCTAGGGCTAGGATTTTTAAAATCAGGAAGCCCTGAGTTCCAGGCACACTGGAGCTGTGAAAGGCATGCAAAAGGGAGTGCAAAAGTGCCACAACATGGCTGCTTTCCCGGCTTTTTCCTTGGCAAGAAGCCTAACACCAGGCTGATTTCCCTTCCCAGGGTTACTGTAAGGCTTAGGCCTAGGGCTAGGATTTTTAAAACTAGGAAGCCCTTATCTCCACGCACACTGCAGCTGTTCAAGGCATCCCAAGAGGGCCGCAGAACTGACACATCTTTGCTGCCTCTGCTGCTATTCTCATGAGTCCATCCCGAACCATAGGCTGATTTTCCTTCCTAGGGTGAGGGTTAGAGTTACGCCTAGGGTTAGTGTTTTTTTAACCAGAAAGCCCTGAGTTCCAAGAACACAGCAGCTGCGAAGGACTACCCAAGAGGAGGGGAAAAGTGCCACAACATGGCTGCCTCCAGCGCTTTTTCCTTGTGACCATCATTGAACCTAGGCTGATTTACTTGCCTCCAGTTGCACCTCTGGTCACGCCAAGGGATAGGGATTTTAAATCAGTAAACCCTGAGCTCCAGACCCAGTGCAGCTGCAAAAGGCTTCCCAAGGGCAGCCAAAAATTGCCTCAACATGCTCCTTCCAGTGCTTTTTTCCTTGGGAACATCCCTATACCCAGGCTGATTTATCTGCCTAGGGTTAGGGTTAGGGTTCAGCCTAGAGATAGGATTTTTTCAAACAGGAAGCCCTGAATTCCAGGCACACTGCAGCTGTTAAAGGCAGTGTTCTACGTCAACCGCAACTTAGTCTGAAATAAATGCTTTTTCCCTGAGAGCATCTGAGAGGTTTGCATGAAGCACTGATATCTGACATTTGCAATTTTGAATAGGAGAGGAGAAAGAAAATGGGAAGAAGTTTTTAATTTTAGTGGTTTCAATGTTAATTTCCGTACACTTTTTCAAAACTTGTCAGCTCAAATGCCCATCAACATCTTTTAGTCATCTGTAAGTCAGTATTCATATAAAATGTGCTTCAAATCAAAAGAATTTCAAATTTGCACTCCAAATTTCTATGCCTAGATTTATGATTTCCTACACATATTAGATGAAAGGAAGGCCTTTTTTACTGTGGGAGTGCTGGAACACTGGAACAGGTTGCCCAGGGAAGTTGTGGGTGTCCCATCCCTGAAAGTATTCAAGGTCAGCTTGGACGGGGCTTGGAGCAGCAACAAAGGAGAAGCTTGATGGTAGAGAAACAAAGTTGGACTATAGAAGAAACTGGGATTGAAGTATAGGAGCAAGTTTTCTCTCAGCTCTTGGGGTAAATTCAAAGTTGTACAAAATTACATTTATCTGTGCTATTCACTACTGTAACAGAAATGTTCATGAAAACTGTACAGAAGATAGCAAATTTTAAAAGAGATAAGAATTACAGCATAAAATCCATGGGATGGGTTACAACATGAGACACTCTCTAAGAGAAAATCTCTGTGTTTCAGCACTTCATCATGGTAAGATTTCATGAAGTGCCAAAGAAGGCGGAAAAATATCATTCGGGACGTTATTTCCTGGAATTCAGCCTGGCCATTAGTAGGAACTGGGTTTGAACACATCATGTAGATATACCACACACACTTTCCCTTCACTGAAAAATGACTGTTTACAACGAAGAAGCAATTGACGATCAAAATTGATTGAAAGCATCTTAAACATGTCAAGTATTTCATTGTAGATGATCTGTGATCCAAATGCTTCTTCCACCTTCGAGAGGGACAGAACAATTCTTCCATATCATGATGGTTTAAAATTGTATCAACCAATGTTTTCTGCTGAAAAGATAGCATCTATTTTTTTCTATTTTTGGAAGAAAATATTCCTAGACATACAACAGGTGAGAACTAAGTAATTTTAAAGAAACAAATGAAAAGAAAATATTCTGTAAATAGAATGAAATGAAAAGCTGTGTTTTAAATAGGAGCTAAATATGAAACAGAATTTTTGTACCAGCCATTTGAATTACTGCACCAGCTCTTTTGCCCATCAAGAGAGGCGTTTAGCATTTCAGTCTTTTCCAAGGTGTTCATGATCTGCTATGCTGATCTCTGTGTGTGCCTAGGTGTGTGTGGAAGGGGGGGCATGTGAAGGGGAGTGTGTATGTTTGCTTTACAATTGTTGTGGCAGATTCATGCCTCAGCTCCACATTTTGTTTTAGAAAGGTCACACAGAGTGGATGTGAAGTTTACTATCAACAAGAGATCAATTCCCAAATCATCCATTTCACTCTACCTTATAAATCATGTGCTTTGTTGCATATTTTATCAAATCTACTTTCAAGCCAGATGGAGGAAGGAGGATGTGGCAATCCCTCCACCATCTTGCAACTTTTATGCAAGTAGGTTTTCAAGAAAATCATCATTTTTCTTTGAAATATGTCTGGAACAGGCATGATGGTAGTGTCAACCTGTTGGAGTTTTTGTTGCTGGAAGAAGTTATACAAAAGGATTGGTTTTTACATTGACCAGTTACTGAATCAAGCTCAGGAATACATTGGAAATTCAACTGGGGCTTCCTTTCCCCGGCAGACTACTTCTAGAACGAGCTTGTACACTGAAGCTTACTCTTTTGCCCTCTTTTTGTTTCTTTCCTATTTTCTTGGCTTCTTTGCCACTCTCTAGACAATTTTGGAACTTTTTTCCCAACTCAAATGGTTTCAATAGTCTGATTGTGATCATACATTTTTACAAGGAATTTTTAAAATCTTTCCTCCAGTTAAGAAAGTCAAGGACTTAGGTCTTTTTCTTCCCTTATCAATATTGCAATGAAATTGATAAGTAAAGACCAACTCTTTCTTTTTGTTTTTAACTCAAGCAGATAATTCCCATCCATTCATCCATTTGGTGGACCAATAGTTGCCATTCTGATGGAAGTTGTCACTTCTTAACAATAGGCATTCTGTGACTATGTTGACAGCACTTTGGGTGAAGATCCTAACTGGTCTTAGATACACATAGGGAGAAATTTGCTCAGCCAGTGTCAGTCTTAAGCATGCGAATCAGAAGATCTTTCTAGAGCTGGGAATTTTCCCATGAAAGGGATTCAGTTAGGGAAGAGACACTTGCCCCAGAGGTTTACATTCTTCTTGAAGACTGCTTAAGGAACTTAGATGCCATGTCCATTTGGATCTGTGTCTGCACAGACCTTTGTCATGCCAGTGCTTGAAATGCATCTTGAAGAGAATTCACTAGCACAGAATGAATGAGAGTGGAAGGGGTTGGTGGGGCTAACCAGGCCCAACCCCCCTGCCTAAACCAGGATACCTAGAGCCTCTTGCCCAGGATTCTATCTGGGTGTACTTTGAATGTCTTCAAAGATCCAGGCTCCACAATCTTTCTGGGCAGTCTGTGCCGTGGTTCACTCACCCTCACAGTAAAGAATCATTTCCTGATGTTCCTGTATTTCAGTGTGTGCCCACTGCCTCTTGTCTTTTCACTCAGCATCACTGAAAAGACACTGATTCCCTCCCCTTTGCACTATTGCTTCCATATGGATGTGTGCTGCCATGTAGAGATATGTCAAAAACCTCCCTGAAGCCCAGGCAGATAATATTCCCTTCATCTACCAGTCAAGTTGATTCATCAGAGGAGTTTAAAGCTATGTTCAGCATGAAATGCCCCTGAAAAATCATGCTAACTACATTATTGTGTCGTCTTTCATGTGCCTGGCAAGGTTTTCCAGGAAGAGCTGCTTCATCAACTTCCTGGGTATAAAAAAGAGGCTGGCTGGTTTGTACGATTGCGAGTCCTCCTAATTGCCTTTTTTGAAGATGAGTGTCATTTGCTTACATCCAGTCCTTAGCCTCTCTTGTCGTCTACATCTTAGCAAAAAGCTTTTCCACTATGTCTGGCGAGGAAAAACTGTGCCAGCACAGAAAACATCTCCCATCGTGTTCTAGACGTTGCACGGAGGTGTGCCGAGTGTTTGGCATGAAGAAAAGAAAAGTTGTCAAAAATAGCTTCCAATCGAATGTTCATGTGATTGGAAAAGTCAGGAGAGTGCAAAGGTACTGTTTTCTATCAGTTGGCAAGCTGCGCACACAATCCCAGTGTTGTACAGCTTCCTTCTTCACCTTTCCGAAGGTGCCGCTCTCTCCGGCTCCCGGAGGCGAAGAAGCGGCTTCTTCGCGCAAAGACGATTGTGCCGCTCACTGTGCACTCCTTAGCGCGGCTTCTGCCGAAAGATGCCCGGGAGCGGCTCTTAGCTCCGGACAGCATCGTACCTTCGTCTTTAGCGTCTCTTCTCGTCTACATCTTAGCAAAAAGCTTTTCCACTATGTCTGGCGAGGAAAAACTGTGCCAGCACAGAAAACATCTCCCATCGTGTTCTAGACGTTGCACGGAGGTGTGCCGAGTGTTTGGCATGAAGGAAAGAAAAGTTGTCCAAAACAGCTTCCAATCGAATGTTCATGTGATTGGAAAAGTCAGGAGAGTGCAAAGGTACTGTTTTCTAGCAGTTGGCAAGCTGCGCACACAATCCCAGTGTTGTACAGCTTCCTTCTTCACCTTTCCGAAGGTGCCGCTCTCTCCGGCTCCCGGAGGCGAAGAAGCGGCTTCTTCGCGCAAAGACGATTGTGCCGCTCACTGTGCACTCCTTAGCGCGGCTTCTGCCGAAAGACGCCCGTGAGCGGCTCTTAGCTCCGGACAGCATCGTACCTTCGTCTTTAGCGTCTCTTCTCGTCTACATCTGGGCAAAAAGCTTTTCTACTATGTCTGGCGAGGAAAAACTGTGCCAGCACAGAAAACATCTCCCATCGTGTTCTAGACGTTGCACGGAGGTGTGCCGAGTGTTTGGCATGAAGGAAAGAAAAGTTGTCCAAAACAGCTTCCAATCGAATGTTCATGTGATTGGAAAAGTCAGGAGAGTGCAAAGGTACTGTTTTCTATCAGTTGGCAAGCTGCGCACACAATCCCAGTGTTGTACAGCTTCCTTCTTCACCTTTCCGAAGGTGCCGCTCTCTCCGGCTCCCGGAGGCGAAGAAGCGGCTTCTTCGCGCAAAGACGATTGTGCCGCTCACTGTGCACTCCTTAGCGCGGCTTCTGCCGAAAGACGCCCGGGAGCGGCTCTTAGCTCCGGACAGCATCGTACCTTCGTCTTTAGCGTCTCTTCTCGTCTACATCTTAGCAAAAAGCTTTTCCACTATGTCTGGCGAGGAAAAACTGTGCCAGCACAGAAAACATCTCCCATCGTGTTCTAGACGTTGCACGGAGGTGTGCCGAGTGTTTGGCATGAAGGAAAGAAAAGTTGTCCAAAACAGCTTCCAATCGAATGTTCATGTGATTGGAAAAGTCAGGAGAGTGCAAAGGTACTGTTTTCTATCAGTTGGCAAGCTGCGCACACAATCCCAGTGTTGTACAGCTTCCTTCTTCACCTTTCCGAAGGTGCCGCTCTCTCCGGCTCCCGGAGGCGAAGAAGCGGCTTCTTCGCGCAAAGACGATTGTGCCGCTCACTGTGCACTCCTTAGCGCGGCTTCTGCCGAAAGACGCCCGGGAGCGGCTCTTAGCTCCGGACAGCATCGTACCTTCGTCTTTAGCGTCTCTTCTAGTCTACATCTTAGCAAAAAGCTTTTCTACTATGTCTGGCGAGGAAAAACTGTGCCAGCACAGAAAACATCTCCCATCGTGTTCTAGACGTTGCACGATCCCTATACTTAGGCTGATTTTCCTTCCTGGGGATAGGGTTAGTGTTCAGCCTAGGGCTAGCATTTTAAACAAGGAAGCCCTAAGTTCCAGCCTTACTGCATCTGCCAAATGCATCCCAAAGGGAGTGCAGAAGTGCCACAACATGGCCGCTTTCACGGCTTTTTCCTTGGCAAGAATCCCAACACCAGGCTGATTTACCTTCCCAGGGTTACTGTAAGGCTTAGGCTTAGGGCTAGGATTTTTAAAACTAGGAAGCCCTTAGCTCCAGGCACACAGCATCTGTTCAAGGCATCCCAAGTGGAGTAAAAAAGTGCAACAACATGGCAGCTTTCACAGCTTTTTCCTTGGCACCATCCCTATACCTAAGCTGATTTATCTGCCTAGGGTTAGGGTTAGGCTTCAGCCTAGGGCTTGGAGATTTTTAACCAGGAAGCCCTGAGTTCCAGGCTTACTGCATCTGCCAAAGGCATCCCAAAGGGAGTGCAGAAGTGCCACAACATGGCTGCTTTCACGGCTTTTCCCTTAGGGAGAACCCTAATATCCGGCTGATTTACCTTCCTAGGGTTACTGTTAGGCTTAGGCCTAGGACATTTAAAACCAGGAAGCCCTGGGCTCCAGGCACATGCAGCTGCGAAAGGCATCCCAAGAGGGCCGCAGAAGTGTCACAACTTGGCTGCCTCTGCTTCTATTCTCATGAGACCATCCTGAACCATAGGCTGATTTTCCTTCCTAGGGTTAAGGTTTGAGTTTCGCCTAGGGTAAGAGTTCTATTAACCAGAAAGCCCTGAGTTCCAAGAACACAGCAGCTGTGAAGGACTTCCCAAGAAGAGCGCAAAACTACCACAACATGCGTGCCTCCACAGCTTTTTCCTTGGGGACATGCCTAATTCCTGGCTGATTTGCCTTTCTCGTCTTAGGGTTGGGGTTCGGCCTAGGGCTAGGATTTTTAAAATCAGGAAGCCCTGAGTTCCAGGCACACTGGAGCTGTGAAAGGCATGCAAAAGGGAGTGCAAAAGTGCCACAACATGGCTGCTTTCCCGGCTTTTTCCTTGGCAAGAAGCCTAACACCAGGCTGATTTCCCTTCCCAGGGTTACTGTAAGGCTTAGGCCTAGGGCTAGGATTTTTAAAACTAGGAAGCCCTTATCTCCACGCACACTGCAGCTGTTCAAGGCATCCCAAGAGGGCCGCAGAACTGACACATCTTTGCTGCCTCTGCTGCTATTCTCATGAGTCCATCCCGAACCATAGGCTGATTTTCCTTCCTAGGGTGAGGGTTAGAGTTACGCCTAGGGTTAGTGTTTTTTTAACCAGAAAGCCCTGAGTTCCAAGAACACAGCAGCTGCGAAGGACTACCCAAGAGGAGGGGAAAAGTGCCACAACATGGCTGCCTCCAGCGCTTTTTCCTTTGGACCATCATTGAACCTAGGCTGACTTACTTGCCTCCAGTTGCACCTGTGGTCACGCCAAGGGATAGGGATTTTAAATCAGTAAACCCTGAGCTCCAGACCCAGTGCAGCTGCAAAAGGCTTCCCAAGGGCAGCCAAAAATTGCCTCAACATGCTCCTTCCAGTGCTTTTTTCCTTGGGAACATCCCTATACCCAGGCTGATTTATCTGCCTAGGGTTAGGGTTAGGGTTCAGCCTAGAGATAGGATTTTTTCAAACAGGAAGCCCTGAATTCCAGGCACACTGCAGCTGTTAAAGGCAGTGTTCTACGTCAACCGCAACTTAGTCTGAAATAAATGCTTTTTCCCTGAGAGCATCTGAGAGGTTTGCATGAAGCACTGATATCTGACATTTGCAATTTTGAATAGGAGAGGAGAAAGAAAATGGGAAGAAGTTTTTAATTTTAGTGGTTTCAATGTTAATTTCCGTACACTTTTTCAAAACTTGTCAGCTCAAATGCCCATCAACATCTTTTAGTCATCTGTAAGTCAGTATTCATATAAAATGTGCTTCAAATCAAAAGAATTTCAAATTTGCACTCCAAATTTCTATGCCTAGATTTATGATTTCCTACACATATTAGATGAAAGGAAGGCCTTTTTTACTGTGGGAGTGCTGGAACACTGGAACAGGTTGCCCAGGGAAGTTGTGGGTGTCCCATCCCTGAAAGTATTCAAGGTCAGCTTGGACGGGGCTTGGAGCAGCAACAAAGGAGAAGCTTGATGGTAGAGAAACAAAGTTGGACTATAGAAGAAACTGGGATTGAAGTATAGGAGCAAGTTTTCTCTCAGCTCTTGGGGTAAATTCAAAGTTGTACAAAATTACATTTATCTGTGCTATTCACTACTGTAACAGAAATGTTCATGAAAACTGTACAGAAGATAGCAAATTTTAAAAGAGATAAGAATTACAGCATAAAATCCATGGGATGGGTTACAACATGAGACACTCTCTAAGAGAAAATCTCTGTGTTTCAGCACTTCATCATGGTAAGATTTCATGAAGTGCCAAAGAAGGCGGAAAAATATCATTCGGGACGTTATTTCCTGGAATTCAGCCTGGCCATTAGTAGGAACTGGGTTTGAACACATCATGTAGATATACCACACACACTTTCCCTTCACTGAAAAATGACTGTTTACAACGAAGAAGCAATTGACGATCAAAATTGATTGAAAGCATCTTAAACATGTCAAGTATTTCATTGTAGATGATCTGTGATCCAAATGCTTCTTCCACCTTCGAGAGGGACAGAACAATTCTTCCATATCATGATGGTTTAAAATTGTATCAACCAATGTTTTCTGCTGAAAAGATAGCATCTATTTTTTTCTATTTTTGGAAGAAAATATTCCTAGACATACAACAGGTGAGAACTAAGTAATTTTAAAGAAACAAATGAAAAGAAAATATTCTGTAAATAGAATGAAATGAAAAGCTGTGTTTTAAATAGGAGCTAAATATGAAACAGAATTTTTGTACCAGGCATTTGAATTACTGCACCAGCTCTTTTGCCCATCAAGAGAGGCGTTTAGCATTTCAGTCTTTTCCAAGGTGTTCATGATCTGCTATGCTGATCTCTGTGTGTGCCTAGGTGTGTGTGGAAGGGGGGGCATGTGAAGGGGAGTGTGTATGTTTGCTTTACAATTGTTGTGGCAGATTCATGCCTCAGCTCCACATTTTGTTTTAGAAAGGTCACACAGAGTGGATGTGAAGTTTACTATCAACAAGAGATCAATTCCCAAATCATCCATTTCACTCTACCTTATAAATCATGTGCTTTGTTGCATATTTTATCAAATCTACTTTCAAGCCAGATGGAGGAAGGAGGATGTGGCAATCCCTCCACCATCTTGCAACTTTTATGCAAGTAGGTTTTCAAGAAAATCATCATTTCTCTTTGAAATATGTCTGGAACAGGCATGATGGTAGTGTCAACCTGTTGGAGTTTTTGTTGCTGGAAGAAGTTATACAAAAGGATTGGTTTTTACATTGACCAGTTACTGAATCAAGCTCAGGAATACATTGGAAATTCAACTGGGGCTTCCTTTCCCCAGCAGACTACTTCTAGAACGAGCTTGTACACTGAAGCTTACTCTTTTGCCCTCTTTTTGTTTCTTTCCTATTTTCTTGGCTTCTTTGCCACTCTCTAGACAATTTTGGAACTTTTTT
The DNA here is from genome assembly GCA_036010785.1 of Ammospiza maritima maritima. Taxonomy (NCBI): domain Eukaryota; kingdom Metazoa; phylum Chordata; class Aves; order Passeriformes; family Passerellidae; genus Ammospiza; species Ammospiza maritima. Next base: position 586,339 of record JAYKTQ010000489.1, read on the forward strand.
CCCAACTCAAATGGTTTCAATAGTCTGATTGTGATCATACATTTTTACAAGGAATTTTTAAAATCTTTCCTCCAGTTAAGAAAGTCAAGGACTTAGGTCTTTTATTTCCCTTATCAATATTGCAATGAAATTGATAAGTAAAGACCAACTCTTTCTTTTTGTTTTTAACCCAAGCAGATAATTCCCATCCATTCATCCATTTGGTGGACCAATAGTTGCCATTCTGATGGAAGTTGTCACTTCTTAACAATAGGCATTCTGTGACTATGTTGACAGCACTTTGGGTGAAGATCCTAACTGGTCTTAGATACACATAGGGAGAAATTTGCTCAGCCAGTGTCAGTCTTAAGCATGCGAATCAGAAGATCTTTCTAGAGCTGGGAATTTTCCCATGAAAGGGATTCAGTTAGGGAAGAGACACTTGCCCCAGAGGTTTACATTCTTCTTGAAGACTGCTTAAGGAACTTAGATGCCATGTCCATTTGGATCTGTGTCTGCACAGACCTTTGTCATGCCAGTGCTTGAAATGAATCTTGAAGAGAATTCACTAGCACAGAATGAATGAGAGTGGAAGGGGTTGGTGGGGCTAACCAGGCCCAACCCCCCTGCCTAAACCAGGATACCTAGAGCCTCTTGCCCAGGATTCTATCTGGGTGTACTTTGAATGTCTTCAAAGATCCAGGCTCCACAATCTTTCTGGGCAGTCTGTGCCGTGGTTCACTCACCCTCACAGTAAAGAATCATTTCCTGATGTTCCTGTATTTCAGTGTGTGCCCACTGCCTCTTGTCTTTTCACTCAGCATCACTGAAAAGACACTGATTCCCTCCCCTTTGCACTATTGCTTCCATATGGATGTGTGCTGCCATGTAGAGATATGTCAAAAACCTCCCTGAAGCCCAGGCAGATAATATTCCCTTCATCTACCAGTCAAGTTGATTCATCAGAGGAGTTTAAAGCTATGTTCAGCATGAAATGCCCCTGAAAAATCATGCTAACTACATTATTGTGTCGTCTTTCATGTGCCTGGCAAGGTTTTCCAGGAAGAGCTGCTTCATCAACTTCCTGGGTATAAAAAAGAGGCTGGCTGGTTTGTACGATTGCGAGTCCTCCTAATTGCCTTTTTTGAAGATGAGTGTCATTTGCTTACATCCAGTCCTTAGCCTCTCTTGTCGTCTACATCTTAGCAAAAAGCTTTTCCACTATGTCTGGCAAGGAGAAATTGTGCCAGCACAGAAAACATCTCCCATCGTGTTCTAGACGTTGCACGGAGGTGTGCCGAGTGTTTGGCATGAAGGAAAGAAAAGTTGTCCAAAACAGCTTCCAATCGAATGTTCATGTGATTGGAAAAGTCAGGAGAGTGCAAAGGTACTGTTTTCTATCAGTTGGCAAGCTGCGCACACAATCCCAGTGTTGTACAGCTTCCTTCTTCACCTTTCCGAAGGTGCCGCTCTCCCAGGCTCCCGGAGGCGAAGAAGCGGCTTCTTCGCGCAAAGACGATTGTGCCGCTCACTGTGCACTCCTTAGCGCGGCTTCTGCCGAAAGACGCCCGGGAGCGGCTCTTAGCTCCGGACAGCATCGTACCTTCGTCTTTAGCGTCTCTTCTCGTCTACATCTTAGCAAAAAGCTTTTCTACTATGTCTGGCGAGGAAAAACTGTGCCAGCACAGAAAACATCTCCCATCGTGTTCTAGACGTTGCACGGAGGTGTGCCGAGTGTTTGGCATGAAGGAAAGAAAACTTGTCCAAAACAGCTTCCAATCGAATGTTCATGTGATTGGAAAAGTCAGGAGAGTGCAAAGGTACTGTTTTCTATCAGTTGGCAAGCTGCGCACACAATCCCAGTGTTGTACAGCTTCCTTCTTCACCTTTCCGAAGGTGCCGCTCTCTCCGGCTCCCGGAGGCGAAGAAGCGGCTTCTTCGCGCCAAAGACGATTGTGCCGCTCACTGTGCACTCCTTAGCGCGGCTTCTGCCGAAAGACGCCCGGGAGCGGCTCTTAGCTCCGGACAGCATCGTACCTTCGTCTTTAGCGTCTCTTCTCGTCTACATCTTAGCAAAAAGCTTTTCCAATATGTCTGGCTCGGAAAAACTGTGCCAGCACAGAAAACATCTCCCATCGTGTTCTAGACGTTGCACGGAGGTGTGCCGAGTGTTTGGCATGAAGAAACGAAAAGTTGTCCAAAACAGCTTCCAATCGAATGTTCATGTGATTGGAAAAGTCAGGAGAGTGCAAAGATACTGTTTTCTAGCAGTTGGCAAGCTGCGCACACAATCCCAGTGTTGTACAGCTTCCTTCTTCACCTTTCCGAAGGTGCCGCTCTCTCCGGCTCCCGGAGGCGAAGAAGCGGCTTCTTCGCGCAAAGACGATTGTGCCGCTCACTGTGCACTCCTTAGCGCGGCTTCTGCCGAAAGACGCCCGGGAGCGGCTCTTAGCTCCGGACACCATCGTACCTTCGTCTTTAGCGTCTCTTCTCGTCTACATCTTAGCAAAAAGCTTTTCCACTATGTCTGGCGAGGAAAAACTGTGCCAGCACAGAAAACATCTCCCATCGTGTTCTAGACGTTGCACGGAGGTGTGCCGAGTGTTTGGCATGAAGGAAAGAAAAGTTGTCCAAAACAGCTTCCAATCGAATGTTCATGTGATTGGAAAAGTCAGGAGAGTGCAAAGGTACTGTTTTCTATCAGTTGGCAAGCTGCGCACACAATCCCAGTGTTGTACAGCTTCCTTCTTCACCTTTCCGAAGGTGCCGCTCTCTCCGGCTCCCGGAGGCGAAGAAGCGGCTTCTTCGCGCAAAGACGATTGTGCCGCTCACTGTGCACTCCTTAGCGCGGCTTCTGCCGAAAGACGCCCGGGAGCGGCTCTTAGCTCCGGACAGCATCGTACCTTCGTCTTTAGCGTCTCTTCTCGTCTACATCTTAGCAAAAAGCTTTTCTACTATGTCTGGCGAGGAAAAACTGTGCCAGCACAGAAAACATCTCCCATCGTGTTCTAGACGTTGCACGGAGGTGTGCCGAGTGTTTGGCATGAAGGAAAGAAAAGTTGTCCAAAACAGCTTCCAATCGAATGTTCATGTGATTGGAAAAGTCAGGAGAGTGCAGAGGTACTGTTTTCTAGCAGTTGGCAAGCTGCGCACACAATCCCAGTGTTGTACAGCTTCCTTCTTCACCTTTCCGAAGGTGCCGCTCTCTCTGGCTCCCAGAGGCGAAGAAGCGGCTTCTTCGCACAAAGACGATTGTGCCGCTCACTGTGCACTCCTTAGCGCGGCTTCTGCCGAAAGACGCCCGGGAGCGGCTCTTAGCTCCGGACAGCATCGTACCTTCGTCTTTAGCGTCTCTTCTCGTCTACATCTTAGCAAAAAGCTTTTCCACTATGTCTGGCGAGGAAAAACTGTGCCAGCACAGAAAACATCTCCCATCGTGTTCTAGACGTTGCACGGAGGTGTGCCGAGTGTTTGGCATGAAGGAAAGAAAAGTTGTCCAAAACAGCTTCCAATCGAATGTTCATGTGATTGGAAAAGTCAGGAGAGTGCAAAGGTACTGTTTTCTAGCAGTTGGCAAGCTGCGCACACAATCCCAGTGTTGTACAGCTTCCTTCTTCACCTTTCCGAAGGTGCCGCTCTCTCCGGCTCCCGGAGGCGAAGAAGCGGCTTCTTCGCGCAAAGACGATTGTGCCGCTCACTGTGCACTCCTTAGCGCGGCTTCTGCCGAAAGACGCCCGGAAGCGGCTCTTAGCTCCGGACAGCATCGTACCTTCGTCTTTAGCGTCTCTTCTCGTCTACATCTTAGCAAAAAGCTTTTCTACTATATCTGGCGAGGAAAAACTGTGCCAGCACAGAAAACATCTCCCATCGTGTTCTACACGTTGCACGATCCCTATACTTAGGCTGATTTTCCTTCCTGGGGATAGGGTTAGTGTTCAGCCTAGGGCTAGGATTTTAAACAAGGAAGCCCTGAGTTCCAGCCTTACTGCATCTGCCAAAGGCATCCCAAAGGGAGTGCAGAAGTGCCACAACATGGCCGCTTTCACGGCTTTTTCCTTGGCAAGAAGCCTAACACCAGGCTGATTTACCTTCCGAGGGTTACTGTAAGGCTTAGGCTTAGGGCTAGGATTTTTAAAACTAGGAAGCCCTTAGCTCCAGGCACACTGCATCTGTTCAAGGCATCCCAAGTGGAGTAAAAAAGTGCAACAACATGGCAGCTTTCACAGCTTTTTCCTTGGCACCATCCCTATACCTAAGCTGATTTATCTGCCTAGGGTTAGAGTTAGGCTTCAGCCTAGGGCTTGGAGTTTTTTAACCAGGAAGCCCTGAGTTCCAGGCTTACTGCATCTGCCAAAGGCATCCCAAAGGGAGTGCAGAAGTGCCGCAACATGGCTGCTTTCACGGCTTTTCCCTTAGGAAGAACCCTAATACGCGGCTGATTTACCTTCTTAGGGTTACTGTTAGGCTTAGGCCTAGGACTTTTAAAACCAGGAAGCCCTGGGCTCCAGGCACATGCAGCTGCGAAAGGCATCCCAAGAGGGCCGCAGAAGTGACACAACTTGGCTGCCTCTGCTTCTATTCTCATGAGACCATCCTGAACCATAGGCTGATTTTCCTTCCTAGGGTTAAGGTTTGAGTTTCGCCTAGGGTAAGAGTTCTATTAACCAGAAAGCCCTGAGTTCCAAGAACACAGCAGCTGTGAAGGACTTCCCAAGAAGAGCGCAAAAGTACCACAACATGCCTGCCTCCACAGCTTTTTCCTTGGGGACATGCCTAATTCCTGGCTGATTTGCCTTTCTCGTCTTAGGGTTGGGGTTCGGACTAGGGCTAGGATTTTTTTAACTAGGAAGCCCTGAGTTCCAGGCTTACTTCATCTGCCAAAGGCATCCCAAAGGGTGTGCAGAAGTGCCACAACATGGCTGCTTTCACGGCTTTTCCCTAGGGAAGAACCCTAATACCCGGCTGATTTACCTTCCTAGGGTTACTGTTAGGCTTAGGCCTAGGACTTTTAAAACCAGGAAGCCCTGGGCTCCAGGCACATGCAGCTGTTAAAGGCATCCCAAGAGGGCTGCAGAAGTGACACAACTTGGCTGCCTCTGCTGGTATTCTCATGAGACCATCCCGAACCATAGGCTGATTTTCCTTCCTAGGGTTAAGGTTTGAGTTACGCCTAGGGTAAGGGTTTTATTCAGCAGAAAGCCCTGAGTTCCAAGAACACAGCAGCTGCGAAGGACTAGCCAAGAAGAGCGCAAAAGTACCACAACATGCCTGCCTCCACAGCTTTTTCCTTGGGGACATGCCTAATTCCTGGCTGATTTGCCTTTCTCGTCTTAGGGTTGGGGTTCCGCCTAGGGCTAGGATTTTTTTAACTAGGAAGCCCTGAGTTCCAGGCTTACTTCATCTGCCAAAGGCATCCCAAAGGGTGTGCAAAAGTGCCACAACATGGCTGCTTTCACGGCTTTTCCCTTAGGAAGAACCCTAATACCCGGCTGATTTACCTTCCTAGGGTTACTGTTAGGCTTAGGCCTAGGACTTTTAAAACCAGGAAGCCCTGGGCTCCAGGCACACTGCAGCTGTTAAAGGCATCCCAAGAGGGCCGCAGAAGTGACACAACTTTGCTGCCTCTGCTGCTATTCTCATGAGACCATCCCGAACCATAGGCTGATTTTCCTTCCTAGGGTTAAGGTTTGAGTTACGCCTAGGGTAAGGGTTCTATTAACCAGAAAGCCCTGAGTTCCAAGAACACAGCAGCTGCGAAGGACTTCCCAAGAAGAGCGCAAAAGTACCACAACATGCTTGCCTCCACAGCTTTTTCCTTGGGGACATGCCTAATTCCTGGCTGATTTGCCTTTCTCGTCTTAGGGTTGGGGTTCGGCCTAGGGCTAGGATTTTTAAAATCAGGAAGCCCTGAGTTCCAGGCACACTGGAGCTGTGAAAGGCATGCAAAAGGGAGTGCAAAAGTGCCACAACATGGCTGCTTTCCCGGCTTTTTCCTTGGCAAGAAGCCTAACACCAGGCTGATTTCCCTTCCCAGGGTTACTGTAAGGCTTAGGCCTAGGGCTAGGATTTTTAAAACTAGGAAGCCCTTATCTCCAGGCACACTGCAGCTGTTCAAGGCATCCCAACAGGGCCGCAGAACTGACACATCTTTGCTGCCTCTGCTGCTATTCTCATGAGTCCATCCCGAACCATAGGCTGATTTTCCTTCCTAGGGTGAGGGTTAGAGTTACGCCTAGGGTTAGTGTTTTTTTAACCAGAAAGCCCTGAGTTCCAAGAACACAGCAGCTGCGAAGGACTACCCAAGAGGAGGGGAAAAGTGCCACAACATGGCTGCCTCCAGCGCTTTTTCCTTTGGACCATCATTGAACCTAGGCTGACTTACTTGCCTCCAGTTGCACCTGTGGTCACGCCAAGGGATAGGGATTTTAAATCAGTAAACCCTGAGCTCCAGACCCAGTGCAGCTGCAAAAGGCTTCCCAAGGGCAGCCAAAAATTGCCTCAACATGCTCCTTCCAGTGCTTTTTTCCTTGGGAACATCCCTATACCCAGGCTGATTTATCTGCCTAGGGTTATGGTTAGGGTTCAGCCTAGAGATAGGATTTTTTTAAACAGGAAGCCCTGAATTCCAGGCACACTGCAGCTGTTAAAGGCAGTGTTCTACGTCAACCGCAACTTAGTCTGAAATAAATGCTTTTTCCCTGAGAGCATCTGAGAGGTTTGCATGAAGCACTGATATCTGACATTTGCAATTTTGAATAGGAGAGGAGAAAGAAAATGGGAAGAAGTTTTTAATTTTAGTGGTTTCAATGTTAATTTCCGTACACTTTTTCAAAACTTGTCAGCTCAAATGCCCATCAACATCTTTTAGTCATCTGTAAGTCAGTATTCATATAAAATGTGCTTCAAATCAAAAGAATTTCAAATTTGCACTCCAAGTTTCTATGCCTAGATTTATGATTTCCTACACATATTAGATGAAAGGAAGGCCTTTTTTACTGTGGGAGTGCTGGAACACTGGAACAGGTTGCCCAGGGAAGTTGTGGGTGTCCCATCCCTGAAAGTATTCAAGGTCAGCTTGGACGGGGCTTGGAGCAGCAACAAAGGAGAAGCTTGATGGTAGAGAAACAAAGTTGGACTATAGAAGAAACTGGGATTGAAGTATAGGAGCAAGTTTTCTCTCAGCTCTTGGGGTAAATTCAAAGTTGTACAAAATTACATTTATCTGTGCTATTCACTACTGTAACAGAAATGTTCATGAAAACTGTACAGAAGATAGCAAATTTTAAAAGAGATAAGAATTACAGCATAAAATCCATGGGATGGGTTACAACATGAGACACTCTCTAAGAGAAAATCTCTGTGTTTCAGCACTTCATCATGGTAAGATTTCATGAAGTGCCAAAGAAGGCGGCAAAATATCATTCGGGACGTTATTTCCTGGAATTCAGCCTGGCCATTAGTAGGAACTGGGTTTGAACACATCATGTAGATATACCACACACACTTTCCCTTCACTGAAAAATGACTGTTTACAACGAAGAAGCAATTGACGATCAAAATTGATTGAAAGCATCTTAAACATGTCAAGTATTTCATTGTAGATGATCTGTGATCCAAATGCTTCTTCCACCTTCGAGAGGGACAGAACAATTCTTCCATATCATGATGGTTTAAAATTGTATCAACCAATGTTTTCTGCTGAAAAGATAGCATCTATTTTTTTCTATTTTTGGAAGAAAATATTCCTAGACATACAACAGGTGAGAACTAAGTAATTTTAAAGAAACAAATGAAAAGAAAATATTCTGTAAATAGAATGAAATGAAAAGCTGTGTTTTAAATAGGAGCTAAATATGAAACAGAATTTTTGTACCAGGCATTTGAATTACTGCACCAGCTCTTTTGCCCATCAAGAGAGGCGTTTAGCATTTCAGTCTTTTCCAAGGTGTTCATGATCTGCTATGCTGATCTCTGTGTGTGCCTAGGTGTGTGTGGAAGGGGGGGCATGTGAAGGGGAGTGTGTATGTTTGCTTTACAATTGTTGTGGCAGATTCATGCCTCAGCTCCACATTTTGTTTTAGAAAGGTCACACAGAGTGGATGTGAAGTTTACTATCAACAAGAGATCAATTCCCAAATCATCCATTTCACTCTACCTTATAAATCATGTGCTTTGTTGCATATTTTATCAAATCTACTTTCAAGCCAGATGGAGGAAGGAGGATGTGGCAATCCCTCCACCATCTTGCAACTTTTATGCAAGTAGGTTTTCAAGAAAATCATCATTTTTCTTTGAAATATGTCTGGAACAGGCATGATGGTAGTGTCAACCTGTTGGAGTTTTTGTTGCTGGAAGAAGTTATACAAAAGGATTGGTTTTTACATTGACCAGTTACTGAATCAAGCTCAGGAATACATTGGAAATTCAACTGGGGCTTCCTTTCCCCGGCAGACTACTTCTAGAACGAGCTTGTACACTGAAGCTTACTCTTTTGCCCTCTTTTTGTTTCTTTCCTATTTTCTTGGCTTCTTTGCCACTCTCTAGACAATTTTGGAACTTTTTTCCCAACTCAAATGGTTTCAATAGTCTGATTGTGATCATACATTTTTACAAGGAATTTTTAAAATCTTTCCTCCAGTTAAGAAAGTCAAGGACTTAGGTCTTTTTCTTCCCTTATCAATATTGCAATGAAATTGATAAGTAAAGACCAACTCTTTCTTTTTGTTTTTAACCCAAGCAGATAATTCCCATCCATTCATCCATTTGGTGGACCAATAGTTGCCATTCTGATGGAAGTTGTCACTTCTTAACAATAGGCATTCTGTGACTATGTTGACAGCACTTTGGGTGAAGATCCTAACTGGTCTTAGATACACATAGGGAGAAATTTGCTCAGCCAGTGTCAGTCTTAAGCATGCGTATCAGAAGATCTTTCTAGAGCTGGGAATTTTCCCATGAAAGGGATTCAGTTAGGGAAGAGACACTTGCCCCAGAGGTTTACATTCTTCTTGAAGACTGCTTAAGGAACTTAGATGCCATGTCCATTTGGATCTGTGTCTGCACAGAACTTTGTCATGCCAGTGCTTGAAATGCATCTTGAAGAGAATTCACTAGCACAGAATGAATGAGAGTGGAAGGGGTTGGTGGGGCTAACCAGGCCCAACCCCCCTGCCTAAACCAGGATACCTAGAGCCTCTTGCCCAGGATTCTATCTGGGTGTACTTTGAATGTCTTCAAAGATCCAGGCTCCACAATCTTTCTGGGCAGTCTGTGCCGTGGTTCACTCACCCTCACAGTAAGTAAAGAATCATTTCCTGATGTTCCTGTATTTCAGTGTGTGCCCACTGCCTCTTGTCTTTTCACTCAGCATCACTGAAAAGACACTGATTCCCTCCCCTTTGCACTATTGCTTCCATATGGATGTGTGCTGCCATGTAGAGATATGTCAAAAACCTCCCTGAAGCCCAGGCAGATAATATTCCCTTCATCTACCAGTCAAGTTGATTCATCAGAGGAGTTTAAAGCTATGTTCAGCATGAAATGCCCCTGAAAAATCATGCTAACTACATTATTGTGTCGTCTTTCATGTGCCTGGCAAGGTTTTCCAGGAAGAGCTGCTTCATCAACTTCCTGGGTATAAAAAAGAGGCTGGCTGGTTTGTACGATTGCGAGTCCTCCTAATTGCCTTTTTTGAAGATGAGTGTCATTTGCTTACATCCAGTCCTTAGCCTCTCTTGTCGTCTACATCTTAGCAAAAAGCTTTTCCACTATGTCTGGCAAGGAGAAATTGTGCCAGCACAGAAAACATTACTATCGTGTTCTAGACGTTGCACGGAGGTGTGCCGAGTGTTTGGCATGAAGGAAAGAAAAGTTGTCCAAAACAGCTTCCAATCGAATGTTCATGTGATTGGAAAAGTCAGGAGAGTGCAAAGGTACTGTTTTCTAGCAGTTAGCAAGCTGCGCACACAATCCCAGTGTTGTACAGCTTCCTTCTTCACCTTTCCAAAGGTGCCGCTCTCTCCGGCTCCCGGAGGCGAAGAAGCGGCTTCTTCGCGCAAAGACGATTGTGCCGCTCACTGTGCACTCCTTAGCGCGGCTTCTGCCGAAAGACGCCCGGGAGCGGCTCTTAGCTCCGGACAGCATCGTACCTTCGTCTTTAGCGTCTCTTCTCGTCTACATCTTAGCAAAAAGCTTTTCCACTATGTCTGGCGAGGAAAAACTGTGCCAGCACAGAAAACATCTCGCATCGTGTTCTAGACGTTGCACGGAGGTGTGCCGAGTGTTTGGCATGAAGGAAAGAAAAGTTGTCCAAAACAGCTTCCAATCGAATGTTCATGTGATTGGAAAAGTCAGGAGAGTGCAAAGGTACTGTTTTCTAGCAGTTGGCAAGCTGCGCACACAATCCCAGTGTTGTACAGCTTCCTTCTTCACCTTTCCGAAGGTGCCGCTCTCTCCGGCTCCCGGAGGCGAAGAAGCGGCTTCTTCGCGCAAAGACGATTGTGCCGCTCACTGTGCACTCCTTAGCGCGGCTTCTGCCGAAAGACGCCCGGGAGCGGCTCTTAGCTCCGGACAGCATCGTACCTTCGTCTTTAGCGTCTCTTCTCGTCTACATCTTAGCAAAAAGCTTTTCTACTATGTCTGGCGAGGAAAAACTGTGCCACCACAGAAAACATCTCCCATCGTGTTCTAGACGTTGCACGGAGGTGTGCCGAGTGTTTGGCATGAAGGAAAGAAAAGTTGTCCAAAACAGCTTCCAATCGAATGTTCATGTGATTGGAAAAGTCAGGAGAGTGCAAAGGTACTGTTTTCTAGCAGTTGGCAAGCTGCGCACACAATCCCAGTGTTGTACAGCTTCCTTCTTCACCTTTCCGAAGGTGCCGCTCTCTCCGGCTCCCGGAGGCGAAGAAGCGGCTTCTTCGCGCAAAGACGATTGTGCCGCTCACTGTGCACTCCTTAGCGCGGCTTCTGCCGAAAGACGCCTGGGAGCGGCTCTTAGCTCCGGACAGCATCGTACCTTCGTCTTTAGCGTCTCTTCTCGTCTACATCTTAGCAAAAAGCTTTTCCACTATGTCTGGCGAGGAAAAACTGTGCCAGCACAGAAAACATCTCCCATCGTGTTCTAGACGTTGCACGGAGGTGTGCCGAGTGTTTGGCATGAAGGAAAGAAAAGTTGTCCAAAACAGCTTCCAATCGAATGTTCATGTGATTGGAAAATTCAGGAGAGTGCAAAGGTACTGTTTTCTATCAGTTGGCAAGCTGCGCACACAATCCCAGTGTTGTACAGCTTCCTTCTTCACCTTTCCGAAGGTGCCGCTCTCTCCGGCTCCCGGAGGCGAAGAAGCGGCTTCTTCGCGCAAAGACGATTGTGCCGCTCACTGTGCACTCCTTAGCGCGGCTTCTGCCGAAAGACGCCCGGGAGCGGCTCTTAGCTCCGGACAGCATCGTACCTTCGTCTTTAGCGTCTCTTCTCGTCTACATCTTAGCAAAAAGCTTTTCCACTATGTCTGGCGAGGAAAAACTGTGCCACCACAGAAAACATCTCCCATCGTGTTCTAGACGTTGCACGGAGGTGTGCCGAGTGTTTGGCATGAAGAAAAGAAAAGTTGTCCAAAATAGCTTCCAATCGAATGTTCATGTGATTGGAAAAGTCAGGAGAGTGCAAAGGTACTGTTTTCTATCAGTTGGCAAGCTGCGCACACAATCCCAGTGTTGTACAGCTTCCTTCTTCACCTTTCCGAAGGTGCCGCTCTCTCCGGCTCCCGGAGGCGAAGAAGCGGCTTCTTCGCGCAAAGACGATTGTGCCGCTCACTGTGCACTCCTTAGCGCGGCTTCTGCCGAAAGATGCCCGGGAGCGGCTCTTAGCTCCGGACAGCATCGTACCTTCGTCTTTAGCGTCTCTTCTCGTCTACATCTTAGCAAAAAGCTTTTCCATTATGTCTGGCGAGGAAAAACTGTGCCAGCACAGAAAACATCTCCCATCGTGTTCTAGACGTTGCACGGAGGTGTGCCGAGTGTTTGGCATGAAGGAAAGAAAAGTTGTCCAAAACAGCTTCCAATCGAATGTTCATGTGATTGGAAAAGTCAGGAGAGTGCAAAGGTACTGTTTTCTATCAGTTGGCAAGCTGCGCACACAATCCCAGTGTTGTACAGCTTCCTTCTTCACCTTTCCGAAGGAGCCGCTCTCTCCGGCTCCCGGAGGCGAAGAAGCGGCTTCTTCGCGCAAAGACGATTGTGCCGCTCACTGTGCACTCCTTAGCGCGGCTTCTGCCGAAAGACGCCCGGGAGCGGCTCTTAGCTCCGGACAGCATCGTACCTTCGTCTTTAGCGTCTCTTCTCGTCTACATCTTAGCAAAAAGCTTTTCCACTATGTCTGGCGAGGAAAAACTGTGCCAGCACAGAAAACATCTCCCATCGTGTTCTAGACGTTGCACGGAGGTGTGCCGAGTGTTTGGCATGAAGGAAAGAAAAGTTGTCCAAAACAGCTTCCAATCGAATGTTCATGTGATTGGAAAAGTCAGGAGAGTGCAAAGGTACTGTTTTCTATCAGTTGGCAAGCTGCGCACACAATCCCAGTGTTGTACAGCTTCCTTCTTCACCTTTCCGAAGGAGCCGCTCTCTCCGGCTCCCGGAGGCGAAGAAGCGGCTTCTTCGCGCAAAGACGATTGTGCCGCTCACTGTGCACTCCTTAGCGCGGCTTCTGCCGAAAGACGCCCGGGAGCGGCTCTTAGCTCCGGACAGCATCGTACCTTCGTCTTTAGCGTCTCTTCTCGTCTACATCTTAGCAAAAAGCTTTTCCACTATGTCTGGCGAGGAAAAACTGTGCCACCACAGAAAACATCTCCCATCGTGTTCTAGACGTTGCACGGAGGTGTGCCGAGTGTTTGGCATGAAGAAAAGAAAAGTTGTCCAAAATAGCTTCCAATCGAATGTTCATGTGATTGGAAAAGTCAGGAGAATGCAAAGGTACTGTTTTCTATCAGTTGGCAAGCTGCGCACACAATCCCAGTGTTGTACAGCTTCCTTCTTCACCTTTCCGAAGGTGCCGCTCTCTCCGGCTCCCGGAGGCGAAGAAGCGGCTTCTTCGTGCAAAGACGATTGTGCCGCTCACTGTGCACTCCTTAGCGCGGCTTCTGCCGAAAGATGCCCGGGAGCGGCTCTTAGCTCCGGACAGCATCGTACCTTCGTCTTTAGCGTCTCTTCTCGTCTACATCTTAGCAAAAAGCTTTTCCACTATGTCTGGCGAGGAAAAACTGTGCCAGCACAGGAAACATCTCCCATCGTGTTCTAGACGTTGCACGGAGGTGTGCCGAGTGTTTGGCATGAAGGAAAGAAAAGTTGTCCAAAACAGCTTCCAATCGAATGTTCATGTGATTGGAAAAGTCAGGAGAGTGCAAAGGTACTGTTTTCTAGCAGTTGGCAAGCTGCGCACACAATCCCAGTGTTGTACAGCTTCCTTCTTCACCTTTCCGAAGGTGCCGCTCTCTCCGGCTCCCGGAGGCGAAGAAGCGGCTTCTTCGCGCAAAGACGATTGTGCCGCTCACTGTGCACTCCTTAGCGCGGCTTCTGCCGAAAGACGCCCGGGAGCGGCTCTTAGCTCCGGACAGCATCGTACCTTCGTCTTTAGCGTCTCTTCTCGTCTACATCTTAGCAAAAAGCTTTTCTACTATGTCTGGCGAGGAAAAACTGTGCCAGCACAGAAAACATCTCCCATCGTGTTCTAGACGTTGCACGGAGGTGTGCCGAGTGTTTGGCATGAAGGAAAGAAAAGTTGTCCAAAACAGCTTCCAATCGAATGTTCATGTGATTGGAAAAGTCAGGAGAGTGCAAAGGTACTGTTTTCTATCAGTTGGCAAGCTGCGCACACAATCCCAGTGTTGTACAGCTTCCTTCTTCACCTTTCCGAAGGTGCCGCTCTCTCCGGCTCCCGGAGGCGAAGAAGCGGCTTCTTCGCGCAAAGACGATTGTGCCGCTCACAGTGCACTCCTTAGCGCGGCTTCTGCCGAAAGACGCCCGGGAGCGGCTCTTAGCTCCGGACAGCATCGTACCTTCGTCTTTAGCGTCTCTTCTCGTCTACATCTTAGCAAAAAGCTTTTCCACTATGTCTGGCGAGGAAAAACTGTGCCAGCACAGAAAACATCTCCCATCGTGTTCTAGACGTTGCACGGAGGTGTGCCGAGTGTTTGGCATGAAGGAAAGAAAAGTTGTCCAAAACAGCTTCCAATCGAATGTTCATGTGATTGGAAAAGTCAGGAGAGTGCAAAGGTACTGTTTTCTAGCAGTTGGCAAGCTGCGCACACAATCCCAGTGTTGTACAGCTTCCTTCTTCACCTTTCCGAAGGTGCCGCTCTCTCCGGCTCCCGGAGGCGAAGAAGCGGCTTCTTCGCGCAAAGACGATTGTGCCGCTCACTGTGCACTCCTTAGCGCGGCTTCTGCCGAAAGACGCCCGGGAGCGGCTCTTAGCTCCGGACAGCATCGTACCTTCGTCTTTAGCGTCTCTTCTCGTCTACATCTTAGCAAAAAGCTTTTCCACTATGTCTGGCGAGGAAAAACTGTGCCAGCACAGAAAACATCTCCCATCGTGTTCTAGACGTTGCACGGAGGTGTGCCGAGTGTTTGGCATGAAGGAAAGAAAAGTTGTCCAAAACAGCTTCCAATCGAATGTTCATGTGATTGGAAAAGTCAGGAGAGTGCAGAGGTACTGTTTTCTAGCAGTTGGCAAGCTGCGCACACAATCCCAGTGTTGTACAGCTTCCTTCTTCACCTTTCCGAAGGTGCCGCTCTCTCCGGCTCCCGGAGGCGAAGAAGCGGCTTCTTCGCGCAAAGACGATTGTGCCGCTCACTGTGCACTCCTTAGCGCGGCTTCTGCCGAAAGACGCCCGGGAGCGGCTCTTAGCTCCGGACAGCATCGTACCTTCGTCTTTAGCGTCTCTTCTCGTCTACATCTTAGCAAAAAGCTTTTCCACTATGTCTGGCGAGGAAAAACTGTGCCAGCACAGAAAACATCTCCCATCGTGTTCTAGACGTTGCACGGAGGTGTGCCGAGTGTTTGGCATGAAGGAAAGAAAAGTTGTCCAAAACAGCTTCCAATAGAATGTTCATGTGATTGGAAAAGTCAGGAGAGTGCAAAGGTACTGTTTTCTATCAGTTGGCAAGCTGCGCACACAATCCCAGTGTTGTACAGCTTCCTTCTTCACCTTTCCGAAGGTGCCGCTCTCTCCGGCTCCCGGAGGCGAAGAAGCGGCTTCTTCGCGCAAAGACGATTGTGCCGCTCACTGTGCACTCCTTAGCGCGGCTTCTGCCGAAAGACGCCCGGGAGCGGCTCTTAGCTCCGGACAGCATCGTACCTTCGTCTTTAGCGTCTCTTCTCGTCTACATCTTAGCAAAAAGCTTTTCCACTATGTCTGGCGAGGAAAAACTGTGCCAGCACAGAAAACATCTCCCATCGTGTTCTAGACGTTGCACGGATGTGTGCCGAGTGTTTGGCATGAAGGAAAGAAAAGTTGTCCAAAACAGCTTCCAATCGAATGTTCATGTGATTGGAAAAGTCAGGAGAGTGCAGAGGTACTGTTTTCTAGCAGTTGGCAAGCTGCGCACACAATCCCAGTGTTGTACAGCTTCCTTCTTCACCTTTCCGAAGGTGCCGCTCTCTCCGGCTCCCGGAGGCGAAGAAGCGGCTTCTTCGCGCAAAGACGATTGTGCCGCTCACTGTGCACTCCTTAGCGCGGCTTCTGCCGAAAGACGCCCGGGAGCGGCTCTTAGCTCCGGAGAGCATCGTACCTTCGTCTTTAGCGTCTCTTCTCGTCTACATCTTAGCAAAAAGCTTTTCTACTATGTCTGGCGAGGAAAAACTGTGCCAGCACAGAAAACATCTCCCATCGTGTTCTAGACGTTGCACGGAGGTGTGCCGAGTGTTTGGCATGAAGGAAAGAAAAGTTGTCCAAAACAGCTTCCAATCGAATGTTCATGTGATTGGAAAAGTCAGGAGAGTGCAAAGGTACTGTTTTCTATCAGTTGGCAAGCTGCGCACACAATCCCAGTGTTGTACAGCTTCCTCCTTCACCTTTCCGAAGGTGCCGCTCTCTCCGGCTCCCGGAGGCGAAGAAGCGGCTTCTTCGCGCAAAGACGATTGTGCCGCTCACTGTGCACTCCTTAGCGTGGCTTCTGCCGAAAGACGCCCGGGAGCGGCTCTTAGCTCCGGACAGCATCGTACCTTCGTCTTTAGCGTCTCTTCTCGTCTACATCTTAGCAAAAAGCTTTTCTACTATGTCTGGCGAGGAAAAACTGTGCCAGCACAGAAAACATCTCCCATCGTGTTCTAGACGTTGCACGGAGTTGTGCCGAGTGTTTGGCATGAAGGAAAGAAAAGTTGTCCAAAACAGCTTCCAATCGAATGTTCATGTGATTGGAAAAGTCAGGAGAGTGCAAAGGTACTGTTTTCTATCAGTTGGCAAGCTGCGCACACAATCCCAGTGTTGTACAGCTTCCTTCTTCACCTTTCCGAAGGTGCCGCTCTCTCCGGCTCCCGGAGGCGAAGAAGCGGCTTCTTCGCGCAAAGACGATTGTGCCGCTCACTGTGCACTCCTTAGCGCGGCTTCTGCCGAAAGACGCCCGGGAGCGGCTCTTAGCTCCGGACAGCATCGTACCTTCGTCTTTAGCGTCTCTTCTCGTCTACATCTTAGCAAAAAGCTTTTCTACTATGTCTGGCGAGGAAAAACTGTGCCAGCACAGAAAACATCTCCCATCGTGTTCTAGACGTTGCACGATCCCTATACTTAGGCTGATTTTCCTTCCTGGGGATAGGGTTAGTGTTCAGCCTAGGGCTAGCATTTTAAACAAGGAAGCCCTGAGTTCCAGCCTTACTGCATCTGCAAAGGCATCCCAAAGGGAGTGCAGAAGTACCACAACATGGCCGCTTTCACGGCTTTTTCCTTGGCAAGAAGCCTAACACCAGGCTGATTTACCTTCCCAGGGTTACTGTAAGGCTTAGGCTTAGGGCTAGGATTTTTAAAACTAGGAAGCCCTTAGCTCCAGGCACACTGCATCTGTTCAAGGCATCCCAAGTGGAGTAAAAAAGTGCAACAACATGGCAACTTTCACAGCTTTTTCCTTGGCACCATCCCTATACCTAAGCTGATTTATCTGCCTAGGGTTAGGGTTAGGCTTCAGCCTAGGGCTTGGAGTTTTTTAACCAGGTAGCCCTGAGTTCCAGGCTTACTGCATCTGCCAAAGGCATCCCAAAGGGAGTGCAGAAGTGCCACAACATGGCTGCTTTCACGGCTTTTCCCTTAGGAAGAACCCTAATATCCGGCTGATTTACCTTCCTAGGGTTACTGTTAGGCTTAGGCCTAGGACTTTTAAAACCAGGAAGCCCTGGGCTCCAGGCACATGCAGCTGCGAAAGGCATCCCAAGAGGGCCGCAGAAGTGACACAACTTGGCTGCCTCTGCTTCTATTCTCATGAGACCATCCTGAACCATAGGCTGATTTTCCTTCCTAGGGTTAAGGTTTGAGTTTCGCCTACGGTAAGTGTTCTATTAACCAGAAAGCCCTGAGTTCCAAGAACACAGCAGCTGTGAAGGACTTCCCAAGAAGAGCGCAAAACTACCACAACATGCCTGCCTCCACAGCTTTTTCCTTGGGGACATGCCTAATTCCTGGCTGATTTGCCTTTCTCGTCTTAGGGTTGGGGTTCGGCCTAGGGCTAGGATTTTTAAAATCAGGAAGCCCTGAGTTCCAGGCACACTGGAGCTGTGAAAGGCATGCAAAAGGGAGTGCAAAAGTGCCACAACATGGCTGCTTTCCCGGCTTTTTCCTTGGCAAGAAGCCTAACACCAGGCTGATTTCCCTTCCCAGGGTTACTGTAAGGCTTAGGCCTAGGGCTAGGATTTTTAAAACTAGGAAGCCCTTATCTCCACGCACACTGCAGCTGTTCAAGGCATCCCAAGAGGGCCGCAGAACTGACACATCTTTGCTGCCTCTGCTGCTATTCTCATGAGTCCATCCCGAACCATAGGCTGATTTTCCTTCCTAGGGTGAGGGTTAGAGTTACGCCTAGGGTTAGTGTTTTTTTAACCAGAAAGCCCTGAGTTCCAAGAACACAGCAGCTGCGAAGGACTACCCAAGAGGAGGGGAAAAGTGCCACAACATGGCTGCCTCCAGCGCTTTTTCCTTGGGACCATCATTGAACCTAGGCTGATTTACTTGCCTCCAGTTGCACCTCTGGTCACGCCAAGGGATAGGGATTTTAAATCAGTAAACCCTGAGCTCCAGACCCAGTGCAGCTGCAAAAGGCTTCCCAAGGGCAGCCAAAAATTGCCTCAACATGCTCCTTCCAGTGCTTTTTTCCTTGGGAACATCCCTATACCCAGGCTGATTTATCTGCCTAGGGTTAGGGTTAGGGTTCAGCCTAGAGATAGGATTTTTTCAAACAGGAAGCCCTGAATTCCAGGCACACTGCAGCTGTTAAAGGCAGTGTTCTACGTCAACCGCAACTTAGTCTGAAATAAATGCTTTTTCCCTGAGAGCATCTGAGAGGTTTGCATGAAGCACTGATATCTGACATTTGCAATTTTGAATAGGAGAGGAGAAAGAAAATGGGAAGAAGTTTTTAATTTTAGTGGTTTCAATGTTAATTTCCGTACACTTTTTCAAAACTTGTCAGCTCAAATGCCCATCAACATCTTTTAGTCATCTGTAAGTCAGTATTCATATAAAATGTGCTTCAAATCAAAAGAATTTCAAATTTGCACTCCAAATTTCTATGCCTAGATTTATGATTTCCTACACATATTAGATGAAAGGAAGGCCTTTTTTACTGTGGGAGTGCTGGAACACTGGAACAGGTTGCCCAGGGAAGTTGTGGGTGTCCCATCCCTGAAAGTATTCAAGGTCAGCTTGGACGGGGCTTGGAGCAGCAACAAAGGAGAAGCTTGATGGTAGAGAAACAAAGTTGGACTATAGAAGAAACTGGGATTGAAGTATAGGAGCAAGTTTTCTCTCAGCTCTTGGGGTAAATTCAAAGTTGTACAAAATTACATTTATCTGTGCTATTCACTACTGTAACAGAAATGTTCATGAAAACTGTACAGAAGATAGCAAATTTTAAAAGAGATAAGAATTACAGCATAAAATCCATGGGATGGGTTACAACATGAGACACTCTCTAAGAGAAAATCTCTGTGTTTCAGCACTTCATCATGGTAAGATTTCATGAAGTGCCAAAGAAGGCGGAAAAATATCATTCGGGACGTTATTTCCTGGAATTCAGCCTGGCCATTAGTAGGAACTGGGTTTGAACACATCATGTAGATATACCACACACACTTTCCCTTCACTGAAAAATGACTGTTTACAACGAAGAAGCAATTGACGATCAAAATTGATTGAAAGCATCTTAAACATGTCAAGTATTTCATTGTAGATGATCTGTGATCCAAATGCTTCTTCCACCTTCGAGAGGGACAGAACAATTCTTCCATATCATGATGGTTTAAAATTGTATCAACCAATGTTTTCTGCTGAAAAGATAGCATCTATTTTTTTCTATTTTTGGAAGAAAATATTCCTAGACATACAACAGGTGAGAACTAAGTAATTTTAAAGAAACAAATGAAAAGAAAATATTCTGTAAATAGAATGAAATGAAAAGCTGTGTTTTAAATAGGAGCTAAATATGAAACAGAATTTTTGTACCAGGCATTTGAATTACTGCACCAGCTCTTTTGCCCATCAAGAGAGGCGTTTAGCATTTCAGTCTTTTCCAAGGTGTTCATGATCTGCTATGCTGATCTCTGTGTGTGCCTAGGTGTGTGTGGAAGGGGGGGCATGTGAAGGGGAGTGTGTATGTTTGCTTTACAATTGTTGTGGCAGATTCATGCCTCAGCTCCACATTTTGTTTTAGAAAGGTCACACAGAGTGGATGTGAAGTTTACTATCAACAAGAGATCAATTCCCAAATCATCCATTTCACTCTACCTTATAAATCATGTGCTTTGTTGCATATTTTATCAAATCTACTTTCAAGCCAGATGGAGGAAGGAGGATGTGGCAATCCCTCCACCATCTTGCAACTTTTATGCAAGTAGGTTTTCAAGAAAATCATCATTTTTCTTTGAAATATGTCTGGAACAGGCATGATGGTAGTGTCAACCTGTTGGAGTTTTTGTTGCTGGAAGAAGTTATACAAAAGGATTGGTTTTTACATTGACCAGTTACTGAATCAAGCTCAGGAATACATTGGAAATTCAACTGGGGCTTCCTTTCCCCGGCAGACTACTTCTAGAACGAGCTTGTACACTGAAGCTTACTCTTTTGCCCTCTTTTTGTTTCTTTCCTATTTTCTTGGCTTCTTTGCCACTCTCTAGACAATTTTGGAACTTTTTTCCCAACTCAAATGGTTTCAATAGTCTGATTGTGATCATACATTTTTACAAGGAATTTTTAAAATCTTTCCTCCAGTTAAGAAAGTCAAGGACTTAGGTCTTTTTCTTCCCTTATCAATATTGCAATGAAATTGATAAGTAAAGACCAACTCTTTCTTTTTGTTTTTAACTCAAGCAGATAATTCCCATCCATTCATCCATTTGGTGGACCAATAGTTGCCATTCTGATGGAAGTTGTCACTTCTTAACAATAGGCATTCTGTGACTATGTTGACAGCACTTTGGGTGAAGATCCTAACTGGTCTTAGATACACATAGGGAGAAATTTGCTCAGCCAGTGTCAGTCTTAAGCATGCGAATCAGAAGATCTTTCTAGAGCTGGGAATTTTCCCATGAAAGGGATTCAGTTAGGGAAGAGACACTTGCCCCAGAGGTTTACATTCTTCTTGAAGACTGCTTAAGGAACTTAGATGCCATGTCCATTTGGATCTGTGTCTGCACAGACCTTTGTCATGCCAGTGCTTGAAATGCATCTTGAAGAGAATTCACTAGCACAGAATGAATGAGAGTGGAAGGGGTTGGTGGGGCTAACCAGGCCCAACCCCCCTGCCTAAACCAGGATACCTAGAGCCTCTTGCCCAGGATTCTATCTGGGTGTACTTTGAATGTCTTCAAAGATCCAGGCTCCACAATCTTTCTGGGCAGTCTGTGCCGTGGTTCACTCACCCTCACAGTAAAGAATCATTTCCTGATGTTCCTGTATTTCAGTGTGTGCCCACTGCCTCTTGTCTTTTCACTCAGCATCACTGAAAAGACACTGATTCCCTCCCCTTTGCACTATTGCTTCCATATGGATGTGTGCTGCCATGTAGAGATATGTCAAAAACCTCCCTGAAGCCCAGGCAGATAATATTCCCTTCATCTACCAGTCAAGTTGATTCATCAGAGGAGTTTAAAGCTATGTTCAGCATGAAATGCCCCTGAAAAATCATGCTAACTACATTATTGTGTCGTCTTTCATGTGCCTGGCAAGGTTTTCCAGGAAGAGCTGCTTCATCAACTTCCTGGGTATAAAAAAGAGGCTGGCTGGTTTGTACGATTGCGAGTCCTCCTAATTGCCTTTTTTGAAGATGAGTGTCATTTGCTTACATCCAGTCCTTAGCCTCTCTTGTCGTCGACATCTTAGCAAAAAGCTTTTCCACTATGTCTGGCGAGGAAAAACTGTGCCAGCACAGAAAACATCTCCCATCGTGTTCTAGACGTTGCACGGAGGTGTGCCGAGTGTTTGGCATGAAGAAAAGAAAAGTTGTCAAAAATAGCTTCCAATCGAATGTTCATGTGATTGGAAAAGTCAGGAGAGTGCAAAGGTACTGTTTTCTATCAGTTGGCAAGCTGCGCACACAATCCCAGTGTTGTACAGCTTCCTTCTTCACCTTTCCGAAGGTGCCGCTCTCTCCGGCTCCCGGAGGCGAAGAAGCGGCTTCTTCGCGCAAAGACGATTGTGCCGCTCACTGTGCACTCCTTAGCGCGGCTTCTGCCGAAAGATGCCCGGGAGCGGCTCTTAGCTCCGGACAGCATCGTACCTTCGTCTTTAGCGTCTCTTCTCGTCTACATCTTAGCAAAAAGCTTTTCCACTATGTCTGGCGAGGAAAAACTGTGCCAGCACAGAAAACATCTCCCATCGTGTTCTAGACGTTGCACGGAGGTGTGCCGAGTGTTTGGCATGAAGGAAAGAAAAGTTGTCCAAAACAGCTTCCAATCGAATGTTCATGTGATTGGAAAAGTCAGGAGAGTGCAAAGGTACTGTTTTCTAGCAGTTGGCAAGCTGCGCACACAATCCCAGTGTTGTACAGCTTCCTTCTTCACCTTTCCGAAGGTGCCGCTCTCTCCGGCTCCCGGAGGCGAAGAAGCGGCTTCTTCGCGCAAAGACGATTGTGCCGCTCACTGTGCACTCCTTAGCGTGGCTTCTGCCGAAAGACGCCCGGGAGCGGCTCTTAGCTCCGGAGAGCATCGTACCTTCGTCTTTAGCGTCTCTTCTCGTCTACATCTTAGCAAAAAGCTTTTCTACTATGTCTGGCGAGGAAAAACTGTGCCAGCACAGAAAACATCTCCCATCGTGTTCTAGACGTTGCACGGAGGTGTGCCGAGTGTTTGGCATGAAGGAAAGAAAAGTTGTCCAAAACAGCTTCCAATCGAATGTTCATGTGATTGGAAAAGTCAGGAGAGTGCAAAGGTACTGTTTTCTAGCAGTTGGCAAGCTGCGCACACAATCCCAGTGTTGTACAGCTTCCTTCTTCACCTTTCCGAAGGTGCCGCTCTCTCCGGCTCCCGGAGGCGAAGAAGCGGCTTCTTCGCGCAAAGACGATTGTGCCGCTCACTGTGCACTCCTTAGCGCGGCTTCTGCCGAAAGACGCCCGGGAGCGGCTCTTAGCTCCGGAGAGCATCGTACCTTCGTCTTTAGCGTCTCTTCTCGTCTACATCTTAGCAAAAAGCTTTTCCACTATGTCTGGCGAGGAAAAACTGTGCCAGCACAGAAAACATCTCCCATCGTGTTCTAGACGTTGCACGGAGGTGTGCCGAGTGTTTGGCATGAAGGAAAGAAAAGTTGTCCAAAACAGCTTCCAATCGAATGTTCATGTGATTGGAAAAGTCAGGAGAGTGCAAAGGTACTGTTTTCTAGCAGTTGGCAAGCTGCGCACACAATCCCAGTGTTGTACAGCTTCCTTCTTCACCTTTCCGAAGGTGCCGCTCTCTCCGGCTCCCGGAGGCGAAGAAGCGGCTTCTTCGCGCAAAGACGATTGTGCCGCTCACTGTGCACTCCTTAGCATGGCTTCTGCCGAAAGACGCCCGGGAGCGGCTCTTAGCTCCGGAGAGCATCGTACCTTCGTCTTTAGCGTCTCTTCTCGTCTACATCTTAGCAAAAAGCTTTTCTACTATGTCTGGCGAGGAAAAACTGTGCCAGCACAGAAAACATCTCCCATCGTGTTCTAGACGTTGCACGGAGGTGTGCCGAGTGTTTGGCATGAAGGAAAGAAAAGTTGTCCAAAACAGCTTCCAATCGAATGTTCATGTGATTGGAAAAGTCAGGAGAGTGCAAAGGTACTGTTTTCTATCAGTTGGCAAGCTGCGCACACAATCCCAGTGTTGTACAGCTTCCTTCTTCACCTTTCCGAAGGTGCCGCTCTCTCCGGCTCCCGGAGGCGAAGAAGCGGCTTCTTCGCGCAAAGACGATTGTGCCGCTCACTGTGCACTCCTTAGCGCGGCTTCTGCCGAAAGACGCCCGGGAGCGGCTCTTAGCTCCGGACAGCATCGTACCTTCGTCTTTAGCGTCTCTTCTCGTCTACATCTTAGCAAAAAGCTTTTCCACTATGTCTGGCGAGGAAAAACTGTGCCAGCACAGAAAACATCTCCCATCGTGTTCTAGACGTTGCACGGAGGTGTGCCGAGTGTTTGGCATGAAGGAAAGAAAAGTTGTCCAAAACAGCTTCCAATCGAATGTTCATGTGATTGGAAAAGTCAGGAGAGTGCAGAGGTACTGTTTTCTAGCAGTTGGCAAGCTGCGCACACAATCCCAGTGTTGTACAGCTTCCTTCTTCACCTTTCCGAAGGTGCCGCTCTCTCCGGCTCCCGGAGGCGAAGAAGCGGCTTCTTCGCGCAAAGACGATTGTGCCGCTCACTGTGCACTCCTTAGCGCGGCTTCTGCCGAAAGACGCCCGGGAGCGGCTCTTAGCTCCGGACAGCATCGTACCTTCGTCTTTAGCGTCTCTTCTCGTCTACATCTTAGCAAAAAGCTTTTCCACTATGTCTGGCGAGGAAAAACTGTGCCAGCACAGAAAACATCTCCCATCGTGTTCTAGACGTTGCACGGAGGTGTGCCGAGTGTTTGGCATGAAGGAAAGAAAAGTTGTCCAAAACAGCTTCCAATCGAATGTTCATGTGATTGGAAAAGTCAGGAGAGTGCAAAGGTACTGTTTTCTAGCAGTTGGCAAGCTGCGCACACAATCCCAGTGTTGTACAGCTTCCTTCTTCACCTTTCCGAAGGTGCCGCTCTCTCCGGCTCCCGGAGGCGAAGAAGCGGCTTCTTCGCGCAAAGACGATTGTGCCGCTCACTGTGCACTCCTTAGCGCGGCTTCTGCCGAAAGACGCCCGTGAGCGGCTCTTAGCTCCGGACAGCATCGTACCTTCGTCTTTAGCGTCTCTTCTCGTCTACATCTGGGCAAAAAGCTTTTCTACTATGTCTGGCGAGGAAAAACTGTGCCAGCACAGAAAACATCTCCCATCGTGTTCTAGACGTTGCACGGAGGTGTGCCGAGTGTTTGGCATGAAGGAAAGAAAAGTTGTCCAAAACAGCTTCCAATCGAATGTTCATGTGATTGGAAAAGTCAGGAGAGTGCAAAGGTACTGTTTTCTATCAGTTGGCAAGCTGCGCACACAATCCCAGTGTTGTACAGCTTCCTTCTTCACCTTTCCGAAGGTGCCGCTCTCTCCGGCTCCCGGAGGCGAAGAAGCGGCTTCTTCGCGCAAAGACGATTGTGCCGCTCACTGTGCACTCCTTAGCGCGGCTTCTGCCGAAAGACGCCCGGGAGCGGCTCTTAGCTCCGGACAGCATCGTACCTTCGTCTTTAGCGTCTCTTCTCGTCTACATCTTAGCAAAAAGCTTTTCCACTATGTCTGGCGAGGAAAAACTGTGCCAGCACAGAAAACATCTCCCATCGTGTTCTAGACGTTGCACGGAGGTGTGCCGAGTGTTTGGCATGAAGGAAAGAAAAGTTGTCCAAAACAGCTTCCAATCGAATGTTCATGTGATTGGAAAAGTCAGGAGAGTGCAAAGGTACTGTTTTCTATCAGTTGGCAAGCTGCGCACACAATCCCAGTGTTGTACAGCTTCCTTCTTCACCTTTCCGAAGGTGCCGCTCTCTCCGGCTCCCGGAGGTGAAGAAGCGGCTTCTTCGCGCAAAGACGATTGTGCCGCTCACTGTGCACTCCTTAGCGCGGCTTCTGCCGAAAGACGCCCGGGAGCGGCTCTTAGCTCCGGACAGCATCGTACCTTCGTCTTTAGCGTCTCTTCTCGTCTACATCTTAGCAAAAAGCTTTTCTACTATGTCTGGCGAGGAAAAACTGTGCCAGCACAGAAAACATCTCCCATCGTGTTCTAGACGTTGCACGATCCCTATACTTAGGCTGATTTTCCTTCCTGGGGATAGGGTTAGTGTTCAGCCTAGGGCTAGCATTTTAAACAAGGAAGCCCTAAGTTCCAGCCTTACTGCATCTGCCAAATGCATCCCAAAGGGAGTGCAGAAGTGCCACAACATGGCCGCTTTCACGGCTTTTTCCTTGGCAAGAATCCCAACACCAGGCTGATTTACCTTCCCAGGGTTACTGTAAGGCTTAGGCTTAGGGCTAGGATTTTTAAAACTAGGAAGCCCTTAGCTCCAGGCACACAGCATCTGTTCAAGGCATCCCAAGTGGAGTAAAAAAGTGCAACAACATGGCAGCTTTCACAGCTTTTTCCTTGGCACCATCCCTATACCTAAGCTGATTTATCTGCCTAGGGTTAGGGTTAGGCTTCAGCCTAGGGCTTGGAGATTTTTAACCAGGAAGCCCTGAGTTCCAGGCTTACTGCATCTGCCAAAGGCATCCCAAAGGGAGTGCAGAAGTGCCACAACATGGCTGCTTTCACGGCTTTTCCCTTAGGGAGAACCCTAATATCCGGCTGATTTACCTTCCTAGGGTTACTGTTAGGCTTAGGCCTAGGACATTTAAAACCAGGAAGCCCTGGGCTCCAGGCACATGCAGCTGCGAAAGGCATCCCAAGAGGGCCGCAGAAGTGTCACAACTTGGCTGCCTCTGCTTCTATTCTCATGAGACCATCCTGAACCATAGGCTGATTTTCCTTCCTAGGGTTAAGGTTTGAGTTTCGCCTAGGGTAAGGGTTCTATTAACCAGAAAGCCCTGAGTTCCAAGAACACAGCAGCTGTGAAGGACTTCCCAAGAAGAGCGCAAAACTACCACAACATGCGTGCCTCCACAGCTTTTTCCTTGGGGACATGCCTAATTCCTGGCTGATTTGCCTTTCTCGTCTTAGGGTTGGGGTTCGGCCTAGGGCTAGGATTTTTAAAATCAGGAAGCCCTGAGTTCCAGGCACACTGGAGCTGTGAAAGGCATGCAAAAGGGAGTGCAAAAGTGCCACAACATGGCTGCTTTCCCGGCTTTTTCCTTGGCAAGAAGCCTAACACCAGGCTGATTTCCCTTCCCAGGGTTACTGTAAGGCTTAGGCCTAGGGCTAGGATTTTTAAAACTAGGAAGCCCTTATCTCCACGCACACTGCAGCTGTTCAAGGCATCCCAAGAGGGCCGCAGAACTGACACATCTTTGCTGCCTCTGCTGCTATTCTCATGAGTCCATCCCGAACCATAGGCTGATTTTCCTTCCTAGGGTGAGGGTTAGAGTTACGCCTAGGGTTAGTGTTTTTTTAACCAGAAAGCCCTGAGTTCCAAGAACACAGCAGCTGCGAAGGACTACCCAAGAGGAGGGGAAAAGTGCCACAACATGGCTGCCTCCAGCGCTTTTTCCTTTGGACCATCATTGAACCTAGGCTGACTTACTTGCCTCCAGTTGCACCTGTGGTCACGCCAAGGGATAGGGATTTTAAATCAGTAAACCCTGAGCTCCAGACCCAGTGCAGCTGCAAAAGGCTTCCCAAGGGCAGCCAAAAATTGCCTCAACATGCTCCTTCCAGTGCTTTTTTCCTTGGGAACATCCCTATACCCAGGCTGATTTATCTGCCTAGGGTTAGGGTTAGGGTTCAGCCTAGAGATAGGATTTTTTCAAACAGGAAGCCCTGAATTCCAGGCACACTGCAGCTGTTAAAGGCAGTGTTCTACGTCAACCGCAACTTAGTCTGAAATAAATGCTTTTTCCCTGAGAGCATCTGAGAGGTTTGCATGAAGCACTGATATCTGACATTTGCAATTTTGAATAGGAGAGGAGAAAGAAAATGGGAAGAAGTTTTTAATTTTAGTGGTTTCAATGTTAATTTCCGTACACTTTTTCAAAACTTGTCAGCTCAAATGCCCATCAACATCTTTTAGTCATCTGTAAGTCAGTATTCATATAAAATGTGCTTCAAATCAAAAGAATTTCAAATTTGCACTCCAAATTTCTATGCCTAGATTTATGATTTCCTACACATATTAGATGAAAGGAAGGCCTTTTTTACTGTGGGAGTGCTGGAACACTGGAACAGGTTGCCCAGGGAAGTTGTGGGTGTCCCATCCCTGAAAGTATTCAAGGTCAGCTTGGACGGGGCTTGGAGCAGCAACAAAGGAGAAGCTTGATGGTAGAGAAACAAAGTTGGACTATAGAAGAAACTGGGATTGAAGTATAGGAGCAAGTTTTCTCTCAGCTCTTGGGGTAAATTCAAAGTTGTACAAAATTACATTTATCTGTGCTATTCACTACTGTAACAGAAATGTTCATGAAAACTGTACAGAAGATAGCAAATTTTAAAAGAGATAAGAATTACAGCATAAAATCCATGGGATGGGTTACAACATGAGACACTCTCTAAGAGAAAATCTCTGTGTTTCAGCACTTCATCATGGTAAGATTTCATGAAGTGCCAAAGAAGGCGGAAAAATATCATTCGGGACGTTATTTCCTGGAATTCAGCCTGGCCATTAGTAGGAACTGGGTTTGAACACATCATGTAGATATACCACACACACTTTCCCTTCACTGAAAAATGACTGTTTACAACGAAGAAGCAATTGACGATCAAAATTGATTGAAAGCATCTTAAACATGTCAAGTATTTCATTGTAGATGATCTGTGATCCAAATGCTTCTTCCACCTTCGAGAGGGACAGAACAATTCTTCCATATCATGATGGTTTAAAATTGTATCAACCAATGTTTTCTGCTGAAAAGATAGCATCTATTTTTTTCTATTTTTGGAAGAAAATATTCCTAGACATACAACAGGTGAGAACTAAGTAATTTTAAAGAAACAAATGAAAAGAAAATATTCTGTAAATAGAATGAAATGAAAAGCTGTGTTTTAAATAGGAGCTAAATATGAAACAGAATTTTTGTACCAGGCATTTGAATTACTGCACCAGCTCTTTTGCCCATCAAGAGAGGCGTTTAGCATTTCAGTCTTTTCCAAGGTGTTCATGATCTGCTATGCTGATCTCTGTGTGTGCCTAGGTGTGTGTGGAAGGGGGGGCATGTGAAGGGGAGTGTGTATGTTTGCTTTACAATTGTTGTGGCAGATTCATGCCTCAGCTCCACATTTTGTTTTAGAAAGGTCACACAGAGTGGATGTGAAGTTTACTATCAACAAGAGATCAATTCCCAAATCATCCATTTCACTCTACCTTATAAATCATGTGCTTTGTTGCATATTTTATCAAATCTACTTTCAAGCCAGATGGAGGAAGGAGGATGTGGCAATCCCTCCACCATCTTGCAACTTTTATGCAAGTAGGTTTTCAAGAAAATCATCATTTCTCTTTGAAATATGTCTGGAACAGGCATGATGGTAGTGTCAACCTGTTGGAGTTTTTGTTGCTGGAAGAAGTTATACAAAAGGATTGGTTTTTACATTGACCAGTTACTGAATCAAGCTCAGGAATACATTGGAAATTCAACTGGGGCTTCCTTTCCCCAGCAGACTACTTCTAGAACGAGCTTGTACACTGAAGCTTACTCTTTTGCCCTCTTTTTGTTTCTTTCCTATTTTCTTGGCTTCTTTGCCACTCTCTAGACAATTTTGGAACTTTTTTCCCAACTCAAATGGTTTCAATAGTCTGATTGTGATCATACATTTTTACAAGGAATTTTTAAAATCTTTCCTCCAGTTAAGAAAGTCAAGGACTTAGGTCTTTTATTTCCCTTATCAATATTGCAATGAAATTGATAAGTAAAGACCAACTCTTTCTTTTTGTTTTTAACCCAAGCAGATAATTCCCATCCATTCATCCATTTGGTGGACCAATAGTTGCCATTCTGATGGAAGTTGTCACTTCTTAACAATAGGCATTCTGTGACTATGTTGACAGCACTTTGGGTGAAGATCCTAACTGGTCTTAGATACACATAGGGAGAAATTTGCTCAGCCAGTGTCAGTCTTAAGCATGCGAATCAGAAGATCTTTCTAGAGCTGGGAATTTTCCCATGAAAGGGATTCAGTTAGGGAAGAGACACTTGCCCCAGAGGTTTACATTCTTCTTGAAGACTGCTTAAGGAACTTAGATGCCATGTCCATTTGGATCTGTGTCTGCACAGACCTTTGTCATGCCAGTGCTTGAAATGAATCTTGAAGAGAATTCACTAGCACAGAATGAATGAGAGTGGAAGGGGTTGGTGGGGCTAACCAGGCCCAACCCCCCTGCCTAAACCAGGATACCTAGAGCCTCTTGCCCAGGATTCTATCTGGGTGTACTTTGAATGTCTTCAAAGATCCAGGCTCCACAATCTTTCTGGGCAGTCTGTGCCGTGGTTCACTCACCCTCACAGTAAAGAATCATTTCCTGATGTTCCTGTATTTCAGTGTGTGCCCACTGCCTCTTGTCTTTTCACTCAGCATCACTGAAAAGACACTGATTCCCTCCCCTTTGCACTATTGCTTCCATATGGATGTGTGCTGCCATGTAGAGATATGTCAAAAACCTCCCTGAAGCCCAGGCAGATAATATTCCCTTCATCTACCAGTCAAGTTGATTCATCAGAGGAGTTTAAAGCTATGTTCAGCATGAAATGCCCCTGAAAAATCATGCTAACTACATTATTGTGTCGTCTTTCATGTGCCTGGCAAGGTTTTCCAGGAAGAGCTGCTTCATCAACTTCCTGGGTATAAAAAAGAGGCTGGCTGGTTTGTACGATTGCGAGTCCTCCTAATTGCCTTTTTTGAAGATGAGTGTCATTTGCTTACATCCAGTCCTTAGCCTCTCTTGTCGTCTACATCTTAGCAAAAAGCTTTTCCACTATGTCTGGCAAGGAGAAATTGTGCCAGCACAGAAAACATCTCCCATCGTGTTCTAGACGTTGCACGGAGGTGTGCCGAGTGTTTGGCATGAAGGAAAGAAAAGTTGTCCAAAACAGCTTCCAATCGAATGTTCATGTGATTGGAAAAGTCAGGAGAGTGCAAAGGTACTGTTTTCTATCAGTTGGCAAGCTGCGCACACAATCCCAGTGTTGTACAGCTTCCTTCTTCACCTTTCCGAAGGTGCCGCTCTCCCAGGCTCCCGGAGGCGAAGAAGCGGCTTCTTCGCGCAAAGACGATTGTGCCGCTCACTGTGCACTCCTTAGCGCGGCTTCTGCCGAAAGACGCCCGGGAGCGGCTCTTAGCTCCGGACAGCATCGTACCTTCGTCTTTAGCGTCTCTTCTCGTCTACATCTTAGCAAAAAGCTTTTCTACTATGTCTGGCGAGGAAAAACTGTGCCAGCACAGAAAACATCTCCCATCGTGTTCTAGACGTTGCACGGAGGTGTGCCGAGTGTTTGGCATGAAGGAAAGAAAACTTGTCCAAAACAGCTTCCAATCGAATGTTCATGTGATTGGAAAAGTCAGGAGAGTGCAAAGGTACTGTTTTCTATCAGTTGGCAAGCTGCGCACACAATCCCAGTGTTGTACAGCTTCCTTCTTCACCTTTCCGAAGGTGCCGCTCTCTCCGGCTCCCGGAGGCGAAGAAGCGGCTTCTTCGCGCCAAAGACGATTGTGCCGCTCACTGTGCACTCCTTAGCGCGGCTTCTGCCGAAAGACGCCCGGGAGCGGCTCTTAGCTCCGGACAGCATCGTACCTTCGTCTTTAGCGTCTCTTCTCGTCTACATCTTAGCAAAAAGCTTTTCCAATATGTCTGGCTCGGAAAAACTGTGCCAGCACAGAAAACATCTCCCATCGTGTTCTAGACGTTGCACGGAGGTGTGCCGAGTGTTTGGCATGAAGAAACGAAAAGTTGTCCAAAACAGCTTCCAATCGAATGTTCATGTGATTGGAAAAGTCAGGAGAGTGCAAAGATACTGTTTTCTAGCAGTTGGCAAGCTGCGCACACAATCCCAGTGTTGTACAGCTTCCTTCTTCACCTTTCCGAAGGTGCCGCTCTCTCCGGCTCCCGGAGGCGAAGAAGCGGCTTCTTCGCGCAAAGACGATTGTGCCGCTCACTGTGCACTCCTTAGCGCGGCTTCTGCCGAAAGACGCCCGGGAGCGGCTCTTAGCTCCGGACACCATCGTACCTTCGTCTTTAGCGTCTCTTCTCGTCTACATCTTAGCAAAAAGCTTTTCCACTATGTCTGGCGAGGAAAAACTGTGCCAGCACAGAAAACATCTCCCATCGTGTTCTAGACGTTGCACGGAGGTGTGCCGAGTGTTTGGCATGAAGGAAAGAAAAGTTGTCCAAAACAGCTTCCAATCGAATGTTCATGTGATTGGAAAAGTCAGGAGAGTGCAAAGGTACTGTTTTCTAGCAGTTGGCAAGCTGCGCACACAATCCCAGTGTTGTACAGCTTCCTTCTTCACCTTTCCGAAGGTGCCGCTCTCTCCGGCTCCCGGAGGCGAAGAAGCGGCTTCTTCGCGCAAAGACGATTGTGCCGCTCACTGTGCACTCCTTAGCGCGGCTTCTGCCGAAAGACGCCCGGGAGCGGCTCTTAGCTCCGGACAGCATCGTACCTTCGTCTTTAGCGTCTCTTCTCGTCTACATCTTAGCAAAAAGCTTTTCTACTATGTCTGGCGAGGAAAAACTGTGCCAGCACAGAAAACATCTCCCATCGTGTTCTAGACGTTGCACGGAGGTGTGCCGAGTGTTTGGCATGAAGGAAAGAAAAGTTGTCCAAAACAGCTTCCAATCGAATGTTCATGTGATTGGAAAAGTCAGGAGAGTGCAGAGGTACTGTTTTCTAGCAGTTGGCAAGCTGCGCACACAATCCCAGTGTTGTACAGCTTCCTTCTTCACCTTTCCGAAGGTGCCGCTCTCTCTGGCTCCCAGAGGCGAAGAAGCGGCTTCTTCGCACAAAGACGATTGTGCCGCTCACTGTGCACTCCTTAGCGCGGCTTCTGCCGAAAGACGCCCGGGAGCGGCTCTTAGCTCCGGACAGCATCGTACCTTCGTCTTTAGCGTCTCTTCTCGTCTACATCTTAGCAAAAAGCTTTTCCACTATGTCTGGCGAGGAAAAACTGTGCCAGCACAGAAAACATCTCCCATCGTGTTCTAGACGTTGCACGGAGGTGTGCCGAGTGTTTGGCATGAAGGAAAGAAAAGTTGTCCAAAACAGCTTCCAATCGAATGTTCATGTGATTGGAAAAGTCAGGAGAGTGCAAAGGTACTGTTTTCTAGCAGTTGGCAAGCTGCGCACACAATCCCAGTGTTGTACAGCTTCCTTCTTCACCTTTCCGAAGGTGCCGCTCTCTCCGGCTCCCGGAGGCGAAGAAGCGGCTTCTTCGCGCAAAGACGATTGTGCCGCTCACTGTGCACTCCTTAGCGCGGCTTCTGCCGAAAGACGCCCGGGAGCGGCTCTTAGCTCCGGACAGCATCGTACCTTCGTCTTTAGCGTCTCTTCTCGTCTACATCTTAGCAAAAAGCTTTTCTACTATGTCTGGCGAGGAAAAACTGTGCCAGCACAGAAAACATCTCCCATCGTGTTCTAGACGTTGCACGGAGGTGTGCCGAGTGTTTGGCATGAAGGAAAGAAAAGTTGTCCAAAACAGCTTCCAATCGAATGTTCATGTGATTGGAAAAGTCAGGAGAGTGCAAAGGTACTGTTTTCTATCAGTTGGCAAGCTGCGCACACAATCCCAGTGTTGTACAGCTTCCTTCTTCACCTTTCCGAAGGTGCCGCTCTCTCTGGCTCCCAGAGGCGAAGAAGCGGCTTCTTCGCGCAAAGACGATTGTGCCGCTCACTGTGCACTCCTTAGCGCGGCTTCTGCCGAAAGACGCCCGGGAGTGGCTCTTAGCTCCGGACAGCATCGTACCTTCGTCTTTAGCGTCTCTTCTCGTCTACATCTTAGCAAAAAGCTTTTCAACTATGTCTGGCGAGGAAAAACTGTGCCAGCACAGAAAACATCTCCCATCGTGTTCTAGACGTTGCACGGAGGTGTGCCGAGTGTTTGGCATGAAGGAAAGAAAAGTTGTCCAAAACAGCTTCCAATCGAATGTTCATGTGATTGGAAAAGTCAGGAGAGTGCAAAGGTACTGTTTTCTATCAGTTGGCAAGCTGCGCACACAATCCCAGTGTTGTACAGCTTCCTTCTTCACCTTTCCGAAGGTGCCGCTCTCCCAGGCTCCCGGAGGCGAAGAAGCGGCTTCTTCGCGCAAAGACGATTGTGCCGCTCACTGTGCACTCCTTAGCGCGGCTTCTGCCGAAAGACGCCCGGGAGCGGCTCTTAGCTACGGACAGCATCGTACCTTCGTCTTTAGCGTCTCTTCTCGTCTACATCTTAGCAAAAAGCTTTTCTACTATGTCTGGCGAGGAAAAACTGTGCCAGCACAGAAAACATCTCCCATCGTGTTCTAGACGTTGCACGGAGGTGTGCCGAGTGTTTGGCATGAAGGAAAGAAAACTTGTCCAAAACAGCTTCCAATCGAATGTTCATGTGATTGGAAAAGTCAGGAGAGTGCAAAGGTACTGTTTTCTATCAGTTGGCAAGCTGCGCACACAATCCCAGTGTTGTACAGCTTCCTTCTTCACCTTTCCGAAGGTGCCGCTCTCTCCGGCTCCCGGAGGCGAAGAAGCGGCTTCTTCGCGCAAAGACGATTGTGCCGCTCACTGTGCACTCCTTAGCGCGGCTTCTGCCGAAAGACGCCCGGGAGCGGCTCTTAGCTCCGGACAGCATCGTACCTTCGTCTTTAGCGTCTCTTCTCGTCTACATCTTAGCAAAAAGCTTTTCCAATATGTCTGGCTCGGAAAAACTGTGCCAGCACAGAAAACATCTCCCATCGTGTTCTAGACGTTGCACGGAGGTGTGCCGAGTCTTTGGCATGAAGAAAAGAAAAGTTGTCCAAAACAGCTTCCAATCGAATGTTCATGTGATTGGAAAAGTCAGGAGAGTGCAAAGATACTGTTTTCTAGCAGTTGGCAAGCTGCGCACACAATCCCAGTGTTGTACAGCTTCCTTCTTCACCTTTCCGAAGGTGCCGCTCCCTCCGGCTCCCGGAGGCGAAGAAGCGGCTTCTTCGCGCAAAGACGATTGTGCCGCTCACTGTGCACTCCTTAGCGCGGCTTCTGCCGAAAGATGCCCGGGAGCGGCTCTTAGCTCCGGACAGCATCGTACCTTCGTCTTTAGCGTCTCTTCTCGTCTACATCTTAGCAAAAAGCTTTTCCACTATGTCTGGCGAGGAAAAACTGTGCCAGCACAGAAAACATCTCCCATCGTGTTCTAGACGTTGCACGGAGGTGTGCCGAGTGTTTGGCATGAAGGAAAGAAAAGTTGTCCAAAACAGCTTCCAATCGAATGTTCATGTGATTGGAAAAGTCAGGAGAGTGCAAAGGTACTGTTTTCTAGCAGTTGGCAAGCTGCGCACACAATCCCAGTGTTGTACAGCTTCCTTCTTCACCTTTCCGAAGGTGCCGCTCTCTCCGGCTCCCGGAGGCGAAGAAGCGGCTTCTTCGCGCAAAGACGATTGTGCCGCTCACTGTGCACTCCTTAGCGCGGCTTCTGCCGAAAGACGCCCGGGAGCGGCTCTTAGCTCCGGACAGCATCGTACCTTCGTCTTTAGCGTCTCTTCTCGTCTACATCTTAGCAAAAAGCTTTTCCACTATGTCTGGCGAGGAAAAACTGTGCCAGCACAGAAAACATCTCCCATCGTGTTCTAGACGTTGCACGGAGGTGTGCCGAGTGTTTGGCATGAAGGAAAGAAAAGTTGTCCAAAACAGCTTCCAATCGAATGTTCATGTGATTGGAAAAGTCAGGAGAGTGCAGAGGTACTGTTTTCTAGCAGTTGGCAAGCTGCGCACACAATCCCAGTGTTGTACAGCTTCCTTCTTCACCTTTCCGAAGGTGCCGCTCTCTCCGGCTCCCGGAGGCGAAGAAGCGGCTTCTTCGCGCAAAGACGATTGTGCCGCTCACTGTGCACTCCTTAGCGCGGCTTCTGCCGAAAGACGCCCGGGAGCGGCTCTTAGCTCCGGACAGCATCGTCCCTTCGTCTTTAGCGTCTCTTCTCGTCTACATCTTAGCAAAAAGCTTTTCCACTATGTCTGGCGAGGAAAAACTGTGCCAGCACAGAAAACATCTCCCATCGTGTTCTAGACATTGCACGGAGGTGTGCCGAGTGTTTGGCATGAAGGAAAGAAAAGTTGTCCAAAACAGCTTCCAATCGAATGTTCATGTGATTGGAAAAGTCAGGAGAGTGCAAAGGTACTGTTTTCTAGCAGTTGGCAAGCTGCGCACACAATCCCAGTGTTGTACAGCTTCCTTCTTCACCTTTCCGAAGGTGCCGCTCTCTCCGGCTCCCGGAGGCGAAGAAGCGGCTTCTTCGCGCAAAGACGATTGTGCCGCTCACTGTGCACTCCTTAGCGCGGCTTCTGCCGAAAGACGCCCGTGAGCGGCTCTTAGCTCCGGACAGCATCGTACCTTCGTCTTTAGCGTCTCTTCTCGTCTACATCTTAGCAAAAAGCTTTTCTAATATGTCTGGCGAGGAAAAACTGTGCCAGCACAGAAAACATCTCCCATCGTGTTCTAGACGTTGCACGGAGGTGTGCCGAGTGTTTGGCATGAAGGAAAGAAAAGTTGTCCAAAACAGCTTCCAATCGAATGTTCATGTGATTGGAAAAGTCAGGAGAGTGCAAAGGTACTGTTTTCTATCAGTTGGCAAGCTGCGCACACAATCCCAGTGTTGTACAGCTTCCTTCTTCACCTTTCCGAAGGTGCCGCTCTCTCCGGCTCCCGGAGGCGAAGAAGCGGCTTCTTCGCGCAAAGACGATTGTGCCGCTCACTGTGCACTCCTTAGCGCGGCTTCTGCCGAAAGACGCCCGGGAGCGGCTCTTAGCTCCGGACAGCATCGTACCTTCGTCTTTAGCGTCTCTTCTCGTCTACATCTTAGCAAAAAGCTTTTCCACTATGTCTGGCGAGGAAAAACTGTGCCAGCACAGAAAACATCTCCCATCGTGTTCTAGACGTTGCACGGAGGTGTGCCGAGTGTTTGGCATGAAGGAAAGAAAAGTTGTCCAAAACAGCTTCCAATCGAATGTTCATGTGATTGGAAAAGTCAGGAGAGTGCAAAGGTACTGTTTTCTAGCAGTTGGCAAGCTGCGCACACAATCCCAGTGTTGTACAGCTTCCTTCTTCACCTTTCCGAAGGTGCCGCTCTCTCCGGCTCCCGGAGGCGAAGAAGCGGCTTCTTCGCGCAAAGACGATTGTGCCGCTCACTGTGCACTCCTTAGCGCGGCTTCTGCCGAAAGACGCCCGGGAGCGGCTCTTAGCTCCGGACAGCATCGTACCTTCGTCTTTAGCGTCTCTTCTAGTCTACATCTTAGCAAAAAGCTTTTCTACTATGTCTGGCGAGGAAAAACTGTGCCAGCACAGAAAACATCTCCCATCGTGTTCTAGACGTTGCACGATCCCTATACTTAGGCTGATTTTCCTTCCTGGGGATAGGGT
Organism: Ammospiza maritima maritima; assembly: GCA_036010785.1. Lineage (NCBI taxonomy): Eukaryota > Metazoa > Chordata > Aves > Passeriformes > Passerellidae > Ammospiza > Ammospiza maritima. The sequence continues at coordinate 623,289 of JAYKTQ010000489.1, forward strand.
TAGTGTTCAGCCTAGGGCTAGCATTTTAAACAAGGAAGCCCTAAGTTCCAGCCTTACTGCATCTGCCAAATGCATCCCAAAGGGAGTGCAGAAGTGCCACAACATGGCCGCTTTCACGGCTTTTTCCTTGGCAAGAATCCCAACACCAGGCTGATTTACCTTCCCAGGGTTACTGTAAGGCTTAGGCTTAGGGCTAGGATTTTTAAAACTAGGAAGCCCTTAGCTCCAGGCACACAGCATCTGTTCAAGGCATCCCAAGTGGAGTAAAAAAGTGCAACAACATGGCAGCTTTCACAGCTTTTTCCTTGGCACCATCCCTATACCTAAGCTGATTTATCTGCCTAGGGTTAGGGTTAGGCTTCAGCCTAGGGCTTGGAGATTTTTAACCAGGAAGCCCTGAGTTCCAGGCTTACTGCATCTGCCAAAGGCATCCCAAAGGGAGTGCAGAAGTGCCACAACATGGCTGCTTTCACGGCTTTTCCCTTAGGGAGAACCCTAATATCCGGCTGATTTACCTTCCTAGGGTTACTGTTAGGCTTAGGCCTAGGACATTTAAAACCAGGAAGCCCTGGGCTCCAGGCACATGCAGCTGCGAAAGGCATCCCAAGAGGGCCGCAGAAGTGTCACAACTTGGCTGCCTCTGCTTCTATTCTCATGAGACCATCCTGAACCATAGGCTGATTTTCCTTCCTAGGGTTAAGGTTTGAGTTTCGCCTAGGGTAAGAGTTCTATTAACCAGAAAGCCCTGAGTTCCAAGAACACAGCAGCTGTGAAGGACTTCCCAAGAAGAGCGCAAAACTACCACAACATGCGTGCCTCCACAGCTTTTTCCTTGGGGACATGCCTAATTCCTGGCTGATTTGCCTTTCTCGTCTTAGGGTTGGGGTTCGGCCTAGGGCTAGGATTTTTAAAATCAGGAAGCCCTGAGTTCCAGGCACACTGGAGCTGTGAAAGGCATGCAAAAGGGAGTGCAAAAGTGCCACAACATGGCTGCTTTCCCGGCTTTTTCCTTGGCAAGAAGCCTAACACCAGGCTGATTTCCCTTCCCAGGGTTACTGTAAGGCTTAGGCCTAGGGCTAGGATTTTTAAAACTAGGAAGCCCTTATCTCCACGCACACTGCAGCTGTTCAAGGCATCCCAAGAGGGCCGCAGAACTGACACATCTTTGCTGCCTCTGCTGCTATTCTCATGAGTCCATCCCGAACCATAGGCTGATTTTCCTTCCTAGGGTGAGGGTTAGAGTTACGCCTAGGGTTAGTGTTTTTTTAACCAGAAAGCCCTGAGTTCCAAGAACACAGCAGCTGCGAAGGACTACCCAAGAGGAGGGGAAAAGTGCCACAACATGGCTGCCTCCAGCGCTTTTTCCTTTGGACCATCATTGAACCTAGGCTGACTTACTTGCCTCCAGTTGCACCTGTGGTCACGCCAAGGGATAGGGATTTTAAATCAGTAAACCCTGAGCTCCAGACCCAGTGCAGCTGCAAAAGGCTTCCCAAGGGCAGCCAAAAATTGCCTCAACATGCTCCTTCCAGTGCTTTTTTCCTTGGGAACATCCCTATACCCAGGCTGATTTATCTGCCTAGGGTTAGGGTTAGGGTTCAGCCTAGAGATAGGATTTTTTCAAACAGGAAGCCCTGAATTCCAGGCACACTGCAGCTGTTAAAGGCAGTGTTCTACGTCAACCGCAACTTAGTCTGAAATAAATGCTTTTTCCCTGAGAGCATCTGAGAGGTTTGCATGAAGCACTGATATCTGACATTTGCAATTTTGAATAGGAGAGGAGAAAGAAAATGGGAAGAAGTTTTTAATTTTAGTGGTTTCAATGTTAATTTCCGTACACTTTTTCAAAACTTGTCAGCTCAAATGCCCATCAACATCTTTTAGTCATCTGTAAGTCAGTATTCATATAAAATGTGCTTCAAATCAAAAGAATTTCAAATTTGCACTCCAAATTTCTATGCCTAGATTTATGATTTCCTACACATATTAGATGAAAGGAAGGCCTTTTTTACTGTGGGAGTGCTGGAACACTGGAACAGGTTGCCCAGGGAAGTTGTGGGTGTCCCATCCCTGAAAGTATTCAAGGTCAGCTTGGACGGGGCTTGGAGCAGCAACAAAGGAGAAGCTTGATGGTAGAGAAACAAAGTTGGACTATAGAAGAAACTGGGATTGAAGTATAGGAGCAAGTTTTCTCTCAGCTCTTGGGGTAAATTCAAAGTTGTACAAAATTACATTTATCTGTGCTATTCACTACTGTAACAGAAATGTTCATGAAAACTGTACAGAAGATAGCAAATTTTAAAAGAGATAAGAATTACAGCATAAAATCCATGGGATGGGTTACAACATGAGACACTCTCTAAGAGAAAATCTCTGTGTTTCAGCACTTCATCATGGTAAGATTTCATGAAGTGCCAAAGAAGGCGGAAAAATATCATTCGGGACGTTATTTCCTGGAATTCAGCCTGGCCATTAGTAGGAACTGGGTTTGAACACATCATGTAGATATACCACACACACTTTCCCTTCACTGAAAAATGACTGTTTACAACGAAGAAGCAATTGACGATCAAAATTGATTGAAAGCATCTTAAACATGTCAAGTATTTCATTGTAGATGATCTGTGATCCAAATGCTTCTTCCACCTTCGAGAGGGACAGAACAATTCTTCCATATCATGATGGTTTAAAATTGTATCAACCAATGTTTTCTGCTGAAAAGATAGCATCTATTTTTTTCTATTTTTGGAAGAAAATATTCCTAGACATACAACAGGTGAGAACTAAGTAATTTTAAAGAAACAAATGAAAAGAAAATATTCTGTAAATAGAATGAAATGAAAAGCTGTGTTTTAAATAGGAGCTAAATATGAAACAGAATTTTTGTACCAGGCATTTGAATTACTGCACCAGCTCTTTTGCCCATCAAGAGAGGCGTTTAGCATTTCAGTCTTTTCCAAGGTGTTCATGATCTGCTATGCTGATCTCTGTGTGTGCCTATGTGTGTGTGGAAGGGGGGGCATGTGAAGGGGAGTGTGTATGTTTGCTTTACAATTGTTGTGGCAGATTCATGCCTCAGCTCCACATTTTGTTTTAGAAAGGTCACACAGAGTGGATGTGAAGTTTACTATCAACAAGAGATCAATTCCCAAATCATCCATTTCACTCTACCTTATAAATCATGTGCTTTGTTGCATATTTTATCAAATCTACTTTCAAGCCAGATGGAGGAAGGAGGATGTGGCAATCCCTCCACCATCTTGCAACTTTTATGCAAGTAGGTTTTCAAGAAAATCATCATTTCTCTTTGAAATATGTCTGGAACAGGCATGATGGTAGTGTCAACCTGTTGGAGTTTTTGTTGCTGGAAGAAGTTATACAAAAGGATTGGTTTTTACATTGACCAGTTACTGAATCAAGCTCAGGAATACATTGGAAATTCAACTGGGGCTTCCTTTCCCCAGCAGACTACTTCTAGAACGAGCTTGTACACTGAAGCTTACTCTTTTGCCCTCTTTTTGTTTCTTTCCTATTTTCTTGGCTTCTTTGCCACTCTCTAGACAATTTTGGAACTTTTTTCCCAACTCAAATGGTTTCAATAGTCTGATTGTGATCATACATTTTTACAAGGAATTTTTAAAATCTTTCCTCCAGTTAAGAAAGTCAAGGACTTAGGTCTTTTATTTCCCTTATCAATATTGCAATGAAATTGATAAGTAAAGACCAACTCTTTCTTTTTGTTTTTAACCCAAGCAGATAATTCCCATCCATTCATCCATTTGGTGGACCAATAGTTGCCATTCTGATGGAAGTTGTCACTTCTTAACAATAGGCATTCTGTGACTATGTTGACAGCACTTTGGGTGAAGATCCTAACTGGTCTTAGATACACATAGGGAGAAATTTGCTCAGCCAGTGTCAGTCTTAAGCATGCGAATCAGAAGATCTTTCTAGAGCTGGGAATTTTCCCATGAAAGGGATTCAGTTAGGGAAGAGACACTTGCCCCAGAGGTTTACATTCTTCTTGAAGACTGCTTAAGGAACTTAGATGCCATGTCCATTTGGATCTGTGTCTGCACAGACCTTTGTCATGCCAGTGCTTGAAATGAATCTTGAAGAGAATTCACTAGCACAGAATGAATGAGAGTGGAAGGGGTTGGTGGGGCTAACCAGGCCCAACCCCCCTGCCTAAACCAGGATACCTAGAGCCTCTTGCCCAGGATTCTATCTGGGTGTACTTTGAATGTCTTCAAAGATCCAGGCTCCACAATCTTTCTGGGCAGTCTGTGCCGTGGTTCACTCACCCTCACAGTAAAGAATCATTTCCTGATGTTCCTGTATTTCAGTGTGTGCCCACTGCCTCTTGTCTTTTCACTCAGCATCACTGAAAAGACACTGATTCCCTCCCCTTTGCACTATTGCTTCCATATGGATGTGTGCTGCCATGTAGAGATATGTCAAAAACCTCCCTGAAGCCCAGGCAGATAATATTCCCTTCATCTACCAGTCAAGTTGATTCATCAGAGGAGTTTAAAGCTATGTTCAGCATGAAATGCCCCTGAAAAATCATGCTAACTACATTATTGTGTCGTCTTTCATGTGCCTGGCAAGGTTTTCCAGGAAGAGCTGCTTCATCAACTTCCTGGGTATAAAAAAGAGGCTGGCTGGTTTGTACGATTGCGAGTCCTCCTAATTGCCTTTTTTGAAGATGAGTGTCATTTGCTTACATCCAGTCCTTAGCCTCTCTTGTCGTCTACATCTTAGCAAAAAGCTTTTCCACTATGTCTGGCAAGGAGAAATTGTGCCAGCACAGAAAACATCTCCCATCGTGTTCTAGACGTTGCACGGAGGTGTGCCGAGTGTTTGGCATGAAGGAAAGAAAAGTTGTCCAAAACAGCTTCCAATCGAATGTTCATGTGATTGGAAAAGTCAGGAGAGTGCAAAGGTACTGTTTTCTATCAGTTGGCAAGCTGCGCACACAATCCCAGTGTTGTACAGCTTCCTTCTTCACCTTTCCGAAGGTGCCGCTCTCCCAGGCTCCCGGAGGCGAAGAAGCGGCTTCTTCGCGCAAAGACGATTGTGCCGCTCACTGTGCACTCCTTAGCGCGGCTTCTGCCGAAAGACGCCCGGGAGCGGCTCTTAGCTCCGGACAGCATCGTACCTTCGTCTTTAGCGTCTCTTCTCGTCTACATCTTAGCAAAAAGCTTTTCTACTATGTCTGGCGAGGAAAAACTGTGCCAGCACAGAAAACATCTCCCATCGTGTTCTAGACGTTGCACGGAGGTGTGCCGAGTGTTTGGCATGAAGGAAAGAAAACTTGTCCAAAACAGCTTCCAATCGAATGTTCATGTGATTGGAAAAGTCAGGAGAGTGCAAAGGTACTGTTTTCTATCAGTTGGCAAGCTGCGCACACAATCCCAGTGTTGTACAGCTTCCTTCTTCACCTTTCCGAAGGTGCCGCTCTCTCCGGCTCCCGGAGGCGAAGAAGCGGCTTCTTCGCGCCAAAGACGATTGTGCCGCTCACTGTGCACTCCTTAGCGCGGCTTCTGCCGAAAGACGCCCGGGAGCGGCTCTTAGCTCCGGACAGCATCGTACCTTCGTCTTTAGCGTCTCTTCTCGTCTACATCTTAGCAAAAAGCTTTTCCAATATGTCTGGCTCGGAAAAACTGTGCCAGCACAGAAAACATCTCCCATCGTGTTCTAGACGTTGCACGGAGGTGTGCCGAGTGTTTGGCATGAAGGAAAGAAAAGTTGTCCAAAACAGCTTCCAATCGAATGTTCATGTGATTGGAAAAGTCAGGAGAGTGCAAAGATACTGTTTTCTAGCAGTTGGCAAGCTGCGCACACAATCCCAGTGTTGTACAGCTTCCTTCTTCACCTTTCCGAAGGTGCCGCTCTCTCCGGCTCCCGGAGGCGAAGAAGCGGCTTCTTCGCGCAAAGACGATTGTGCCGCTCACTGTGCACTCCTTAGCGCGGCTTCTGCCGAAAGACGCCCGGGAGCGGCTCTTAGCTCCGGACACCATCGTACCTTCGTCTTTAGCGTCTCTTCTCGTCTACATCTTAGCAAAAAGCTTTTCCACTATGTCTGGCGAGGAAAAACTGTGCCAGCACAGAAAACATCTCCCATCGTGTTCTAGACGTTGCACGGAGGTGTGCCGAGTGTTTGGCATGAAGGAAAGAAAAGTTGTCCAAAACAGCTTCCAATCGAATGTTCATGTGATTGGAAAAGTCAGGAGAGTGCAAAGGTACTGTTTTCTAGCAGTTGGCAAGCTGCGCACACAATCCCAGTGTTGTACAGCTTCCTTCTTCACCTTTCCGAAGGTGCCGCTCTCTCCGGCTCCCGGAGGCGAAGAAGCGGCTTCTTCGCGCAAAGACGATTGTGCCGCTCACTGTGCACTCCTTAGCGCGGCTTCTGCCGAAAGACGCCCGGGAGCGGCTCTTAGCTCCGGACAGCATCGTACCTTCGTCTTTAGCGTCTCTTCTCGTCTACATCTTAGCAAAAAGCTTTTCTACTATGTCTGGCGAGGAAAAACTGTGCCAGCACAGAAAACATCTCCCATCGTGTTCTAGACGTTGCACGGAGGTGTGCCGAGTGTTTGGCATGAAGGAAAGAAAAGTTGTCCAAAACAGCTTCCAATCGAATGTTCATGTGATTGGAAAAGTCAGGAGAGTGCAGAGGTACTGTTTTCTAGCAGTTGGCAAGCTGCGCACACAATCCCAGTGTTGTACAGCTTCCTTCTTCACCTTTCCGAAGGTGCCGCTCTCTCTGGCTCCCAGAGGCGAAGAAGCGGCTTCTTCGCACAAAGACGATTGTGCCGCTCACTGTGCACTCCTTAGCGCGGCTTCTGCCGAAAGACGCCCGGGAGCGGCTCTTAGCTCCGGACAGCATCGTACCTTCGTCTTTAGCGTCTCTTCTCGTCTACATCTTAGCAAAAAGCTTTTCCACTATGTCTGGCGAGGAAAAACTGTGCCAGCACAGAAAACATCTCCCATCGTGTTCTAGACGTTGCACGGAGGTGTGCCGAGTGTTTGGCATGAAGGAAAGAAAAGTTGTCCAAAACAGCTTCCAATCGAATGTTCATGTGATTGGAAAAGTCAGGAGAGTGCAAAGGTACTGTTTTCTAGCAGTTGGCAAGCTGCGCACACAATCCCAGTGTTGTACAGCTTCCTTCTTCACCTTTCCGAAGGTGCCGCTCTCTCCGGCTCCCGGAGGCGAAGAAGCGGCTTCTTCGCGCAAAGACGATTGTGCCGCTCACTGTGCACTCCTTAGCGCGGCTTCTGCCGAAAGACGCCCGGGAGCGGCTCTTAGCTCCGGACAGCATCGTACCTTCGTCTTTAGCGTCTCTTCTCGTCTACATCTTAGCAAAAAGCTTTTCTACTATGTCTGGCGAGGAAAAACTGTGCCAGCACAGAAAACATCTCCCATCGTGTTCTAGAGGTTGCACGGAGGTGTGCCGAGTGTTTGGCATGAAGGAAAGAAAAGTTGTCCAAAACAGCTTCCAATCGAATGTTCATGTGATTGGAAAAGTCAGGAGAGTGCAAAGGTACTGTTTTCTATCAGTTGGCAAGCTGCGCACACAATCCCAGTGTTGTACAGCTTCCTTCTTCACCTTTCCGAAGGTGCCGCTCTCTCTGGCTCCCAGAGGCGAAGAAGCGGCTTCTTCGCGCAAAGACGATTGTGCCGCTCACTGTGCACTCCTTAGCGCGGCTTCTGCCGAAAGACGCCCGGGAGTGGCTCTTAGCTCCGGACAGCATCGTACCTTCGTCTTTAGCGTCTCTTCTCGTCTACATCTTAGCAAAAAGCTTTTCAACTATGTCTGGCGAGGAAAAACTGTGCCAGCACAGAAAACATCTCCCATCGTGTTCTAGACGTTGCACGGAGGTGTGCCGAGTGTTTGGCATGAAGGAAAGAAAAGTTGTCCAAAACAGCTTCCAATCGAATGTTCATGTGATTGGAAAAGTCAGGAGAGTGCAAAGGTACTGTTTTCTATCAGTTGGCAAGCTGCGCACACAATCCCAGTGTTGTACAGCTTCCTTCTTCACCTTTCCGAAGGTGCCGCTCTCCCAGGCTCCCGGAGGCGAAGAAGCGGCTTCTTCGCGCAAAGACGATTGTGCCGCTCACTGTGCACTCCTTAGCGCGGCTTCTGCCGAAAGACGCCCGGGAGCGGCTCTTAGCTACGGACAGCATCGTACCTTCGTCTTTAGCGTCTCTTCTCGTCTACATCTTAGCAAAAAGCTTTTCTACTATGTCTGGCGAGGAAAAACTGTGCCACCACAGAAAACATCTCCCATCGTGTTCTAGACGTTGCACGGAGGTGTGCCGAGTGTTTGGCATGAAGGAAAGAAAACTTGTCCAAAACAGCTTCCAATCGAATGTTCATGTGATTGGAAAAGTCAGGAGAGTGCAAAGGTACTGTTTTCTATCAGTTGGCAAGCTGCGCACACAATCCCAGTGTTGTACAGCTTCCTTCTTCACCTTTCCGAAGGTGCCGCTCTCTCCGGCTCCCGGAGGCGAAGAAGCGGCTTCTTCGCGCAAAGACGATTGTGCCGCTCACTGTGCACTCCTTAGCGCGGCTTCTGCCGAAAGACGCCCGGGAGCGGCTCTTAGCTCCGGACAGCATCGTACCTTCGTCTTTAGCGTCTCTTCTCGTCTACATCTTAGCAAAAAGCTTTTCCAATATGTCTGGCTCGGAAAAACTGTGCCAGCACAGAAAACATCTCCCATCGTGTTCTAGACGTTGCACGGAGGTGTGCCGAGTCTTTGGCATGAAGAAAAGAAAAGTTGTCCAAAACAGCTTCCAATCGAATGTTCATGTGATTGGAAAAGTCAGGAGAGTGCAAAGATACTGTTTTCTAGCAGTTGGCAAGCTGCGCACACAATCCCAGTGTTGTACAGCTTCCTTCTTCACCTTTCCGAAGGTGCCGCTCCCTCCGGCTCCCGGAGGCGAAGAAGCGGCTTCTTCGCGCAAAGACGATTGTGCCGCTCACTGTGCACTCCTTAGCGCGGCTTCTGCCGAAAGATGCCCGGGAGCGGCTCTTAGCTCCGGACAGCATCGTACCTTCGTCTTTAGCGTCTCTTCTCGTCTACATCTTAGCAAAAAGCTTTTCCACTATGTCTGGCGAGGAAAAACTGTGCCAGCACAGAAAACATCTCCCATCGTGTTCTAGACGTTGCACGGAGGTGTGCCGAGTGTTTGGCATGAAGGAAAGAAAAGTTGTCCAAAACAGCTTCCAATCGAATGTTCATGTGATTGGAAAAGTCAGGAGAGTGCAAAGGTACTGTTTTCTAGCAGTTGGCAAGCTGCGCACACAATCCCAGTGTTGTACAGCTTCCTTCTTCACCTTTCCGAAGGTGCCGCTCTCTCCGGCTCCCGGAGGCGAAGAAGCGGCTTCTTCGCGCAAAGACGATTGTGCCGCTCACTGTGCACTCCTTAGCGCGGCTTCTGCCGAAAGACGCCCGGGAGCGGCTCTTAGCTCCGGACAGCATCGTACCTTCGTCTTTAGCGTCTCTTCTCGTCTACATCTTAGCAAAAAGCTTTTCCACTATGTCTGGCGAGGAAAAACTGTGCCAGCACAGAAAACATCTCCCATCGTGTTCTAGACGTTGCACGGAGGTGTGCCGAGTGTTTGGCATGAAGGAAAGAAAAGTTGTCCAAAACAGCTTCCAATCGAATGTTCATGTGATTGGAAAAGTCAGGAGAGTGCAGAGGTACTGTTTTCTAGCAGTTGGCAAGCTGCGCACACAATCCCAGTGTTGTACAGCTTCCTTCTTCACCTTTCCGAAGGTGCCGCTCTCTCCGGCTCCCGGAGGCGAAGAAGCGGCTTCTTCGCGCAAAGACGATTGTGCCGCTCACTGTGCACTCCTTAGCGCGGCTTCTGCCGAAAGACGCCCGGGAGCGGCTCTTAGCTCCGGACAGCATCGTCCCTTCGTCTTTAGCGTCTCTTCTCGTCTACATCTTAGCAAAAAGCTTTTCCACTATGTCTGGCGAGGAAAAACTGTGCCAGCACAGAAAACATCTCCCATCGTGTTCTAGACATTGCACGGAGGTGTGCCGAGTGTTTGGCATGAAGGAAAGAAAAGTTGTCCAAAACAGCTTCCAATCGAATGTTCATGTGATTGGAAAAGTCAGGAGAGTGCAAAGGTACTGTTTTCTAGCAGTTGGCAAGCTGCGCACACAATCCCAGTGTTGTACAGCTTCCTTCTTCACCTTTCCGAAGGTGCCGCTCTCTCCGGCTCCCGGAGGCGAAGAAGCGGCTTCTTCGTGCAAAGACGATTGTGCCGCTCACTGTGCACTCCTTAGCGCGGCTTCTGCCGAAAGACGCCCGGGAGCGGCTCTTAGCTCCGGACAGCATCGTACCTTCGTCTTTAGCGTCTCTTCTCGTCTACATCTTAGCAAAAAGCTTTTCTACTATGTCTGGCGAGGAAAAACTGTGCCAGCACAGAAAACATCTCCCATCGTGTTCTAGACGTTGCACGGAGGTGTGCCGAGTGTTTGGCATGAAGGAAAGAAAAGTTGTCCAAAACAGCTTCCAATCGAATGTTCATGTGATTGGAAAAGTCAGGAGAGTGCAAAGGTACTGTTTTCTATAGTTTGCAAGCTGCGCACACAATCCCAGTGTTGTACAGCTTCCTTCTTCACCTTTCCGAAGGTGCCGCTCTCTCCGGCTCCCGGAGGCGAAGAAGCGGCTTCTTCGCGCAAAGACGATTGTGCCGCTCACTGTGCACTCCTTAGCGCGGCTTCTGCCGAAAGACGCCCGGGAGCGGCTCTTAGCTCCGGACAGCATCGTACCTTCGTCTTTAGCGTCTCTTCTCGTCTACATCTTAGCAAAAAGCTTTTCCACTATGTCTGGCGAGGAAAAACTGTGCCAGCACAGAAAACATCTCCCATCGTGTTCTAGACGTTGCACGGAGGTGTGCCGAGTGTTTGGCATGAAGGAAAGAAAAGTTGTCCAAAACAGCTTCCAATCGAATGTTCATGTGATTGGAAAAGTCAGGAGAGTGCAGAGGTACTGTTTTCTAGCAGTTGGCAAGCTGCGCACACAATCCCAGTGTTGTACAGCTTCCTTCTTCACCTTTCCGAAGGTGCCGCTCTCTCCGGCTCCCGGAGGCGAAGAAGCGGCTTCTTCGCGCAAAGACGATTGTGCCGCTCACTGTGCACTCCTTAGCGCGGCTTCTGCCGAAAGACGCCCGGGAGCGGCTCTTAGCTCCGGACAGCATCGTACCTTCGTCTTTAGCGTCTCTTCTCGTCTACATCTTAGCAAAAAGCTTTTCCACTATGTCTGGCGAGGAAAAACTGTGCCAGCACAGAAAACATCTCCCATCGTGTTCTAGACGTTGCACCGAGGTGTGCCGAGTGTTTGGCATGAAGGAAAGAAAAGTTGTCCAAAACAGCTTCCAATCGAATGTTCATGTGATTGGAAAAGTCAGGAGAGTGCAAAGGTACTGTTTTCTAGCAGTTGGCAAGCTGCGCACACAATCCCAGTGTTGTACAGCTTCCTTCTTCACCTTTCCGAAGGTGCCGCTCTCTCCGGCTCCCGGAGGCGAAGAAGCGGCTTCTTCGCGCAAAGACGATTGTGCCGCTCACTGTGCACTCCTTAGCGCGGCTTCTGCCAAAAGACGCCCGGGAGCGGCTCTTAGCTCCGGACAGCATCGTACCTTCGTCTTTAGCGTCTCTTCTCGTCTACATCTTAGCAAAAAGCTTTTCTACTATGTCTGGCGAGGAAAAACTGTGCCAGCACAGAAAACATCTCCCATCGTGTTCTAGACGTTGCACGGAGGTGTGCCGAGTGTTTGGCATGAAGGAAAGAAAAGTTGTCCAAAACAGCTTCCAATCGAATGTTCATGTGATTGGAAAAGTCAGGAGAGTGCAAAGGTACTGTTTTCTATCAGTTGGCAAGCTGCGCAAACAATCCCAGTTTTGTACAGCTTCCTTCTTCACCTTTCCGAAGGTGCCGCTCTCTCTGGCTCCCGGAGGCGAAGAAGCGGCTTCTTCGCGCAAAGACGATTGTGCCGCTCACTGTGCACTCCTTAGCGCGGCTTCTGCCGAAAGACGCCCGGGAGCGGCTCTTAGCTCCGGACAGCATCGTACCTTCGTCTTTAGCGTCTCTTCTCGTCTACATCTTAGCAAAAAGCTTTTCTACTATGTCTGGCGAGGAAAAACTGTGCCAGCACAGAAAACATCTCCCATCGTGTTCTAGACGTTGCACGGAGGTGTGCCGAGTGTTTGGCATGAAGGAAAGAAAAGTTGTCCAAAACAGCTTCCAATCGAATGTTCATGTGATTGGAAAAGTCAGGAGAGTGCAAAGGTACTGTTTTCTATCAGTTGGCAAGCTGCGCACACAATCCCAGTGTTGTACAGCTTCCTTCTTCACCTTTCCGAAGGTGCCGCTCTCTCCGGCTCCCGGAGGCGAAGAAGCGGCTTCTTCGCGCAAAGACGATTGTGCCGCTCACTGTGCACTCCTTAGCGCGGCTTCTGCCGAAAGACGCCCGGGAGCGGCTCTTAGCTCCGGACAGCATCGTACCTTCGTCTTTAGCGTCTCTTCTCGTCTACATCTTAGCAAAAAGCTTTTCCACTATGTCTGGCTCGGAAAAACTGTGCCAGCACAGAAAACATCTCCCATCGTGTTCTAGACGTTGCACGGAGGTGTGCCGAGTGTTTGGCATGAAGAAAAGAAAAGTTGTCCAAAACAGCTTCCAATCGAATGTTCATGTGATTGGAAAAGTCAGGAGAGTGCAAAGATACTGTTTTCTAGCAGTTGGCAAGCTGCGCACACAATCCCAGTGTTGTACAGCTTCCTTCTTCACCTTTCCGAAGGTGCCGCTCTCTCCGGCTCCCGGAGGCGAAGAAGCGGCTTCTTCGCGCAAAGACGATTGTGCCGCTCACTGTGCACTCCTTAGCGCGGCTTCTGCCGAAAGACGCCCGGGAGCGGCTCTTAGCTCCGGACAGCATCGTACCTTCGTCTTTAGCGTCTCTTCTCGTCTACATCTTAGCAAAAAGCTTTTCCACTATGTCTGGCGAGGAAAAACTGTGCCAGCACAGAAAACATCTCCCATCGTGTTCTAGACGTTGCACGGAGGTGTGCCGAGTGTTTGGCATGAAGGAAAGAAAAGTTGTCCAAAACAGCTTCCAATCGAATGTTCATGTGATTGGAAAAGTCAGGAGAGTGCAAAGGTACTGTTTTCTATCAGTTGGCAAGCTGCGCACACAATCCCAGTGTTGTACAGCTTCCTTCTTCACCTTTCCGAAGGTGCCGCTCTCTCCGGCTCCCGGAGGCGAAGAAGCGGCTTCTTCGCGCAAAGACGATTGTGCCGCTCACTGTGCACTCCTTAGCGCGGCTTCTGCCGAAAGACGCCCGGGAGCGGCTCTTAGCTCCGGACAGCATCGTACCTTCGTCTTTAGCGTCTCTTCTCGTCTACATCTTAGCAAAAAGCTTTTCCACTATGTCTGGCGAGGAAAAACTGTGCCAGCACAGAAAACATCTCCCATCGTGTTCTAGACGTTGCACGGAGGTGTGCCGAGTGTTTGGCATGAAGAAAAGAAAAGTTGTCCAAAACAGCTTCCAATCGAATGTTCATGTGATTGGAAAAGTCAGGAGAGTGCAAAGATACTGTTTTCTAGCAGTTGGCAAGCTGCGCACACAATCCCAGTGTTGTACAGCTTCCTTCTTCACCTTTCCGAAGGTGCCGCTCTCTCCGGCTCCCGGAGGCGAAGAAGCGGCTTCTTCGCGCAAAGACGATTGTGCCGCTCACTGTGCACTCCTTAGCGCGGCTTCTGCCGAAAGACGCCCGGGAGCGGCTCTTAGCTCCGGACAGCATCGTACCTTCGTCTTTAGCGTCTCTTCTCGTCTACATCTTAGCAAAAAGCTTTTCCACTATGTCTGGCGAGGAAAAACTGTGCCAGCACAGAAAACATCTCCCATCGTGTTCTAGACGTTGCACGGAGGTGTGCCGAGTGTTTGGCATGAAGGAAAGAAAAGTTGTCCAAAACAGCTTCCAATCGAATGTTCATGTGATTGGAAAAGTCAGGAGAGTGCAAAGGTACTGTTTTCTATCAGTTGGCAAGCTGCGCACACAATCCCAGTGTTGTACAGCTTCCTTCTTCACCTTTCCGAAGGTGCCGCTCTCTCCGGCTCCCGGAGGCGAAGAAGCGGCTTCTTCGCGCAAAGACGATTGTGCCGCTCACTGTGCACTCCTTAGCGCGGCTTCTGCCGAAAGACGCCCGGGAGCGGCTCTTAGCTCCGGACAGCATCGTACCTTCGTCTTTAGCGTCTCTTCTCGTCTACATCTTAGCAAAAAGCTTTTCTACTATGTCTGGCGAGGAAAAACTGTGCCAGCACAGAAAACATCTCCCATCGTGTTCTAGACGTTGCACGATCCCTATACTTAGGCTGATTTTCCTTCCGGGGGATAGGGTTAATGTTCAGCCTAGGGCTAGCATTTTAAACAAGGAAGCCCTGAGTTCCAGCCTTACGGCATCTGCCAAAGGTATCCCAAAGGGAGTGCAGAAGTGCCACAACATGGCCGCTTTCACGGCTTTTTCCTTGGCAAGAAGCCTAACACCAGGCTGATTTACCTTCCCAGGGTTACTGTAAGGCTTAGGCTTAGGGCTAGGATTTTTAAAACTAGGAAGCCCTTAGCTCCAGGCACACTACATCTGTTCAAGGCATCCCAAGTGGAGTAAAAAAGTGCAACAACATGGCAGCTTTCACAGCTTTTTCCTTGGCACCATCCCTATACCTAAGCTGATTTATCTGCCTAGGGTTAGGGTTAGGCTTCAGCCTAGGGCTTGGAGTTTTTTAACCAGGAAGCCCTGAGTTCCAGGCTTACTGCATCTGCCAAAGGCATCCCAAAGGGAGTGCAGAAGTGCCACAACATGGCTGCTTTCACGGCTTTTCCCTTAGGAAGAACCCTAATACGCGGCTGATTTACCTTCCTAGGGTTACTGTTAGGCTTAGGCCTAGGACTTTTAAAACCAGGAAGCCCTGGGCTCCAGGCACACTGCAGCTGCGAAAGGCATCCCAAGAGGGCCGCAGAAGTGACACAACTTGGCTGCCTCTGCTTCTATTCTCATGAGACCATCCTGAACCATAGGCTGATTTTCCTTCCTAGGGTTAAGGTTTGAGTTTCGCCTAGGGTAAGAGTCCTATTAACCAGAAAGACCTGAGTTCCAAGAACACAGCAGCTGTGAAGGACTTCCCTAGAAGAGCGCAAAACTACCACAACATGCCTGCCTCCACAGCTTTTTCCTTTGGGACATGCCTAATTCCTGGCTGATTTGCCTTTCTCGTCTTAGGGTTGGGGTTCGGCCTAGGGCTAGGATTTTTTTAACTAGGAAGCCCTGAGTTCCAGGCTTACTGCATCTGCCAAAGGCATCCCACAGGGTGTGCAAAAGTGCCACAACATGGCTGCTTTCACGGCTTTTCCCTTAGGAAGAACCCTAATACGCGGCTGATTTACCTTCCTAGGGTTACTGTTAGGCTTAGGCCTAGGACTTTTAAAACCAGGAAGCCCTGGGCTCCAGGCACACTGCAGCTGTTAAAGGCATCCCAAGGGGAGCGCAAAAGTGACACAACTTGGCTGCCACCACTGATATTTCCATGAGACCATCCCGAACCATAGGCTGATTTTCCTTCCTAGGGTTAAGGTTTGAGTTACGCCTAGGGTAAGGGTTCTATTAACCAGAAAGCCCTGAGTTCCAAGAACACAGCAGCTGCGAAGGACTAGCCAAGAAGAGCGCAAAAGTACCACAACATGCCTGCCTCCACAGCTTTTTCCTTGGGGACATGCCTAATTCCTGGCTGATTTGCCTTTCTCGTCTTAGGGTTGGGGTTCGGCCTAGGGCGAGGATTTTTTTAACTAGGAAGCCCTGAGTTCCAGGCTTACTTCATCTGCAAAAAGCATCCCAAAGGGAGTGCAGAAGTGCCACAACATGGCTGCTTTCACGGCTTTTCCCTTAGGAAGAACCCTAATACGCGGCTTATTTACCTTCCTAGGGTTACTGTTAGGCTTAGGCCTAGGACTTTTAAAACCAGGAAGCCCTGGGCTCCAGGCACACTGCAGCTGTTAAAGGCATCCCAAGAGGGCCGCAGAAGTGACACAACTTTGCTGCCTCTGCTGCTATTCTCATGAGACCATCCCGAACCATAGGCTGATTTTCCTTCCTAGGGTTAAGGTTTGAGTTACGCCTAGGGTAAGGGTTCTATTAACCAGAAAGCCCTGAGTTCCAAGAACACAGCAGCTGCGAAGGACTTCCCAAGAAGAGCGCAAAAGTACCACAACATGCTTGCCTCCACAGCTTTTTCCTTGGGGACATGCCTAATTCCTGGCTGATTTGCCTTTCTCGTCTTAGGGTTGGGGTTCGGCCTAGGGCTAGGATTTTTAAAATCAGAAAGCCCTGAGTTCCACACTTACTGCATCTGCCAAAGGCATCCCAAAGGGAGTGCAGAAGTGCCACAACATGGCTGCTTTCACGGCTTTTCCCTTAGGAAGAACCCTAATACGCGGCTGATTTCCCTTCCCAGGGTTACTGTTAGGCCTAGGCCTAGGACTTTTAAAACCAGGAAGCCCTGGGCTCCAGGCACACTGCAGCTGCGAAAGGCATCCCAAGGGGAGCGCAAAAGTGACACAACTTGGCTGCCACCACTGATATTTCCATGAGACCATCCCGAACCATAGGCTGATTTTCCTTCCTAGGGTTAAGGTTTGAGTTACGCCTAGGGTAAGGGTTCTATTAACCAGAAAGCCCTGAGTTCCAAGAACACAGCAGCTGCGGAGGTCTTCCCAAGAAGAGCGCAAAAGTACCACAACATGCCTGCCTCCACAGCTTTTTCCTTGGGGACATGCCTAATTCCTGGCTGATTTGCCTTTCTCGTCTTAGGGTTGAGGTTCGGCCTAGGGCGAGGATTTTTTTAACTAGGAAGCCCTGAGTTCCAGGCTTACTTCATCTGCAAAAAGCATCCCAAAGGGAGTGCAGAAGTGCCACAACATGGCTGCTTTCACGGCTTTTCCCTTAGGAAGAACCCTAATACGCGGCTGATTTACCTTCCTAGGGTTACTGTTAGGCTTAGGCCTAGGACTTTTAAAACCAGGAAGCCCTGGGCTCCAGGCACACTGCAGCTGTTAAAGGCATCCCAAGAGGGCCGCAGAAGTGACACAACTTGGCTGCCTCTGCTTCTATTCTCATGAGACCATCCCGAACCATAGGCTGATTTTCCTTCCTAGGGTTAAGGTTTGAGTTACGCCTAGGGTAAGGGTTCTATTAACCAGAAAGCCCTGAGTTCCAAGAACACAGCAGCTGCGAAGGACTTCCCAAGAAGAGCGCAAAAGTACCATAACATGCTTGCCTCCACAGCTTTTTCCTTGGGGACATGCCTAATTCCTGGCTGATTTGCCTTTCTCGTCTTAGGGTTGGGGTTCGGCCTAGGGCTAGGATTTTTAAAATCAGGAAGCCCTGAGTT
Organism: Ammospiza maritima maritima; assembly: GCA_036010785.1. Classification (NCBI taxonomy): domain Eukaryota; kingdom Metazoa; phylum Chordata; class Aves; order Passeriformes; family Passerellidae; genus Ammospiza; species Ammospiza maritima. Next base: position 640,746 of record JAYKTQ010000489.1, read on the forward strand.
CCAGACTTACTGCATCTGCCAAAGGCATCCCAAAGGGAGTGCAGAAGTGCCACAACATGGCTGCTTTCACGGCTTTTCCCTTAGGAAGAACCCTAATACGCGGCTGATTTCCCTTCCCAGGGTTACTGTTAGGCCTAGGCCTAGGGCTAGGATTTTTAATACTAGGAAGCCCTGAGATCCAGGCACACTGCAGCTGTTCAAGGCATCCCAAGGGGAGTACAAAAGTGCAACAACATGGCAGCTTTCACAGCTTTTTCCTTGGCACCATCCCTATACCTAGGCTGTTTTATCTGCCTAGGGTTAGGGTTAGGGTTCAGCCTAGGGCTTGGAGTTTTTTAACCAGGTAGCCCTGAGTTCCAGGCTTACTGCATCTGCCAAAGGCATCCCAAAGGGAGTGCAAAAGTGCCACAACATGGCTGCTTTCACAGCTTTTCCCTTAGGAAGAACCCTAATACCCAGCTGATTTACCTTCCTAGGGTTACTGTTAGGCTTAGTCCTAGGACTATTAAAACCAGGAAGCCCTGGGCTCCAGGCACACTGCAGCTGTTAAAGGCATCCCAAGAGGGCCGCAGAAGTGACACAACTTGGCTGCCTCTGCTTCTATTCTCATGAGACCATCCTGAACCATAGGCTGATTTTCCTTCCTAGGGTTAAGGTTTGAGTTACGCCTAGGGTAAGAGTTCTATTAACCAGAAAGCCCTGAGTTCCAAGAACACAGCAGCTGCGAAGGACTAGCCAAGAAGAGCGCAAAAGTACCACAACATGCCTGCCTCCACAGCTTTTTCCTTGGGGACATGCCTAATTCCTGGCTGATTTGCCTTTCTCGTCTTAGGGTTGGGGTTCGGCCTAGGGCTAGGATTTTTTTAACTAGGCGCCCTGAGTTCCAGGCTTACTGCATCTGCCAAAGGCATCCCAAAGGGAGTGCAGAAGTGCCACAACATGGCTGCTTTCACGGCTTTTCCCTTAGGAAGAACCCTAATACGCGGCTGATTTCCCTTCCCTTGGTTACTGTTAGGCTTAGGCCTAGGACTTTTAAAACCAGGAAGCCCTGGGCTCCAGGCACATGCAGCTGTTAAAGGCATCCCAAGAGGGCTGCAGAAGTGACACAACTTGGCTGCCTCTGCTTCTATTCTAATGAGACCATCCTGAACCATAGGCTGATTTTCCTTCCTAGGGTTAAGGTTTGAGTTTCGCCTAGGGTAAGAGTCCTATTAACCAGAAAGACCTGAGTTCCAAGAACACAGCAGCTGTGAAGGACTTCCCTAGAAGAGCGCAAAACTACCACAACATGCCTGCCTCCACAGCTTTTTCCTTTGGGACATGCCTAATTCCTGGCTGATTTGCCTTTCTCGTCTTAGGGTTGGGGTTCGGCCTAGGGCTAGGATTTTTTTAACTAGGAAGCCCTGAGTTCCAGGCTTACTGCATCTGCCAAAGGCATCCCACAGGGTGTGCAAAAGTGCCACAACATGGCTGCTTTCACGGCTTTTCCCTTAGGAAGAACCCTAATACGCGGCTGATTTACCTTCCTAGGGTTACTGTTAGGCTTAGGCCTAGGACTTTTAAAACCAGGAAGCCCTGGGCTCCAGGCACACTGCAGCTGTTAAAGGCATCCCAAGGGGAGCGCAAAAGTGACACAACTTGGCTGCCACCACTGATATTTCCATGAGACCATCCCGAACCATAGGCTGATTTTCCTTCCTAGGGTTAAGGTTTGAGTTACGCCTAGGGTAAGGGTTCTATTAACCAGAAAGCCCTGAGTTCCAAGAACACAGCAGCTGCGAAGGACTAGCCAAGAAGAGCGCAAAAGTACCACAACATGCCTGCCTCCACAGCTTTTTCCTTGGGGACATGCCTAATTCCTGGCTGATTTGCCTTTCTCGTCTTAGGGTTGGGGTTCGGCCTAGGGCGAGGATTTTTTTAACTAGGAAGCCCTGAGTTCCAGGCTTACTTCATCTGCAAAAAGCATCCCAAAGGGAGTGCAGAAGTGCCACAACATGGCTGCTTTCACGGCTTTTCCCTTAGGAAGAACCCTAATACGCGGCTTATTTACCTTCCTAGGGTTACTGTTAGGCTTAGGCCTAGGACTTTTAAAACCAGGAAGCCCTGGGCTCCAGGCACACTGCAGCTGTTAAAGGCATCCCAAGAGGGCCGCAGAAGTGACACAACTTTGCTGCCTCTGCTGCTATTCTCATGAGACCATCCCGAACCATAGGCTGATTTTCCTTCCTAGGGTTAAGGTTTGAGTTACGCCTAGGGTAAGGGTTCTATTAACCAGAAAGCCCTGAGTTCCAAGAACACAGCAGCTGCGAAGGACTTCCCAAGAAGAGCGCAAAAGTACCACAACATGCTTGCCTCCACAGCTTTTTCCTTGGGGACATGCCTAATTCCTGGCTGATTTGCCTTTCTCGTCTTAGGGTTGGGGTTCGGCCTAGGGCTAGGATTTTTAAAATCAGAAAGCCCTGAGTTCCACACTTACTGCATCTGCCAAAGGCATCCCAAAGGGAGTGCAGAAGTGCCACAACATGGCTGCTTTCACGGCTTTTCCCTTAGGAAGAACCCTAATACGCGGCTGATTTCCCTTCCCAGGGTTACTGTTAGGCCTAGGCCTAGGACTTTTAAAACCAGGAAGCCCTGGGCTCCAGGCACACTGCAGCTGCGAAAGGCATCCCAAGGGGAGCGCAAAAGTGACACAACTTGGCTGCCACCACTGATATTTCCATGAGACCATCCCGAACCATAGGCTGATTTTCCTTCCTAGGGTTAAGGTTTGAGTTACGCCTAGGGTAAGGGTTCTATTAACCAGAAAGCCCTGAGTTCCAAGAACACAGCAGCTGCGGAGGTCTTCCCAAGAAGAGCGCAAAAGTACCACAACATGCCTGCCTCCACAGCTTTTTCCTTGGGGACATGCCTAATTCCTGGCTGATTTGCCTTTCTCGTCTTAGGGTTGAGGTTCGGCCTAGGGCGAGGATTTTTTTAACTAGGAAGCCCTGAGTTCCAGGCTTACTTCATCTGCAAAAAGCATCCCAAAGGGAGTGCAGAAGTGCCACAACATGGCTGCTTTCACGGCTTTTCCCTTAGGAAGAACCCTAATACGCGGCTGATTTACCTTCCTAGGGTTACTGTTAGGCTTAGGCCTAGGACTTTTAAAACCAGGAAGCCCTGGGCTCCAGGCACACTGCAGCTGTTAAAGGCATCCCAAGAGGGCCGCAGAAGTGACACAACTTGGCTGCCTCTGCTTCTATTCTCATGAGACCATCCCGAACCATAGGCTGATTTTCCTTCCTAGGGTTAAGGTTTGAGTTACGCCTAGGGTAAGGGTTCTATTAACCAGAAAGCCCTGAGTTCCAAGAACACAGCAGCTGCGAAGGACTTCCCAAGAAGAGCGCAAAAGTACCATAACATGCTTGCCTCCACAGCTTTTTCCTTGGGGACATGCCTAATTCCTGGCTGATTTGCCTTTCTCGTCTTAGGGTTGGGGTTCGGCCTAGGGCTAGGATTTTTAAAATCAGGAAGCCCTGAGTTCCAGACTTACTGCATCTGCCAAAGGCATCCCAAAGGGAGTGCAGAAGTGCCACAACATGGCTGCTTTCACGGCTTTTCCCTTAGGAAGAACCCTAATACGCGGCTGATTTCCCTTCCCAGGGTTACTGTTAGGCCTAGGCCTAGGGCTAGGATTTTTAATACTAGGAAGCCCTGAGATCCAGGCACACTGCAGCTGTTCAAGGCATCCCAAGGGGAGTACAAAAGTGCAACAACATGGCAGCTTTCACAGCTTTTTCCTTGGCACCATCCCTATACCTAGGCTGTTTTATCTGCCTAGGGTTAGGGTTAGGGTTCAGCCTAGGGCTTGGAGTTTTTTAACCAGGTAGCCCTGAGTTCCAGGCTTACTGCATCTGCCAAAGGCATCCCAAAGGGAGTGCAAAAGTGCCACAACATGGCTGCTTTCACAGCTTTTCCCTTAGGAAGAACCCTAATACCCAGCTGATTTACCTTCCTAGGGTTACTGTTAGGCTTAGTCCTAGGACTATTAAAACCAGGAAGCCCTGGGCTCCAGGCACACTGCAGCTGTTAAAGGCATCCCAAGAGGGCCGCAGAAGTGACACAACTTGGCTGCCTCTGCTTCTATTCTCATGAGACCATCCTGAACCATAGGCTGATTTTCCTTCCTAGGGTTAAGGTTTGAGTTACGCCTAGGGTAAGAGTTCTATTAACCAGAAAGCCCTGAGTTCCAAGAACACAGCAGCTGCGAAGGACTAGCCAAGAAGAGCGCAAAAGTACCACAACATGCCTGCCTCCACAGCTTTTTCCTTGGGGACATGCCTAATTCCTGGCTGATTTGCCTTTCTCGTCTTAGGGTTGGGGTTCGGCCTAGGGCTAGGATTTTTTTAACTAGGCGCCCTGAGTTCCAGGCTTACTGCATCTGCCAAAGGCATCCCAAAGGGAGTGCAGAAGTGCCACAACATGGCTGCTTTCACGGCTTTTCCCTTAGGAAGAACCCTAATACGCGGCTGATTTCCCTTCCCTTGGTTACTGTTAGGCTTAGGCCTAGGACTTTTAAAACCAGGAAGCCCTGGGCTCCAGGCACATGCAGCTGTTAAAGGCATCCCAAGAGGGCTGCAGAAGTGACACAACTTGGCTGCCTCTGCTTCTATTCTAATGAGACCATCCTGAACCATAGGCTGATTTTCCTTCCTAGGGTTAAGGTTTGAGTTACGCCTAGGGTAAGGGTTCTATTAACCAGAAAGCCCTGAGTTCCAAGAACACAGCAGCTGCGAAGGACTAGCCAAGAAGAGCGCAAAAGTACCACAACATGCCTGCCTCCACAGCTTTTTCCTTGGGGACATGCCTAATTCCTGGCTGATTTGCCTTTCTCGTCTTAGGGTTGGGGATCGGCCTAGGGCTAGGATATTTTTAACTAGGAAGCCCTGAGTTCCACACTTACTGCATCTGCCAAAGGCATCCCAAAGGGAGTGCAGAAGTGCCACAACATGGCTGCTTTCACGGCTTTTCCCTTAGGAAGAACCCTAATACGCGGCTGATTTCCCTTCCCAGGGTTACTGTTAGGCCTAGGCCTAGGACTTTTAAAACCAGGAAGCCCTGGGCTCCAGGCACACTGCAGCTGCGAAAGGCATCCCAAGGGGAGCGCAAAAGTGACACAACTTGGCTGCCACCACTGATATTTCCATGAGACCATCCCGAACCATAGGCTGATTTTCCTTCCTAGGGTTAAGGTTTGAGTTACGCCTAGGGTAAGGGTTCTATTAACCAGAAAGCCCTGAGTTCCAAGAACACAGCAGCTGCGGAGGTCTTCCCAAGAAGAGCGCAAAAGTACCACAACATGCCTGCCTCCACAGCTTTTTCCTTGGGGACATGCCTAATTCCTGGCTGATTTGCCTTTCTCGTCTTAGGGTTGAGGTTCGGCCTAGGGCGAGGATTTTTTTAACTAGGAAGCCCTGAGTTCCAGGCTTACTTCATCTGCAAAAAGCATCCCAAAGGGAGTGCAGAAGTGCCACAACATGGCTGCTTTCACGGCTTTTCCCTTAGGAAGAACCCTAATACGCGGCTGATTTACCTTCCTAGGGTTACTGTTAGGCTTAGGCCTAGGACTTTTAAAACCAGGAAGCCCTGGGCTCCAGGCACACTGCAGCTGTTAAAGGCATCCCAAGAGGGCCGCAGAAGTGACACAACTTGGCTGCCTCTGCTTCTATTCTCATGAGACCATCCCGAACCATAGGCTGATTTTCCTTCCTAGGGTTAAGGTTTGAGTTACGCCTAGGGTAAGGGTTCTATTAACCAGAAAGCCCTGAGTTCCAAGAACACAGCAGCTGCGAAGGACTTCCCAAGAAGAGCGCAAAAGTACCATAACATGCTTGCCTCCACAGCTTTTTCCTTGGGGACATGCCTAATTCCTGGCTGATTTGCCTTTCTCGTCTTAGGGTTGGGGTTCGGCCTAGGGCTAGGATTTTTAAAATCAGGAAGCCCTGAGTTCCAGACTTACTGCATCTGCCAAAGGCATCCCAAAGGGAGTGCAGAAGTGCCACAACATGGCTGCTTTCACGGCTTTTCCCTTAGGAAGAACCCTAATACGCGGCTGATTTCCCTTCCCAGGGTTACTGTTAGGCCTAGGCCTAGGGCTAGGATTTTTAATACTAGGAAGCCCTGAGATCCAGGCACACTGCAGCTGTTCAAGGCATCCCAAGGGGAGTACAAAAGTGCAACAACATGGCAGCTTTCACAGCTTTTTCCTTGGCACCATCCCTATACCTAGGCTGTTTTATCTGCCTAGGGTTAGGGTTAGGGTTCAGCCTAGGGCTTGGAGTTTTTTAACCAGGTAGCCCTGAGTTCCAGGCTTACTGCATCTGCCAAAGGCATCCCAAAGGGAGTGCAAAAGTGCCACAACATGGCTGCTTTCACAGCTTTTCCCTTAGGAAGAACCCTAATACCCAGCTGATTTACCTTCCTAGGGTTACTGTTAGGCTTAGTCCTAGGACTATTAAAACCAGGAAGCCCTGGGCTCCAGGCACACTGCAGCTGTTAAAGGCATCCCAAGAGGGCCGCAGAAGTGACACAACTTGGCTGCCTCTGCTTCTATTCTCATGAGACCATCCTGAACCATAGGCTGATTTTCCTTCCTAGGGTTAAGGTTTGAGTTACGCCTAGGGTAAGAGTTCTATTAACCAGAAAGCCCTGAGTTCCAAGAACACAGCAGCTGCGAAGGACTAGCCAAGAAGAGCGCAAAAGTACCACAACATGCCTGCCTCCACAGCTTTTTCCTTGGGGACATGCCTAATTCCTGGCTGATTTGCCTTTCTCGTCTTAGGGTTGGGGTTCGGCCTAGGGCTAGGATTTTTTTAACTAGGCGCCCTGAGTTCCAGGCTTACTGCATCTGCCAAAGGCATCCCAAAGGGAGTGCAGAAGTGCCACAACATGGCTGCTTTCACGGCTTTTCCCTTAGGAAGAACCCTAATACGCGGCTGATTTCCCTTCCCTTGGTTACTGTTAGGCTTAGGCCTAGGACTTTTAAAACCAGGAAGCCCTGGGCTCCAGGCACATGCAGCTGTTAAAGGCATCCCAAGAGGGCTGCAGAAGTGACACAACTTGGCTGCCTCTGCTTCTATTCTAATGAGACCATCCTGAATCATAGGCTGATTTTCCTTCCTAGGGTTAAGGTTTGAGTTACGCCTAGGGTAAGGGTTCTATTAACCAGAAAGCCCTGAGTTCCAAGAACACAGCAGCTGCGAAGGACTACCCAAGAAGAGCGCAAAAGTACCACAACATGCCTGCCTCCACAGCTTTTTCCTTGGGGACATGCCTAATTCCTGGCTGATTTGCCTTTCTCGTCTTAGGGTTGGGGATCGGCCTAGGGCTAGGATATTTTTAACTAGGAAGCCCTGAGTTCCAGGCTTACTTCATCTGCCAAAGGCATCCCACAGGGTGTGCAAAAGTGCCACAACATGGCTGCTTTCACGGCTTTTCCCTTAGGAAGAACCCTAATACCCGGCTGATTTACCTTCCTAGGGTTACTGTTAGGCTTAGGCCTAGGACTTTTAAAACCAGGAAGCCCTGGGCTCCAGGCACACTGCAGCTGCGAAAGGCATCCCAAGGGGAGCGCAAAAGTGACACAACTTGGCTGCCACCACTGATATTTCCATGAGACCATTCCGAACCATAGGCTAATTTTCCTTCCTAGGGTTAAGGTTTGAGTTACGCCTAGGGTAAGGGTTCTATTAACCAGAAAGCCCTGAGTTCCAAGAACACAGCAGCTGCGAAGGACTAGCCAAGAAGAGCGCAAAAGTACCATAACATGCCTGCCTCCACAGCTTTTTCCTTGGGGACATGCCTAATTCCTGGCTGATTTGCCTTTCCCGTCTTAGGGTTGGGGTTCGGCCTAGGGCTAGGATTTTTTTAACTAGGAAGCCCTGAGTTCCAGGCTTACTACATCTGCCAAAGGCATCCCAAAGGGAGTGCAGAAGTGCCACAACATGGCTGCTTTCACGGCTTTTCCCTTAGGAAGAACCCTAATACGCGGCTGATTTACCTTCCTAGGGTTACTGTTAGGCTTAGGCCTAGGACTTTTAAAACCAGGAAGCCCTGGGCTCCAGGCACACTGCAGCTGCGAAAGGCATCCCAAGGGGAGCGCAAAAGTGACACAACTTGGCTGCCACCACTGATATTTCCATGAGACCATCCCGAACCATAGGCTGATTTTCCTTCCTAGGGTTAAGGTTTGAGTTACGCCTAGGGTAAGGGTTCTATTAACCAGAAAGCCCTGAGTTCCAAGAACACAGCAGCTGCGAAGGACTAGCCAAGGAGAGCGCAAAAGTACCACAACATGCCTGCCTCCACAGCTTTTTCCTTGGGGACATGCCTAATTCCTGGCTGATTTGCCTTTCTCGTCTTAGGGTTGGGGTTCGGCCTAGGGCTAGGATTTTTTTAACTAGGAAGCCCTGAGTTCCAGGCTTACTTCATCTGCAAAAAGCGTCCCAAAGGGAGTGAAGAAGTGCCACAACATGGCTGCTTTCAAGGCTTTTCCCTTAGGAAGAACCCTAATACGCGGCTGATTTACCTGCCTAGGGTTACTGTTAGGCTTAGGCCTAGGACTTTTAAAACCAGGAAGCCCTGGGCTCCAGGCACATGCAGCTGCGAAAGGCATCCCAAGAGGGCCGCAGAAGTGACACAACTTGGCTGCCTCTGCTGCTATTCTCATGAGACCATCCCGAACCATAGGCTGATTTTCCTTCCTAGGGTTAAGGTTTGAGTTACGCCTGGGGTAAGGGTTCTATTAACCAGAAAGCCCTGAGTTCCAAGAACACAGCAGCTGCGAAGGACTACCCAAGAAGAGCGCAAAAGTACCACAACATGCCTGCCTCCACAGCTTTTTCCTTGGGGACATGCCTAATTCCTGGCTGATTTGCCTTTCTCGTCTTAGGGTTGGGGTTCGGCCTAGAGCTAGGATTTTTAAAATCAGGAAGCCCTGAGTTCCAGGCTTACTGCATCTGCCAAAGGCATCCCAAAGGGAGTGCAGAAGTACCACAACATGGCTGCTTTCACGGCTTTTTCCTTGGCAAGAAGCCTAACACCAGGCTGATTTCCCTTCCCAGGGTTACTGTTAGGCTTAGGCCTAGGGCTAGGAATTTTAAAACTAGGAAGCCCTTAGTTCCAGGCACACTGCAGCTGCGAAAGGCATCCCAAGGGGAGTACAAAAGTGCAACAACATGGCAGCTTTCACTGCTTTTTCCTTGGCACCATCCCTATACCTAGGCTGTTTTATCTGCCTAGGGTTAGGGTTAGGGTTCAGCCTAGGGCTTGGAGTTTTTTAACCAGGTAGCCCTGAGTTCCAGGCTTACTGCATCTGCCAAAGGCATCCCAAAGGGAGTGCAAAAGTGCCACAACATGGCTGCTTTCACAGCTTTTCCCTTAGGAAGAACCCTAATACCCGGCTGATTTACCTTCCTAGGGTTACTGTTAGGCTTAGGCCTAGGACTTTTAAAACCAGGAAGCCCTGGGCTCCAGGCACACTGCAGCTGTTAAAGGCATCCCAAGAGGGCCGCAGAAGTGACACAACTTGGCTGCCTCTGCTTCTATTCTCATGAGACCATCCCGAACCATAGGGTGATTTTCCTTCCTAGGGTTAAGGTTTGAGTTTCGCCTAGGGTAAGAGTTCTATTAATCAGAAAGACCTGAGTTCCAAGAACACAGCAGCTGCGAAGGACTAGCCAAGAAGAGCGCAAAAGTACCACAACATGCCTGCCTCCACAGCTTTTTCCTTGGGGACATCCCTAATTCCTGGCTGATTTGCCTTTCTCGTCTTAGGGTTGGGGATCGGCCTAGGGCTAGGATTTTTTTAACTAGGAAGCCCTGAGTTCCAGGCTTACTGCATCTGCCAAAGGCATCCCAAAGGGAGTGCAGAAGTGCCACAACATGGCTGCTTTCACGGCTTTTCCCTTAGGAAGAACCCTAATACGCGGCTGATTTACCTTCCTAGGGTTACTGTTAGGCTTAGGCCTAGGACTTTTAAAACCAGGAAGCCCTGGGCTCCAGGCACACTGCAGCTGCGAAAGGCATCCCAAGGGGAGCGCAAAAGTGACACAACTTGGCTGCCACCACTGATATTTCCATGAGACCATTCCGAACCATAGGCTGATTTTCCTTCCTAGGGTTAAGGTTTGAGTTACGCCTAGGGTAAGGGTTCTATTAACCAGAAAGCCCTGAGTTCCAAGAACACAGCAGCTGCGAAGGACTAGCCAAGGAGAGCGCAAAAGTACCACAACATGCCTGCCTCCACAGCTTTTTCCTTGGGGACATGCCTAAATCCTGGCTGATTTGCCTTTCTCGTCTTAGGGTTGGGGTTCGGCCTAGGGCTAGGATTTTTTTAACTAGGAAGCCCTGAGTTCCAGGCTTACTTCATCTGCAAAAAGCATCCCAAAGGGAGTGCAGAAGTGCCACAACATGGCTGCTTTCACGGCTTTTCCCTTAGGAAGAACCCTAATACGCGGCTGATTTACCTTCCTAGGGTTACTGTTAGGCTTAGGCCTAGGACTTTTAAAACCAGGAAGCCCTGGGCTCCAGGCACATACACCTGCGAAAGGCATCCCAATAGGGCCGCAGAAGTGACACAACTTGGCTGCCTCTGCTGCTATTCTCATGAGACCATCCCGAACCATAGGCTGATTTTCCTTCCTAGGGTTAAGGTTTGAGTTACGCCTGGGGTAAGGGTTCTATTAACCAGAAAGCCCTGAGTTCCAAGAACACAGCAGCTGCGAAGGACTACCCAAGAAGAGCGCAAAAGTACCACAACATGCCTGCCTCCACAGCTTTTTCCTTGGGGACATCCCTAATTCCTGGCTGATTTGCCTTTCTCGTCTTAGGGTTGGGGTTCGGCCTAGGGCTAGGATTTTTAAAATCAGGAAGCCCTGAGTTCCAGGCTTACTGCATCTGCCAAAGGCATCCAAAGGGAGTGCAGAAGTGCCACAACATGGCTGCTTTCACGGCTTTTTCCTTGGCAAGAAGCCTAACACCAGGCTGATTTCCCTTCCCAGGGTTGCTGTTAGTCTTAGGCCTCGGGCTAGGAATTATAAAACTAGGAAGCCCTGAGATCCAGGCACACTGCAGCTGCAAAAGGCATCCCAAGGGGAGTACAAAAGTGCAACAACATGGCAGCTTTCACAGCTTTTTCCTTGGCACCATCCCTATACCTAGGCTGATTTATCTGCCTAGGGTTAGGGTTAGGGTTCAGCCTAGGGCTTGGAGTTTTTTAACCAGGTAGCCCTGAGTTCCAGGCTTACTGCATCTGCCAAAGGCATCCCAAAGGGAGTGCAAAAGTGCCACAACATGGCTGCTTTCACAGCTTTTCCCTTAGGAAGAACCCTAATACCCGGCTGATTTACCTTCCTAGGGTTACTGTTAGGCTTAGGCCTAGGACTATTAAAACCAGGAAGCCCTGGGCTCCAGGCACACCCAGCTGCAAAAGGCATCCCAAGAGGGCCGCAGAAGTGACACAACTTGGCTGCGTCTGCTTCTATTCTCATGAGACCATCCTGAACCATAGGCTGATTTTCCTTCCTAGGGTTAAGGTTTGAGTTTCGCCTAGGGTAAGAGTTCTATTAACCAGAAAGCCCTGAGTTCCAAGAACACAGCAGCTGCGAAGGTCTTCCCAAGAAGAGCGCAAAAGTACCACAACATGCGTGCCTCCACAGCTTTTTCCTTGGGGACATGCCTAATTCCTGGCTGATTTGCCTTTCTCGTCTTAGGGTTGGGGTTCGGCCTAGGGCTAGGATTTTTAAAATCAGGAAGCCCTGAGTTCCAGGCACACTGGAGCTGTGAAAGGCATCCAAAAGGGAGTGCAAAAGTGCCACAACATGGCAGCTTTCACGGCTTTTTCCTTGGCAAGAAGCCTAACACTAGGCTGATTTCCATTCCCAGGGTTACTGTTAGGCTTAGGCCTAGGGCTAGGATTTTTAAAACTAGGAAGCCCTTAGATCCAGGCACACTGCAGCTGTTCAAGGCATCCCAAGGGGAGTACAAAAGTGCAACAACATGGCAGCTTTCACAGCTTTTTCCTTGGCACCATCCCTATACCTAGGCTGATTTATCTGCCTATGGTTATGGTTAGGGTTCAGCCTAGGGCTAGGATATTTTTAACCAGGTAGCCCTGAGTTCCAGGCTTACTGCATCTGCCAAAGGCATCCCAAAGGGAGTGCAAAAGTGCCACAACATGGCTGCTTTCACTGCTTTTCCCTTAGGAAGAACCCTAATACCAAGCTGATGTACATTCCTAGGGTTACTGTTAGGCTTAGGCCTAGGACATTTAAAACCAGGAAGCCCTGGGCTCCAGGCACACTGCAGCTGCGAAAGGCATCCCAAGGGGAGCGCAAAAGTGACACAACTTGGCTGCCACCACTGATATTTCCATGAGACCATCCCGAACCATAGGCTGATTTTCCTTCCTAGGGTTAAGGTTTGAGTTACGCCTAGGGTAAGGGTTCTATTAACCAGAAAGCCCTGAGTTCCAAGAACACAGCAGCTGCGAAGGACTACCCAAGAAGAGCGCAAAAGTACCACAACATGCCTGCCTCCACAGCTATTTCCTCGGGGACATGCCTAATTCCTGGCTGATTTGCCTTTCTCGTCTTAGGGTAGGGGTTCGGCCTAGGGCTAGGATTTTTAAAATCAGGAAGCCCTGAGTTCCAGGCACACTGGAGCTGTGAAAGGCATCCAAAAGGGAGTGCAAAAGTGCCACAACATGGCTGCTTTCACGGCTTTTCCCTTAGCAAGAAGCCTAACACCAGGCTGATTTCCCTTCCCAGGGTTACTGTAAGGCTTAGGCCTAGGGCTAGGATTTTTAAAATTAGGAAGCCCTTAGCTCCAGGCACACTGCAGCTGTTCAAGGCATCCATAGAGGGCCGCAGAAGTGACACAACTTGGCTGCCTCTGCTGCTACTCTCATGAGTCCATCCCGAACCATAGGCTGATTTTCCTTCCTAGCGTGAGGTTTAGAGTTACGCCTAGGGTTAGTGTTTTTTTAACCAGAAAGCCCTGAGTTCCAAGAACACAGCAGCTGCGAAGGACTAGCCAAGAAGAGCGCAAAAGTACCACAACATGCCTGCCTCCACAGCTTTTTCCTTGGGGACATGCCTAACTCCTGGCTGATTTGCCTTTCTCGTCTTAGGGTTGGGGTTCGGCCTAGGGCTAGGATTTTTTTAACTAGGAAGCCCTGAGTTCCAGGCTTACTTCATCTGCAAAAAGCGTCCCAAAGGGAGTGCAGAAGTGCCACAACATGGCTGCTTTCACGGCTTTTCCCTTAGGAAGAACCCTAATACCCGGCTGATTTACCTTCCTAGGGTTACTGTTAGGCTTAGGCCTAGGACTTTTAAAACCAGGAAGCCCTGGGCTCCAGGCACATGCAGCTGTTAAAGGCATCCCAAGAGGGCCGCAGAAGTGACACAACTTGGCTGCCTCTGCTGCTATTCTCATGAGACCATCCCGAACCATAGGCTGATTTTCCTTCCTAGGGTTAAGGTTTGAGTTACGCCTGGGGTAAGGGTTCTATTAACCAGAAAGCCCTGAGTTCCAAGAACACAGCAGCTGCGAAGGACTAGCCAAGAAGAGCGCAAAAGTACCACAACATGCCTGCCTCCACAGCTTTTTCCTTGGGGACATGCCTAATTCCTGGCTGATTTGCCTTTCTCGTCTTAGGGTTGGGGTTAGGCCTAGGGCTAGGATTTTTAAAATCAGGAAGCCCTGAGTTCCAGGCTTACTGCATCTGCCAAAGGCATCCCAAAGGGAGTGCAGAAGTGCCACAACATGGCTGCTTTCACGGCTTTTCCCTTAGGAAGAACCCTAATACGCGGCTGATTTCCCTTCCCAGGGTTACTGTTAGGCCTAGGCCTAGGGCTAGGATTTTTAATACTAGGAAGCCCTGAGATCCAGGCACACTGCAGCTGTTCAAGGCATCCCAAGGGGAGTACAAAAGTGCAACAACATGGCAGCTTTCACAGCTTTTTCCTTGGCACCATCCCTATACCTAGGCTGTTTTATCTGCCTAGGGTTAGGGTTAGGGTTCAGCCTAGGGCTTGGAGTTTTTTAACCAGGTAGCCCTGAGTTCCAGGCTTACTGCATCTGCCAAAGGCATCCCAAAGGGAGTGCAAAAGTGCCACAACATGGCTGCTTTCACAGCTTTTCCCTTAGGAAGAACCCTAATACCCAGCTGATTTACCTTCCTAGGGTTACTGTTAGGCTTAGTCCTAGGACTATTAAAACCAGGAAGCCCTGGGCTCCAGGCACACTGCAGCTGTTAAAGGCATCCCAAGAGGGCCGCAGAAGTGACACAACTTGGCTGCCTCTGCTTCTATTCTCATGAGACCATCCTGAACCATAGGCTGATTTTCCTTCCTAGGGTTAAGGTTTGAGTTACGCCTAGGGTAAGAGTTCTATTAACCAGAAAGCCCTGAGTTCCAAGAACACAGCAGCTGCGAAGGACTAGCCAAGAAGAGCGCAAAAGTACCACAACATGCCTGCCTCCACAGCTTTTTCCTTGGGGACATGCCTAATTCCTGGCTGATTTGCCTTTCTCGTCTTAGGGTTGGGGTTCGGCCTAGGGCTAGGATTTTTTTAACTAGGCGCCCTGAGTTCCAGGCTTACTGCATCTGCCAAAGGCATCCCAAAGGGAGTGCAGAAGTGCCACAACATGGCTGCTTTCACGGCTTTTCCCTTAGGAAGAACCCTAATACGCGGCTGATTTCCCTTCCCTTGGTTACTGTTAGGCTTAGGCCTAGGACTTTTAAAACCAGGAAGCCCTGGGCTCCAGGCACATGCAGCTGTTAAAGGCATCCCAAGAGGGCTGCAGAAGTGACACAACTTGGCTGCCTCTGCTTCTATTCTAATGAGACCATCCTGAACCATAGGCTGATTTTCCTTCCTAGGGTTAAGGTTTGAGTTACGCCTAGGGTAAGGGTTCTATTAACCAGAAAGCCCTGAGTTCCAAGAACACAGCAGCTGCGAAGGACTACCCAAGAAGAGCGCAAAAGTACCACAACATGCCTGCCTCCACAGCTTTTTCCTTGGGGACATGCCTAATTCCTGGCTGATTTGCCTTTCTCGTCTTAGGGTTGGGGATCGGCCTAGGGCTAGGATATTTTTAACTAGGAAGCCCTGAGTTCCAGGCTTACTTCATCTGCCAAAGGCATCCCACAGGGTGTGCAAAAGTGCCACAACATGGCTGCTTTCACGGCTTTTCCCTTAGGAAGAACCCTAATACCCGGCTGATTTACCTTCCTAGGGTTACTGTTAGGCTTAGGCCTAGGACTTTTAAAACCAGGAAGCCCTGGGCTCCAGGCACACTGCAGCTGCGAAAGGCATCCCAAGGGGAGCGCAAAAGTGACACAACTTGGCTGCCACCACTGATATTTCCATGAGACCATTCCGAACCATAGGCTAATTTTCCTTCCTAGGGTTAAGGTTTGAGTTACGCCTAGGGTAAGGGTTCTATTAACCAGAAAGCCCTGAGTTCCAAGAACACAGCAGCTGCGAAGGACTAGCCAAGAAGAGCGCAAAAGTACCATAACATGCCTGCCTCCACAGCTTTTTCCTTGGGGACATGCCTAATTCCTGGCTGATTTGCCTTTCCCGTCTTAGGGTTGGGGTTCGGCCTAGGGCTAGGATTTTTTTAACTAGGAAGCCCTGAGTTCCAGGCTTACTACATCTGCCAAAGGCATCCCAAAGGGAGTGCAGAAGTGCCACAACATGGCTGCTTTCACGGCTTTTCCCTTAGGAAGAACCCTAATACGCGGCTGATTTACCTTCCTAGGGTTACTGTTAGGCTTAGGCCTAGGACTTTTAAAACCAGGAAGCCCTGGGCTCCAGGCACACTGCAGCTGCGAAAGGCATCCCAAGGGGAGCGCAAAAGTGACACAACTTGGCTGCCACCACTGATATTTCCATGAGACCATCCCGAACCATAGGCTGATTTTCCTTCCTAGGGTTAAGGTTTGAGTTACGCCTAGGGTAAGGGTTCTATTAACCAGAAAGCCCTGAGTTCCAAGAACACAGCAGCTGCGAAGGACTAGCCAAGGAGAGCGCAAAAGTACCACAACATGCCTGCCTCCACAGCTTTTTCCTTGGGGACATGCCTAATTCCTGGCTGATTTGCCTTTCTCGTCTTAGGGTTGGGGTTCGGCCTAGGGCTAGGATTTTTTTAACTAGGAAGCCCTGAGTTCCAGGCTTACTTCATCTGCAAAAAGCGTCCCAAAGGGAGTGAAGAAGTGCCACAACATGGCTGCTTTCAAGGCTTTTCCCTTAGGAAGAACCCTAATACGCGGCTGATTTACCTGCCTAGGGTTACTGTTAGGCTTAGGCCTAGGACTTTTAAAACCAGGAAGCCCTGGGCTCCAGGCACATGCAGCTGCGAAAGGCATCCCAAGAGGGCCGCAGAAGTGACACAACTTGGCTGCCTCTGCTGCTATTCTCATGACACCATCCCGAACCATAGGCTGATTTTCCTTCCTAGGGTTAAGGTTTGAGTTACGCCTGGGGTAAGGGTTCTATTAACCAGAAAGCCCTGAGTTCCAAGAACACAGCAGCTGCGAAGGACTACCCAAGAAGAGCGCAAAAGTACCACAACATGCCTGCCTCCACAGCTTTTTCCTTGGGGACATGCCTAATTCCTGGCTGATTTGCCTTTCTCGTCTTAGGGTTGGGGTTCGGCCTAGAGCTAGGATTTTTAAAATCAGGAAGCCCTGAGTTCCAGGCTTACTGCATCTGCCAAAGGCATCCCAAAGGGAGTGCAGAAGTACCACAACATGGCTGCTTTCACGGCTTTTTCCTTGGCAAGAAGCCTAACACCAGGCTGATTTCCCTTCCCAGGGTTACTGTTAGGCTTAGGCCTAGGGCTAGGAATTTTAAAACTAGGAAGCCCTTAGTTCCAGGCACACTGCAGCTGCGAAAGGCATCCCAAGGGGAGTACAAAAGTGCAACAACATGGCAGCTTTCACTGCTTTTTCCTTGGCACCATCCCTATACCTAGGCTGTTTTATCTGCCTAGGGTTAGGGTTAGGGTTCAGCCTAGGGCTTGGAGTTTTTTAACCAGGTAGCCCTGAGTTCCAGGCTTACTGCATCTGCCAAAGGCATCCCAAAGGGAGTGCAAAAGTGCCACAACATGGCTGCTTTCACAGCTTTTCCCTTAGGAAGAACCCTAATACCCGGCTGATTTACCTTCCTAGGGTTACTGTTAGGCTTAGGCCTAGGACTTTTAAAACCAGGAAGCCCTGGGCTCCAGGCACACTGCAGCTGTTAAAGGCATCCCAAGAGGGCCGCAGAAGTGACACAACTTGGCTGCCTCTGCTTCTATTCTCATGAGACCATCCCGAACCATAGGGTGATTTTCCTTCCTAGGGTTAAGGTTTGAGTTTCGCCTAGGGTAAGAGTTCTATTAATCAGAAAGACCTGAGTTCCAAGAACACAGCAGCTGCGAAGGACTAGCCAAGAAGAGCGCAAAAGTACCACAACATGCCTGCCTCCACAGCTTTTTCCTTGGGGACATCCCTAATTCCTGGCTGATTTGCCTTTCTCGTCTTAGGGTTGGGGATCGGCCTAGGGCTAGGATTTTTTTAACTAGGAAGCCCTGAGTTCCAGGCTTACTGCATCTGCCAAAGGCATCCCAAAGGGAGTGCAGAAGTGCCACAACATGGCTGCTTTCACGGCTTTTCCCTTAGGAAGAACCCTAATACGCGGCTGATTTACCTTCCTAGGGTTACTGTTAGGCTTAGGCCTAGGACTTTTAAAACCAGGAAGCCCTGGGCTCCAGGCACACTGCAGCTGCGAAAGGCATCCCAAGGGGAGCGCAAAAGTGACACAACTTGGCTGCCACCACTGATATTTCCATGAGACCATTCCGAACCATAGGCTGATTTTCCTTCCTAGGGTTAAGGTTTGAGTTACGCCTAGGGTAAGGGTTCTATTAACCAGAAAGCCCTGAGTTCCAAGAACACAGCAGCTGCGAAGGACTAGCCAAGGAGAGCGCAAAAGTACCACAACATGCCTGCCTCCACAGCTTTTTCCTTGGGGACATGCCTAAATCCTGGCTGATTTGCCTTTCTCGTCTTAGGGTTGGGGTTCGGCCTAGGGCTAGGATTTTTTTAACTAGGAAGCCCTGAGTTCCAGGCTTACTTCATCTGCAAAAAGCATCCCAAAGGGAGTGCAGAAGTGCCACAACATGGCTGCTTTCACGGCTTTTCCCTTAGGAAGAACCCTAATACGCGGCTGATTTACCTTCCTAGGGTTACTGTTAGGCTTAGGCCTAGGACTTTTAAAACCAGGAAGCCCTGGGCTCCAGGCACATACACCTGCGAAAGGCATCCCAATAGGGCCGCAGAAGTGACACAACTTGGCTGCCTCTGCTGCTATTCTCATGAGACCATCCCGAACCATAGGCTGATTTTCCTTCCTAGGGTTAAGGTTTGAGTTACGCCTGGGGTAAGGGTTCTATTAACCAGAAAGCCCTGAGTTCCAAGAACACAGCAGCTGCGAAGGACTACCCAAGAAGAGCGCAAAAGTACCACAACATGCCTGCCTCCACAGCTTTTTCCTTGGGGACATCCCTAATTCCTGGCTGATTTGCCTTTCTCGTCTTAGGGTTGGGGTTCGGCCTAGGGCTAGGATTTTTAAAATCAGGAAGCCCTGAGTTCCAGGCTTACTGCATCTGCCAAAGGCATCCAAAGGGAGTGCAGAAGTGCCACAACATGGCTGCTTTCACGGCTTTTTCCTTGGCAAGAAGCCTAACACCAGGCTGATTTCCCTTCCCAGGGTTGCTGTTAGTCTTAGGCCTCGGGCTAGGAATTATAAAACTAGGAAGCCCTGAGATCCAGGCACACTGCAGCTGCAAAAGGCATCCCAAGGGGAGTACAAAAGTGCAACAACATGGCAGCTTTCACAGCTTTTTCCTTGGCACCATCCCTATACCTAGGCTGATTTATCTGCCTAGGGTTAGGGTTAGGGTTCAGCCTAGGGCTTGGAGTTTTTTAACCAGGTAGCCCTGAGTTCCAGGCTTACTGCATCTGCCAAAGGCATCCCAAAGGGAGTGCAAAAGTGCCACAACATGGCTGCTTTCACAGCTTTTCCCTTAGGAAGAACCCTAATACCCGGCTGATTTACCTTCCTAGGGTTACTGTTAGGCTTAGGCCTAGGACTATTAAAACCAGGAAGCCCTGGGCTCCAGGCACACCCAGCTGCAAAAGGCATCCCAAGAGGGCCGCAGAAGTGACACAACTTGGCTGCGTCTGCTTCTATTCTCATGAGACCATCCTGAACCATAGGCTGATTTTCCTTCCTAGGGTTAAGGTTTGAGTTTCGCCTAGGGTAAGAGTTCTATTAACCAGAAAGCCCTGAGTTCCAAGAACACAGCAGCTGCGAAGGTCTTCCCAAGAAGAGCGCAAAAGTACCACAACATGCGTGCCTCCACAGCTTTTTCCTTGGGGACATGCCTAATTCCTGGCTGATTTGCCTTTCTCGTCTTAGGGTTGGGGTTCGGCCTAGGGCTAGGATTTTTAAAATCAGGAAGCCCTGAGTTCCAGGCACACTGGAGCTGTGAAAGGCATCCAAAAGGGAGTGCAAAAGTGCCACAACATGGCAGCTTTCACGGCTTTTTCCTTGGCAAGAAGCCTAACACTAGGCTGATTTCCATTCCCAGGGTTACTGTTAGGCTTAGGCCTAGGGCTAGGATTTTTAAAACTAGGAAGCCCTTAGATCCAGGCACACTGCAGCTGTTCAAGGCATCCCAAGGGGAGTACAAAAGTGCAACAACATGGCAGCTTTCACAGCTTTTTCCTTGGCACCATCCCTATACCTAGGCTGATTTATCTGCCTATGGTTATGGTTAGGGTTCAGCCTAGGGCTAGGATATTTTTAACCAGGTAGCCCTGAGTTCCAGGCTTACTGCATCTGCCAAAGGCATCCCAAAGGGAGTGCAAAAGTGCCACAACATGGCTGCTTTCACTGCTTTTCCCTTAGGAAGAACCCTAATACCAAGCTGATGTACATTCCTAGGGTTACTGTTAGGCTTAGGCCTAGGACATTTAAAACCAGGAAGCCCTGGGCTCCAGGCACACTGCAGCTGCGAAAGGCATCCCAAGGGGAGCGCAAAAGTGACACAACTTGGCTGCCACCACTGATATTTCCATGAGACCATCCCGAACCATAGGCTGATTTTCCTTCCTAGGGTTAAGGTTTGAGTTACGCCTAGGGTAAGGGTTCTATTAACCAGAAAGCCCTGAGTTCCAAGAACACAGCAGCTGCGAAGGACTACCCAAGAAGAGCGCAAAAGTACCACAACATGCCTGCCTCCACAGCTATTTCCTCGGGGACATGCCTAATTCCTGGCTGATTTGCCTTTCTCGTCTTAGGGTAGGGGTTCGGCCTAGGGCTAGGATTTTTAAAATCAGGAAGCCCTGAGTTCCAGGCACACTGGAGCTGTGAAAGGCATCCAAAAGGGAGTGCAAAAGTGCCACAACATGGCTGCTTTCACGGCTTTTCCCTTAGCAAGAAGCCTAACACCAGGCTGATTTCCCTTCCCAGGGTTACTGTAAGGCTTAGGCCTAGGGCTAGGATTTTTAAAATTAGGAAGCCCTTAGCTCCAGGCACACTGCAGCTGTTCAAGGCATCCATAGAGGGCCGCAGAAGTGACACAACTTGGCTGCCTCTGCTGCTACTCTCATGAGTCCATCCCGAACCATAGGCTGATTTTCCTTCCTAGCGTGAGGTTTAGAGTTACGCCTAGGGTTAGTGTTTTTTTAACCAGAAAGCCCTGAGTTCCAAGAACACAGCAGCTGCGAAGGACTAGCCAAGAAGAGCGCAAAAGTACCACAACATGCCTGCCTCCACAGCTTTTTCCTTGGGGACATGCCTAACTCCTGGCTGATTTGCCTTTCTCGTCTTAGGGTTGGGGTTCGGCCTAGGGCTAGGATTTTTTTAACTAGGAAGCCCTGAGTTCCAGGCTTACTTCATCTGCAAAAAGCGTCCCAAAGGGAGTGCAGAAGTGCCACAACATGGCTGCTTTCACGGCTTTTCCCTTAGGAAGAACCCTAATACCCGGCTGATTTACCTTCCTAGGGTTACTGTTAGGCTTAGGCCTAGGACTTTTAAAACCAGGAAGCCCTGGGCTCCAGGCACATGCAGCTGTTAAAGGCATCCCAAGAGGGCCGCAGAAGTGACACAACTTGGCTGCCTCTGCTGCTATTCTCATGAGACCATCCCGAACCATAGGCTGATTTTCCTTCCTAGGGTTAAGGTTTGAGTTACGCCTGGGGTAAGGGTTCTATTAACCAGAAAGCCCTGAGTTCCAAGAACACAGCAGCTGCGAAGGACTAGCCAAGAAGAGCGCAAAAGTACCACAACATGCCTGCCTCCACAGCTTTTTCCTTGGGGACATGCCTAAGTCCTGGCTGATTTGCCTTTCTCGTCTTAGGGTTGGGGTTAGGCCTAGGGCTAGGATTTTTAAAATCAGGAAGCCCTGAGTTCCAGGCTTACTGCATCTGCCAAAGGCATCCCAAAGGGAGTGCAGAAGTGCCACAACATGGCTGCTTTCACGGCTTTTCCCTTAGGAAGAACCCTAATACGCGGCTGATTTACCTTCCTAGGGTTACTGTTAGGCTTAGGCCTAGGACTTTTAAAACCAGGAAGCCCTGGGCTCCAGGCACACTGCAGCTGCGAAAGGCATCCCAAGGGGAGCGCAAAAGTGACACAACTTGGCTGCCACCACTGATATTTCCATGAGACCATCCCGAACCATAGGCTGATTTTCCTTCCTAGGGTTAAGGTTTGAGTTACGCCTAGGGTAAGGGTTCTATTAACCAGAAAGCCCTGAGTTCCAAGAACACAGCAGCTGCGAAGGACTAGCCAAGAAGAGCGCAAAAGTACCACAACATGCCTGCCTCCACAGCTTTTTCCTTGGGGACATGCCTAATTCCTGGCTGATTTGCCTTTCTCATCTTAGGGTTGGGGTTCGGACAAGGGCTAGGATTTTTAAAATCAGGAAGCCCTGAGTTCCAGGCACACTGGAGCGGTGAAAGGCATCCAAAAGGGAGTGCAAAAGTGCCACAACATGGCTGCTTTCACGGCTTTTTCCTTGGCAAGAAGCCTAACACCAGGCTGATTTCCCTTCCCAGGGTTACTGTTAGGCTTAGGCCTAGGGCTAGGATTTTTAAAACTAGGAAGCCCTGAGATCCAGGCACACTGCAGCTGTTCAAGGCATCCCAAGGGGAGTACAAAAGTGCAGCAACATGGCAGCTTTCACAGCTTTTTCCTTGGCACCATCCCTATACCTAGGCTGATTTATCTGCCTAGGGTTAGGGTTAGGGTTCAGCCTAGGGCTTGGAGTTTTTTAACCTGGAAGCCCTGAGTTCCAGGCTTACTGCATCTGCCAAAGGCATCCCAAAGGGAGTGCAAAAGTGCCACAACATGGCTGCTTTCACGGCTTTTCCCTTAGGAAGAACCCTAATACCCGGCTGATTTACCTTCCTAGGGTTACTGTTAGGCTTAGGCATAGGACTTTTAAAACCAGGAAGCCCTGGGCTCCAGGCACACTGCAGCTGCGAAAGGCATCCCAAGGGGAGCGCAAAAGTGACACAACTTGGCTGCCACCACTGATATTTCCATGAGACCATCCCGAACCATAGGCTGATTTTCCTTCCTAGGGTTAAGGTTTGAGTTACGCCTAGGGTAAGGATTCTATTAACCAGAAAGCCCTGAGTTCCAAGAACACAGCAGCTGCGAAGGACTTCCCAAGAAGAGCGCAAAAGTACCACAACATGCCTGCCTCCACAGCTTTTTCCTTTGGGACATGCCTAATTCCTGGCTGATTTGCCTTTCTCGTCTTAGGGTTGGGGTTCAGCCTAGGGCTAGGATTTTTTAAATCAGGAAGCCCTGAGTTCCAGGCACACTGGAGCTGTGAAAGGCATCCAAAAGGGAGTGCAAAAGTGCCACAACATGGCTGCTTTCACGGCTTTTCCCTTAGCAAGAAGCCTAACACCAGGCTGATTTCCCTTCCCAGGGTTACTGTAAGGCTTAGGCCTAGGGCTAGGATTTTTAAAATTAGGAAGCCCTTAGCTCCAGGCACACTGCAGCTGTTCAAGGCATCCATAGAGGGCCGCAGAAGTGACACAACTTGGCTGCCTCTGCTGCTACTCTCATGAGTCCATCCCGAACCATAGGCTGATTTTCCTTCCTAGCGTGAGGTTTAGAGTTACGCCTAGGGTTAGTGTTTTTTTAACCAGAAAGCCCTGAGTTCCAAGAACACAGCAGCTGCGAAGGACTAGCCAAGAAGAGCGCAAAAGTACCACAACATGCCTGCCTCCACAGCTTTTTCCTTGGGGACATGCCTAACTCCTGGCTGATTTGCCTTTCTCGTCTTAGGGTTGGGGTTCGGCCTAGGGCTAGGATTTTTTTAACTAGGAAGCCCTGAGTTCCAGGCTTACTTCATCTGCAAAAAGCGTCCCAAAGGGAGTGCAGAAGTGCCACAACATGGCTGCTTTCACTGCTTTTCCCTTAGGAAGAACCCTAATACCCGGCTAATTTACCTTCCTAGAGTTACTGTTAGGCTTAGGCCTAGGTCTTTTAAAACCAGGAAGCCCTGGGCTCCAGGCACATGCAGCTGCGAAAGGCATCCCAAGAGGGCCGCAGAAGTGACACAACTTGGCTGCCTCTGCTGCTATTCTCATGAGACCATCCCGAACCATAGGCTGATTTTCCTTCCTAGGGTTAAGGTTTGAGTTACGCCTGGGGTAAGGGTTCTATTAACCAGAAAGCCCTGAGTTCCAAGAACACAGCAGCTGCGAAGGACTTCCCAAGAAGAGCGCAAAAGTACCACAACATGCCTGCCTCCACAGCTTTTTCCTTGGGGACATGCCTAAATCCTGGCTGATTTGCCTTTCTCGTCTTAGGGTTGGGGTTCGGCCTAGGGCTAGGATTTTTTTAACCAGGAAGCCCTGAGTTCCAGGCTTACTGCATCTGCCAAAGGCATCCCAAAGGGAGTGCAGAAGTGCCACAACATGGCTGCTTTCACGGCTTTTCCCTTAGGAAGAACCCTAATACGCGGCTGATTTACCTTCCTAGGGTTACTGTTAGGCTTAGGCCTAGGACTTTTAAAACCAGGAAGCCCTGGGCTCCAGGCACACTGCAGCTGCGAAAGGCATCCCAAGGGGAGCGCAAAAGTGACACAACTTGGCTGCCACCACTGATATTTCCATGAGACCATCCCGAACCATAGGCTGATTTTCCTTCCTAGGGTTAAGGTTTGAGTTACGCCTAGGGTAAGGGTTCTATTAACCAGAAAGCCCTGAGTTCCAAGAACACAGCAGCTGCGAAGGACTAGCCAAGAAGAGCGCAAAAGTACCACAACATGCCTGCATCCACAGCTTTTTCCTTGGGGACATGCCTAATTCCTGGCTGATTTGCCTTTCTCATCTTAGGGTTGGGGTTCGGACTAGGGCTAGGATTTTTAAAATCAGGAAGCCCTGAGTTCCAGGCACACTGGAGCGGTGAAAGGCATCCAAAAGGGAGTGCAAAAGTGCCACAACATGGCTGCTTTCACGGCTTTTTCCTTGGCAAGAAGCCTAACACCAGGCTGATTTCCCTTCCCAGGGTTACCGTTAGGCTTAGGCCTAGGGCTAGGATTTTTAAAACTAGGAAGCCCTGAGATCCAGGCACACTGCAGCTGTTCAAGGCATCCCAAGGGGAGTACAAAAGTGCAGCAACATGGCAGCTTTCACAGCTTTTTCCTTGGCACCATCCCTATACCTAGGCTGATTTATCTGCCTAGGGTTAGGGTTAGGGTTCAGCCTAGGGCTTGGAGTTTTTTAACCAGGAAGCCCTGAGTTCCAGGCTTACTGCATCTGCCAAAGGCATCCCAAAGGGAGTGCAAAAGTGCCACAACATGGCTGCTTTCACGGCTTTTCCCTTAGGAAGAACCCTAATACCTGGCTGATGTACCTTCCTAGGGTTACTGTTAGGCTTAGGCCTAGGACTTTTAAAACCAGGAAGCCCTGGGCTCCAGGCACACTGCAGCTGCGAAAGACATCCCAAGGGGAGCGCAAAAGTGACACAACTTGGCTGCCACCACTGATATTTCCATGAGACCATCCCGAACCATAGGCTGATTTTCCTTCCTAGGGTTAAGGTTTGAGTTACGCCTAGGGTAAGGATTCTATTAACCAGAAAGCCCTGAGTTCCAAGAACACAGCAGCTGCGAAGGACTTCCCAAGAAGAGCGCAAAAGTACCACAACATGCCTGCCTCCACAGCTTTTTCCTTGGGGACATGCCTAATTCCTGGCTGATTTGCCTTTCTCGTCTCAGGGTTGGGGTTCAGCCTAGGGCTAGGATTTTTTAAATCAGGAAGCCCTGAGTTCCAGGCACACTGGAGCTGTGAAAGGCATCCAAAAGGGAGTGCAAAAGTGCCACAACATGGCTGCTTTCACGGCTTTTCCCTTAGCAAGAAGCCTAACACCAGGCTGATTTCCCTTCCCAGGGTTACTGTAAGGCTTAGGCCTAGGGCTAGGATTTTTAAAATTAGGAAGCCCTTAGCTCCAGGCACACTGCAGCTGTTCAAGGCATCCCAAGAGGGCCGCAGAAGTGACACAACTTGGCTGCCTCTGCTGCTATTCTCATGAGTCCATCCCGAACCATAGGCTGATTTTCCTTCCTAGGGTGAGGGTTAGAGTTACGCCTAGGGTTAGTGTTTTTTTAACCAGAAAGCCCTGAGTTCCAAGAACACAGCAGCTGCGAAGGACTACCCAAGAGGAGGGGAAAAGTGCCACAACATGGCTGCCTCCAGCGCTTTTTCCTTGGGACCATCATTGAACCTAGGCTGATTTACTTGCCTCCAGTTGCACCTCTGGTCACGCCAAGGGATAGGGATTTTAAATCAGTAAACCCTTAGCTCCAGACCCAGTGCAGCTGCAAAAGGCTTCCCAAGGGCAGCCAAAAATTGCCTCAACATGCTCCTTCCAGTGCTTTTTTCCTTGGGAACATCCCTATACCCAGGCTGATTTATCTGCCTAGGGTTAGGGTTAGGGTTCAGCCTAGAGATAGGATTTTTTCAAACAGGAAGCCCTGAATTCCAGGCACACTGCAGCTGTTAAAGGCAGTGTTCTACGTCAACCGCAACTTAGTCTGAAATAAATGCTTTTTCCCTGAGAGCATCTGAGAGGTTTGCATGAAGCACTGATATCTGACATTTGCAATTTTGAATAGGAGAGGAGAAAGAAAATGGGAAGAAGTTTTTAGTTTTAGTGGTTTCAATGTTAATTTCCGTACACTTTTTCAAAACTTGTCAGCTCAAATGCCCATCAACATCTTTTAGTCATCTGTAAGTCAGTATTCATATAAAATGTGCTTCAAATCAAAAGAATTTCAAATTTGCACTCCAAATTTCTATGCCTAGATTTATGATTTCCTACACATATTAGATGAAAGGAAGGCCTTTTTTACTGTGGGAGTGCTGGAACACTGGAACAGGTTGCCCAGGGAAGTTGTGGGTGTCCCATCCCTGAAAGTATTCAAGGTCAGCTTGGACGGGGCTTGGAGCAGCAACAAAGGAGAAGCTTGATGGTAGAGAAACAAAGTTGGACTATAGAAGAAACTGGGATTGAAGTATAGGAGCAAGTTTTCTCTCAGCTCTTGGGGTAAATTCAAAGTTGTACAAAATGACATTTATCTGTGCTATTCACTACTGTAACAGAAATGTTCATGAAAACTGTACAGAAGATAGCAAATTTTAAAAGAGATAAGAATTACAGCATAAAATCCATGGGATGGGTTACAACATGAGACACTCTCTAAGAGAAAATCTCTGTGTTTCAGCACTTCATCATGGTAAGATTTCATGAAGTGCCAAAGAAGGCGGAAAAATATCATTCGGGACGTTATTTCCTGGAATTCAGCCTGGCCATTAGTAGGAACTGGGTTTGAACACATCATGTAGATATACCACACACACTTGCCCTTCACTGAAAAATGACTGTTTACAACGAAGAAGTAATTGACGATCAAAATTGATTGAAAGCATCTTAAACATGTCAAGTATTTCATTGTAGATGATCTGTGATCCAAATGCTTCTTCCACCTTCGAGAGGGACAGAACAATTCTTCCATATCATGATGGTTTAAAATTGTATCAACCAATGTTTTCTGCTGAAAAGATAGCATCTATTTTTTTCTATTTTTGGAAGAAAATATTCCTAGACATACAACAGGTGAGAACTAAGTAATTTTAAAGAAACAAATGAAAAGAAAATATTCTGTAAATAGAATGAAATGAAAAGCTGTGTTTTAAATAGGAGCTAAATATGAAACAGAATTTTTGTACCAGGCATTTGAATTACTGCACCAGCTCTTTTGCCCATCAAGAGAGGCGTTTAGCATTTCAGTCTTTTCCAAGGTGTTCATGATCTGCTATGCTGATCTCTGTGTGTGCCTAGGTGTGTGTGGAAGGGGGGGCATGTGAAGGGGAGTGTGTATGTTTGCTTTACAATTGTTGTGGCAGATTCATGCCTCAGCTCCACATTTTGTTTTAGAAAGGTCACACAGAGTGGATGTGAAGTTTACTATCAACAAGAGATCAATTCCCAAATCATCCATTTCACTCTACCTTATAAATCATGTGCTTTGTTGCATATTTTATCAAATCTACTTTCAAGCCAGATGGAGGAAGGAGGATGTGGCAATCCCTCCACCATCTTGCAACTTTTATGCAAGTAGGTTTTCAAGAAAATCATCATTTCTCTTTGAAATATGTCTGGAACAGGCATGATGGTAGTGTCAACCTGTTGGAGTTTTTGTTGCTGGAAGAAGTTATACAAAAGGATTGGTTTTTACATTGACCAGTTACTGAATCAAGCTCAGGAATACATTGGAAATTCAACTGGGGCTTCCTTTCCCCGGCAGACTACTTCTAGAACGAGCTTGTACACTGAAGCTTACTCTTTTGCCCTCTTTTTGTTTCTTTCCTATTTTCTTGGCTTCTTTGCCACTCTCTAGACAATTTTGGAACTTTTTTCCCAACTCAAATGGTTTCAATAGTCTGATTGTGATCATACATTTTTACAAGGAATTTTTAAAATCTTTCCTCCAGTTAAGAAAGTCAAGGACTTAGGTCTTTTTCTTCCCTTATCAATATTGCAATGAAATTGATAAGTAAAGACCAACTCTTTCTTTTTGTTTTTAACCCAAGCAGATAATTCCCATCCATTCATCCATTTGGTGGACCAATAGTTGCCATTCTGATGGAAGTTGTCACTTCTTAACAATAGGCATTCTGTGACTATGTTGACAGCACTTTGGGTGAAGATCCTAACTGGTCTTAGATACACATAGGGAGAAATTTGCTCAGCCAGTGTCAGTCTTAAGCATGCGAATCAGAAGATCTTTCTAGAGCTGGGAATTTTCCCATGAAAGGGATTCAGTTAGGGAAGAGACACTTGCCCCAGAGGTTTACATTCTTCTTGAAGACTGCTTAAGGAACTTAGATGCCATGTCCATTTGGATCATTGTCTGCACAGAACTTTGTCATGCCAGTGCTTGAAATGCATCTTGAAGAGAATTCACTAGCACAGAATGAATGAGAGTGGAAGGGGTTGGTGGGGCTAACCAGGCCCAACCCCCCTGCCTAAACCAGGATACCTAGAGCCTCTTGCCCAGGATTCTATCTGGGTGTACTTTGAATGTCTTCAAAGATCCAGGCTCCACAATCTTTCTGGGCAGTCTGTGCCGTGGTTCACTCACCCTCACAGTAAAGAATCATTTCCTGATGTTCCTGTATTTCAGTGTGTGCCCACTGCCTCTTGTCTTTTCACTCAGCATCACTGAAAAGACACTGATTCCCTCCCCTTTGCACTATTGCTTCCATATGGATGTGTGCTGCCATGTAGAGATATGTCAAAAACCTCCCTGAAGCCCAGGCAGATAATATTCCCTTCATCTACCAGTCAAGTTGATTCATCAGAGGAGTTTAAAGCTATGTTCAGCATGAAATGCCCCTGAAAAATCATGCTAACTACATTATTGTGTCGTCTTTCATGTGCCTGGCAAGGTTTTCCAGGAAGAGCTGCTTCATCAACTTCCTGGGTATAAAAAAGAGGCTGGCTGGTTTGTACGATTGCGAGTCCTCCTAATTGCCTTTTTTAAAGATGAGTGTCATTGCCCACATCCAGTCCTTAGCCTCTCTTCTCGTCTACATCTTAGCAAAAAGCTTTTCCACTATGTCTGGCGAGGAAAAACTGTGCCAGCACAGAAAACATCTCCCATCGTGTTCTAGACGTTGCACGGAGGTGTGCCGAGTGTTTGGCATGAAGGAAAGAAAAGTTGTCCAAAACAGCTTCCAATCGAATGTTCATGTGATTGGAAAAGTCAGGAGAGTGCAAAGGTACTGTTTTCTAGCAGTTGGCAAGCTGCGCAAACAATCCCAGTGTTGTACAGATTCCTTCTTCACCTTTCCGAAGGTGCCGCTCTCTCCGGCTCCCGGAGGCGAAGAAGCGGCTTCATCGCGCAAAGACGATTGTGCCGCTCACTGTGCACTCCTTAGCGCGGCTTCTGCCGAAAGACGCCCGGGAGCGGCTCTTAGCTCCGGACAGCATCGTACCTTCGTCTTTAGCGTCTCTTCTCGTCTACATCTTAGCAAAAAGCTTTTCTACTATGTCTGGCGAGGAAAAACTGTGCCAGCACAGAAAACATCTCCCATCGTGTTCTAGACGTTGCACGGAGGTGTGCCGAGTGTTTGGCATGAAGGAAAGAAAAGTTGTCCAAAACAGCTTCCAATCGAATGTTCATGTGATTGGAAAAGTCAGGAGAGTGCAAAGGTACTGTTTTCTATCAGTTGGCAAGCTGCGCACACAATCCCAGTGTTGTACAGCTTCCTTCTTCACCTTTCCGAAGGTGCCGCTCTCTCCGGCTCCCGGAGGCGAAGAAGCGGCTTCTTCGCGCAAAGACGATTGTGCCGCTCACTGTGCACTCCTTAGCGCGGCTTCTGCCGAAAGACGCCCGGGAGCGGCTCTTAGCTCCGGACAGCATCGTACCTTCGTCTTTAGCGTCTCTTCTCGTCTACATCTTAGCAAAAAGCTTTTCTACTATGTCTGGCGAGGAAAAACTGTGCCAGCACAGAAAACATCTCCCATCGTGTTCTAGACGTTGCACGGAGGTGTGCCGAGTGTTTGGCATGAAGAAAAGTTGTCCAAAACAGCTTCCAATCGAATGTTCATGTGATTGGAAAAGTCAGGAGAGTGCAAAGGTACTGTTTTCTAGCAGTTGGCAAGTTGCGCAAACAATCCCAGTGTTGTACAGCTTCCTTCTTCACCTTTCCGAAGGTGCCGCTCTCTCCGGCTCCCGGAGGCGAAGAAGCGGCTTCTTCGCGCAAAGACGATTGTGCCGCTCACTGTGCACTCCTTAGCGCGGCTTCTGCCGAAAGACGCCCGGGAGCGGCTCTTAGCTCCGGACAGCATCGTACCTTCCTCTTTAGCGTCTCTTCTCGTCTACATCTTAGCAAAAAGCTTTTCCACTATGTCTGGCGAGGAAAAACTGTGCCAGCACAGAAAACATCTCCCATCGTGTTCTAGACGTTGCACGATCCCTATACTTAGGCTGATTTTCCTTCCTGGGGATAGGGTTAGTGTTCAGCCGAGGGCTAGGATTTTAAACAAGGAAGCCCTGAGTTCCAGGCTTACTGCATCTGCCAAAGGCATCCCAAAGGGAGTGCAAAAGTGCCACAACATGGCTGCTTTCACAGCTTTTCCCTTAGGAAGAACCCTAATACCCGGCTGATTTACCTTCCTAGGGTTACTGTTAGGCTTAGGCCTAGGACTATTAAAACCAGGAAGCCCTGGGCTCCAGGCACACTGCAGCTGTTAAAGGCATCCCATGAGGGCCGCCGAAGTGACACAACTTGGCTGCCTCTGCTTCTATTCTCATGAGACCATCCCGAACCATAGGCTGATTTTCCTTCCTAGGGTTAAGGTTTGAGTTTCGCCTAGGGTAAGGGTTCTATTAACCAGAAAGCCCTGAGTTCCAAGAACACAGCAGCTGCGAAGGACTACCCAAGAAGAGCGCAAAAGTACCACAACATGCCTGCCTCCACAGCTTTTTCCTTGGGGACATGCCTAATTCCTGGCTGATTTGCCTTTCTCGTCTTAGGGTTGGGGTTCGGCCTAGGGCTAGGATATTTTTAACTAGGAAGCCCTGAGTTCCAGGCTTACTGCATCTGCCAAAGGCATCCCACAGGGTGTGCAAAAGTGCCACAACATGGCTGCTTTCACGGCTTTTCCCTTAGGAAGAACCCTAATACCCGGCTGATTTACCTTCCTAGGGTTACGGTTAGGCTTAGGCCTAGGACTTTTAAAACCAGGAAGCCCTGGGCTCCAGACACACTGCAGCTGCGAAAGGCATCCCAAGGGGAGCGCAAAAGTGACACAACTTGGCTGCCACCACTGATATTTCCATGAGACCATCCCGAACCATAGGCTGATTTTCCTTCCTAGGGTTAAGGTTTAAGTTACGCGTAGGGTAAGGGTTCTATTAACCAGAAAGCCCTGAGTTCCAAGAACACAGCAGCTGCGAAGGACTTCCCAAGAAGAGCGCAAAAGTACCACAACATGCCTGCCTCCACAGCTTTTTCCTTGGGGACATGCCTAATTCCTGGCTGATTTGCCTTTCTCGTCTTAGGGTTGGGGTTCGGCCTAGGGCTAGGATTTTTAAAATCAGGAAGCCCTGAGTTCCAGGCTTACTGCATCTGCCAAAGGCATCCCAAAGGGAGTGCAGAAGTGCCACAACATGGCTGCTTTCACGGCTTTTTCCTTGGCAAGAAGCCTAACACCAGGCTGATTTCCCTTCCCAGGGTTACTGTTAGGCTTAGGCCTAGGGCTAGGATTTTTAAAACTAGGAAGCCCTTAGCTCCAGGCACACTGCAGCTGTTCAAGGCATCCCAAGGGGAGTACAAAAGTGCAGCAACATGGCAGCTTTCACAGCTTTTTCCTTGGCACCATCCCTATACCAAGGCTGATTTATCTGCCTAGGTTTAGGGTTAGGCTTCAGCCTAGGGCTTGGAGATTTTAACCAGGAAGCCCTGAGTTCCAGGCTTACTGCATCTGCCAAAGGCATCCCAAAGGGAGTGCAGAAGTGCCACAACATGGCTGCTTTCACGGCTTTTCCCTTAGGAAGAACCCTAATACCCGGCTGATTTACCTTCCTAGGGTTACTGTTAGGCTTAGGCCTATGACTTTTAAAACCAGGAAGCCCTGGGCTCCAGGCACACTGCAGCTGCGAAAGGCATCCCAAGGGGAGCGCAAAAGTGACACAACTTGGCTGCCACCACTGATATTTCCATGAGACCATCCCGAACCATAGGCTGATTTTCCTTCCTAGGGTTAAGGTTTGAGTTACGCCTAGGGTAAGGGTTCTTTTAACCAGAAAGCCCTGAGTTCCAAGAACACAGCAGCTGCGAAGGGCTTCCCAAGAAGAGCGCAAAAGTACCACAACATGCCTGCCTCCACAGCTTTTTCCTTGGGGACATGCCTAATTCCTGGCTGATTTGCCTTTCTCGTCTTAGGGTTGGGGTTCGGCCTAGGGCTAGGATTTTTAAAATCAGGAAGCCCTGAGTTCTAGGCACACTGGAGCTGTGAAAGGCATCCAAAAGGGAGTGCAAAAGTGCCACAACATGGCTGCTTTCACGGCTTTTCCCTTAGCAAGAAGCCTAACACCAGGCTGATTTACCTTCCCAGGGTTACTGTAAGGCTTAGGCCTAGGGCTAGGATTTTTAAAATTAGGAAGCCCTTAGCTCCAGGCACACTGCAGCTGTTCAAGGCATCCATAGAGGGCCGCAGAAGTGACAAAACTTGGCTGCCTCTGCTGCTATTTTCATGAGTCCATCCCGAACCATAGGCTGATTTTCCTTCCTAGGGTGAGGGTTAGAGTTACGCCTAGGGTTAGTGTTTTTTTAACCAGAAAGCCCTGAGTTCCAAGAACACAGCAGCTGCCAAGGACTACCCAAGAGGAGGGGAAAAGTGCCACAACATGCCTGCCTCCAGCGCTTTTTCCTTGGGACCATCATTGAACCTAGGCTGATTTACTTGCCTCCAGTTGCACCTATGGTCACTCCAAGAGATAGGGATTTTAAATCAGTAAACCCTGAGCTCCAGACCCAGTGCAGCTGCAAAACGCTTCCCAAGGGCAGCCAAAAATTTCCTCAACATGCTCCTTCCAGTGCTTTTTTCCTTGGGAACATCCCTATACCCAGGCTGATTTATCTGCCTAGGGTTAGGGTTAGGGTTCAGCCTAGAGATAGGATTTTTTCAAACAGGAAGCCCTGAATTCCAGGCACACTGCAGCTGTTAAAGGCAGTGTTCTACGTCAACCGCAACTTAGTCTGAAATAAATGCTTTTTCCCTGAGAGCATCTGAGAGGTTTGCATGAAGCACTGATATCTGACATTTGCAATTTTGAATAGGAGAGGAGAAAGAAAATGGGAAGAAGTTTTTAGTTTTAGTGGTTTCAATGTTAATTTCCGTACACTTTTTCAAAACTTGTCAGCTCAAATGCCCATCAACATCTTTTAGTCATCTGTAAGTCAGTATTCATATAAAATGTGCTTCAAATCAAAAGAATTTCAAATTTGCACTCCAAATTTCTATGCCTAGATTTATGATTTCCTACACATATTAGATGAAAGGAAGGCCTTTTTTACTGTGGGAGTGCTGGAACACTGGAACAGGTTGCCCAGGGAAGTTGTGGGTGTCCCATCCCTGAAAGTATTCAAGGTCAGCTTGGACGGGGCTTGGAGCAGCAACAAAGGAGAAGCTTGATGGTAGAGAAACAAAGTTGGACTATAGAAGAAACTGGGATTGAAGTATAGGAGCAAGTTTTCTCTCAGCTCTTGGGGTAAATTCAAAGTTGTACAAAATTACATTTATCTGTGCTATTCACTACTGTAACAGAAATGTTCATGAAAACTGTACAGAAGATAGCAAATTTTAAAAGAGATAAGAATTACAGCATAAAATCCATGGGATGGGTTACAACATGAGACACTCTCTAAGAGAAAATCTCTGTGTTTCAGCACTTCATCATGGTAAGATTTCATGAAGTGCCAAAGAAGGCGGAAAAATATCATTCGGGACGTTATTTCCTGGAATTCAGCCTGGCCATTAGTAGGAACTGGGTTTGAACACATCATGTAGATATACCACACACACTTGCCCTTCACTGAAAAATGACTGTTTACAACGAAGAAGTAATTGACGATCAAAATTGATTGAAAGCATCTTAAACATGTCAAGTATTTCATTGTAGATGATCTGTGATCCAAATGCTTCTTCCACCTTCGAGAGGGACAGAACAATTCTTCCATATCATGATGGTTTAAAATTGTATCAACCAATGTTTTCTGCTGAAAAGATAGCATCTATTTTTTTCTATTTTTGGAAGAAAATATTCCTAGACATACAACAGGTGAGAACTAAGTAATTTTAAAGAAACAAATGAAAAGAAAATATTCTGTAAATAGAATGAAATGAAAAGCTGTGTTTTAAATAGGAGCTAAATATGAAACAGAATTTTTGTACCAGGCATTTGAATTACTGCACCAGCTCTTTTGCCCATCAAGAGAGGCGTTTAGCATTTCAGTCTTTTCCAAGGTGTTCATGATCTGCTATGCTGATCTCTGTGTGTGCCTAGGTGTGTGTGGAAGGGGGGGCATGTGAAGGGGAGTGTGTATGTTTGCTTTACAATTGTTGTGGCAGATTCATGCCTCAGCTCCACATTTTGTTTTAGAAAGGTCACACAGAGTGGATGTGAAGTTTACTATCAACAAGAGATCAATTCCCAAATCATCCATTTCACTCTACCTTATAAATCATGTGCTTTGTTGCATATTTTATCAAATCTACTTTCAAGCCAGATGGAGGAAGGAGGATGTGGCAATCCCTCCACCATCTTGCAACTTTTATGCAAGTAGGTTTTCAAGAAAATCATCATTTCTCTTTGAAATATGTCTGGAACAGGCATGATGGTAGTGTCAACCTGTTGGAGTTTTTGTTGCTGGAAGAAGTTATACAAAAGGATTGGTTTTTACATTGACCAGTTACTGAATCAAGCTCAGGAATACATTGGAAATTCAACTGGGGCTTCCTTTCCCCGGCAGACTACTTCTAGAACGAGCTTGTACACTGAAGCTTACTCTTTTGCCCTCTTTTTGTTTCTTTCCTATTTTCTTGGCTTCTTTGCCACTCTCTAGACAATTTTGGAACTTTTTTCCCAACTCAAATGGTTTCAATAGTCTGATTGTGATCATACATTTTTACAAGGAATTTTTAAAATCTTTCCTCCAGTTAAGAAAGTCAAGGACTTAGGTCTTTTTCTTCCCTTATCAATATTGCAATGAAATTGATAAGTAAAGACCAACTCTTTCTTTTTGTTTTTAACCCAAGCAGATAATTCCCATCCATTCATCCATTTGGTGGACCAATAGTTGCCATTCTGATGGAAGTTGTCACTTCTTAACAATAGGCATTCTGTGACTATGTTGACAGCACTTTGGGTGAAGATCCTAACTGGTCTTAGATACACATAGGGAGAAATTTGCTCAGCCAGTGTCAGTCTTAAGCATGCGAATCAGAAGATCTTTCTAGAGCTGGGAATTTTCCCATGAAAGGGATTCAGTTAGGGAAGAGACACTTGCCCCAGAGGTTTACATTCTTCTTGAAGACTGCTTAAGGAACTTAGATGCCATGTCCATTTGGATCTGTGTCTGCACAGAACTTTGTCATGCCAGTGCTTGAAATGCATCTTGAAGAGAATTCACTAGCACAGAATGAATGAGAGTGGAAGGGGTTGGTGGGGCTAACCAGGCCCAACCCCCCTGCCTAAACCAGGATACCTAGAGCCTCTTGCCCAGGATTCTATCTGGGTGTACTTTGAATGTCTTCAAAGATCCAGGCTCCACAATCTTTCTGGGCAGTCTGTGCCGTGGTTCACTCACCCTCACAGTAAAGAATCATTTCCTGATGTTCCTGTATTTCAGTGTGTGCCCACTGCCTCTTGTCTTTTCACTCAGCATCACTGAAAAGACACTGATTCCCTCCCCTTTGCACTATTGCTTCCATATGGATGTGTGCTGCCATGTAGAGATATGTCAAAAACCTCCCTGAAGCCCAGGCAGATAATATTCCCTTCATCTACCAGTCAAGTTGATTCATCAGAGGAGTTTAAAGCTATGTTCAGCATGAAATGCCCCTGAAAAATCATGCTAACTACATTATTGTGTCGTCTTTCATGTGCCTGGCAAGGTTTTCCAGGAAGAGCTGCTTCATCAACTTCCTGGGTATAAAAAAGAGGCTGGCTGGTTTGTACGATTGCGAGTCCTCCTAATTGCCTTTTTTAAAGATGAGTGTCATTGCCCACATCCAGTCCTTAGCCTCTCTTCTCGTCTACATCTTAGCAAAAAGCTTTTCCACTATGTCTGGCAAGGAAAAACTGTGCCAGCACAGAAAACATCTCCCATCGTGTTCTAGACGTTGCACGGAGGTGTGCCGAGTGTTTGGCATGAAGGAAAGAAAAGTTGTCCAAAACAGCTTCCAATCGAATGTTCATGTGATTGGAAAAGTCAGGAGAGTGCAAAGGTACTGTTTTCTATCAGTTGGCAAGCTGCGCACACAATCCCAGTGTTGTACAGCTTCCTTCTTCACCTTTCCGAAGGTGCCGCTCTCTCCGGCTCCCGGAGGCGAAGAAGCGGCTTCTTCGCGCAAAGACGATTGTGCCGCTCACTGTGCACTCCTTAGCGCGGCTTCTGCCGAAAGACGCCCGGGAGCGGCTCTTAGCTCCGGACAGCATCGTACCTTCGTCTTTAGCGTCTCTTCTCGTCTACATCTTAGCAAAAAGCTTTTCTACTATGTCTGGCGAGGAAAAACTGTGCCAGCACAGAAAACATCTCCCATCGTGTTCTAGACGTTGCACGGAGGTGTGCCGAGTGTTTGGCATGAAGGAAAGAAAAGTTGTCCAAAACAGCTTCCAATCGAATGTTCATGTGATTGGAAAAGTCAGGAGAGTGCAAAGGTACTGTTTTCTATCAGTTGGCAAGCTGCGCACACAATCCCAGTGTTGTACAGCTTCCTTCTTCACCTTTCCGAAGGTGCCGCTCTCTCCGGCTCCCGGAGGCGAAGAAGCGGCTTCTTCGCGCAAAGACGATTGTGCCGCTCACTGTGCACTCCTTAGCGCGGCTTCTGCCGAAAGACGCCCGGGAGCGGCTCTTAGCTCCGGACAGCATCGTACCTTCGTCTTTAGCGTCTCTTCTCGTCTACATCTTAGCAAAAAGCTTTTCTACTATGTCTGGCTCGGAAAAACTGTGCCAGCACAGAAAACATCTCCCATCGTGTTCTAGACGTTGCACGGAGGTGTGCCGAGTGTTTGGCATGAAGTAAAGTTGTCCAAAACAGCTTCCAATCGAATGTTCATGTGATTGGAAAAGTCAGGAGAGTGCAAAGGTACTGTTTTCTAGCAGTTGGCAAGTTGCGCAAACAATCCCAGTGTTGTACAGCTTCCTTCTTCACCTTTCCGAAGGTGCCGCTCTCTCCGGCTCCCGGAGGCGAAGAAGCGGCTTCTTCGCGCAAAGACGATTGTGCCGCTCACTGTGCACTCCTTAGCGCGGCTTCTGCCGAAAGACGCCCGGGAGCGGCTCTTAGCTCCGGACAGCATCGTACCTTCCTCTTTAGCATCTCTTCTCGTCTACATCTTAGCAAAAAGCTTTTCCACTATGTCTGGCGAGGAAAAACTGTGCCAGCACAGAAAACATCTCCCATCGTGTTCTAGACGTTGCACGATCCCTATACTTAGGCTGATTTTCCTTCCTGGGGATAGGGTTAGGGTTCAGCCTAGGGATAGGATTTTAAACAAGGAAGCCCTGAGTTCCAGGCTTACTGCATCTGCCAAAGGCATCCCAAAGGGAGTGCAGAAGTGCCACAACATGGGTGCTTTCACGGCTTTTTCCTTGGCAAGAAGCCTAACACCAGGCTGATTTACCTTCCCAGGGTTACTGTAATGCTTAAGCTTAGGGCTAGGATTTTTAAAACTAGGAAGCCCTTAGCTCCAGGCACACTGCAGCTGTTCAAGACATCCCAAGTGGAGTAAAAAAGTGCAAAAACGTGGCAGCTTTCACAGCTTTTTCCTTGGCACCATCCCTATACCTAGGCTGATTTATCTGCCTAGGGTTAGGGTTAGGGTTCAGCCTAGGGCTTGGAGTTTTTTAACCAGGAAGCCCTGAGTTCCAGGCTTACTGCATCTGCCAAAGGCATCCCAAAGGGAGTGCAAAAGTGCCACAACATGGCTGCTTTCACGGCTTTTCCCTTAGGAAGAACCCTAATACGCGGCTGATTTACCTTCCTAGGGTTACTGTTAGGCTTAGGCATAGGACTTTTAAAACCAGGAAGCCCTGGGCTCCAGGCACACTGCAGCTGCGAAAGGCATCCCAAGAGGGCTGCAGGAGTGACACAACTTGGCTGCCTCTGCTTCTATTCTCATGAGACCATCCTGAACCATAGGCTGATTTTCCTTCCGAGGGTTAAGGTTTGAGTTACGCCTAGGGCAAGAGTTCTATTAACCAGAAAGCCCTGAGTTCCAAGAACACAGCAGCTGCGAAGGACTTCCCAAGAAGAGCGCAAAAGTACCACAACATGCCTGCCTCCACAGCTTTTTCCTTGGGGACATGCCTAATTCCTGGCTGATTTGCCTTTCTCGTCTTAGGGTTGGGGTTCGGCCTAGGGCTAGGATTTTTAAAATCAGGAAGCCCTGAGTTCCAGGCTTACTGCATCTGCCAAAGGCATCCCAAAGGGAGTGCAGAAGTGCCACAACATGGCTGCTTTCACGGCTTTTCCCTTAGGAAGAACCCTAATACGCAGCTGATTTCCCTTCCCAGGGTTACTGTTAGGTTTAGGCCTAGGGCTAGGATTTTTAAAACAAGGAAGCCCTTAGATCCAGGCACACTGCAGCTGTTAAAGGCATCCCAAGGGGAGTACAAAAGTGCAACAACATGGCAGCTTTCACAGCTTTTTCCTTGGCACCATCCCTATACCTAGGCTGTTTTACCTGCCTAGGGTTAGGGTTAGGGTTCAGCCTAGGGCTTGGAGTTTTTTAACCAGGTAGCCCTGAGTTCCAGGCTTACTGCATCTGCCAAAGGCATTCCAAAGGGAGTTCAGAAGTGCCACAACATGGCTGCTTTCACAGCTTTTCCCTTAGGAAGAACCCTAATACCTGGCTGATTTACCTTCCTAGGGTTACTGTTAGGCTTAGGCCTAGAACTAATAAAACCAGGAAGCCCTGGGCTCCAGGCACACTGCAGCTGTTAAAGGCATCCCAAGAGGGCCGCAGAAGTGACACAACTTGGCTGCCTCTGCTTCTATTCTCATGAGACCATCCCGAACCATAGGCTGATTTTCCTTCCTAGGGTTAAGGTTTGAGTTACGCCTAGGGTAAGAGTTCTAGTAACCAGAAAGCCCTGAGTTCCAAGAACACAGCAGCTGCGAAGGACTTCCCAAGAAGAGCGCAAAAGTACCACAACATGCCTGCCTCCACAGCTTTTTCCTTGGGGACATGCCTAATTCCTGGCTGATTTGCCTTTCTCGTCTTAGGGTTGGGGTTCGGCCTAGGGCTAGGATTTTTAAAATCAGGAAGCCCTGAGTTCCAGGCTTACTGCATCTGCCAAAGGCATCCCAAAAGGAGTGCAGAAGTGCCACAACATGGCTGCTTTCACGGCTTTTCCCTTAGGAAGAACCCTAAAACGTGGCTGATTTACCTTCCTAGGGTTACTGTTAGGCTTAGGCCTAGGACTTTTAAAACCAGGAAGTCCTGGGCTCCAGGCACACTGCAGCTGCGAAAGGCATCCCAAGAGGGCTGCAGAAGTGACACAACTTGGCTGCCTCTGCTGCTATTCTCATGAGACCATCCCGAACCATAGGCTGATTTTCCTTCCTAGGGTTAAGGTTTGAGTTACGCCTAGGGTAAGGGTTCTATTAACCAGAAAGCCCTGAGTTCCAAGAACACAGCAGCTGCGAAGGACTAGCCAAGGAGAGCGCAAAAGTACCACAACATGCCTGCCTCCACAGCTTTTTCCTTGGGGACATGCCTAATTCCTGGCTGATTTGCCTTTCTCGTCTTAGGGTTGGGGTTCGGCCTAGGGCTAGGATTTTTAAAATCAGGAAGCCCTGAGTTCCAGGCACACTGGAGCTGTGAAAGGCATCCAAAAGGGAGTGCAAAAGTGCCACAACAAGGCTGCTTTCACGGTTTTCCTTGGCAAGAAGCCTAACACCAGGCTGATTTCCCTTCCCAGGGTTACTGTTAGGCTTAGGCCTAGGGCTAGGATTTTTAAAACTAGGAAGCCCTTAGTTCCAGGCACACTGCATCTGCAAAAGGCATCCCAAGGGGAGTACAAAAGTGCAACAACATGGCAGCTTTCACAGCTTTTTCCTTGGCACCATCCCTATACCTAGGCTGATTTATCTGCCTAGGGTTAGGGTTAGGCTTCAGCCTAGGGCTTGGAGTATTTTAACCAGGAAGCCCTGAGTTCCAGGCTTACTGCATCTGCCAAAGGCATTCCAAAGGGAGTGCAGAAGTGCCACAACATGGCTGCTTTCACAGCTTTTCCCTTAGGAAGAACCCTAATACGCGGCTGATTTACCTTCCTAGGGTTACTGTTAGGCTTAGGAATAGGACTTTTAAAACCAGGAAGCCCTGGGCTCCAGGCACATGCAGCTGCGAAAGGCATCCCAAGAGGGCCGCAGAAGCGACACAACTTGGCTGCCTCTGCTTCTATTCTCATGAGACCATCCTGAACCACAGGCAGATTTTCATTCCTAGGGTTAAGGTTTGAGTTACGCCTAGGGTAAGAGTTCTATTAACCAGAAAGCCCTGAGTTCCAAGAACACAGCAGCTGCGAAGGACTACCCAAGAAGAGCGCAAAAGTACCACAACGTGCTTGCCTCCACAGCTTTTTCCTTGGGGACATGCCTAATTCCTGGCTGATTTGCCTTTCTCGTCTTAGGGTTGGGGTTCGGCCTAGGGCTAGGATATTTTTAACAAGGAAGCCCTGAGTTCCAGGCTTTCTTCATCTGCCAAAGGCATCCCAAAGGGTGTGCAAAAGTGCCACAACATGGCTGCTTTCACGGCTTTTCCCTTAGGAAGAACCCTAATACGCGGCTGATTTACCTTCCTAGGGTTACTGTTAGGCTTAGGCCTAGGACTTTTAAAACCAGGAAGCCCTGGG
Source organism: Ammospiza maritima maritima (assembly GCA_036010785.1). Lineage (NCBI taxonomy): Eukaryota > Metazoa > Chordata > Aves > Passeriformes > Passerellidae > Ammospiza > Ammospiza maritima. The sequence goes on from JAYKTQ010000489.1 coordinate 682,019, forward strand.
CTCCAGGCACATGCAGCTGTTAAAGGCATCCCAAGAGGGCTGCAGAAGTGACACAACTTGGCTGCCACCACTGATATTTCCCTGAGACCATCCCGAACCATAGGCTGATTTTCCTTCCTAGGGTTAAGGTTTGAGTTACGCCTGGGGTAAGGGTTCTATTAACCAGAAAGCCCTGAGTTCCAAGAACACAGCAGCTGCGAAGGACTACCCAAGAAGAGCGCAAAAGTACCACAACATGCGTGCCTCCACAGCTTTTTCCTTGGGGACATGCCTAATTCCTGGCTGATTTGCCTTTCTCGTCTTAGGGTTGGGGTTCGGCCTACGGCTAGGATTTTTAAAATCAGGAAGCCCTGAGTTCCAGGCACACTGGAGCTGTGAAAGGCATCCAAAAGGGAGTGCAAAAGTGCCACAACATGGCTGCTTTCACGGCTTTTTCCTTGGCAGGAAGCCTAACACCAGGCTGATTTCCCTTCCCAGGGTTACTGTAAGGCTTAGGCTTAGGGCTAGGATTTTTAAAACTAGGAAGCCCTTAGCTCCAGGCACACTGCATCTGTTCAAGGCATCCCAAGTGGAGTAAAAAAGTGCAACAACATGGCAGCTTTCACAGCTTTTTCCTTGGCACCATCCCTATACCTAGGCTGATTTATCTGCCAAGGGTTAGGGTTAGGCTTCAGCCTAGGGCTTGGAATTTTTTCACCAGGAAGCCCTGAGTTCCAGGCTTACTGAATCTGCCAAAGGCATCCCAAAGGGAGTGCAGAAGTGCCACAACATGGCTGCTTTCACGGCTTTTCCCTTAGGAAGAACCCTAATACGTGGCTGATTTACCTTCCTAGGGTTACTGTTAGGCTTAGGCCTAGGACTATTAAAACCAGGAAGCCCTGGGCTCCAGGCACATGCAGCTGTTAAAGGCATCCCAAGAGGGCCGCAGAAGTGACACAACTTGGCTGCCTCTGCTGCTATTCTCATGAGACCATCCTGAACCATAGGCTGATTTTCCTTCCTAGGGTTAAGGTTTGAGTTTCGCCTAGGGTAAGAGTTCTATTAACCAGAAAGCCCTGAGTTCCAAGAACACAGCAGCTGCGAAGGACTAGCCAAGAAGAGCGCAAAAGTACCACAACATGCCTGCCTCCACAGCTTTTTCCTTGGGGACATGCCTAATTCCTGGCTGATTTGCCTTTCTCGTCTTAGGGTTGGGGTTCGGCCTAGGGCTAGGATTTTTTTAACTAGGAAGCCCTGAGTTCCAGGCTTACTTCATCTGCAAAAAGCATCCCAAAGGGAGTGCAGAAGTGCCACAACATGGCTGCTTTCACGGTTTTTCCCTTAGGAAGAACCCTAATACGCGGCTGATTTACCTTCCTAGGGTTACTGTTAGGCTTAGGCCTAGGACTTTTAAAACCAGGAAGCCCTGGGCTCCAGGCACATGCAGCTGCGAAAGGCATCCCAAGAGGGCCGCAGAAGTGACACAACTTGGCTGCCTCTGCTTCTATTCTCATGAGACCATCCTGAACCATAGGCTGATTTTCCTTCCTAGGGTTAAGGTTTGAGTTACGCCTAGGGTAAGAGTTCTATTAACCAGAAAGCCCTGAGTTCCAAGAACACAGCAGCTGCGAAGGACTACCCAAGAAGAGCGCAAAAGTACCACAACGTGCCTGCCTCCACAGATTTTTCCTTGGGGACATGCCTAATTCCTGGCTGATTTGCCTTTCTCGTCTTAGGGTTGGGGTTCGGCCTAAGCAAGGATTTTTAAAATCAGGAAGCCCTGAGTTGCAGGCACACTGGAGCTGTGAAAGGCATCCAAAAGGGAGTGCAAAAGTGCCACAACGTGGCTGCTTTCCCGGCTTTTTCCTTGGCAAGAAGCCTAACACCAGGCTGATTTCCCTTCCCAGGGTTACTGTTAGGCTTAGGCCTAGGGCTGGGATTTTTAAAACTAGGAAGCCCTTAGTTCCAGGCACACTGCAGCTGCAAAAGGCATCCCAAGGGGAGTACAAAAGTGCAACAACATGGCAGCTTTCACAGCTTTTTCCTTGTCACCTTCCCTATACCTAGGCTGATTTATCTGCCTAGGGTTAGGGTTAGGCTTCAGCCTAGGGCTTGGAGTTTTTTAACCAGGAAGCCCTGAGTTCCAGGCTTACTGCATCTGCCAAAGGCATCCCAAAGGGAGTGCAGAAGTGCCACAACATGGCTGCTTTCACGGCTTTTCCCTTAGGAAGAACCCTAAGACGCGGCTGATTTACCTTCCTAGGGTTACTGTTAGGCTTAGGCCTAGGACTTTTAAAACCAGGAAGCCCTGGGCTCCAGGCACACTGCAGCTGCGAAAGGCATCCCAAGAGGAGCGCAAAAGTGACACAACTTGGCTGCCTCTGCTGCTATTCTCATGAGACCATCCCGAACCATAGGCTGATTTTCCTTCCTAGGGTTAAGGTTTGAGTTACGCCTAGGGTAAGGGTTCTATTAACCAGAAAGCCCTGAGTTCCAAGAACACAGCAGCTGCGAAGGACTACCCAAGAAGAGCGCAAAAGTACCACAACATGCGTGCCTCCACAGCTTTTTCCTTGGGGACATGCCTAATTCCTGGCTGATTTGCCTTTCTCGTCTTAGGGTTGGGGTTCGGCCTAGGGCTAGGATTTTTAAAATCAGGAAGCCCTGAGTTCCAGGCACACTGGAGCTGTGAAAGGCATCCAAAAGGGAGTGCAAAAGTGCCACAACATGGCTGCTTTCACGGCTTTTTCCTTGGCAAGAAGCCTAACACCAGGCTGATTTCCCTTCCCAGGGTTACTGTAAGGCTTAGGCTTAGGGCTAGGATTTTTAAAACTAGGAAGCCCTGGGCTCCAGGCACACTGCATCTGTTCAAGGCATCCCAAGGGGAGTACAAAAGTGCAACAATATGGCAGCTTTCACAGCTTTTTCCTGGCACCATCCCTATACCTAGGCTGATTTATCTGCCTAGGGTTAGGGTTAGGCTTCAGCCTAGGGCTTGGAGTTTTTTAACCAGGAAGCCCTGAGTTCCAGGCTTACTGCATCTGCAAAAAGCATCCCAAAGGGAGTGCAGAAGTGCCACAACATGGCTGCTTTCACGGCTTTTCCCTTAGGAAGAACCCTAATACGCGGCTGATTTACCTTCCTAGGGTTACTGTTAGGCTTAGGCCTAGGACTTTTAAAACCAGGAAGCCCTGGGCTCCAGGCACATGCAGCTGCGAAAGGCATCCCAAGAGGGCCGCAGAAGTGACACAACTTGGCTGCCTCTGCTTCTATTCTCATGAGACCATCCTGAACCATAGGCTGATTTTCATTCCAAGGGTTAATGTTTGAGTTAAGCCTAGGGTAAGAGTTCTATTAACCAGAAAGCCCTGAGTTCCAAGAACACAGCAGCTGCGAAGGACTACCCAAGAAGAGCGCAAAAGTACCACAACGTGCCTGCCTCCACAGCTTTTTCCTTGGGGACATGCCTAATTCCTGGCTGATTTGCCTTTCTCGTCTTAGGGTTGGGGTTCGGCCTAGGGCTAGGATTTTTTTAACTAGGAAGCCCTGAGTTCCAGGCTTACTTCATCTGCCAAAGGCATCCCAAAGGGTGTGCAAAAGTGCCACAACATGGCTGCTTTCACGGCTTTTCCCTTAGGAAGAACCCTAATACGCGGCTGATTTACCTTCCTAGGGTTACTGTTAGGCTTAGGCCTAGGACTTTTAAAACCAGGAAGCCCTGGGCTCCAGGCACATGCAGCTGTTAAAGGCATCCCAAGAGGGCTGCAGAAGTGACACAACTTGGCTGCCTCTGCTGCTATTCTCATGAGACCATCCCGAACCATAGGCTGATTTTCCTTCCTAGGGTTAAGGTTTGAGTTACGCCTAGGGTAAGGGTTCTATTAACCAGAAAGCCCTGAGTTCCAAGAACACAGCAGCTGCGAAGGACTAGCCAAGAAGAGTGCAAAAGTACCACAACATGCCTGCCTCCACAGCTTTTTCCTTGGGGACATGCCTAATTCCTGGCTGATTTGCCTTTCTCGTCTTAGGGTTGGGGTTCGGCCTAGGGCTAGGATTTTTAAAATCAGGAAGCCCTGAGTTCCAGGCACACTGGAGCTGTGAAAGGCATCAAAAAGGGAGTGCAAAAGTGCCACAACATGGTTGCTTTCACGGCTTTTTCCTTGGCAAGAAGCCTAACACCAGGCTGATTTCCCTTCCCAGGGTTACTGTTAGGCTTAGGCCTAGGGCTAGGATTTTTAAAACTAGGAAGCCCTTAGTTCCAGGCACACTGCAGCTGCGAAAGGCATCCCAAGGGGAGTACAAAAGTGCAACAACATGGCAGCTTTCACAGCTTTTTCCTTGGAACCATCCCTATACCTAGGCTGAATTATCTGCCTAGGGTTAGGGTTAGGCTTCAGCCTAGGGCTTGGAGTTTTTTAACCAGGAAGCCCTGAGTTCCAGGCTTACTTCATCTGCAAAAAGCATCCCAAAGGGAGTGCAGAAGTGCCACAACATGGCTGCTTTCACGGCTTTTCCCTTAGGAAGAACCCTAATACGCGGCTGATTTACCTTCCTAGGGTTACTGTTAGGCTTAGGCCTAGGACTTTTAAAACCAGGAAGCCCTGGGCTCCAGGCACATGCAGCTGCGAAAGGCATCCCAAGAGGGCTGCAGAAGTGACACAACTTGGCTGCCTCTGATTCTATTCTCATGAGACCATCCTAAACCATAGGCTGATTTTCATTCCTAGGGTTAAGGTTTGAGTTACGCCTAGGGTAAGAGTTCTATTAACCAGAAAGCCCTGAGTTCCAAGAACACAGCAGCTGCGAAGGACTACCCAAGAAGAGCGCAAAAGTACCACAACGTGCCTGCCTCCACAGATTTTTCCTTGGGGACATGCCTAATTCCTGGCTGATTTGCCTTTCTCGTCTTAGGGTTGGGGTTCGGCCTAAGCAAGGATTTTTAAAATCAGGAAGCCCTGAGTTGCAGGCACACTGGAGCTGTGAAAGGCATCCAAAAGGGAGTGCAAAAGTGCCACAACGTGGCTGCTTTCCCGGCTTTTTCCTTGGCAAGAAGCCTAACACCAGGCTGATTTCCCTTCCCAGGGTTACTGTTAGGCTTAGGCCTAGGGCTGGGATTTTTAAAACTAGGAAGCCCTTAGTTCCAGGACCACTGCAGCTGCAAAAGGCATCCCAAGGGGAGTACAAAAGTGCAACAACATGGCAGCTTTCACAGCTTTTTCCTTGGCACCTTCCCTATACCTAGGCTGATTTATCTGCCTAGGGTTAGCGTTAGGCTTCAGCCTAGGGCTTGGAGTTTTTTAACCAGGAAGCCCTGAGTTCCAGGCTTACTGCATCTGCCAAAGGCATCCCAAAGGGAGTGCAGAAGTGCCACAACATGGCTGCTTTCACGGCTTTTCCCTTAGGAAGAACCCTAAGACGCGGCTGATTTACCTTCCTAGGGTTACTGTTAGGCTTAGGCCTAGGACTTTTAAAACCAGGAAGCCCTTGGCTCCAGGCACACTGCAGCTGCGAAAGGCATCCCAAGAGGAGCGCAAAAGTGACACAACTTGGCTGCCTCTGCTGCTATTCTCATGAGACCATCCCGAACCATAGGCTGATTTTCCTTCCTAGGGTTAAGGTTTGAGTTACGCCTAGGGTAAGGGTTCTATTAACCAGAAAGCCCTGAGTTCCAAGAACACAGCAGCTGCGAAGGACTACCCAAGAAGAGCGCAAAAGTACCACAACATGCATGCCTCCACAGCTTTTTCCTTGGGGACATGCCTAATTCCTGGCTGATTTGCCTTTCTCGTCTTAGGGTTGGGGTTCGGCCTAGGGCTAGGATTTTTAAAATCAGGAAGCCCTGAGTTCCAGGCACACTGGAGCTGTGAAAGGCATCCAAAAGGGAGTGCAAAAGTGCCACAACATGGCTGCTTTCCCGGCTTTTTCCTTGGCAAGAAGCCTAACAGCAGGCTGATTTCCCTTCCCAGGGTTACTGTAAGGCTTAGGCTTAGGGCTAGGATTTTTAAAACTAGGAAGCCCTTAGCTCCAGGCACACTGCATCTGTTCAAGGCATCCCAAGGGGAGTACAAAAGTGCAACAATATGGCAGCTTTCACAGCTTTTTCCTGGCACCATCCCTATACCTAGGCTGATTTATCTGCCTAGGGTTAGGGTTAGGCTTCAGCCTAGGGCTTGGAGTTTTTTAACCAGGAAGCCCTGAGTTCCAGGCTTACTGCATCTGCAAAAAGCATCCCAAAGGGAGTGCAGAAGTGCCACAACATGGCTGCTTTCACGGCTTTTCCCTTAGGAAGAACCCTAATACGCGGCTGATTTACCTTCCTAGGGTTACTGTTAGGCTTAGGCCTAGGACTTTTAAAACCAGGAAGCCCTGGGCTCCAGGCACATGCAGCTGCGAAAGGCATCCCAAGAGGGCCGCAGAAGTGACACAACTTGGCTGCCTCTGCTTCTATTCTCATGAGACCATCCTGAACCATAGGCTGATTTTCATTCCAAGGGTTAATGTTTGAGTTAAGCCTAGGGTAAGAGTTCTATTAACCAGAAAGCCCTGAGTTCCAAGAACACAGCAGCTGCGAAGGACTACCCAAGAAGAGCGCAAAAGTACCACAACGTGCCTGCCTCCACAGCTTTTTCCTTGGGGACATGCCTAATTCCTGGCTGATTTGCCTTTCTCGTCTTAGGGTTGGGGTTCGGCCTAGGGCTAGGATTTTTTTAACTAGGAAGCCCTGAGTTCCAGGCTTACTTCATCTGCCAAAGGCATCCCAAAGGGTGTGCAAAAGTGCCACAACATGGCTGCTTTCACGGCTTTTCCCTTAGGAAGAACCCTAATACGCGGCTGATTTACCTTCCTAGGGTTACTGTTAGGCTTAGGCCTAGGACTTTTAAAACCAGGAAGCCCTGGGCTCCAGGCACATGCAGCTGTTAAAGGCATCCCCAGAGGGCTGCAGAAGTGACACAACTTGGCTGCCTCTGCTGCTATTCTCATGAGACCATCCCGAACCATAGGCTGATTTTCCTTCCTAGGGTTAAGGTTTGAGTTACGCCTAGGGTAAGGGTTCTATTAACCAGAAAGCCCTGAGTTCCAAGAACACAGCAGCTGCGAAGGACTAGCCAAGAAGAGTGCAAAAGTACCACAACATGCCTGCCTCCACAGCTTTTTCCTTGGGGACATGCCTAATTCCTGGCTGATTTGCCTTTCTCGTCTTAGGGTTGGGGTTCGGCCTAGGGCTAGGATTTTTAAAATCAGGAAGCCCTGAGTTCCAGGCACACTGGAGCTGTGAAAGGCATCCAAAAGGGAGTGCAAAAGTGCCACAACATGGTTGCTTTCACGGCTTTTTCCTTGGCAAGAAGCCTAACACCAGGCTGATTTCCCTTCCCAGGGTTACTGTTAGGCTTAGGCCTAGGGCTAGGATTTTAAAAACTAGGAAGCCCTTAGTTCCAGGCACACTGCAGCTGCGAAAGGCATCCCAAGGGGAGTACAAAAGTGCAACAACATGGCAGCTTTCACAGCTTTTTCCTTGGAACCATCCCTATATCTAGGCTGAATTATCTGCCTAGGGTTAGGGTTAGGCTTCAGCCTAGGGCTTGGAGTTTTTAACCAGGAAGCCCTGAGTTCCAGGCTTACTGCATCTGCCAAAGGCATCCCAAAGGGAGTGCAGAAGTGCCACAACATGGCTGCGTTCACGGCTTTTCCCTTAGGAAAACCCTAATACCCGGCTGATTTACCTCCCTAGGGTTACTGTTAGGCTTAGGCCTAGGACTTTTAAAACCAGGAAGCCCTGGGCTCCAGGCACACGCAGCTGTTAAAGGCATCCCAAGAGGGCCACAGAAGTGAAACAACTTGGCTGCCTCTGCTTCTATTCTCATGAGACCATCCTGAACCATAGGCTGATTTTCCTTCCTAGGGTTAAGGTTTGAGTTACGCCTAGGGTAAGAGTTCTATTAACCAGAAAGCCCTGAGTTCCAAGAACACAGCAGCTGCGAAGGACTACCCAAGAAGAGCGCAAAAGTACCACAACGTGCCTGCCTCCACAGATTTTTCCTTGGGGACATGCCTAATTCCTGGCTGATTTGCCTTTCTCGTCTTAGGGTTGGGGTTCGGCCTAAGCAAGGATTTTTAAAATCAGGAAGCCCTGAGTTGCAGGCACACTGGAGCTGTGAAAGGCATCCAAAAGGGAGTGCAAAAGTGCCACAACGTGGCTGCTTTCCCGGCTTTTTCCTTGGCAAGAAGCCTAACACCAGGCTGATTTACCTTCCTAGGGTTACTGTTAGGCTTAGGCCTAGGGCTGGGATTTTTAAAACTAGGAAGCCCTTAGTTCCAGGCACACTGCAGCTGCAAAAGGCATCCCAAGGGGAGTACAAAAGTGCAACAACATGGCAGCTTTCACAGCTTTTTCCTTGGCACCTTCCCTATACCTAGGCTGATTTATCTGCCTAGGGTTAGCGTTAGGCTTCAGCCTAGGGCTTGGAGTTTTTTAACCAGGAAGCCCTGAGTTCCAGGCTTACTGCATCTGCCAAAGGCATCCCAAAGGGAGTGCAGAAGTGCCACAACATGGCTGCTTTCACGGCTTTTCCCTTAGGAAGAACCCTAAGACGCGGCTGATTTACCTTCCTAGGGTTACTGTTAGGCTTAGGCCTAGGACTTTTAAAACCAGGAAGCCCTGGGCTCCAGGCACACTGCAGCTGCGAAAGGCATCCCAAGAGGAGCGCAAAAGTGACACAACTTGGCTGCCTCTGCTGCTATTCTCATGAGACCATCCCGAACCATAGGCTGATTTTCCTTCCTAGGGTTGAGGTTTGAGTTACGCCTAGGGTAAGGGTTCTATTAACCAGAAAGCCCTGAGTTCCAAGAACACAGCAGCTGCGAAGGACTACCCAAGAAGAGCGCAAAAGTACCACAACATGCCTGCCTCCACAGCTTTTCCTTGGGGACATGCCTAATTCCTGGCTGATTTGCCTTTCTCGTCTTAGGGTTGGGGTTCGGCCTAGGGCTAGGATTTTTAAAATCAGGAAGCCCTGAGTTCCAGGCACACTGGAGCTGTGAAAGGCATCCAAAAGGGAGTGCAAAAGTGCCACAACATGGCTGCTTTCCCGGCTTTTTCCTTGGCAAGAAGCCTAACACCAGGCTGATTTCCCTTCCCAGGGTTACTGTAAGGCTTAGGCTTAGGGCTAGGATTTTTAAAACTAGGAAGCCCTGGGCTCCAGGCACACTGCATCTGTTCAAGGCATCCCAAGGGGAGTACAAAAGTGCAACAATATGGCAGCTTTCACAGCTTTTTCCTGGCACCATCCCTATACCTAGGCTGATTTATCTGCCTAGGGTTAGGGTTAGGCTTCAGCCTAGGGCTTGGAGTTTTTTAACCAGGAAGCCCTGAGTTCCAGGCTTACTGCATCTGCAAAAAGCATCCCAAAGGGAGTGCAGAAGTGCCACAACATGGCTGCTTTCACGGCTTTTCCCTTAGGAAGAACCCTAATACGCGGCTGATTTACCTTCCTAGGGTTACTGTCAGGCTTAGGCCTAGGACTTTTAAAACCAGGAAGCCCTGGGCTCCAGGCACATGCAGCTGCGAAAGGCATCCCAAGAGGGCCGCAGAAGTGACACAACTTGGCTGCCTCTGCTTCTATTCTCATGAGACCATCCTGAACCATAGGCTGATTTTCATTCCAAGGGTTAATGTTTGAGTTAAGCCTAGGGTAAGAGTTCTATTAACCAGAAAGCCCTGAGTTCCAAGAACACAGCAGCTGCGAAGGACTACCCAAGAAGAGCGCAAAAGTACCACAACGTGCCTGCCTCCACAGCTTTTTCCTTGGGGACATGCCTAATTCCTGGCTGATTTGCCTTTCTCGTCTTAGGGTTGGGGTTCGGCCTAGGGCTAGGATTTTTTTAACTAGGAAGCCCTGAGTTCCAGGCTTACTTCATCTGCCAAAGGCATCCCAAAGGGTGTGCAAAAGTGCCACAACATGGCTGCTTTCACGGCTTTTCCCTTAGGAAGAACCCTAATACGCGGCTGATTTACCTTCCTAGGGTTACTGTTAGGCTTAGGCCTAGGACTTTTAAAACCAGGAAGCCCTGGGCTCCAGGCACATGCAGCTGTTAAAGGCATCCCAAGAGGGCTGCAGAAGTGACACAACTTGGCTGCCTCTGCTGCTATTCTCATGAGACCATCCCGAACCATAGGCTGATTTTCCTTCCTAGGGTTAAGGTTTGAGTTACGCCTAGGGTAAGGGTTCTATTAACCAGAAAGCCCTGAGTTCCAAGAACACAGCAGCTGCGAAGGACTAGCCAAGAAGAGTGCAAAAGTACCACAACATGCCTGCCTCCACAGCTTTTTCCTTGGGGACATGCCTAATTCCTGGCTGATTTGCCTTTCTCGTCTTAGGGTTGGGGTTCGGCCTAGGGCTAGGATTTTTAAAATCAGGAAGCCCTGAGTTCCAGGCACACTGGAGCTGTGAAAGGCATCAAAAAGGGAGTGCAAAAGTGCCACAACATGGCTGCTTTCACGGCTTTTTCCTTGGCAAGAAGCCTAACACCAGGCTGATTTCCCTTCCCAGGGTTACTGTTAGGCTTAGGCCTAGGGCTAGGAATTTTAAAACTAGGAAGCCCTTAGTTCCAGGCACACTGCAGCTGCGAAAGGCATCCCAAGGGGAGTACAAAAGTGCAACAACATGGCAGCTTTCACAGCTTTTTCCTTGGCACCATCCCTATACCTAGGCTGAATTATCTGCCTAGGGTTAGGGTTAGGGTTCAGCCTAGGGCTTGGAGTTTTTTAACCAGGAAGCCCTGAGTTCCAGGCTTACTGCATCTGCCAAAGGCATCCCAAAGGGAGTGCAGAAGTGCCACAACATGGCTGCGTTCACGGCTTTTCCCTTAGGAAGAACCCTAATACCCGGCTGATTTACCTTCCTAGGGTTACTGTTAGGCTTAGGCCTAGGACTTTTAAAACCAGGAAGCCCTGGGCTCCAGGCATATGCAGCTGTTAAAGGCATCCCAAGAGGGCCGCAGAAGTGACACAACTTGGCTGCCTCTGCTTCTATTCTCATGAGACCATCCCGAACCATAGGCTGATTTTCATTCCTAGGGTTAAGGTTTGAGTTTCGCCTAGGGTAAGAGTTCTATTAACCAGAAAGCCCTGAGTTCCAAGAACACAGCAGCTGCGAAGGACTAGCCAAGAAGAGCGCAAAAGTACCACAACATGCCTGCCTCCACAGCTTTTTCCTTGGGGACATGCCTAATTCCTGGCTGATTTGCCTTTCTCGTCTTAGGGTTGGGGTTCGGCCTAGGGCTAGGATTTTTTTAACTAGGAAGCCCTGAGTTCCAGGCTTACTGCATCTGCCAAAGGCATCCCAAAGGGAGTGCAGAAGTGCCACAACATGGCTGCTTTCACGGCTTTTCCCTTAGGAAGAACCCTAATACGTGGCTGATTTACCTTCCTAGGGTTACTGTTAGGCTTAGGCCTAGGACTTTTAAAACCAGGAAGCCCTGGGCTCCAGGCACACTGCAGCTGCGAAAGGCATCCCAAGGGGAGTGCAAAAGTGACACAACTTGGCTGCCTCTGCTGCTATTCTCATGAGACCATCCTGAACCATAGGCTGATTTTCCTTCCTAGGGTTAAGGTTTGAGTTACGCCTAGGGTAAGGGTTCTATTAACCAGAAAGCCCTGAGTTCCAAGAACACAGCAGCTGCGAAGGACTACCCAAGAAGAGCGCAAAAGTACCACAACGTGCCTGCCTCCACAGATTTTTCCTTGGGGACATGCCTAATTCCTGGCTGATTTGCCTTTCTCGTCTTAGGGTTGGGGTTCGGCCTAGGGCTAGGATTTTTAAAATCAGGAAGCCCTGAGTTCCAGGCACACTGGAGCTGTGAAAGGCATCCAAAAGGGAGTGCAAAAGTGCCACAACATGGCTGCTTTCACGGCTTTTTCCTTGGCAAGAAGCCTAACACCAGGCTGATTTCCCTTCCCAGGGTTACTGTTAGGCTTAGGCCTAGGGCTAGGATTTTTAAAACTAGGAAGCCCTTAGATCCAGGCACACTGCAGCCGCAAAAGGCATCCCAAGGGGAGTACAAAAGTGCAACAACATGGCAGCTTTCACAGCTTTTTCCTTGGCACCATCCCTATACCTAGGCTGATTTATCTGCCTAGGGTTAGGGTTAGGCTTCAGCCTAGGGCTTGGAGTTTTTTAACCAGGAAGCCCTGAGTTCCAGGCTTACTGCATCTGCCAAAGGCATCCCAAAGGGAGTGCAGAAGTGCCACAACATGGCTGCTTTCACGGCTTTTCCCTTAGGAAGAACCCTAAGACGCGGCTGATTTACCTTCCTAGGGTTACTGTTAGGCTTAGGCCTAGGACTTTTAAAACCAGGAAGCCCTGGGCTCCAGGCACACTGCAGCTGCGAAAGGCATCCCAAGGGGAGCGCAAAAGTGACACAACTTGGCTGCCTCTGCTGCTATTCTCATGAGACCATCCCGAACCATAGGCTGATTTTCCTTCCTAGGGTTAAGGTTTGAGTTACGCCTGGGGTAAGGGTTCTATTAACCAGAAAGCCCTGAGTTCCAAGAACACAGCAGCTGCGAAGGACTACCCAAGAAGAGCGCAAAAGTACCACAACGTGCCTGCCTCCACAGCTTTTTCCTTGGGGACATGCCTAATTCCTGGCTAATTTGCCTTTCTCGTCTTAGGGTTGGGGTTCGGCCTAGGGCTAGGATTTTTTTAACTAGGAAGCCCTGAGTTCCAGGCTTACTTCATCTGCAAAAAGCATCCCAAAGGGAGTGCAGAAGTGCCACAACATGGCTGCTTTCACGGCTTTTCCCTTAGGAAGAACCCTAATACACGGCTGATTTACCTTCCTAGGGTTACTGTTAGGCTTAGGCCTAGGACTTTTAAAACCAGGAAGCCCTGGGCTCCAGGCACATGCAGCTGCGAAAGGCATCCCAAGAGGGCCGCAGAAGTGACACAACTTGGCTGCCTCTGCTTCTATTCTCATGAGACCATCCCGAACCATAGGCAGATTTTCATTCCTAGGGTTAAGGTTTGAGTTTCGCCTAGGGTAAGAGTTCTATTAACCAGAAAGACCTGAGTTCCAAGAACACAGCAGCTGCGAAGGACTACCCAAGAAGAGCGCAAAAGTACCACAACGTGCCTGCCTCCACAGCTTTTTCCTTGGGGACATGCCTAATTCCTGGCTGATTTGCCTTTCTCGTCTTAGGGTTAGGGTTCGGCCTAAGGCTAGGATTTTTTTAACTAGGAAGCCCTGAGTTCCAGGCTTACTTCATCTGCCAAAGGCATCCCAAAGGGTGTGCAGAAGTGCCACAACATGGCTGCTTTCACGGCTTTTCCCTTAGGAAGAACCCTAATACGCGGCTGATTTACCTTCCTAGGGTTACTGTTAGGCTTAGGCCTAGGACTTTTAAAACCAGGAAGCCCTGGGCTCCAGGCACATGCAGCTGTTAAAGGCATCCCAAGAGGGCTGCAGAAGTGACACAACTTGGCTGCCTCTGCTGCTATTCTCATGAGACCATCCCGAACCATAGGCTGATTTTCCTTCCTAGGGTTAAGGTTTGAGTTACGCCTAGGGTAAGGGTTCTATTAACCAGAAAGCCCTGAGTTCCAAGAACACAGCAGCTGCGAAGGACTACCCAAGAAGAGCGCAAAAGTACCACAACATGCCTGCCTCCACAGCTTTTTCCTTGGGGACATGCCTAATTCCTGGCTGATTTGCCTTTCTCGTCTTAGGGTTGGGGTTCGGCCTAGGGCTAGGATTTTTTTAACTAGGAAGCCCTGAGTTCCAGGCTTACTTCATCTGCAAAAAGCATCCCAAAGGGAGTGCAGAAGTGCCACAACATGGCTGCTTTCACGGCTTTTCCCTTAGGAAGAACCCTAATACACGGCTGATTTACCTTCCTAGGGTTACTGTTAGGCTTAGGCCTAGGACTTTTAAAACCAGGAAGCCCTGGGCTCCAGGCACATGCAGCTGCGAAAGGCATCCCAAGAGGGCCGCAGAAGTGACACAACTTGGCTGCCTCTGCTTCTATTCTCATGAGACCATCCCGAACCATAGGCAGATTTTCATTCCTAGGGTTAAGGTTTGAGTTACGCCTAGGGGAAGAGTTCTATTAACCAGAAAGCCCTGAGTTCCAAGAACACAGCAGCTGCGAAGGACTACCCAAGAAGAGCGCAAAAGTACCACAACGTGCCTGCCTCCACAGCTTTTTCCTTGGGGACATGCCTAATTCCTGGCTGATTTGCCTTTCTCGTCTTAGGGTTGGGGTTCGGCCTAGGGCTAGGATTTTTTTAACTAGGAAGCCCTGAGTTCCAGGCTTACTTCATCTGCCAAAGGCATCCCAAAGGGCGTGTAAAAGTGCCACAACATGGCTGCTTTCACGGCTTTTCCCTTAGGAAGAACCCTAATACGCGGCTGATTTACCTTCCTAGGGTTAATGTTAGGCTTAGGCCTAGGACTTTTAAAACCAGGAAGCCCTGGGCTCCAGGCACATGCAGCTGTTAAAGGCATCCCAAGAGGGCTGCAGAAGTGACACAACTTGGCTGCCACTGCTGCTATTCTCATGAGACCATCCCGAACCATAGGCTGATTTTCCTTCCTAGGGTTAAGGTTTGAGTTACGCCTAGGGTAAGGGTTCTATTAACCAGAAAGCCCTGAGTTCCAAGAACACAGCAGCTGCGAAGGACTAGCCAAGGAGAGTGCAAAAGTACCACAACATGCCTGCCTCCACAGCTTTTTCCTTGGGGACATGCCTAATTCCTGGCTGATTTGCCTTTCTCGTCTTAGGGTTGGGGTTCGGCCTAGGGCTAGGATTTTTAAAATCAGGAAGCCCTGAGTTCCAGGCACACTGGAGCTGTGAAAGGCATCCAAAAGGGAGTGCAAAAGTGCCACAACATGGCTGCTTTCACGGCTTTTTCCTTGGCAAGAAGCCTAACACCAGGCTGATTTCCCTTCCCAGGGTTACTGTTAGGCTTAGGCCTAGGGCTAGGATTTTTAAAACTAGGAAGCCCTTAGATCCAGGCACACTGCAGCTGCAAAAGGCATCCCAAGGGGAGTACAAAAGTGCAACAACATGGCAGCTTTCACAGCTTTTTCCTTGGCACCATCCCTATACCTAGGCTGATTTATCTGCCTAGGGTTAAGGGTTAGGCTTCAGCCTAGGGCTTGGAGTTTTTTAACCAGGAAGCCCTGAGTTCCAGGCTTACTGCATGTGCCAAAGGCATCCCAAAGGGAGTGCAGAAGTGCCACAACATGGCTGCTTTCACGGCTTTTCCCTTAGGAAGAACCCTAAGACGCGGCTGATTTACCTTCCTAGGGTTACTGTTAGGCTTAGGCCTAGGACTTTTAAAACCAGGAAGCCCTGGGCTCCAGGCACACTGCAGCTGCGAAAGGCATCCCAAGGGGAGCGCAAAAGTGACACAACTTGGCTGCCACCACTGATATTTCCATGAGACCATCCCGAACCATAGGCTGATTTTCCTTCCTAGGGTTAAGGTTTGAGTTACGCCTAGGGTAAGGGTTCTATTAACCAGAAAGCCCTGAGTTCCAAGAACACAGCAGCTGCGAAGGACTACCCAAGAAGAGCGCAAAAGTACCACAACGTGCCTGCCTCCACAGCTTTTTCCTTGGGGACATGCCTAATTCCTGGCTGATTTGCCTTTCTCGTCTTAGGGTTGGGGTTCGGCCTAGGGCTAGGATTTTTTTAACTAGGAAGCCCTGAGTTCCAGGCACACTGCAGCTGCGAAAGTCATCCCAAGGGGAGTACCAAAGTGCAACAACATGGCAGCTTTCACAGCTTTTTCCTTGGCACCATCCCTATACCTAGGCTGTTTTATCTGCCTAGGGTTAGGGTTAGGCTTCAGCCTAGGGCTTGGAGTTTTTTAACCAGGCAGCCCTGAGTTCCAGGCTTACTGCATCTGCAAAAGGCATCCCAAAGGGAGTGCAGAAGTGCCACAACATGGCTGCTTTCACGGCTTTTCCCTTAGGAAGAACCCTAATACCCGGCTGATTTACCTTCCTAGGGTTACTGTTAGGCTTAGGCCTAGGACTTTTAAAACCAGGAAGCCCTGGGCTCCAGGCACATGCAGCTGCGAAAGGCATCCCAAGAGGGCCGCAGAAGTGACACAACTTGGCTGCCACCACTGATATGTCCATGAGACCATCCCGAACCATAGGCTGATTTTCCTTCCTAGGGTTAAGGTTTGAGTTACGCCTGGGGTAAGGGTTCTATTAACCAGAAAGCCCTGCGTTCCAAGAACACAGCAGCTGCGAAGGACTACCCAAGAAGAGCGCAAAAGTACCACAACGTGCCTGCCTCCACAGCTTTTTCCTTGGGGACATGCCTAATTCCTGGCTGATTTGCCTTTCTCGTCTTAGGTTTGGGGTTCGGCCTAGGGCTAGGATATTTTTAACTAGGAAGCCCTGAGTTCCAGGCTTACTTCATCTGCAAAAAGCATCCCAAAGGGAGTGCAGAAGTGCCACAACATGGCTGCTTTCACGGCTTTTCCCTTAGGAAGAACCCTAATACGCGGCTGATTTACCTTCCTAGGGTTACTGTTAGGCTTAGGCCTAGGACTTTTAAAACCAGGAAGCCCTGGGCTCCAGGCACATGCAGCTGCGAAAGGCATCCCAAGAGGGCTGCAGAAGTGACACAACTTGGCTGCCTCTGATTCTATTCTCATGAGACCATCCTAAACCATAGGCTGATTTTCATTCCTAGGGTTAAGGTTTGAGTTACGCCTAGGGTAAGAGTTCTATTAACCAGAAAGCCCTGAGTTCCAAGAACACAGCAGCTGCGAAGGACTAGCCAAGAAGAGCGCAAAAGTACCACAACATGCCTGCCTCCACAGCTTTTTCCTTGGGGACATGCCTAATTCCTGGCTGATTTGCCTTTCTCGTCTTAGGGTTGGGGTTCGGACTAGGTCTAGGTTTTTTAAAACTAGGAAGCCCTTAGTTCCAGGCACACTGCAGCTGCGAAAGGCATCCAAAAGGGAGTACAAAAGTGCATCAACATGACAGCTTTCACAGCTTTTTCCTTGGCACCATCCCTATACCTAGGCTGTTTTATCTGCCTAGGGTTAGGGTTAGGCTTCAGCCTAGGGCTTGGAGTTTTTTAACTAGGAAGCCCTGAGTTCCAGGCTTACTGCATCTGCCAAAGGCATCCCAAAGGGAGTGCAGAAGTGCCACAACATGGCTGCTTTCACGGCTTTTCCCTTAGGAAGAACCCTAATACCCAGCTGATTTACCTTCCTAGGGTTACTGTTAGGCTTAGGCCTAGGACTTTTAAAACCAGGAAGCCCTGGGCTCCAGGCACACTGCAGCTGCGAAAGGCATCCCAAGAGGAGCGCAAAAGTGACACAATTTGGCTGCCACCACTGATATTTCCATGAGACCATCCCGAACCATAGGCTGATTTTCCTTCCTAGGGTTAAGGTTTGAGCTACGCCTAGGGTAAGGGTTCTATTAACCAGAAAGCCCTGAGTTCCAAGAACACAGCAGCTGCGAAGGACTACCCAAGAAGAGCGCAAAAGTACCACAACATGCCTGCCTCCACAGCTTTTTCCTTGGGGACATGCCTAATTCCTGGCTGATTTGCCTTTCTCGTCTTAGGCTTGGGGTTCGGCCTAGGGCTAGGATATTTTTAACTAGGAAGCCCTGAGTTCCAGGCTTACTTCATCTGCCGAAGGCATCCCAAAGGGTGTGCAAAAGTGCCACAACATGGCTGCTTTCACGGCTTTTCCCTTAGGAAGAACCCTAATACGCGGCTGATTTACCTTCCTAGGGTTACTGTTAGGCTTAGGCCTAGGACTTTTAAAACCAGGAAGCCCTGGGCTCCAGGCACATGCAGCTGTTAAAGGCATCCGAAGAGGGCTGCAGAAGTGACACAACTTGGCTGCCTCTGCTGCTATTCTCATGAGATCATGCCGAACCATAGGCTGATTTTCCTTCCTAGGGTTAAGGTTTGACTTACGCCTAGGGTAAGGGTTCTATTAACCAGAAAGCCCTGAGTTCCAAGAACACAGCAGCTGCGAAGGACTACCCAAGAAGAGCGCAAAAGTACCACAACATGCCTGCCTCCACAGCTTTTTCCTTGGGGACATGCCTAATTCCTGGCTGATTTGCCTTTCTCGTCTTAGGGTTGGGGTTCGGCCTAGGGCTAGGATTTTTTTAACTAGGAAGCCCTGAGTTCCAGGCACACTGGAGCTGTGAAAGGCATCCAAAAGGGAGTGCAAAAGTGCCACAACATGGCTGCTTTCACGGCTTTTTCCTTGGCAAGAAGCCTAACACCAGGCTGAGTTACCTTCCCAGGGTTACTGTAAGGCTTAGGCTTAGGGCTAGGATTTTTAAAACTAGGAAGCCCTTAGCTCCAGGCACACTGCATCTGTTCAAGGCATCCCAAGTGGAGTAAAAAAGTGCAACAACAAGGCAGCTTTCACAGCTTTTTCCTTGGCACCATCCCTATACCTAGACTGATTTATCTGCCTAGGGTTAGGGTTAGGCTTCAGCCTAGGGCTTGGAGTTTTTTAACCAGGAAGCCCTGAGTTCCAGGCTTACTGCATCTGCCAAAGGCATCCCTAAGGGAGTGCAGAAGTGCCACAACATGGCTGCTTTCACGGCTTTTCCCTTAGGAAGAACCCTAATACGCAGCTGATTTACCTTCCTAGGGTTACTGTTAGGCTTAGGCCTAGGACTTTTAAAACCAGGAAGCCCTAGGCTCCAGGCACATGCAGCTGCGAAAGGCATCCCAAGAGGGCCGCAGAAGTGACACAACTTGGCTGCCTCTGCTTCTATTCTCATGAGACCATCCTGAACCATAGGCTGATTTTCAATCCTAGGGTTAAGGTTTGAGTTACGCCTAGGGTAAGTGTTCTATTAACCAGAAAGCCCTGAGTTCCAAGAACACAGCAGCTGCGAAGGACTACCCAAGAAGAGCGCAAAAGTACCACAACGTGCCTGTCTCCACAGCTTTTTCCATGGGGACATGCCTAATTCCTGGCTGATTTTCCTTTCTCGTCTTAGGGTTGGGGTTCGGCCTAGGGCTAGGATATTTTTAACTAGGAAGCCCTGAGTTCCAGGCTTACTTCATCTGCCAAAGGCGTCCCAAAGGGAGTGCAAAAGTGCCACAACATGGCTGCTTTCACAGCTTTTCCCTTAGGAAGAACCCTAATACGCGGCTGATTTACCTTCCTAGGGTTACTGTTAGGCTTAGGCCTAGGACTTTTAAAACCAGGAAGCCCTGGGCTCCAGGCACATGCAGCTGTTAAAGGCATCCCAAGAGGGCTGCAGAAGTGACACAACTTGGCTGCCTCTGCTGCTATTCTCATGAGACCATGCCGAACCATAGGCTGATTTTCCTTCCTAGGGTTAAGGTTTGACTTACGCCTAGGGTAAGGGTTCTATTAACCAGAAAGCCCTGAGTTCCAAGAACACAGCAGCTGCGAAGGACTAGCCAAGAAGAGCGCAAAAGTACCACAACATGCCTGCCTCCACAGCTTTTTCCTTGGGGACATGCCTAATTCCTGGCTGATTTGCCTTTCTCGTCTTAGGGTTGGGGTTCGGCCTAGGGCTAGGATTTTTAAAATCAGGAAGCCCTGAGTTCCAGGCACACTGGAGCTGTGAAAGGCATCCAAAAGGGAGTGCAAAAGTGCCACAACATGGCTGCTTTCACGGCTTTTTCCTTGGCAAGAAGCCTAAAACCAGGCTGAGTTACCTTCCCAGGGTTACTGTAAGGCTTAGGCTTAGGGCTAGGATTTTTAAAACTAGGAAGCCCTTAGTTCCAGGCACACTGCAGCTGCGAAAGGCATCCCAAGGGGAGTACAAAAGTGCAACAACATGGCAGCTTTCACAGCTTTTTCCTTGGCACCATCCCTATACCTAGGCTGATTTATCGGCCTAGGGTTAGGGTTAGGCTTCAGCCTAGGGCTTGGAGTTTTTTAACCAGGAAGCCCTGAGTTCCAGGCTTACTGCATCTGCCAAAGGCATCCCAAAGGGAGTGCAGAAGTGCCACAACATGGCTGCTTTCATGGCTTTTCCCTTAGGAAGAACCCTAATACGCGGCTGATTTACCTTCCTAGGGTTACTGTTACGCTTAGGCCTAGGACTTTTAAAACCAGGAAGCCCTGGGCTCCAGGCACACTGCAGCTGCGAAAGGCATCCCAAGGGGAGCGCAAAAGTGACACAACTTGGCTGCCACCACTGATATTTCCATGAGACCATCCCGAACCATAGGCTGATTTTCCTTCCTAGGGTTAAGGTTTGAGTTACGCCTGGGGAAGGGTTCTATTAACCAGTAAGCCCTGAGTTCCAAGAACACAGCAGCTGCGAAGGACTACCCAAGAAGAGCGCAAAAGTACCACAACGTGCCTGTCTCCACAGCTTTTTCCATGGGGACATGCCTAATTCCTGGCTGATTTGCCTTTCTCGTCTTAGGGTTGGGGTTCGGCCTAGGGCTAGGATTTTTTTAACTAGGAAGCCCTGAGTTCCAGGCTTACTTCATCTGCCGAAGGCATCCCAAAGGGTGTGCAAAAGTGCCACAACATGGCTGCTTTCACGGCTTTTCCCTTAGGAAGAACCCTAATACGCGGCTGATTTACCTTCCTAGGGTTACTGTTAGGCTTAGGCCTAGGACTTTTAAAACCAGGAAGCCCTGGGCTCCAGGCACATGCAGCTGTTAAAGGCATCCCAAGAGGGCCGCAGAAGTGACACAACTTGGCTGCCTCTGCTGCTATTCTCATGAGACCATCCTGAACCATAGGCTGATTTTCAATCCTAGGGTTAAGGTTTGAGTTACGCCTAGGGTAAGAGTTCTATTAACCAGAAAGCCCTGAGTTCCAAGAACACAGCAGCTGCGAAGGACTACCCAAGAAGAGCGCAAAAGTACCACAACGTGCCTGTCTCCACAGCTTTTTCCATGGGGACATGCCTAATTCCTGGCTGATTTGCCTTTCTCGTCTTAGGGTTGGGGTTCGGCCTAGGGCTAGGATATTTTTAACTAGGAAGCCCTGAGTTCCAGGCTTACTTCATCTGCCAAAGGCATCCCAAAGGGAGTGCAAAAGTACCACAACATGGCTGCTTTCACGGCTTTTCCCTTAGGAAGAACCCTAATACGCGGCTGATTTACCTTCCTAGGGTTACTGTTAGGCTTAGGCCTAGGACTTTTAAAACCAGGAAGCCCTGGGCTCCAGGCACATGCAGCTGTTAAAGGCATCCCAAGAGGGCTGCAGAAGTGACACAACTTGGCTGCCTCTGCTGCTATTCTCATGAGACCATGCCGAACCATAGGCTGATTTTCCTTCCTAGGGTTAAGGTTTGACTTACGCCTAGGGTAAGGGTTCTATTAACCAGAAAGCCCTGAGTTCCAAGGACACAGCAGCTGCGAAGGACTACCCAAGAAGAGCGCAAAAGTACCACAACATGCCTGCCTCCACAGCTTTTTCCTTGGGGACATGCCTAATTCCTGGCTGATTTGCCTTTCTCGTCTTAGGGTTGGGGTTCGGCCTAGGGCTAGGATTTTTAAAATCAGGAAGCCCTGAGTTCCAGGCACACTGGAGCTGTGAAAGGCATCCAAAAGGGAGTGCAAATGTGCCACAACATGGCTGCTTTCCCGGCTTTTTCCTTGGCAAGAAGCCTAAAACCAGGTTGATTTCCCTTTCCAGGGTTACTGTTAGGCTTAGGCCTAGGGCTAGGAATTTTAAAACTAGGAAGCCCTTAGTTCCAGGCACACTGCAGCTGCGAAAGGCATCCCAAGGGGAGTACAAAAGTGCAACAACATGGCAGCTTTCACAGCTTTTTCCTTGGCACCATCCCTATACCTAGGCTGATTTATCTGCCTAGGGTTAGGGTTAGGGTTCAGCCTAGGGCTTGGAGTTTTTTAACCAGGAAGCCCTGAGTTCCAGGCTTACTGCATCTGCCAAAGGCATCCCAAAGGGAGTGCAGAAGTGCCACAACATGGCTGCTTTCACGGCTTTTCCCTTAGGAAGAACCCTAATACGCGGCTGATTTACCTTCCTAGGGTTACTGTTAGGCTTAGGCCTAGGACTTTTAAAACCAGGAAGCCCTGGGCTCCAGGCACACTGCAGCTGCGAAAGGCATCCCAAGGGGAGCGCAAAAGTGACACAACTTTGCTGCCACCACTGATATTTCCATGAGACCATCCCGAACCATAGGCTGATTTTCCTTCCTAGGGTTAAGGTTTGAGTTACGCCTGGGGTAAGGGTTCTATTAACCAGAAAGCCCTGAGTTCCAAGAACACAGCAGCTGCGAAGGACTAGCCAAGAAGAGCGCAAAAGTACCACAACATGCCTGCCTCCACAGCTTTTTCCTTGGGGACATGCATAATTCCTGGCTGATTTGCCTTTCTCGTCTTAGGGTTGGGGTTCGGCCTAGGGCTAGGATTTTTTTAACTAGGAAGCCCTGAGTTCCAGGCACACTGGAGCTCTGAAAGGCATCCAAAAGGGAGTGCAAAAGTGCCACAACATGGCTGCTTTCACGGCTTTTTCCTTGACAAGAAGCCTAACACCAGACTGAGTTACCTTCCCAGGGTTACTGTAAGGCTTAGGCTTAGGGCTAGGATTTTTAAAACTAGGAAGCCCTTAGCTCCAGGCACACTGCATCTGTTCAAGGCATCCCAAGTGGAGTAAAAAAGTGCAACAACATGGCAACTTTCACAGCTTTTTCCTTGGCACCATCCCTATACCTAGGCTGATTTATCTGCCTAGGGTTAGGGTTAGGGTTCAGGCTAGGGCTTGGAGTTTTTTAACCAGGAAGCCCTGAGTTCCAGGCTTACTGCATCTGCCAAAGGCATCCCAAAGGGAGTGCAGAAGTGCCACAACATGGCTGCTTTCACGGCTTTTCCCTTAGGAAGAACCCTAATACCCGGCTGATTTACCTTCCTAGGGTTACTGTTAGGCTTAGGCCTAGGACTATTAAAACCTGGAAGCCCTGGGGTCCAGGCATATGCAGCTGTTAAAGGCATCCCGAGAGGGCCGCAGAAATGACACAACTTGGCTGCCTCTGCTTCTATTCTCATGAGACCATCCTGAACCATAGGCAGGTTTTCCTTCCTAGGGTTAAGGTTTGAGTTTTCCCTAGGGTAAGAGTTCTATTAACCAGAAAGCCCTGAGTTCCAAGAACACAGCAGCTGCGAAGGACTAGCCAAGAAGAGCGCAAAAGTACCATAACATGCCCGCCTCCACAGATTTTTCCTTGGGGACATGCCTAATTCCTGGCTGATTTGCCTTTCTCGTCTTAGGGTTGGGGTTCGGCCTAGGGCTAGGATTTTTTTAACTAGGAAGCCCTGAGTTCCAGGCTTACTTCATCTGCCAAAGGCATCCCAAAGGGAGTGCAGAAGTGCCACAACATGGCTGCTTTCACGGCTTTTCCCTTAGGAAGAACCCTAATACGCGGCTGATTTATCTTCCTAGGGTTACTGTTAGGCTTAGGCCTAGGACTTTTAAAACCAGGAAGCCCTGGGCTCCAGGCACACTGCAGCTGCGAAAGGCATCCCATGGGGAGCGCAAAAGTGACACAACTTGGCTGCCTCTGCTGCTATTCTCATGAGACCATCCCGAACCATAGGCTGATTTTCTTTCCTAGGGTTAAGGTTTGAGTTACGCCTAGGGTAAGGGTTCTATTAACCAGAAAGCCCTGAGTTCCAAGGACACAGCAGCTGCGAAGGACTACCCAAGAAGAGCGCAAAAGTACCACAACATGCCTGCCTCCACAGCTTTTTCCTTGGGGACATGCCTAATTCCTGGCTGATTTGCCTTTCTCGTCTTAGGGTTGGGGTTCGGCCTAGGGCTAGGATTTTTAAAATCAGGAAGCCCTGAGTTCCAGGCACACTGGAGCTGTGAAAGGCATCCAAAAGGGAGTGCAAAAGTGCCACAACATGGCTGCTTTCACGGCTTTTTCCTTGGCAAGAAGCCTAAAACCAGGTTGATTTCCCTTTCCAGGGTTACCTTTAGGCTTAGGCCTAGGGCTAGGATTTTTAAAACTAGGAAGCCCTTAGCTCCAGGCACACTGCATCTGTTCAAGGCATCCCAAGTGGAGTAAAAAATGCAACAACATGGCAACTTTCACAGCTTTTTCCTTGGCACCATCCCTATACCTAGGCTGATTTATCTGCCTAGGGTTAGGGTTAGGGTTCAGCCTAGGGCTTGGAGTTTTTTAACCAGGAAGCCCTGAGTTCCAGGCTTACTGCATCTGCCAAAGGCATCCCAAAGGGAGTGCAGAAGTGCCACAACATGGCTGCTTTCACGGCTTTTCCCTTAGGAAGAACCCTAATACGCGGCTGATTTACCTTCCTAGGGTTACTGTTAGGCTTAGGCCTAGGACTTTTAAAACCTGGAAGCCCTGGGCTCCAGGCACATGCAGCTGTTAAAGGCATCCCAAGAGGGCCGCAGAAGTGACACGACTTGGCTGCCTCTGCTGCTATTCTCATGAGACCATCCCGAACCATAGGCTGATTTTCTTTCCTAGGGTTAAGGTTTGAGTTACGCCTGGGGTAAGGGTTCAATTAACCAGAAAGCCCTGAGTTCCAAGGACACAGCAGCTGCGAAGGACTACCCAAGAAGAGCGAGAAAGTACCACAACATGCCTGCCTCCACAGCTTTTTCCTTGTGGACATGCCTAATTCCTGGCTGATTTGCCTTTCTCGTCTTAGGGTTGGGGTTCGGCCTAGGGCTAGGATTTTTTTAAGTAGCAAGCCCTGAATTCCAGGCTTACTGCATCTGCCAAAGGCATCCCAAAGGGTGTGCAAAAGTGCCACAACATGGCTGCTTTCACGGCTTTTCCCTTAGGAAGAACCCTAATACGCGGCTGATTTACCTTCCTAGGGTTACTGTTAGGCTTAGGCCTAGGACTTTTAAAACCAGGAAGCCCTGGGCTCCAGGAACAAGCAGCTGTTAAAGGCATCCGAAGAGGGCTGCAGAAGTGACACAACTTGGCTGCCTCTGCTGCTATTCTCATGAGACCATGCCGAAACATAGGCTGATTTTCCTTCCTAGGGTTAAGTTTTGAGTTACGCCTGGGGTAAGGGTTCTATTAACCAGAAAGCCCTGAGTTCCAAGAACACAGCAGCTGCGAAGGACTAGCCAAGAAGAGCGCAAAAGTACCACAACATGCCTGCCTCCTCAGCTTTTTCCTTGGGGACATGCCTAATTCCTGGCTGATTTGCCTTTCTCGTCTTAGGGTTGGGGTTCGGCCTAGGGCTAGGATTTTTAAAATCAGGAAGCCCTGAGTTCCAGGCTTACTTCATCTGCCGAAGGCATCCCAAAGGGAGTGCAAAAGTGCCACAACATGGCTGCTTTCACGGCTTTTCCCTTAGGAAGAACCCTAATACGCGGCTGATTTACCTTCCTAGGGTTACTGTCAGGCTTAGGCCTAGGACTTTTAAAACCAGGAAGCCCAGGGCTCCAGGCACATGCAGCTGCGAAAGGCATCCCAAGAGGGCCGCAGAAGTGACACAACTTGGCTGCCTCTGCTTCTATTCTCATGAGACCATCCTGAACCATAGGCTGATTTTCATTCCTAGGGTTAAGGTTTGACTTACGCCTAGGGTAAGAGTTCTATTAACCAGAAAGCCCTGAGTTCCATGAACACAGCAGCTGCGAAGGACTACCCAAGAAGAGCGCAAAAGTACCACAACGTGCCTGTCTCCACAGCTTTTTCCATGGGGACATGCCTAATTCCTGGCTGATTTGCCTTTCTCGCCTTAGGGTTGGGGTTCGGCCTAGGGCTAGGATTTTTTTAACTAGGAAGCCCTGAGTTCCAGGCTTACTGCATCTGCCAAAGGCATCCCAAAGGGTGTGCAAAAGTGCCACAACATGGCTGCTTTCACGGCTTTTCCCTTAGGAAGAACCCTAATACGCGGCTGATTTACCTTCCTAGGGTTACTGTTAGGCTTAGGCCTAGGACTTTTAAAACCAGGAAGCCCTGGGCTCCAGGCACATGCAGCTGTTAAAGGCATCCCTAGAGGGCTGCAGAAGTGACACAACTTGGCTGCCACCGCTGATATTTCCATGAGACCATCCCGAACCATAGGCTGATTTTCCTTCCTAGGGTTAAGGTTTGAGTTACGCCTAGGGTAAGGGTTCTATTAACCAGAAAGCCCTGAGTTCCAAGAACACAGCAGCTGCGAAGGACTAGCCAAGAAGAGCGCAAAAGTACCACAACATGCCTGCTTCCACAGCTTTTTCCTTGTGGACATGCCTAATTCCTGGCTGATTTGCCTTTCTCGTCTTAGGGTTGGGGTTCGGCCTAGGGCTAGGATTTTTAAAATCAGGAAGCCCTGAGTTCCAGGCACACTGGAGCTGTGAAAGGCATCCAAAAGGGAGTGCAAAAGTGCCACAACATGGCTGCTTTCACGGCTTTTTCCTTGGCAAGATGCCTATCACCAGGCTGATTTCCCTTCCCAGGGTTACTGTTAGGCTTAGGCCTAGGGCTAGGATTTTTAAAACTAGGAAGCCCTTAGTTCCAGGCACACTGCAGCTGCGAAAGGCATCCCAAGGGGAGTACAAAAGTGCAACAACATGGCAGCTTTCACTGCTTTTTCCTTGGCACCATCCCTATACCTATGCTGTTTTATCTGCCTAGGGTTGGGGTTAGGGTTCAGCCTAGGGCTTGGAGTTTTTTAACCAGGAAGCCCTGAGTTCCAGGCTTACTGCATCTGCCAAAGGCATCCCAAAGGGAGTGCAAAAGTGCCACAACATGGCTGCTTTCACAGATTTTCCCTTAGGAAGAACCCTAATACGCGGCTGATTTACCTTCCTAGGGTTACTGTTAGGCTTAGGCCTAGGACTTTTAAAACCAGGAAGCCCTGGGCTCCAGGCACACTGCAGCTGTTAAAGGCATCCCAAGAGGGCCGCAGAAGTGACACAACTTGGCTGCCTCTGCTTCTATTCTCATGAGACCATCCTGAATCATAGGCTGATTTTCCTTCCTAGGGTTAAGGTTTGAGTTACGCCTGGGGTAAGGGTTCTATTAACCAGAAAGCCCTGAGTTCCAAGAACACAGCAGCTGCGAAGGACTACCCAAGAAGAGCGCGAAAGTACCACAACATGCCTGCCTCCACAGCTTTTTCCTTGGGGACATGCCTAATTCCTGGCTGATTTGCCTTTCTCGTCTTAGGGTTGGGGTTCGGGCTAGGGCTAGGATTTTTTTAACTAGGAAGCCCTGAGTTCCAGGCTTACTGCATCTGCAAAAAGCATCCCAAAGGGAGTGCAGAAGTGCCACAACATGGCTGCTTTCACGGCTTTTCCCTTAGGAAGAACCCTAATACCCGGCTGATTTACCTTCCTATGGTTACTGTTAGGCTTAGGCCTAGGACTTTTAAAACCAGGAAGCCCTGGGCTCCAGGCATATGCAGCTGTTAAAGGCGTCCCGAGAGGGCCGCAGAAATGACACAACTTGGCTGCCTCTGCTTCTATTCTCATGAGACCATCCTGAACCATACGCAGGTTTTCCTTCCGAGGGTTAAGGTTTGAGTTTTCCCTAGGGTAAGAGTTCTATTAACCACAAAGCCCTGAGTTCCAAGAACACAGCAGCTGCGAAGGACTAGCCAAGAAGAGCGCAAAAGTACCATAACATGCCCGCCTCCACAGCTTTTTCCTTGGGGACATGCCAAATTCCTGGCTGATTTGCCTTTCTCGTCTTAGGGTTGGGGTTCAGCCTAGGGCTAGGATTTTTTTAACTAGGAAGCCCTGAGTTCCAGGCTTACTTCATCTGCCAAAGGCATCCCAAAGGGAGTGCAGAAGTGCCACAACATGGCTGCTTTCACGGCTTTTCCCTTAGGAAGAACCCTAATACGCGGCTGATTTATCTTCCTAGGGTTACTGTTAGGCTTAGGCCTAGGACTTTTAAAACCAGGAAGCCCTGGGCTCCAGGCACACTGCAGCTGCGAAAGGCATCCCATGGGGAGCGCAAAAGTGACACAACTTGGCTGCCTCTGCTGCTATTCTCATGAGACCATCCCGAACCATAGGCTGATTTTCTTTCCTAGGGTTAAGGTTTGAGTTACGCCTGGGGTAAGGGTTCAATTAACCAGAAAGCCCTGAGTTCCAAGAACACAGCAGCTGCGAAGGACTACCCAAGAAGAGCGCGAAAGTACCACAACATGCCTGCCTCCACAGCTTTTTCCTTGGGGACATGCCTAATTCCTGGCTGATTTGCCTTTCTCGTCTTAGGGTTGGGGTTCGGCCTAGGGCTAGGATTTTTTTAAGTAGCAAGCCCTGAATTCCAGGCTTACTGCATCTGCCAAAGGCATCCCAAAGGGTGTGCAAAAGTGCCACAACATGGCTGCTTTCACGGCTTTTCCCTTAGGAAGAACCCTAATAGGCGGCTGATTTACCTTCCTAGGGTTACTGTTAGGCTTAGGCCTAGGACTTTTAAAACCAGGAAGCCCTGGGCTCCAGGCACATGCAGCTGCGAAAGACATCCCAAGAGGGCCGCAGAAGTGACACAACTTGGCTGCCTCTGCTTCTATTCTCATGAGACCATCCTGAACCATAGGCTGATTTTCATTCCTAGGGTTAAGGTTTGAGTTACGCCTAGGGTAAGAGTTCTATTAACCAGAAAGCCCTGAGTTCCAAGAACACAGCAGCTGCGAAGGACTTCCCAAGGAGAGCGCAAAAGTACCACAACGTGCCTGTCTCCACAGCTTTTTCCTTGGGGACATGCCTAATTCCTGGCTGATTTGCCTTTCTCGTCTTAGGGTTGGGGTTCGGCCTAGGGCTAGGATATTTTTAACTAGGAAGCCCTGAGTTCCAGGCTTACTTCATCTGCCAAAGGCATCCCAAAGGGTGTGCAAAAATGCCACAACATGGCTGCTTTCACGGCTTTTCCCTTAGGAAGAACCCTAATACGCGGCTGATTTACCTTCCTAGGGTTACTGTTAGGCTTAGGCCTAGGACTTTTAAAACCAGGAAGCCCTGGGCTCCAGGCATATGCAGCTGCGAAAGGCATCCCGAGAGGGCCGCAGAAATGACACAACTTGGCTGCCTCTGCTTCTATTCTCATGAGACCATCCTGAACCATACGCAGGTTTTCCTTCCGAGGGTTAAGGTTTGAGTTTTCCCTAGGGTAAGAGTTCTATTAACCACAAAGCCCTGAGTTCCAAGAACACAGCAGCTGCGAAGGACTAGCCAAGAAGAGCGCAAAAGTACCATAACATGCCTGCCTCCACAGCTTTTTCCTTGGGGACATGCCTAATTCCTGGCTGATTTGCCTTTCTCGTCTTAGGGTTGGGGTTCGGCCTAGGGCTAGGATTTTTTTAACTAGGAAGCCCTGAGTTCCAGGCTTACTTCATCTGCCAAAGGCATCCCAAAGGGAGTGCAGAAGTGCCACAACATGGCTGCTTTCACGGCTTTTCCCTTAGGAAGAACCCTAATAGGCGGCTGATTTATCTTCCTAGGGTTACTGTTAGGCTTAGGCCTAGGACTTTTAAAACCAGGAAGCCCTGGGCTCCAGGCACACTGCAGCTGCGAAAGGCATCCCATGGGGAGCGCAAAAGTGACACAACTTGGCTGCCTCTGCTGCTATTCTCATGAGACCATCCCGAACCATAGGCTGATTTTCTTTCCTAGGGTTAAGGTTTGAGTTACGCCTGGGGTAAGGGTTCAATTAACCAGAAAGCCCTGAGTTCCAAGAACACAGCAGCTGCGAAGGACTACCCAAGAAGAGCGCGAAAGTACCACAACATGCCTGCCTCCACAGCTTTTTCCTTGGGGACATGCCTAATTCCTGGCTGATTTGCCTTTCTCGTCTTAGGGTTGGGGTTCGGCCTAGGGCTAGGATTTTTTTAAGTAGCAAGCCCTGAATTCCAGGCTTACTGCATCTGCCAAAGGCATCCCAAAGGGAGTGCAAAAGTGCCACAACATGGCTGCTTTCACGGCTTTTCCCTTAGGAAGAACCCTAATAGGCGGCTGATTTACCTTCCTAGGGTTAATGTTAGGCTTAGGCCTAGGACTTTTAAAACCAGGAAGCCCTGGGCTCCAGGCACATGCAGCTGCGAAAGACATCCCAAGAGGGCCGCAGAAGTGACACAACTTGGCTGCCTCTGCTGCTATTCTCATGAGACCATGCCGAAACATAGGCTGATTTTCCTTCCTAGGGTTAAGTTTTGAGTTACGCCTGGGGTAAGGGTTCTATTAACCAGAAAGCCCTGAGTTCCAAGAACACAGCAGCTGCGAAGGACTAGCCAAGAAGAGCGCAAAAGTACCACAACATGCCTGCCTCCTCAGCTTTTTCCTTGGGGACATGCCTAATTCCTGGCTGATTTGCCTTTCTCGTCTTAGGGTTGGGGTTCGGCCTAGGGCTAGGATTTTTAAAATCAGGAAGCCCTGAGTTCCAGGCTTACTTCATCTGCCGAAGGCATCCCAAAGGGTGTGCAAAAGTGCCACAACATGGCTGCTTTCACGGCTTTTCCCTTAGGAAGAACCCTAATACGCGGCAGATTTACCTTCCTAGGGTTACTGTCAGGCTTAGGCCTAGGACTTTTAAAACCAGGAAGCCCTGGGCTCCAGGCACATGCAGCTGCGAAAGGCATCCCAAGAGGGCCGCAGAAGTGACACAACTTGGCTGCCTCTGCTTCTATTCTCATGAGACCATCCTGAACCATAGGCTGATTTTCCTTCCTAGGGTTAAGATTTGAGTTTCGCCTAGGGTAAGAGTTCTATTAACCAGAAAGACCTGAGTTCCAAGAACACAGCAGCTGCGAAGGACTACCCAAGAAGAGCGCAAAAGTACCACAACATGCCTGCCTCCACAGCTTTTTCCTTGGGGACATGCCTAATTCCTGGCTGATTTGCCTTTCTCGTCTTAGGGTTGGGGTTCGGCCTAGGGCTAGGATATTTTTAACTAGGAAGCCCTGAGTTCCAGGCTTACTTCATCTGCCAAAGGCATCCCAAAGGGAGTGCAAAAGTGCCACAACATGGCTGCTTTCACAGCTTTTCCCTTAGGAAGAACCCTAATACGCGGCTGATTTACCTTCCTAGGGTTACTGTTAGGCTTAGGCCTAGGACTTTTAAAACCAGGAAGCCCTGGGCTCCAGGCACACTGCAGCTGCGAAAGGCATCCCAAGGGGAGCGCAAAAGTGACACAACTTGGCTGCCACCACTGATATTTCCATGAGACCATCCCGAACCATAGGCTGATTTTCCTTCCTAGGGTTAAGGTTTGAGTTACGCCTAGGGTAAGAGTTCTATTAACCAGAAAGCCCTGAGTTCCAAGAACACAGCAGCTGCGAAGGACTACCCAAGAAGAGCGCAAAAGTACCACAACATGCCTGCCTCCACAGCTTTTTCCTTGGGGACATGCCTAATTCCTGGCTGATTTGCCTTTCTCGTCTTAGGGTTGGGGTTCGGCCTAGGGCTAGGATTTTTTTAACTAGGAAGCCCTGAGTTCCAGGCTTACTTCATCTGCCAAAGGCATCCCAAAGGGAGTGCAAAAGTGCCACAACATGGCTGCTTTCACAGCTTTTCCCTTAGGAAGAACCCTAATACGCGGCTGATTTACCTTCCTAGGGTTACTGTTAGGCTTAGGCCTAGGACTTTTAAAACCAGGAAGCCCTGGGCTCCAGGCACACTGCAGCTGCGAAAGGCATCCCAAGGGGAGCGCAAAAGTGACACAACTTGGCTGCCACCACTGATATTTCCATGAGACCATCCCGAACCATAGGCTGATTTTCCTTCCTAGGGTTAAGGTTTGAGTTACGCCTAGGGTAAGAGTTCTATTAACCAGAAAGCCCTGAGTTCCAAGAACACAGCAGCTGCGAAGGACTAGCCAAGAAGAGCGCAAAAGTACCACAACATGCCTGCCTCCACAGCTTTTTCCTTGGGGACATGCCTAATTCCTGGCTGATTTGCCTTTCTCGTCTTAGGGTTGGGGTTCGGCCTAGGGCTAGGATTTTTAAAATCAGGAAGCCCTGAGTTCCAGGCTTACTGCATCTGCCAAAGGCATCCCAAAGGGAGTGCAGAAGTGCCACAACATGGCTGCTTTCACGGCTTTTTCCTTGGCAAGAAGCCTAACACCAGGCTGATTTCCCTTCCCAGGGTTACTGTTAGGCTTAGGCCTAGGGCTAGGAATTTTAAAACTAGGAAGCCCTTAGTTCCAGGCACACTGCAGCTGCAAAAGGCATCCCAAGGGGAGTACAAAAGTGCAACAACATGGCAGCTTTCACAGCTTTTTCCTTGGCACCATCCCTATACCTAGGCTGATTTATCTGCCTAGGGTTGGGGTTAGGCTTCAGCCTAGGGCTTGGAGTTTTTTAACCAGGAAGCCCTGAGTTCCAGGCTTACTGCATCTGCCAAAGGCATGCCAAAGGGAGTGCAGAAGTGCCACAACATGGCTGCTTTCACGGCTTTTCCCTTAGGAAGAACCCTAATACCCGGCTGATTTACCTTCCTAGGGTTACTGTTAGGCTTAGGCCTAGGACTTTTAAAACCAGGAAGCCCTGGGCTCCAGGCACACTGCAGCTGCGAAAGGCATCCCAAGAGGAGCGCAAAAGTGAAACAACTTGGCTGCCACCACTGATATTTCCATGAGACCATCCCGAACCATAGGCTGATTTTCCTTCCTAGGGTTAAGGTTTGAGTTACGCCTAGGGTAAGGGTTCTATTAACCAGAAAGCCCTGAGTTCCAAGAACACAGCAGCTGCGAAGGACTACCCAAGAAGAGCGCAAAAGTACCACAACATGCGTGCCTCCACAGCTTTTTCCTTGGGGACATGCCTAATTCCTGGCTGATTTGCCTTTCTCGTCTTAGGCTTGGGGTTCGGCCTAGGGCTAGGATTTTTTTAACTAGGAAGCCCTGAGTTCCAGGCTTACTGCATCTGCCAACGGCATCCCAAAGGGAGTGCAGAAGTGCCACAACATGGCTGCTTTCACGGCTTTTCCCTTAGGAAGAACCCTAATACCCAGCTGATTCACCTTCCTAGGCTTACTGTTAGGCTTAGGCCTAGGACTTTTAAAACCAGGAAGCCCTGGGCTCCAGGCACACTGCAGCTGCGAAAGGCATCCCAAGGGGAGCGCAAAAGTGACACAACTTGGCTGCCACCACTGATATTTCCATGAGACTATCCCGAACCATAGGCTGATTTTCCTTCCTAGGGTTAAGGTTTGAGTTACGCCTGGGGTAAGGGTTCTATTAACCAGAAAGCCCTGAGTTCCAAGAACACAGGAGCTGCGAAGGACTACCCAAGGAGAGCGCAAAAGTACCACAACATGCCTGCCTCCACAGCTTTTTCCTTGGGACATGCCTAATTCCTGGCTGATTTGCCTTTCTCGTCTTAGGGTTGGGGTTCGGCCTAGGGTTAGGATTTTTAAAATCAGGAAGCCCTGAGTTCCAGGCTTACTGCATCTGCCAAAGGCATCCCAAAGGGAGTGCAGAAGTGCCACAACATGGCTGCTTTCACGGCTTTTCCCTTAGGAAGAACCCTAATACGCGGCTGATTTACCTTCCTAGGGTTACTGTTAGGCTTAGGCCTAGGACTTTTAAAACCAGGAAGCCCTGGGCTCCAGGAACAAGCAGCTGTTAAAGGCATCCGAAGAGGGCTGCAGAAGTGACACAACTTGGCTGCCTCTGCTGCTATTCTCATGAGACCATGCCGAAACATAGGCTGATTTTCCTTCCTAGGGTTAAGTTTTGAGTTACGCCTGGGGTAAGGGTTCTATTAACCAGAAAGCCCTGAGTTCCAAGAACACAGCAGCTGCGAAGGACTAGCCAAGAAGAGCGCAAAAGTACCACAACATGCCTGCCTCCTCAGCTTTTTCCTTGGGGACATGCCTAATTCCTGGCTGATTTGCCTTTCTCGTCTTAGGGTTGGGGTTCGGCCTAGGGCTAGGATTTTTAAAATCAGGAAGCCCTGAGTTCCAGGCTTACTTCATCTGCCGAAGGCATCCCAAAGGGTGTGCAAAAGTGCCACAACATGGCTGCTTTCACGGCTTTTCCCTTAGGAAGAACCCTAATACGCGGCTGATTTACCTTCCTAGGGTTACTGTCAGGCTTAGGCCTAGGACTTTTAAAACCAGGAAGCCCTGGGCTCCAGGCACATGCAGCTGCGAAACGCATCCCAAGAGGGCCGCAGAAGTGACACAACTTGGCTGCCTCTGCTTCTATTCTCATGAGACCATCCTGAACCATAGGCTGATTTTCATTCCTAGGGTTAAGGTTTGACTTACGCCTAGGGTAAGAGTTCTATTAACCAGAAAGCCCTGAGTTCCAACAACACAGCAGCTGCAAAGGACTACCCAAGAAGAGCGCAAAAGTACCACAACGTGCCTGTCTCCACAGCTTTTTCCATGGGGACATGCCTAATTCCTGGCTGATTTGCCTTTCTCGTCTTAGGGTTGGGGTTCGGCCTAGGGCTAGGATTTTTTTAACTAGGAAGCCCTGAGTTCCAGTCTTACTGCATCTGCCAAAGGCATCCCAAAGGGTGTGCAAAAGTGCCACAACATGGCTGCTTTCACGGCTTTTCCCTTAGGAAGAACCCTAATACGCGGCTGATTTACCTTCCTAGGGTTACTGTTAGGCTTAGGCCTAGGACTTTTAAAACCAGGAAGCCCTGGGCTCCAGGCACATGCAGCTGTTAAAGGCATCCCTAGAGGGCTGCAGAAGTGACACAACTTGGCTGCCTCTGCTGCTATTCTCATGAGACCATCCCGAACCATAGGCTGATTTTCCTTCCTAGGGTTAAGGTTTGAGTTACGCCTAGGGTAAGGGTTCTATTAACCAGAAAGCCCTGAGTTCCAAGAACACAGCAGCTGCGAAGGACTACCCAAGAAGAGCGCAAAAGTACCACAACATGCCTGCTTCCACACCTTTTTCCTTGTGGACATGCCTAATTCCTGGCTGATTTGCCTTTCTCGTCTTAGGGTTGGGGTTCGGCCTAGGGCTAGGATTTTTAAAATCAGGAAGCCCTGAGTTCCAGGCACACTGGAGCTGTGAAAGGCATCCAAAAGGGAGTGCAGAAGTGCCACAACATGGCTGCTTTCACGGCTTTTTCCTTGGCAAGAGGCCTATCACCAGGCTGATTTCCCTTCCCAGGGTTACTGTTAGGCTTAGGCCTAGGGCTAGGATTTTTAAAACTAGGAAGCCCTTAGTTCCAGGCACACTGCAGCTGCGAAAGGCATCCCAAGGGGAGTACAAAAGTGCAACAACATGGCAGCTTTCACTGCTTTTTCCTTGGCACCATCCCTATACATATGCTGTTTTATCTGCCTAGGGTTGGGGTTAGGGTTCAGCCTAGGGCTTGGAGTTTTTTAACTAGGAAGCCCTGAGTTCCAGGCTTACTGCATCTGCCAAAGGCATCCCAAAGGGAGTGCAAAAGTGCCACAACATGGCTGCTTTCACAGCTTTTCCCTTAGGAAGAACCCTAATACCCGGCTGATTTACCTTCCTAGGGTTACTGTTAGGCTTAGGCCTAGGACTTTTAAAACCAGGAAGCCCTGGGCTCCAGGCACACTGCAGCTGTTAAAGGCATCCCAAGAGGGCCGCAGAAGTGACACAACTTGGCTGCCTCTGCTTCTATTCTCATGAGACCATCCTGAATCATAGGCTGATTTTCCTTCCTAGGGTTAAGGTTTGAGTTACGCCTGGGGTAAGGGTTCTATTAACCAGAAAGCCCTGCGTTCCAAGAACACAGCAGCTGCGAAGGACTAGCCAAGAAGATCGCAAAAGTACCACAACATGCCTGCCTCCACAGCTTTTTCCTTGGGGACATGCCTAATTCCTGGCTGATTTGCCTTTCTCGTCTTAGGGTTGGGGTTCGGCCTAGGGATAGGATTTTTTTAACTAGGAAGCCCTGAGTTCCAGGCTTACTGCATCTGCAAAAAGCATCCCAAAGGGAGTGCAGAAGTGCTACAACATGGCTGCTTTCAGGGCTTTTCCCTTAGGAAGAACCCTAATAGGCGGCTGATTTACCTTCCTAGGGTTAATGTTAGGCTTAGGCCTAGGACTTTTAAAACCAGGAAGCCCTGGGCTCCAGGCACATGCAGCTGCGAAAGACATCCCAAGAGGGCCGCAGAAGTGACACAACTTGGCTGCCTCTGCTTCTATTCTCATGAGACCATCCTGAACCATAGGCTGATTTTCATTCTTAGGGTTAAGGTTTGAGTTACGCCTAGGGTAAGAGTTCTATTAACCAGAAAGCCCTGAGTTCCAAGAACACAGCAGCTGCGAAGGACTACCCAAGAAGAGCGCAAAAGTACCACAACGTGCCTGTCTCCACAGCTTTTTCCTTGGGGAAATGCCTAATTCCTGGCTGATTTGCCTTTCTCGTCTTAGGGTTGGTGTTCGGCCTAGGGCTAGGATATTTTTAACTAGGAAGCCCTGAGTCCCAGGCTTACTTCATCTGCCAAAGGCATCCCAAAGGGTGTGCAAAAATGCCACAACATGGCTGCTTTCACGGCTTTTCCCTTAGGAAGAACCCTAATACGCGGCTGATTTACCTTCCTAGGGTTACTGTTAGGCTTAGGCCTAGGACTTTTAAAACCAGGAAGCCCTGGGCTCCAGGCACATGCAGCTGTTAAAGGCATCCCTAGAGGGCTGCAGAAATGACACAACTTGGCTGCCTCTGCTGCTATTCTCATGAGACCATGCCGAACCATAGGCTGATTTTCCTTCCTAGGGTTAAGGTTTGAGTTACGCCTAGGGTAAGGGTTCTATTAACCAGAAAGCCCTGAGTTCCAAGGACACAGCAGCTGCGAAGGACTACCGAAGAAGAGCGCAAAAGTACTACAACATGCCTGCCTCCACAGCTTTTTCCTTGGGGACATGCATAATTCCTGGCTGATTTGCCTTTCTCGTCTTAGGGTTGGGGTTCGGCCTAGGGCTAGGATTTTTAAAGTCAGGAAGCCCTGAGTTCCAGGCACACTGGAGCTGTGAAAGGCATCCAAAAGGGAGTGCAAAAGTGCCACAACATGGCTGCTTTCACGGCTTTTTCCTTGGCAAGAAGCCTAACACCAGGCTGATTTCCCTTCCCAGGGTTACTGTTAGGCTTAGGCCTAGGGCTAGGAATTTTAAAACTAGGAAGCCCTTAGTTCCAGGCACACTGCAGCTGCAAAAGGCATCCCAAGGGGAGTACAAAAGTGCAACAACATGGCAGCTTTCACAGCTTTATCCTTGGCACCATCCTTATACGTAGGCTGATTTATCTGCCTAGGGTTAGGGTTAGGCTTCAGCCTAGGGCTTGGGGTTTTTTAACCAGGAAGCCCTGAGTTCCAGGCTTACTGCATCTGCCAAAGGCATCCCAAAGGAAGTGCAGAAGTGCCACAACATGGCTGCTTTCACGGCTTTTCCCTTAGGAAGAACCCTAATACCCGGCTGATTTACCTTCCTAGGGTTACTGTTAGGCTTAGGCCTAGGACTTTTAAAACCAGGAAGCCCTGGGCTCCAGGCACACTGCAGCTGCGAAAGGCATCCCAAGGGGAGCGCAAAAGTGACACAACTTGGCTGCCACCACTGATATGTCCATGAGACCATCCCGAACCATAGGCTTATTTTCCTTCCTAGGGTTAAGGTTTGAGTTACGCCTAGGGTAAGGGTTCTATTAACCAGAAAGCCCTGAGTTCCAAGAACACAGCAGCTGCGAAGGACTACCCAAGAAGAGCGCAAAAGTACCACAACATGCGTGCCTCCACAGCTTTTTCCTTGGGGACATGCCTAATTCCTGGCTGATTTGCCTTTCTCGTCTTAGGGTTGGGGTTCGGCCTAGGGCTAGGATTTTTTTAACTAGGAAGCCCTGAGTTCCAGGCTTACTTCATCTGCAAAAAGCATCCCAAAGGGAGTGCAGAAGTGCCACAACATGGCTGCTTTCACGGCTTTTCCCTTAGGAAGAACCCTAATACGCGGCTGATTTACCTTCCTAGGGTTACTGTTACGCTTAGGCCTAGGACTTTTAAAACCAGGAAGCCCTGGGCTCCAGGCACATGCAGCTGTTAAAGGCATCCCAAGAGGGCTGAAGAAGTGACACAACTTGGCTGCCTCTGCTGCTATTCTCATGAGACCATGCCGAATCATAGGCTGATTTTCCTTCCTAGGGTTAAGGTTTGAGTCACGCCTAGGGTAAGGGTTCTATTAACCAGAAAGCCCTGAGTTCCAAGAACACAGCAGCTGCGAAGGACTACCCAAGAAGAGCGCAAAAGTACCACAACATGCCTGCTTCCACACCTTTTTCTTTGGGGACATGCCTAATTCCTGGCTGATTTGCCTTTCTCGTCTTAGGGTTGGGGTTCAGCCTAGGGCTAGGATTTTTAAAATCAGGAAGCCCTGAGTTCCAGGCACACTGGAGCTGTGAAAGGCATCCAAAAGGGAGTGCAAAAGTGCCACAACATGGCTGCTTTCACGGCTTTTTCCTTGGCAAGAAGCCTAACAATAGGCTGATTTCCCTTCCCAGGGTTACTGTTAGGCTTAGGCCTAGGGCTAGGAATTTTAAAACTAGGAAGCCCTTAGTTCCAGGCGCACTGCAGCTGCAAAAGGCATCCCAAGGGGAGTACAAAAGTGCAACAACATGGCAGCTTTCACAGCTTTTTCCTTGGCACCATCCCTATACCTAGGCTGATTTATCTGCCAAGGGTTAGGGTTAGGCTTCAGCCTAGGGCTTGGAGTTTTTTAACCAGGAAGCCCTGAGTTCCAGGCTTACTGCATCTGCCAAAGGCATCCCAAAGGGAGTGCAGAAGTGCCACAACATGGCTGCTTTCACGGCTTTTCCCTTAGGAAGAACCCTCGTACGCGGCTGATTTATCTTCCTAGGGTTACTGTTAGGCTTAGGCCTAGGACTTTTAAAACCAGGAAGCCCTGGGCTCCAGGCACATGCAGCTGTTAAAGGCATCCCAAGAGGGCCGCAGAAGTGACACAACTTGGCTGCCTCTGCTTCTATTCTCATGAGACCATCCTGAATCATAGGCTGATTTTCCTTCCTAGGTTTAAGGTTTGAGTTACGCCTGGGGTAAGGGTTCTATTAACCAGAAAGCCCTGAGTTCCAAGAACACAGCAGCTGCGAAGGACTACCCAAGAAGAGCGCAAAAGTACCACAACATGCCTGCCTCCACAGCTTTTTCCTTGGGGACATGCCTAATTCCTGGCTGATTTGCCTTTCTCGTCTTAGGGTTGGGGTTCGGCCTAGGGCTAGGATTTTTAAAATCAGGAAGCCCTGAGTTCCAGGCTTACTGCATCTGCCAAAGGCATCCCAAAGGGAGTGCAGAAGTGCCACAAAATGGCTGCTTTCACGGCTTTTCCCTTAGGAAGAACCCTAGCTCCAGTCTGATTTCCCTTCCCAGGGTTACTGTTAGGCTTAGGCCTAGGGCTAGGAATTTTAAAACTAGGAAGCCCTTAGTTCCAAGAACAGAGCAGCTGCAAAAGGCATCCAAAGGGGAGTAAAAAAGTGCAACAACATGGCAGCTTTCACAGCTTTTTCCTTGGCACCATCCCTATACCTAGGCTGATTTATCTGCCTAGGGTTAGAGTTAGGCTTCAGCCTAGGGCTTGGAGTTTTTTAACCAGGAAGCCCTGAGTTCCAGGCTTAATGCATCTGCCAAAGGCATGCCAAAGGGAGTGCAGAAGTGCCACAACATGGCTGCTTTCACGGCTTTTCCCTTAGGAAGAACCCTAATACACGGCTGATTTACCTTCCTAGGGTTACTGTTAGGCTTAGGCCTAGGACTTTTAAAACCAGGAAGCCCTGGGCTCCAGGCACACTGCAGCTGCGAAAGGCATCCCAAGGGGAGCGCAGAAGTGACACAACTTGGCTGCCACCACTGATATTTCCATGAGACCTCCTGAACCATAGGCTGATTTTCCTTCCTAGGGTTAAGGTTTGAGTTACGCCTGGGGTAAGGGTTCTATTAACCAGAAAGCCCTGAGTTCCAAGAACACAGCAGCTGCGAAG
Source organism: Ammospiza maritima maritima (assembly GCA_036010785.1). NCBI lineage: Eukaryota > Metazoa > Chordata > Aves > Passeriformes > Passerellidae > Ammospiza > Ammospiza maritima. Next base: position 721,866 of record JAYKTQ010000489.1, read on the forward strand.
GACTACCCAAGGAGAGCGCAAAAGTACCACAACATGCCTGCCTCCACAGCTTTTTCCTTGGGGACATGCCTAATTCCTGGCTGATTTGCCTTTCTCGTCTTAGGGTTGGGGTTCGGCCTAGGGCTAGGATATTTTTAACTAGGAAGCCCTGAGTTCCAGGCTTACTTCATCTGCCAAAGGCATCCCAAAGGCTGTGCAAATGTGCCACAACATGGCTGCTTTCACGGCTTTTCCCTTAGGAAGAACCCTAATACGCGGCTGATTTACCTTCCTAGGGTTACTGTTAGGCTTAGGCCTAGGACTTTTAAAACCAGGAAGCCCTGGGCTCCAGGCACATGCAGCTGTTAAAGGCATCCCAAGAGTGCTGCAGAAGTGACACAACTTGGCTGCCTCTGCTGCTATTCTCATGAGACCATCCCGAACCATAGGCTGATTTTCCTTCCTAGGGCTAAGGTTTGAGTTACGCCTAGGGTAAGGGTTCTATTAACCAGAAAGCCCTGAGTTCCAAGAACACAGCAGCTGTGAAGGACTACCCAAGAAGAGCGCAAAAGTACCACAACGTGCCTGCCTCCACAGCTTTTTCCTTGGGGACATGCCTAATTCCTGGCTGATTTGCCTTTCTCGCCTTAGGGTTGGGGTTCGGCCTAGGGCTAGGATTTTTTTAACTAGGAAGCCCTTAGTTCCAGGCACACTGCAGCTGCGAAAGGCATCCCAAGGGGAGTACAAAACTGCAACAACATGGCAGCTTTCACTGCTTTTTCCTTGGCACCATCCCTATACCTAGGCTGTTTTATCTGCCTAGGGTTGGGGTTAGGGTTCAGCCTAGGGCTTGGAGTTTTTTAACCAGGAAGCCCTGAGTTCCAGGCTTACTGCATCTGCCAAAGGCATCCCAAAGGGAGTGCAAAAGTGCCACAACATGGCTGCTTTCACAGCTTTTCCCTTAGGAAGAACCCTAATACGCGGCTGATTTACCTTCCTAGGGTTACTGTTAGGCTTAGGCCTAGGACTTTTAAAACCGGGAAGCCCTGGGCTCCAGGCACACTGCAGCTGTTAAAGGCATCCCAAGAGGGCCGCAGAAGTGACACAACTTGGCTGCCTCTGCTTCTATTCTCATGAGACCATCCTGAACCATAGGCTGATTTTCCTTCCTAGGGTTAAGGTTTGAGTTTCGCCTAGGGTAAGAGTTCTATTAACCAGAAAGACCTGAGTTCCAAGAACACAGCAGCTGCGAAGGACTACCCAAGAAGAGCGCAAAAGTACCACAACATGCCTGCCTCCACAGCTTTTTCCTTGTGGACATGCCTAATTCCTGGCTGATTTGCCTTTCTCGTCTTAGGGTTGGGGTTCGGTCTAGGGCTAGGATATTTTTAACTAGGAAGCCCTGAGTTCCAGGCTTACTTCATCTGCCAAAGGCATCCCAAAGGGAGTGCAGAAGTGCCACAACATGGCTGCTTTCACAGCTTTTCCCTTAGGAAGAACCCTAATACGCGGCTGATTTACCTTCCTAGGGTTACTGTTAGGCTTAGGCCTAGGACTTTTAAAACCAGGAAGCCCTGGGCTCCAGGCACACTGCAGCTGCGAAAGGCATCCCAAGGGGAGCGCAAAAGTGACACAACTTGGCTGCCACCACTGATATTTCCATGAGACTATCCCGAACCATAGGCTGATTTTCCTTCCTAGGGTTAAGGTTTGAGTTACGCCTGGGCTAAGGGTTCTATTAACCAGAAAGCCCTGAGTTCCAAGAACACAGCAGCTGCGAAGGACTACCCAAGGAGAGCGCAAAAGTACCACAACATGCCTGCCTCCACAGCTTTTTCCTTGGGACATGCCTAATTCCTGGCTGATTTGCCTTTCTCGTCTTAGGGTTGGGGTTCGGCCTAGGGTTAGGATTTTTAAAATCAGGAAGCCCTGAGTTCCAGGCTTACTGCATCTGCCAAAGGCATCCCAAAGGGAGTGCAGAAGTGCCACAAAATGGCTGCTTTCACGGCTTTTTCCTTGGCAAGAAGCCTAACACCAGGCTGATTTCCCTTCCCAGGGTTACTCTTAGGCTTAGGCCTAGGGATAGGAATTTTAAAACTAGGAAGCCCTTAGTTCCAGGAACACTGCAGCTGCAAAAGGCATCCCAAGGGGAGTACAAAAGTGCAACAACATGGCAGCTTTCACAGCTTTTTCCTTGGCACCATCCCTATACCTAGGCTGATTTATCTGCCTAGGGTTAGAGTTAGGCTTCAGCCTAGGGCTTGGAGTTTTTTAACCAGGAAGCCCTGAGTTCCAGGCTTACTGCATCTGCCAAAGGCATGCCAAAGGGAGTGCAGAAGTGCCACAACATGGCTGCTTTCACGGCTTTTCCCTTAGGAAGAACCCTAATACGCGGCTGATTTACCTTCCTAGGGTTACTGTTAGGCTTAGGCCTAGGACTTTTAAAACCAGGAAGCCCTGGGCTCCAGGCACACTGCAGCTGCGAAAGGCATCCCAAGAGGAGCGCAAAAGTGAAACAACTTGGCTGCCACCACTGATATTTCCATGAGACCATCCCGAACCATAGGCTGATTTTCCTTCCTAGGGTTAAGGTTTGAGTTACGCCTAGGGTAAGGGTTCTATTAACCAGAAAGCCCTGAGTTCCAAGAACACAGCAGCTGCGAAGGACTACCCAAGAAGAGCGCAAAAGTACCACAACATGCGTGCCTCCACAGCTTTTTCCTTGGGGACATGCCTAATTCCTGGCTGATTTGCCTTTCTCGCCTTAGGGTTGGGGTTCGGCCTAGGGCTAGGATTTTTTAACTAGGAAGCCCTGAGTTCCAGGCTTACTGCATCTGCCAACGGCATCCCAAAGGGAGTGCAGAAGTGCCACAACATGGCTGCTTTCACGGCTTTTCCCTTAGGAAGAACCCTAATACCCAGCTGATTTACCTTCCTAGGGTTACTGTTAGGCTTAGGCCTAGGACTTTTAAAACCAGGAAGCCCTGGGTTCCAGGCACACTGCAGCTGCGAAAGGCATCCCAAGGGGAGCGCAAAAGTGACACAACTTGGCTGCCACCACTGATATTTCCATGAGACCATCCCGAACCATAGGCTGATTTTCCTTCCTAGGGTTAAGGTTTGAGTTACGCCTGGGGTAAGGGTTCTATTAACCAGAAAGCCCTGAGTTCCAAGAACACAGCAGCTGCGAAGGACTAGCCAAGAAGAGCGCAAAAGTACCACAACATGCCTGCCTCCACAGCTTTTTCCTTGGGGACATGCCTAATTCCTGGCTGATTTGCCTTTCTCGTCTTAGGGTTGGGGTTCGGCCTAGGGCTAGGATTTTTAAAATCAGGAAGCCCTGAGTTCCAGGCTTACTGCATCTGCCAAAGGCATCCCAAAGGGAGTGCAGAAGTGCCACAACATGGCTGCTTTCACGGCTTTTTCCTTGGCAAGAAGCCTAACACCATGCTGATTTCCCTTCCCAGGGTTACTATTAGGCGTAGGCCTAGAGCTAGGAATTTTAAAACTAGGAAGCCCTTAGTTCCAGGCACACTGCAGCTGCAAAAGGCATCCCAAGGGGAGTACAAAAGTGCAACAACATGGCAGCTTTCACAGCTTTTTCCTTGGCACCATCCCTATACCTAGGCTGATTTATCTGCCTAGGGTTAGAGTTAGGCTTCAGCCTAGGGCTTGGAGTTTTTTAACCAGGAAGCCCTGAGTTCCAGGCTTACTGCATCTGCCAAAGGCATGCCAAAGGGAGTGCAGAAGTGCCACAACATGGCTGCTTTCACGGCTTTTCCCTTAGGAAGAACCCTAAGACGCGGCTGATTTACCTTCCTAGGGTTACTGTTAGGCTTAGGCCTAGGACTTTTAAAACCAGGAAGCCCTGGGCTCCAGGCACACTGCAGCTGCGAAAGGCATCCCAAGAGGAGCGCAAAAGTGAAACAACTTGGCTGCCACCACTGATATTTCCATGAGACCATCCCGAACCATAGGCTGATTTTCCTTCCTAGGGTTAAGGTTTGAGTTACGCCTAGGGTAAGGGTTCTATTAACCAGAAAGCCCTGAGTTCCAAGAACACAGCAGCTGCGAAGGACTACCCAAGAAGATCACAAAAGTACCACAACATGCGTACCTCCACAGCTTTTTCCTTGGGGACATGCCTAATTCCTGGCTGATTTGCCTTTCTCGTCTTAGGGTTGGGGTTCGGCCTAGGGCTAGGATTTTTTTAACTAGGAAGCCCTGAGTTCCAGGCTTACTGCATCTGCCAACGGCATCCCAAAGGGAGTGCAGAAGTTCCACAACATGGCTGCTTTCACGGCTTTTCCCTTGGGGAGGAACCCTAATACCCAGCTGATTCACCTTCCTAGGCTTACTGTTAGGCTTAGGCCTAGGACTTTTAAAACCAGGAAGCCCTGGGCTCCAGGCACACTGCAGCTGCGAAAGGCATCCCAAGGGGAGCGCAAAAGTGACACAACTTGGCTGCCACCACTGATATTTCCATGAGACTATCCCGAACCATAGGCTGATTTTCCTTCCTAGGGTTAAGGTTTGAGTTACGCCTGGGGTAAGGGTTCTATTAACCAGAAAGCCCTGAGTTCCAAGAACACAGCAGCTGCGAAGGACTACCCAAGGAGAGCGCAAAAGTACCACAACATGCCTGCCTCCACAGCTTTTTCCTTGGGACATGCCTAATTCCTGGCTGATTTGCCTTTCTCGTCTTAGGGTTGGGGTTCGGCCTAGGGTTAGGATTTTTAAAATCAGGAAGCCCTGAGTTCCAGGCTTACTGCATCTGCCAAAGGCATCCCAAAGGGAGTGCAGAAGTGCCACAACATGGCTGCTTTCACGGCTTTTTCCTTGGCAAGAAGCCTAACACCAGGCTGATTTCCCTTCCCAGGGTTACTGTTAGGCTTAGGCCTAGGGATAGGAATTTTAAAACTAGGAAGCCCTTAGTTCCAGGAACACTGCAGCTGCAAAAGGCATCCCAAGGGGAGTACAAAAGTGCAACAACATGGCAGCTTTCACAGCTTTTTCCTTGGCACCATCCCTATACCTAGGCTGATTTATCTGCCTAGGGTTAGAGTTAGGCTCTAGCCTAGGGCTTGGAGTTTTTTAACCAGGAAGCCCTGAGTTCCAGGCTTACTGCATCTGCCAAAGGCATGCCAAAGGGAGTGCAGAAGTGCCACAACATGGCTGCTTTCACGGCTTTTCCCTTAGGAAGAACCCTAATACGCGGCTGATTTACCTTCCTAGGGTTACTGTTAGGCTTAGGCCTAGGACTTTTAAAACCAGGAAGCCCTGGGCTCCAGGCACACTGCAGCTGCGAAAGGCATCCCAAGAGGAGCGCAAAAGTGAAACAACTTGGCTGCCACCACTGATATTTCCATGAGACCATCCCGAATCATAGGCTGATTTTCCTTCCTAGGGTTAAGGTTTGAGTTACGCCTAGGGTAAGGGTTCTATTAACCAGAAAGCCCTGAGTTCCAAGAACACAGCAGCTGCGAAGGACTACCCAAGAAGAGCGCAAAAGTACCACAACATGCCTGCCTCCACAGCTTTTTCCTTGGGGACATGCCTAATTCCTGGATGATTTGCCTTTCTCGCCTTAGGGTTGGGGTTCGGCCTAGGGCTAGGATTTTTTAAACTAGGAAGCCCTGAGTTCCAGGCTTACTGCATCTGCCAACGGCATCCCAAAGGGAGTGCAGAAGTGCCACAACATGGCTGCTTTCACGGCTTTTCCCTTAGGAAGAACCCTAATACCCAGCTGATTTACCTTCCTAGGGTTACTGTTAGGCTTAGGCCTAGGACTTTTAAAACCAGGAAGCCCTGGGCTCCAGGCACACTGCAGCTGCGAAAGGCATCCCAAGGGGAGCGCAAAAGTGACACAACTTGGCTGCCACCACTGATATTTCCATGAGACTATCCCGAACCATAGGCTGATTTTCCTTCCTAGGGTTAAGGTTTGAGTTACGCCTGGGGTAAGGGTTCTATTAACCAGAAAGCCCTGAGTTCCAAGAACACAGCAGCTGCGAAGGATTACCCAAGGAGAGCGCAAAAGTACCACAACATGCCTGCCTCCACAGCTTTTTCCTTGGGACATGCCTAATTCCTGGCTGATTTGCCTTTCTCGTCTTAGGGTTGGGGTTCGGCCTAGGGTTAGGATTTTTAAAATCAGGAAGCCCTGAGTTCCATGCTTACTGCATCTGCCAAAGGCATCCCAAAGGGAGTGCAGAAGTGCCACAACATGGCTGCTTTCACGGCTTTTTCCTTGGCAAGAAGCCTAACACCAGGCTGATTTCCCTTCCCAGGGTTACTCTTAGGCGTAGGCCTAGGGCTAGGAATTTTAAAACTAGGAAGCCCTTAGTTCCAGGAAAACTGCAGCTGCAAAAGGCATCCCAAGCGGAGTACAAAAGTGCAACAACATGGCAGCTTTCACAGCTTTTTCCTTGGCACCATCCCTATATCGAGGCTGATTTATCTGCCTAGGGTTAGAGTTAGGCTTCAGCCTAGGGCTTGGAGTTTTTTAACCAGGAAGCCCTGAGTTCCAGGCTTACTGCATCTGCCAAAGGCATCCCAAAGGGAGTGCAGAAGTGCCACAACATGGCTGCTTTCACGGCTTTTCCCTTAGGAAGAACCCTAATACGCGGCTGATTTACCTTCCTAGGGTTACTGTTAGGCTTAGGCCTAGGACTTTTAAAACCAGGAAGCCCTGGGCTCCAGGCACACTGCAGCTGCGAAAGGCATCCCAAGAGGAGCGCAAAAGTGAAACAACTTGGCTGCCACCACTGATATTTCCATGAGACCATCCCGAACCATAGGCTGATTTTCCTTCCTAGGGTTAAGGTTTGAGTTACGCCTAGGGTAAGGGTTCTATTAACCAGAAAGCCCTGAGTTCCAAGAACACAGCAGCTGCGAAGGACTAGCCAAGAAGAGCGCAAAAGTACCACAACATGCCTGCTTCCACAGCTTTTTCCTTGGGGACATGCCTAATTCCTGGCTGATTTGCCTTTCTCGTCTTAGGGTTGGGGTTCGGCCTAGGGCTAGGATTTTTAAAATCAGGAAGCCCTGAGTTCCAGGCACACTGGAGCTGTGAAAGGCATCCAAAAGGGAGTGCAAAAGTGCCACAACATGGCTGCTTTCACGGCTTTTTCCTTGGCAAGAAGCCTAACACCAGGCTGATTTCCCTTCCCAGGGTTACTGTAAGGCTTAGGCCTAGGGCTAGGAATTTTAAAACTAGGAAGCCCTTAGTTCCAGGCACACTGCAGCTGCAAAAGGCATCCCAAGGGGAGTACAAAAGTGCAACAACATGGCAGCTTTCACAGCTTTTTCCTTGGCACCATCCCTATACCTAGGCTGATTTATCTGCCTAGGGTTAGAGTTAGGCTTCAGCCTAGGGCTTAGAGTTTTTTAACCAGGAAGCCCTGAGTTCCAGGCTTACTGCATCTGCCAAAGGCATGCCAAAGGGAGTGCAGAAGTGCCACAACATGGCTGCTTTCACGGCTTTTCCCTTAGGAAGAACCCTAATACGCGGCTGATTTACCTTCCTAGGGTTACTGTTAGGCTTAGGCCTAGGACTTTTAAAACCAGGAAGCCCTGGGCTCCAGGCACATGCAGCTGCGAAAGGCATCCCAAGAGGGCCGCAGAAGACACACGACTTGGCTGCCTCTGCTTCTATTATCATGAGACCATCCTGAACCATAGGCAGATTTTCCTTCCTAGGGTTAAGGTTTGAGTTTCGCCTAGGGTAAGAGTTCTATTAACCAGAAAGCCCTGAGTTCCAAGAACACAGCAGCTGCGAAGGACTAGCCAAGAAGAGCGCAAAAGTACCACAACATGCCTGCCTCCACAGCTTTTTCCTTGGGGACATGCCTAATTCCTGGCTGATTTGCCTTTCTCGTCATATGCTTGGGGTTCGGCCTAGGGCTAGGATTTTTAAAATCAGGAAGCCCTGAGTTCCAGGCACACTGGAGCTGTGAAAGGCATCCAAAAGGGAGTGCAAAAGTGCCACAACATGGTTGCTTTCACGGCTTTTTCCTTGGCAAGAAGCTTAACACCAGGCTGATTTCCCTTCCCAGGGTTACTGTTAGGCTTAGGCCTAGGGCTAGGATTTTTAAAACTAGGAAGCCCTTAGATCCAGGCACACTGCAGCTGTTCAAGGCATCCCAAGGGGAGTACAAAAGTGCAACAACATGGCAGCTTTCACAGCTTTTTCCTTGGCACCATCCCTATACCTAGGCTGTTTTTTCTGCCTAGGGTTGGGGTTCAGGTTCAGCCTAGGGCTTGGAGTTTTTTAACCAGGTAGCCCTGAGTTCCAGGCTTACTGCATCTGCCAAAGGCATCCCAAAGGCAGTGCAAAAGCGCCACAACATGGCTGCTTTCACGGCTTTTCCCTTAGGAAGAACCTTAATACTCGGCTGATTTACCTTCCTAGGGTTACTGTTAGGCTTGGCCTAGGACTTTTAAAACCAGGAAGCCCTGGGCTCCAGGCACACTGCAGCTGCGAAAGGCATCCCAAGGGGAGCGCAAAAGTGACACAACTTGGCTGCCACCACTGATATTTCCATGAGACCATCCCGAACCGTAGGATGATTTTCCTTCCTAGGGTTAAGGTTTGAGTTACGCCTAGGGTAAGGGTTCTATTAACCAGAAAGCCCTGAGTTCCAAGAACACAGCAGCTGCGAAGGACTACCCAAGAAGAGCGCAAAAGTACCACAACATGCCTGCCTCCACAGCTTTTTCCTTGGGGACATGCCTAATTCCTGGCTGATTTGCCTTTCTCGTCTTAGGGTTGGGGTTCGGCCTAGGGCTAGGATTTTTAAAATCAGGAAGCCCTGAGTTCCAGGCACACTGGAGCTGTGAAAGGCATCCAAAAGGGAGTGCAAAAGTGCCACAACATGGCTGCTTTCACGGCTTTTTCCTTGGCAAGAAGCCTAACACCAGGCTGATTTACCTTCCCAGGGATAATGTAAGGCTTAGCCTTAGGGCTAGGATTTTTAAAACTAGGAAGCCCTTAGCTCCAGGCACACTGCAGCTGTTCAAGGCATCCCAAGGGGAGTACAAAAGTGCAACAACATGGCAGTTTTCACAGCTTTTTCCTTGGGGACATGCCTAATTCCTGGCTGATTTGCCTTTCTCGTCTTAGGGTTGGGGTTCGGCCTAGGGCTAGGATATTTTTAACTAGGAAGCCCTGAGTTCCAGGCTTACTTCATCTGCCAAAGGCATCCCAAAGGGTGTGCAAAAGTGCCACAACATGGCTGCTTTCACGGCTTTTCCCTTAGGAAGAACCCTAATACGCGGCTGATTTACCTTCCTAGGGTTACTGTTAGGCTTAGGCCTAGGACTTTTAAAACCAGGAAGCCCTGGGCTCCAGGCACATGCAGCTGTTAAAGGCATCCCAAGAGTGCTGCAGAAGTGACACAACTTGGCTGCCTCTGCTGCTATTCTCATGAGACCATGCCGAACCATAGGCTGATTTTCCTTCCTAGGGTTAAGGTTTGAGTTACGCCTAGGGTAAGGGTTCTATTAACCAGAAAGCCCTGAGTTCCAAGAACACAGCAGCTGCGAAGGACTACCCAAGAAGAGCGCAAAAGTACCACAACGTGCCTGCCTCCACAGCTTTTTCCTTGGGGACATGCCTAATTCCTGGCTGATTTGCCATTCTCGCCTTAGGGTTGGGGTTCGGCCTAGGGCTAGGATTTTTAAAATCAGGAAGCCCTGAGTTCCAGGCTTACTGCATCTGCCAAAGGCATCCCAAAGGGAGTGCAGAAGTACCACAACATGGCTGCTTTCACGGCTTTTCCCTTAGGAAGAACCCTAATACGCGGCTGATTTACCTTCCTAGGGTTACTGTTAGGCTTAGGCCTAGGACTTTTAAAACCAGGAAGCCCTGGTCTCCAGGCACATGCAGCTGATAAAGGCATCCCAAGAGGGCTGCAGAAGTGACACAACTTGGCTGCCACCACTGATATTTCCATGAGACCATCCCGAACCATAGGCTGATTTTCCTTCCTAGGGTTAAGGTTTGAGTTACGCCTAGGGTAAGGGTTCTATTAACCAGAAAGCCCTGAGTTCCAAGAACACAGCAGCTGCGAAGGACTACCCAAGAAGAGCGCAAAAGTACCACAACATGCCTGCTTCCACAGCTTTTTCCTTGGGGACATGCCTAATTCCTGGCTGATTTGCCTTTCTCGTCTTAGGGTTGGGGTTCGGCCTAGGGCTAGGATTTTTAAAATCAGGAAGCCCTGAGTTCCAGGCACACTGGAGCTGTGAAAGGCATCCAAAAGGGAGTGCAAAAGTGCCACAACATGGCTGCTTTCACGGCTTTTTCCTTGGCAAGAAGCCTAACACCAGGCTGATTACCCTTCCCAGGGTTACTGTTAGGCTTAGGCCTACGGCTAGGAATTTTAAAACTAGGAAGCCCTTAGTTCCAGGCACACTGCAGCTGCGAAAGGCATCCCAAGGGGAGTAAAAAAGTGCAACAAGATGGCAGCTTTCACAGCTTTTTCCTTGGCACCATCCCTATACCTTGGCTGTTTTATCTGCCTAGGGTTGTGGTTAGGGTTCAGCCTAGGGCTTGGAGTTTTTTAACCAGGAAGCCCTGAGTTCCAGGCTTACTGCATCTGCCAAAGGCATCCCAAAGGGAGTGCAAAAGTGCCACAACATGGCTGCTTTCACAGCTTTTCCCTTAGGAAGAACCCTAATACCCGGCTGATTTACCTTCCTAGGGTTACTGTTAGGCTTAGGCCTAGGACTTTTAAAACCAGGAAGCCCTGGGCTCCAGGCACACTGCAGCTGTTAAAGGCATCCCAAGAGGGCCGCAGAAGTGACACAACTTGGCTGCCTCTGCTTCTATTCTCATGAGACCATCCTGAACCATAGGCTGATTTTCCTTCCTAGGGTTAAGGTTTGAGTTTCGCCTAGGGTAAGAGTTCTATTAACCAGAAAGCCCTGAGTTCCAAGAACACAGCAGCTGCGAAGGACTAGCCAAGAAGAGCGCAAAAGTACCACAACGTGCCTGCCTCCACAGCTTTTTCCTTGGGGACATGCCTAATTCCTGGCTGATTTGCCTTTCTCGTCTTAGGGTTGGGGTTCGGCCTAGGGCTAGGATTTTTTTAACTAGGAAGCCCTGAGTTCCAGGCTTACTGCATCTGCCAAAGGCATCCCAAAGGGTGTGCAAAAGTGCCACAACATGGCTGCTTTCACGGCTTTTCCCTTAGGAAGAACCCTAATACACGGCTGATTTACCTTCCTAGGGTTACTGTTAGGCTTAGGCCTAGGACTTTTAAAAACAGGAAGCCCTGGGCTCCAGGCACACTGCAGCTGCGAAAGGCATCCCAAGAGGAGCGCAAAAGTGACACAACTTTGCTTCCTGTGCTGCTATTCTCATGAGACCATCCCGAACCATAGGCTGATTTTCCTTCCTAGGGTTAAGGTTTGAGTTACGCCTGGGGTAAGGGTTCTATTAACCAGAAAGCCCTGAGTTCCAAGAACACAGCAGCTGCGAAGGACTAGCCAAGGAGAGCGCAAAAGTACCACAACATGCCTGCCTCCACAGCTTTTTCCTTGGGGACATGCCTAATTCCTGGCTGATTTGCCTTTCTCGTCTTAGGCTTGGGGTTCGGCCTAGGGCTAGGATTTTTAAAATCAGGAAGCCCTGAGTTCCAGGCACACTGGAGCTGTGAAAGGCATCCAAATGGGAGTGAAAAAGTGCCACAACATGGCTACTTTCACGGCTTTTTCCTTGGCAAGAAGCCTAACACCAGGCTGATTTCCCTTCCCAGGTTTACTGTTAGGCTTAGGCCTAGGACTTTTAAAACCAGGAAGCCCTGGGCTCCAGGCACATGCAGCTGTTAAAGGCATCCCACGAGGGCCGCAGAAGTGACACAACTTGGCTGCCTCTGCTGCTATTCTCATGAGACCATCCCGAACCATAGGCTGATTTTCCTTCCTAGGGTTAAGGTTTGAGTTACGCCTAGGGTAAGGGTTCTGTTAACCAGAAAGCCCTGAGTTCCAAGAACACAGCAGCTGCGAAGGACTAGCCAAGGAGAGCGCAAAAGTACCACAACATGCCTGCCTCCACAGCTTTTTCCTTGGGGACATGCCTAATTCCTGGCTGATTTGCCTTTCTCGTCTTAGGGTTGGGGTTCGGCTTAGGGCTAGGATTTTTAAAATCAGGAAGCCCTGAGTTCCAGGCACACTGGAGCTGTTAAAGGCATCCAAAATGGACTGCAAAAGTGCCACAACATGGCTGCTTTCACGGCTTTTTCCTTGGCAAGAAGCCTAACACCAGGCTGATTTCCCTTCCCAGGGTTACTGTTAGGCTTAGGCCTAGGGCTAGGATTTTTAAAACTAGCAAGCCCTTAGTTAAAGGCACACTGTAGCCGCGAAAGGCATCCCAAGGGGAGTACAAAAGTGCAACAACATGGCAGCTTTCACAGCTTTTTCCTTGGCACCATCCCTATACCTAGGCTGATTTATCTGCCTAGGGTTAGGGTTAGGCTTCAGCCTAGGGCTTGGAGTTTTTTAACCAGGAAGCCCTGAGTTCCAGGCTTACTGCATCTGCCAAAGGCATCCCAAAGGGAGTGCAGAAGTGCCACAACATGGCTGCTTTCACGGCTTTTCCCTTAGGAAGAACCCTAATACCCGGCTGATTTACCTTCCTAGGGTTACTGTTAGTCTTAGTTCTAGGACTTTTAAAACCAGGAAGCCCTGGGCTCCAGGCACACTGCAGCTGTTAAAGGCATCCCAAGAGGGCCGCAGAAGTGACACAACTTGGCTGCCTCTGCTTCTATTCTCATGAGACCATCCTGAACCATAGGCTGATTTTCCTTCCTAGGGTTAAGGTTTGAGTTTCGCCTAGGGTAAGAGTTCTATTAACCAGAAAGCCCTGAGTTCCAAGAACACAGCAGCTGCGAAGGACTACCCAAGAAGAGCGCAAAAGTACCACAATATGCCTGCCTCCACAGCTTTTTCCTTGGGGACATGCCTAATTCCTGGCTGATTTGCCTTTCTCGTCTTAGGCTTGGGGTTCGGCCTAGGGCTAGGATTTTTAAAATCAGGAAGCCCTGAGTTCCTGGCACACTGGAGCTGTGAAAGGCATCCAAAAGGGAGTGCAAAAGTGCCACAACATGGTTGCTTTCACGGCTTTTTCCTTGGCAAGAAGCTTAACACCAGGCTGATTTCCCTTCCCAGGGTTACTGTTAGGCTTAGGCCTAGGGCTAGGATTTTTAAAACTAGGAAGCCCTTAGATCCAGGCACACTGCAGCTGTTCAAGGCATCCCAAGGGGAGTACAAAAGTGCAACAACATGGCAGCTTTCACAGCTTTTTCCTTGGCACCATCCCTATACCTAGGCTGTTTTATCTGCCTAGGGTTAGGGTTAGGGTTCAGCCTAGGGCTTGGAGTTTTTTAACCAGGAAGCCCTGAGTTCCAGGCTTACTGCATCTGCCAAAGGCATCCCAAAGGGAGTGCAAAAGTGCCACAACATGGCTGCTTTCACAGCTTTTCCCTTAGGAAGAACCCTAATACCAGGCTGATTTACCTTCCTAGGGTTACTGTTAGGCTTAGGCCTAGGACTTTTAAAACCAGGAAGCCCTGGGCTCCAGGCACACTGCAGCTGCGAAAGACATCCCAAGGGGAGCGCAAAAGTGACACAACTTGGCTGCCACCACTGATATTTCCATGAGACCATCCCGAACCATAGGCTGATTTTCCTTCCTAGGGTTAAGGTTTGAGTTACGCCTAGGGTAAGGGTTCTATTAACCAGAAAGACCTGAGTTCCAAGAACACAGCAGCTGCGAAGGACTACCCAAGAAGAGCGCAAAAGTACCACAACGTGCCTGCGTGGATGGCTTTTTCCTTGGGGACATGCCTAATTCCTGGCTGATTTGCCTTTCTCATCTTAGGGTTGGGGTTCGGCCTAGGGCTAGGATTTTTTTAACTAGGAAGCCCTGAGTTCCAGGCTTACTTCATCTGCCAAAGGCATCCCAAAGGGAGTGCAGAAGTGCCACAACATGGCTGCTTTCACGGCTTTTCCCTTAGGAAGAACCCTAATACGCGGCTGATTTACCTTCCTAGGGTTACTGTTAGGCTTAGGCCTAGGACTTTTAAAACCAGGAAGCCCTGGGCTCCAGGCACACTGCAGCTGCGAAAGGCATCCCAAGGGGAGCGCAAAAGTGACACAACTTGGCTGCCACCACTGATATTTCCATGAGACCATCCCGAACCATAGGCTGATTTTCCTTCCTAGGGTTAAGGTTTGAGTTACGCCTAGGGTAAGAGTTCTATTAACCAGAAAGCCCTGAGTTCCAAGAACACAGCAGCTGCGAAGGACTAGCCAAGGAGAGCGCAAAAGTACCACAACATGCCTGCCTCCACAGCTTTTTCCTTGGGGACATGCCTAATTCCTGGCTGATTTGCCTTTCTCGTCTTAGGGTTGGGGTTCGGCCTAGGGCTAGGATTTTTTTTACTAGGAAGCCCTGAGTTCCAGGCTTACTGCATCTGCCAAAGGCATCCCAAAGGGTTTGCAAAAGTGCCACAACATGGCTGCTTTCAGGGCTTTTCCCTTAGGAAGAACCCTAATACGCGGCTGATTTACCTTCCTAGGGTTACTGTTAGGCTTAGGCCTAGGACTTTTAAAACCAGGAAGTCCTGGGCTCCAGGCACACTGCAGCTGCGAAAGGCATCCCAAGGGGAGCGCAAAAGTGACACAACTTGGCTGCCACCACTGATATTTCCATGAGACCATCCCGAACCATAGGCTGATTTTCCTTCCTAGGGTTAAGGTTTGAGTTACGCCTAGGGTAAGGGTTCAATTAAACAGAAAGCCCTGAGTTCCAAGAACACAGCAGCTGCGAAGGACTACCCAAGAAGAGCGCAAAAGTACCACAACATGCCTGCCTCCACAGCTTTTTCCTTGGGGACATGCCTAATTCCTGGCTGATTTGCCTTTCTCGTCTTAGGGTTGGGGTTCGGACTAGGGCTAGGATTTTTTTAACTAGGAAGACCTGAGTTCCAGGCACACTGGAGCTGTGAAAGGCATCCAAATGGGAGTGAAAAAGTGCCACAACATGGCTACTTTCACGGCTTTTTCCTTGGCAAGAAGCCTAACACCAGGCTGATTTCCCTTCCCAGGTTTACTGTTAGGCTTAGGCCTAGGACTTTTAAAACCAGGAAGCCCTGGGCTCCAGGCACATGCAGCTGTTAAAGGCATCCCACGAGGGCCGCAGAAGTGACACAACTTGGCTGCCTCTGCTGCTATTCTCATGAGACCATCCCGAACCATAGGCTGATTTTCCTTCCTAGGGTTAAGGTTTGAGTTACGCCTAGGGTAAGGGTTCTGTTAACCAGAAAGCCCTGAGTTCCAAGAACACAGCAGCTGCGAAGGACTAGCCAAGGAGAGCGCAAAAGTACCACAACATGCCTGCCTCCACAGCTTTTTCCTTGGGGACATGCCTAATTCCTGGCTGATTTGCCTTTCTCGTCTTAGGGTTGGGGTTCGGCTTAGGGCTAGGATTTTTAAAATCAGGAAGCCCTGAGTTCCAGGCACACTGGAGCTGTTAAAGGCATCCAAAATGGACTGCAAAAGTGCCACAACATGGCTGCTTTCACGGCTTTTTCCTTGGCAAGAAGCCTAACACCAGGCTGATTTCCCTTCCCAGGGTTACTGTTAGGCTTAGGCCTAGGGCTAGGATTTTTAAAACTAGGAAGCCCTTAGTTAAAGGCACACTGTAGCCGCGAAAGGCATCCCAAGGGGAGTACAAAAGTGCAACAACATGGCAGCTTTCACAGCTTTTTCCTTGGCACCATCCCTATACCTAGGCTGATTTATCTGCCTAGGGTTAGGGTTAGGCTTCAGCCTAGGGCTTGGAGTTTTTTAACCAGGAAGCCCTGAGTTCCAGGCTTACTGCATCTGCCAAAGGCATCCCAAAGGGAGTGCAGAAGTGCCACAACATGGCTGCTTTCACGGCTTTTCCCTTAGGAAGAACCCTAATACCCGGCTGATTTACCTTCCTAGGGTTACTGTTAGTCTTAGTTCTAGGACTTTTAAAACCAGGAAGCCCTGGGCTCCAGGCACACTGCAGCTGTTAAAGGCATCCCAAGAGGGCCGCAGAAGTGACACAACTTGGCTGCCTCTGCTTCTATTCTCATGAGACCATCCTGAACCATAGGCTGATTTTCCTTCCTAGGGTTAAGGTTTGAGTTTCGCCTAGGGTAAGAGTTCTATTAACCAGAAAGCCCTGAGTTCCAAGAACACAGCAGCTGCGAAGGACTACCCAAGAAGAGCGCAAAAGTACCACAACATGCCTGCCTCCACAGCTTTTTCCTTGGGGACATGCCTAATTCCTGGCTGATTTGCCTTTCTCGTCTTAGGCTTGGGGTTCGGCCTAGGGCTAGGATTTTTAAAATCAGGAAGCCCTGAGTTCCTGGCACACTGGAGCTGTGAAAGGCATCCAAAAGGGAGTGCAAAAGTGCCACAACATGGTTGCTTTCACGGCTTTTTCCTTGGCAAGAAGCTTAACACCAGGCTGATTTCCCTTCCCAGGGTTACTGTTAGGCTTAGGCCTAGGGCTAGGATTTTTAAAACTAGGAAGCCCTTAGATCCAGGCACACTGCAGCTGTTCAAGGCATCCCAAGGGGAGTACAAAAGTGCAACAACATGGCAGCTTTCACAGCTTTTTCCTTGGCACCATCCCTATACCTAGGCTGTTTTATCTGCCTAGGGTTGGGGTTAGGGTTCAGTCTAGGGCTTGGAGATTTTTAACCAGGAAGCCCTGAGTTCCAGGCTTACTGCATCTGCCAAAGGCATCCCAAAGGGAGTGCAAAAGTGCCACAACATGGCTGCTTTCACAGCTTTTCCCTTAGGAAGAACCCTAATACCAGGCTGATTTACCTTCCTAGGGTTACTGTTAGGCTTAGGCCTAGGACTTTTAAAACCAGGAAGCCCTGGGCTCCAGGCACACTGCAGCTGCGAAAGACATCCCAAGGGGAGCGCAAAAGTGACACAACTTGGCTGCCACCACTGATATTTCCATGAGACCATCCCGAACCATAGGCTGATTTTCCTTCCTAGGGTTAAGGTTTGAGTTACGCCTAGGGTAAGGGTTCTATTAACCAGAAAGCCCTGAGTTCCAAGAACACAGCAGCTGCGAAGGACTACCCAAGAAGAGCGCAAAAGTACCACAACATGCCTGCCTCCACAGCTTTTTCCTTGGGGACATGCCTAATTCCTGGCTGATTTGCCTTTCTCGTCTTAGGGTTGGGGTTCGGCCTAGGGCTAGGATTTTTTTAACTAGGAAGCCCTGAGTTCCAGGCTTACTTCATCTGCCAAAAGCATCCCAAAGGGTTTGCAAAAGTGCCACAACATGGCTGCTTTCACAGCTTTTCCCTTAGGAAGAACCCTAATACGCGGCTGATTTACCTTCCTAGGGTTACTGTTAGGCTTAGGCCTAGGACTTTTAAAACCAGGAAGCCCTGGGCTCCAGGCACATGCAGCTGCGAAAGGCATCCCAAGAGGGCCGCAGAAGTGACACAACTTGGCTGTTTCTGCTTCTATTCTCATGAGACCATCCTGAACCATAGGCTGATTTTCCTTCCTTGGGTTAAGGTTTGAGTTACGCCTAGGGTAAGAGTTCTATTAACCAGAAAGACCTGAGTTCCAAGAACACAGCAGCTGCGAAGGACTACCCAAGAAGAGCGCAAAAGTACCACAACATGCCTGCGTGGATGGCTTTTTCCTTGGGGACATGCGTAATTCCTGGCTGATTTGCCTTTCTCGTCTTAGGGTTGGGGTTCGGCCTAGGGCTAGGATATTTTTAACTAGGAAGCCCTGAGTTCCAGGCTTACTTCATCTGCCAAAGGCATCCCAAAGGGAGTGCAGAAGTGCCACAACATGGCTGCTTTCACGGCTTTTCCCTTAGGAAGAACCCTAATACGCGGCTGATTTACCTTCCTAGGGTTACTGTTAGGCTTAGGCCTAGGACTTTTAAAACCAGGAAGCCCTGGGCTCCAGGCACACTGCAGCTGCGAAAGGCATCCCAAGGGGAGCGCAAAAGTGACACAACTTGGCTGCCACCACTGATATTTCCATGAGACCATCCCGAACCATAGGCTGATTTTCCTTCCTAGGGTTAAGGTTTGAGTTACGCCTAGGGTAAGGGTTCTATTAACCAGAAAGCCCTGAGTTCCAAGAACACAGCAGCTGCGAAGGACTAGCCAAGGAGAGCGCAAAAGTACCACAACATGCCTGCCTCCACAGCTTTTTCCTTGGGGACATGCCTAATTCCTGGCTGATTTGCCTTTCTCGTCTTAGGGTTGGGGTTCGGCCTAGGGCTAGGATTTTTTTTACTAGGAAGCCCTGAGTTCCAGGCTTACTGCATCTGCCAAAGGCATCCCAAAGGGAGTGCAGAAGTGCCACAACATGGCTGCTTTCACGGCTTTTCCCTTAGGAAGAACCCTAATACGCGGCTGATTTACCTTCCTAGGGTTACTGTTAGGCTTAGGCCTAGGACTTTTAAAACCAGGAAGCCCTGGGCTCCAGGCACACTGCAGCTGCGAAAGGCATCCCAAGGGGAGCGCAAAAGTGACACAACTTGGCTGCCACCACTGATATTTCCATGAGACCATCCCGAAACATAGGCTGATTTTCCTTCCTAGGGTTAAGGTTTGAGTTACGCCTAGGGTAAGGGTTCTATTAACCAGAAAGCCCTGAGTTCCAAGAACACAGCAGCTGCGAAGGACTAGCCAAGAAGAGCGCAAAAGTACCACAACATGCCTGCCTCCACAGCTTTTTCCTTGGGGACATGCCTAATTCCTGGCTGATTTGCCTTTCTCGTCTTAGGGTTGGGGTTCGGCCTAGGGCTAGGATTTTTTTTACTAGGAAGCCCTGAGTTCCAGGCTTACTGCATCTGCCAAAGGCATCCCAAAGGGTTTGCAAAAGTGCCACAACATGGCTGCTTTCAGGGCTTTTCCCTTAGGAAGAACCCTAATACGCGGCTGATTTACCTTCCTAGGGTTACTGTTAGGCTTAGGCCTAGGACTTTTAAAACCAGGAAGTCCTGGGCTCCAGGCACACTGCAGCTGCGAAAGGCATCCCAAGGGGAGCGCAAAAGTGACACAACTTGGCTGCCACCACTGATATTTCCATGAGACCATCCCGAACCATAGGCAGATTTTCCTTCCTAGGGTTAAGGTTTGAGTTACGCCTAGGGTAAGGGTTCAATTAAACAGAAAGCCCTGAGTTCCAAGAACACAGCAGCTGCGAAGGACTACCCAAGAAGAGCGCAAAAGTACCACAACATGCCTGCCTCCACAGCTTTTTCCTTGGGGACATGCCTAATTCCTGGCTGATTTGCCTTTCTCGTCTTAGGGTTGGGGTTCGGACTAGGGCTAGGATTTTTTTAACTAGGAAGACCTGAGTTCCAGGCTTACTGCATCTGCCAAAGGCATCCCAAAGGGAGTGCAGAAGTGCCACAACATGGCTGCTTTCACGGCTTTTCCCTTAGGAAGAACCCTAATACGCGGCTGATTTACCTTCCTAGGGTTACTGTTAGGCTTAGGCCTAGGACTTTTAAAACCAGGAAGCCCTGGGCTCCAGGCACATGCAGCTGTTAAAGGCATCCCAAGAGGGCTGCAGAAGTGACACAACTTGGCTGCCTCTGCTTCTATTCTCATGAGACCATCCCGAACCATAGGCTGATTTTCCTTCCTAGGGTTAAGGTTTGAGTTACGCCTAGGGTAAGGGTTCTATTAACCAGAAAGCCCTGGGTTCCAAGAACACAGCAGCTGCGAAGGACTACCCAAGAAGAGCGCAAAAGTACCACAACATGCGTGCCTCCACAGCTTTTTCCTTGGGGACATGCCTAATTCCTGGCTGATTTGCCTTTCTCGTCTTAGGGTTGGGGTTTGGCCTAGGGCTAGGATTTTTAAAATCAGGAAGCCCTGAGTTCCAGGCACACTGGAGCTGTGAAAGGCATCCAAATGGGAGTGCAAAAGTGCCACAACATGGTTGCTTTCACGGCTTTTTCCTTGGCAAGGAGCTTAACACCAGGCTGATTTCCCTTCCCAGGGTTACTGTTAGGCTTAGGCCTAGGGCTAGGATTTTTAAAACTAGGAAGCCCTTAGATCCAGGCACACTGCAGCTGTTCAAGGCATCCCAAGGGGAGTACAAAAGTGCAACAACATGGCAGCTTTCACAGCTTTTTCCTTGGCACCATCCCTATACCTAGGCTGTTTTATCTGCCTAGGGTTAGGGTTAGGCTTCAGCCTAGGGCTTGGAGTTTTTTAACCAGGAAGCCATGAGTTCCAGGCTTACTGCATCTGCCAAAGGCATCCCAAAGGGAGTGCAAAAGTGCCACAACATGGCTGCTTTCACAGCTTTTCCCTTAGGAAGAACCCTAATACCCGGCTGATTGACCTTCCTAGGGTTACTGTTAGGCTTAGGCCTAGGACTTTTAAAACCAGGAAGCCCTAGGCTCCAGGCACACTGCAGCTGCGAAAGGCATCGCAAGAGGGCCGCAGAAGTGACACAACTTGGCTGCCTCTGCTTCTATTCTCATGAGACCATCCCGAACCATAGGCTGATTTTCCTTCCTAGGGTTAAGGTTTGAGTTACGCCTGGGGTAAGGGTTCTATTAACCAGAAAGCCCTGAGTTCCAAGAACACAGCAGCTGCGAAGGACTACCCAAGAAGAGCGCAAAAGTACCACAACATGCCTGCCTCCACAGCTTTTTCCTTGGGGACATGCCTAATTCCTGGCTGATTTGCCTTTCTCGTCTTAGGGTTGGGGTTCGGCCTAGGGCTAGGATTTTTTTAACTAGGAAGCCCTGAGTTCCA
The DNA here is from genome assembly GCA_036010785.1 of Ammospiza maritima maritima. Classification (NCBI taxonomy): domain Eukaryota; kingdom Metazoa; phylum Chordata; class Aves; order Passeriformes; family Passerellidae; genus Ammospiza; species Ammospiza maritima. The sequence goes on from JAYKTQ010000489.1 coordinate 742,658, forward strand.
GGCTTACTTCATCTGCCAAAGGCATCCCAAAGGGTGTGCAGAAGTGCCACAACATGGCTGCTTTCACGGCTTTTCCCTTAGGAAGAACCCTAATACGCGGCTGATTTACCTTCCTAGGGTTACTGTTAGGCTTAGGCCTAGGACTTTTAAAACCAGGAAGCCCTGGGCTCCAGGCACACTGCAGCTGCGAAAGGCATGCCAAGGGGAGCGCAAAAGTGACACAACTTGGCTGCCACCACTGATATTTCCATGAGACCATCCCGAACCATAGGCTGATTTTCCTTCCTAGGGATAAGGTTTGAGTTACGCCTGGGGTAAGGGTTCTATTAACCAGAAAGCCCTGAGTTCCAAGAACACAGCAGCTGCGAAGGACTACCCAAGAAGAGCGCAAAAGTACCACAACATGCCTGCCTCCACAGCTTTTTCCTTGGGGACATGCCTAATTCCTGGCTGATTTGCCTTTCTCGTCTTAGGGTTGGGGTTCGGCCTAGGGCTAGGATTTTTTAACTAGGAAGCCCTGAGTTCCAGGCTTACTTCATCTGCCAAAAGCATCCCAAAGGGAGTGCAGAAGTGCCACAACATGGCTGCTTTCACGGCTTTTCCCTTAGGAAGAACCCTAATACGCGGCTGATTTACCTTCCTAGGGTTACTGTTAGGCTTAGGCCTAGGACTTTTAAAACCAGGAAGCCCTGGGCTCCAGGCACACTGCAGCTGCGAAAGGCATTCCAAGAGGGCCGCAGAAGTGACACAGCTTGGCTGCCTCTGCTTCTATTCTCATGAGACCATCCTGAACCATAGGCTGATTTTCCTTCCTAGGGTTAAAGTTTGAGTTACGCCTAGGGTAAGAGTTCTATTAACCAGAAAGCCCTGAGTTCCAAGAACACAGCAGCTGCGAAGGACTACCCAAGAAGAGCGCAAAAGTACCACAACATGCCTGCCTCCACAGCTTTTTCCTTGGGGACATGCATAATTCCTGGCTGATTTGCCTTTCTCGTCTTAGGGTTGGGGTTCAGCCTAGGGCTAGGATTTTTTTAACTAGGAAGCCCTGAGTTCCAGGCTTACTGCATCTGCCAAAGGCATCCCAAAGGGAGTGCAGAAGTGCCACAACATGGCTGCTTTCACGGCTTTTCCCTTAGGAAGAACCCTAATACGCGGCTGATTTACCTTCCTAGGGTTACTGTTAGGCTTAGGCCTAGGACTTTTAAAACCAGGAAGCCCTGGGCTCCAGGCACATGCAGCTATTAAAGGCATCCCAAGAGGGCTGCAGAAGTGACACAACTTGGCTGCCTCTGCTTCTATTCTCATGAGACCATCCCGAACCATAGGCTGATTTTCCTTCCTAGGGTTAAGGTTTGAGTTACGCCTAGGGTAAGGGTTCTATTAACCAGAACGACCTGAGTTCCAAGAACACAGCAGCTGCGAAGGACTACCCAAGAAGAGCGCAAAAGTACCACAACGTGCCTGCCTCCACAGCTTTTTCCTTGGGGACATGCCTAATTCCTGGCTGATTTGCCTTTCTCGTCTTAGGGTTGGGGTTCGGCCTAGGGCTAGGATTTTTTTAACTAGGAAGCCCTGAGTTCCAGGCTTACTTCATCTGCCAAAGGCATCCCAAAGGGTGTGCAAAAGTGCCACAACATGGCTGCTTTCACGGCTTTTCCCTTAGGAAGAACCCTAATACCCGGCTGATTTACCTTCCTAGGGTTACTGTTAGGCTTAGGCCTAGGACTTTTAAAACCAGGAAGCCCTGGGCTCCAGGCACACTGCAGCTGCGAAAGGCATCCCAAGGGGAGCGCAAAAGTGACACAACTTGGCTGCCACCACTGATATTTCCATGAGACCATCCCGAACCATAGGCTGATTTTCCTTCCTAGGGTTAAGGTTTGAGTTACGCCTAGGGTAAGGGTTCTATTAACCAGAAAGCCCTGAGTTCCAAGAACACAGCAGCTGCGAAGGACTTCCCAAGAAGAGCGCAAAAGTACCACAACATGCCTGCCTCCACAGCTTTTTCCTTGGGGACATGCCTAATTCCTGGCTGATTTGCCTTTCTCGTCTTAGGGTTGGGGTTCGGCCTAGGGCTAGGATTTTTTTAACTAGGAAGCCCTGAGTTCCAGGCTTACTGCATCTGCCAAAGGCATCCCAAAGGGAGTGCAGAAGTGCCACAACATGGCTGCTTTCACGGCTTTTCCCTTAGGAAGAACCCTAATACGCGGCTGATTTACCTTCCTAGGGTTACTGTTAGGCTTAGGCCTAGGACTTTTAAAACCAGGAAGCCCTGGGCTCCAGGCACACTGCAGCTGCGAAAGGCATTCCAAGAGGGCTGCAGAAGTGACACAGCTTGGCTGCCTCTGCTTCTATTCTCATGAGACCATCCTGAACCATAGGCTGATTTTCCTTCCTAGGGTTAAGGTTTGAGTTACGCCTAGGGTAAGAGTTCTATTAACCAGAAAGCCCTGAGTTCCAAGAACACAGCAGCTGCGAAGGACTAGCCAAGAAGAGCGCAAAAGTACCACAACATGCCTGCCTCCACAGCTTTTTCCTTGGGGACATGCATAATTCCTGGCTGATTTGCCTTTCTCGTCTTAGGGTTGGGGTTCGGCCTAGGGCTAGGATTTTTTTAACTAGGAAGCCCTGAGTTCCAGGCTTACTGCATCTGCCAAAGGCATCCCAAAGGGAGTGCAGAAGTGCCACAACATGGCTGCTTTCACGGCTTTTCCCTTAGGAAGAACCCTAATACCCGGCTGATTTACCTTCCTAGGGTTACTGTTAGGCTTAGGCCTAGGACTTTTAAAACCAGGAAGCCCTGGGCTCCAGGCACATGCAGCTATTAAAGGCATCCCAAGAGGGCTGCAGAAGTGACACAACTTGGCTGCCTCTGCTTCTATTCTCATGAGACCATCCTGAACCATAGGCTGATTTTCCTTCCTAGGGTTAAGGTTTGAGTTACGCCTAGGGTAAGGGTTCTATTAACCAGAAAGCCCTGAGTTCCAAGAACACAGCAGCTGCGAAGGACTACCCAAGAAGAGCGCAAAAGTACCACAACATGCATGCCTCCACAGCTTTTTCCTTGGGGACATGCCTAATTCCTGGCTGATTTGCGTTTCTCGTCTTAGGGTTGGGGTTTGGCCTAGGGCTAGGATTTTTAAAATCAGGAAGCCCTGACTTCCAGGCACACTGGAGCTGTGAAAGGCATCAAAATGGGAGCGCAAAAGTGCCACAACATGGTTGCTTTCACGGCTTTTTCGTTGGCAAGAAGCTTAACACCAGGCTGATTTCCCTTCCCAGGGTTACTGTTAGGCTTAGGCCTAGGGCTAGGATTTTTAAAACTAGGAAGCCCTTAGATCCAGGCACACTGCAGCTGTTCAAGGCATCCCAAGGGGAGTACAAAAGTGCAACAACATGGCAGCTTTCACAGCTTTTTCCTTGGCACCATCCCTATACCTAGCCTGTTTTATCTGCCTAGGGTTAGGGTTAGGGTTCAGCCTAGGGCTTGGAGTTTTTTAACCAGGAAGCCATGAGTTCCAGGCTTACTGCATCTGCCAAAGGCATCCCAAAGGGAGTGCAGAAGTGCCACAACATGGCTGCTTTCACGGCTTTTCCCTTAGGAAGAACCCTAATACGCGGCTGATTTACCTTCCTAGGGTTACTGTTAGGCTTAGGCCTAGGACATTTAAAACCAGGAAGCCCTGGGCTCCAGGCACATGCAGCTGCGAAAGGCATCCCAAGAGGGCCGCAGAAGTGACACAGCTTGGCTGCCTCTGCTGCTATTCTCATGAGACCATGCCGAACCATAGGCTGATTTTCCTTCCTAGGGTTAAGGTTTGAGTTACGCCTAGGGTAAGGGTTCTATTAACCAGAAAGCCCTGAGTTCCAAGAACACAGCAGCTGCGAAGGACTACCCAAGAAGAGCGCAAAAGTACCACAACGTGCCTGCCTCCACAGCTTTTTCCTTGGGGACATGCCTAATTCCTGGCTGATTTGCCTTTCTCGTCTTAGGGTTGGGGTTCGGCCTAGGGCTAGGATTTTTAAAATCAGGAAGCCCTGAGTTCCAGGCACACTGGAGCTGTGAAAGGCATCCAAATGGGAGTGCAAAAGTGCCACAACATGGTTGCTTTCACGGCTTTTTCCTTGGCAAGAAGCTTAACACCAGGCTGATTTCCCTTCCCAGGGTTACTGTTAGGCTTAGGCCTAGGGCTAGGATTTTTAAAACTATGAAGCCCTTAGATCCAGGCACACTGCAGCTGCGAAAGGCATCCCAAGGGGAGTACAAAAGTGCAACAACATGGCAGCTTTCACAGCTTTTTCATCGGCTCCATCCCTATACCTTGGCAGTTTTATCTGCCTAGGGTAAGGGTTAGGGTTCAGCCTAGGGCTTGGAGTTTTTTAACCAGGAAGCCCTGAGTTCCAGGCTTACTGCATCTGCCAAAGGCATCCCAAAGGGAGTGCAAAAGTGCCACAACATGGCTGCTTTCACAGCTTTTCCCTTAGGAAGAACCCTAATACGCGGCTGATTTACCTTCCTAGGGTTACTGTTAGGCTTAGGCCTAGGACTTTTAAAACCAGGAAGCCCTGGGCTCCAGGCACACTGCAGCTGCGAAAGGCATCCCAAGGGGAGCGCAAAAGTGACACAACTTGGCTGCCACCACTGATATTTCCATGAGACCATCCCGAACCATAGGCTGATTTTCCTTCCTAGGGTTAAGGTTTGAGTTACGCCTGGGGTAAGGGTTCTATTAACCAGAAAGCCCTGAGTTCCAAGAACACAGCAGCTGCGAAGGACTACCCAAGAAGAGCGCAAAAGTACCACAACATGCCTGCCTCCACAGCTTTTTCCTTGGGGACATGCCTAATTCCTGGCTGATTTGCCTTTCTCGTCTTAGGGTTGGGGTTCGGCCTAGGGCTAGGATATTTTTAACTAGGAAGCCCTGAGTTCCAGGCTTACTGCATCTGCCAAAGGCATCCCAAAGGGAGTGCAGAAGTGCCACAACATGGCTGCTTTCACGGCTTTTCCCTTAGGAAGAACCCTAATACGCGGCTGATTTACCTTCCTAGGGTTACTGTTAGGCTTAGGCCTAGGACTTTTAAAACCAGGAAGCCCTGGGCTCCAGGCACACTGCAGCTGCGAAAGGCATTCCAAGAGGGCCGCAGAAGTGACACAGCTTGGCTGCCTCTGCTTCTATTCTCATGAGACCATCCTGAACCATAGGCTGATTTTCCTTCCTAGGGTTAAGGTTTGAGTTACGCCTAGGGTAAGGGTTCTATTAACCAGAAAGCCCTGAGTTCCAAGAACACAGCAGCTGCGAAGGACTACCCAAGAAGAGCGCAAAAGTACCACAACATGCGTGCCTCCACAGCTTTTTCCTTGGGGACATGCCTAATTCCTGGCTGATTTGCGTTTCTCGTCTTAGGGTTGGGGTTTGGCCTAGGGCTAGGATTTTTAAAATCAGGAAGCCCTGAGTTCCAGGCACACTGGAGCTGTGAAAGGCATCAAAATGGGAGCGCAAAAGTGCCACAACATGGTTGCTTTCACGGCTTTTTCCTTGGCAAGAAGCTTAACACCAGGCTGATTTCCCTTCCCAGTGTTACTGTTAGGCTTAGGCCTAGGGCTAGGATTTTTAAAACTAGGAAGCCCTTAGATCCAGGCACACTGCAGCTGTTCAAGGCATCCCAAGGGGAGTACAAAAGTGCAACAACATGGCAGCTTTCACAGCTTTTTCCTTGGCACCATCCCTATACCTAGGCTGTTTTATCTGCCTAGGGTTAGGGTTAGGGTTCAGCCTAGGGCTTGGAGTTTTTTAACCAGGAAGCCATGAGTTCCAGGCTTACTGCATCTGCCAAAGGCATCCCAAAGGGAGTGCAGAAGTGCCACAACATGGCTGCTTTCACAGCTTTTCCCTTAGGAAGAACCCTAATACGCGGCTGATTTACCTTCCTAGGGTTACTGTTAGGCTTAGGCCTAGGACTTTTAAAACCAGGAAGCCCTAGGCTCCAGGCACATGCAGCTGCGAAAGGCATCCCAAGAGGGCCGCAGAAGTGACACAACTTGGCTGCCTCTGCTTCTATTCTCATGAGACCATCCCGAACCATAGGCTGATTTTCCTTCCTAGGGTTAAGGTTTGAGTTACGCCTAGGGTAAGGGTTCTATTAACCAGAACGACCTGAGTTCCAAGAACACAGCAGCTGCGAAGGACTACCCAAGAAGAGCGCAAAAGTACCACAACGTGCCTGCCTCCACAGCTTTTTCCTTGGGGACATGCCTAATTCCTGGCTGATTTGCCTTTCTCGTCTTAGGGTTGGGGTTCGGCCTAGGGCTAGGATTTTTTTAACTAGGAAGCCCTGAGTTCCAGGCTTACTTCATCTGCCAAAGGCATCCCAAAGGGTGTGCAGAAGTGCCACAACATGGCTGCTTTCACGGCTTTTCCCTTAGGAAGAACCCTAATACGCGGCTGATTTACCTTCCTAGGGTTACTGTTAGGCTTAGGCCTAGGACATTTAAAACCAGGAAGCCCTGGGCTCCAGGCACATGCAGCTGCGAAAGGCATCCCAAGAGGGCCGCAGAAGTGACACAGCTTGGCTGCCTCTGCTTCTATTCTCATGAGACCCTCCCGAACCATAGGCTGATTTTCCTTCCTAGGGTTAAGGTTTGAGTTACGCCTAGGGTAAGGGTTCTATTAACCAGAAAGCCCTGAGTTCCAAGAACACAGCAGCTGCGAAGGACTACCCAAGAAGAGCGCAAAAGTACCACAACATGCCTGCCTCCACAGCTTTATCATTGGGGACATGCCTAATTCCTGGCTGATTTGCCTTTCTCGTCTTAGGGTTGGGGTTCGGCCTAGGGCTAGGATTTTTTTAACTAGGAAGCCCTGAGTTCCAGGCTTACTGCATCTGCCAAAGGCATCCCAAAGGGAGTGCAGAAGTGCCACAACATGGCTGCTTTCACGGCTTTTCCCTTAGGAAGAACCCTAATACGCGGCTGATTTACCTTCCTAGGGTTACTGTTAGGCTTAGGCCTAGGACTTTTAAAACCAGGAAGCCCTGGGCTCCAGGCACACTGCAGCTGCGAAAGGCATCCCAAGGGGAGCGCAAAAGTGACACAACTTGGCTGCCTCTGCTGCTATTCTCATGAGACCATCCCGAACCATAGGCTGATTTTCCTTCCTAGGGTTAAGGTTTGAGTTACGCCTAGGGTAAGGGTTCTATTAACCAGAAAGCCCTGAGTTCCAAGAACACAGCAGCTGCGAAGGACTACCCAAGAAGAGCGCAAAAGTACCACAACATGCCTGCCTCCACAGCTTTTTCCTTGGGGACATGCCTAATTCCTGGCTGATTTGCCTTTCTCGTCTTAGGGTTGGGGTTCGGCCTAGGGCTAGGATTTTTAAAATCAGGAAGCCCTGAGTTCCAGGCACACTGGAGCTGTGAAAGGCATCCAAAAGGGAGTGCAAAAGTGCCACAACATGGTTGCTTTCACGGCTTTTTCCTTGGCAAGAAGCTTAACACCAGGCTGATTTCCCTTCCCATGGTTACTGTTAGGCTTGGGCCTAGGGCTAGGATTTTTAAAACTAGGAAGCCCTTAGATCCAGGCACACTGCAGCTGTTCAAGGCATCCCAAGGGGAGTACAAAAGTTCAAAAACATGGCAGCTTTCACAGCTTTTTCCTTGGCACCATCCCTATACCTTGGCTGTTTTATCTGCCTAGGGTTAGGGTTGGGGTTCGGCCTAGGGCTAGGATTTTTTTAACTAGGAAGCCCTGAGTTCCAGGCTTACTGCATCTGCAAAAAGCATCCCAAAGGGAGTGCAGAAGTGCCACAACATGGCTGCTTTCACAGCTTTTCCCTTAGGAAGAACCCTAATACGCGGCTGATTTACCTTCCTAGGGTTACTGTTAGGCTTAGGCCTAGGACTTTTAAAACCAGGAAGCCCTGGGCTCCAGGCACATGCAGCTGTTAAAGTCATCCCAAGAGGGCCGCAGAAGTGACACAACTTGGCTGCCTCTGCTTCTATTCTCATGAGACCATCCTGAACCATAGGCTGATTTTCCTTCCTAGGGTTAAGGTTTGAGTTACGCCTAGGGTAAGAGTTCTATTAACCAGAAAGACCTGAGTTCCAAGAACACAGCAGCTGCGAAGGACTACCCAAGAAGAGCGCAAAAGTACCACAACGTGCCTGCCTCCACAGCTTTTTCCTTGGGGACATGCCTAATTCCTGGCTGATTTGCCTTTCTCGTCTTAGGGTTGGGGTTCGGCCTAGGGCTAGGATATTTTTAACTAGGAAGCCCTGAGTTCCAGGCTTACTTCATCTGCCGAAGGCATCCCAAAGGGTGTGCAAAAGTGCCAAAACATGGCTGCTTTCACGGCTTTTCCCTTAGGAAGAACCCTAATACGCGGCTGATTTACCTTCCTAGGGTTACTGTTAGGCTTAGGCCTAGGACTTTTAAAACCAGGAAGCCCTTGGCTCCAGGCACACTGCAGCTGTGAAAGGCATCCCAAGAGGGCCGCAGAAGTGACACAACTTGGCTGCCTCTGCTTCTATTCTCATGAGACCATCCTGAAACAGAGGCTGATTTTCCTTCCTAGGGTTAAGGTTTGAGTTACGCCTAGGGTAAGGGTTCTATTAACCAGAAAGACCTGAGTTCCAAGAACACAGCAGCTGCGAAGGACTACCCAAGAAGAGCGCAAAAGTACCACAACATGCCTGCCTCCACAGCTTTTTCCTTGGGGACATGCCTAATTCCTGGCTGATTTGCCTTTCTCGTCTTAGGGTTGGGGTTCGGCCTAGGGCTAGGATTTTTTTAACTAGGAAGCCCTGAGTTCCAGGCTTACTGCATCTGCCAAAGGCATCCAAAAGGGAGTGCAAAAGTGCCACAACATGGCTGCTTTCACAGCTTTTCCCTTAGGAAGAACCCTAATACGCGGCTGATTTACCTTCCTAGGGTTACTGTTAGGCTTAGGCCTAGGACTTTTAAAACCAGGAAGCCCTGGGCTCCAGGCACATGCAGCTGTTAAAGGCATCCCAAGAGGGCCGCAGAACTGACACAACTTGGCTGCCTCTGCTGCTATTCTCATGAGTCCATCCCGAACCATAGGCTGATTTTCCTTCCTAGGGTGAGGGTTAGAGTTACGCCTAGGGTTAGTGTTTTTTTAACCAGAAAGCCCTGAGTTCCAAGAACACAGCAGCTGCCAAGGACTAGCCAAGAGGAGGGGAAAAGTGCCACAACATGGCTGCCTCCAGCGCTTTTTCCTTGGGACCATCATTGAACCTAGCCTGATTTACTTGCCTCCAGTTGCACCTATGGTCACGCCAAGGGATAGGGATTTTAAATCAGTAAACCCTGAGCTCCAGACCCAGTGCAGCTGCAAAAGGCTTCCCAAGGGCAGCCAAAAATTGCCTCAACATGCTCCTTCCAGTGCTTTTTTCCTTGGGAACATCCCTATACCCAGGCTGATTTATCTGCCTAGGGTTAGGGTTAGGGTTCAGCCTAGAGATAGGATTTTTTCAAACCAGAAGCCCTGAATTCCAGGCACACTGCAGCTGTTAAAGGCAGTGTTCTACGTCAACCGCAACTTAGTCTGAAATAAATGCTTTTTCCCTGAGAGCATCTGAGAGGTTTGCATGAAGCACTGATATCTGACATTTGCAATTTTGAATAGGAGAGGAGAAAGAAAATGGGAAGAAGTTTTTAATTTTAGTGGTTTCAATGTTAATTTCCGTACACTTTTTCAAAACTTGTCAGCTCAAATGCCCATCAACATCTTTTAGTCATCTGTAAGTCAGTATTCATATAAAATGTGCTTCAAATCAAAAGAATTTCAAATTTGCACTCCAAATTTCTATGCCTAGATTTATGATTTCCTACACATATTAGATGAAAGGAAGGCCTTTTTTACTGTGGGAGTGCTGGAACACTGGAACAGGTTGCCCAGGGAAGTTGTGGGTGTCCCATCCCTGAAAGTATTCAAGGTCAGCTTGGACGGGGCTTGGAGCAGCAACAAAGGAGAAGCTTGATGGTAGAGAAACAAAGTTGGACTATAGAAGAAACTGGGATTGAAGTATAGGAGCAAGTTTTCTCTCAGCTCTTGGGGTAAATTCAAAGTTGTACAAAATGACATTTATCTGTGATTTTCACTACTGTAACAGAAATGTTCATGAAAACTGTACAGAAGATAGCAAATTTTAAAAGAGATAAGAATTACAGCATAAAATCCATGGGATGGGTTACAACATGAGACACTCTCTAAGAGAAAATCTCTGTGTTTCAGCACTTCATCATGGTAAGATTTCATGAAGTGCCAAAGAAGGCGGCAAAATATCATTCGGGACGTTATTTCCTGGAATTCAGCCTGGCCATTAGTAGGAACTGGGTTTGAACACATCATGTAGATATACCACACACACTTTCCCTTCACTGAAAAATGACTGTTTACAACGAAGAAGCAATTGACGATCAAAATTGATTGAAAGCATCTTAAACATGTCAAGTATTTCATTGTAGATGATCTGTGATCCAAATGCTTCTTCCACCTTCGAGAGGGACAGAACAATTCTTCCATATCATGATGGTTTAAAATTGTATCAACCAATGTTTTCTGCTGAAAAGATAGCATCTATTTTTTTCTATTTTTGGAAGAAAATATTCCTAGACATACAACAGGTGAGAACTAAGTAATTTTAAAGAAACAAATGAAAAGAAAATATTCTGTAAATAGAATGAAATGAAAAGTTGTGTTTTAAATAGGAGCTAAATATGAAACAGAATTTCTGTACCAGGCATTTGAATTACTGCACCAGCTCTTTTGCCCATCAAGAGAGGTGTTTAGCATTTCAGTCTTTTCCAAGGTGTTCATGATGTGCTATGCTGATCTCTGTGTGTGCCTAGGTGTGTGTGGAAGGGGGGGCATGTGAAGGGGAGTGTGTATGTTTGCTTTACAATTGTTGTGGCAGATTCATGCCTCAGCTCCACATTTTGTTTTAGAAAGGTCACACAGAGTGGATGTGAAGTTTACTATCAACAAGAGATCAATTCCCAAATCATCCATTTCACTCTACCTTATAAATCATGTGCTTTGTTGCATATTTTATCAAATCTACTTTCAAGCCAGATGGAGGAAGGAGGATGTGGCAATCCCTCCACCATCTTGCAACTTTTATGCAAGTAGGTTTTCAAGAAAATCATCATTTCTCTTTGAAATATGTCTGGAACAGGCATGATGGTAGTGTCAACCTGTTGGAGTTTTTGTTGCTGGAAGAAGTTATACAAAAGGATTGGTTTTTACATTGACCCGTTACTGAATCAAGCTCAGGAATACATTGGAAATTCAACTGGGGCTTCCTTTCCCCAGCAGACTACTTCTAGAACGAGCTTGTACACTGAAGCTTACTCTTTTGCCCTCTTGTTGTTTCTTTCCTATTTTCTTGGCTTCTTTGCCACTCTCTAGACAATTTTGGAACTTTTTTCCCAACTCAAATGGTTTCAATAGTCTGATTGTGATCGTACATTTTTACAAGGAATTTTTAAAATCTTTCCTCCAGTTAAGAAAGTCAAGGACTTAGGTCTTTTTCTTCCCTTATCAATATTGCAATGAAATTGATAAGTAAAGACCAACTCTTTCTTTTTGTTTTTAACCCAAGCAGATAATTCCCATCCATTCATCCATTTGGTGGACCAATAGTTGCCATTCTGATGGAAGTTGTCACTTCTTAACAGTAGGCATTCTGTGACTATGTTGACAGCACTTTGGGTGAAGATCCTAACTGGTCTTAGATACACATAGGGAGAAATTTGCTCAGCCAGTGTCAGTCTTAAGCATGCGTATCAGAAGATCTTTCTAGAGCTGGGAATTTTCCCATGAAAGGGATTCAGTTAGGGAAGAGACACTTGCCCCAGAGGTTTACATTCTTCTTGAAGACTGCTTAAGGAACTTAGATGCCATGTCCATTTGGATCTGTGTCTGCACAGAACTTTGTCATGCCAGTGCTTGAAATGCATCTTGAAGAGAATTCACTAGCACAGAATGAATGAGAGTGGAAGGGGTTGGTGGGGCTAACCAGGCCCAACCCCCCTGCCTAAACCAGGATACCTAGAGCCTCTTGCCCAGGATTCTATCTGGGTGTACTTTGAATGTCTTCAAAGATCCAGGCTCCACAATCTTTCTGGGCAGTCTGTGCCGTGGTTCACTCACCCTCACAGTAAAGAATCATTTCCTGATGTTCCTGTATTTCAGTGTGTGCCCACTGCCTCTTGTCTTTTCACTCAGCATCACTGAAAAGACACTGATTCCCTCCCCTTTGCACTATTGCTTCCATATGGATGTGTGCTGCCATGTAGAGATATGTCAAAAACCTCCCTGAAGCCCAGGCAGATAATATTCCCTTCATCTACCAGTCAAGTTGATTCATCAGAGGAGTTTAAAGTTATGTTCAGCACGAAATTCCCCTGAAAAATCATGCTAACTACATTATTGTGTCGTCTTTCATGTGCCTGGCAAGGTTTTCCAGGAAGAGCTGCTTCATCAACTTCCTGGGTATAAAAAAGGGGCTGGCTGATTTGTACGATTGCGAGTCCTCCTAATTGCCTTTTTTGAAGATGAGTGTCATTTGCTTACATCCAGTCCTTAGCCTCTCTTCTCGTCTACATCTTAGCAAAAAGCTTTTCCATTATGTCTGGCAAGGAGAAATTGTGCCAGGACAGAAAACATCTCCTATCGTGTTCTAGACGTTGCACGGAGGTGTGCTGAGTGTTTGGCATGAAGGAAAGGAAAGTTGTCCAAAACAGCTTCCAATCGAATGTTCATGTGATTGGAAAAGTCAGGAGAGTGCAAAGGTACTGTTTTCTATCAGTTGGCAAGCTGCGCACACAATCCCGGTGTTGTAAAGCTTCCTTCTTCACCTTTCCGAAGGTGCCGCTCTCTCCGGCTCCCGGAGGCGAAGAAGCGGCTTCTTCGCGCAAAGACGATTGTGCCGCTCACTGTGCACTCCTTAGCGCGGCTTCTGCCGAAAGACGCCCGGGAGCGGCTCTTAGCTCCGGACAGCATCGTACCTTCGTCTTTAGCGTCTCTTCTCGTCTACATCTTAGCAAAAAGCTTTTCTACTATGTCTGGCGAGGAAAAACTGTGCAAGTACAGAAAACATCTCCCATCGTGTTCTAGACGTTTCACGGAGGTGTGCCGAGTGTTTGGCATGAAGAAAAGAAAAGTTGTCCAAAACAGCTTCCAATCGAATGTTCATGTGATTGGAAAAGTCAGGAGAGTGCAAAGGTACTGTTTTCTATCAGTTGGCAAGCTGCGCACACAATCCCAGTGTTGTACAGCTTCCTTCTTCACCTTTCCGATGCTGCCGCTCTCTCCGGCTCCCGGAGGCGAAGAAGCGGCTTCTTCGCGCAAAGACGATTGTGCCGCTCACTGTGCACTCCTTAGCGCGGCTTCTGCCGAAAGACGCCCGGGAGCGGCTCTTAGCTCCGGACAGCATCGTACCTTCGTCTTTAGCGTCTCTTCTCGTCTACATCTTAGCAAAAAGCTTTTCCACTATGTCTGGCGAGGAAAAACTGTGCCAGCACAGAAAACATCTCCCATCGTGTTCTAGACGTTGCACGGAGGTGTGCCGAGTGTTTGGCATGAAGGAAAGAAAAGTTGTCCAAAACAGCTTCCAATCGAATGTTCATGTGATTGGAAAAGTCAGGAGAGCGCAAAGGTACTGTTTTCTATCAGTTGGCAAGCTGCGCACACAATCCCAGTGTTGTACAGCTTCCTTCTTCACCTTTCCGAAGGTGCCGCTCTCTCCGGCTCCCGGAGGCGAAGAAGCGGCTTCTTCGCGCAAAGACGATTGTGCCGCTCACTGTGCACTCCTTAGCGCGGCTTCTGCCGAAAGACGCCCGGGAGCGGCTCTTAGCTCCGGACAGCATCGTACCTTCGTCTTTAGCGTCTCTTCTCGTCTACATCTTAGCAAAAAGCTTTTCTACTATGTCTGGCGAGGAAAAACTGTGCCAGCACAGAAAACATCTCCCATCGTGTTCTAGACGTTGCACGGAGGTGTGCCGAGTGTTTGGCATGAAGAAAAGAAAAGTTGTCCAAAACAGCTTCCAATCGAATGTTCCTGTGATTGGAAAAGTCAGGAGAGTGCAAAGGTACTGTTTTCTAGCAGTTGGCAAGCTGCGCACACAATCCCAGTGTTGTACAGCTTCCTTCTTCACCTTTCCGAAGGTGCCGCTCTCTCCGGCTCCCGGAGGCGAAGAAGCGGCTTCTTCGCGCAAAGACGATTGTGCCGCTCACTGTGCACTCCTTAGCGCGGCTTCTGCCGAAAGACGCCCGGGAGCGGCTCTTAGCTCCGGACAGCATCGTACCTTCGTCTTTAGCGTCTCTTCTCGTCTACATCTTAGCAAAAAGCTTTTCCTCTATGTCTGGCGAGGAAAAACTGTGCCAGCACAGAAAACATCTCCCATCGTGTTCTAGACTTTTCACGGAGGTGTGCCGAGTGTTTGGCATGAAGAAAAGAAAAGTTGTCCAAAACAGCTTCCAATAGAATGTTCATGTGATTGGAAAAGTCAGGAGAGTGCAAAGGTACTGTTTTCTATCAGTTGGCAAGCTGCGCAAACAATCCCAGTGTTGTACAGCCTCCTTCTTCACCTTTCCAAAGGTGCCGCTCTCTCCGGCTCCCGGAGGCGAAGAAGCGGCTTCTTCGCACAAAGACGATTGTGCCGCTCACTGTGCACTCCTTAGCACGGCTTCTGCCGAAAGACGACCGGGAGCGGCTCTTAGCTCCGGAGAGCATCGTACTTTCGTCTTTAGCGTCTCTTCTCGTCTACATCTTAGCAAAAAGCTTTTCCACTATGTCTGGCGAGGAAAAACTGTGCAAGTACAGAAAACATCTCCCATCGTGTTCTAGACGTTGCACGGAGGTGTGCCGAGTGTTTGGCATGAAGAAAAGAAAAGTTGTCCAAAACAGCTTCCAATCGAATGTTCATGTGATTGGAAAAGTCAGGAGAGTGCAAAGGTACTGTTTTCTATCAGTTGGCAAGCTGCGCAAACAATCCCAGTGTTGTACAGCCTCCTTCTTCACCTTTCCAAAGGTGCAGCTCTCTCCGGCTCCCGGAGGCGAAGAAGCGGCTTCTTTGCGCAAAGACGATTGTGCCGCTCACTGTGCGCTCCTTAGCACGGCTTCTGCCGAAAGACGCCCGGGAGCGGCTCCTAGCTCCGGAGAGCATCGTACCTACGTCTTTAGCGTCTCTTCTCGTCTACATCTTAGCAAAAAGCTTTTCTACTATGTCTGGCGAGGAAAAACTGTGCAAGCACAGAAAACATCTCCCATCGTGTTCTAGACGTTGCACGGAGGTGTGCCGAGTGTTTGGCATGAAGGAAAGAAAAGTTGTCCAAAACAGCTTCCAATCGAATGTTCATGTAATTGGAAAAGTCAGGAGAGTGCAAAGGTACTGTTTTCTATCTGTTGGCAAGCTGCGCACACAATCCCGGTGTTGTACAGCTTCCTTCTTCACCTTTCCGAAGGTGCCGCTCTCTCCGGCTCCCGGAGGCGAAGAAGCGGCTTCTTCGCGCAAAGACGATTGTGCCGCTCACTGTGCACTCCTTAGCGCGGCTTCTGCCGAAAGACGCCCGGGAGCGGCTCTTAGGCCCGGAGAGCATCGTACCTACGTCTTTAGCGTCTCTTCTCGTCTACATCTTAGCAAAAAGCTTTTCCACTATGTCTGGCGAGGAAAAACTGTGCCAGCACAGAAAACATCTCCCATCGTGTTCTAGACATTGCAGGGAGGTGTGCCGAGTGTTTGCTTGAAGAAAAGAAAAGTTGTCCAAAACAGCTTCCAATCGAATGTTCCTGTGATTGGAAAAGTCAGGAGAGTGCAAAGGTACTGTTTTCTATCAGTTGGCAAGCTGCGCACACAATCCCAGTGTTGTACAGCTTCCTTCTTCACCTTTCCGAAGGTGCCGCTCTCTCCGGCTCCCGGAGGCGAAGAAGCGGCTTCTTCGCGCAAAGACGATTGTGCCGCTCACTGTGCACTCCTTAGCGCGGCTTCTGCCGAAAGACGCCCGGGAGCGGCTCTTAGCTCCGGACAGCATCGTACCTTCGTCTTTAGCATCTCTTCTCGTCTACATCTTAGCAAAAAGCTTTTCTAATATGTCTGGCGAGGAAAAACTGTGCCAGCACAGAAAACATCTCCCATCGTGTTCTAGACGTTTCACGGAGGTGTGCCGAGTGTTTGGCATGAAGAAAAGAAAAGTTGTCCAAAACAGCTTCCAATCGAATGTTCATGTGATTGGAAAAGTCAGGAGAGTGCAAAGGTACTGTTTTCTAGCAGTTGGCAAGCTGCGCACACAATCCCAGTGTTGTACAGCCTCCTTCTTCACCTTTCCGAAGGTGCCGCTCTCTCCGGCTCCCGGAGGCGAAGAAGCGGCTTCTTCGCGCAAAGACGATTGTGCCGCTCACTGTGCACTCCTTAACGCGGCTTCTGCCGAAAGACGCCCGGGAGCGGCTCTTAGCTCCGGACAGCATCGTACCTTCGTCTTTAGCGTCTCTTCTCGTCTACATCTTAGCAAAAAGCTTTTCTACTATGTCTGGCGAGGAAAAACTGTGCCAGCACAGAAAACATCTCCCATCGTGTTCTAGACTTTTCACGGAGGTGTGCCGAGTGTTTGGCATGAAGGAAAGAAAACTTGTCCAAAACAGCTTCCAATCGAATGTTCATGTGATTGGAAAAGTCAGGAGAGTGCAAAGGTACTGTTTTCTATCAGTTGGCAAGCTGCGCAAACAATCCCAGTGTTGTACAGCCTCCTTCTTCACCTTTCCGAAGGTGCCGCTCTCTCCAGCTCCCGGAGGCGAAGAAGCGGCTTCTTCGCGCAAAGACGATTGCGCCGCTCACTGTGCACTCCTTAGCGCGGCTTCTGCCGAAAGACGCCCGGGAGCGGCTCTTAGCTCCGGACAGCATCGTACCTTCGTCTTTAGCGTCTCTTCTCGTCTACATCTTAGCAAAAACCTTTTCCACTATGTCTGGCGAGGAAAAACTGTGCCAGCACAGAAAACATCTCCCATCGTGTTCTAGACGTTACACGGAGGTGTGCCGAGTGTTTGGCATGAAGGAAAGGAAAGTTGTCCAAAACAGCTTCCAATCGAATGTTCATGTGATTGGAAAAGTCAGGAGAGCGCAAAGGTACTGTTTTCTATCACTTGGCAAGCTGCGCACACAATCCCAGTGTTGTACAGCTTCCTTCTTCACCTTTCCGAAGGTGCCGCTCTCTCCGGCTCCCGGAGGCGAAGAAGCGGCTTCTTCGCGCAAAGACGATTGTGCCGCTCACTGTGCACTCCTTAGCGCGGCTTCTGCCGAAAGACGCCCGGGAGCGGCTTTTAGCTCCGGACAGCATCGTATCTTCGTCTTTAGCGTCTCTTCTCGTCTACATCTTAGCAAAAAGCTTTTCAACTATGTCTGGCGAGGAAAAACTGTGCCAGCACAGAAAACATCTCCCATCGTGTTCTAGACTTTTCACGGAGGTGTGCCGAGTGTTTGGCATGAAGAAAAGAAAAGTTGTCCAAAACAGCTTCCAATCGAATGCTCATGTGATTGGAAAAGTCAGGAGAGTGCAAAGGTACTGTTTTCTAGCAGTTGGCAAGCTGCGCACACAATCCCGGTGTTGTAAAGCTTCCTTCTTCACCTTTCCGAAGGTGCCGCTCTCTCCGGCTCCCGGAGGCGAAGAAGCGGCTTCTTCGCGCAAAGACGATTGTGCCGCTCACTGTGCACTCCTTAGCGCGGCTTCTGCCGAAAGACGCCCGGGAGCGGCTCTTAGCTCCGGACAGCATCGTACCTTCGTCTTTAGCGTCTCTTCTCGTCTACATCTTAGCAAAAAGCTTTTCTACTATGTCTGGCGAGGAAAAACTGTGCAAGTACAGAAAACATCTCCCATCGTGTTCTAGACGTTTCACGGAGGTGTGCCGAGTGTTTGGCATGAAGAAAAGAAAAGTTGTCCAAAACAGCTTCCAATCGAATGTTCATGTGATTGGAAAAGTCAGGAGAGTGCAAAGGTACTGTTTTCTATCAGTTGGCAAGCTGCGCACACAATCCCAGTGTTGTACAGCTTCCTTCTTCACCTTTCCGATGCTGCCGCTCTCTCCGGCTCCCGGAGGCGAAGAAGCGGCTTCTTCGCGCAAAGACGATTGTGCCGCTCACTGTGCACTCCTTAGCGCGGCTTCTGCCGAAAGACGCCCGGGAGCGGCTCTTAGCTCCGGACAGCATCGTACCTTCGTCTTTAGCGTCTCTTCTCGTCTACATCTTAGCAAAAAGCTTTTCCACTATGTCTGGCGAGGAAAAACTGTGCCAGCACAGAAAACATCTCCCATCGTGTTCTAGACGTTGCACGGAGGTGTGCCGAGTGTTTGGCATGAAGGAAAGAAAAGTTGTCCAAAACAGCTTCCAATCGAATGTTCATGTGATTGGAAAAGTCAGGAGAGCGCAAAGGTACTGTTTTCTATCAGTTGGCAAGCTGCGCACACAATCCCAGTGTTGTACAGCTTCCTTCTTCACCTTTCCGAAGGTGCCGCTCTCTCCGGCTCCCGGAGGCGAAGAAGCGGCTTCTTCGCGCAAAGACGATTGTGCCGCTCACTGTGCACTCCTTAGCGCGGCTTCTGCCGAAAGACGCCCGGGAGCGGCTCTTAGCTCCGGACAGCATCGTACCTTCGTCTTTAGCGTCTCTTCTCGTCTACATCTTAGCAAAAAGCTTTTCTACTATGTCTGGCGAGGAAAAACTGTGCCAGCACAGAAAACATCTCCCATCGTGTTCTAGACGTTGCACGGAGGTGTGCCGAGTGTTTGGCATGAAGAAAAGAAAAGTTGTCCAAAACAGCTTCCAATCGAATGTTCCTGTGATTGGAAAAGTCAGGAGAGTGCAAAGGTACTGTTTTCTAGCAGTTGGCAAGCTGCGCACACAATCCCAGTGTTGTACAGCTTCCTTCTTCACCTTTCCGAAGGTGCCGCTCTCTCCGGCTCCCGGAGGCGAAGAAGCGGCTTCTTCGCGCAAAGACGATTGTGCCGCTCACTGTGCACTCCTTAGCGCGGCTTCTGCCGAAAGACGCCCGGGAGCGGCTCTTAGCTCCGGACAGCATCGTACCTTCGTCTTTAGCGTCTCTTCTCGTCTACATCTTAGCAAAAAGCTTTTCCTCTATGTCTGGCGAGGAAAAACTGTGCCAGCACAGAAAACATCTCCCATCGTGTTCTAGACTTTTCACGGAGGTGTGCCGAGTGTTTGGCATGAAGAAAAGAAAAGTTGTCCAAAACAGCTTCCAATAGAATGTTCATGTGATTGGAAAAGTCAGGAGAGTGCAAAGGTACTGTTTTCTATCAGTTGGCAAGCTGCGCAAACAATCCCAGTGTTGTACAGCCTCCTTCTTCACCTTTCCAAAGGTGCCGCTCTCTCCGGCTCCCGGAGGCGAAGAAGCGGCTTCTTCGCACAAAGACGATTGTGCCGCTCACTGTGCACTCCTTAGCACGGCTTCTGCCGAAAGACGACCGGGAGCGGCTCTTAGCTCCGGAGAGCATCGTACTTTCGTCTTTAGCGTCTCTTCTCGTCTACATCTTAGCAAAAAGCTTTTCCACTATGTCTGGCGAGGAAAAACTGTGCAAGTACAGAAAACATCTCCCATCGTGTTCTAGACGTTGCACGGAGGTGTGCCGAGTGTTTGGCATGAAGAAAAGAAAAGTTGTCCAAAACAGCTTCCAATCGAATGTTCATGTGATTGGAAAAGTCAGGAGAGTGCAAAGGTACTGTTTTCTATCAGTTGGCAAGCTGCGCAAACAATCCCAGTGTTGTACAGCCTCCTTCTTCACCTTTCCAAAGGTGCAGCTCTCTCCGGCTCCCGGAGGCGAAGAAGCGGCTTCTTTGCGCAAAGACGATTGTGCCGCTCACTGTGCGCTCCTTAGCACGGCTTCTGCCGAAAGACGCCCGGGAGCGGCTCCTAGCTCCGGAGAGCATCGTACCTACGTCTTTAGCGTCTCTTCTCGTCTACATCTTAGCAAAAAGCTTTTCTACTATGTCTGGCGAGGAAAAACTGTGCAAGCACAGAAAACATCTCCCATCGTGTTCTAGACGTTGCACGGAGGTGTGCCGAGTGTTTGGCATGAAGGAAAGAAAAGTTGTCCAAAACAGCTTCCAATCGAATGTTCATGTAATTGGAAAAGTCAGGAGAGTGCAAAGGTACTGTTTTCTATCTGTTGGCAAGCTGCGCACACAATCCCGGTGTTGTACAGCTTCCTTCTTCACCTTTCCGAAGGTGCCGCTCTCTCCGGCTCCCGGAGGCGAAGAAGCGGCTTCTTCGCGCAAAGACGATTGTGCCGCTCACTGTGCACTCCTTAGCGCGGCTTCTGCCGAAAGACGCCCGGGAGCGGCTCTTAGGCCCGGAGAGCATCGTACCTACGTCTTTAGCGTCTCTTCTCGTCTACATCTTAGCAAAAAGCTTTTCCACTATGTCTGGCGAGGAAAAACTGTGCCAGCACAGAAAACATCTCCCATCGTGTTCTAGACATTGCAGGGAGGTGTGCCGAGTGTTTGCTTGAAGAAAAGAAAAGTTGTCCAAAACAGCTTCCAATCGAATGTTCCTGTGATTGGAAAAGTCAGGAGAGTGCAAAGGTACTGTTTTCTATCAGTTGGCAAGCTGCGCACACAATCCCAGTGTTGTACAGCTTCCTTCTTCACCTTTCCGAAGGTGCCGCTCTCTCCGGCTCCCGGAGGCGAAGAAGCGGCTTCTTCGCGCAAAGACGATTGTGCCGCTCACTGTGCACTCCTTAGCGCGGCTTCTGCCGAAAGACGCCCGGGAGCGGCTCTTAGCTCCGGACAGCATCGTACCTTCGTCTTTAGCATCTCTTCTCGTCTACATCTTAGCAAAAAGCTTTTCTAATATGTCTGGCGAGGAAAAACTGTGCCAGCACAGAAAACATCTCCCATCGTGTTCTAGACGTTTCACGGAGGTGTGCCGAGTGTTTGGCATGAAGAAAAGAAAAGTTGTCCAAAACAGCTTCCAATCGAATGTTCATGTGATTGGAAAAGTCAGGAGAGTGCAAAGGTACTGTTTTCTAGCAGTTGGCAAGCTGCGCACACAATCCCAGTGTTGTACAGCCTCCTTCTTCACCTTTCCGAAGGTGCCGCTCTCTCCGGCTCCCGGAGGCGAAGAAGCGGCTTCTTCGCGCAAAGACGATTGTGCCGCTCACTGTGCACTCCTTAACGCGGCTTCTGCCGAAAGACGCCCGGGAGCGGCTCTTAGCTCCGGACAGCATCGTACCTTCGTCTTTAGCGTCTCTTCTCGTCTACATCTTAGCAAAAAGCTTTTCTACTATGTCTGGCGAGGAAAAACTGTGCCAGCACAGAAAACATCTCCCATCGTGTTCTAGACTTTTCACGGAGGTGTGCCGAGTGTTTGGCATGAAGGAAAGAAAACTTGTCCAAAACAGCTTCCAATCGAATGTTCATGTGATTGGAAAAGTCAGGAGAGTGCAAAGGTACTGTTTTCTATCAGTTGGCAAGCTGCGCAAACAATCCCAGTGTTGTACAGCCTCCTTCTTCACCTTTCCGAAGGTGCCGCTCTCTCCAGCTCCCGGAGGCGAAGAAGCGGCTTCTTCGCGCAAAGACGATTGCGCCGCTCACTGTGCACTCCTTAGCGCGGCTTCTGCCGAAAGACGCCCGGGAGCGGCTCTTAGCTCCGGACAGCATCGTACCTTCGTCTTTAGCGTCTCTTCTCGTCTACATCTTAGCAAAAACCTTTTCCACTATGTCTGGCGAGGAAAAACTGTGCCAGCACAGAAAACATCTCCCATCGTGTTCTAGACGTTACACGGAGGTGTGCCGAGTGTTTGGCATGAAGGAAAGGAAAGTTGTCCAAAACAGCTTCCAATCGAATGTTCATGTGATTGGAAAAGTCAGGAGAGCGCAAAGGTACTGTTTTCTATCAGTTGGCAAGCTGCGCACACAATCCCAGTGTTGTACAGCTTCCTTCTTCACCTTTCCGAAGGTGCCGCTCTCTCCGGCTCCCGGAGGCGAAGAAGCGGCTTCTTCGCGCAAAGACGATTGTGCCGCTCACTGTGCACTCCTTAGCGCGGCTTCTGCCGAAAGACGCCCGGGAGCGGCTTTTAGCTCCGGACAGCATCGTATCTTCGTCTTTAGCGTCTCTTCTCGTCTACATCTTAGCAAAAAGCTTTTCAACTATGTCTGGCGAGGAAAAACTGTGCCAGCACAGAAAACATCTCCCATCGTGTTCTAGACTTTTCACGGAGGTGTGCCGAGTGTTTGGCATGAAGAAAAGAAAAGTTGTCCAAAACAGCTTCCAATCGAATGCTCATGTGATTGGAAAAGTCAGGAGAGTGCAAAGGTACTGTTTTCTAGCAGTTGGCAAGCTGCGCACACAATCCCAGTGTTGTACAGCCTCCTTCTTCACCTTTCCGAAGGTGCCGCTCTCTGCGGCTCCCGGAGGCGAAGAAGCGGCTTCTTCGCGCAAAGACAATTGTGCCGCTCACTGTGCACTCCTTAGCGCGGCTTCTGCCGAAAGACGCCCGGGAGCGGCTCTTAGCTCCGGACAGCATCGTACCTTCGTCTTTAGCGTCTCTTCTCGTCTACATCTTAGCAAAAAGCTTTTCCACTATGTCTGGCGAGGAAAAACTGTGCCAGCACAGAAAACATCTCCCATCGTGTTCTAGACTTTTCACGGAGGTGTGCCGAGTGTTTGGCATGAAGAAAAGAAAAGTTGTCCAAAACAGCTTCCAATCGAATGCTCATGTGATTGGAAAAGTCAGGAGAGTGCAAAGGTACTGTTTTCTAGCAGATGGCAAGCTGCGCAAACAATCCCAGTGTTGTACAGCCTCCTTCTTCACCTTTCCAAAGGTGCCGCTCTCTCCGGCTCCCGGAGGCGAAGAAGCGGCTTCTTCGCGCAAAGACGATTGTGCCGCTCACTGTGCACTCCTTAGCACGGCTTCTGCCGAAAGACGACCGGGAGCGGCTCTTAGCTCCGGAGAGCATCGTACCTTCGTCTTTAGCGTCTCTTCTCGTCTACATCTTAGCAAAAAGCTTTTCCACTATGTCTGGCGAGGAAAAACTGTGCAAGTACAGAAAACATCTCCCATCGTGTTCTAGACGTTGCACGGAGGTGTGCCGAGTGTTTGGCATGAAGGAAAGAAAACTTGTCCAAAACAGCTTCCAATCGAATGTTCATGTGATTGGAAAAGTCAGGAGAGTGCAAAGGTACTGTTTTCTATCAGTTGGCAAGCTGCGCAAACAATCCCAGTGTTGTACAGCCTCCTTCTTCACCTTTCCAATGGTGCCGCTCTCTCCGGCTCCCGGAGGCGAAGAAGCGGCTTCTTCGCGCAAAGACGATTGTGCCGCTCACTGTGCGCTCCTTAGCACGGCTTCTGCCGAAAGACGCCCGGGAGCGGCTCTTAGCTCCGGAGAGCATCGTACCTTCGTCTTTAGCGTCTCTTCTCGTCTACATCTTAGCAAAAAGCTTTTCCACTATGTCTGGCGAGGAAAAACTGTGCAAGTACAGAAAACATCTCTCATCGTGTTCTAGACGTTTCACGGAGGTGTGCCGAGTGTTTGGCATGAAGGAAAGAAAAGTTGTCCAAAACAGCTTCCAATAGAATGTTCATGTGATTGGAAAAGTCAGGAGAGTGCAAAGGTACTGTTTTCTATCAGTTGGCAAGCTGCGCACACAATCCCAGTGTTGTACAGCTTTCTTCTTCACCTTTCCGAAAATGACGCTCTCTCCGGCTCCCGGAGGCGAAGAAGCGGCTTCTTCGCGCAAGGACTATTGTGCCGCTCACTATGCACTCCTTAGCGCGGCTTCTGCCGAAAGACGCCCGGGAGCGGCTCTTAGCTCCGGACAGCATCGTACCTTCGTCTTTAGCGTCTCTTCTCGTCTACATCTTAGCAAAAAGCTTTTCCACTATGTCTGGCGAGGAAAAACTGTGCCAGCACAGAAAACATCTCCCATCGTGTTCTAGACGTTGCACGGAGGTGTGCCGATTGTTTGGCATGAAGAAAAGTTGTCCAAAACAGCTTCCAATCGAATGTTCCTGTGATTGGAAAAGTCAGGAGAGTGCAAAGGTACTGTTTTCTATCAGTTGGCAAGCTGCGCACACAATCCCAGTGTTGTACAGCTTCCTTCTTCACCTTTCCGAAGGTGCCGCTCTCTCCGGCTCCCGGAGGCGAAGAAGCGGCTTCTTCGCGCAAAGACGATTGTGCCGCTCACTGTGCGCTCCTTAGCGCGGCTTCTGCCGAAAGACGCCCGGGAGCGGCTCTTAGCTCCGGACAGCATCGTACCTTCGTCTTTAGCGTCTCTTCTCGTCTACATCTTAGCAAAAAGCTTTTCCACTATGTCTGGTGAGGAAAAACTGTACAAGTACAGAAAACATCTCCCATCGTGTTCTAGACGTTTCACGGAGGTGTGCCGAGTGTTTGGCATGAAGGAAAGAAAAGTTGTCCAAAACAGCTTCCAATAGAATGTTCATGTGATTGGAAAAGTCAGGAGAGTGCAAAGGTACTGTTTTCTATCAGTTGGCAAGCTGCGCACACAATCCCAGTGTTGTACAGCTTTCTTCTTCACCTTTCCGAAAATGACGCTCTCTCCGGCTCCCGGAGGCGAAGAAGCGGCTTCTTCGCGCAAGGACTATTGTGCCGCTCACTGTGCACTCCTTAGCGCGGCTTCTGCCGAAAGACGCCCGGGAGCGGCTCTTAGCTCCGGACAGCATCGTACCTTCGTCTTTAGCGTCTCTTCTCGTCTACATCTTAGCAAAAAGCTTTTCCACTATGTCTGGCGAGGAAAAACTGTGCCAGCACAGAAAACATCTCCCATCGTGTTCTAGACGTTGCACGGAGGTGTGCCGAGTGTTTGGCATGAAGAAAAGAAAAGTTGTCCAAAACAGTTTCCAATAGAATGTTCATGTGATTGGAAAAGTCAGGAGAGTGCAAAGGTACTGTTTTCTATCAGTTGGCAAGCTGCGCACACAATCCCAGTGTTGTACAGCTTCCTTCTTCACCTTTCCGAAGGTGCCGCTCTCTCCGGCTCCCGGAGGCGAAGAAGCGGCTTCTTCGCGCAAAGACGATTGTGCCGCTCACTGTGCACTCCTTAGCGCGGCTTCTGCCGAAAGACGCCCGGGAGCGGCTCTTAGCTCCGGACAGCATCGTACCTTCGTCTTTAGCGTCTCTTCTCGTCTACATCTTAGCAAAAAGCTTTTCCACTATGTCTGGCGAGGAAAAACTGTGCCAGCACAGAAAACATCTCCCATCGTGTTCTAGACGTTGCACGGAGGTGTGCCGAGTGTTTGGCATGAAGAAAAGAAAAGTTGTCCAAAACAGCTTCCAATAGAATGTTCATGTGATTGGAAAAGTCAGGAGAGTGCAAAGGTACTGTTTTCTATCAGTTGGCAAGCTGCGCACACAATCCCAGTGTTGTACAGCTTCCTTCTTCACCTTTCCGAAGGTGCCGCTCTCTCCGGCTCCCGGAGGCGAAGAAGCGGCTTCTTCGCGCAAAGACGATTGTGCCGCTCACTGTGCACTCCTTAGCGCGGCTTCTGCCGAAAGACGCC
Source organism: Ammospiza maritima maritima (assembly GCA_036010785.1). Taxonomy (NCBI): domain Eukaryota; kingdom Metazoa; phylum Chordata; class Aves; order Passeriformes; family Passerellidae; genus Ammospiza; species Ammospiza maritima. Next base: position 768,204 of record JAYKTQ010000489.1, read on the forward strand.
CGGGAGCGGCTCTTAGCTCCGGAGAGCATCGTACCTTCGTCTTTAGCGTCTCTTCTCGTCTACATCTTAGCAAAAAGCTTTTCCACTATGTCTGGCGAGGAAAAACTGTGCAAGTACAGAAAACATCTCCCATCGTGTTCTAGACGTTGCACGGAGGTGTGCCGAGTGTTTGGCATGAAGGAAAGAAAACTTGTCCAAAACAGCTTCCAATCGAATGTTCATGTGATTGGAAAAGTCAGGAGAGTGCAAAGGTACTGTTTTCTATCAGTTGGCAAGCTGCGCAAACAATCCCAGTGTTGTACAGCCTCCTTCTTCACCTTTCCAATGGTGCCGCTCTCTCCGGCTCCCGGAGGCGAAGAAGCGGCTTCTTCGCGCAAAGACGATTGTGCCGCTCACTGTGCGCTCCTTAGCACGGCTTCTGCCGAAAGACGCCCGGGAGCGGCTCTTAGCTCCGGAGAGCATCGTACCTTCGTCTTTAGCGTCTCTTCTCGTCTACATCTTAGCAAAAAGCTTTTCCACTATGTCTGGCGAGGAAAAACTGTGCAAGTACAGAAAACATCTCTCATCGTGTTCTAGACGTTTCACGGAGGTGTGCCGAGTGTTTGGCATGAAGGAAAGAAAAGTTGTCCAAAAGAGCTTCCAATAGAATGTTCATGTGATTGGAAAAGTCAGGAGAGTGCAAAGGTACTGTTTTCTATCAGTTGGCAAGCTGCGCACACAATCCCAGTGTTGTACAGCTTTCTTCTTCACCTTTCCGAAAATGACGCTCTCTCCGGCTCCCGGAGGCGAAGAAGCGGCTTCTTCGCGCAAGGACTATTGTGCCGCTCACTATGCACTCCTTAGCGCGGCTTCTGCCGAAAGACGCCCGGGAGCGGCTCTTAGCTCCGGACAGCATCGTACCTTCGTCTTTAGCGTCTCTTCTCGTCTACATCTTAGCAAAAAGCTTTTCCACTATGTCTGGCGAGGAAAAACTGTGCCAGCACAGAAAACATCTCCCATCGTGTTCTAGACGTTGCACGGAGGTGTGCCGATTGTTTGGCATGAAGAAAAGTTGTCCAAAACAGCTTCCAATCGAATGTTCCTGTGATTGGAAAAGTCAGGAGAGTGCAAAGGTACTGTTTTCTATCAGTTGGCAAGCTGCGCACACAATCCCAGTGTTGTACAGCTTCCTTCTTCACCTTTCCGAAGGTGCCGCTCTCTCCGGCTCCCGGAGGCGAAGAAGCGGCTTCTTCGCGCAAAGACGATTGTGCCGCTCACTGTGCGCTCCTTAGCGCGGCTTCTGCCGAAAGACGCCCGGGAGCGGCTCTTAGCTCCGGACAGCATCGTACCTTCGTCTTTAGCGTCTCTTCTCGTCTACATCTTAGCAAAAAGCTTTTCCACTATGTCTGGTGAGGAAAAACTGTACAAGTACAGAAAACATCTCCCATCGTGTTCTAGACGTTTCACGGAGGTGTGCCGAGTGTTTGGCATGAAGGAAAGAAAAGTTGTCCAAAACAGCTTCCAATAGAATGTTCATGTGATTGGAAAAGTCAGGAGAGTGCAAAGGTACTGTTTTCTATCAGTTGGCAAGCTGCGCACACAATCCCAGTGTTGTACAGCTTTCTTCTTCACCTTTCCGAAAATGACGCTCTCTCCGGCTCCCGGAGGCGAAGAAGCGGCTTCTTCGCGCAAGGACTATTGTGCCGCTCACTGTGCACTCCTTAGCGCGGCTTCTGCCGAAAGACGCCCGGGAGCGGCTCTTAGCTCCGGACAGCATCGTACCTTCGTCTTTAGCGTCTCTTCTCGTCTACATCTTAGCAAAAAGCTTTTCCACTATGTCTGGCGAGGAAAAACTGTGCCAGCACAGAAAACATCTCCCATCGTGTTCTAGACGTTGCACGGAGGTGTGCCGAGTGTTTGGCATGAAGAAAAGAAAAGTTGTCCAAAACAGTTTCCAATAGAATGTTCATGTGATTGGAAAAGTCAGGAGAGTGCAAAGGTACTGTTTTCTATCAGTTGGCAAGCTGCGCACACAATCCCAGTGTTGTACAGCTTCCTTCTTCACCTTTCCGAAGGTGCCGCTCTCTCCGGCTCCCGGAGGCGAAGAAGCGGCTTCTTCGCGCAAAGACGATTGTGCCGCTCACTGTGCACTCCTTAGCGCGGCTTCTGCCGAAAGACGCCCGGGAGCGGCTCTTAGCTCCGGACAGCATCGTACCTTCGTCTTTAGCGTCTCTTCTCGTCTACATCTTAGCAAAAAGCTTTTCCACTATGTCTGGCGAGGAAAAACTGTGCCAGCACAGAAAACATCTCCCATCGTGTTCTAGACGTTGCACGGAGGTGTGCTGAGTGTTTGGCATGAAGAAAAGAAAAGTTGTCCAAAACAGCTTCCAATAGAATGTTCATGTGATTGGAAAAGTCAGGAGAGTGCAAAGGTACTGTTTTCTATCAGTTGGCAAGCTGCGCACACAATCCCAGTGTTGTACAGCTTCCTTCTTCACCTTTCCGAAGGTGCCGCTCTCTCCGGCTCCCGGAGGCGAAGAAGCGGCTTCTTCGCGCAAAGACGATTGTGCCGCTCACTGTGCACTCCTTAGCGCGGCTTCTGCCGAAAGACGCCCGGGAGCGGCTCTTAGCTCCGGACAGCATCGTACCTTCGTCTTTAGCGTCTCTTCTCGTCTACATCTTAGCAAAAAGCTTTTCCACTATGTCTGGCGAGGAAAAACTGTGCAAGTACAGAAAACATCTCCCATCGTGTTCTAGACGTTGCAGGGAGGTGTGCCGAGTGTTTGGCATGAAGGAAAGAAAAGTTGTCCAAAACAGCTTCCAATCGAATGCTCATGTGATTGGAAAAGTCAGGAGAGTGCAAAGGTACTGTTTTCTATCAGTTGGCAAGCTGCGCACACAATCCCAGTGTTGTACAGCTTCCTTCTTCACCTTTCCGAAGGTGCCGCTCTCTCCGGCTCCCGGAGGCGAAGAAGCGGCTTCTTCGCGCAAAGACGATTGTGCCGCTCACTGTGCACTCCTTAGCGCGGCTTCTGCCGAAAGACGCCCGGGAGCGGCTCTTAGCTCCGGACAGCATCGTACCTTCGTCTTTAGCGTCTCTTCTCGTCTACATCTTAGCAAAAAGCTTTTCCACTATGTCTGGCGAGGAAAAACTGTGCCAGCACAGAAAACATCTCCCATCGTGTTCTAGACGTTGCACGGAGGTGTGCCGAGTGTTTGGCATGAAGAAAAGAAAAGTTGTCCAAAACAGCTTCCAATAGAATGTTCATGTGATTGGAAAAGTCAGGAGAGTGCAAAGGTACTGTTTTCTATCAGTTGGCAAGCTGCGCACACAATCCCAGTGTTGTACAGCTTCCTTCTTCACCTTTCCGAAGGTGCCGCTCTCTCCGGCTCCCGGAGGCGAAGAAGCGGCTTCTTCGCGCAAAGACGATTGTGCCGCTCACTGTGCACTCCTTAGCGCGGCTTCTGCCGAAAGACGCCCGGGAGCGGCTCTTAGCTCCGGACAGCATCGTACCTTCGTCTTTAGCGTCTCTTCTCGTCTACATCTTAGCAAAAAGCTTTTCCACTATGTCTGGCGAGGAAAAACTGTGCCAGCACAGAAAACATCTCCCATCGTGTTCTAGACGTTGCAGGGAGGTGTGCCGAGTGTTTGGCATGAAGGAAAGAAAAGTTGTCCAAAACAGCTTCCAATCGAATGTTCATGTGATTGGAAAAGTCAGGAAAGTGCAAAGGTACTGTTTTCTATCTGTTGGCAAGCTGCGCACACAATCCCAGTGTTGTACAGCTTCCTTCTTCACCTTTCCGAAGGTGCCGCTCTCCGGCTCCCGGAGGCGAAGAAGCGGCTTCTTCGCGCAAAGACGATTGTGCCGCTCACTGTGCACTCCTTCGTGCGGCTTCTGCCGAAAGACGCCCGGGAGCGGCTCTTAGCCCCGGAGAGCATCGTACCTACGTCTTTAGCGTCTCTTCTCGTCTACATCTTAGCAAAAAGCTTTTCCACTATGTCTGGCGAGGAAAAACTGTGCCAGCACAGAAAACATCTCCCATCGTGTTCTAGACGTTGCAGGGAGGTGTGCCGAGTGTTTGGCATGAAGAAAAGAAAAGTTGTCCAAAACAGCTTCCAATTGAATGTTCATGTGATTGGAAAAGTCAGGAGAGTGCAAAGGTACTGTTTTCTATCAGTTGGCAAGCTGCGCACACAATCCCAGTGTTGTACAGCTTCCTTCTTCACCTTTCCGAAGGTGCCGCTCTCTCCGGCTCCCGGAGGCGAAGAAGCGGCTTCTTCGCGCAAAGACGATTGTGCCGCTCACTGTGCACTCCTTAGCGCGGCTTCTGCCGAAAGACGCCCGGGAGCGGCTCTTAGCTCCGGACAGCATCGTACCTTCGTCTTTAGCGTCTCTTCTCGTCTACATCTTAGCAAAAAGCTTTTCCACTATGTCTGGCGAGGAAAAACTGTGCCAGCACAGAAAACATCTCCCATCGTGTTCTAGACGTTGCACGGAGGTGTGCCGAGTGTTTGGCATGAAGAAAAGAAAAGTTGTCCAAAACAGCTTCCAATAGAATGTTCATGTGATTGGAAAAGTCAGGAGAGTGCAAAGGTACTGTTTTCTATCAGTTGGCAAGCTGCGCACACAATCCCAGTGTTGTACAGCTTCCTTCTTCACCTTTCCGAAGGTGCCGCTCTCTCCGGCTCCCGGAGGCGAAGAAGCGGCTTCTTCGCGCAAAGACGATTGTGCCGCTCACTGTGCACTCCTTAGCGCGGCTTCTGCCGAAAGACGCCCGGGAGCGGCTCTTAGCTCCGGACAGCATCGTACCTTCGTCTTTAGCGTCTCTTCTCGTCTACATCTTAGCAAAAAGCTTTTCCACTATGTCTGGCGAGGAAAAACTGTGCAAGTACAGAAAACATCTCCCATCGTGTTCTAGACGTTGCAGGGAGGTGTGCCGAGTGTTTGGCATGAAGGAAAGAAAAGTTGTCCAAAACAGCTTCCAATCGAATGCTCATGTGATTGGAAAAGTCAGGAGAGTGCAAAGGTACTGTTTTCTATCAGTTGGCAAGCTGCGCACACAATCCCAGTGTTGTACAGCTTCCTTCTTCACCTTTCCGAAGGTGCCGCTCTCTCCGGCTCCCGGAGGCGAAGAAGCGGCTTCTTCGCGCAAAGACGATTGTGCCGCTCACTGTGCACTCCTTAGCGCGGCTTCTGCCGAAAGACGCCCGGGAGCGGCTCTTAGCTCCGGACAGCATCGTACCTTCGTCTTTAGCGTCTCTTCTCGTCTACATCTTAGCAAAAAGCTTTTCCACTATGTCTGGCGAGGGAAAACTGTGCCAGCACAGAAAACATCTCCCATCGTGTTCTAGACGTTGCACGGAGGTGTGCCGAGTGTTTGGCATGAAGAAAAGAAAAGTTGTCCAAAACAGCTTCCAATCGAATGTTCATGTGATTGGAAAAGTCAGGAGAGTGCAAAGGTACTGTTTTCTATCAGTTGGCAAGCTGCGCAAACAATCCCAGTGTTGTACAGCTTCCTTCTTCACCTTTCCGAAGGTGCCGCTCTCTCCGGCTCCCGGAGGCGAAGAAGCGGCTTCTTCGCGCAAAGACGATTGTGCCGCTCACTGTGCACTCCTTAGCGCGGCTTCTGCCGAAAGACGCCCGGGAGCGGCTCTTAGCTCCGGACAGCATCGTACCTTCGTCTTTAGCGTCTCTTCTCGTCTACATCTTAGCAAAAAGCTTTTCCACTATGTCTGGCGAGGAAAAACTGTGCCAGCACAGAAAACATCTCCCATCGTGTTCTAGACGTTGCAGGGAGGTGTCCTGAGTGTTTGGCATGAAGGAAAGAAAAGTTGTCCAAAACAGCTTCCAATCGAATGTTCATGTGATTGGAAAAGTCAGGAAAGTGCAAAGGTACTGTTTTCTATCTGTTGGCAAGCTGCGCACACAATCCCAGTGTTGTACAGCTTCCTTCTTCACCTTTCCGAAGGTGCCGCTCTCCGGCTCCCGGAGGCGAAGAAGCGGCTTCTTCGCGCAAAGACGATTGTGCCGCTCACTGTGCACTCCTTCGTGCGGCTTCTGCCGAAAGACGCCCGGGAGCGGCTCTTAGCCCCGGAGAGCATCGTACCTACGTCTTTAGCGTCTCTTCTCGTCTACATCTTAGCAAAAAGCTTTTCCACTATGTCTGGCGAGGAAAAACTGTGCCAGCACAGAAAACATCTCCCATCGTGTTCTAGACGTTGCAGGGAGATGTGCCGAGTGTTTGGCATGAAGAAAAGAAAAGTTGTCCAAAACAGATTCCAATCGAATGTTCATGTGATTGGAAAAGTCAGGAGAGTGCAAAGGTACTGTTTTCTAGCAGTTGGCAAGCTGCGCAAACAATCCCAGTGTTGTACAGCTTCCTTCTTCACCTTTCCGAAGGTGCCGCTCTCTCCGACTCCCGGAGGCGAAGAAGCGGCTTCTTCGCGCAAAGACGATTGTGCCGCTCACTGTGCACTCCTTAGCGCGGCTTCTGCCGAAAGACGCCCGGGAGCGGCTCTTAGCTCCGGACAGCATCGTATCTTCGTCTTTAGCGTCTCTTCTCGTCTACATCTTAGCAAAAAGCTTTTCTACTATGTCTGGCGAGGAAAAACTGTGCCAGCACAGAAAACATCTCCCATCGTGTTCTAGACTTTTCACGGAGGTGTGCCGAGTGTTTGGCATGAAGAAAAGAAAAGTTGTCCAAAACAGCTTCCAATCGAATGTTCATGTGATTGGAAAAGTCAGGAGAGTGCAAAGGTACTGTTTTCTAGCAGTTGGCAAGCTGCGCACACAATCCCAGTGTTGTACAGCCTCCTTCTTCACCTTTCCGAAGGTGCCGCTCGCTCCGGCTCCCGGAGGCGAAGAAGCGGCTTCTTCGCGCAAAGACGATTGTGCCGCTCACTGTGCACTCCTTAGCGCGGCTTCTGCCGAAAGACGCCCGGGAGCGGCTCTTAGCTCCGGACAGCATCGTACCTTCGTCTTTAGCGTCTCTTCTCGTCTACATCTTAGCAAAAAGCTTTTCCACTATGTCTGGCGAGGAAAAACTGTGCCAGCACAGAAAACATCTCCCATCGTGTTCTAGACTTTTCACGGAGGTGTGCCGAGTGTTTGGCATGAAGAAAAGAAAAGTTGTCCAAAACAGCTTCCAATCGAATGCTCATGTGATTGGAAAAGTCAGGAGAGTGCAAAGGTACTGTTTTCTATCAGTTGGCAAGCTGCGCAAACAATCCCAGTGTTGTACAGCCTCCTTCTTCAGCTTTCCGAAGGTGCCGCTCTCTCCGGCTCCCGGAGGCGAAGAAGAGGCTTCTTCGCGCAAAGACGATTGTGCCACTCACTGTGCACTCCTTAGCACGGCTTCTGCCGAAAGACGCCCGGGAGCGGCTCTTAGCTCCGGACAGCATCGTACCTTCGTCTTTAGCGTCTCTTCTCGTCTACATCTTAGCAAAAAGCTTTTCCACTATGTCTGGCGAGGAAAAACTGTGCCAGCACAGAAAACATCTCCCATCGTTTTCTAGACGTTGCACGGAGTTGTGCCGAGTGTTTGGCATGAAGAAAAGAAAAGTTGTCCAAAACAGCTTCCAATAGAATGTTCATGTGATTGGAAAAGTCAGGAGAGTGCAAAGGTACTGTTTTCTATCAGTTGGCAAGCTGCGCACACAATCCCAGTGTTGTACAGCTTCCTTCTTCACCTTTCCGAAGGTGCCGCTCTCTCCGGCTCCCGGAGGCGAAGAAGCGGCTTCTTCGCGCAAAGACGATTGTGCCGCTCACTGTGCGCTCCTTAGCGCGGCTTCTGCCGAAAGACGCCCGGGAGCGGCTCTTAGCCCCGGAGAGCATCGTACCTACGTCTTTAGCGTCTCTTCTCGTCTACATCTTAGCAAAAAGCTTTTCCACTATGTCTGGCGAGGAAAAACTGTGCCAGCACAGAAAACATCTCCCATCGTGTTCTAGACCTTGCAGGGAGGTGTGCCGAGTGTTTGGCATGAAGAAAAGAAAAGTTGTCCAAAACAGCTTCCAATCGAATGTTCATGTGATTGGAAAAGTCAGGAGAGTGCAAAGGTACTGTTTTCTAGCAGTTGGCAAGCTGCGCAAACAATCCCAGTGTTGTACAGCTTCCTTCTTCACCTTTCCGAAGGTGCCGCTCTCTCCGGCTCCCGGAGGCGAAGAAGCGGCTTCTTCGCGCAAAGACGATTGTGCCGCTCACTGTGCACTCCTTAGCGCGGCTTCTGCCGAAAGACGCCCGGGAGCGGCTCTTAGCTCCGGACAGCATCGTATCTTCGTCTTTAGCGTCTCTTCTCGTCTACATCTTAGCAAAAAGCTTTTCTACTATGTCTGGCGAGGAAAAACTGTGCCAGCACAGAAAACATCTCCCATCGTGTTCTAGACTTTTCACGGAGGTGTGCCGAGTGTTTGGCATGAAGAAAAGAAAAGTTGTCCAAAACAGCTTCCAATCGAATGTTCATGTGATTGGAAAAGTCAGGAGAGTGCAAAGGTACTGTTTTCTAGCAGTTGGCAAGCTGCGCACACAATCCCAGTGTTGTACAGCCTCCTTCTTCACCTTTCCGAAGGTGCCGCTCGCTCCGGCTCCCGGAGGCGAAGAAGCGGCTTCTTCGCGCAAAGACGATTGTGCCGCTCACTGTGCACTCCTTAGCGCGGCTTCTGCCGAAAGACGCCCGGGAGCGGCTCTTAGCTCCGGACAGAATCGTACCTTCATCTTTAGCGTCTCTTCTCGTCTACATCTTAGCAAAAAGCTTTTCCACTATGTCTGGCGAGGAAAAACTGTGCCAGCACAGAAAACATCTCCCATCGTGTTCTAGACTTTTCACGGAGGTGTGCCGAGTGTTTGGCATGAAGAAAAGAAAAGTTGTCCAAAACAGCTTCCAATCGAATGTTCATGTGATTGGAAAAGTCAGGAGAGTGCAAAGGTACTGTTTTCTATCAGTTGGCAAGCTGCGCAAACAATCCCAGTGTTGTACAGCCTCCTTCTTCACCTTTCCGAAGGTGCCGCTCTCTCCGGCTCCCGGAGGCGAAGAAGAGGCTTCTTCGCGGAAAGACGATTGTGCCACTCACTGTGCACTCCTTAGCACGGCTTCTGCCGAAAGACGCCCGGGAGCGGCTCTTAGCTCCGGACAGCATCGTACCTTCGTCTTTAGCGTCTCTTCTCGTCTACATCTTAGCAAAAAGCTTTTCCACTATGTCTGGCGAGGAAAAACTGTGCCAGCACAGAAAACATCTCCCATCGTTTTCTAGACGTTGCACGGAGTTGTGCCGAGTGTTTGGCATGAAGAAAAGAAAAGTTGTCCAAAACAGCTTCCAATAGAATGTTCATGTGATTGGAAAAGTCAGGAGAGTGCAAAGGTACTGTTTTCTATCAGTTGGCAAGCTGCGCACACAATCCCAGTGTTGTACAGCTTCCTTCTTCACCTTTCCGAAGGTGCCGCTCTCTCCGGCTCCCGGAGGCGAAGAAGCGGCTTCTTCGCGCAAAGACGATTGTGCCGCTCACTGTGCGCTCCTTAGCGCGGCTTCTGCCGAAAGACGCCCGGGAGCGGCTCTTAGCTCCGGACAGCATCGTACCTTCGTCTTTAGCGTCTCTTCTCGTCTACATCTTAGCAAAAAGCTTTTCCACTATGTCTGGTGAGGAAAAACTGTACAAGTACAGAAAACATCTCCCATCGTGTTCTAGACGTTTCACGGAGGTGTGCCGAGTGTTTGGCATGAAGGAAAGAAAAGTTGTCCAAAACAGCTTCCAATAGAATGTTCATGTGATTGGAAAAGTCAGGAGAGTGCAAAGGTACTGTTTTCTATCAGTTGGCAAGCTGCGCACACAATCCCAGTGTTGTACAGCTTTCTTCTTCACCTTTCCGAAGGTGCCGCTCTCTCCGGCTCCCGGAGGCGAAGAAGCGGCTTCTTCGCGCAAAGACGATTGTGCCGCTCACTGTGCACTCCTTAGCGCGGCTTCTGCCGAAAGACGCCCGGGAGCGGCTCTTAGCTCCGGACAGCATCGTACCTTCGTCTTTAGCGTCTCTTCTCGTCTACATCTTAGCAAAAAGCTTTTCCACTATGTCTGGCGAGGAAAAACTGTGCCAGCACAGAAAACATCTCCCATCGTGTTCTAGACGTTGCACGGAGGTGTGCCGAGTGTTTGGCATGAAGAAAAGAAAAGTTGTCCAAAACAGCTTCCAATCGAATGTTCATGTGATTGGAAAAGTCAGGAGAGTGCAAAGGTACTGTTTTCTATCAGTTGGCAAGCTGCGCACACAATCCCAGTGTTGTACAGCTTCCTTCTTCACCTTTCCGAAGGTGCCGCTCTCTCCGGCTCCCGGAGGCGAAGAAGCGGCTTCTTCGCGCAAAGACGATTGTGCCGCTCGCTGTGCACTCCTTAGCGCGGCTTCTGCCGAAAGACGCCCGGGAGCGGCTCTTAGCTCCGGACAGCATCGTACCTTCGTCTTTAGCGTCTCTTCTCGTCTACATCTTAGCAAAAAGCTTTTCCACTATGTCTGGCGAGGAAAAACTGTGCCAGCACAGAAAACATCTCCCATCATGTTCTAGACGTTGCACGGAGGTGTGCCGAGTGTTTGGCATGAAGAAAAGAAAAGTTGTCCAAAACAGCTTCCAATAGAATGTTCATGTGATTGGAAAAGTCAGGAGAGTGCAAAGGTACTGTTTTCTATCAGTTGGCAAGCTGCGCACACAATCCCAGTGTTGTACAGCTTCCTTCTTCACCTTTCCGAAGGTGCCGCTCTCTCCGGCTCCCGGAGGCGAAGAAGCGGCTTCTTCGCGCAAAGACGATTGTGCCGCTCACTGTGCACTCCTTAGCGCGGCTTCTGCCGAAAGACGCCCGGGAGCGGCTCTTAGCTCCGGACAGCATCGTACCTTCGTCTTTAGCGTCTCTTCTCGTCTACATCTTAGCAAAAAGCTTTTCCACTATGTCTGGCGAGGAAAAACTGTGCAAGTACAGAAAACATCTCCCATCGTGTTCTAGACGTTGCAGGGAGGTGTGCCGAGTGTTTGGCATGAAGGAAAGAAAAGTTGTCCAAAACAGCTTCCAATCGAATGCTCATGTGATTGGAAAAGTCAGGAGAGTGCAAAGGTACTGTTTTCTATCAGTTGGCAAGCTGCGCACACAATCCCAGTGTTGTACAGCTTCCTTCTTCACCTTTCCGAAGGTGCCGCTCTCTCCGGCTCCCGGAGGCGAAGAAGCGGCTTCTTCGCGCAAAGACGATTGTGCCGCTCACTGTGCACTCCTTAGCGCGGCTTCTGCCGAAAGACGCCCGGGAGCGGCTCTTAGCTCCGGACAGCATCGTACCTTCGTCTTTAGCGTCTCTTCTCGTCTACATCTTAGCAAAAAGCTTTTCCACTATGTCTGGCGAGGAAAAACTGTGCCAGCACAGAAAACATCTCCCATCGTGTTCTAGACGTTGCACGGAGGTGTGCCGAGTGTTTGGCATGAAGAAAAGAAAAGTTGTCCAAAACAGCTTCCAATAGAATGTTCATGTGATTGGAAAAGTCAGGAGAGTGCAAAGGTACTGTTTTCTATCAGTTGGCAAGCTGCGCACACAATCCTAGTGTTGTACAGCTTCCTTCTTCACCTTTCCGAAGGTGCCGCTCTCTCCGGCTCCCGGAGGCGAAGAAGCGGCTTCTTCGCGCAAAGACGATTGTGCCGCTCACTGTGCACTCCTTAGCGCGGCTTCTGCCGAAAGACGCCCGGGAGCGGCTCTTAGCTCCGGACAGCATCGTACCTTCGTCTTTAGCGTCTCTTCTCGTCTACATCTTAGCAAAAAGCTTTTCCACTATGTCTGGCGAGGAAAAACTGTGCCAGCACAGAAAACATCTCCCATCGTGTTCTAGACGTTGCAGGGAGGTGTGCCGAGTGTTTGGCATGAAGGAAAGAAAAGTTGTCCAAAACAGCTTCCAATAGAATGTTCATGTGATTGGAAAAGTCAGGAAAGTGCAAAGGTACTGTTTTCTATCTGTTGGCAATCTGCGCACACAATCCCAGTGTTGTACAGCTTCCTTCTTCACCTTTCCGAAGGTGCCGCTCTCCGGCTCCCGGAGGCGAAGAAGCGGCTTCTTCGCGCAAAGACGATTGTGCCGCTCACTGTGCACTCCTTCGTGCGGCTTCTGCCGAAAGACGCCCGGGAGCGGCTCTTAGCCCCGGAGAGCATCGTACCTACGTCTTTAGCGTCTCTTCTCGTCTACATCTTAGCAAAAAGCTTTTCCACTATGTCTGGCGAGGAAAAACTGTGCCAGCACAGAAAACATCTCCCATCGTGTTCTAGACGTTGCAGGGAGGTGTGCCGAGTGTTTGGCATGAAGAAAAGAAAAGTTGTCCAAAACAGCTTCCAATCGAATGTTCATGTGATTGGAAAAGTCAGGAGAGTGCAAAGGTACTGTTTTCTAGCAGTTGGCAAGCTGCGCACACAATCCCAGTCTTGTACAGCTTTCTTCTTCACCTTTCCGAAAATGACGCTCTCTCCGGCTCCCGGAGGCGAAGAAGCGGCTTCTTCGCGCAAGGACGATTGTGCCGCTCACTATGCACTCCTTAGCGCGGCTTCTGCCGAAAGACGCCCGGGAGCGGCTCTTAGCTCCGGACAGCATCGTACCTTCGTCTTTAGCGTCTCTTCTCGTCTACATCTTAGCAAAAAGCTTTTCCACTATGTCTGGCGAGGAAAAACTGTGCCAGCACAGAAAACATCTCCCATCGTGTTCTAGACGTTGCACGGAGGTGTGCCGAGTGTTTGGCATGAAGAAAAGAAAAGTTGTCCAAAACAGCTTCCAATCGAATGTTCATGTGATTGGAAAAGTCAGGAGAGTGCAAAGGTACTGTTTTCTATCAGTTGGCAAGCTGCGCACACAATCCCAGTGTTGTACAGCTTCCTTCTTCACCTTTCCGAAGGTGCCGCTCTCTCCGGCTCCCGGAGGCGAAGAAGCGGCTTCTTCGCGCAAAGACGATTGTGCCGCTCACTGTGCACTCCTTAGCGCGGCTTCTGCCGAAAGACGACCGGGAGCGGCTCTTAGCTCCGGAGAGCATCGTACCTTCGTCTTTAGCGTCTCTTCTCGTCTACATCTTAGCAAAAAGCTTTTCCACTATGTCTGGCGAGGAAAAACTGTGCAAGCACAGAAAACATCTCCCATCGTGTTCTAGACGTTGCACGGAGGTGTGCCGAGTGTTTGGCATGAAGGAAAGAAAAGTTGTCCAAAACAGCTTCCAATCGAATGTTCATGTGATTGGAAAAGTCAGGAGAGTGCAAAGGTACTGTTTTCTATCAGTTGGCAAGCTGCGCAAACAATCCCAGTGTTGTACAGCCTCCTTCTTCACCTTTCCAAAGGTGCCGCTCTCTCCGGCTCCCGGAGGCGAAGAAGCGGCTTCTTCGCGCAAAGACGATTGCGCCGCTCACTGTGCACTCCTTAGCGCGGCTTCTGCCGAAAGACGCCCGGGAGCGGCTCTTAGCCCCGGAGAGCATCGTACCTACGTCTTTAGCGTCTCTTCTCGTCTACATCTTAGCAAAAAGCTTTTCCACTATGTCTGGCGAGGAAAAACTGTGCCAGCACAGAAAACATCTCCCATCGTGTTCTAGACGTTGCAGGGAGGTGTGCCGAGTGTTTGGCATGAAGAAAAGAAAAGTTGTCCAAAACAGCTTCCAATCGAATGTTCATGTGATTGGAAAAGTCAGGAGAGTGCAAAGGTACTGTTTTCTAGCAGTTGGCAAGCTGCGCACACAATCCCAGTCTTGTACAGCTTTCTTCTTCACCTTTCCGAAAATGACGCTCTCTCCGGCTCCCGGAGGCGAAGAAGCGGCTTCTTCGCGCAAGGACGATTGTGCCGCTCACTATGCACTCCTTAGCGCGGCTTCTGCCGAAAGACGCCCGGGAGCGGCTCTTAGCTCCGGACAGCATCGTACCTTCGTCTTTAGCGTCTCTTCTCGTCTACATCTTAGCAAAAAGCTTTTCCACTATGTCTGGCGAGGAAAAACTGTGCCAGCACAGAAAACATCTCCCATCGTGTTCTAGACGTTGCACGGAGGTGTGCCGAGTGTTTTGCATGAAGAAAAGAAAAGTTGTCCAAAACAGCTTCCAATCGAATGTTCATGTGATTGGAAAAGTCAGGAGAGTGCAAAGGTACTGTTTTCTATCAGTTGGCAAGCTGCGCACACAATCCCAGTGTTGTACAGCTTCCTTCTTCACCTTTCCGAAGGTGCCGCTCTCTCCGGCTCCCGGAGGCGAAGAAGCGGCTTCTTCGCGCAAAGACGATTGTGCCGCTCACTGTGCACTCCTTAGCGCGGCTTCTGCCGAAAGACGACCGGGAGCGGCTCTTAGCTCCGGAGAGCATCGTACCTTCGTCTTTAGCGTCTCTTCTCGTCTACATCTTAGCAAAAAGCTTTTCCACTATGTCTGGCGAGGAAAAACTGTGCAAGCACAGAAAACATCTCCCATCGTGTTCTAGACGTTGCACGGAGGTGTGCCGAGTGTTTGGCATGAAGGAAAGAAAAGTTGTCCAAAACAGCTTCCAATCGAATGTTCATGTGATTGGAAAAGTCAGGAGAGTGCAAAGGTACTGTTTTCTATCAGTTGGCAAGCTGCGCAAACAATCCCAGTGTTGTACAGCCTCCTTCTTCACCTTTCCAAAGGTGCCGCTCTCTCCGGCTCCCGGAGGCGAAGAAGCGGCTTCTTCGCGCAAAGACGATTGCGCCGCTCACTGTGCACTCCTTAGCGCGGCTTCTGCTGAAAGACGCCCGGGAGCGGCTCTTAGCTCCGGAGAGCATCGTACCTTGGTCTTTAGCGTCTCTTCTCGTCTACATCTTAGCAAAAAGCTTTTCCACTATGTCTGGCGAGGAAAAACTGTGCCAGCACAGAAAACATCTCCCATCGTGTTCTAGACGTTACACGGAGGTGTGCCGAGTGTTTGGCATGAAGGAAAGGAAAGTTGTCCAAAACAGCTTCCAATCGAATGTTCATGTGATTGGAAAAGTCAGGAGAGCGCAAAGGTACTGTTTTCTATCACTTGGCAAGCTGCGCACACAATCCCAGTGTTGTACAGCTTCCTTCTTCACCTTTCCGAAGGTGCCGCTCTCTCCGGCTCCCGGAGGCGAAGAAGCGGCTTCTTCGCGCAAAGACGATTGTGCCGCTCACTGTGCACTCCTTAGCGCGGCTTCTGCCGAAAGACGCCCGGGAGCGGCTCTTAGCTCCGGACAGCATCGTATCTTCGTCTTTAGCGTCTCTTCTCGTCTACATCTTAGCAAAAAGCTTTTCTACTATGTCTGGCGAGGAAAAACTGTGCCAGCACAGAAAACATCTCCCATCGTGTTCTAGACTTTTCACGGAGGTGTGCCGAGTGTTTGGCATGAAGAAAAGAAAAGTTGTCCAAAATAGCTTCCAATCGAATGCTCATGTGATTGGAAAAGTCAGGAGAGTGCAAAGGTACTGTTTTCTATCAGTTGGCAGGCTGCGCAAACAATCCCAGTCTTGTACAGCTTTCTTCTTCACCTTTCCGAAAATGACGCTCTCTCCGGCTCCCGGAGGCGAAGAAGCGGCTTCTTCGCGCAAAGACGATTGTGCCGCTCACTATGCACTCCTTAGCGCGGCTTCTGCCGAAAGACGCCCGGGAGCGGCTCTTAGCTCCGGACAGCATCGTACCTTCGTCTTTAGCGTCTCTTCTCGTCTACATCTTAGCAAAAAGCTTTTCCACTATGTCTGGCGAGGAAAAACTGTGCCAGCACAGAAAACATCTCCCATCGTGTTCTAGACGTTGCACGGAGGTGTGCCGAGTGTTTGGCATGAAGAAAAGAAAAGTTGTCCAAAACAGCTTCCAATCGAATGTTCATGTGATTGGAAAAGTCAGGAGAGTGCAAAGGTACTGTTTTCTATCAGTTGGCAAGCTGCGCACACAATCCCAGTGTTGTACAGCTTCCTTCTTCACCTTTCCGAAGGTGCCGCTCTCTCCGGCTCCCGGAGGCGAAGAAGCGGCTTCTTCGCGCAAAGACGATTGTGCCGCTCACTGTGCACTCCTTAGCGCGGCTTCTGCCGAAAGACGACCGGGAGCGGCTCTTAGCTCCGGAGAGCATCGTACCTTCGTCTTTAGCGTCTCTTCTCGTCTACATCTTAGCAAAAAGCTTTTCCACTATGTCTGGCGAGGAAAAACTGTGCAAGCACAGAAAACATCTCCCATCGTGTTCTAGACGTTGCACGGAGGTGTGCCGAGTGTTTGGCATGAAGGAAAGAAAAGTTGTCCAAAACAGCTTCCAATCGAATGTTCATGTGATTGGAAAAGTCAGGAGAGTGCAAAGGTACTGTTTTCTATCAGTTGGCAAGCTGCGCAAACAATCCCAGTGTTGTACAGCCTCCTTCTTCACCTTTCCAAAGGTGCCGCTCTCTCCGGCTCCCGGAGGCGAAGAAGCGGCTTCTTCGCGCAAAGACGATTGCGCCGCTCACTGTGCACTCCTTAGCGCGGCTTCTGCTGAAAGACGCCCGGGAGCGGCTCTTAGCTCCGGAGAGCATCGTACCTTGGTCTTTAGCGTCTCTTCTCGTCTACATCTTAGCAAAAAGCTTTTCCACTATGTCTGGCGAGGAAAAACTGTGCCAGCACAGAAAACATCTCCCATCGTGTTCTAGACGTTACACGGAGGTGTGCCGAGTGTTTGGCATGAAGGAAAGGAAAGTTGTCCAAAACAGCTTCCAATCGAATGTTCATGTGATTGGAAAAGTCAGGAGAGCGCAAAGGTACTGTTTTCTATCACTTGGCAAGCTGCGCACACAATCCCAGTGTTGTACAGCTTCCTTCTTCACCTTTCCGAAGGTGCCGCTCTCTCCGGCTCCCGGAGGCGAAGAAGCGGCTTCTTCGCGCAAAGACGATTGTGCCGCTCACTGTGCACTCCTTAGCGCGGCTTCTGCCGAAAGACGCCCGGGAGCGGCTCTTAGCTCCGGACAGCATCGTATCTTCGTCTTTAGCGTCTCTTCTCGTCTACATCTTAGCAAAAAGCTTTTCTACTATGTCTGGCGAGGAAAAACTGTGCCAGCACAGAAAACATCTCCCATCGTGTTCTAGACTTTTCACGGAGGTGTTCCGAGTGTTTGGCATGAAGAAAAGAAAAGTTGTCCAAAATAGCTTCCAATCGAATGCTCATGTGATTGGAAAAGTCAGGAGAGTGCAAAGGTACTGTTTTCTATCAGTTGGCAAGCTGCGCAAACAATCCCAGTGTTGTACAGCCTCCTTCTTCACCTTTCCGAAGGTGCCGCTCTCTCCGGCTCCCGGAGGCGAAGAAGCGGCTTCATCGCGCAAAGACGATTGTGCCACTCACTGTGCACTCCTTAGCACGGCTTCTACCGAAAGACGACCGGGAGCGGCTCTTAGCTCCGGACAGCATCGTACCTTCGTCTTTAGCGTCTCTTCTCGTCTACATCTTAGCAAAAAGCTTTTCCACTATGTCTGGCGAGGAAAAACTGTGCAAGTACAGAAAACATCTCCCATCGTGTTCTAGAGGTTGCACGGAGGTGTGCCGAGTGTTTGGCATGAAGGAAAGAAAACTTGTCCAAAACAGCTTCCAATCGAATGTTCATGTGATTGGAAAAGTCAGGAGAGTGCAAAGGTACTGTTTTCTATCAGTTGGCAAGCTGCGCAAACAATCCCAGTGTTGTACAGCCTCCTTCTTCACCTTTCCAAAGGTGCCGCTCTCTCCAGCTCCCGGAGGCGAAGAAGCGGCTTCTTCGCGCAAAGACGATTGTGCCGCTCACTGTGCACTCCTTAGCGCGGCTTCTGCCGAAAGACGCCCGGGAGCGGCTCTTAGCTCCGGACAGCATCGTACCTTGGTCTTTAGCGTCTCTTCTCGTCTACATCTTAGCAAAAAGCTTTTCCACTATGTCTGGCGAGGAAAAACTGTGCCAGCACAGAAAACATCTCCCATCGTGTTCTAGACGTTACACGGAGGTGTGCCGAGTGTTTGGCATGAAGAAAAGAAAAGTTGTCCAAAACAGCTTCCAATCGAATGTTCATGTAATTGGAAAAGTCAGGAGAGCGCAAAGGTACTGTTTTCTAGCAGTTGGCAAGCTGCGCACACAATCCCAGTGTTGTACAGCTTCCTTCTTCACCTTTCCGAAGGTGCCGCTCTCTCCGGCTCCCGGAGGCGAAGAAGCGGCTTCTTCGCGCAAAGACGATTGTGCCGCTCACTGTGCACTCCTTAGCGCGGCTTCTGCCGAAAGACGCCCGGGAGCGGCTCTTAGCTCCGGACAGCATCGTATCTTCGTCTTTAACGTCTCTTCTCGTCTACATCTTAGCAAAAAGCTTTTCTACTATGTCTCGCGAGGAAAAACTGTGCCAGCACAGAAAACATCTCCCATCGTGTTCTAGACTTTTCACGGAGGTGTGCCGAGTGTTTGGCATGAAGAAAAGAAAAGTTGTCCAAAACAGCTTCCAATCGAATGCTCATGTGATTGGAAAAGTCAGGAGAGTGCAAAGGTACTGTTTTCTAGCAGTTGGCAAGCTGCGCACACAATCCCAGTGTTGTACAGCCTCCTTCTTCACCTTTCCGAAGGTGCCGCTCTCTCCGGCTCCCGGAGGCGAAGAAGCGGCTTCTTCGCGCAAAGACGATTGTGCCGCTCACTGTGCACTCCTTAGCGCGGCTTCTGCCGAAAGACGCCCGGGAGCGGCTCTTAGCTCCGGACAGCATCGTACCTTCGTCTTTAGCGTCTCTTCTCGTCTACATCTTAGCAAAAAGCTTTTCTACTATGTCTGGCGAGGAAAAACTGTGCCAGCACAGAAAACATCTCCCATCATGTTCTAGACTTTTCACGGAGGTGTGCCGAGTGTTTGGCATGAAGAAAAGAAAAGTTGTCCAAAACAGCTTCCAATCGAATGCTCATGTGATTGGAAAAGTCAGGAGAGTGCAAAGGTACTGTTTTCTATCAGTTGGCAAGCTGCGCAAACAATCCCAGTGTTGTACAGCCTCCTTCTTCACCTTTCCGAAGGTGCCGCTCTCTCCGGCTCCCGGAGGCGAAGAAGAGGCTTCTTCGCGCAAAGACGATTGTGCCACTCACTGTGCACTCCTTAGCACGGCTTCTGCCGAAAGACGACCGGGAGCGGCTCTTAGCTCCGGAGAGCATCGTACCTTCGTCTTTAGCGTCTCTTCTCGTCTACATCTTAGCAAAAAGCTTTTCCACTATGTCTGGCGAGGAAAAACTGTGCAAGTACAGAAAACATCTCCCATCGTGTTCTAGAGGTTGCACGGAGGTGTGCCGAGTGTTTGGCATGAAGGAAAGAAAAGTTGTCCAAAACAGCTTCCAATCGAATGTTCATGTGATTGGAAAAGTCAGGAGAGTGCAAAGGTACTGTTTTCTATCAGTTGGCAAGCTGCGCAAACAATCCCAGTGTTGTACAGCCTCCTTCTTCACCTTTCCAAAGGTGCCGCTCTCTCCAGCTCCCGGAGGCGAAGAAGCGGCTTCTTCGCGCAAAGACGATTGTGCCGCTCACTGTGCACTCCTTAGCGCGGCTTCTGCTGAAAGACGCCCGGGAGCGGCTCTTAGCTCCGGACAGCATCGTACCTTCGTCTTTAGCGTCTCTTCTCGTCTACATCTTAGCAAAAAGCTTTTCCACTATGTCTGGCGAGGAAAAACTGTGCCAGCACAGAAAACATCTCCCATCGTGTTCTAGACGTTACACGGAGGTGTGCCGAGTGTTTGGCATGAAGGAAAGGAAAGTTTTCCAAAACAGCTTCCAATCGAATGTTCATGTGATTGGAAAAGTCAGGAGAGCGCAAAGGTACTGTTTTCTATCACTTGGCAAGCTGCGCACACAATCCCAGTGTTGTACAGCTTCCTTCTTCACCTTTCCGAAGGTGCCGCTCTCTCCGGCTCCCGGAGGCGAAGAAGCGGCTTCTTCGCGCAAAGACGATTGTGCCGCTCACTGTGCACTCCTTAGCGCGGCTTCTGCCGAAAGACGCCCGGGAGCGGCTCTTAGCTCCGGACAGCATCGTTCCTTCGTCTTTAGCGTCCCTTCTCGTCTACATCTTAGCAAAAAGCTTTTCTACTATGTCTGGCGAGGAAAAACTGTGCCAGCACAGAAAACATCTCCCATCGTGTTCTAGACGTTGCACGATCCCTGTACTTAGGCTGATTTTCCTTCCTGGGGATAGGGTTAGTCTTCAGCCTAGGGCTTGGAGTTTTTTAACCAGGAAGCCCTGAGTTCCAGGCTTACTGCATCTGCCAAAGGCATCCCAAAGGGAGTGCAGAAGTGCCACAACATGGCTGCTTTCACGGCTTTTCCCTTAGGAAGAACCCTAATACGCGGCTGATTTACCTTCCTAGGGTTACTGTTAGGATTAGGCCTAGGACTTTTAAAACCAGGAAGCCCTGGGCTCCAGGCACATGCAGCTGTTAAAGGCATCCCAAGAGGGCTGCAGAAGTGACACAACTTGGCTGCCTCTGCTGCTATTCTCATGAGACCATCCTGAACCATAGGCTGATTTTCCTTCCTAGGGTTAAGGTTTGAGTTACGCCTAGGGTAAGGGTTCTATTAACCAGAAAGCCCTGAGTTCCAAGAACACAGCAGCTGCGAAGGACTACCCAAGAAGAGCGCAAAAGTACCACAACGTGCCTGCCTCCACAGCTTTTTCCTTGGGGACATGCCTAATTCCTGGCTGATTTGCCTTTCTCGTCTTAGGGTTGGGGTTCGGCCTAGGGCTAGGATTTTTTTAACTAGGAAGCCCTGAGTTCCAGGCTTACTGCATCTGCCAAAGGCATCCCAAAGGGAGTGCAGAAGTGCCACAACATGGCTGCTTTCACGGCTTTTCCCTTAGGAATAACCCTAATACCCGGCTGATTTACCTTCCTAGGGTTACTGTTAGGCTTAGGCCTAGGACTTTTAAAACCAGGAAGCCCTGGGCTCCAGGCACACTGCAGCTGCGAAAGGCATCCCAAGGGGAGCGCAAAAGTGACACAACTTGGCTGCCACCACTGATATTCTCATGAGACCATCCCGAACCATAGGCTGATTTTCCTTCCTAGGGTTAAGGTTTGAGTTACGCCTGGGGTAAGGGTTCTATTAACCAGAAAGCCCTGAGTTCCAAGAACACAGCAGCTGCGAAGGACTACCCAAGAAGAGCGCAAAAGTACCACAACATGCCTGCCTCCACAGCTTTTTCCTTGGGGACATGCCTAATTCCTGGCTGATTTGCCTTTCTCGTCTTAGGGTTGGGGTTCGGCCTAGGGCTAGGATTTTTTTAACTAGGAAGCCCTGAGTTCCAGGCTTACTTCATCTGCAAAAAGCATCCCAAAGGGAGTGCAGAAGTGCCACAACATGGCTGCTTTCACGGCTTTTCCCTTAGGAAGAACCCTAATACGCGGCTGATTTACCTTCCTAGGGTTACTGTTAGGCTTAGGCCTAGGACTTTTAAAACCAGGAAGCCCTGGGCTCCAGGCACATGCAGCTGTTAAAGGCATCTGAAGAGGGCCGCAGAAGTGACACAACTTGGCTGCCTCTGCTTCTATTCTCATGAGACCATGCCGAACCATAGGCTGATTTTCCTTCCTAGGGTTAAGGTTTGAGTTACGCCTAGGGTAAGGGTTCTATTAACCAGAAAGCCCTGAGTTCCAAGAACACAGCAGCTGCGAAGGACTACCCAAGAAGAGCGCAAAAGTACCACAACATGCCTGCCTCCACAGCTTTTTCCTTGGGGACATGCCTAATTCCTGGCTGATTTGCCTTTCTCGTCTTAGGGTTGGGGTTCGGCCTAGGGCTAGGATTTTTAAAATCAGGAAGCCCTGAGTTCCAGGCTTACTTCGTCTGCAAAAAGGCATCCCAAAGGGAGTGCAGAAGTGCCACAACATGGCTGCTTTCACGGCTTTTCCCTTAGGAAGAACCCTAATACGCGGCTGATTTACCTTCCTAGGGTTACTGTTAGGCTTAGGCCTAGGACTTTTAAAACCAGGAAGCCCTGGGCTCCAGGCACATGCAGCTGCGAAAGGCATCCCAAGAGGGCCGCAGAAGTGACACAACTTGGCTGCCTCTGCTTCTATTCTCTTGAGACCATCCTGAACCATAGGCTGATTTTCCTTCCTAGGGTTAAGGTTTGAGTTACGCCTAGGGTAAGGGTACTATTAACCAGAAAGCCCTGAGTTCCAAGAACACAGCAGCTGCGAAGGACTACCCAAGAAGAGCGCAAAAGTACCACAACATGCCTGCCTCCACAGCTTTTTCCTTGGGGACATGCCTAATTCCTGGCTGATTTGCCTTTCTCGTATTAGGGTTGGGGTTCGGCCTAGGGCTAGGATTTTTTTAACTAGGAAGCCCTGAGTTCCAGGCTTACTTCATCTGACAAAGGCATCCCACAGGGTGTGCAAAAGTGCCACAACATGGCTGCTTTCACGGCTTTTCCCTTAGGAAGAACCCTAATACGCGGCTGATTTACCTTCCTAGGGTTACTGTTAGGCTTAGGCCTAGGACTTTTAAAACCAGGAAGCCCTGGGCTCCAGGCACATGCAGCTGCGAAAGGCATCCCAAGAGGGCCGCAGAAGTGACACAACTTGGCTGCCTCTGCTTCTATTCTCATGAGACCATCCTGAACCATAGGCTGATTTTCCTTCCTAGGGTTAAGGTTTGAGTTTCGCCTAGGTTAAGGGTTCTATTAACCTGAAAGACCTGAGTTCCAAGAACACAGCAGCTGCGAAGGACTACCCAAGAAGAGCGCAAAAGTACCACAACGTGCCTGCCTCCACAGCTTTTTCCTTGGGGACATGCCTAATTCCTGGCTGATTTGCCTTTCTCGTCTTAGGGTTGGGGTTCGGCCTAGGGCTAGGATTTTTTTAACTCGGAAGCCCTGAGTTCCAGGTTTACTGCATCTGCCAAAGGCATCCTAAAGGGAGTGCAGAAGTGCTACAACATGGCTGCTTTCACGGCTTTTCCCTTAGGAAGAACCCTAATACGCGGCTGATTTACCTTCCTAGGGTTACTGTTATGATTAGGCCTAGGACTTTTAAAACCAGGAAGCCCTGGGCTCCAGGCACATGCAGCTGTTAAAGGCATCCCAAGAGGGCTGCAGAAGTGACACAACTTGGCTGCCTCTGCTGCTATTCTCATGAGACCATCCTGAACCATAGGCTGATTTTCCTTCCTAGGGTTAAGGTTTGAGTTACGCCTAGGGTAAGGGTTCTATTAACCAGAAAGCCCTGAGTTCCAAGAACACAGCAGCTGCGAAGGACTACCCAAGAAGAGCGCAAAAGTACAGCAACATGCCTGCCTCCACAGCTTTTTCCTTGGGGACATTCCTAATTCCTGGCTGATTTGCCTTTCTCGTCTTAGGGTTGGGGTTCGGCCTAGGGCTAGGATTTTTTTAACTAGGAAGCCCTGAGTTCCAGGCTTACTGCATCTGCCAAAGGCATCCCAAAGGGAGTGCAGAAGTTCCACAACATGGCTGCTTTCACGGCTTTTCCCTTAGGAAGAACCCTAATACCCGGCTGATTTACCTTCCTAGGGTTACTGTTAGGCTTAGGCCTAGGACTTTTAAAACCAGGAAGCCCTGGGCTCCAGGCACACTGCAGCTGCGAAAGGCATCCCAAGGGGAGCGCAAAAGTGACACAACTTGGCTGCCACCACTGATATTTCCATGAGACCATCCCGAACCATAGGCTGATTTCCTTCCTAGGGTTAAGGTTTGAGTTACGCCTGGGGTAAGGGTTCTATTAACCAGAAAGCCCTGAGTTCCAAGAACACAGCAGCTGCGAAGGACTACCCAAGAAGAGCGCAAAAGTACCACAACATGCCTGCCTCCACAGCTTTTTCCTTGGGGACATGCCTCATTCCTGGCTGATTTGCCTTTCTCGTCTTAGGGTTGGGGTTCGGCCTAGGGCTAGGATTTTTTTAACTAGGAAGCCCTGAGTTCCAGGCTTACTGCATCTGCCAAAGGCATCCCAAAGGGAGTGCAGAAGTTCCACAACATGGCTGCTTTCACGGCTTTTCCCTTAGGAAGAACCCTAATACGCGGCTGATTTACCTTCCTAGGGTTACTGTTAGGCTTAGGCCTAGGACTTTTAAAACCAGGAAGCCCTGGGCTCCAGGCACACTGCAGCTGTTAAAGGCATCCCAAGAGGGCCGCAGAAGTGACACAACTTGGCTGCCTCTGCTTCTATTCTCATGAGACCATGCCGAACCATAGGCTGATTTTCCTTCCTAGGGTTAAGGTTTGAGTTACGCCTAGGGTAAGGGTTCTATTAACCAGAAAGCCCTGAGTTCCAAGAACACAGCAGCTGCGAAGGACTACCCAAGAAGAGCGCAAAAGTACCACAACATGCCTGCCTCCACAGCTTTTTCCTTGGGGACATGCCTAATTCCTGGCTGATTTGCCTTTCTCGTCTTAGGGTTGGGGTTCGGCCTAGGGCTAGGATTTTTAAAATCAGGAAGCCCTGAGTTCCAGGCTTACTTCATCTGACAAAGGCATCCCACAGGGTGTGCAAAAGTGCCACAACATGGCTGCTTTCACGGCTTTTCCCTTAGGAAGAACCCTAATACGCGGCTGATTTACCTTCCTAGGGTTACTGTTAGGCTTAGGCCTAGGACTTTTAAAACCAGGAAGCCCTGGGCTCCAGGCACATGCAGCTGCGAAAGGCATCCCAAGAGGGCCGCAGAAGTGACACAACTTGGCTGCCTCTGCTTCTATTCTCATGAGACCATCCTGAACCATAGGCTGATTTTCCTTCCTAGGGTTAAGGTTTGAGTTTCGCCTAGGTTAAGGGTTCTATTATCCAGAAAGACCTGAGTTCCAAGAACACAGCAGCTGCGAAGGACTACCCAAGAAGAGCGCAAAAGCACCACAACGTGCCTGCCTCCACAGCTTTTTCCTTGGGGACATGCCTAATTCCTGGCTGATTTGCCTTTCTCGTCTTAGGGTTGGGGTTCGGCCTAGGGCTAGGATTTTTTTAACTCGGAAGCCCTGAGTTCCAGGTTTACTGCATCTGCCAAAGGCATCCCAAAGGGAGTGCAGAAGTGCTACAACATGGCTGCTTTCACGGCTTTTCCCTTAGGAAGAACCCTAATACGCGGCTGATTTACCTTCCTAGGGTTACTGTTATGATTAGGCCTAGGACTTTTAAAACCAGGAAGCCCTGGGCTCCAGGCACATGCAGCTGTTAAAGGCATCCCAAGAGGGCTGCAGAAGTGACAAAACTTGGCTGCCTCTGCTGCTATTCTCATGAGACCATCCTGAACCATAGGCTGATTTTCCTTCCTAGGGTTAAGGTTTGAGTTACGCCTAGGGTAAGGGTTCTATTAACCAGAAAGCCCTGAGTTCCAAGAACACAGCAGCTGCGAAGGACTACCCAAGAAGAGCGCAAAAGTACAGCAACATGCCTGCCTCCACAGCTTTTTCCTTGGGGACATGCCTAATTCCTGGCTGATTTGCCTTTCTCGTCTTAGGGTTGGGGTTCGGCCTAGGGCTAGGATTTTTTTAACTAGGAAGCCCTGAGTTCCAGGCTTACTGCATCTGCCAAAGGCATCCCAAAGGGAGTGCAGAAGTTCCACAACATGGCTGCTTTCACGGCTTTTCCCTTAGGAAGAACCCTAATACCCGGCAGATTTACCTTCCTAGGGTTACTGTTAGGCTTAGGCCTAGGACTTTTAAAACCAGGAAGCCCTGGGCTCCAGGCACATGCAGCTGCGAAAGGCATCCCAAGAGGGCCGCAGAAGTGACACAACTTGGCTGCCTCTGCTTCTATTCTCATGAGACCATCCTGAACCATAGGCTGATTTTCCTTCCTAGGGTTAAGGTTTGAGTTTCGCCTAGGTTAAGGGTTCTATTATCCAGAAAGACCTGAGTTCCAAGAACACAGCAGCTGCGAAGGACTACCCAAGAAGAGCGCAAAAGCACCACAACGTGCCTGCCTCCACAGCTTTTTCCTTGGGGACATGCCTAATTCCTGGCTGATTTGCCTTTCTCGTCTTAGGGTTGGGGTTCGGCCTAGGGCTAGGATTTTTTTAACTCGGAAGCCCTGAGTTCCAGGTTTACTGCATCTGCCAAAGGCATCCCAAAGGGAGTGCAGAAGTGCTACAACATGGCTGCTTTCACGGCTTTTCCCTTAGGAAGAACCCTAATACGCGGCTGATTTACCTTCCTAGGGTTACTGTTATGATTAGGCCTAGGACTTTTAAAACCAGGAAGCCCTGGGCTCCAGGCACATGCAGCTGTTAAAGGCATCCCAAGAGGGCTGCAGAAGTGACACAACTTGGCTGCCTCTGCTGCTATTCTCATGAGACCATCCTGAACCATAGGCTGATTTTCCTTCCTAGGGTTAAGGTTTGAGTTACGCCTAGGGTAAGGGTTCTATTAACCAGAAAGCCCTGAGTTCCAAGAACACAGCAGCTGCGAAGGACTACCCAAGAAGAGCGCAAAAGTACAGCAACATGCCTGCCTCCACAGCTTTTTCCTTGGGGACATGCCTAATTCCTGGCTGATTTGCCTTTCTCGTCTTAGGGTTGGGGTTCGGCCTAGGGCTAGGATTTTTTTAACTAGGAAGCCCTGAGTTCCAGGCTTACTGCATCTGCCAAAGGCATCCCAAAGGGAGTGCAGAAGTTCCACAACATGGCTGCTTTCACGGCTTTTCCCTTAGGAAGAACCCTAATACCCGGCTGATTTACCTTCCTAGGGTTACTGTTAGGCTTAGGCCTAGGACTTTTAAAACCAGGAAGCCCTGGGCTCCAGGCACACTGCAGCTGTTAAAGGCATCCCAAGAGGGCCGCAGAAGTGACACAACTTGGCTGCCTCTGCTGCTATTCTCATGAGACCATGCCGAACCATAGGCTGATTTTCCTTCCTAGGGTTAAGGTTTGAGTTACGCCTAGGGTAAGGGTTCTATTAACCAGAAAGCC
The DNA here is from genome assembly GCA_036010785.1 of Ammospiza maritima maritima. Lineage (NCBI taxonomy): Eukaryota > Metazoa > Chordata > Aves > Passeriformes > Passerellidae > Ammospiza > Ammospiza maritima. The sequence goes on from JAYKTQ010000489.1 coordinate 795,024, forward strand.
CTGAGTTCCAAGAACACAGCAGCTGCGAAGGACTACCCAAGAAGAGCGCAAAAGTACCACAACATGCCTGCCTCCACAGCTTTTTCCTTGGGGACATGCCTAATTCCTGGCTGATTTGCCTTTCTCGTCTTAGGGTTGGGGTTCGGCCTAGGGCTAGGATTTTTAAAATCAGGAAGCCCTGAGTTCCAGGCTTACTTCATCTGCAAAAAGCATCCCAAAGGGAGTGCAGAAGTGCCACAACATGGCTGCTTTCACGGCTTTTCCCTTAGGAAGAACCCTAATACGCGGCTGATTTACCTTCCTAGGGTTACTGTTAGGCTTAGGCCTAGGACTTTTAAAACCAGGAAGCCCTGGGCTCCAGGCACATGCAGCTGCGAAAGGCATCCCAAGAGGGCCGCAGAAGTGACACAACTTGGCTGCCTCTGCTTCTATTCTCATGAGACCATCCTGAACCATAGGCTGATTTTCCTTCCTAGGGTTAAGGTTTGAGTTACGCCTAGGGTAAGGGTTCTATTAACCAGAAAGCCCTGAGTTCCAAGAACACAGCAGCTGCGAAGGACTACCCAAGAAGAGCGCAAAAGTACCACAACATGCCTGCCTCCACAGCTTTTTCCTTGGGGACATGCCTAATTCCTGGCTGATTTGCCTTTCTCGTATTAGGGTTGGGGTTCGGCCTAGGGCTAGGATTTTTTTAACTAGGAAGCCCTGAGTTCCAGGCTTACTTCATCTGACAAAGGCATCCCACAGGGTGTGCAAAAGTGCCACAACATGGCTGCTTTCACGGCTTTTCCCTTAGGAAGAATCCTAATACCCGGCTGATTTACCTTCCTAGGGTTACTGTTAGGCTTAGGCCTAGGACTTTTAAAACCAGGAAGCCCTGGGCTCCAGGCACATGCAGCTGCGAAAGGCATCCCAAGAGGGCCGCAGAAGTGACACAACTTGGCTGCCTCTGCTTCTATTCTCATGAGACCATCCTGAACCATAGGCTGATTTTCCTTCCTAGGGTTAAGGTTTGAGTTTCGCCTAGGTTAAGGGTTCTATTATCCAGAAAGACCTGAGTTCCAAGAACACAGCAGCTGCGAAGGACTACCCAAGAAGAGCGCAAAAGTACCACAACGTGCCTGCCTCCACAGCTTTTTCCTTGGGGACATGCCTAATTCCTGGCTGATTTGCCTTTCTCGTCTTAGGGTTGGGGTTCGGCCTTGGGCTAGGATATTTTTAACTAGGAAGCCCTGAGTTCCAGGCTTACTTCATCTGCCAAAGGCATCCCAAAGGGTGTGCAAAAGTGCCACAACATGGCTGCTTTCACGGCTTTTCCCTTAGGAAGAACCCTAATACCCGGCTGATTTACCTTCCTAGGGTTACTGTTAGGCTTAGGCCTAGGACTTTTAAAACCAGGAAGCCCTGGGCTCCAGGCACACTGCAGCTGCGAAAGGCATCCCAAGGGGAGCGCAAAAGTGACACAACTTGGCTGCCACCACTGATATTTCCATGAGACCATCCCGAACCATAGGCTGATTTTCCTTCCTAGGGTTAAGGTTTGACTTACGCCTAGGGTAAGGGTTCTATTAACCAGAAAGCCCTGAGTTCCAAGAACACAGCAGCTGCGAAGGACTAGCCAAGAAGAGCGCAAAAGTACCACAACATGCCTGCGTCGATAGCTTTTTCCTTGGGGACATGCCTAATTCCTGGCTGATTTGCCTTTCTCGTCTGAGGTTTGGGGTTCGGCCTAGTGCTAGGATTTTTAAAATCAGGAAGCCCTGAGTTCCAGGCACACTGGAGCTGTGAAAGGCATCCAAAAGGGAGTGCAAAAGTGCCACAACATGGCTGCTTTCACGGCTTTTTCCTTGGCAAGAAGCCTAACACCAGGCTGATTTCCCTTCCCAGGGTTACTGTTAGGCTTAGGCCTAGGGATTAGGATTTTTAAAACTAGGAAGCCCTTAGTTCCAGGTACACTGCAGCTGTTCAAGGCATCCCAAGGGGAGTACAAAAGTGCAACAACATGGCAGCTTTCACAGCTTTTTCCTTGGCACCATCCCTATACCTAGGCTGATTTATCTGCCTAGGGTTAGCGTTAGGCTTCAGCCTAGGTCTTGCAGTTTTTTAACCAGGAAGCCCTGAGTTCCAGGCTTACTGCATCTGCCAAAGGCATCACAAAGGGAGTGCAGAAGTGCCACAATATGGCTGCTTTCACGGCTTTTCCCTTAGGAAGAACCCTAATACGCGGCTGATTTACCTTCCTAGGGTTACTGTTAGGCTTAGGCCTAGGATTTTAAAACCAGGAAGCCCTGGGCCCCAGGCACACTGCAGCTTTTCAAGGCATCCCAAGGGGAGTACTAAAGTACCACAACATGGCAGCTGTCACAGCTTTTTCCTTGGCACCATCCCTATACATAGGCCGATTTATCTGCCTAGGGTAAGGGTTAGGGTTCAGCCTAGGGCTTGGGGGTTTTTAACCAGGAAGCCCTGAGTTCCAGGCTTACTGCATCTGCCAAAGGCATCCCAAAGGGAGTGCAGAAGTGCCACAACATGGCTGCTTTCACGGCTTTTCCCTTAGGAAGAACCCTAATACGCGGCTGATTTACCTTCCTAGGGTTACTGTTAGGCTTAGGCCTAGGACTTTTAAAACCAGGAAGCCCTGGGCTCCAGGCACTCTGCAGCTGCGAAAGGCATCCCAAGGGGAGCGCAAAAGTGACGCAACTTGGCTGCCACCACTGATATTTCCATGAGACCATCCCGAAACATAGGCTGATTTTCCTTCCTAGGGTTAAGGTTTGAGTTACGCCTAGGGTAAGGGTTCTATTAACCAGAAAGCCCTGAGTTCCAAGAACACAGCAGCTGCGAAGGACTAGCCAAGAAGAGCGCAAAAGTACCACAACATGCCTGCGTCGATAGCTTTTTCCTTGGGGACATGCCTAATTCCTGGCTGATTTGCCATTCTCGTCTTAGGTTTGGGGTTCGGCCTAGTGCTAGGATTTTTAAAATCAGGAAGCCCTGAGTTCCAGGCACACTGGAGCTGTGAAAGGCATCCAAAAGGGAGTGCAAAAGTGCCACAACATGGTTGCTTTCACGGTTTTTTCCTTGGCACGAAGCCTAACACCAGGCTGATTTCCCTTCCCAAGGTTACTGTTAGGCTTAGGCCTAGGGCTAGGATTTTAAAACTAGGAAGCCCTTAGTTCCAGGCACACTGCAGCTGTTCAAGGCATCCCAAGGGGAGTACAAAAGTGCAACAACATGGCAGCTTTCACAGCTTTTTCCTTGGCACCATCCCTATACCTAGGCTGATTTATCTGCCTAGGGTTAGAGTTAGGCTTCAGCCTAGGTCTTGGAGTTTTTTAACCAGGAAGCCCTGAGTTCCAGGCTTACTGCATCTGCCAAAGGCGTCCCAAAGGGAGTGCAAAAGTGCCACAACATGGCTGCTTTCACGGCTTTTCCCTTAGGAAGAACCCTAATACGCGGCTGATTTACCTTCCCAGGGTTACTGTTAGGCTTAGGCCTAGGACTTTTAAAACCAGGAAGCCCGGGGCTCCAGGCACATGCAGCTGCGAAAGGCATCCCAAGAGGGCCGCAGAAGTGACACAACTTGGCTGCCTCTGCTGCTATTCTCATGAGACCATCCCGAACCATAGGCTGATTTTCCTTCTTAGGGTTAAGGTTTGAGTTACGCCTAGGGTAAGAGTTCTATTAACCAGAAAGCCCTGAGTTCCAAGAACACAGCAGCTGCGAAGGACTACCCAAGAAGAGCGCAAAAGTACCACAACGTGCCTGCCTCCACAGCTTTTTCCTTGGGGACATGCCTAATTCCTGGCTGATTTGCCTTTCTCGTCTTAGGGTTGGGGTTCGGCCTAGGGCTAGGATTTTTTTAACTAGGAAGCCCTGAGTTCCAGGCTTACTGCATCTGCCAAAGGCATCCCAAAGGGAGTGCAAAAGTGCCACAACATGGCTGCTTTCACGGCTTTTCCCTTAGGAAGAACCCTAATATGCGGCTGATTTACCTTCCCAGGGTTACTGTTAGGCTTAGGCCTAGGACTTTTAAAACCAGGAAGCCCTGGGCTCCAGGCACACTGCAGCTGCGAAAGGCATCCCAAGAGGAGCGCAAAAGTGACACAACTTGGCTGCCTCTGCTTCTATTCTCATGAGACCATCCTGAACCATAGGCTGATTTTCCTTCCTAGGGTTAAGGTTTGAGTTACGCCTAGGGTAAGAGTTCTATTAACCAGAAAGACCTGAGTTCCAAGAACACAGCAGCTGCGAAGGACTAGCCAAGAAGAGCGCAAAAGTACCACAACGTGCCTGCCTTCACAGCTTTTTCCTTGGGGACATGCCTAATTCCTGGCTGATTTGCCTTTCTCGTCTTAGGGTTGGGGTTCGGCCTAGGGCTAGGATATTTTTAACTAGGAAGCCCTGAGTTCCAGGCTTACTTCATCTGCCAAAGGCATCCCAAAGGGTGTGCAAAAGTGCCACAACATGGCTGCTTTCACGGCTTTTCCCTTAGGAAGAACCCTAATACGCGGCTGATTTACCTTCCTAGGGTTACTGTTAGGCTTAGGCCTAGGACTTTTAAAACCAGGAAGCCCTGGGCTCCAGGCACACTGCAGCTGCGAAAGGCATCCCAAGGGGAGCGCAAAAGTGACACAACTTGGCTGCCTCTGCTGCTATTCTCATGAGACCATCCCGAACCATAGGCTGATTTTCCTTCCTAGGGTTAAGGTTTGAGTTACGCCTGGGGTAAGGGTTCTATTAACCAGAAAGCCCTGAGTTCCAAGAACACAGCAGCTGCGAAGGACTACCCAAGAAGAGCGCAAAAGTACCACAACGTGCCTGCCTCCACAGCTTTTTCCTTGGGGACATGCCTAATTCCTGGCTGATTTGCCTTTCTCGTCTTAGGGTTGGGGTTCGGCCTAGGGCTAGGATTTTTTTAACTAGGAAGCCCTGAGTTCCAGGCTTACTGCATCTGCCAAAGGCATCCCAAAGGGAGTGCCGAAGTGCCACAACATGGCTGCTTTCACGGCTTTTCCCTTAGGAAGAACCCTAATACGCGGCTGATTTACCTTCCTAGGGTTACTGTTAGGCTTAGGCCTAGGACTTTTAAAACCAGGAAGCCCTGGGCTCCAGGCACACTGCAGCTGTGAAAGGCATCCCAAGGGGAGCGCAAAGGGATGCCACTTGGCTGCCACCACTGATATTTCCATGAGACCATCCCGAAACATAGGCTGATTTTCCTTCCTAGGGTTAAGGTTTGAGTTACGCCTAGGGTAAGGGTTCTATTAACCAGAAAGCCCTGAGTTCCAAGAACACAGCAGCTGCGAAGGACTAGCCAAGAAGAGCGCAAAAGTACCACAACATGCCTGCCTCCACAGCTTTTTCCTTGGGGACATGCCTAATTCCTGGCTGATTTGCCTTTCTCGTCTTAGGTTTCGGGTTCGGCCTAGTGCTAGGATTTTTAAAATCAGGAAGCCCTGAGTTCCAGGCACACTGGAGCTGTGAAAGGCATCCAAAAGGGAGTGCAAAAGTGCCACAACATGGTTGCTTTCACGGCTTTTTCCTTGGCAAGAAGCTTAACACCAGGCTGATTTCCCTTCCCAGGGTTACTGTTAGGCTTAGGATTAGGGCTAGGATTTTTAAAACTAGGAAGCCCTTAGATCCAGGCACACTGCAGCTGTTCAAGGCATCCCAAGGGGAGTACAAAAGTGCAACAACATGGCAGCTTTCACAGCTTTTTCCTTGGCACCATCCCTATACCTAGGCTGATTTATCTGCCTAGGGTTAGGGTTAGGCTTCAGCCTAGGTCTTGTAGTTTTTTAACCAGGAAGCCCTGAGTTCCAGGCTTACTGCATCTGCCAAAGGCATCCCAAAGGGAGTGCAGAAGTGCCACAATATGGCTGCTTTCACGGCTTTTCCCTTAGGAAGAACCCTAATACGCGGCTGATTTACCTTCCTAGGGTTACTGTTAGGCTTAGGCCTAGGACTTTTAAAACCAGGAAGCCCTGGGCTCCAGGCACATGCAGCTGTTAAAGGCATCCCAAGAGGGCCGCAGAAGTGACACAACTTGGCTGCCTCTGCTGCTATTCTCATGAGACCATCCCGAATCATAGGCTGATTTTCCTTCCTAGGGTTAAGGTTTGAGTTACGCCTAGGGTAAGGGTTCTATTAACCAGAAAGACCTGAGTTCCAAGAACACAGCAGCTGCGAAGGACTACCCAAGAAGAGCGCAAAAGTACCACAACATGCCTGCGTCGATAGCTTTTTCCTTGGGGACATGCCTAATTCCTGGCTGATTTGCCTTTCTCGTCTGAGGTTTGGGGTTCGGCCTAGTGCTAGGATTTTTAAAATCAGGAAGCCCTGAGTTCCAGGCACACTGGAGCTGTGAAAGGCATCCAAAAGGGAGTGCAAAAGTGCCACAACATGGCTGCTTTCACGGCTTTTTCCTTGGCAAGAAGCCTAACACCAGGCTGATTTCCCTTCCCAGGGTTACTGTTAGGCTTAGGCCTAGGGATTAGGATTTTTAAAACTAGGAAGCCCTTAGTTCCAGGTACACTGCAGCTGTTCAAGGCATCCCAAGGGGAGTACAAAAGTGCAACAACATGGCAGCTTTCACAGCTTTTTCCTTGGCACCATCCCTATACCTAGGCTGATTTATCTGCCTAGGGTTAGCGTTAGGCTTCAGCCTAGGTCTTGCAGTTTTTTAACCAGGAAGCCCTGAGTTCCAGGCTTACTGCATCTGCCAAAGGCATCACAAAGGGAGTGCAGAAGTGCCACGATATGGCTGCTTTCACGGCTTTTCCCTTAGGAAGAACCCTAATACGCGGCTGATTTACCTTCCTAGGGTTACTGTTAGGCTTAGGCCTAGGATTTTAAAACCAGGAAGCCCTGGGCCCCAGGCACACTGCAGCTGTTCAAGGCATCCCAAGGGGAGTACTAAAGTACCACAACATGGCAGCTGTCACAGCTTTTTCCTTGGAACCATCCCTATACATAGGCCGATTTATCTGCCTAGGGTAAGGGTTAGGCTTCAGCCTAGGGCTTGGAGGTTTTTAACCAGGAAGCCCTGAGTTCCAGGCTTACTGCATCTGCCAAAGGCATCCCAAAGGGAGTGCAGAAGTGCCACAACATGGCTGCTTTCACGGCTTTTCCCTTAGGAAGAACCCTAATACGCGGCTGATTTACCTTCCTAGGGTTACTGTTAGGCTTAGGCCTAGGACTTTTAAAACCAGGAAGCCCTGGGCTCCAGGCACTCTGCAGCTGCGAAAGGCATCCCAAGGGGAGCGCAAAAGTGACGCAACTTGGCTGCCACCACTGATATTTCCCTGAGACCATCCCGAACCATAGGCTGATTTTCCTTCCTAGGGTTAAGGTTTGAGTTACGCCTAGGGTAAGGGTTCTATTAACCAGAAAGACCTGAGTTCCAAGAACACAGCAGCTGCGAAGGACTACCCAAGAAGAGCGCAAAAGTACCACAACATGCCTGCGTCGATAGCTTTTTCCTTGGGGACATGCCTAATTCCTGGCTGATTTGCCATTCTCGTCTTAGGTTTGGGGTTCGGCCTAGTGCTAGGATTTTTAAAATCAGGAAGCCCTGAGTTCCAGGCACACTGGAGCTGTGAAAGGCATCCAAAAGGGAGTGCAAAAGTGCCACAACATGGTTGCTTTCACGGTTTTTTCCTTGGCACGAAGCCTAACACCAGGCTGATTTCCCTTCCCAAGGTTACTGTTAGGCTTAGGCCTAGGGCTAGGATTTTTAAAACTAGGAAGCCCTTAGTTCCAGGCACACTGCAGCTGTTCAAGGCATCCCAAGGGGAGTACAAAAGTGCAACAACATGGCAGCTTTCACAGCTTTTTCCTTGGCACCATCCCTATACCTAGGCTGATTTATCTGCCTAGGGTTAGAGTTAGGCTTCAGCCTAGGTCTTGGAGTTTTTTAACCAGGAAGCCCTGAGTTCCAGGCTTACTGCATCTGCCAAAGGCGTCCCAAAGGGAGTGCAAAAGTGCCACAACATGGCTGCTTTCACGGCTTTTCCCTTAGGAAGAACCCTAATACGCGGCTGATTTACCTTCCCAGGGTTACTGTTAGGCTTAGGCCTAGGACTTTTAAAACCAGGAAGCCCTGGGCTCCAGGCACATGCAGCTGCGAAAGGCATCCCAAGAGGGCCGCAGAAGTGACACAACTTGGCTGCCTCTGCTGCTATTCTCATGAGACCATCCCGAACCATAGGCTGATTTTCCTTCTTAGGGTTAAGGTTTGAGTTACGCCTAGGGTAAGAGTTCTATTAACCAGAAAGCCCTGAGTTCCAAGAACACAGCAGCTGCGAAGGACTACCCAAGAAGAGCGCAAAAGTACCACAACGTGCCTGCCTCCACAGCTTTTTCCTTGGGGACATGCCTAATTCCTGGCTGATTTTCCTTTCTCGTCTTCGGGTTGGGGTTCGGCCTAGGGCTAGGATTTTTTTAACTAGGAAGCCCTGAGTTCCAGGTTTACTGCATCTGCCAAAGGCATCCCAAAGGGAGTGCAAAAGTGCCACAACATGGCTGCTTTCACGGCTTTTCCCTTAGGAAGAACCCTAATATGCGGCTGATTTACCTTCCTAGGGTTACTGTTAGGCTTAGGCCTAGGACTTTTAAAACCAGGAAGCCCTGGGCTCCAGGCACACTGCAGCTGCGAAAGGCATCCCAAGAGGAGCGCAAAAGTGACACAACTTGGCTGCCTCTGCTTCTATTCTCATGAGACCATCCCGAACCATAGGCTGATTTTCCTTCCTAGGGTTAAGGTTTGAGTTACGCCTAGGGTAAGAGTTCTATTAACCAGAAAGACCTGAGTTCCAAGAACACAGCAGCTGCGAAGGACTAGCCAAGAAGAGCGCAAAAGTACCACAACGTGCCTGCCTCCACAGCTTTTTCCTTGGGGACATGCCTAATTCCTGGCTGATTTGCCTTTCTCGTCTTAGGGTTGGGGTTCGGCCTAGGGCTAGGATATTTTTAACTAGGAAGCCCTGAGTTCCAGGCTTACTTCATCTGCCAAAGGCATCCCAAAGGGTGTGCAAAAGTGCCACAACATGGCTGCTTTCACGGCTTTTCCCTTAGGAAGAACCCTAATACGCGGCTGATTTACCTTCCTAGGGTTACTGTTAGGCTTAGGCCTAGGACTTTTAAAACCAGGAAGCCCTGGGCTCCAGGCACACTGCAGCTGCGAAAGGCATCCCAAGGGGAGCGCAAAAGTGACACAACTTGGCTGCCTCTGCTGCTATTCTCATGAGACCATCCCGAACCATAGGCTGATTTTCCTTCCTAGGGTTAAGGTTTGAGTTACGCCTGGGGTAAGGGTTCTATTAACCAGAAAGCCCTGAGTTCCAAGAACACAGCAGCTGCGAAGGACTACCCAAGAAGAGCGCAAAAGTACCACAACGTGCCTGCCTCCACAGCTTTTTCCTTGGGGACATGCCTAATTCCTGGCTGATTTGCCTTTCTCGTCTTAGGGTTGGGGTTCGGCCTAGGGCTAGGATTTTTTTAACTAGGAAGCCCTGAGTTCCAGGCTTACTGCATCTGCCAAAGGCATCCCAAAGGGAGTGCCGAAGTGCCACAACATGGCTGCTTTCACGGCTTTTCCCTTAGGAAGAACCCTAATACGCGGCTGATTTACCTTCCTAGGGTTACTGTTAGGCTTAGGCCTAGGACTTTTAAAACCAGGAAGCCCTGGGCTCCAGGCACACTGCAGCTGTGAAAGGCATCCCAAGGGGAGCGCAAAGGGATGCCACTTGGCTGCCACCACTGATATTTCCATGAGACCATCCCGAAACATAGGCTGATTTTCCTTCCTAGGGTTAAGGTTTGAGTTACGCCTAGGGTAAGGGTTCTATTAACCAGAAAGCCCTGAGTTCCAAGAACACAGCAGCTGCGAAGGACTAGCCAAGAAGAGCGCAAAAGTACCACAACATGCCTGCCTCCACAGCTTTTTCCTTGGGGACATGCCTAATTCCTGGCTGATTTGCCTTTCTCGTCTTAGGTTTGGGGTTCGGCCTTGTGCTAGGATTTTTAAAATCAGGAAGCCCTGAGTTCCAGGCACACTGGAGCTGTGAAAGGCATCCAAAAGGGAGTGCAAAAGTGCCACAACATGGTTGCTTTCACGGCTTTTTCCTTGGCAAGAAGCTTAACACCAGGCTGATTTCCCTTCCCAGGGTTACTGTTAGGCTTAGGATTAGGGCTAGGATTTTTAAAACTAGGAAGCCCTTAGATCCAGGCACAATGCAGCTGTTCAAGGCATCCCAAGGGGAGTACAAAAGTGCAACAACATGGCAGCTTTCACAGCTTTTTCCTTGGCACCATCCCTATACCTAGGCTGATTTATCTGCCTAGGGTTAGGGTTAGGCTTCAGCCTAGGTCTTGTAGTTTTTTAACCAGGAAGCCCTGAGTTCCAGGCTTACTGCATCTGCCAAAGGCATCCCAAAGGGAGTGCAGAAGTGCCACAATATGGCTGCTTTCACGGCTTTTCCCTTAGGAAGAACCCTAATACGCGGCTGATTTACCTTCCTAGGGTTACTGTTAGGCTTAGGCCTAGGACTTTTAAAACCAGGAAGCCCTGGGCTCCAGGCACACTGCAGCTGTTAAAGGCATCCCAAGAGGGCCGCAGAAGTGACACAACTTGGCTGCCTCTGCTGCTATTCTCATGAGACCATCCCGAACCATAGGCTGATTTTCCTTCCTAGGGTTAAGGTTTGAGTTACGCCTAGGGTAAGGGTTCTATTAACCAGAAAGACCTGAGTTCCAAGAACACAGCAGCTGCGAAGGACTACCCAAGAAGAGCGCAAAAGTACCACAACATGCCTGCGTCGATAGCTTTTTCCTTGGGGACATGCCTAATTCCTGGCTGATTTGCCTTTCTCGTCTGAGGTTTGGGGTTCGGCCTAGTGCTAGGATTTTTAAAATCAGGAAGCCCTGAGTTCCAGGCACACTGGAGCTGTGAAAGGCATCCAAAAGGGAGTGCAAAAGTGCCACAACATGGCTGCTTTCACGGCTTTTTCCTTGGCAAGAAGCCTAACACCATGCTGATTTCCCTTCCCAGGGTTACTGTTAGGCTTAGGCCTAGGGATTAGGTTTTTTAAAACTAGGAAGCCCTTAGTTCCAGGTACACTGCAGCTGTTCAAGGCATCCCAAGGGGAGTACAAAAGTGCAACAACATGGCAGCTTTCACAGCTTTTTCCTTGGCACCATCCCTATACCTAGGCTGATTTATCTGCCTAGGGTTAGCGTTAGGCTTCAGCCTAGGTCTTGCAGTTTTTTAACCAGGAAGCCCTGAGTTCCAGGCTTACTGCATCTGCCAAAGGCATCACAAAGGGAGTGCAGAAGTGCCACAATATGGCTGCTTTCACGGCTTTTCCCTTAGGAAGAACCCTAATACGCGGCTGATTTACCTTCCTAGGGTTACTGTTAGGCTTAGGCCTAGGATTTTAAAACCAGGAAGACCTGGGCCCCAGGCACACTGCAGCTGTTCAAGGCATCCCAAGGGGAGTACTAAAGTACCACAACATGGCAGCTGTCACAGCTTTTTCCTTGGCACCATCCCTATACATAGGCCGATTTATCTGCCTAGGGTAAGGGTTAGGGTTCAGCCTAGGGCTAGGAGGTTTTTAACCAGGAAGCCCTGAGTTCCAGGCTTACTGCATCTGCCAAAGGCATCCCAAAGGGAGTGCAGAAGTGCCACAACATGGCTGCTTTCACGGCTTTTCCCTTAGGAAGAACCCTAATACGCGGCTGATTTACCTTCCTAGGGTTACTGTTAGGCTTAGGCCTAGGACTTTTAAAACCAGGAAGCCCTGGGCTCCAGGCACTCTGCAGCTGCGAAAGGCATCCCAAGGGGAGCGCAAAAGTGACGCAACTTGGCTGCCACCACTGATATTTCCCTGAGACCATCCCGAACCATAGGCTGATTTTCCTTCCTAGGGTTAAGGTTTGAGTTACGCCTAGGGTAAGGGTTCTATTAACCAGAAAGACCTGAGTTCCAAGAACACAGCAGCTGCGAAGGACTACCCAAGAAGAGCGCAAAAGTACCACAACATGCCTGCGTCGATAGCTTTTTCCTTGGGGACATGCCTAATTCCTGGCTGATTTGCCATTCTCGTCTTAGGTTTGGGGTTCGGCCTAGTGCTAGGATTTTTAAAATCAGGAAGCCCTGAGTTCCAGGCACACTGGAGCTGTGAAAGGCATCCAAAAGGGAGTGCAAAAGTGCCACAACATGGTTGCTTTCACGGTTTTTTCCTTGGCACGAAGCCTAACACCAGGCTGATTTCCCTTCCCAAGGTTACTGTTAGGCTTAGGCCTAGGGCTAGGATTTTTAAAACTAGGAAGCCCTTAGTTCCAGGCACACTGCAGCTGTTCAAGGCATCCCAAGGGGAGTACAAAAGTGCAACAACATGGCAGCTTTCACAGCTTTTTCCTTGGCACCATCCCTATACCTAGGCTGATTTATCTGCCTAGGGTTAGAGTTAGGCTTCAGCCTAGGTCTTGGAGTTTTTTAACCAGGAAGCCCTGAGTTCCAGGCTTACTGCATCTGCCAAAGGCGTCCCAAAGGGAGTGCAAAAGTGCCACAACATGGCTGCTTTCACGGCTTTTCCCTTAGGAAGAACCCTAATACGCGGCTGATTTACCTTCCCAGGGTTACTGTTAGGCTTAGGCCTAGGACTTTTAAAACCAGGAAGCCCTGGGCTCCAGGCACATGCAGCTGCGAAAGGCATCCCAAGAGGGCCGCAGAAGTGACACAACTTGGCTGCCTCTGCTGCTATTCTCATGAGACCATCCCGAACCATAGGCTGATTTTCCTTCTTAGGGTTAAGGTTTGAGTTACGCCTAGGGTAAGAGTTCTATTAACCAGAAAGCCCTGAGTTCCAAGAACACAGCAGCTGCGAAGGACTACCCAAGAAGAGCGCAAAAGTACCACAACGTGCCTGCCTCCACAGCTTTTTCCTTGGGGACATGCCTAATTCCTGGCTGATTTTCCTTTCTCGTCTTAGGGTTGGGGTTCGGCCTAGGGCTAGGATTTTTTTAACTAGGAAGCCCTGAGTTCCAGGCTTACTGCATCTGCCAAAGGCATCCCAAAGGGAGTGCAAAAGTGCCACAACATGGCTGCTTTCACGGCTTTTCCCTTAGGAAGAACCCTAATATGCGGCTGATTTACCTTCCTAGGGTTACTGTTAGGCTTAGGCCTAGGACTTTTAAAACCAGGACGCCCTGGGCTCCAGGCACACTGCAGCTGTTAAAGGCATCCCAAGGGGAGCGCAAAAGTGACACAACTTGGCTGCCTCTGCTGCTATTCTCATGAGACCATCCCGAACCATAGGCTGATTTTCCTTCCTAGGGTTAAGGTTTGAGTTACGCCTGGGGTAAGGGTTCTATTAACCAGAAAGCCCTGAGTTCCAAGAACACAGCAGCTGCGAAGGACTACCCAAGAAGAGCGCAAAAGTACCACAACGTGCCTGCCTCCACAGCTTTTTCCTTGGGGACATGCCTAATTCCTGGCTGATTTGCCTTTCTCGTCTTAGGGTTGGGGTTCGGCCTAGGGCTAGGATTTTTTTAACTAGGAAGCCCTGAGTTCCAGGCTTACTGCATCTGCCAAAGGCATCCCAAAGGGAGTGCAGAAGTGCCACAACATGGCTGCTTTCACGGCTTTTCCCTTAGGAAGAACCCTAATACGCGGCTGATTTACCTTCCTAGGGTTACTGTTAGGCTTAGGCCTAGGACTTTTAAAACCAGGAAGCCCTGGGCTCCAGGCACATGCAGCTGTGAAAGGCATCCCAAGGGGAGCGCAAAGGGATGCCACTTGGCTGCCACCACTGATATTTCCATGAGACCATCCCGAAACATAGGCTGATTTTCCTTCCTAGGGTTAAGGTTTGAGTTACGCCTAGGGTAAGGGTTCTATTAACCAGAAAGCCCTGAGTTCCAAGAACACAGCAGCTGCGAAGGACTAGCCAAGAAGAGCGCAAAAGTACCACAACATGCCTGCCTCCACAGCTTTTTCCTTGGGGACATGCCTAATTCCTGGCTGATTTGCCTTTCTCGTCTTAGGTTTGGGGTTCGGCCTAGTGCTAGGATTTTTAAAATCAGGAAGCCCTGAGTTCCAGGCACACTGGAGCTGTGAAAGGCATCCAAAAGGGAGTGCAAAAGTGCCACAACATGGTTGCTTTCACGGCTTTTTCCTTGGCAAGAAGCTTAACACCAGGCTGATTTCCCTTCCCAGGGTTACTGTTAGGCTTAGGATTAGGGCTAGGATTTTTAAAACTAGGAAGCCCTTAGATCCAGGCACACTGCAGCTGTTCAAGGCATCCCAAGGGGAGTACAAAAGTGCAACAACATGGCAGCTTTCACAGCTTTTTCCTTGGCACCATCCCTATACCTAGGCTGATTTATCTGCCTAGGGTTAGGGTTAGGCTTCAGCCTAGGTCTTGTAGTTTTTTAACAAGGAAGCCCTGAGTTCCAGGCTTACTGCATCTGCAAAAAGCGTCCCAAAGGGAGTGCAGAAGTGCCACAATATGGCTGCTTTCACGGCTTTTCCCTTAGGAAGAACCCTAATACGCGGCTGATTTACCTTCCTAGGGTTACTGTTAGGCTTAGGCCTAGGACTTTTAAAACCAGGAAGCCCTGGGCTCCAGGCACATGCAGCTGTTAAAGGCATCCCAAGAGGGCCGCAGAAGTGACACAACTTGGCTGCCTCTGCTGCTATTCTCATGAGACCATCCCGAACCATAGGCTGATTTTCCTTCCTAGGGTTAAGGTTTGAGTTACGCCTAGGGTAAGGGTTCTATTAACCAGAAAGCCCTGAGTTCCAAGAACACAGCAGCTGCGAAGGACTAGCCAAGAAGAGCGCAAAAGTACCACAACATGCCTGCCTCCACAGCTTTTTCCTTGGGGACATGCCTAATTCCTGGCTGATTTGCCTTTCTCGTCTTAGGGTTGGGGTTCGGCCTAGGGCTAGGATTTTTAAAATCAGGAAGCCCTGAGTTTCAGGCTTACTTCATCTGCCAAAGGCATCCCAAAGGGTGTGCAAAAGTGCCACAACATGGCTGCTTTCACGGCTTTTCCCTCAGGAAGAACCCTAATACGCGGCTGATTTACCTTCCTAGGGTTACTGTTAGGCTTAGGCCTAGGACTTTTAAAACCAGGAAGCCCTGGGCTCCAGGCACACTGCAGCTGCGAAAGGCATCCCAAGGGGAGCGCAAAAGTGACACAACTTGGCTGCCACCACTGATATTTCCATGAGACCATCCCGAACCATAGGCTGATTTTCCTTCCTAGGGTTAAGGTTTGAGTTACGCCTGGGGTAAGGGTTCTATTAACCAGAATGCCCTGAGTTCCAAGAACACAGCAGCTGCGAAGGACTAGCCAAGAAGAGCGCAAAAGTACCACAACATGCCTGCGTGGATAGCTTTTTCCTTGGGGACATGCCTAATTCCTGGCTGATTTGCCTTTCTCGTCTTAGGGTTGGGGTTCGGCCTAGGGCTAGGATTTTTTTAACTAGGAAGCCCTGAGTTCCAGGCTTACTGCATTGCCAAAGGCATCCCAGAGGGAGTGCAGAAGTGCCACAACATGGCTGCTTTCACGGCTTTTCCCTTAGGAAGAACCCTAATACGCGGCTGATTTACCTTCCTAGGGTTACTGTTAGGCTTAGGCCTAGGACTTTTAAAACCAGGAAGCCCTGGGCTCCAGGCACACTGCAGCTGCGAAAGGCATCCCAAGGGGAGCGCAAAAGTGACACAACTTGGCTGCCACCACTGATATTTCCATGAGACCATCCCAAACCATAGGCTGATTTTCCTTCCTAGGGTTAAGGTTTGAGTTTCGCCTGGGGTAAGGGTTCTATTAACCAGAAAGACCTGAGTTCCAAGAACACAGCAGCTGCGAAGGACTAGCCAAGAAGAGCGCAAAAGTACCACAACATGCCTGCCTCCACAGCTTTTTCCTTGGGGACATGCCTAATTCCTGGCTGATTTGCCTTTCTCGTCTTAGGGTTGGGGTTCTGCCTAGGGCAAGGATTTTTTTAACTAGGAAGCCCTGAGTTCCAGGCTTACTTCATCTGCAAAAAGCATCCCAAAGGCAGTGCAGAAGTGCCACAATATGGCTGCTTTCACGGCTTTTCCCTTAGGAAGAACCCTAATATGCGGCTGATTTACCCTCCTCGGGTTACTGTTAGGCTTAGGCCTAGGACTTTTAAAACCAGGACGCCCTGGGCTCCAGGCACACTGCAGCTGTTAAAGGCATCCCAAGAGGGCCGCAGAAGTGACACAACTTGGCTGCCTCTGCTTCTATTCTCATGAGACCATCCCGAACCTTAGGCTGATTTTCCTTCCTAGGGTTAAGGTTTGAGTTACGCCTAGGGTAAGAGTTCTATTAACCAGAAAGCCCTGAGTTCCAAGAACACAGCAGCTGCGAAGGACTACCCAAGAAGAGCGCAAAAGTACCACAACGTGCCTGCCTCCACAGCTTTTTCCTTGGGGACATGCCTAATTCCTGGCTGATTTGCCTTTCTCGTCTTAGGGTTGGGGTTCGGCCTAGGGCTAGGATTTTTTTAACTAGGAAGCCCTGAGTTCCAGGCTTACTTCATCTGCCAAAGGCATCCCAAAGGGTGTGCAAAAGTGCCACAACATGGCTGCTTTCACGGCTTTTCCCTCAGGAAGAACCCTAATACGCGGCTGATTTACCTTCCTAGGGTTACTGTTAGGCTTAGGCCTAGGACTTTTAAAACCAGGAAGCCCTGGGCTCCAGGCACACTGCAGCTGCGAAAGGCATCCCAAGGGGAGCGCAAAAGTGACACAACTTGGCTGCCACCACTGATATTTCCATGAGACCATCCCGAACCATAGGCTGATTTTCCTTCCTAGGGTTAAGGTTTGAGTTACGCCTGGGGTAAGGGTTCTATTAACCAGAATGCCCTGAGTTCCAAGAACACAGCAGCTGCGAAGGACTACCCAAGAAGAGCGCAAAAGTACCACAACATGCCTGCGTGGATAGCTTGTTCCTTGGGGACATGCATAATTCCTGGCTGATTTGCCTTTCTCGTCTTAGGGTTGGGGTTCGGCCTAGGGCTAGGATTTTTTTAACTAGGAAGCCCTGAGTTCCAGGCTTACTGCATCTGCCAACGGCATCCCAGAGGGAGTGCAGAAGTGCCACAACATGGCTGTTTCACGGCTTTTCCCTTAGGAAGAACCCTAATACGCGGCTGATTTACCTTCCTAGGGTTACTGTTAGGCTTAGGCCTAGGACTTTTAAAACCAGGAAGCCCTGGGCTCCAGGCACACTGCAGATGCGAAAGGCATCCCAAGGGGAGCGCAAAAGTGACACAACTTGGCTGCCACCACTGATATTTCCATGAGACCATCCCAAACCATAGGCTGATTTTCCTTCCTAGGGTTAAGGTTTGAGTTTCGCCTGGGGTAAGGGTTCTATTAACGAGAAAGACCTGAGTTCCAAGAACACAGCAGCTGCGAAGGACTACCCAAGAAGAGCGCAAAAGTACCACAACATGCCTGCCTCCACAGCTTTTTCCTTGGGGACATGCCTAATTCCTGGCTGATTTGCCTTTCTCGTCTTAGGGTTGGGGTTCGGCCTAGGGCTAGGATTTTTTTAACTAGGAAGCCCTGAGTTCCAGGCTTACTTCATCTGCAAAAAGCATCCCAAAGGCAGTGCAGAAGTGCCACAATATGGCTGCTTTCACGGCTTTTCCCTTAGGAAGGACCCTAATATGCGGCTGATTTACCCTCCTCGGGTTACTGTTAGGCTTAGGCCTAGGACTTTTAAAACCAGGACGCCCTGGGCTCCAGGCACACTGCAGCTGTTAAAGGCATCCCAAGAGGGCCGCAGAAGTGACACAACTTGGCTGCCTCTGCTTCTATTCTCATGAGACCATCCCGAACCATAGGCTGATTTTCCTTCCTAGGGTTAAGGTTTGAGTTACGCCTAGGGTAAGAGTTCTATTAACCAGAAAGCCCTGAGTTCCAAGAACACAGCAGCTGCGAAGGACTACCCAAGAAGAGCGCAAAAGTACCACAACATGCCTGCCTCCACAGCTTTTTCCTTGGGGACATGCCTAATTCCTGGCTGATTTGCCTTTCTCGTCTTAGGGTTGGGGTTCGGCCTAGGGCTAGGATTTTTTAACTAGGAAGCCCTGAGTTCCAGGCTTACTTCATCTGCCAAAGGCATCCCAAAGGGTGTGCAAAAGTGCCACAACATGGCTGCTTTCACGGCTTTTCCCTCAGGAAGAACCCTAATACGCGGCTGATTTACCTTCCTAGGGTTACTGTTAGGCTTAGGCCTAGGACTTTTAAAACCAGGAAGCCCTGGGCTCCAGGCACACTGCAGCTGCGAAAGGCATCCCAAGGGGAGCGCAAAAGTGACACAAATTGGCTGCCACCACTGATATTTCCATGACACCATCCCGAATCATAGGCTGATTTTCCTTCCTAGGGTTAAGGTTTGAGTTACGCCTGGGGTAAGGGTTCTATTAACCAGAATGCCCTGAGTTCCAAGAACACAGCAGCTGCGAAGGACTACCCAAGAAGAGCGCAAAAGTACCACAACATGCCTGCGTGGATAGCTTTTTCCTTGGGGACATGCCTAATTCCTGGCTGATTTGCCTTTCTCGTCTTAGGGTTGGGGTTCGGCCTAGGGCTAGGATTTTTTTAACTAGGAAGCCCTGAGTTCCAGGCTTACTGCATCTGCCAAAGGCATCCCAGAGGGAGTGCAGAAGTGCCACAACATGGCTGCTTTCACGGCTTTTCCCTTAGGAAGAACCCTAATACCCGGCTGATTTACCTTCCTAGGGTTACTGTTAGGCTTAGGCCTAGGACTTTTAAAACCAGGAAGCCCTGGGCTCCAGGCACACTGCAGCTGCGAAAGGCATCCCAAGGGGAGCGCAAAAGTGATGCAACTTGGCTGCCACCACTGATATTTCCATGAGACCATCCCGAAACATAGGCTGATTTTCCTTCCTAGGGTTAAGGTTTGAGTTACGCCTAGGGTAAGCGTTCTATTAACAAGAAAGCCCTGAGTTCCAAGAACACAGCAGCTGCGAAGGACTTCCCAAGAAGAGCGCAAAAGTACCACACCATGCCTGCGTCGATAGCTTTTTCCTTGGGGACATGCCTAATTCCTGGCTGATTTGCCTTTCTCGTCTTAGGTTTGGGGTTCGGCCTAGTGTTAGGATTTTTAAAATCAGGAAGCCCTGAGTTCCAGGCACACTGGAGCTGTGAAAGGCATCCAAAAGGGAGTGCAAAAGTGCCACAACATGGTTGCTTTCACGGCTTTTCCCTTGGCAAGAAGCCTAACACCAGGCTGATTTCCCTTCCCAGGGTTACTGTTAGGCTTAGGCCTAGGGCTAGGATTTTTAAAACTAGGAAGCCCTAAGTTCCAGGCACACTGCAGCTGTTCAAGGCATCCCGAGGGGAGTACAAAAGTGCAACAACATGGCAGCTTTCACAGCTTTTTCCATGGCACCATCCCTATACCTAGGCTGATTTATCTGCCTAGGGTTAGGGTTAGGCTTCAGCCTAGGTCTTGTAGTTTTTTAACCAGGAAGCCCTGAGTTCCAGGTTTACTGCATCTGCCAAAGGCATCCCAAAGGGAGTGCAGAAGTGCCACAATATGGCTGCTTTCACGGCTTTTCCCTTAGGAAGAACCCTAATACGCGGCTGATTTACCTTCCTAGGGTTACTGTTAGGCTTAGGCCTAGGACTTTTAAAACCAGGAAGCCCTGGGCTTCAGGCACATGCAGCCGTTAAAGGCATCCCAAGAGGGCCGCAGAAGTGACACAACTTGGCTGCCTCTGCTGCTATTCTCATGAGACCATCCCGAACCATAGGCTGATTTTCCTTCCTAGGGTTAAGGTTTGAGTTACGCCTAGGGTAAGGGTTCTATTAACCAGAAAGCCCTGAGTTCCAAGAACACAGCAGCTGCGAAGGACTAGCCAAGAAGAGCGCAAAAGTACCACAACATGCCTGCCTCCACAGCTTTTTCCTTGGGGACATGCCTAATTCCTGGCTGATTTGCCTTTCTCGTCTTAGGGTTGGGGTTCGGCCTAGGGCTAGGATTTTTAAAATCAGGAAGCCCTGAGTACCAGGCACACTAGAGCTGTGAAAGGCATCCAAAAGGGAGTGCAAAAGTGCCACAACATGGTTGCTTTCACGGCTTTTTCCTTGGCAAGAAGCTTAACACCAGGCTGATTTCCCTTCCCAGGGTTACTGTAAGGCTTAGGTCTAGGGCTAGGATTTTTAAAACTAGGAAGCCCTTAGATCCAGGCACACTGCAGCTGTTCAAGGCATCCCAAGGGGAGTACAAAAGTGCAACAACATGGCAGCTTTCACAGCTTTTTCCTTGGCACCATCCCTATACCTAGGCTGATTTATCTGCCTAGGGTTAGGGTTAGGGTTCAGCCTAGGGCTTGGAGTTTTTTAACCAGGAAGCCCTGAGTTCCAGGCTTACTGCATTGCCAAAGGCATCCCAGAGGGAGTGCAGAAGTGCCACAACATGGCTGCTTTCACGGCTTTTCCCTTAGGAAGAACCCTAATACGCGGCTGATTTACCTTCCTAGGGTTACTGTTAGGCTTAGGCCTAGGACTTTTAAAACCAGGAAGCCCTGGGCTCCAGGCACACTGCAGCTGCGAAAGGCATCCCAAGGGGAGCGCAAAAGTGACACAACTTGGCTGCCACCACTGATATTTCCATGAGACCATCCCAAACCATAGGCTGATTTTCCTTCCTAGGGTTAAGGTTTGAGTTTCGCCTGGGGTAAGGGTTCTATTAACCAGAAAGACCTGAGTTCCAAGAACACAGCAGCTGCGAAGGACTACCCAAGAAGAGCGCAAAAGTACCACAACATGCCTGCCTCCACAGCTTTTTCCTTGGGGACATGCCTAATTCCTGGCTGATTTGCCTTTCTCGTCTTAGGGTTGGGGTTCGGCCTAGGGCTAGGATTTTTTTAACTAGGAAGCCCTGAGTTCCAGGCTTACTTCATCTGCAAAAAGCATCCCAAAGGCAGTGCAGAAGTGCCACAATATGGCTGCTTTCAAGGCTTTTCCCTTAGGAAGAACCCTAATATGTGGCTGATTTACCCTCCTCGGGTTACTGTTAGGCTTAGGCCTAGGACTTTTAAAACCAGGACGCCCTGGGCTCCAGGCACACTGCAGCTGTTAAAGGCATCCCAAGAGGGCCGCAGAAGTGACACAACTTGGCTGCCTCTGCTTCTATTCTCATGAGACCATCCCGAACCATAGGCTGATTTTCCTTCCTAGGGTTAAGGTTTGAGTTACGCCTAGGGTAAGAGTTCTATTAACCAGAAAGCCCTGAGTTCCAAGAACACAGCAGCTGCGAAGGACTACCCAAGAAGAGCGCAAAAGTACCACAACGTGCCTGCCTCCACAGCTTTTTCCTTGGGGACATGCCTAAATCCTGGCTGATTTGCCTTTCTCGTCTTAGGGTTGGGGTTCGGCCTAGGGCTAGGATTTTTTTAACTAGGAAGCCCTGAGTTCCAGGCTTACTTCATCTGCCAAAGGCATCCCAAAGGGTGTGCAAAAGTGCCACAACATGGCTGCTTTCACGGCTTTTCCCTCAGGAAGAACCCTAATACGCGGCTGATTTACCTTCCTAGGGTTACTGTTAGGCTTAGGCCTAGGACTTTTAAAACCAGGAAGCCCTGGGCTCCAGGCACACTGCAGCTGCGAAAGGCATCCCAAGGGGAGCGCAAAAGTGACACAACTTGGCTGCCACCACTGATATTTCCATGAGACCATCCCAAACCATAGGCTGATTTTCCTTCCTAGGGTTAAGGTTTGAGTTACGCCTGGGGTAAGGGTTCTATTAACCAGAATGCCCTGAGTTCCAAGAACACAGCAGCTGCGAAGGACTACCCAAGAAGAGCGCAAAAGTACCACAACATGCCTGCGTGGATAGCTTGTTCCTTGGGGACATGCCTAATTCCTGGCTGATTTGCCTTTCTCGTCTTAGGGTTGGGGTTCGGCCTAGGGCTAGGATTTTTTTAACTAGGAAGCCCTGAGTTCCAGGCTTACTGCATCTGCCAAAGGCATCCCAGAGGGAGTGCAGAAGTGCCACAACATGGCTGCTTTCACGGCTTTTCCCTTAGGAAGAACCCTAATACCCGGCTGATTTACCTTCCTAGGGTTACTGTTAGGCTTAGGCCTAGGACTTTTAAAACCAGGAAGCCCTGGGCTCCAGGCACACTGCAGATGCGAAAGGCATCCCAAGGGGAGCGCAAAAGTGACACAACTTGGCTGCCACCACTGATATTTCCATGAGACCATCCCAAACCATAGGCTGATTTTCCTTCCTAGGGTTAAGGTTTGAGTTTCGCCTGGGGTAAGGGTTCTATTAACGAGAAAGACCTGAGTTCCAAGAACACAGCAGCTGCGAAGGACTTCCCAAGAAGAGCGCAAAAGTACCACAACATGCCTGCGTCGATAGCTTTTTCCTTGGGGACATGCCTAATTCCTGGCTGATTTGCCTTTCTCGTCTTAGGTTTGGGGTTCGGCCTAGTGTTAGGATTTTTAAAATCAGGAAGCCCTGAGTTCCAGGCACACTGGAGCTGTGAAAGGCATCCAAAAGGGAGTGCAAAAGTGCCACAACATGGTTGCTTTCACGGCTTTTCCCTTGGCAAGAAGCCTAACACCAGGCTGATTTCCCTTCCCAGGGTTACTGTTAGGCTTAGGCCTAGGGCTAGGATTTTTAAAACTAGGAAGCCCTAAGTTCCAGGCACACTGCAGCTGTTCAAGGCATCCCGAGGGGAGTACAAAAGTGCAACAACATGGCAGCTTTCACAGCTTTTTCCATGGCACCATCCCTATACCTAGGCTGATTTATCTGCCTAGGGTTAGGGTTAGGCTTCAGCCTAGGTCTTGTAGTTTTTTAACCAGGAAGCCCTGAGTTCCAGGTTTACTGCATCTGCCAAAGGCATCCCAAAGGGAGTGCAGAAGTGCCACAATATGGCTGCTTTCACGGCTTTTCCCTTAGGAAGAACCCTAATACGCGGCTGATTTACCTTCCTAGGGTTACTGTTAGGCTTAGGCCTAGGACTTTTAAAACCAGGAAGCCCTGGGCTTCAGGCACATGCAGCCGTTAAAGGCATCCCAAGAGGGCCGCAGAAGTGACACAATTTGGCTGCCTCTGCTGCTATTCTCATGAGACCATCCCGAACCATAGGCTGATTTTCCTTCCTAGGGTTAAGGTTTGAGTTACGCCTAGGGTAAGGGTTCTATTAACCAGAAAGCCCTGAGTTCCAAGAACACAGCAGCTGCGAAGGACTAGCCAAGAAGAGCGCAAAAGTACCACAACATGCCTGCCTCCACAGCTTTTTCCTTGGGGACATGCCTAATTCCTGGCTGATTTGCCTTTCTCGTCTTAGGGTTGGGGTTCGGCCTAGGGCTAGGATTTTTAAAATCAGGAAGCCCTGAGTACCAGGCACACTAGAGCTGTGAAAGGCATCCAAAAGGGAGTGCAAAAGTGCCACAACATGGTTGCTTTCACGGCTTTTTCCTTGGCAAGAAGCTTAACACCAGGCTGATTTCCCTTCCCAGGGTTACTGTAAGGCTTAGGTCTAGGGCTAGGATTCTTAAAACTAGGAAGCCCTTAGATCCAGGCACACTGCAGCTGTTCAAGGCATCCCAAGGGGAGTACAAAAGTGCAACAACATGGCAGCTTTCACAGCTTTTTCCTTGGCACCATCCCTATACCTAGGCTGATTTATCTGCCTAGGGTTAGGGTTAGGGTTCAGCCTAGGGCTTGGAGTTTTTTAACCAGGAAGCCCTGAGTTCCAGGCTTACTGCATCTGCCAAAGGAATCCCAAAGGGAGTGCAAAAGTGCCACAACATGGCTGCTTTCACAGCTTTTCCCTTAGGAAGAACCCTAATAGGCGGCTGATTTACCTTCCTCCTGTTACTGTTAGGCTTAGGCCTAGGACTTTTAAAACCAGGACGCCCTGGGCTCCAGGCACACTGCAGCTGTTAAAGGCATCCCAAGTGGGCCGCAGAAGTGACACAACTTGGCTGCCTCTGCTTCTATTCTCATGAGACCATTCCGAACCATAGGCGGATTTTCCTTCCTAGGGTTATGGTTTGAGTTACGCCTAGGGTAAGAGTTCTATTAACCAGAAAGACCTGAGTTCCAAGAACACAGCAGCTGCGAAGGACTACCCAAGAAGAGCGCAAAAGTACCACAACATGCCGGCGTGGATAGCTTTTTCCTTGGGGACATGCCTAATTCCTGGCTGATTTGCCTTTCTCGTCTTAGGGTTGGGGTTCGGTCTAGGGCTAGGATATTTTTAACTAGGAAGCCCTGAGTTCCAGGCTTACTGCATCTGCCAAAAGCATCCCAAAGGGAGTGCAGAAGTGCTACAACATGGCTGCTTTCACGGCTTTTCCCTTAGGAAGAACCCTAATATGCGGCTGATTTACCTTCCTAGGGTTACTGTTAGGCTTAGGCCTAGGACTTTTAAAACCAGGAAGCCCTGGGCTCCAGGCACACTGCAGCTGCGAAAGGCATCCCAAGGGGAGCGCAAAAGTGACACAACTTGGCTGCCACCACTGATATTTCCATGAGACCATCCCGAAACATAGGCTGATTTTCCTTCCTAGGGTTAAGGTTTGAGTTACGCCTGGGAAAGGGTTCTATTAACCAGAAAGCCCTGAGTTCCAAGAACACAGCAGCTGCGAAGGACTACCCAAGAAGAGCGCAAAAGTACCACAACATGCCTGCCTCCACAGCTTTTTCCTTGGGGACATGCCTAATTCCTGGCTGATTTGCCTTTCTCGTCTTAGGGTTGGGGTTCGGCCTAGGGCTAGGATTTTTTTAACTAGGAAGCCCTGAGTTCCAGGCTTACTGCATCTGCCAAAGGCATCCCAAAGGGAGTGCAAAAGTGCCACAACATGGCTGCTTTCACGGCTTTTCCCTTAGGAAGAACCCTAATACGCGGCTGATTTACCTTCCTAGGGTTACTGTTAGGCTTAGGCCTAGGACTTTTAAAACCAGGAAGCCCTGGGCTCCAGGCACACTGCAGCTGTTAAAGGCATCCCAAGAGGGCCGCAGAAGTGACACAACTTGGCTGCCTCTGCTTCTATTCTCATGAGACCATCCCGAACCATAGGCTGATTTTCCTTCCTAGGGTTAATGTTTGAGTTTCGCCTAGGGTAAGAGGTCTATTAACCAGAAAGCCCTGAGTTCCAAGAACACAGCAGCTGCGAAGGACTTCCCAAGAAGAGCGCAAAAGTACCACAACGTGCCTGCCTCCACAGCTTTTTCCTTGGGGACATGCCTAATTCCTGGCTGATTTGCCTTTCTCGTCTTAGGGTTGGGGTTCGGCCTAGGGCTAGGATTTTTTTAACTAGGAAGCCCTGAGTTCCAGGCTTACTGCATCTGCCAAAGGCATCCCAAAGGGAGTGCAGAAGTGCCACAACATGGCTGCTTTCACGGCTTTTCCCTTAGGAAGAACCCTAATACGCGGCTGATTTACCTTCCTCCTAGGGTTACTGTTAGGCTTAGGCCTAGGACTTTTAAAACCAGGAAGCCCTGGGCTCCAGGCACACTGCAGCTGCGAAAGGCATCCCAAGGGGAGCGCAAAAGTGACACAAGTTGGCTGCCACCACTGATATTTCCATGAGACCATCCTGAACCATAGGCTGATTTTCCTTCCTAGGGTTAAGGTTTGAGTTTCGCCTGGGGTAAGGGTTCTATTAACCAGAAAGACCTGAGTTCCAAGAACACAGCAGCTGCGAAGGACTAGCCAAGAAGAGCGCAAAAGTACCACAACGTGCCTGCCTCCACAGCTTTTTCCTTGGGGACATGCCTAATTCCTGGCTGATTTGCCTTTCTCGTCTTAGGGTTGGGGTTCGGCCTAGGGCTAGGATATTTTTAACTAGGAAGCCCTGAGTTCCAGGCTTACTTCATCTGCAAAAAGCATCCCAAAGGCAGTGCAGAAGTGCCACAATATGGCTGCTTTCACGGCTTTTCCCTTAGGAAGAACCCTAATACCCGGCAGATTTACCTTCCTAGGGTTACTGTTAGGCTTAGGCCTAGGACTTTTAAAACCAGGACGCCCTGGGCTCCAGGCACACTGCAGCTGTTAAAGGCATCCCAAGAGGGCCGCAGAAGTGACACAACTTGGCTGCCTCTGCTTCTATTCTCATGAGACCATCCCGAACCATAGGCTGATTTTCCTTCCTAGGGTTAAGGTATGAGTTACGCCTAGGGTAAGAGTTCTATTAACCAGAAAGACCTGAGTTCCAAGAACACAGCAGCTGCGAAGGACTAGCCAAGAAGAGCGCAAAAGAACCACAACATGCCTGCGTGGATAGCTTTTTCCTTGGGGACATGCCTAATTCCTGGCTGATTTGCCTTTCTCGTCTTAGGCTTGGGGTTCGGCCTATGGCTAGGATATTTTTAACTAGGAAGCCCTGAGTTCCAGGCTTACTGCATCTGCCAAAAGCATCCCAAAGGGAGTGCAGAAGTGCCACAACATGGCTGCTTTCACGGCTTTTCCCTTAGGAAGAACCCTAATACGCGGCTGATTTACCTTCCTAGGGTTACTGTTAGGCTTAGGCCTAGGACTTTTAAAACCAGGAAGCCCTGGGCTCCAGGCACACTGCAGCTGCGAAAGGCATCCCAAGGGAAGCGCAAAAGTGACACAACTTTTCTGCCACCACTGATATTTCCATGAGACCATCCCGAAACATAGGCTAATTTTCCTTCCTAGGGTTAAGGTTTGAGTTACGCCTGGGGTAAGGGTTCTATTAACCAGAAAGCCCTGAGTTCCAAGAACACAGCAGCTGCGAAGGACTACCCAAGAAGAGCGCAAAAGTACCACAACATGCCTGCCTCCACAGCTTTTTCCTTGGGGACATGCCTAATTCCTGGCTGATTTGCCTTTCTCGTCTTAGGGTTGGGGTTCGGCCTAGGGCTAGGATTTTTTTAACTAGGAAGCCCTGAGTTCCAGGCACACTGGAGCTGTGAAAGACATCCAAAAGAGAGTGCAAAAGTGCCACAACATGGTTGCTTTCACGGCTTTTTCCTTGGCAAGAAGCCTAACACCAGGCTGATTTCCCTTCCCAGGGTTACTGTTAGGCTTAGGCCTAGGGCTAGGATTTTTAAAACTAGGAAGCCCTTAGTTCCAGGCACACTGCAGCTGTTCAAGGCATCCCAAGGGGAGTACAAAAGTGCAACAACATGGCAGCTTTCACAGCTTTTTCCTTGGCACCATCCCTATACCTAGGCTGATTTATCTGCCTAGGGTTAGGGTTAGGGTTCAGCCTAGGGCTTGGAGTTTTTTAACCAGGAAGCCCTGAGTTCCAGGCTTACTGCATCTGCCAAAGGAATCCCAAAGGGAGTGCAAAAGTGCCACAACATGGCTGCTTTCACAGCTTTTCCCTTAGGAAGAACCCTAATAGGCGGCTGATTTACCTTCCTCCTGTTACTGTTAGGCTTAGGCCTAGGACTTTTAAAACCAGGACGCCCTGGGCTCCAGGCACACTGCAGCTGTTAAAGGCATCCCAAGTGGGCCGCAGAAGTGACACAACTTGGCTGCCTCTGCTTCTATTCTCATGAGACCATTCCGAACCATAGGCGGATTTTCCTTCCTAGGGTTATGGTTTGAGTTACGCCTAGGGTAAGAGTTCTATTAACCAGAAAGACCTGAGTTCCAAGAACACAGCAGCTGCGAAGGACTACCCAAGAAGAGCGCAAAAGTACCACAACATGCCGGCGTGGATAGCTTTTTCCTTGGGGACATGCCTAATTCCTGGCTGATTTGCCTTTCTCGTCTTAGGGTTGGGGTTCGGTCTAGGGCTAGGATATTTTTAACTAGGAAGCCCTGAGTTCCAGGCTTACTGCATCTGCCAAAAGCATCCCAAAGGGAGTGCAGAAGTGCTACAACATGGCTGCTTTCACGGCTTTTCCCTTAGGAAGAACCCTAATATGCGGCTGATTTACCTTCCTAGGGTTACTGTTAGGCTTAGGCCTAGGACTTTTAAAACCAGGAAGCCCTGGGCTCCAGGCACACTGCAGCTGCGAAAGGCATCCCAAGGGGAGCGCAAAAGTGACACAACTTGGCTGCCACCACTGATATTTCCATGAGACCATCCCGAAACATAGGCTGATTTTCCTTCCTAGGGTTAAGGTTTGAGTTACGCCTGGGAAAGGGTTCTATTAACCAGAAAGCCCTGAGTTCCAAGAACACAGCAGCTGCGAAGGACTACCCAAGAAGAGCGCAAAAGTACCACAACATGCCTGCCTCCACAGCTTTTTCCTTGGGGACATGCCTAATTCCTGGCTGATTTGCCTTTCTCGTCTTAGGGTTGGGGTTCGGCCTAGGGCTAGGATTTTTTTAACTAGGAAGCCCTGAGTTCCAGGCTTACTGCATCTGCCAAAGGCATCCCAAAGGGAGTGCAAAAGTGCCACAACATGGCTGCTTTCACGGCTTTTCCCTTAGGAAGAACCCTAATACGCGGCTGATTTACCTTCCTAGGGTTACTGTTAGGCTTAGGCCTAGGACTTTTAAAACCAGGAAGCCCTGGGCTCCAGGCACACTGCAGCTGTTAAAGGCATCCCAAGAGGGCCGCAGAAGTGACACAACTTGGCTGCCTCTGCTTCTATTCTCATGAGACCATCCCGAACCATAGGCTGATTTTCCTTCCTAGGGTTAATGTTTGAGTTTCGCCTAGGGTAAGAGGTCTATTAACCAGAAAGCCCTGAGTTCCAAGAACACAGCAGCTGCGAAGGACTTCCCAAGAAGAGCGCAAAAGTACCACAACGTGCCTGCCTCCACAGCTTTTTCCTTGGGGACATGCCTAATTCCTGGCTGATTTGCCTTTCTCGTCTTAGGGTTGGGGTTCGGCCTAGGGCTAGGATTTTTTTAACTAGGAAGCCCTGAGTTCCAGGCTTACTGCATCTGCCAAAGGCATCCCAAAGGGAGTGCAGAAGTGCCACAACATGGCTGCTTTCACGGCTTTTCCCTTAGGAAGAACCCTAATACGCGGCTGATTTACCTTCCTCCTAGGGTTACTGTTAGGCTTAGGCCTAGGACTTTTAAAACCAGGAAGCCCTGGGCTCCAGGCACACTGCAGCTGCGAAAGGCATCCCAAGGGGAGCGCAAAAGTGACACAAGTTGGCTGCCACCACTGATATTTCCATGAGACCATCCTGAACCATAGGCTGATTTTCCTTCCTAGGGTTAAGGTTTGAGTTTCGCCTGGGGTAAGGGTTCTATTAACCAGAAAGACCTGAGTTCCAAGAACACAGCAGCTGCGAAGGACTAGCCAAGAAGAGCGCAAAAGTACCACAACGTGCCTGCCTCCACAGCTTTTTCCTTGGGGACATGCCTAATTCCTGGCTGATTTGCCTTTCTCGTCTTAGGGTTGGGGTTCGGCCTAGGGCTAGGATATTTTTAACTAGGAAGCCCTGAGTTCCAGGCTTACTTCATCTGCAAAAAGCATCCCAAAGGCAGTGCAGAAGTGCCACAATATGGCTGCTTTCACGGCTTTTCCCTTAGGAAGAACCCTAATACCCGGCAGATTTACCTTCCTAGGGTTACTGTTAGGCTTAGGCCTAGGACTTTTAAAACCAGGACGCCCTGGGCTCCAGGCACACTGCAGCTGTTAAAGGCATCCCAAGAGGGCCGCAGAAGTGACACAACTTGGCTGCCTCTGCTTCTATTCTCATGAGACCATCCCGAACCATAGGCTGATTTTCCTTCCTAGGGTTAAGGTATGAGTTACGCCTAGGGTAAGAGTTCTATTAACCAGAAAGACCTGAGTTCCAAGAACACAGCAGCTGCGAAGGACTAGCCAAGAAGAGCGCAAAAGAACCACAACATGCCTGCGTGGATAGCTTTTTCCTTGGGGACATGCCTAATTCCTGGCTGATTTGCCTTTCTCGTCTTAGGCTTGGGGTTCGGCCTATGGCTAGGATATTTTTAACTAGGAAGCCCTGAGTTCCAGGCTTACTGCATCTGCCAAAAGCATCCCAAAGGGAGTGCAGAAGTGCCACAACATGGCTGCTTTCACGGCTTTTCCCTTAGGAAGAACCCTAATACGCGGCTGATTTACCTTCCTAGGGTTACTGTTAGGCTTAGGCCTAGGACTTTTAAAACCAGGAAGCCCTGGGCTCCAGGCACACTGCAGCTGCGAAAGGCATCCCAAGGGAAGCGCAAAAGTGACACAACTTTTCTGCCACCACTGATATTTCCATGAGACCATCCCGAAACATAGGCTAATTTTCCTTCCTAGGGTTAAGGTTTGAGTTACGCCTGGGGTAAGGGTTCTATTAACCAGAAAGCCCTGAGTTCCAAGAACACAGCAGCTGCGAAGGACTACCCAAGAAGAGCGCAAAAGTACCACAACATGCCTGCCTCCACAGCTTTTTCCTTGGGGACATGCCTAATTCCTGGCTGATTTGCCTTTCTCGTCTTAGGGTTGGGGTTCGGCCTAGGGCTAGGATTTTTTTAACTAGGAAGCCCTGAGTTCCAGGCACACTGGAGCTGTGAAAGACATCCAAAAGAGAGTGCAAAAGTGCCACAACATGGTTGCTTTCACGGCTTTTTCCTTGGCAAGAAGCCTAACACCAGGCTGATTTCCCTTCCCAGGGTTACTGTTAGGCTTAGGCCTAGGGCTAGGATTTTTAAAACTAGGAAGCCCTTAGTTCCAGGCACACTGCAGCTGTTCAAGGCATCCCAAGGGGAGTACAAAAGTGCAACAACATGGCAGCTTTCACAGCTTTTTCCTTGGCACCATCCCTATACCTAGGCTGATTTATCTGCCTAGGGTTAGGGTTAGGCTTCAGCCTAGGTCTTGTAGTTTTTTAACCAGGAAGCCCTGAGTTCCAGGCTTACTGCATCTGCCAAAGGCATCCCAAAGGGAGTGCAGAAGTGCCACAATATGGCTGCTTTCACGGCTTTTCCCTTAGGAAGAACCCTAATACGCGGCTGATTTACCTTCCTAGGGTTACTGTTAGGCTTAGGCCTAGGACTTTTAAAACCAGGAAGCCCTGGGCTCCAGGCACATGCAGCTGTTAAAGGCATCCCAAGAGGGCCGCAGAAGTGACACAACTTGGCTGCCTCTGCTGCTATTCTCATGAGACCATCCCGAACCATAGGCTGATTTTCCTTCCTAGGGTTAAGGTTTGACTTACGCCTAGGGTAAGGGTTCTATTAACCAGAAAGCCCTGAGTTCCAAGAACACAGCAGCTGCGAAGGACTACCCAAGAAGAGCGCAAAAGTACCACAACATGCCTGCCTCCATAGCTTTTTCCTTGGGGACTTGCCTAATTCCTAGCTGATTTGCCTTTCTCGTCTTAGGGTTGGGGTTCGGCCTAGGGCTAGGATTTTGAAAATCAGGAAGCCCTGAGTTCCAGGCACACTGGAGCTGTGAAAGGCATCCAAAAGGGAGTGCAAAAGTGCCACAACATGGTTGCTTTCACGGCTTTTTCCTTGGCAAGAAGCCTAACACCAGGCTGATTTCCCTTCCCAGGGTTACTGTTAGGCTTAGGCCTAGGGCTAGGATTTTAAAACTAGGAAGCCCTTAGATCCAGGCACACTGCAGCTGTTCAAGGCATCCCAAGGGGAGTACAAAAGTGCAACAACATGGCAGCTTTCACAGCTTTTTCCTTGGCACCATCCCTATACCTAGGCTGTTTTATCTGCCTAGGGTTAGGGATAGGGTTCAGCCTAGGGCTTGGAGTTTTTTAACCAGGAAGCCCTGAGTTCCAGGCTTACTGCATCTGCCAAAGGCATCCCAAAGGGAGTGCAAAAGTGCCACAACATGGCTGCTTTCACAGCTTTTCCCTTAGGAAGAACCCTAATACCCGGCTGATTTACCTTCCTAGGGTTACTGTTAGGCTTAGGCCTAGGACTTTTAAAACCAGGAAGCCCTGGGCTCCAGGCACACTGCAGCTGCGATAGGCATCCCAAGGGGAGCGCAAAAGTGACACAACTTGGCTGCCACCACTGATATTTCCATGAGACCATCCTGAACCATAGGCTGATTTTCCTTCCTAGGGTTAAGGTTTGAGTTTCGCCTGGGGTAAGGGTTCTATTAACCAGAAAGCCCTGAGTTCCAAGAACACAGCAGCTGCGAAGGACTAGCCAAGAAGAGCGCAAAAGTACCACAACATGCCTGCCTCCACAGCTTTTTCCTTGGGGACATGCCTAATTCCTGGCTGATTTGACTTTCTCGTCTTAGGGTTGGGGTTCGGCCTAGGGCTAGGATATTTTTAACTAGGAAGCCCTGAGTTCCAGGCTTACTGCATCTGCAAAAAGCATCCCAAAGGGAGTGCAGAAGTGCCACAATATGGCTGCTTTCACGGCTTTTCCCTTAGGAAGAACCCTAATACGCGGCTGATTTACCTTCCCAGGGTTACTGTTAGGCTTAGGCCTAGGACTTTTAAAACCAGGACGCCCTGGGCTCCAGGCACACTGCAGCTGTTAAAGGCATCCCAAAAGGGCCGCAGAAGTGACACAACTTGGCTGCCTCTGCTTCTATTCTCATGAGACCATCCCGAACCATAGGCTGATTTTCCTTCCTAGGGTTAAGGTTTGAGTTACGCCTAGGGTAAGAGTTCTATTAACCAGAAAGCCCTGAGTTCCAAGAACACAGCAGCTGCGAAGGACTAGCCAAGAAGATTGCAAAAGTACCACAACGTGCCTGCCTCCACAGCTTTTTCCTTGGGGACATGCCTAATTCCTGGCTGATTTGCCTTTCTCGTCTTAGGGTTGGGGTTCGGCCTAGGGCTAGGATTTTTTTAACTAGGAAGCCCTGAGTTCCAGGCTTACTTCATCTGCCAAAAGCATCCCAAAGGGAGTGCAGAAGTGCCACAACATGGCTGCTTTCATGGCTTTTCCCTTAGGAAGAACCCTAATACCCAGCTGATTTACCTTCCTAGGGTTACTCTTAGGCTTAGGCTTAGGACATTTAAAACTAGTAAGCCCTTAGATCCAGGCACACTGCAGCTGTTCAAGGCATCCCAAGGGGAGTAATAAAGTAACACAAAATGGCAGCTTTCACAGCTTTTTCCTTGGCACCATCCCTATACCTAGGCTGATTTATCTGCCTAGGGTTAGGGTTAGGCTTCAGCCTAGGGCTTGGAGTTTTTTAACCAGGAAGCCCTGAGTTCCAGGCTTACTGCATCTTCCAAATGCATCCCAAAGGGAGTGCAAAAGTGCCACAACATGGCTGCTTTCACGGCTTTTCCCTTAGGAAGAACCCTAATACGCGGCTGATTTACCTTCCTAGGGTTACTGTTAGGCTTAGGCCTAGGACTTTTAAAACCAGGAAGCCCTGGGCTCCAGGCACACTGCAGCTGCGAAAGGCATCCCAAGGCGAGCGCAAAGGGATGCAACTTGGCTGCCACCACTGATATTTCCATGAGACCATCCCGAAACATAGGCTGATTTTCCTTCCTAGGGTTAAGGTTTGACTTACGCCTAGGGTAAGGGTTCTATTAACCAGAAAGCCCTGAGTTCCAAGAACACAGCAGCTGCGAAGGACTTCCCAAGAAGAGCGCAAAAGTACCACAACATGCCTGCGTTGATAGCTTTTTACTTGGGGACATGCCTAATTCCTGGCTGATTTGCCTTTCTCGTCTTAGGTTTGGGGTTCGGCCTAGTGCTAGGATTTTTAAAATCAGGAAGCCCTGAGTTCCAGGCACACTGGAGCTGTGAAAGGCATCCCAAAGGGAGTGCAAAAGTGCCACAACATGGCTGCTTTCACGGCTTTTCCCTTAGGAAGAACCCTAATTCCCGGCTGATTTACCTTCCTAGGGTTACTGTTAGGCTTAGGCCTAGGACTTTTAAAACCAGGAAGCCCTGGGCTCCAGGCACACTGCAGCTGTTAAAGGCATCCCAAGAGGGCCGCAGAAGTGACACAACTTGGCTGCCTCTGCTTCTATTCTCATGAGACCATTCCGAACCATAGGCTGATTTTCCTTCCTAGGGTTAAGGTATGAGTTACGCCTAGGGTAAGAGTTCTATTAACCAGAAAGACCTGAGTTCCAAGAACACAGCAGCTGCGAAGGACTAGCCAAGAAGAGCGCAAAAGAACCACAACATGCCTGCGTGGATAGCTTTTTCCTTGCGGACATGCCTAATTCCTGGCTGATTTGCCTTTCTCGTCTTAGGCTTGGGGTTCGGCCTATGGCTAGGATATTTTTAACTAGGAAGCCCTGAGTTCCAGGCTTACTGCATCTGCCAAAGGCATCCCAAAGGGAGTGCAGAAGTGCCACAACATGGCTGCTTTCACGGCTTTTCCCTTAGGAAGAACCCTAATACGCGGCTGATTTACCTTCCTAGGGTTACTGTTAGGCTTAGGCCTAGGACTTTTAAAACCAGGAAGCCCTGGGCTCCAGGCACACTGCAGCTGCGAAAGGCATCCCAAGGGAAGCGCAAAAGTGACACAACTTTTCTGCCACCACTGATATTTCCATGAGACCATCCCGAAACATAGGCTGATTTTCCTTCCTAGGGTTAAGGTTTGAGTTACGCCTAGGGTAAGAGTTCTATTAACCAGAAAGCCCTGAGTTCCAAGAACACAGCAGCTGCGAAGGACTAGCCAAGAAGAGTGCAAAAGTACCACAACGTGCCTGCCTCCACAGCTTTTTCCTTGGGGACATGCCTAATTCCTGGCTGATTTGCCTTTCTCGTCTTAGGTTTGGGGTTCGGCCTAGGGCTAGGATTTTTTTAACTAGGAAGCCCTGAGTCCAAGGCTTACTTCATCTGCCAAAAGCATCCCAAAGGGAGTGCAGAAGTGCCACAACATGGCTGCTTTCACGGCTTTTCCCTTAGGAAGAACCCTAATACCCAGCTGATTTACCTTCCTAGAGTTACTGTTAGGCTTAGGCCTAGGACATTTAAAACTAGTAAGCCCTTAGATCCAGGCACACTGCAGCTGTTCAAGGCATCCCAAGGGGAGTAATAAAGTAACACAAAATGGCAGCTTTCACAGCTTTTTCCTTAGCACCATCCCTATACCTAGGCTGATTTATCTGCCTAGGGTTAGGGTTAGGCTTCAGCCTAGGGCTTGGAGTTTTTTAACCAGGAAGCCCTGAGTTCCAGGCTTACTGCATCTGCCAAAGGCATCCCAAAGGGAGTGCAGAAGTGCCACAACATGGCTGCTTTCACGGCTTTTCCCTTAGGAAGAACCCTAATACGCGGCTGATTTACCTTCCTAGGGTTACTGTTAGGCTTAGGCCTAGGACTTTTAAAACCAGGAAGCCCTGGGCTCCAGGCACATGCAGCTGTTAAAGGCATCCCAAGAGGGCCGCAGAAGTGACACAACTTGGCTGCCTCTGCTGCTATTCTCATGAGACCATCCCGAACCATAGGCTGATTTTCCTTCCTAGGGTTAAGGTTTGAGTTACGCCTAGGGTAAGGGTTCTATTAACCAGAAAGCCCTGAGTTCCAAGAACACAGCAGCTGCGAAGGACTACCCAAGAAGAGCGCAAAAGTACCACAACATGCCTGCCTCCATAGCTTTTTCCTTGGGGACTTGCCTAATTCCTAGCTGATTTGCCTTTCTCGTCTTAGGGTTGGGGTTCGGCCTAGGGCTAGGATTTTTAAAATCAGGAAGCCCTGAGTTCCAGGCACACTGGAGCTGTGAAAGGCATCCAAAAGGGAGTGCAAAAGTGCCACAACATGGTTGCTTTCACGGCTTTTTCCTTGGCAAGAAGCCTAACACCAGGCTGATTTCCCTTCCCAGGTTTACTGTTAGGCTTAGGCCTAGGGCTAGGATTTTAAAACTAGGAAGCCCTTAGATCCAGGCACACTGCAGCTGTTCAAGGCATCCCAAGGGGAGTACAAAAGTGCAACAACATGGCAGCTTTCACAGCTTTTTCCTTGGCACCATCCCTATACCTAGGCTGTTTTATCTGCCTAGGGTTAGGGATAGGGTTCAGCCTAGGGCTTGGAGTTTTTTAACCAGGAAGCCCTGAGTTCCAGGCTTACTGCATCTGCCAAAGGCATCCCAAAGGGAGTGCAAAAGTGCCACAACATGGCTGCTTTCACAGCTTTTCCCTTAGGAAGAACCCTAATACCCGGCTGATTTACCTTCCTAGGGTTACTGTTAGGCTTAGGCCTAGGACTTTTAAAACCAGGAAGCCCTGGGCTCCAGGCACACTGCAGCTGCGATAGGCATCCCAAGGGGAGCGCAAAAGTGACACAACTTGGCTGCCACCACTGATATTTCCATGAGACCATCCTGAACCATAGGCTGATTTTCCTTCCTAGGGTTAAGGTTTGAGTTTCGCCTGGGGTAAGGGTTCTATTAACCAGAAAGCCCTGAGTTCCAAGAACACAGCAGCTGCGAAGGACTACCCAAGAAGAGCGCAAAAGTACCACAACATGCCTGCCTCCACAGCTTTTTCCTTGGGGACATGCCTAATTCCTGGCTGATTTGACTTTCTCGTCTTAGGGTTGGGGTTCGGCCTAGGGCTAGGATTTTTTTAACTAGGAAGCCCTGAGTTCCAGGCTTACTGCATCTGCAAAAAGCATCCCAAAGGGAGTGCAGAAGTGCCACAATATGGCTGC
The DNA here is from genome assembly GCA_036010785.1 of Ammospiza maritima maritima. NCBI lineage: Eukaryota > Metazoa > Chordata > Aves > Passeriformes > Passerellidae > Ammospiza > Ammospiza maritima. The sequence goes on from JAYKTQ010000489.1 coordinate 831,568, forward strand.
TTTCACGGCTTTTCCCTTAGGAGGAACCCTAATACGCGGCTGATTTACCTTCCCAGGATTACTGTTAGGCTTAGGCCTAGGACTTTTAAAACCAGGACGCCCTGGGCTCCAGGCACACTGCAGCTGTTAAAGGCATCCCAAAAGGGCCGCAGAAGTGACACAACTTGGCTGCCTCTGCTTCTATTCTCATGAGACCATCCCGAACCATAGGCTGATTTTCCTTCCTAGGGTTAAGGTTTGAGTTACGCCTAGGGTAAGAGTTCTATTAACCAGAAAGCCCTGAGTTCCAAGAACACAGCAGCTGCGAAGGACTAGCCAAGAAGAGTGCAAAAGTACCACAACGTGCCTGCCTCCACAGCTTTTTCCTTGGGGACATGCCTAATTCCTGGCTGATTTGCCTTTCTCGTCTTAGGGTTGGGGTTCGGCCTAGGGCTAGGATTTTTTTAACTAGGAAGCCCTGAGTCCAAGGCTTACTTCATCTGCCAAAAGCATCCCAAAGGGAGTGCAGAAGTGCCACAACATGGCTGCTTTCACGGCTTTTCCCTTAGGAAGAACCCTAATACCCAGCTGATTTACCTTCCTAGGGTTACTGTTAGGCTTAGGCCTAGGACATTTAAAACTAGTAAGCCCTTAGATCCAGGCACACTGCAGCTGTTCAAGGCATCCCAAGGGGAGTAATAAAGTAACACAAAATGGCAGCTTTCACAGCTTTTTCCTTGGCACCATCCCTATACCTAGGCTGATTTATCTGCCTAGGGTTAGGGTTAGGCTTCAGCCTAGGGCTTGGAGTTTTTTAACCAGGAAGCCCTGAGTTCCAGGCTTACTGCATCTTCCAAATGCATCCCAAAGGGAGTGCAAAAGTGCCACAACATGGCTGCTTTCACGGCTTTTCCCTTAGGAAGAACCCTAATACGCGGCTGATTTACCTTCCTAGGGTTACTGTTAGGCTTAGGCCTAGGACTTTTAAAACCAGGAAGCCCTGGGCTCCAGGCACACTGCAGCTGCGAAAGGCATCCCAAGGCGAGCGCAAAGGGATGCAACTTGGCTGCCACCACTGATATTTCCATGAGACCATCCCGAAACATAGGCTGATTTTCCTTCCTAGGGTTAAGGTTTGACTTACGCCTAGGGTAAGGGTTCTATTAACCAGAAAGCCCTGAGTTCCAAGAACACAGCAGCTGCGAAGGACTTCCCAAGAAGAGCGCAAAAGTACCACAACATGCCTGCGTTGATAGCTTTTTCCTTGGGGACATGCCTAATTCCTGGCTGATTTGCCTTTCTCGTCTTAGGTTTGGGGTTCGGCCTAGTGCTAGGATTTTTAAAATCAGGAAGCCCTGAGTTCCAGGCACACTGGAGCTGTGAAAGGCATCCAAAAGGGAGTCCAAAGTGCCACAACATGGTTGCTTTCACGGCTTTTTCCTTGGCAAGAAGCCTAAGACCAGGCTGATTTCCCTTCCCAGGGTTACTGTTAGGCTTAGGCCTAGGGCTAGGATTTTTAAAACTAGGAAGCCCTTAGTTCCAGGCACACTGCAGCTGCGAAAGGCATCCCAAGGGGAGTACAAAAGTGCAACAACATGGCAGCTTTCACAGCTTTTTCCTTGGCACCATCCCTATACCTAGGCTGATTTATCTGCCTAGGGTTAGGGTTAGGCTTCAGCCTAGGTCTTGTAGTTTTTTAACCAGGAAGCCCTGAGTTCCAGGCTTACTGCATCTGCCAAAGGCATCCCAAAGGGAGTGTAGAAGTGCCACAATATGGCTGCTTTCACGGCTTTTCCCTTAGGAAGAACCCTAATATGCGGCTGATTTACCTTCCTAGGGTTACTGTTAGGCTTAGGCCTAGGACTTTTAAAACCAGGAAGCCCTGGGCTCCAGGCACATGCAGCTGTTAAAGGCATCCCAAGAGGGCCGCAGAAGTGACACAACTTGGCTGCCTCTGCTGCTATTCTCATGAGACCATCCCGAACCATAGGCTGATTTTCCTTCCTAGGGTTAAGGTTTGAGTTACGCCTAGGGTAAGGGTTCTATTAACCAGAAAGCCCTGAGTTCCAAGAACACAGCAGCTGCGAAGGACTAGCCAAGAAGAGCGCAAAAGTACCACAACATGCCTGCCTCCATAGCTTTTTCCTTGGGGACTTGCCTAATTCCTGGCTGATTTGCCTTTCTCGTCTTAGGGTTGGGGTTCGGCCTAGGGCTAGGATTTTTAAAATCAGGAAGCCCTGAGTTCCAGGCACACTGGAGCTGTGAAAGGCATCCAAAAGGGAGTGCAAAAGTGCCACAACATGGTTGCTTTCACGGCTTTTTCCTTGGCAAGAAGCCTAACACCAGGCTGATTTCCCTTCCCAGGGTTACTGTTAGGCTTAGGCCTAGGGCTAGGATTTTTAAAACTAGGAAGCCCTTAGATCCAGGCACACTGCAGCTGTTCAAGGCATCCCAAGGGGAGTACAAAAGTGCAACAACATGGCAGCTTTCACAGCTTTTTCCTTGGCACCATCCCTATACCTAGGCTGTTTTATCTGCCTAGGGTTAGGGTTAGGGTTCAGCCTAGGGCTTGGAGATTTTAACCAGGAAGCCCTGAGTTCCAGGCTTACTGCATCTGCCAAAGGCATCCCAAAGGGAGTGCAAAAGTGCCACAACATGGCTGCTTTCACAGCTTTTCCCTTAGGAAGAACCCTAATACCCGGCTGATTTACCTTCCTAGGGTTACTGTTAGGCTTAGGCCTAGGACTTTTAAAACCAGGAAGCCCTGGGCTCCAGGCACACTGCAGCTGTTAAAGGCATCCCAAGAGGGCCGCAGAAGTGACACAACTTGGCTGCCTCTGCTTCTATTCTCATGAGACCATCCCGAACCAGAGGCTGATTTTCCTTCCTAGGGTTAATGTTTGATTTTCGCCTAGGGTAAGAGTTCTATTAACCAGAAAGACCTGAGTTCCAAGAACACAGCAGCTGCGAAGGACTACCCAAGAAGAGCGCAAAAGTACCACAACATGCCTGCCTCCACAGCTTTTTCCTTGGGGACATGCCTAATTCCTGGCTGATTTGCCTTTCTCGTCTTAGGGTTGGGGTTCGGCCTAGGGCTAGGATTTTTTTAACTAGGAAGCCCTGAGTTCCAGGCTTACTTCATCTGCAAAAAGCATCCCAAAGGCAGTGCAGAAGTGCCACAATATGGCTGCTTTCACGGCTTTTCCCTTAGGAAGAACCCTAATACGCGGCTGATTTACCTTCCTCGGGTTACTGTTAGGCTTAGGCCTAGGACTTTTAAAACCAGGACGCCCTGGGCTCCAGGCACACTGCAGCTGTTAAAGGCATCCCAAGAGGGCCGCAGAAGTGGCACAACTTGGCTGCCACCACTGATATTTCCATGAGACCATCCCGAACCATAGGCTGATTTTCCTTCCTAGGGTTAAGGTTTGAGTTACGCCTAGGGTAAGAGTTCTATTAACCAGAAAGCCCTGAGTTCCAAGAACACAGCAGCTGCGAAGGACTACCCAAGAAGAGCGCAAAAGTACCACCACATGCCTGCCTCCACAGCTTTTTCCTTGGGGACATGCCTAATTCCTGGCTGATTTGCCTTTCTCGTCTTAAGGTTGGGGTTCGGCCTAGGGCTAGGATATTTTTAACTAGGAAGCCCTGAGTTCCAGGCTTACTGCATCTGCCAAAAGCATCCCAAAGGGAGTGCAGAAGTGCCACAACATGGCTGCTTTCACGGCTTTTCCCTTAGGAAGAACCCTAATACGCGGCTGATTTACCTTCCTAGGGTTACTGTTAGGCTTAGGCCTAGGACTTTTAAAACCAGGAAGCCCTGGGCTCCAGGCACACTGCAGCTGCGAAAGGCATCCCAAGGGGAGCGCAAAAGTGACGCAACTTTTCTGCCACCACTGATATTTCCATGAGACCATCCCGAACCATAGGCTGATTTTCCTTCCTAGGGTTAAGGTTTGAGTTACGCCTGGGGTAAGGGTTCTATTAACCAGAAAGACCTGAGTTCCAAGAACACAGCAGCTGCGAAGGACTACCCAAGAAGAGCGCAAAAGTACCACAACATGCCTGCCTCCACAGCTTTTTCCTTGGGGACATGCCTAATTCCTGGCTGATTTGCCTTTCTCGTCTTAGGGTTGGGGTTCGGCCTAGGGCTAGGATTTTTTTAACTAGGAAGCCCTGAGTTCCAGGCTTTCTGCATCTGCCAAAGGCATCCCAAAGGGAGTGCAAAAGTGCCACAACATGGCTGCTTTCACGGCTTTTCCCTTAGGAAGAACCCTAATACGCGGCTGATTTACCTTCCTAGGGTTACTGTTAGGCTTAGGCCTAGGACATTTAAAACCAGGAAGCCCTGGGCTCCAGGCACACTGCAGCTGCGAAAGGCATCCCAAGGGGAGCGCAAAAGTGATGCAACTTGGCTGCCACCACTGATATTTCCATGAGACCATCCCGAACCATAGGCTGATTTTCCTTCCTAGGGTTAAGGTTTGAGTTACGCCTGGGGTAAGGGTTCTATTAACCAGAAAGCCCTGAGTTCCAAGAACACAGCAGCTGCGAAGGACTTCCCAAGAAGAGCGCAAAAGTACCACAACATGCCTGCGTCGATAGCTTTTTCCTTGGGGACATGCCTAATTCCTGGCTGATTTGCCTTTCTCGTCTTAGGTTTGGGGTTCGGCCTAGTGCTAGGATTTTTAAAATCAGGAAGCCCTGAGTTCCAGGCACACTGGAGCTGTGAAAGGCATCCAAAAGGGAGTGCAAAAGTGCCACAACATGGTTGCTTTCACGGCTTTTTCCTTGGCAAGAAGCCTAACACCAGGCTGATTTCCCTTCCCAGGGTTACTGTTAGGCTTAGGCCTAGGGCTAGGATTTTTAAAACTAGGAAGCCCTTAGTTCCAGGCACACTGCAGCTGTTCAAGGCATCCCAAGGGGAGTACAAAAGTGCAACAACATGGCAGCTTTCACAGCTTTTTCCTTGGCACCATCCGTATACCTAGGCTGATTTATCTGCCTAGGGTTAGGGTTAGGCTTCAGCCTAGGTCTTGTAGTTTTTTAACCAGGAAGCCCTGAGTTCCAGGTTTACTGCATCTGCCAAAGGCATCCCAAAGGGAGTGCAGAAGTGCCACAATATGGCTGCTTTCACGGCTTTTCCCTTAGGAAGAACCCTAATACGCGGCTGATTTACCTTCCTAGGGTTACTGTTAGGCTTAGGCCTAGGACTTTTAAAACCAGGAAGCCCTGGGCTCCAGGCACATGCAGCTGTTAAAGGCATCCCAAGAGGGCCGCAGAAGTGACACAACTTGGCTGCCTCTGCTGCTATTCTCATGAGACCATCCCGAACCATAGGCTGATTTTCCTTCCTAGGGTTAAGGTTTGAGTTACGCCTAGGGTAAGGGTTCTATTAACCAGAAAGCCCTGAGTTCCAAGAACACAGCAGCTGCGAAGGACTAGCCAAGAAGAGCGCAAAAGTACCACAACATGCCTGCCTCCACAGCTTTTTCCTTGGGGACATGCCTAATTCCTGGCTGATTTGCCTTTCTCGTCTTAGGGTTGGGGTTCGGCCTAGGGCTAGGATTTTTTTAACTAGGAAGCCCTGAGTTCCAGGCTTACTTCATCTGCCAAAAGCATCCCAAAGGGAGTGCAGAAGTGCCACAACATTGCTGCTTTCACGGATTTTCCCTTAGGAAGAACCCTAATACCCAGCTGATTTACCTTCCTAGAGTTACTGTTAGGCTTAGGCCTAGGACATTTAAAACTAGTAAGCCCTTACATCCAGGCACACTGCAGCTGTTCAAGGCATCCCAAGGGGAGTAATAAAGTAACACAAAATGGCAGCTTTCACAGCTTTTTCCTTGGCACCATCCCTATACCTAGGCTGATTTATCTGCCTAGGGTTAGGGTTAGGCTTCAGCCTAGGGCTTGGAGTTTTTTAACCAGGAAGCCCTGAGTTCCAGGCTTACTGCATCTGCCAAAGGCATCCCAAAGGGAGTGCAGAAGTGCCACAACATGGCTGCTTTCACGGCTTTTCCCTTAGGAAGAACCCTAATACGCGGCTGATTTACCTTCCTAGGGTTACTGTTAGGCTTAGGCCTAGGACTTTTAAAACCAGGAAGCCCTGGGCTCCAGGCACATGCAGCTGTTAAAGGCATCCCAAGAGGGCCGCAGAAGTGACACAACTTGGCTGCCTCTGCTGCTATTCTCATGAGACCATCCCGAACCATAGGCTGATTTTCCTTCCTAGGGTTAAGGTTTGAGTTACGCCTAGGGTAAGGGTTCTATTAACCAGAAAGCCCTGAGTTCCAAGAACACAGCAGCTGCGAAGGACTACCCAAGAAGAGCGCAAAAGTACCACAACATGCCTGCCTCCATAGCTTTTTCCTTGGGGACTTGCCTAATTCCTAGCTGATTTGCCTTTCTCGTCTTAGGGTTGGGGTTCGGCCTAGGGCTAGGATTTTTAAAATCAGGAAGCCCTGAGTTCCAGGCACACTGGAGCTGTGAAAGGCATCCAAAAGGGAGTGCAAAAGTGCCACAACATGGTTGCTTTCACGGCTTTTTCCTTGGCAAGAAGCCTAACACCAGGCTGATTTCCCTTCCCAGGGTTACTGTTAGGCTTAGGCCTAGGGCTAGGATTTTAAAACTAGGAAGCCCTTAGATCCAGGCACACTGCAGCTGTTCAAGGCATCCCAAGGGGAGTACAAAAGTGCAACAACATGGCAGCTTTCACAGCTTTTTCCTTGGCACCATCCCTATACCTAGGCTGTTTTATCTGCCTAGGGTTAGGGATAGGGTTCAGCCTAGGGCTTGGAGTTTTTTAACCAGGAAGCCCTGAGTTCCAGGCTTACTGCATCTGCCAAAGGCATCCCAAAGGGAGTGCAGAAGTGCCACAACATGGCTGCTTTCACAGCTTTTCCCTTAGGAAGAACCCTAATACCCGGCTGATTTACCTTCCTAGGGTTACTGTTAGGCTTAGGCCTAGGACTTTTAAAACCAGGAAGCCCTGGGCTCCAGGCACACTGCAGCTGCGATAGGCATCCCAAGGGGAGCGCAAAAGTGACACAACTTTTCTGCCACCACTGATATTTCCATGAGACCATCCTGAACCATAGGCTGATTTTCCTTCCTAGGGTTAAGGTTTGAGTTTCGCCTGGGGTAAGGGTTCTATTAACCAGAAAGCCCTGAGTTCCAAGAACACAGCAGCTGCAAAGGACTACCCAAGAAGAGCGCAAAAGTACCACAACATGCCTGCCTCCACAGCTTTTTCCTTGGGGACATGCCTAATTCCTGGCTGATTTGACTTTCTCGTCTTAGGGTTGGGGTTCGGCCTAGGGCTAGGATTTTTTTAACTAGGAAGCCCTGAGTTCCAGGCTTACTGCATCTGCAAAAAGCATCCCAAAGGGAGTGCAGAAGTGCCACAACATGGCTGCTTTCACAGCTTTTCCCTTAGGAAGAACCCTAATACGCGGCTGATTTACCTTCCTAGGGTTACTGTTAGGCTTAGGCCTAGGACTTTTAAAACCAGGACGCCCTGGGCTCCAGGCACACTGCAGCTGTTAAAGGCATCCCAAAAGGGCCGCAGAAGTGACACAACTTGGCTGCCTCTGCTTCTATTCTCATGAGACCATCCCGAACCATAGGCTGATTTTCCTTCCTAGGGTTAAGGTTTGAGTTACGCCTAGGGTAAGAGTTCTATTAACCAGAAAGCCCTGAGTTCCAAGAACACAGCAGCTGCGAAGGACTAGCCAAGAAGAGTGCAAAAGTACCACAACGTGCCTGCCTCCACAGCTTTTTCCTTGGGGACATGCCTAATTCCTGGCTGATTTGCCTTTCTCGTCTTAGGGTTGGGGTTCGGCCTAGGGCTAGGATTTTTTTAACTAGGAAGCCCTGAGTCCAAGGCTTACTTCATCTGCCAAAAGCATCCCAAAGGGAGTGCAGAAGTGCCACAACATGGCTGCTTTCACGGCTTTTCCCTTAGGAAGAACCCTAATACCCAGCTGATTTACCTTCCTAGGGTTACTGTTAGGCTTAGGCCTAGGACATTTAAAACTATTAAGCCCTTAGATCCAGGCACACTGCAGCTGTTCAAGGCATCCCAAGGGGAGTAATAAAGTAACACAAAATGGCAGCTTTCACAGCTTTTTCCTTGGCACCATCCCTATACCTAGGCTGATTTATCTGCCTAGGGTTAGGGTTAGGCTTCAGCCTAGGGCTTGGAGTTTTTTAACCAGGAAGCCCTGAGTTCCAGGCTTACTGCATCTTCCAAATGCATCCCAAAGGGAGTGCAAAAGTGCCACAACATGGCTGCTTTCACGGCTTTTCCCTTAGGAAGAACCCTAATACGCGGCTGATTTACCTTCCTAGGGTTACTGTTAGGCTTAGGCCTAGGACTTTTAAAACCAGGAAGCCCTGGGCTCCAGGCACACTGCAGCTGCGAAAGGCATCCCAAGGCGAGCGCAAAGGGATGCAACTTGGCTGCCACCACTGATATTTCCATGAGACCATCCCGAAACATAGGCTGATTTTCCTTCCTAGGGTTAAGGTTTGACTTACGCCTAGGGTAAGGGTTCTATTAACCAGAAAGCCCTGAGTTCCAAGAACACAGCAGCTGCGAAGGACTTCCCAAGAAGAGCGCAAAAGTACCACAACATGCCTGCGTTGATAGCTTTTTCCTTGGGGACATGCCTAATTCCTGGCTGATTTGCCTTTCTCGTCTTAGGTTTGGGGTTCGGCCTAGTGCTAGGATTTTTAAAATCAGGAAGCCCTGAGTTCCAGGCACACTGGAGCTGTGAAAGGCATCCAAAAGGGAGTCCAAAGTGCCACAACATGGTTGCTTTCACGGCTTTTTCCTTGGCAAGAAGCCTAAGACCAGGCTGATTTCCCTTCCCAGGGTTACTGTTAGGCTTAGGCCTAGGGCTAGGATTTTTAAAACTAGGAAGCCCTTAGTTCCAGGCACACTGCAGCTGCGAAAGGCATCCCAAGGGGAGTACAAAAGTGCAACAACATGGCAGCTTTCACAGCTTTTTCCTTGGCACCATCCCTATACCTAGGCTGATTTATCTGCCTAGGGTTAGGGTTAGGCTTCAGCCTAGGTCTTGTAGTTTTTTAACCAGGAAGCCCTGAGTTCCAGGCTTACTGCATCTGCCAAAGGCATCCCAAAGGGAGTGTAGAAGTGCCACAATATGGCTGCTTTCACGGCTTTTCCCTTAGGAAGAACCCTAATACGCGGCTGATTTACCTTCCTAGGGTTACTGTTAGGCTTAGGCCTAGGACTTTTAAAACCAGGAAGCCCTGGGCTCCAGGCACATGCAGCTGTTAAAGGCATCCCAAGAGGGCCGGAGAAGTGACACAACTTGGCTGCCTCTGCTGCTATTCTCATGAGACCATCCCGAACCATAGGCTGATTTTCCTTCCTAGGGTTAAGGTTTGAGTTACGCCTAGGGTAAGGGTTCTATTAACCAGAAAGCCCTGAGTTCCAAGAACACAGCAGCTGCGAAGGACTACCCAAGAAGAGCGCAAAAGTACCACAACATGCCTGCCTCCATAGCTTTTTCCTTGGGGACTTGCCTAATTCCTAGCTGATTTGCCTTTCTCGTCTTAGGGTTGGGGTTCGGCCTAGGGCTAGGATTTTTAAAATCAGGAAGCCCTGAGTTCCAGGCACACTGGAGCTGTGAAAGGCATCCAAAAGGGAGTGCAAAAGTGCCACAACATGGTTGCTTTCACGGCTTTTTCCTTGGCAAGAAGCCTAACACCAGGCTGATTTCCCTTCCCAGGGTTACTGTTAGGCTTAGGCCTAGGGCTAGGATTTTTAAAACTAGGAAGCCCTTAGATCCAGGCACACTGCAGCTGTTCAAGGCATCCCAAGGGGAGTACAAAAGTGCAACAACATGGCAGCTTTCACAGCTTTTTCCTTGGCACCATCCCTATACCTAGGCTGTTTTATCTGCCTAGGGTTAGGGTTAGGGTTCAGCCTAGGGCTTGGAGTTTTTTAACCAGGAAGCCCTGAGTTCCAGGCTTACTGCATCTGCCAAAGGCATCCCAAAGGGAGTGCAAAAGTGCCACAACATGGCTGCTTTCACAGCTTTTCCCTTAGGAAGAACCCTAATACCCGGCTGATTTACCTTCCTAGCGTTACTGTTAGGCTTAGGCCTAGGACTTTTAAAACCAGGAAGCCCTGGGCTCCAGGCACACTGCAGCTGTTAAAGGCATCCCAAGAGGGCCGCAGAAGTGACACAACTTGGCTGCCTCTGCTTCTATTCTCATGAGACCATCCCGAACCAGAGGCTGATTTTCCTTCCTAGGGTTAATGTTTGATTTTCGCCTAGGGTAAGAGTTCTATTAACCAGAAAGACCTGAGTTCCAAGAACACAGCAGCTGCGAAGGACTACCCAAGAAGAGCGCAAAAGTACCACAACATGCCTGCCTCCACAGCTTTTTCCTTGGGGACATGCCTAATTCCTGGCTGATTTGCCTTTCTCGTCTTAGGGTTGGGGTTCGGCCTAGGGCTAGGATTTTTTTAACTAGGAAGCCCTGAGTTCCAGGCTTACTTCATCTGCAAAAAGCATCCCAAAGGCAGTGCAGAAGTGCCACAATATGGCTGCTTTCACGGCTTTTCCCTTAGGAAGAACCCTAATACGCGGCTGATTTACCTTCCTCGGGTTACTGTTAGGCTTAGGCCTAGGACTTTTAAAACCAGGACGCCCTGGGCTCCAGGCACACTGCAGCTGTTAAAGGCATCCCAAGAGGGCCGCAGAAGTGGCACAACTTGGCTGCCACCACTGATATTTCCATGAGACCATCCCGAACCATAGGCTGATTTTCCTTCCTAGGGTTAAGGTTTGAGTTACGCCTAGGGTAAGAGTTCTATTAACCAGAAAGCCCTGAGTTCCAAGAACACAGCAGCTGCGAAGGACTACCCAAGAAGAGCGCAAAAGTACCACCACATGCCTGCCTCCACAGCTTTTTCCTTGGGGACATGCCTAATTCCTGGCTGATTTGCCTTTCTCGTCTTAAGGTTGGGGTTCGGCCTAGGGCTAGGATATTTTTAACTAGGAAGCCCTGAGTTCCAGGCTTACTGCATCTGCCAAAAGCATCCCAAAGGGAGTGCAGAAGTGCCACAACATGGCTGCTTTCACGGCTTTTCCCTTAGGAAGAACCCTAATACGCGGCTGATTTACCTTCCTAGGGTTACTGTTAGGCTTAGGCCTAGGACTTTTAAAACCAGGAAGCCCTGGGCTCCAGGCACACTGCAGCTGCGAAAGGCATCCCAAGGGGAGCGCAAAAGTGACGCAACTTTTCTGCCACCACTGATATTTCCATGAGACCATCCCGAACCATAGGCTGATTTTCCTTCCTAGGGTTAAGGTTTGAGTTACGCCTGGGGTAAGGGTTCTATTAACCAGAAAGACCTGAGTTCCAAGAACACAGCAGCTGCGAAGGACTACCCAAGAAGAGCGCAAAAGTACCACAACATGCCGGCGTGGATAGCTTTTTCCTTGGGGACATGCCTAATTCCTGGCTGATTTGCCTTTCTCGTCTTAGGGTTGGGGTTCGGCCTAGGGCTAGGATTTTTTTAACTAGGAAGCCCTGAGTTCCAGGCTTTCTGCATCTGCCAAAGGCATCCCAAAGGGAGTGCAAAAGTGCCACAACATGGCTGCTTTCACGGCTTTTCCCTTAGGAAGAACCCTAATACGCGGCTGATTTACCTTCCTAGGGTTACTGTTAGGCTTAGGCCTAGGACATTTAAAACCAGGAAGCCCTGGGCTCCAGGCACACTGCAGCTGCGAAAGGCATCCCAAGGGGAGCGCAAAAGTGATGCAACTTGGCTGCCACCACTGATATTTCCATGAGACCATCCCGAACCATAGGCTGATTTTCCTTCCTAGGGTTAAGGTTTGAGTTACGCCTGGGGTAAGGGTTCTATTAACCAGAAAGCCCTGAGTTCCAAGAACACAGCAGCTGCGAAGGACTTCCCAAGAAGAGCGCAAAAGTACCACAACATGCCTGCGTCGATAGCTTTTTCCTTGGGGACATGCCTAATTCCTGGCTGATTTGCCTTTCTCGTCTTAGGTTTGGGATTCGGCCTAGTGCTAGGATTTTTAAAATCAGGAAGCCCTGAGTTCCAGGCACACTGGAGCTGTGAAAGGCATCCAAAAGGGAGTGCAAAAGTGCCACAACATGGTTGCTTTCACGGCTTTTTCCTTGGCAAGAAGCCTAACACCAGGCTGATTTCCCTTCCCAGGGTTACTGTTAGGCTTAGGCCTAGGGCTAGGATTTTTAAAACTAGGAAGCCCTTAGTTCCAGGCACACTGCAGCTGTTCAAGGCATCCCAAGGGGAGTACAAAAGTGCAACAACATGGCAGCTTTCACAGCTTTTTCCTTGGCACCATCCGTATACCTAGGCTGATTTATCTGCCTAGGGTTAGGGTTAGGCTTCAGCCTAGGTCTTGTAGTTTTTTAACCAGGAAGCCCTGAGTTCCAGGTTTACTGCATCTGCCAAAGGCATCCCAAAGGGAGTGCAGAAGTGCCACAATATGGCTGCTTTCACGGCTTTTCCCTTAGGAAGAACCCTAATACGCGGCTGATTTACCTTCCTAGGGTTACTGTTAGGCTTAGGCCTAGGACTTTTAAAACCAGGAAGCCCTGGGCTCCAGGCACATGCAGCTGTTAAAGGCATCCCAAGAGGGCCGCAGAAGTGACACAACTTGGCTGCCTCTGCTGCTATTCTCATGAGACCATCCCGAACCATAGGCTGATTTTCCTTCCTAGGGTTAAGGTTTGAGTTACGCCTAGGGTAAGGGTTCTATTAACCAGAAAGCCCTGAGTTCCAAGAACACAGCAGCTGCGAAGGACTAGCCAAGAAGAGCGCAAAAGTACCACAACATGCCTGCCTCCACAGCTTTTTCCTTGGGGACATGCCTAATTCCTGGCTGATTTGCCTTTCTCGTCTTAGGGTTGGGGTTCGGCCTAGGGCTAGGATTTTTTTAACTAGGAAGCCCTGAGTTCCAGGCTTACTTCATCTGCCAAAAGCATCCCAAAGGGAGTGCAGAAGTGCCACAACATTGCTGCTTTCACGGATTTTCCCTTAGGAAGAACCCTAATACGCGGCTGATTTACCTTCCTAGGGTTACTGTTAGGCTTAGGCCTAGGACATTTAAAACTAGTAAGCCCTTAGATCCAGGCACACTGCAGCTGTTCAAGGCATCCCAAGGGGAGTACTAAAGTACCACAAAATGGCAGCTTTCACAGCTTTTTCCTTGGCACCATCCCTATACCTAGGCTGATTTATCTGCCTAGGGTTAGGGTTAGGGTTCAGCCTAGGGCTTGGAGTTTTTTAACCAGGAAGCCCTGAGTTCCAGGCTTACTGCATCTTCCAAATGCATCCCAATGGGAGTGAAAAAGTTCCACAACATTGCTGCTTTCACGGCTTTGCCCTTAGGAAGAACCCTAATACCCGGCTGATTTACCTTCCTAGGGTTACTGTTAGGCTTAGGCCTAGGACTTTTAAAACCAGGAAGCCCTGGACTCCAGGCACTCTGCAGCTGCGAAAGGCATCCCAAGGGGAGCGCAAACGTGACGCAACTTTTCTGCCAACACTGATATTTCCATGAGACCATCCCGAACCATAGGCTGATTTTCCTTCCTAGGGTTAAGGTTTGAGTTACGCCTAGGGTAAGGGTTCTATTAACCAGAAAGCCCTGAGTTCCAAGGACACAGCAGCTGCGAAGGATTAGCCAAGAAGAGCGCAAAAGTACCACAACATGCCTGCGTCGATAGCTTTTTCCTTGGGGACATGCCTAATTCCTGGCTGATTTGCCTTTCTCGTCTTAGGTTTGGGGTTCGGCCTAGGGCTAGGATTTTTAAAATCAGGAAGCCCTGAGTTCCAGGCACACTGGAGCTGTGAAAGGCATCCAAAAGGGAGTGCAAAAGTGCCACAACATGGCTGCTTTCACGGCTTTTTCCTTGGCAAGAAGCCTAACACCAGGCTGATTTCCCTTCCCAGGGTTACTGTTAGGCTTAGGCCTAGGGCTAGGATTTTTAAAACTAGGAAGCCCTTAGTTCCAGGCACACTGCAGCTGCGAAAGGCATCCCAAGGGGTGTACAAAAGTGCAAGAACATGGCAGCTTTCACAGCTTTTTCCTTGGCACCATCCCTATACCTAGGCTGATTTATCTGCCTAGGGTTAGGGTTAGGCTTCAGCCTAGGTCTTGTAGTTTTTTAACCAGGAAGCCCTGAGTTCCAGGCTTACTGCATCTGCCAAAGGCATCCCAAAGGGAGTGCAGAAGTGCCACAACATGGCTGCTTTCTCGGCTTTTCCTTTAGGAAGAACCCCAATACGCGTATGATTTACCTTCCTAGGGTTACTGTTAGGCTTAGGCCTAGGACTTTTAAAACCAGGAAGCCCTGGGCTCCAGGCACTCTGCAGCTGCGATAGTCATCACAAGAGGAGCACAAAAGTGACACAACTTGGCTGCCACCACTGATATTTCCATGAGACCATCCCGAACCATAGGCTGATTTTCCTTCCTAGGGTTAAGGTTTGAGTTACGCCTAGGGTAAGTGTTCTATTAACCAGAAAGCCCTGAGTTCCAAGAACACAGCAGCTGCGAAGGACTACCCAAGAAGAGCGCAAAAGTACCACAACATGCCTGCGTCGATAGCTTTTTCCTTGGGGACATGCCTAATTCCTGGCTGATTTGCCTTTCTCGTCTTAGGGTTGGGGTTCGGCCTAGGGCTAGGATTTTTTTAACTAGGAAGCCCTGAGTTCCAGGCTTACTGCATCTGCCAAAAGCATCCCAAAGGGAGTGCAGAAGTGCCACAACATGGCTGCTTTCACGGCTTTTCCCTTAGGAAGAACCCTAATACTCGGCTGATTTACCTTCCTAGGGTTACTGTTAGGCTTAGGCCTAGGACTTTTAAAACCAGGAAGCCCTGGGCTCCAGGCACATGCAGCTGTTAAAGGCATCCCAAGAGGGCCGCAGAAGTGACACAACTTGGCTGCCTCTGCTGCTATTCTAATGAGACCATCCCGAATCATAGGCTGATTTTCCTTCCTAGGGTTAAGGTTTGAGTTACGCCTAGGGTAAGGGTTCTATTAACCAGAAAGCCCTGAGTTCCAAGAACACAGCAGCTGCGAAGGACTAGCCAAGAAGAGCGCAAAAGTACCACAACATGCCTGCGTGGATAGCTTTTTCCTTGGGGACATGCCTAATTCCTGGCTGATTTGCCTTTCTCGTCTTAGGGTTGGGGTTCGGCCTAGGGCTAGGATTTTTTTAACTAGGAAGCCCTGAGTTCCAGGATTACTGCATCTGCCAAAGGCATCCCAAAGGGAGTGCAGAAGTGCCACAACATGGCTGCTTTCACGGCTTTTCCCTTAGGAAGAACCCTAATACGCGGCTGATTTACCTTCCTAGGGTTACTGTTAGGCTTAGGCCTAGGACTTTTAAAACCAGGAAGCCCTGGGCTCCAGGCACATGCAGCTGTTAAAGGCATCCCAAGAGGGCCGCAGAAGTGACACAACTTGGCTGCCTCTGCTGCTATTCTCATGAGACCATCCCGAACCATAGGCTGATTTTCCTTCCTAGGGTTAAGGTTTGAGTTACGCCTAGGGTAAGGGTTCTATTAACCAGAAAGCCCTGAGTTCCAAGAACACAGCAGCTGCGAAGGACTAGCCAAGAAGAGCGCAAAAGTACCACAACGTGCCTGCCTCCACAGCTTTTTCCTTGGGGACATGCCTAATTCCTGGCTGATTTGCCTTTCTCGTCTTAGGGTTGGGGTTCGGCCTAGGGCTAGGATTTTTAAAATCAGGAAGCCCTGAGTTCCAGGCACACTGGAGCTGTGAAAGGCATCCAAAAGGGAGTGCAAAAGTGCCACAACATGGTTGCTTTCACGGCTTTTTCCTTGGCAAGAAGCTTAACACCAGGCTGATTTCCCTTCCCTTGGTTACTGTTAGGCTTAGGCCTAGGGCTAGGATTTTTAAAACTAGGAAGCCCTGGGCTCCAGGCACACTGCAGCTGTTCAAGGCATCCCAAGGGGAGTACAAAAGTGCAACAACATGGCAGCTTTCCCAGCTGATTCCTTGGCACCATCCCTATACCTTGGCTGTTTTATCTGCCTAGGGTTAGGGTTAGGGTTCAGACTAGGGCTTGGAGTTTTTTAACCAGGAAGCCCTGAGTTCCAGGCTTACTGCATCTGCCAAAGGCATCCCAAAGGGAGTGCAAAAGTGCCACAACATGGCTGCTTTCACAGCTTTTCCCTTAGGAAGAAGTCTAATATCCCGCTGATTTACCTTCCTAGGGTTACTGTTAGGCTTAGGCCTAGGACTTTTAAAACCAGGAAGCCCTGGGCTCCAGGCACATGCAGCTGTTAAAGGCATCCCAAGAGGGCCGCAGAAGTGACACAACTTGGCTGCCTCTGCTTCTATTCTCATGAGACCATCCTGAACCATAGGCTGATTTTCCTTCCTAGGGTTAAGGTTTGAGTTACGCCTAGGGTAAGAGTCGTATTAACCAGAAAGACCTGAGTTCCAAGAACACAGCAGCTGCGAAGGACTACCCAAGAAGAGCGCAAAAGTACCACAACATGCCTGCCTCCACAGCTTTTTCCCTGGGGACATGCCTAATTCCTGGCTGATTTGCCTTTCTCGTCTTAGGGTTGGGGTTGGGCCTAGGGCTAGGATATTTTTAACTAGGAAGCCCTGAGTTCCAGGCTTACTTCATCTGCAAAAAGCATCCCAAAGGGAGTGCAGAAGTGCCACAACATGGCTGCTTTCACAGCTTTTCCCTTAGGAAGAACCCTAATACGCGGCTGATTTACCTTCCTAGGGTTACTGTTAGGCTTAGGCCTAGGACTTTTAAAACCAGGAAGCCCTGGGCTCCAGGCACACTGCAGCTGCGAAAGGCATCCCAAGGGGAGCGCAAAAGTGACACAACTTGGCTGCCACCACTGATATTTCCATGAGACCATCCCGAACCATAGGCTGATTTTCCTTCCTAGGGTTAAGGTTTGACTTACGCCTAGGGTCAGGGTTCTATTAACCAGAAAGCCCTGAGTTCCAAGAACACAGCAGCTGCGAAGGACTAGCCAAGAAGAGCGCAAAAGTACCACAACATGCCTGCCTCCACAGCTTTTTCCTTGGGGACATGCCTAATTCCTGGCTGATTTGCCTTTCTCGTCTTAGGGTTGGGGTTCGGCCTAGGGCTAGGATTTTTAAAATCAGGAAGCCCTGAGTTCCAGGCTTACTTCATCTGCCAAAGGCATCCCAAAGGGAGTGCAAAAGTGCCACAACATGGCTGCTTTCACGGCTTTTTCCTTGGCAAGAAGCTTAACACCAGGCTGATTTCCCTTCCCAGGGTTACTGTTAGGCTTAGGCCTAGGGCTAGGATTTTTAAAACTAGGAAGCCCTGGGCTCCAGGCACACTGCAGCTGTTCAAGGCATCCCAAGGGGAGTACAAAAGTGCAAAAACATGGCAGCTTTCACAGCTTTTTCCTTGGCACCATCCCTATACCTTGGCTGTTTTATCTGCCTAGGGTTAGGGTTAGGCTTCAGCCTAGGGCTTGGAGTTTTTTAACCAGGAAGCCCTGAGTTCCAGGCTTACTGCATCTGCCAAAGGCATCCCAAAGGGAGTGCAGAAGTGCCTCAACATGGCTGCTTTCACGGCTTTTCCCTTAGGAAGAACCCTAATACGCGGCTGATTTACCTTCCTAGGGTTACTGTTAGGCTTAGGCCTAGGACTTTTAAAACCAGGAAGCCCTGGGCTCCAGGCACATGCAGCTGTTAAAGGCATCCCAAGAGGGCCGTAGAAGTGACACAACTTGGCTGCCTCTGCTTCTATTCTCATGAGACCATCCTGAACCATAGGCTGATTTTCCTTCCTAGGGTTAAGGTTTGAGTTACGCCTAGGGTAAGAGTCCTATTAACCAGAAAGACCTGAGTTCCAAGAACACAGCAGCTGCGAAGGACTACCCAAGAAGAGCGCAAAAGTACCACAACATGCCTGCCTCCACAGCTTTTTCCTTGGGGACATGCCTAATTCCTGGCTGATTTGCCTTTCTCGTCTTAGGGTTGGGGTTCGGCCTAGGGCTAGGATTTTTTTAACTCGGAAGCCCTGAGTTCCAGGTTTACTGCATCTGCCAAAGGCATCCCAAAGGGAGTGCAGAAGTGCCACAACATGGTTCCTTTCACGGCTTTTCCCTTAGGAAGAACCCTAATACCCAGCTGATTTACCTTCCTAGGGTTACTGTTAGGCTTAGGCCTAGGACTTTTAAAACCAGGAAGCCCTGGGCTCCAGGCACATGCAGCTGCGAAAGGCATCCCAAGAGGGCCGCAGAAGTGACACAACTTGGCTGCCTCTGCTTCTATTCTCATGAGACCATCCTGAACCATAGGCTGATTTTCCTTCCTAGGGTTAAGGTTTGAGTTACACCTAGGGTAAGAGTTCTATTAACCAGAAAGCCCTGAGTTCCAAGAACACAGCAGCTGCGAAGGACTAGCCAAGAAGAGCGCAAAAGTACCACAACGTGCCTGCCTCCACAGCTTTTTCCTTGGGGACATGCCTAATTCCTGGCTGATTTGCCTTTCTCATCTTAGGGTTGGGGTTTGGCCTAGGGCTAGGATTTTTAAAATCAGGAAGCCCTGAGTTCCAGCCACACTGGAGCTGTGAAAGGCATCCAAAAGGGAGTGCAAAAGTGCCACAACATGGTTGCTTTCACGGCTTTTTCCTTCGCAAGAAGCTTAACACCAGGCTGATTTCCCTTCCCTTGGTTACTCTTAGGCTTAGGCTTAGGGCTAGGATTTTTAAAACTAGGAAGCCCTGGGCTCCAGGCACACTGCAGCTGTTCAAGGCATCCCAAGGGGAGTACAAAAGTGCAAAAACATGGCAGCTTTCACAGCTTTTTCCGCGGCACCATCCCTATACCTTGGCTGTTTTATCTGCCTAGGGTTAGGGTTAGGGTTCAGCCTAGGGCTTGGAGTTTTTTAACCAGGAAGCCCTGAGTTCCAGGCTTACTGCATCTGCCAAAGGCATCCCAAACGGGAGTGCAAAAGTGCCACAACATGGCTGCTTTCACGGCTTTTCCCTTAGGAAGAACCCTAATACGCGGCTGATTTACCTTCCTAGGGTTACTGTTAGGCTTAGGCCTAGGACTTTTAAAACCAGGAAGCCCTGGGCTCCAGGCACACTGCAGCTGCGAAAGGCATCCCAAGGGGAGCGCAAAAGTGACACAACTTGGCTGCCTCTGCTGCTATTCTCATGAGACCATCCCGAACCATAGGCTGATTTTCCTTCCTAGGGTTAAGGTTTGAGTTACGCCTAGGGTAAGGGTTCTATTAACCAGAAAGACCTGAGTTCCAAGAACACAGCAGCTGCGAAGGACTAGCCAAGAAGAGCGCAAAAGTACCACAACATGCCTGCCTCCACAGCTTTTTCCTTGGGGACATGCCTAATTCCTGGCTGATTTGCCTTTCTCGTATTAGGGTTGGGGTTCGGCCTAGGGCTAGGATTTTTTTAACTAGGAAGCCCTGAGTTCCAGGCTTACTTCATCTGCAAAAAGCATCCCAAAGGGAGTGCAGAAGTGCCACAACATGGCTGCTTTCACAGCTTTTCCCTTAGGAAGAACCCTAATACGCGGCTGATTTACCTTCCTAGGGTTACTGTTAGGCTTAGGCCTAGGACTTTTAAAACCAGGAAGCCCTGGGCTCCAGGCACATGCAGCTGCGAAAGGCATCCCAAGAGGGCCGCAGAAGTGACACAACTTGGCTGCCTCTGCTTCTATTCTCATGAGACCATCCTGAACCATAGGCTGATTTTCCTTCCTAGGGTTAAGGTTTGAGTTACGCCTAGAGTAAGAGTTCTATTAACCAGAAAGACCTGAGTTCCAAGAACACAGCAGCTGCGAAGGACTACCCAAGAAGAGCGCAAAAGTACCACAACGTGCCTGCCTCCACAGCTTTTTCCTTGGGGACATGCCTAATTCCTGGCTGATTTGCCTTTCTCGTCTTAGGGTTGGGGTTCGGCCTAGGGCTAGGATTTTTTAACTAGGAAGCCCTGAGTTCCAGGCTTACTGCATCTGCCAAAGGCATCCCAAAGGGAGTGCAGAAGTGCCACAACATGGCTGCTTTCACGGCTTTTCCCTTAGGAAGAACCCTAATACCCGGCTGATTTACCTTCCTAGGGTTACTGTTAGGCTTAGGCCTAGGACTTTTAAAACCAGGAAGCCCTGGGCTCCAGGCACACTGCAGCTGCGAAAGGCATCCCAAGGGGAGCGCAAAAGTGACACAACTTGGCTGCCACCACTGATATTTCCATGAGACCATCCCGAACCATAGGCTGATTTTCCTTCCTAGGGTTAAGGTTTGACTTACGCCTAGGGTAAGGGTTCTATTAACCAGAAAGCCCTGAGTTCCAAGAACACAGCAGCTGCGAAGGACTACCCAAGAAGAGCGCAAAAGTACCACAACATGCCTGCCTCCACAGCTTTTTCCTTGGGGACATGCCTAATTCCTGGCTGATTTGCCTTTCTCGTCTTAGGGTTGGGGTTCGGCCTAGGTCTAGGATTTTTAAAATCAGGAAGCCCTGAGTTCCAGGCTTACTTCATCTGCCAAAGGCATCCCAAAGGGAGTGCAAAAGTGCCACAACATGGCTGCTTTCACGGCTTTTTCCTTGGCAAGAAGCTTAACACCAGGCTGATTTCCCTTCCCTTGGTTACTGTTAGGCTTAGGCCTAGGGCTAGGATTTTTAAAACTAGGAAGCCCTGGGCTCCAGGCACACTGCAGCTGTTCAAGGCATCCCAAGGGGAGTACAAAAGTGCAAAAACATGGCAGCTTTCACAGCTTTTTCCTTGGCACCATCCCTATACCTTGGCTGATTCATCTGCCTAGGGTTAGGGATAGGGTTCAGCCTAGGGCTTGGAGTTTTTTAGCTAGGAAGCCCTGAGTTCCAGGCTTACTGCATCTGCCAAAGGCATCCCAAAGGGAGTGCAGAAGTGCCTCAACATGGCTGCTTTCACGGCTTTTCCCTTAGGAAGAACCCTAATACGCGGCTGATTTACCTTCCTAGGGTTACTGTTAGGCTTAGGCCTAGGACTTTTAAAACCAGGAAGCCCTGGGCTCCAGGCACATGCAGCTGTTAAAGGCATCCCAAGAGGGCCGTAGAAGTGACACAACTTGGCTGCCTCTGCTTCTATTCTCATGAGACCATCCTGAACCATAGGCTGATTTTCCTTCCTAGGGTTAAGGTTTGAGTTACGCCTAGGGTAAGAGTCGTATTAACCAGAAAGACCTGAGTTCCAAGAACACAGCAGCTGCGAAGGACTACCCAAGAAGAGCGCAAAAGTACCACAACATGCCTGCCTCCACAGCTTTTTCCTTGGGGACATGCCTAATTCCTGGCTGATTTGCCTTTCTCGTCTTAGGGTTGGGGTTCGGCCTAGGGCTAGGATTTTTTTAACTCGGAAGCCCTGAGTTCCAGGTTTACTGCATCTGCCAAAGGCATCCCAAAGGGAGTGCAGAAGTGCCACAACATGGCTGCTTTCACGGCTTTTTCCTTAGGAAGAACCCTAATACGCGGCTGATTTACCTTCCTAGGGTTACTGTTAGGCTTAGGCCTAGGACTTTTAAAACCAGGAAGCCCTGGGCTCCAGGCACACTGCAGCTGCGAAAGGCATCCCAAGGGGAGCGCAAAAGTGACACAACTTGGCTGCCTCTGCTGCTATTCTCATGAGACCATCCCGAACCATAGGCTGATTTTCCTTCCTGGGGTTAAGGTTTGAGTTACGCCTAGGGTAAGGGTTCTATTAACCAGAAAGACCTGAGTTCCAAGAACACAGCAGCTGCGAAGGACTACCCAAGAAGAGCGCAAAAGTACCACAACATGCCTGCCTCCACAGCTTTTTCCTTGGGGACATGCCTAATTCCTGGCTGATTTGCCTTTCTCGTCTTAGGGTTGGGTTTGGGCTTAGGGCTAGGATTTTTTTAACTAGGAAGCCCTGAGTTCCAGGCTTACTTCATCTGCAAAAAGCATCCCAAAGGGAGTGCAGAAGTGCCACAACATGGCTGCTTTCACAGCTTTTCCCTTAGGAAGAACCCTAATACGCGGCTGATTTACCTTCCTAGGGTTACTGTTAGGCTTAGGCCTAGGACTTTTAAAACCAGGAAGCCATGGGCTCCAGGCACATGCAGCTGCGAAAGGCATCCCAAGAGGGCCGCAGAAGTGACACAACTTGGCTGCCTCTGCTTCTATTCTCATGAGACCATCCTGAACCATAGGCTGATTTTCCTTCCTAGGGTTAAGGTTTGAGTTACGCCTAGAGTAAGAGTTCTATTAACCAGAAAGACCTGAGTTCCAAGAACACAGCAGCTGCGAAGGACTACCCAAGAAGAGCGCAAAAGTACCACAACGTGCCTGCCTCCACAGCTTTTTCCTTGGGGACATGCCTAATTCCTGGCTGATTTGCCTTTCTCGTCTTAGGGTTGGGGTTCGGCCTAGGGCTAGGATTTTTTTAACTAGGAAGCCCTGAGTTCCAGGCTTACTGCATCTGCCAAAGGCATCCCAAAGGGAGTGCAGAAGTGCCACAACATGGCTGCTTTCACGGCTTTTCCCTTAGGAAGAAGCCTAATACCCGGCTGATTTACCTTCCTAGGGTTACTGTTAGGCTTAGGCCTAGGACTTTTAAAACCAGGAAGCCCTGGGCTCCAGGCACACTGCAGCTGCGAAAGGCATCCCAAGGGGAGCGCAAAAGTGACACAACTTGGCTGCCACCACTGATATTTCCATGAGACCATCCCGAACCATAGGCTGATTTTCCTTCCTATGGTTAAGGTTTGAGTTACGCCTAGGGTAAGGGTTCTATTAACCAGAAAGCCCTGAGTTCCAAGAACACAGCAGCTGCGAAGGACTACCCAAGAAGAGCGCAAAAGTACCACAACATGCCTGCCTCCACAGCTTTTTCCTTGGGGACATGCCTAATTCCTGGCTGATTTGCCTTTCTCGTCTTAGGGTTGGGGTTCGGCCTAGGGCTAGGATTTTTAAAATCAGGAAGCCCTGAGTTCCAGGCTTACTTCATCTGCCAAAGGCATCCCAAAGGGAGTGCAAAAGTGCCACAACATGGCTGCTTTCACGGCTTTTTCCTTGGCAAGAAGCTTAACACCAGGCTGATTTCCCTTCCCTTGGTTACTGTTAGGCTTAGGCCTAGGGCTAGTATTTTTAAAACTAGGAAGCCCTGGGCTCCAGGCACACTGCAGCTGTTCAAGGCATCCCAAGGGGAGTACAAAAGTGCAAAAACATGGCAGCTTTCACAGCTTTTTCCTTGGCACCATCCCTATACCTTGGCTGATTCATCTGCCTAGGGATAGGGTTAGGCTTCAGCCTAGGGCTTGGAGTTTTTTAACCAGGAAGCCCTGAGTTCCAGGCTTACTGCATCTGCCAAAGGCATCCCAAAGGGAGTGCAGAAGTGCCTCAACATGGCTGCTTTCACGGCTTTTCCCTTAGGAAGAACCCTAATACGCGGCTGATTTACCTTCCTAGGGTTACTGTTAGGCTTAGGCCTAGGACTTTTAAAACCAGGAAGCCCTGGGCTCCAGGCACATGCAGCTGTTAAAGGCATCCCAAGAGGGCCGTAGAAGTGACACAACTTGGCTGCCTCTGCTTCTATTCTCATGAGACCATCCTGAACCATAGGCTGATTTTCCTTCCTAGGGTTAAGGTTTGAGTTACGCCTAGGGTAAGAGTCCTATTAACCAGAAAGACCTGAGTTCCAAGAACACAGCAGCTGCGAAGGACTACCCAAGAAGAGCGCAAAAGTACCACAACATGCCTGCCTCCACAGCTTTTTCCTTGGGGACATGCCTAATTCCTGGCTGATTTGCCTTTCTCGTCTTAGGGTTGGGGTTCGGCCTAGGGCTAGGATTTTTTTAACTCGGAAGCCCTGAGTTCCAGGTTTACTGCATCTGCCAAAGGCATCCCAAAGGGAGTGCAGAAGTGCCACAACATGGTTCCTTTCACGGCTTTTCCCTTAGGAAGAACCCTAATACCCAGCTGATTTACCTTCCTAGGGTTACTGTTAGGCTTAGGCCTAGGACTTTTAAAACCAGGAAGCCCTGGGCTCCAGGCACATGCAGCTGCGAAAGGCATCCCAAGGGGAGCGCAAAAGTGACACAACTTGGCTGCCTCTGCTGCTATTCTCATGAGACCATCCCGAACCATAGGCTGATTTTCCTTCCTAGGGTTAAGGTTTGAGTTACGCCTGGGGTAAGGGTTCTATTAACCAGAAAGCCCTGAGTTCCAAGAACACAGCAGCTGCGAAGGACTAGCCAAGAAGAGCGCAAAAGTACCACAACATGCCTGCCTCCACAGCTTTTTCCTTGGGGACATGCCTAATTCCTGGCTGATTTGCCTTTCTCGTCTTAGGGTTGGGGTTCGGCCTAGGGCTAGGATTTTTTTAACTAGGAAGCCCTGAGTTCCAGGCTTACTTCATCTGCAAAAAGCATCCCAAAGGGAGTGCAGAAGTGCCACAACATGGCTGCTTTCACGGCTTTTCCCTTAGGAAGAACCCTAATACGCGGCTGATTTACCTTCCTAGGGTTACTGTTAGGCTTAGGCCTAGGACTTTTAAAACCAGGAAGCCCTGGGCTCCAGGCACATGCAGCTGCGAAAGGCATCCCAAGAGGGCCGCAGAAGTGACACAACTTGGCTGCCTCTGCTTCTATTCTCATGAGACCATCCTGAACCATAGGCTGATTTTCCTTCCTAGGGTTAAGGTTTGAGTTACGCCTAGGGTAAGAGTTCTATTAACCAGAAAGCCCTGAGTTCCAAGAACACAGCAGCTGCGAAGGACTAGCCAAGAAGAGCGCAAAAGTACCACAACGTGCCTGCCTCCACAGCTTTTTCCTTGGGGACATGCCTAATTCCTGGCTGATTTGCCTTTCTCGTCTTAGGGTTGGGGTTTGGCCTAGGGCTAGGATTTTTAAAATCAGGAAGCCCTGAGTTCCAGCCACACTGGAGCTGTGAAAGGCATCCAAAAGGGAGTGCAAAAGTGCCACAACATGGTTGCTTTCACGGCTTTTTCCTTCGCAAGAAGCTTAACACCAGGCTGATTTCCCTTCCCTTGGTTACTCTTAGGCTTAGGCCTAGGGCTAGGATTTTTAAAACTAGGAAGCCCTGGGCTCCAGGCACACTGCAGCTGTTCAAGGCATGCCAAGGGGAGTACAAAAGTGCAAAAACATGGCAGCTTTCACAGCTTTTTCCGCGGCACCATCCCTATACCTTGGCTGTTTTATCTGCCTATGGTTAGGGTTAGGGTTCAGCCTAGGGCTTGGAGTTTTTTAACCAGGAAGCCCTGAGTTCCAGGCTTACTGCATCTGCCAAAGGCATCCCAAAGGGAGTGCAAAAGTGCAAAAACATGGCTGCTTTCACAGCTTTTCCCTTAGGAAGAAGTCTAATACCCGGCTGATTTACCTTCCTAGGGTTACTGTTAGGCTTAGGCCTAGGACTTTTAAAACCAGGAAGCCCTGGGCTCCAGGCACATGCAGCTGTTAAAGGCATCCCAAGAGGGCCGCAGAAGTGACACAACTTGGCTGCCTCTGCTTCTATTCTCATGAGACCATCCTGAACAATAGGCTGATTTTCCTTCCTAGGGTTAAGGTTTGAGTTACGTCTAGGGTAAAAGTCCTATTAACCAGAAAGCCCTGAGTTCCAAGAACACAGCAGCTGCGAAGGACTAGCCAAGAAGAGCGCAAAAGTACCACAACATGCCTGCCTCCACAGCTTTTTCCTTGGGGACATGCCTAATTCCTGGCTGATTTGCCTTTCTCGTCTTAGGGTTGGGGTTCGGCCTAGGGCTAGGATATTTTTAACTCGGAAGCCCTGAGTTCCAGGCTTACTGCATCTGCCAAAGGCATCCCAAAGGGAGTGCAAAAGTGCCACAACATGGCTGCTTTCACAGCTTTTCCCTTAGGAAGAACCCTAATACGCGGCTGATTTACCTTCCTAGGGTTACTGTTAGGCTTAGGCCTAGGACTTTTAAAACCAGGAAGCCCTGGACTCCAGGCACACTGCAGCTGCGAAAGGCATCCCAAGGGGAGCGCAAAAGTGACACAACTTGGCTGCCTCTGCTGCTATTCTCATGAGACCATCCCGAACCATAGGCTGATTTTCCTTCCTAGGGTTAAGGTTTGAGTTACGCCTAGGGTAAGGGTTCTATTAACCAGAAAGCCCTGAGTTCCAAGAACACAGCAGCTGCGAAGGACTAGCCAAGAAGAGTGCAAAAGTACCACAACATGCCTGCCTCCACAGCTTTTTCCTTGGAGACATGCCTAATTCCTGGCTGATTTGCCTTTCTCCTCTTAGGGTTGGGGTTCGGCCTAGGGCTAGGATTTTTTTAACTAGGAAGCCCTGAGTTCCAGGCTTACTTGATCTGCCAAAGGCATCCCAAAGGGAGTGCAGAAGTGCCACAACATGGCTGCTTTCACGGCTTTTCCCTTAGGAAGAACCCTAATACCCAGCTGATTTACCTTCCTAGGGTTACTGTTAGGCTTAGGCCTAGGACTTTTAAAACCAGGAAGCCCTGGGCTCCAGGCACACTGCAGCTGCGAAAGGCATCCCAAGGGGAGCGCAAAAGTGACACAACTTGGCTGCCACCACTGATATTTCCATGAGACCATCCCGAACCATAGGCTGATTTTCCTTCCTAGGGTTAAGGTTTGAGTTACGCCTAGGGTAAGGGTTCTATTAACCAGAAAGCCCTGAGTTCCAAGAACACAGCAGCTGCGAAGGACTAGCCAAGAAGAGTGCAAAAGTACCACAACATGCCTGCCTCCACAGCTTTTTCCTTGGGGACATGCCTAATTCCTGGCTGATTTGCCTTTCTCGTCTTAGGGTTGGGGTTCGGCCTAGGGCTAGGACTTTTAAAATCAGGAAGCCCTGAGTTCCAGGCACACTGGAGCTGTGAAAGGCATCCAAAAGGGAGTGCAAAAGTGCTACAACATGGTTGCTTTCACGGCTTTTTCCTTGGCAAGAAGCTTAACACCAGGCTGATTTCCCTTCCTAGGGTTACTGTTAGGCTTAGGCCTAGGGCTAGGATTTTTAAAACTAGGAAGCCCTAAGATCCAGGCACACTGCAGCTGTTCAAGGCATCCCAAGGGGAGTACAAAAGTGCAAAAACATGGCAGCTTTCACAGCTTTTTCCTTGGCACCATCCTTATACCTTGGCTGTTTTTTCTGCCTAGGGTTAGGGTTAGGGTTCAGCCTAGGGCTTGGAGTTTTTTAACCAGGAAGCCCTGAGTTCCAGGCTTACTGCATCTGCCAAAGGCATCCCAAAGGGAGTGCAAAAGTGCCACAACATGGCTGCTTTCACAGCTTTTCCCTTAGGAAGAACCCTAATACCCGGCTGATTTACCTTCCTAGGGTTACTGTTAGGCTTAGGCCTAGGACTTTTAAAACCAGGAAGCCCTGGGCTCCAGGCACGCTGCAGCTGTTAAAGGCATCCCTAGAGGGCCGCAGAAGTGACACAACTTGGCTGCCTCTGCTTCTATTCTCATGAGACCATCCTGAACCATAGGCTGATTTTCCTTCCTAGGGTTAAGGTTTGAGTTACGCCTAGGGTAAGAGTTCTATTAACCAGAAAGACCTGAGTTCCAAGAACACAGCAGCTGCGAAGGACTACCCAAGAAGAGCGCAAAAGTACCACAACGTGCCTGCCTCCACAGCTTTTTCCTTGGGGACATGCCTAATTCCTGGCTGATTTGCCTTTCTCGTCATATGCTTGGGGTTCGGCCTAGGGCTAGGACTTTTAAAATCAGGAAGCCCTGAGTTCCAGGCACACTGGAGCTGTGAAAGGCATCCAAAAGGGAGTGCAAAAGTGCCACAACATGGTTGCTTTCACGGCTTTTTCCTTGGCAAGAAGCTTAACACCAGGCTGATTTCCCTTCCCAGGGTTACTCATAGGCTTAGGACTAGGGCTAGGATTTCTAAAACTAGGAAGCCCTAAGATCCAGGCACACTGCAGCTGTTCAAGGCATCCCAAGGGGAGTACAAAAGTGCAAAAACATGGCAGCTTTCACAGCTTTTTCCTTGGCACCATCCCTATTCATTGGCTGTTTTATCTGCCTAGGGTTAGGGATAGGGTTCAGCCTAGGGCTTGGAGTTTTTTAACCAGGAAGCCCTGAGTTCCAGGCTTACTGCATCTGCCAAAGGCATCCCAAAGGGAGTGCAAAAGTGCCACAACATGGCTGCTTTCAAAGCTTTTCCCTTAGGAAGAACCCTAATACCCGGCTGATTTACCTTCCTAGGGTTACTGTTAGGCTTAGGCCTAGGACTTTTAAAACCAGGAAGCCCTGGGCTCCAAGCACATGCAGCTGTTAAAGGCATCCCAAGAGGGCCGCAGAAGTGACACAACTTGGCTGCCTCTGCTTCTATTCTCATGAGACCATCCCGAACCATAGGCTGATTTTCCTTCCTAGGGTTAAGGTTTGAGTTTCGCCTAGGGTAAGAGTCCTATTAACCAGAAAGACCTGAGTTCCAAGAACACAGCAGCTGCGAAGGACTACCCAAGAAGAGCGCAAAAGTACCACAACATGCCTGCCTCCACAGCTTTTTCCTTGGGGACATGCCTAATTCCTGGCTGATTTGCCTTTCTCGTCTTAGGGTTGGGGTTCGGCCTAGGGCTAGGATTTTTTTAACTCGGAAGCCCTGAGTTCCAGGTTTACTGCATCTGCCAAAGGCATCCCAAAGGGAGTGCAGAAGTGCCACAACATGGCTGCTTTCAGGGCTTTTCCCTTAGGAAGAACCCTAATACGCGGCTGATTTACCTTCCTAGGGTTACTGTTAGGCTTAGGCCTAGGACTTTTAAAACCAGGAAGCCCTGGGCTCCAGGCACACTGCAGCTGCGAAAGGCATCCCAAGGGGAGCGCAAAAGTGACACAACTTGGCTGCCTCTGCTGCTATTCTCATGAGACCATCCCGAACCATAGGCTGATTTTCCTTCCTAGGGTTAAGGTTTGAGTTTCGCCTAGGGTAAGAGTTCTATTAACCAGAAAGACCTGAGTTCCAAGAACACAGCAGCTGCGAAGGACTAGCCAAGAAGAGCGCAAAAGTACCACAACGTGCCTGCCTCCACAGCTTTTTCCTTGGGGACATGCCTAATTCCTGGCTGATTTGCCTTTCTCGTCTTAGGGTTGGGGTTCGGCCTAGGGTTGGATTTTTTTAACTCGGAAGCCCTGAGTTCCAGGCTTACTGCATCTGCCAAAGGCATCCCAAAGGGAGTGCAGAAGTGCCACAACATGGCTGCTTTCACGGCTTTTCCCTTAGGAAGAACCCTAATACCCGGCTGATTTACCTTCCTAGGGTTACTATTAGGCTTAGGCCTAGGACTTTTAAAACCAGGAAGCCCTGGGCTCCAGGCACACTGCAGCTGCGAAAGGCATCCCAAGGGGAGCGCAAAAGTGACACAACTTGGCTGCCACCACTGATATTTCCATGAGACCATCCCGAACCATAGGCTGATTTTCCTTCCTAGGGTTAAGGTTTGAGTTACGCCTGGGGTAAGGGTTCTATTAACCAGAAAGCCCTGAGTTCCAAGAACACAGCAGCTGCAAAGGACTACCCAAGAAGAGCGCAAAAGTACCACAACATGCCTGCCTCCACAGCTTTTTCCTTGGGGACATGCCTAATTCCTGGCTGATTTGCCTTTCTCGTCTTAGGGTTGGGGTTCGGCCTAGGGCTAGGATTTTTTTAACTCGGAAGCCCTGAGTTCCAGGTTTACTGCATCTGCCAAAGGCATCCCAAAGGGAGTGCAGAAGTGCCACAACATGGCTGCTTTCACGGCTTTTCCCTTAGGAAGAACCCTAATACCCGGCTGATTTACCTTCCTAGGGTTACTGTTAGGCTTAGGCCTAGGACTTTTAAAACCAGGAAGCCCTGGGCTCCAGGCACACTGCAGCTGCGAAAGGCATCCCAAGGGGAGCGCAAAAGTGACACAACTTGGCTGCCTCTGCTGCTATTCTCATGAGACCATCCCGAACCATAGGCTGATTTTCCTTCCTAGGGTTAAGGTTTGAGTTTCGCCTAGGGTAAGAGTCCTATTAACCAGAAAGACCTGAGTTCCAAGAACACAGCAGCTGCGAAGGACTAGCCAAGAAGAGCGCAAAAGTACCACAAAATGCCTGCCTCCACAGCTTTTTCCTTGGGGACATGCCTAATTCCTGGCTGATTTGCCTTTCTCGTCTTAGGGTTGGGGTTCGGCCTAGGGCTAGGATTTTTTTAACTAGGAAGCCCTGAATTCCAGGTTTACTGCATCTGCTAAAGGCATCCCAAAGGGAGTGCAGAAGTGCCACAACATGGCTGCTTTCACGGCTTTTCGCTTAGGAAGAACCCTAATACCCGGCTGATTTACCTTCCTAGGGTTACTGTTAGGCTTAGGCCTAGGACTTTTAAAACCAGGAAGCCCTGGGCTCCAGGCACACTGCAGCTGCGAAAGGCATCCCAAGGGGAGCGCAAAAGTGACACAACTTGGCTGCCTCTGCTTCTATTCTCATGAGACCATCCTGAACCATAGGCTGATTTTCCTTCCTAGGGTTAAGGTTTGAGTTACGCCTAGGGTAAGAGTTCTATTAACCAGAAAGACCTGAGTTCCAAGAACACAGCAGCTGCGAAGGACTACCCAAGAAGAGCGCAAAAGTACCACAACGTGCCTGCCTCCACAGCTTTTTCCTTGGGGACATGCCTAATTCCTGGCTGATTTGCCTTTCTCGTCTTAGGGTTGGGGTTCGGCCTAGGGCTAGGATTTTTAAAATCAGGAAGCCCTGAGTTCCAGGCACACTGGAGCTGTGAAAGGCATCCAAAAGGGAGTGCAAAAGTGCCACAACATGGTTGCTTTCACGGCTTTTTCCTTGGCAAGAAGCTTAACATCAGGCTGATTTCCCTTCCTAGGGTTACTGTTAGGCTTAGGCCTAGGGCTAGGATTTTTAAAACTAGGAAGCCCTGAGATCCAGGCACACTGCAGCTGTTCAAGGAATCCCAAGGGGAGTACAAAAGTGCAAAAACATGGCAGCTTTCACAGCTTTTTCCTTGGCACCATCCCTATACCTTGGCTGTTTTATCTGCCTAGGGTTAGGGTTAGGGTTCAGCCTAGGGCTTGGAGTTTTTTAACCAGGAAGCCCTGAGTTCCAGGCTTACTGCATCTGCCAAAGGCATCCCAAAGGGAGTGCAAAAGTGCAAAAACATGGCTGCTTTCACAGCTTTTCCCTTAGGAAGAAGTCTAATACGCGGCTGATTTACCTTCCTAGGGTTACTGTTAGGCTTAGGCCTAGGACTTTTAAAACCAGGAAGCCCTGGGCTCCAGGCACATGCAGGTGTTAAAGGCATCCCAAGAGGGCCGCAGAAGTGACACAACTTGGCTGCCTCTGCTTCTATTCTCATGAGACCATCCTGGACCATAGGCTTATTTTCCTTCCTAGGGTTAAGGTTTGAGTTTCGCCTAGGGTAAGAGTACTATTAACCAGAAAGACCTGAGTTCCAAGAACACAGGAGCTGCGAAGGACTACCCAAGAAGAGCGCAAAAGTACCACAACATGCCTGCCTCCACAGCTTTTTCCTTGGGGACATGCCTAATTCCTGGCTGATTTGCCTTTCTCGTCTTAGGGTTGGGGTTCGGCCTAGGGCTAGGATTTTTTTAACTCGGAAGCCCTGAGTTCCAGGTTTACTGCATCTGCCAAAGGCATCCCAAAGGGAGTGCAGAAGTGCCACAACATGGCTGCTTTCACGGCTTTTCGCTTAGGAAGAACCCTAATACCCGGCTGATTTACCTTCCTAGGGTTACTGTTAGGCTTAGGCCTAGGACTTTTAAAACCAGGAAGCCCTGGGCTCCAGGCACTCTGCAGCTGCTAAAGGCATCCCAAGGGGAGCGCAAAAGTGACACAACTTGGCTGCCTCTGCTGCTATTCTCATGAGACCATCCCGAACCATAGGCTGATTTTCCTTCCTAGGATTAAGTTTTGAGTTACGCCTGGGGTAAGGGTTCTATTAACCAGAAAGCCCTGAGTTCCAAGAACACAGCAGCTGCGAAGGACTACCCAAGAAGAGCGCAAAAGTACCACAACATGCCTGCCTCCACAGCTTTTTCCTTGGGGACATGCCTAATTCCTGGCTGATTTGCCTTTCTCGTCTTAGGGTTGGGGTTCGGCCTAGGGCTAGGATTTTTTTAACTAGGAAGCCCTGAGTTCCAGGCTTACTTCATCTGCAAAAAGCATCCCAAAGGGAGTGCAGAAGTGCCACAACATGGCTGCTTTCACGGCTTTTCCCTTAGGAAGAACCCTAATACGCGGCTGATTTACCTTCCTAGGCTTACTGTTAGGCTTAGGCCTAGGACTTTTAAAACCAGGAAGCCCTGGGCTCCAGGCACATGCAGCTGCGAAAGGCATCCCAAGAGGGCCGCAGAAGTGACACAACTTGGCTGCCACCACTGATATTTCCATGAGACCATCCCGAACCATAGGCTGATTTTCCTTCCTAGGGTTAAGGTTTGAGTTACGCCTGGGGTAAGGGTTCTATTAACCAGAAAGCCCTGAGTTCCAAGAACACAGCAGCTGCGAAGGACTTCCCAAGAAGAGCGCAAAAGTACCACAACATGCCTGCCTCCACAGCTTTTTCCTTGGGGACATGCCTAATTCCTGGCTGATTTGCCTTTCTCGTCTTAGGGTTGGGGTTCGGCCTAGGGCTAGGACTTTTAAAATCAGGAAGCCCTGAGTTCCAGGCACACTGGAGCTGTGAAAGGCATCCAAAAGGGAGTGCAAAAGTGCCACAACATGGTTGCTTTCACGGCTTTTTCCTTGGCAAGAAGCCTAACACCAGGCTGATTTCCCTTCCCAGGGTTACTGTTAGGCTTAGGCCTAGGGCTAGGATTTTTAAAACTAGGAAGCCCTGGGCTCCAGGCACACTGCAGCTGTTCAAGGCATCCCAAGGGGAGTACAAAAGTGCAACAACATGGCAGCTTTCACAGCTTTTTCCTTGGCACCATCCCTATACCTAGGCTGATTTATCTGCCTTGGGTTAGGGTTAGGGTTCAGCCTAGGGCTTGGAGTTTTTTAACCAGGAAGCCCTGAGTTCCAGGCTTACTGCATCTGCCAAAGGCATCCCAAAGGGAGTGCAAAAGTGCCACAACATGGCTGCTTTCACGGCTTTTCCCTTAGGAAGAACCCTAATACCCGGCTGATTTACCTTCCTAGGGTTACTGTTAGGCTTAGACCTATGACTTTTAAAACCAGGAAGCCCTGGGCTCCAGGCACACTGCAGCTGTTAAAGGCATCCCAAGAGGGCCGCAGAAGTGACACAACTTGGCTGCCTCTGCTTCTATTCTCATGAGACCATCCCGAACCATAGGCTGATTTTCCTTCCTAGGGTTAAGGTTTGAGTTACGCCTAGGGTAAGAGTTCTATTACCCAGAAAGCCCTGAGTTCCAAGAACACAGCAGCTGCGAAGGACTACCCAAGAAGAGCGCAAAAGCACCACAACGTGCCTGCCTCCACAGCTTTTTCCTTGGGGACATGCCTAATTCCTGGCTGATTTGCCTTTCTCGTCTTAGGGTTGGGGTTCCGCCTAGGGCTAGGATATTTTTAACTAGGAAGCCCTGAGTTCCAGGTTTACTGCATCTGCAAAAGGCATCCCAAAGGGAGTGCAGAAGTGCCACAACATGGCTGCTTTCACAGCTTTTCCCTTAGGAAGAACCCTAATACGCGGCTGATTTACCTTCCTAGGGTTACTGTTAGGCTTAGGCCTAGGACTTTTAAAACCAGGAAGCCCTGGGCTCCAGGCACACTGCAGCTGCGAAAGGCATCCCAAGGGGAGCGCAAAAGTGACACAACTTGGCTGCCACCACTGATATTTCCATGAGACCATCCCGAACCATAGGCTGATTTTCCTTCCTAGGGTTAAGGTTTAAGTTACGCCTGGGGTAAGGGTTCTATTAACCAGAAAGCCCTGAGTTCCAAGAACACAGCAGCTGCGAAGGACTACCCAAGAAGAGCGCAAAAGTACCACAACATGCCTGCCTCCACAGCTTTTTCCTTGGGGACATGCCTAATTCCTGGCTGATTTGCCTTTCTCGTCTTAGGGTTGGGGTTCGGCCTAGGTCTAGGATTTTTTTAACTAGGAAGCCCTGAATTCCAGGCTTACTTCATCTGCAAAAAGCATCCCAAAGGGAGTGCAGAAGTGCCACAACATGGCTGCTTTCACGGCTTTTCCCTTAGGAAGAACCCTAATACGCGGCTGATTTACCTTCCTAGGGTTACTGTTAGGCTTAGGCGTAGGACTTTTAAAACCAGGAAGCCCTGGGCTCCAGGCACATGCAGCTGCGAAAGGCATCCCAAGAGGGCCGCAGAAGTGACACAACTTGGCTGCCTCTGCTTCTATTCTCATGAGACCATCCTGAACCATAGGCTGATTTTCCTTCCTAGGGTTAAGGTTTGAGTTACGCCTAGGGTAAGGGTTCTATTAACCAGAAAGACCTGAGTTCCAAGAACACAGCAGCTGCGAAGGACTACCCAAGAAGAGCGCAAAAGTACCACAACATGCCTGCCTCCACAGCTTTTTCCTTGGGGACATGCCTAATTCCTGGCTGATTTGCCTTTCTCGTCTTAGGGTTGGGGTTCGGCCTAGGGCTAGGATTTTTTTAACTAGGAAGCCCTGAGTTCCAGGCTTACTTCATCTGCAAAAAGCATCCCAAAGGGAGTGCAGAAGTGCCACAACATGGCTGCTTTCACGGCTTTTCCCTTAGGAAGAACCCTAATACGCGGCTGATTTACCTTCCTAGGGTTACTGTTAGGCTTAGGCCTAGGACTTTTAAAACCAGGAAGCCCTGGGCTCCAGGCACACTGCAGCTGCGAAAGGCATCCCAAGGGGAGCGCAAAAGTAACACAACTTGGCTGCCACCACTGATATTTCCATGAGACCATCCCGAAACATAGGCTGATTTTCCTTCCTATGGTTAAGGTTTGAGTTACGCCTAGGGTAAGGGTTCTATTAACCAGAAAGCCCTGAGTTCCAAGAACACAGCAGCTGCGAAGGACTACCCAAGAAGAGCGCAAAAGTACCACAACATGCCTGCCTCCACAGCTTTTTCCTTGGGGACATGCCTAATTCCTGGCTGATTTGCCTTTCTCGTCTTAGGGTTGGGGTTCGGCCTAGGTCTAGGATTTTTTTAACTAGGAAGCCCTGAATTCCAGGCTTACTTCATCTGCAAAAAGCATCCCAAAGGGAGTGCAGAAGTGCCACAACATGGCTGCTTTCACGGCTTTTCCCTTAGGAAGAACCCTAATACGCGGCTGATTTACCTTCCTAGGGTTACTGTTAGGCTTAGGCCTAGGACTTTTAAAACCAGGAAGCCCTGGGCTCCAGGCACATGCAGCTGCGAAAGGCATCCCAAGAGGGCCGCAGAAGTGACACAACTTGGCTGCCTCTGCTTCTATTCTCATGAGACCATCCTGAACCATAGGCTGATTTTCCTTCCTAGGGTTAAGGTTTGAGTTACGCCTAGGGTAAGAGTTCTATTAACCAGAAAGACCTGAGTTCCAAGAACACAGCAGCTGCGAAGGACTACCCAAGAAGAGCGCAAAAGTGCCACAACATGCCTGCCTCCACAGCTTTTTCCTTGGGGACATGCCTAATTCCTGGCTGATTTGCCTTTCTCGTCTTAGGGTTGGGGTTCGGCCTAGGGCTAGGATATTTTTAACTAGGAAGCCCTGAGTTCCAGGTTTACTGCATCTGCCAAAGGCATCCCAAAGGGAGTGCAGAAGTGCCACAACATGGCTGCTTTCACAGCTTTTCCCTTAGGAAGAACCCTAATACGCGGCTGATTTACCTTCCTAGGGTTACTGTTAGGCTTAGGCCTAGGACTTTTAAAACCAGGAAGCCCTGGGCTCCAGGCACACTGCAGCTGCGAAAGGCATCCCAAGGGGAGCGCAAAAGTGACACAACTTGGCTGCCACCACTGATATTTCCATGAGACCATCCCGAACCATAGGCTGATTTTCCTTCCTAGGGTTAAGGTTTGAGTTACGCCTGGGGTAAGGGTTCTATTAACCAGAAAGCCCTGAGTTCCAAGAACACAGCAGCTGCGAAGGACTACCCAAGAAGAGCGCAAAAGTACCACAACATGCCTGCCTCCACAGCTTTTTCCTTGGGGACATGCCTAATTCCTGGCTGATTTGCCTTTCTCGTCTTAGGGTTAGGGTTCGGCCTAGGGCTAGGATTTTTTAAACTAGGAAGCCCTGAGTTCCAGGCTTATTGCATCTGCAAAAAGCATCCCAAAGGGAGTGCAGAAGTGCCACAACATGGCTGCTTTCACGGCTTTTCCCTTAGGAAGAACCCTAATACGCGGCTGATTTACCTTCCTAGGCTTACTGTTAGGCTTAGGCCTAGGACTTTTAAAACCAGGAAGCCCTGGGCTCCAGGCACATGCAGCTGCGAAAGGCATCCCAAGAGGGCCGCAGAAGTGACACAACTTGGCTGCCACCACTGATATTTCCATGAGACCATCCCGAACCATAGGCTGATTTTCCTTCCTAGGGTTAAGGTTTGAGTTACGCCTGGGGTAAGGGTTCTATTAACCAGAAAGCCCTGAGTTCCAAGAACACAGCAGCTGCGAAGGACTTCCCAAGAAGAGCGCAAAAGTACCACAACATGCCTGCCTCCACAGCTTTTTCCTTGGGGACATGCCTAATTCCTGGCTGATTTGCCTTTCTCGTCTTAGGGTTGGGGTTCGGCCTAGGGCTAGGATTTTTAAAATCAGGAAGCCCTGAGTTCCAGGCACACTGGAGCTGTGAAAGGCATCCAAAAGGGAGTGCAAAAGTGCCACAACATGGTTGCTTTCACGGCTTTTTCCTTGGCAAGAAGCCTAACACCAGGCTGATTTCCCTTCCCAGGGTTACTGTTAGGCTTAGGCCTAGGGCTAGGATTTTTAAAACTAGGAAGCCCTGGGCTCCAGGCACACTGCAGCTGTTCAAGGCATCCCAAGGGGAGTACAAAAGTGCAACAACATGGCAGCTTTCACAGCTTTTTCCTTGGCACCATCCCTATACCTAGGCTGATTTATCTGCCTTGGGTTAGGGTTAGGGTTCAGCCTAGGGCTTGGAGTTTTTTAACCAGGAAGCCCTGAGTTCCAGGCTTACTGCATCTGCCAAAGGCATCCCAAAGGGAGTGCAAAAGTGCCACAACATGGCTGCTTTCACGGCTTTTCCCTTAGGAAGAACCCTAATACCCGGCTGATTTACCTTCCTAGGGTTACTGTTAGGCTTAGACCTATGACTTTTAAAACCAGGAAGCCCTGGGCTCCAGGCACACTGCAGCTGTTAAAGGCATCCCAAGAGGGCCGCAGAAGTGACACAACTTGGCTGCCTCTGCTTCTATTCTCATGAGACCATCCCGAACCATAGGCTGATTTTCCTTCCTAGGGTTAAGGTTTGAGTTACGCCTAGGGTAAGAGTTCTATTACCCAGAAAGCCCTGAGTTCCAAGAACACAGCAGCTGCGAAGGACTACCCAAGAAGAGCGCAAAAGTACCACAACATGCCTGCCTCCACAGCTTTTTCCTTGGGGACATGCCTAATTCCTGGCTGATTTGCCTTTCTCGTCTTAGGGTTGGGGTTCGGCCTAGGGCTAGGATTTTTTTAACTAGGAAGCCCTGAGTTCCAGGCTTACTTCATCTGCAAAAAGCATCCCAAAGGGAGTGCAGAAGTGCCACAACATGGCTGCTTTCACGGCTTTTCCCTTAGGAAGAACCCTAATACGCGGCTGATTTACCTTCCTAGGGTTACTGTTAGGCTTAGGCCTAGGACTTTTAAAACCAGGAAGCCCTGGGCTCCAGGCACACTGCAGCTGCGAAAGGCATCCCAAGGGGAGCGCAAAAGTGACACAACTTGGCTGCCACCACTGATATTTCCATGAGACCATCCCGAAACATAGGCTGATTTTCCTTCCTATGGTTAAGGTTTGAGTTACGCCTAGGGTAAGGGTTCTATTAACCAGAAAGCCCTGAGTTCCAAGAACACAGCAGCTGCGAAGGACTACCCAAGAAGAGCGCAAAAGTACCACAACATGCCTGCCTCCACAGCTTTTTCCTTGGGGACATGCCTAATTCCTGGCTGATTTGCCTTTCTCGTCTTAGGGTTGGGGTTCGGCCTAGGGCTAGGACTTTTAAAATCAGGAAGCCCTAAGTTCTAGGCACACTGGAGCTGTGAAAGGCATCCAAAAGGGAGTGCAAAAGTGCCACAACATGGTTGCTTTCACGGCTTTTTCCTTGGCAAGAAGCCTAACACCAGGCTGATTTCCCTTCCCAGGGTTACTGTTAGGCTTAGGCCTAGGGCTAGGATTTTTAAAACTAGGAAGCCCTGGGCTCCAGGCACACTGCAGCTGTTCAAGGCATCCCAAGGGGAGTACAAAAGTGCAACAACATGGCAGCTTTCACAGCTTTTTCCTTGGCACCATCCCTATACCTAGGCTGATTTATCTGCCTAGGGTTAGGGTTAGGCTTCAGCCTAGGTCTTGTAGTTTTTTAACCAGGAAGCCCTGAGTTCCAGGCTTACTGCATCTGCCAAAGGCATCCCAAAGGGAGTGCAAAAGTGCCACAACATGGCTGCTTTCACAGCTTTTCCCTTAGGAAGAACCCTAATACCCGGCTGATTTACCTTCCTAGGGTTACTGTTAGGCTTAGGCCTATGACTTTTAAAACCAGGAAGCCCTGGGCTCCAGGCACACTGCAGCTGCGAAAGGCATCCCAAGGGGAGCGCAAAAGTGACACAACTTGGCTGCCACCACTGATATTTCCATGAGACCATCCCGAAGCATAGGCTGATTTTCCTTCCTAGGGTTAAGGTTTGAGTTACGCCTAGGGTAAGGGTTCTATTAACCAGAAAGCCCTGAGTTCCAAGAACACAGCAGCTGCAAAGGACTACCCAAGAAGAGCGCAAAAGTACCACAACATGCCTGCCTCCACAGCTTTTTCCTTGGGGACATGCCTAATTCCTGGCTGATTTGCCTTTCTCGTCTTAGGGTTGGGGTTCGGCCTAGGGCTAGGATTTTTTTAACTAGGAAGCCCTGAGTTCCAGGCTTACTTCATCTGCAAAAAGCATCCCAAAGGGAGTGCAGAAGTGCCACAACATGGCTGCTTTCACGGCTTTTCCCTTAGGAAGAACCCTAATACGCGGCTGATTTACCTTCCTAGGGTTACTGTTAGGCTTAGGCCTAGGACTTTTAAAACCAGGAAGCCCTGGGCTCCAGGCACATGCAGCTGCGAAAGGCATCCGAAGAGGGCCGCAGAAGTGACACAACTTGGCTGCCTCTGCTTCTATTCTCATGAGACCATCCCGAACCATAGGCTGATTTTCCTTCCTAGGGTTAAGTTTTGAGTTACGCCTAGGGTAAGAGTTCTATTAACCAGAAAGCCCTGAGTTCCAAGAACACAGCAGCTGCGAAGGACTA
Organism: Ammospiza maritima maritima; assembly: GCA_036010785.1. Classification (NCBI taxonomy): domain Eukaryota; kingdom Metazoa; phylum Chordata; class Aves; order Passeriformes; family Passerellidae; genus Ammospiza; species Ammospiza maritima. The sequence goes on from JAYKTQ010000489.1 coordinate 870,995, forward strand.
CCCAAGAAGAGCGCAAAAGTACCACAACGTGCCTGCCTCCACAGCTTTTTCCTTGGGGACATGCCTAATTCCTGGCTGATTTGCCTTTCTCGTCTTAGGGTTGGGGTTCGGCCTAGGGCTAGGATATTTTTAACTAGGAAGACCTGAGTTCCAGGCTTACTGCATCTGCCAAAGGCATCCCAAAGGGAGTGCAGAAGTGCCACAACATGGCTGCTTTCACAGCTTTTCCCGCAGGAAGAACCCTAATACGCGGATGATTTACCTTCCTAGGGTTACTGTTAGGCTTAGGCCTAGGACTTTTAAAACCAGGAAGCCCTGGGCTCCAGGCACACTGCAGCTGCGAAAGGCATCCCAAGGGGAGCGCAAAAGTGACACAACTTGGCTGCCTCTGCTGCTATTCTCATGAGACCATCCCGAACCATAGGCTGATTTTCCTTCCTAGGGTTAAGGTTTGAGTTACGCCTAGGGTAAGGGTTCTATTAACCAGAAAGCCCTGAGTTCCAAGAACTCAGCAGCTGCGAAGGACTAGCCAAGAAGAGCGCAAAAGTACCACAACATGCCTGCCTCCACAGCTTTTTCCTTGGGGACATGCCTAATTCCTGGCTAATTTGCCTTTCTCGTCTTAGGGTTGGGGTTCGGCCTAGGGCTAGGACTTTTAAAATCAGGAAGCCCTGAGTTCCAGGCACACTGGAGCTGTGAAAGTCATCCAAAAGGGAGTGCAAAAGTGCCACAACATGGTTGCTTTCACGGCTTTTTCCTTGGCAAGAAGCCTAACACCAGGCTGATTTCCCTTCCCAGGGTTACTGTTAGGCTTAGGCCTAGGGCTAGGATTTTTAAAACTAGGAAGCCCTGGGCTCCAGGCACACTGCAGCTGTTCAAGGCATCCCAAGGGGAGTACAAAAGTGCAACAACATGGCAGCTTTCACAGCTTTTTCCTTGGCACCATCCCTATACCTGGGCTGATTTATCTGCCTAGGGTTAGGGTTAGGGTTCAGCCTAGGGCTTGGAGTTTTTTAACCAGGAAGCCCTGAGTTCCAGGCTTACTGCATCTGCCAAAGGCATCCCAAAGGGAGTGCAAAAGTGCCACAACATGGCTGCTTTCACAGCTTTTCCCTTAGGAAGAACCCTAATACCTGGCTGATTTACCTTCCTAGGGTTACTGTTAGGCTTAGGCCTAGGACTTTTAAAACCAGGAAGCCCTGGGCTCCAGGCACACTGCAGCTGCGAAAGGCATCCCAAGGGGAGCGCAAAAGTGACACAACTTGGCTGCCACCACTGATTTTTCCATGAGACCATCCCGAACCATAGGCTGATTTTCCTTCCTAGGGTTAAGGTTTGAGTTACGCCTAGGGTAAGGGTTCTATTAACCAGAAAGCCCTGAGTTCCAAGAACACAGCAGCTGCGAAGGACTAGCCAAGAAGAGTGCAAAAGTACCACAACATGCCTGCCTCCACAGCTTTTTCCTTGGGGACATGCCTAATTCCTGGCTGATTTGCCTTTCTCGTCTTAGGGTTGGGGTTTGGCCTAGGGCTAGGATTTTTTTAACTAGGAAGCCCTGAGTTCCAGGCTTACTTCATCTGCCAAAGGCATCCCAAAGGGAGTGCAGAAGTGCCACAACATGGCTGCTTTCACGGCTTTTCCCTTAGGAAGAACCCTAATACCCGGCAGATTTACCTTCCTAGGGTTACTGTTAGGCTTAGGCCTAGGACTTTTAAAACCAGGAAGCCCTGGGCTCCAGGCACATGCAGCTGTTAAAGGCATCCCAAGAGGGCTGCAGAAGTGACACAACTTGGCTGCCTCTGCTGCTATTCTCATGAGACCATCCCGAACCATAGGCTGATTTTCCTTCCTAGGGTTAAGGTTTGAGTTACGCCTAGGGTAAGGGTTCTATTAACCAGAAAGCCCTGAGTTCCAAGAACACAGCAGTTGCGAAGGACTTCCCAAGAAGAGCGCAAAAGTACCACAACATGCCTGCCTCCACAGCTTTTTCCTTGGGGACATGCCTAATTCCTGGCTGATTTGCCTTTCTCGTCTTAGGGTTGGGGTTCGGCCTAGGGTTGGATTTTTTTAACTCGGAAGCCCTGAGTTCCAGGTTTACTGCATCTGCCAAAGGCATCCCAAAGGGAGTGCAGAAGTGCCACAACATGGCTGCTTTCACGGCTTTTCCCTTAGGAAGAACCCTAATACGCGGCTGATTTACCTTCCTACGGTTACTGTTAGGCTTAGGCCTAGGACTTTTAAAACCAGGAAGCCCTGGGCTCCAGGCACACTGCAGCTGCGAAAGGCATCCCAAGGGGAGCGCAAAAGTGACACAACTTGGCTGCCACCACTGATATTTCCATGAGACCATCCCGAACCATAGGCTGATTTTCCTTCCTAGGGTTAAGGTTTGAGTTACGCCTGGAGTAAGGGTTCTATTAACCAGAAAGCCCTGAGTTCCAAGAACACAGCAGCTGCGAAGGACTACCCAAGAAGAGCGCAAAAGTACCACAACATGCCTGCCTCCACAGCTTTTTCCTTGGGGACATGCCTAATTCCTGGCTGATTTGCCTTTCTCGTCTTAGGGTTGGGGTTCGGCCTAGGGCTAGGATTTTTTTAACTAAGAAGCCCTGAGTTCCAGGCTTACTGCATCTGCCAAAGGCATCCCAAAGGGAGTGCAGAAGTGCCACAACATGGCTGCTTTCACGGCTTTTCCCTTAGGAAGAACCCTAATACGCGGCTGATTTACCTTCCTCCTAGGGTTACTGTTAGGCTTAGGCCTAGGACTTTTAAAACCAGGAAGCCCTGGGCTCCAGGCACACTGCAGCTGCGAAAGGCATCCCAAGGGGAGCGCAAAAGTGACACAACTTGGCTGCCACCACTGATATTTCCATGAGACCATCCCGAACCATAGGCTGATTTTCCTTCCTAGGGTTAAGGTTTGAGTTACGCCTGGGGTAAGGGTTCTATTAACCAGAAAGCCCTGAGTTCCAAGAACACAGCAGCTGCGAAGGACAAACCAAGAAGAGCGCAAAAGTACCACAACGTGCCTGCCTCCACAGCTTTTTCCTTGGGGACATGCCTAATTCCTGGCTGATTTGCCTTTCTCGTCTTAGGGTTGGGGTTCGGCCTAGGGCTAGGATACTTTTAACTAGGAAGCCCTGAGTTCCAGGCTTACTTCAACTGCCAAAGACATCCCAAAGGGAGTGCAGAAGTGCCACAACATGGCTGCTTTCACGGCTTTTCCCTTAGGAAGAACCCTAATACCCGGCTGATTTACCTTCCTAGGGTTACTGTTAGGCTTAGGCGTAGGACTTTTAAAACCAGGAAGCCCTGGGCTCCAGGCACACTGCAGCTGCGAAAGGCATCCCAAGGGGTGCGCAAAAGTGACACAACTTGGCTGCCACCACTGATATTTCCATGAGACCATCCCGAACCATAGGCTGATTTTCCTTCCTAGGGTTAAGGTTTGAGTTACGCCTAGGGTAAGGGTTCTATTAACCAGAAAGCCCTGAGTTCCAAGAACACAGCAGCTGCGAAGGACTACCCAAGAAGAGCGCAAAAGTACCACCACATGCCTGCCTCCACAGCTTTTTCCTTGGGGACATGCCTAATTCCTGGCTGATTTGCCTTTCTCGTCTTAGGGTTGGGGTTCGGCCTAGGGCTAGGATTTTTTTAACTAGGAAGCCCTGAGTTCCAGGCTTACTGCATCTGCCAAAGGCTTCCCAAAGGGAGTGCAAAAGTGCCACAACATGGCTGCTTTCACGGCTTTTCCCTTAGGAAGAACCCTAATACCCGGTTGATTTACCTTCCTAGGGTTACTCTTAGGCTTAGGCCTAGGACTTTTAAAACCAGGAAGCCCTGGGCTCCAGGCACATGCAGCTGTTAAAGGCATCCCAAGAGGGCTGCAGAAGTGACACAACTTGGCTGCCACCACTGATATTTCCATGAGACCATCCCGAACCATAGGCTGATTTTCCTTCCTAGGGTTAAGGTTTGAGTTACGCCTAGGGTAAGGGTTCTATTAACCAGAAAGCCCTGAGTTCCAAGAACACAGCAGCTGCGAAGGACTACCCAAGAAGAGCGCAAAAGTACCACCACATGCCTGCCTCCACAGCTTTTTCCTTGGGGACATGCCTAATTCCTGGCTGATTTGCCTTTCTCGTCTTAGGGTTGGGGTTCGGCCTAGGGCTAGGATTTTTTTAACTAGGAAGCCCTGAGTTCCAGGCTTACTGCATCTGCCAAAGGCATCCCAAAGGGAGTGCAAAAGTGCCACAACATGGCTCCTTTCACAGCTTTTCCCTTAGGAAGAACCCTAATAGGCGGCTGATTTACCTTCCTAGGGTTACTGTTAGGCTTAGGCGTAGGACTTTTAAAACCAGGAAGCCCTGGGCTCCAGGCACACTGCAGCTGCGAAAGGCATCCCAAGGGGAGCGCAAAAGTGACACAACTTGGCTGCCACCACTGATTTTTCCATGAGACCATCCCGAACCATAGGCTGATTTTCCTTCCTAGGGTTAAGGTTTGAGTTACGCCTAGGGTAAGGGTTCTATTAACCAGAAAGCCCTGAGTTCCAAGAACACAGCAGCTGCGAAGGACTAGCCAAGAAGAGTGCAAAAGTACCACAACATGCCTGCCTCCACAGCTTTTTCCTTGGGGACATGCCTAATTCCTGGCTGATTTGCCTTTCTCGTCTTAGGGTTGGGGTTCGGCCTAGGGCTAGGATTTTTTTAACTAGGAAGCCCTGAGTTCCAGGCTTACTTCATCTGCCAAAGGCATCCCAAAGGGAGTGCAGAAGTGCCACAACATGGCTGCTTTCACGGCTTTTCCCTTAGGAAGAACCCTAATACCCGGCAGATTTACCTTCCTAGGGTTACTGTTAGGCTTAGGCCTAGGACTTTTAAAACCAGGAAGCCCTGGGCTCCAGGCACATGCAGCTGTTAAAGGCATCCCAAGAGGGCTGCAGAAGTGACACAACTTGGCTGCCTCTGCTGCTATTCTCATGAGACCATCCCGAACCATAGGCTGATTTTCCTTCCTAGGGTTAAGGTTTGAGTTACGCCTAGGGTAAGGGTTCTATTAACCAGAAAGCCCTGAGTTCCAAGAACACAGCAGCTGCGAAGGACTTCCCAAGAAGAGCGCAAAAGTACCACAACATGCCTGCCTCCACAGCTTTTTCCTTGGGGACATGCCTAATTCCTGGCTGATTTGCCTTTCTCGTCTTAGGGTTGGGGTTAGGCCTAGGGCTAGGATTTTTAAAATCAGGAAGCCCTGAGTTCCAGGCACACTGGAGCTGTGAAAGGCATCCAAAAGGGAGTGCAAAAGTGCCACAACATGGTTGCTTTCACGGCTTTTTCCTTGGTAAGAAGCTTAACACCAGGCTGATTTACCTTCCTAGGGTTACTGTTAGGCTTAGGCCTAGGGCTAGGATTTTTAAAACTAGGAAGCCCTTAGATCCAGGCACACTGCAGCTGTTCAAGGCATCTCAAGGGGAGTACAAAAGTGCAAAAACATGGCAGCTTTCACAGCTTTTTCCTTGGCACCATCCCTATACCTTGGCCGCTTTATCTGCCTAGGGTTAGGGTTAGGGTTCAGCCTAGGGCTTGGAGTTTTTTAACCAGGAAGCCCTGAGTTCCAGGCTTACTTCATCTGCAAAAAGCATCCCAAAGGGAGTGCAGAAGTGCCACAACATGGCTGCTTTCACGGCTTTTCCCGTAGGAAGAACCCTAATACGCGGCTGATTTACCTTCCTACGGTTACTGTTAGGCTTAGGCCTAGGACTTTTAAAACCAGGAAGCCCTGGGCTCCAGGCACACTGCAGCTGCGAAAGGCATCCCAAGGGGAGCGCAAAAGTGACACAACTTTGCTGCCACCACTGATTTTTCCATGAGACCATCCCGAACCATAGGCTGATTTTCCTTCCTAGGGTTAAGGTTTGAGTTACGCCTACGGTAAGGGTTCTATTAACCAGAAAGCCCTGAGTTCCAAGAACACAGCAGCTGCGAAGGACTAGCCAAGAAGAGTGCAAAAGTACCACAACATGCCTGCCTCCACAGCTTTTTCCTTGGGGACATGCCTAATTCCTGGCTGATTTGCCTTTCTCGTCTTAGGGTTGGGGTTCGGCCTAGGGCTAGGATTTTTTTAACTAGGAAGCCCTGAGTTCCAGGCTTACTTCATCTGCCAAAGGCATCCCAAAGGGAGTGCAGAAGTGCCACAACATGGCTGCTTTCACAGCTTTTCCCTTAGGAAGAACCCTAATACCCGGCAGATTTACCTTCCTAGGGTTACTGTTAGGCTTAGGCCTAGGACTTTTAAAACCAGGAAGCCCTGGGCTCCAGGCACATGCAGCTGTTAAAGGCATCCCAAGAGGGCTGCAGAAGTGACACAACTTGGCTGCCTCTGCTGCTATTCTCATGAGACCATCCCGAACCATAGGCTGATTTTCCTTCCTAGGGTTAAGGTTTGAGTTACGCCTAGGGTAAGGGTTCTATTAACCAGAAAGCCCTGAGTTCCAAGAACACAGCAGCTGCGAAGGACTTCCCAAGAAGAGCGCAAAAGTACCACAACATGCCTGCCTCCACAGCTTTTTCCTTGGGGACATGCCTAATTCCTGGCTGATTTGCCTTTCTCGTCTTAGGGTTGGGGTTAGGCCTAGGGCTAGGATTTTTAAAATCAGGAAGCCCTGAGTTCCAGGCACACTGGAGCTGTGAAAGGCATCCAAAAGGGAGTGCAAAAGTGCCACAACATGGTTGCTTTCACGGCTTTTTCCTTGGTAAGAAGCTTAACACCAGGCTGATTTACCTTCCTAGGGTTACTGTTAGGCTTAGGCCTAGGGCTAGGATTTTTAAAACTAGGAAGCCCTTAGATCCAGGCACACTGCAGCTGTTCAAGGCATCCCAAGGGGAGTACAAAAGTGCAAAAACATGGCAGCTTTCACAGCTTTTTCCTTGGCACCATCCCTATACCTTGGCTGCTTTATCTGCCTAGGGTTAGGGTTAGGGTTCAGCCTAGGGCTTGGAGTTTTTTAACCAGGAAGCCCTGAGTTCCAGGCTTACTTCATCTGCAAAAAGCATGCCAAAGGGAGTGCAGAAGTGCCACAACATGGCTGCTTTCACGGCTTTTCCCGTGGGAAGAACCCTAATACGCGGCTGATTTACCTTCCTACGGTTACTGTTAGGCTTAGGCCTAGGACTTTTAAAACCAGGAAGCCCTGGGCTCCAGGCACACTGCAGCTGCGAAAGGCATCCCAAGGGGAGCGCAAAAGTGACACAACTTGGCTGCCTCTGCTGCTATTCTCATGAGACCATCCCGAATCATAGGCTGATTTTCCTTCCTAGGGTTAAGGTTTGAGTTACGCCTAGGGTAAGGGTTCTATTAACCAGAAAGCCCTGAGTTCCAAGAACACAGCAGCTGCGAAGGACTACCCAAGAAGAGCGCAAAAGTACCACAACATGCCTGCCTCCACAGCTTTTTCCTTGGGGACATGCCTAATTCCTGGCTGATTTGCCTTTCTCGTCTTAGGGTTGGGGTTCGGCCTAGGGTTGGATTTTTTTAACTCGGAAGCCCTGAGTTCCAGGTTTACTGCATCTGCCAAAGGCATCCCAAAGGGAGTGCAGAAGTGCCACAACATGGCTGCTTTCACGGCTTTTCCCTTAGGAAGAACCCTAATACGCGGCTGATTTACCTTCCTAGGGTTACTGTTAGGCTTAGGCCTAGGACTTTTAAAACCAGGAAGCCCTGGGCTCCAGGCACACTGCAGCTGCGAAAGGCATCCCAAGGCGAGCGCAAAAGTGACACAACTTGGCTGCCACCACTGATATTTCCATGAGACCATCCCGAACCATAGGCTGATTTTCCTTCCTAGGGTTAAGGTTTGAGTTACGCCTGGAGTAAGGGTTCTATTAACCAGAAAGCCCTGAGTTCCAAGAACACAGCAGCTGCGAAGGACTAGCCAAGAAGAGCGCAAAAGTACCACAACGTGCCTGCCTCCACAGCTTTTTCCTTGGGGACATGCCTAATTCCTGGCTGATTTGCCTTTCTCGTCTTAGGGTTGGGGTTCGGCCTAGGGCTAGGATTTTTTTAACTAAGAAGCCCTGAGTTCCAGGCTTACTGCATCTGCCAAAGGCATCCCAAAGGGAGTGCAGAAGTGCCACAACATGGCTGCTTTCACGGCTTTTCCCTTAGGAAGAACCCTAATACGCGGCTGAATTACCTTCCTAGGGTTACTGTTAGGCTTAGGCCTAGGACTTTTAAAACCAGGAAGCCCTGGGCTCCAGGCACACTGCAGCTGCGAAAGGCATCCCAAGGGGAGCGCAAAAGTGACACAACTTTGCTGCCACCACTGATTTTTCCATGAGACCATCCCGAACCATAGGCTGATTTTCCTTCCTAGGGTTAAGGTTTGAGTTACGCCTGGGGTAAGGGTTCTATTAACCAGAAAGCCCTGAGTTCCAAGAACACAGCAGCTGCGAAGGACAAACCAAGAAGAGCGCAAAAGTACCACAACGTGCCTGCCTCCACAGCTTTTTCCTTGGGGACATGCCTAATTCTTGGCTGATTTGCCTTTCTCGTCTTAGGGTTGGGGTTCGGCCTACGGCTAGGATACTTTTAACTAGGAAGCCCTGAGTTCCAGGCTTACTTCAACTGCCAAAGACATCCCAAAGGGAGTGCAGAAGTGCCACAACATGGCTGCTTTCACGGCTTTTCCCTTAGGAAGAACCCTAATACCCGGCTGATTTACCTTCCTAGGGTTACTGTTAGGCTTAGGCGTAGGACTTTTAAAACCAGGAAGCCCTGGGCTCCAGGCACACTGCAGCTGCGAAAGGCATCCCAAGGGGAGCGCAAAAGTGACACAACTTGGCTGCCACCACTGATATTTCCATGAGACCATCCCGAACCATAGGCTGATTTTCCTTCCTAGGGTTAAGGTTTGAGTTACGCCTAGGGTAAGGGTTCTATTAACCAGAAAGCCCTGAGTTCCAAGAACACAGCAGCTGCAAAGGACTACCCAAGAAGAGCGCAAAAGTACCACCACATGCCTGCCTCCACAGCTTTTTCCTTGGGGACATGCCTAATTCCTGGCTGATTTGCCTTTCTCGTCTTAGGGTTGGGGTTCGGCCTAGGGCTAGGATTTTTTTAACTAGGAAGCCCTGAGTTCCAGGCTTACTGCATCTGCCAAAGGCATCCCAAAGGGAGTGCAGAAGTGCCACAACATGGCTGCTTTCACGGCTTTTCCCTTAGGAAGAACCCTAATACCCGGTTGATTTACCTTCCTAGGGTTACTGTTAGGCTTAGGCCTAGGACTTTCAAAACCAGGAAGCCCTGGGCTCCAGGCACATGCAGCTGTTAAAGGCATCCCAAGAGGGCTGCAGAAGTGACACAACTTGGCTGCCACCACTGATATTTCCATGAGACCATCCTGAACCATAGGCTGATTTTCCTTCCTAGGGTTAAGGTTTGAGTTACGCCTAGGGTAAGGGTTCTATTAACCAGAAAGCCCTGAGTTCCAAGAACACAGCAGCTGCGAAGGACTACTCAAGAAGAGCGCAAAAGTACCACCACATGCCTGCCTCCACAGCTTTTTCCTTGGGGACATGCCTAATTCCTGGCTGATTTGCCTTTCTCGTCTTAGGGTTGGGGTTCGGCCTAGGGCTAGGATTTTTTTAACTAGGAAGCCCTGAGTTCCAGGCTTCCTGCATCTGCCAAAGGCATCCCAAAGGGAGTGCAAAAGTGCCACAACATGGCTGCTTTCACAGCTTTTCCCTTAGGAAGAACCCCAATAGGCGGCTGATTTACCTTCCTAGGGTTACTGTTAGGCTTAGGCCTAGGACTTTTAAAACCAGGAAGCCCTGGGCTCCAGGCACACTGCAGATACGAAAGGCATCCCAAGGGGAGCGCAAAAGTAACACAACTTGGCTGCCTCTGCTGCTATTCTCATGAGACCATCCCGAACCATAGGCTGATTTTCCTTCCTAGGGTTAAGGTTTGAGTTACGCCTGGGGTAAGGGTTCTATTAACCAGAAATCCCTGAGTTCCAAGAACACAGCAGCTGCGAAGGACTTCCCAAGAAGAGCGCAAAAGTACCACAACATGCCTGCCTCCACAGCTTTTTCCTTGGGGACATGCCTAATTCCTGGCTGATTTGCCTTTCTCGTCTTAGGGTTGGGGTTCGGCCTAGGGCTAGGATTTTTTTTACTAGGAAGCCCTGAGTTCCAGGCTTACTTCATCTGCAAAAAGCATCCCAAAGGGAGTGCAGAAGTGCCACAACATGGCTGCTTTCACGGCTTTTCCCTTAGGAAGAACCCTAATACGCGGCTGATTTACCTTCCTAGGGTTACTGTTAGGCTTAGGCCTAGGACTTTTAAAACCAGGAAGCCCTGGGCTCCAGGCACACTGCAGCTGCGAAAGGCATCCCAAGGGGAGCGCAAAAGTGACACAACTTGGCTGCCACCACTGATATTTCCATGAGACCATCCCGAACCATAGGCTGATTTTCCTTCCTAGGGTTAAGGTTTGAGTTACGCCTGGAGTAAGGGTTCTATTAACCAGAAAGCCCTGAGTTCCAAGAACACAGCAGCTGCGAAGGACTACCCAAGAAGAGCGCAAAAGTACCACAACATGCCTGCCTCCACAGCTTTTTCCTTGGGGACATGCCTAATTCCTGGCTGATTTGCCTTTCTCGTCTTAGGGTTGGGGTTCGGCCTAGGGCTAGGATTTTTTTAACTAAGAAGCCCTGAGTTCCAGGCTTACTGCATCTGCCAAAGGCATCCCAAAGGGAGTGCAGAAGTGCCACAACATGGCTGCTTTCACGGCTTTTCCCTTAGGAAGAACCCTAATACGCGGCTGAATTACCTTCCTAGGGTTACTGTTAGGCTTAGGCCTAGGACTTTTAAAACCAGGAAGCCCTGGGCTCCAGGCACACTGCAGCTGCGAAAGGCATCCCAAGGGGAGCGCAAAAGTGACACAACTTGGCTGCCACCACTGATATTTCCATGAGACCATCCCGAACCATAGGCTGATTTTCCTTCCTAGGGTTAAGGTTTGAGTTACGCCTGGGGTAAGGGTTCTATTAACCAGAAAGCCCTGAGTTCCAAGAACACAGCAGCTGCGAAGGACAAACCAAGAAGAGCGCAAAAGTACCACAACGTGCCTGCCTCCACAGCTTTTTCCTTGGGGACATGCCTAATTCCTGGCTGATTTGCCTTTCTCGTCTTAGGGTTGGGGTTCGGCCTAGGGCTAGGACACTTTTAACTAGGAAGCCCTGAGTTCCAGGCTTACTTCAACTGCCAAAGACATCCCAAAGGGAGTGCAGAAGTGCCACAACATGGCTGCTTTCACGGCTTTTCCGTTAGGAAGAACCCTAATACCCGGCTGATTTACCTTCCTAGGGTTACTGTTAGGCTTAGGCCTAGGACTTTTAAAACCAGGAAGCCCTGGGCTCCAGGCACACTGCAGCTGCGAAAGGCATCCCAAGGGGAGCGCAAAAGTGACACAACTTGGCTGCCACCACTGATATTTCCATGAGACCATCCCGAACCATAGGCTGATTTTCCTTCCTAGGGTTAAGGTTTGAGTTACGCCTAGGGTAAGGGTTCTATTAACCAGAAAGCCCTGAGTTCCAAGAACACAGCAGCTGCGAAGGACTACCCAAGAAGAGCGCAAAAGTACCACAACATGCCTGCCTCCACAGCTTTTTCCTTGGGGACATGCCTAATTCCTGGCTGATTTGCCTTTCTCGTCTTAGGGTTGGGGTTCGGCCTAGGGCTAGGATTTTTTTAACTAGGAAGCCCTGAGTTCCAGGCTTACTGCATCTGCCAAAGGCATCCCAAAGGGAGTGCAAAAGTGCCACAACATGGCTGCTTTCACGGCTTTTCCCTTAGGAAGAACCCTAATACCCGGCTGATTTACCTTCCTAGGGTTACTGTTAGGCTTAGGCCTAGGACTTTCAAAACCAGGAAGCCCTGGGCTCCAGGCACATGCAGCTGTTAAAGGCATCCCAAGAGGGCCGCAGAAGTGACACAACTTGGCTGCCACCACTGATATTTCCATGAGACCATCCCGAACCATAGGCTGATTTTCCTTCCTAGGGTTAAGGTTTGAGTTACGCCTAGGGTAAGGGTTCTATTAACCAGAAAGCCCTGAGTTCCAAGAACACAGCAGCTGCGAAGGACTACCCAAGAAGAGCGCAAAAGTACCACCACATGCCTGCCTCCACAGCTTTTTCCTTGGGGACATGCCTAATTCCTGGCTGATTTGCCTTTCTCGTCTTAGGGTTGGGGTTCGGCCTAGGGCTAGGATTTTTTTAACTAGGAAGCCCTGAGTTCCAGGCTTACTGCATCTGCCAAAGGCATCCCAAAGGGAGTGCAAAAGTTCCACAACATGGCTGCTTTCACAGCTTTTCCCTTAGGAAGAACCCTAATAGGCGGCTGATTTACCTTCCTAGGGTTACTGTTAGGCTTAGGCCTAGGACTTTTAAAACCAGGCAGCCCTGGGCTCCAGGCACACTGCAGATGCGAAAGGCATCCCAAGGGGAGCGCAAAAGTAACACAACTTGGCTGCCTCTGCTGCTATTCTCATGAGACCATCCCGAACCATAGGCTGATTTTCCTTCCTAGGGTTAAGGTTTGAGTTACGCCTGGGGTAAGGGTTCTATTAACCAGAAAGCCCTGAGTTCCAAGAACACAGCAGCTGCGAAGGACTTCCCAAGAAGAGCGCAAAAGTACCACAACATGCCTGCCTCCACAGCTTTTTCCTTGGGGACATGCCTAATTCCTGGCTGATTTGCCTTTCTCGTCTTAGGGTTGGGGTTCGGCCTAGGGCTAGGATTTTTTTTACTAGGAAGCCCTGAGTTCCAGGCTTACTTCATCTGCAAAAAGCATCCCAAAGGGAGTGCAGAAGTGCCACAACATGGCTGCTTTCACGGCTTTTCCCTTAGGAAGAACCCTAATACGCGGCTGATTTACCTTCCTAGGGTTACTGTTAGGCTTAGGCCTAGGACTTTTAAAACCAGGAAGCCCTGGGGTCCAGGCACATGCAGCTGCGAAAGGCATCCCAAGGGGAGCGCAAAAGTGACACAACTTGGCTGCCACCACTGATATTTCCATGAGACCATCCCGAACCATAGGCTGATTTTCCTTCCTAGGGTTAAGGTTTGAGTTACGCCTGGGGTAAGGGTTCTATTAACCAGAAAGCCCTGAGTTCCAAGAACACAGCAGCTGCAAAGGACTAGCCAAGAAGAGCGCAAAAGTACCACAACGTGCCTGCCTCCACAGCTTTTTCCTTGGGGACATGCCTAATTCCTGGCTGATTTGCCTTTCTCGTCTTAGGGTTGGGGTTCGGCCTAGGGCTAGGATTTTTTTAACTCGGAAGCCCTGAGTTCCAGGCTTACTTCATGTGCCAAAGGCATCCCAAAGGGAGTGCAAAAGTGCACAACATGGCTGCTTTCACAGCTTTTCCCTTAGGAAGAACCCTAATACGCGGCTGATTTACCTTCCTAGGGTTACTGTTAGGCTTAGGCCTAGGACTTTTAAAACCAGGAAGCCCTGGGCTCCAGGCACATGCAGCTGTTAAAAGCATCCCAAGAGGGCTGCAGAAGTGACACAACTTGGCTGCCTCTGCTGCTATTCTCATGAGACCATCCCGAACCATAGGCTGATTTTCCTTCCTAGGGTTAAGGTTTGAGTTACGCCTAGGGTAAGGGTTCTATTAACCAGAAAGCCCTGAGTTCCAAGAACACAGCAGCTGCGAAGGACTAGCCAAGAAGAGCGCAAAAGTACCACAACATGCCTGCCTCCACAGCTTTTTCCTTGGGGACATGCCTAATTCCTGGCTGATTTGCCTTTCTCGTCTTAGGGTTGGGGTTCGGCCTAGGGCTAGGATTTTTAAAATCAGGAAGCCCTGAGTTCTAGGCACACTGGAGCTGTGAAAGGCATCCCAAAGGGAGTGCAAAAGTGCCACAACATGGTTGCTTTCACGGCTGTTTCCTTGGCAAGAAGCCTAACACCAGGCTGATTTCCCTTCCCAGGGTTACTGTAAGGCTTAGGCCTACGGCTAGGATTTTTAAAACTAGGAAGCCCTTAGTTCCAGGCACACTGCAGCTGTTCAAGGCATCCCAAGAGGGCCGCAGAACTCACACAACTTGGCTGCCTCTGCTGCTATTCTCATGAGTCCATCCCGAACCATAGGCTGATTTTCCTTCCTAGGGTGAGGGTTAGAGTTATGCCTAGTGTTAGTGTTTTTTTAACCAGAAAGCCCTGAGTTCCAAGAACACAGCAGCTGCGAAGGACTACCCAAGAAGAGCGCAAAAGTACCACAACATGCCTGCCTCCACAGCTTTTTCCTTGGGGACATGCCTAATTCCTGGCTGATTTGCCTTTCTCGTCTTAGGGTTGGGGTTCGGCCTAGGGCTAGGATTTTTTAACTAGGAAGCCCTGAGTTCCAGGCTTACTTCATCTGCCAAAGGCATCCCAAAGGGTGTGCAAAAGTGCCACAACATGGCTGCTTTCACGGCTTTTCCCTTAGGAAGACCCCTAATACCCGGCTGATTTACCTTCCTAGGGTTACTGTTAGGCTTAGGCCTAGGACTTTTAAAACCAGGAAGCCCTGGGCTCCAGGCACACTGCAGCTGCGAAAGGCATCCCAAGGGGAGCGCAAAAGTGACACAACTTGGCTGCCACCACTGATATTTCCATGAGACCATCCCGAACCATAGGCTGATTTTCCTTCCTAGGGTTAAGGTTTGAGTTACGCCTAGGGTAAGGGTTCTATTAACCAGAAAGCCCTGAGTTCCAAGAACACAGCAGCTGCGAAGGACTACCCAAGAAGAGCGCAAAAGTACCACAACATGCCTGCCTCCACAGCTTTTTCCTTGGGGACATGCCTAATTCCTGGCTGATTTGCCTTTCTCGTCTTAGGGTTGGGGTTCGGCCTAGGGCTAGGATTTTTTTAACTAGGAAGCCCTGAGTTCCAGGCTTACTGCATCTGCCAAAGGCATCCCAAAGGGAGTGCAAAAGTGCCACAACATGGCTGCTTTCACGGCTTTTCCCTTAGGAAGAACCCTAATACGCGGCTGATTTACCTTCCTAGGGTTACTGTTAGGCTTAGGCCTAGGACTTTTAAAACCAGGAAGCCCTGGGCTCCAGGCACATGCAGCTGCGAAAGGCATCCGAAGAGGGCCGCAGAAGCGACACAACTTGGCTGCCTCTGCTTCTATTCTCATGAGACCATCCTGAACCATAGGCTGATTTTCCTTCCTAGGGTTAAGGTTTGAGTTACGCCTAGGGTAAGAGTTCTATTAACCAGAAAGACCTGAGTTCCAAGAACACAGCATCTGCAAAGGACTACCCAAGAAGAGCGCAAAAGTACCACAACGTGCCTGCCTCCACAGCTTTTTCCTTGGGGACATGCCTAATTCCTGGCTGATTTGCCTTTCTCGTCTTAGGGTTGGGGTTCGGCCTAGGGCTAGGATATTTTTAACTAGGAAGCCCTGAGTTCCAGGCTTACTTCATCTGCCAAAGGCATCCCAAAGGGAGTGCAAAAGTGCCACAACATGGCTGCTTTCACGGCTTTTCCCTTAGGAAGAACCCTAATACGCGGCTGATTTACCTTCCTAGGGTTACTGTTAGGCTTAGGCCTAGGACTTTTAAAACCAGGAAGCCCTGGGCTCCAGGCACATGCAGCTGTTAAAAGCATCCCAAGAGGGCTGCAGAAGTGACACAACTTGGCTGCCTCTGCTGCTATTCTCATGAGACCATCCCGAATCATAGGCTGATTTTCCTTCCTAGGGTTAAGGTTTGAGTTACGCCTAGGGTAAGGGTTCTATTAACCAGAAAGCCCTGAGTTCCAAGAACACAGCAGCTGCGAAGGACTACCCAAGAAGAGCGCAAAAGTACCACCACATGCCTGCCTCCACAGCTTTTTCCTTGGGGACATGCCTAATTCCTGGCTGATTTGCCTTTCTCGTCTTAGGGTTGGGGTTCGGCCTAGGGCTAGGATTTTTTTAACTAGGAAGCCCTGAGTTCCAGGCTTACTTCATCTGCCAAAGGCATCCCAAAGGGAGTGCAAAAGTGCCACAACATGGCTGCTTTCACAGCTTTTCCCTTAGGAAGAACCCTAATACGCGGCTGATTTACCTTCCTAGGGTTACTGTTAGGCTTAGGCCTAGGACTTTTAAAACCAGGAAGCCCTGGGCTCCAGGCACATGCAGCTGTTAAAGGCATCCCAAGAGGGCTGCAGAAGTGACACAACTTGGCTGCCTCTGCTGCTATTCTCATGAGACCATCCCGAACCATAGGCTGATTTTCCTTCCTAGGGTTAAGGTTTGAGTTACGCCTAGGGTAAGATTTCTATTAACCAGAAAGCCCTGAGTTCCAAGAACACAGCAGCTGCGAAGGACTACCCAAGAAGAGCGCAAAAGTACCACAACATGCCTGCCTCCACAGCTTTTTCCTTGGGGACATGCCTAATTCCTGGCTGATTTGCCTTTCTCGTCTTAGGGTTGGGGTTCGGCCTAGGGCTAGGATTTTTAAAATCAGGAAGCCCTGAGTTCCAGGCACACTGGAGCTGTGAAAGGCATCCCAAAGAGAGTGCAAAAGTGCCACAACATGGTTGCTTTCACGGCTTTTTCCTTGGCAAGAGGCCTATTACCAGGCTGATTTCCCTTCCCAGGGTTACTGTAAGGCTTAGGCCTAGGGCTAGGATTTTTAAAACTAGGAAGCCCTTAGCTCCAGGCACACTGCAGCTGTTCAAGGCATCCCAAGAGGGCCGCAGAACTGACACAACTTGGCTGCCTCTGCTGCTATTCTCATGAGTCCATCCCGAACCATAGGCTGATTTTCCTTCCTAGGGTGAGGGTTAGAGTTACGCCTAGTGTTAGTGTTTTTTTAACCAGAAAGCCCTGAGTTCCAAGAACACAGCAGCTGCAAAGGACTACCCAAGAGGAGGGGAAAAGTACCACAACATGCCTGCCTCCACAGCTTTTTCCTTGGGACCATCATTGAACCTAGGCTGATTTACTTGCCTCCAGTTGCACCTATGGTCACGCCAAGAGATAGGGATTTTAAATCAGTAAACCCTGAGCTCCAGACCCAGTGCAGCTGCAAAAGGCTTCCCAAGGGCAGCCAAAAATTGCCTCAACATGCTCCTTCCAGTGCTTTTTTCCTTGGGAACATCCCTATACCCAGGCTGATTTATCTGCCTAGGGTTAGGGTTAGGGTTCAGCCTAGAGATAGGATTTTTTCAAACAGGAAGCCCTGAATTCCAGGCACACTGCAGCTGTTAAAGGCAGTGTTCTACGTCAACCGCAACTTAGTCTGAAATAAATGCTTTTTCCCTGCGAGCATCTGAGAGGTTTGCATGAAGCACTGATATCTGACATTTGCAATTTTGAATAGGAGAGGAGAAAGAAAATGGGAAGAAGTTTTTAATTTTAGTGGTTTCAATGTTAATTTCCGTACACTTTTTCAAAACTTGTCAGCTCAAATGCCCATCAACATCTTTTAGTCATCTGTAAGTCAGTATTCATATAAAATGTGCTTCAAATCAAAAGAATTTCAAATTTGCACTCCAAATTTCTATGCCTAGATTTATGATTTCCTACACATATTAGATGAAAGGAAGGCCTTTTTTACTGTGGGAGTGCTGGAACACTGGAACAGGTTGCCCAGGGAAGTTGTGGGTGTCCCATCCCTGAAAGTATTCAAGGTCAGCTTGGACGGGGCTTGGAGCAGCAACAAAGGAGAAGCTTGATGGTAGAGAAACAAAGTTGGACTATAGAAGAAACTGGGATTGAAGTATAGGAGCAAGTTTTCTCTCAGCTCTTGGGGTAAATTCAAAGTTGTACAAAATGACATTTATCTGTGCTATTCACTACTGTAACAGAAAGGTTCATGAAAACTGTACAGAAGATAGCAAATTTTAAAAGAGATAAGAATTACAGCATAAAATCCATGGGACGGGTTACAACATGAGACATTCTCTAAGAGAAAATCTCTGTGTTTCAGCACTTCATCATGGTAAGATTTCATGAAGTGCCAAAGAAGGCGGCAAAATATCATTCGGGACGTTATTTCCTGGAATTCAGCCTGGCCATTAGTAGGAACTGGGTTTGAACACATCATGTAGATATACCACACACACTTGCCCTTCACTGAAAAATGACTGTTTACAACGAAGAAGTAATTGACGATCAAAATTGATTGAAAGCATCTTAAACATGTCAAGTATTTCTTTGTAGATGATCTGTGATCCAAATGCTTCTTCCACCTTCGAGAGGGACAGAACAATTCTTCCATATCATGATGGTTTAAAATTGTATCAACCAATGTTTTCTGCTGAAAAGATAGCATCTATTTTTTTCTATTTTTGGAAGAAAATATTCCTAGACATACAACAGGTGAGAACTAAGTAATTTTAAAGAAACAAATGAAAAGAAAATATTCTGTAAATAGAATGAAATGAAAAGCTGTGTTTTAAATAGGAGCTAAATATGAAACAGAATTTTTGTACCAGGCATTTGAATTACTGCACCAGCTCTTTTGCCCATCAAGAGAGGCATTGAGCATTTCAGTCTTTTCCAAGGTGTTCATGATCTGCTATGCTGATCTCTGTGTGTGCCTAGGTGTGTGTGGAAGGGGGGGCATGTGAAGGGGAGTGTGTATGTTTGCTTTACAATTGTTGTGGCAGATTCATGCCTCAGCTCCACATTTTGTTTTAGAAAGGTCACACAGAGTGGATGTGAAGTTTACTATCAACAAGAGATCAATTCCCAAATCATCCATTTCACTCTACCTTATAAATCATGTGCTTTGTTGCATATTTTATCAAATCTACTTTCAAGCCAGATGGAGGAAGGAGGATGTGGCAATCCCTCCACCATCTTGCAACTTTTATGCAAGTAGGTTTTCAAGAAAATCATCATTTCTCTTTGAAATATGTCTGGAACAGGCATGATGGTAGTGTCAACCTGTTGGAGTTTTTGTTGCTGGAAGAAGTTATACAAAAGGATTGGTTTTTACATTGACCAGTTACTGAATCAAGCTCAGGAATACATTGGAAATTCAACTGGGGCTTCCTTTCCCCAGCAGACTACTTCTAGAACGAGCTTGTACACTGAAGCTTACTCTTTTGCCCTCTTTTTGTTTCTTTCCTATTTTCTTGGCTTCTTTGCCACTCTCTAGACAATTTTGGAACTTTTTTCCCAACTCAAATGGTTTCAATAGTCTGATTGTGATCATACATTTTTACAAGGAATTTTTAAAATCTTTCCTCCAGTTAAGAAAGTCAAGGACTTAGGTCTTTTTCTTCCCTTATCAATATTGCAATGAAATTGATAAGTAAAGACCAACTCTTTCTTTTTGTTTTTAACCCAAGCAGATAATTCCCATCCATTCATCCATTTGGTGGACCAATAGTTGCCATTCTGATGGAAGTTGTCACTTCTTAACAATAGGCATTCTGTGACTATGTTGACAGCACTTTGGGTGAAGATCCTAACTGGTCTTAGATACACATAGGGAGAAATTTGCTCAGCCAGTGTCAGTCTTAAGCATGCGTATCAGAAGATCTTTCTAGAGCTGGGAATTTTCCCATGAAAGGGATTCAGTTAGGGAAGAGACACTTGCCCCAGAGGTTTACATTCTTCTTGAAGACTGCTTAAGGAACTTAGATGCCATGTCCATTTGGATCTGTGTCTGCACAGAACTTTGTCATGCCAGTGCTTGAAATGCATCTTGAAGAGAATTCACTAGCACAGAATGAATGAGAGTGGAAGGGGTTGGTGGGGCTAACCAGGCCCAACCCCCCTGCCTAAACCAGGATACCTAGAGCCTCATGCCCAGGATTCTATCTGGGTGTACTTTGAATGTCTTCAAAGATCCAGGCTCCACAATCTTTCTGGGCAGTCTGTGCCGTGGTTCACTCACCCTCACAGTAAAGAATCATTTCCTGATGTTCCTGTATTTCAGTGTGTGCCCACTGCCTCTTGTCTTTTCACTCAGCATCACTGAAAAGACACTGATTCCCTCCCCTTTGCACTATTGCTTCCATATGGATGTGTGCTGCCATGTAGAGATATGTCAAAAACCTCCCTGAAGCCCAGGCAGATAATATTCCCTTCATCTACCAGTCAAGTTGATTCATCAGAGGAGTTTAAAGTTATGTTCAGCATGAAATGCCCCTGAAAAATCATGCTAACTACATTATTGTGTCGTCTTTCATGTGCCTGGCAAGGTTTTCCAGGAAGAGCTGCTTCATCAACTTCCTGGGTATAAAAAAGAGGCTGGCAGATTTGTACGATTGCGAGTCCTCCTAATTGCCTTTTTTGAAGATGAGTGTCAGTTGCTTACATCCAGTCCTTAGCCTCTCTTCTCGTCTACATCTTAGCAAAAAGCTTTTCCATTATGTCTGGCAAGGAGAAATTGTGCCAGCACAGAAAACATCTCCTATCGTGTTCTAGACGTTGCACGGAGGTGTGCCGAGTGTTTGGCATGAAGAAAAGAAAAGTTGTCCAAAACAGCTTCCAATCGAATGTTCATGTGATTGGAAAAGTCAGGAGAGTGCAAAGGTACTGTTTTCTAGCAGTTGGCAAGCTGCGCACACAATCCCAGTGTTGTACAGCTTCCTTCTTCACCTTTCCGAAGGTGCCGCTCTCTCCGGCTCCCGGAGGCGAAGAAGCGGCTTCTTCGCGCAAAGACGATTGTGCCGCTCACTGTGCACTCCTTAGCGCGGCTTCTGCCGAAAGACGCCCGGGAGCGGCTCTTAGCTCCGGACAGCATCGTACCTTCGTCTTTAGCGTCTCTTCTCGTCTACATCTTAGCAAAAAGCTTTTCTACTATGTCTGGCGAGGAAAAACTGTGCCAGCACAGAAAACATCTCCCATCGTGTTCTAGACGTTGCACGGAGGTGTGCCGAGTGTTTGGCATGAAGAAAAGAAAACTTGTCCAAAACAGCTTCCAATCGAATGTTCATGTGATTGGAAAAGTCAGGAGAGTGCAAAGGTACTGTTTTCTAGCAGTTGGCAAGCTGCGCACACAATCCCAGTGTTGTACAGCTTCCTTCTTCACCTTTCCGAAGGTGCCGCTCTCTCTGGCTCCCGGAGGCGAAGAAGCGGCTTCTTCGCGCAAAGACGATTGTGCCGCTCACTGTGCACTCCTTAGCGCGGCTTCTGCCGAAAGACGCCCGGGAGCGGCTCTTAGCTCCGGACAGCATCGTACCTTCGTCTTTAGCGTCTCTTCTCGTCTACATCTTAGCAAAAAGCTTTTCCACTATGTCTGGCGAGGAAAAACTGTGCCAGCACAGAAAACATCTCCCATCGTGTTCTAGACGTTGCACGGAGGTGTGCCGAGTGTTTGGCATGAAGGAAAGAAAAGTTGTCCAAAACAGCTTCCAATCGAATGTTCATGTGATTGGAAAAGTCAGGAGAGTGCAAAGGTACTGTTTTCTAGCAGTTGGCAAGCTGCGCACACAATCCTAGTGTTGTACAGCTTCCTTCTTCACCTTTCCGAAGGTGCCGCTCTCTCCGGCTCCCGGAGGCGAAGAAGCGGCTTCATCGCGCAAAGACGATTGTGCCGCTCACTGTGCACTCCTTAGCGCGGCTTCTGCCGAAAGACGCCCGGGAGCGGCTCTTAGCTCCGGACAGCATCGTACCTTCGTCTTTAGCGTCTCTTCTCGTCTACATCTTAGCAAAAAGCTTTTCCACTATGTCTGGCGAGGAAAAACTGTGCCAGCACAGAAAACATCTCCCATCGTGTTCTAGACGTTGCACGGAGGTGTGCCGAGTTTTTGGCATGAAGGAAAGAAAAGTTGTCCAAAACAGCTTCCAATCGAATGTTCATGTGATTGGAAAAGTCAGGAGAGTGCAAAGGTACTGTTTTCTAGCAGTTGGCAAGCTGCGCACAAAATCCCAGTGTTGTACAGCTTCCTTCTTCACCTTTCCGAAGGTGCCGCTCTCTCCAGCTCCCGGAGGCGAAGAAGCGGCTTCATCGCGCAAAGACGATTGTGCCGCTCACTGTGCACTCCTTAGCGCGGCTTCTGCCGAAAGACGCCCGGGAGCGGCTCTTAGCTCCGGACAGCATCGTACCTTCGTCTTTAGCGTCTCTTCTCGTCTACATCTTAGCAAAAAGCTTTTCCACTATGTCTGGCGAGGAAAAACTGTGCCAGCACAGAAAACATCTCCCATCGTGTTCTAGACGTTGCACGGAGGTGTGCCGAGTGTTTGGCATGAAGGAAAGAAAAGTTGTCCAAAACAGCTTCCAATCGAATGTTCATGTGATTGGAAAAGTCAGGAGAGTGCAAAGGTACTGTTTTCTAGCAGTTGGCAAGCTGCGCACACAATCCCAGTGTTGTACAGCTTCCTTCTTCACCTTTCCGAAGGTGCCGCTCTCTCCGGCTCCCGGAGGCGAAGAAGCGGCTTCTTCGCGCAAAGACGATTGTGCCGCTCACTGTGCACTCCTTAGCGCGGCTTCTGCCGAAAGACGCCCGGGAGCGGCTCTTAGCTCCGGACAGCATCGTACCTTCGTCTTTAGCGTCTCTTCTCGTCTACATCTTAGCAAAAAGCTTTTCCACTATGACTGGCGAGGAAAAACTGTGCCAGCACAGAAAACATCTCCCATCGTGTTCTAGACGTTGCAAGATCCCTATACTTTGGCTGATTTTCCTTCCTGGGGATAGGGTTAGGCTTCAGCCTAGGGCTTGGAGTTTTTTAACCAGGAAGCCCTGAGTTCCAGGCTTACTGCATCGCCAAAGGCATCCCAAGGGGAGCGCAGAAGTGACACAACTTGGCTGCCACCACTGATATTTCCATGAGACCATCCCGAACCATAGGCTGATTTTCCTTCCTAGGGTTACGGTTTGAGTTACGCCTAGGGTAAGGGTTCTATTAACCAGAAAGCCCTGAGTTCCAAGAACACAGCAGCTGCGAAGGACTAGCCAAGGAGAGCGCAAAAGTACCACAACATGCCTGCCTCCACAGCTTTTTCCTTGGGGACATGCCTAATTCCTGGCTGATTTGCCTTTCTCGTCTTAGGGTTGGGGTTCGGCCTAGGGCTAGGATTTTGAAAATCAGGAAGCCCTGAGTTCCAGGCACACTGGAGCTGTGAAAGGCATCCAAAAGGGAGTGCAAAAGTGCCACAACATGCCTGCTTTCACGGCTTTTTCCTTGGCAAGAAGTCTAACACCAGGCTGATTTCCCTTCCCAGGGTTACTGTTAGGCTTAGGCCTAGGGCTAGGATTTTTAAAACTAGGAAGCCTTTAGTTCCAGGCACACTGCAGCTGTTCAAGGCATCCCAAGGGGAGTACAAAAGTGCAAAAACATGGCAGCTTTCACAGCTTTTTCCTTGGCACCATCCCTATACCTAGGCTGTTTTATCTGCCTAGGGTTAGGGTTAGGCTTCAGCCTAGGGCTTGGAGTTTTTTAACCAGGAAGCCCTGAGTTCCAGGCTTACTGCATCTGCCAAAGGCATCCCAAAGGGAGTGCAGAAGTGCCACAACATGGCTGCTTTCACGGCTTTTCCCTTAGGAAGAACCCTAATACGCGGCTGATTTACCTTCCTAGGGTTACTGTTAGGCTTAGGCCTAGGACTTTTAAAACCAGGAAGCCCTGGGCTCCAGGCACACTGCAGCTGTTAAGGCATCCCAAGAGGGCCGCAGAAATGACACAACCTGGCTGCCTCTGCTTCTATTCTCATGAGACCATCCTGAACCATAGGCAGATTTTCCTTCCTAGGGTTAAGGTTTGAGTTTCGCCTAGGGTAAGAGTTGTATTAACCAGAAAGCCCTGAGTTCCAAGAACACAGCAGCTGCGAAGGACTAGCCAAGAAGAGCGCAAAAGTACCACAACATGCCTGCCTCCACAGCTTTTTCCTTGGGGACATGCCTAATTCCTGGCTGATTTGCCTTTCTCGTCTTAGGGTTGGGGTTCGGCCTAGGGCTAGGATTTTTTTAACTAGGAAGCCCTGAGTTCCAGGCTTACTGCATCTGCCAAAGGCACCCCAAAGGGTGTGCAGAAGTGCCACAACATGGCTGCTTTCACGGCTTTTCCCTTAGGAAGAACCCTAATACGCGGCTGATTTACCTTCCTAGGGTTACTGTTAGGCTTAGGCCTAGAACTTTTAAAACCAGGAAGCCCTGGGCTCCAGGAACATGCAGCTGTTAAAGGCATCCCAAGAGGGCTGCAGAAGTGACACAACTTGGCTGCCACCACTGATATTTCCATGAGACCATCCCGAACCATAGGCTGATTTTCCTTCCTAGTGTTAAGATTTGAGTTACGCCTAGGGTAAGGGTTCTATTAACTAGAAAGCCCTGAGTTCCAAGAACACAGCAGCTGCGAAGGACTAGCCAAGAAGAGCGCAAAAGTACCACAACATGCCTGCCTCCACAGCTTTTTCCTTGGGGACATGCCTAATTCCTGGCTGATTTGCCTTTCTCGTCTTAGGGTTGGGGTTCGGCCTAGGGCTAGGATTTTTTTAACTAGGAAGCCCTGAGTTCCAGGCTTACTTCATCTGCAAAAAGCATCCCAAAGGGAGTGCAGAAGTGCAACAACATGGCTGCTTTCACGGCTTTTCCCTTAGGAAGAACCCTAATACGCGGCTGATTTACCTTCCTAGGGTTACTGTTAGGCTTAGGCCTAGGACTTTTAAAACCAGGAAGCCCTGGGCTCCAGGCACATGCAGCTGTTAAAGGCATCCCAAGAGGGCCGCAGAAGTGACACAACTTGGCTGCCTCTGCTTCTATTCTCATGAGACCATCCCGAACCATATGCTGATTTTCCTTCCTAGGGTTAAGGTTTGAGTTACGCCTGGGGTAAGGGTTCTATTAACCAGAAAGCCCTGAGTTCCAAGAACACAGCAGCTGCGAAGGACTAGCCAAGAAGAGCGCAAAAGTACCACAACATGCCTGCCTCCACAGCTTTTTCCTTGGGGACATGCCTAATTCCTGGCTGATTTGCCTTTCTCGTCTTAGGGTTGGGGTTCGGCCTAGGGCTCGGATTTTTAAAATCAGGAAGCCCTGAGTTCCAGGCACACTGGAGCTGTGAAAGGCATCCCAAAGGGAGTGCAGAAGTGCCACAACATGGCTGCTTTCACGGCTTTTTCCTTGGCAAGAAGCCTAACACCAGGCTGATTTCCCTTCCCAGGGTTACTGTAAGGCTTAGGCCTAGGGCTAGGATTTTTAAAACTAGGAAGCCCTTAGCTCCAGGCACACTGCAGCTGTTCAAGTCATCCCAAGAGGGCCGCAGAACTGACACAACTTGGCTGCCTCTGCTGCTATTCTCATGAGTCCATCCCGAACCATAGGCTGATTTTCCTTCCTAGGGTGAGGGTTAGAGTTACGCCTAGTGTTAGTGTTTTTTTAACCAGAAAGCCCTGAGTTCCAAGAACACAGCAGCTGCAAAGGACTACCCAAGAGGAGGGGAAAAGTACCACAACATGCCTGCCTCCACAGCTTTTTCCTTGGGACCATCATTGAACCTAGGCTGATTTACTTGCCTCCAGTTGCACCTATGGTCACGCCAAGAGATAGGGATTTTAAATCAGTAAACCCTGAGCTCCAGACCCAGTGCAGCTGCAAAAGGCTTCCCAAGGGCAGCCAAAAATTGCCTCAACATGCTCCTTCCAGTGCTTTTTTCCTTGGGAACATCCCTATACCCAGGCTGATTTATCTGCCTAGGGTTAGGGTTAGGGTTCAGCCTAGAGATAGGATTTTTTCAAACAGGAAGCCCTGAATTCCAGGCACACTGCAGCTGTTAAAGGCAGTGTTCTACGTCAACCGCAACTTAGTCTGAAATAAATGCTTTTTCCCTGAGAGCATCTGAGAGGTTTGCATGAAGCACTGATATCTGACATTTGCAATTTTGAATAGGAGAGGAGAAAGAAAATGGGAAGAAGTTTTTAATTTTAGTGGTTTCAATGTTAATTTCCGTACACTTTTTCAAAACTTGTCAGCTCAAATGCCCATCAACATCTTTTAGTCATCTGTAAGTCAGTATTCATATAAAATGTGCTTCAAATCAAAAGAATTTCAAATTTGCACTCCAAATTTCTATGCCTAGATTTATGATTTCCTACACATATTAGATGAAAGGAAGGCCTTTTTTACTGTGGGAGTGCTGGAACACTGGAACAGGTTGCCCAGAGAAGTTGTGGGTGTCCCATCCCTGAAAGTATTCAAGGTCAGCTTGGACGGGGCTTGGAGCAGCAACAAAGGAGAAGCTTGATGGTAGAGAAACAAAGTTGGACTATAGAAGAAACTGGGATTGAAGTATAGGAGCAAGTTTTCTCTCAGCTCTTGGGGTAAATTCAAAGTTGTACAAAATGACATTTATCTGTGCTATTCACTACTGTAACAGAAAGGTTCATGAAAACTGTACAGAAGATAGCAAATTTTAAAAGAGATAAGAATTACAGCATAAAATCCATGGGACGGGTTACAACATGAGACATTCTCTAAGAGAAAATCTCTGTGTTTCAGCACTTCATCATGGTAAGATTTCATGAAGTGCCAAAGAAGGCGGCAAAATATCATTCGGGACGTTATTTCCTGGAATTCAGCCTGGCCATTAGTAGGAACTGGGTTTGAACACATCATGTAGATATACCACACACACTTTCCCTTCACTGAAAAATTACTGTTTACAACGAAGAAGCAATTGACGATCAAAATTGATTGAAAGCATCTTAAACATGTCAAGTATTTCTTTGTAGATGATCTGTGATCCAAATGCTTCTTCCACCTTCGAGAGGGACAGAACAATTCTTCCATATCATGATGGTTTAAAATTGTATCAACCAATGTTTTCTGCTGAAAAGATAGCATCTATTTTTTTCTATTTTTGGAAGAAAATATTCCTAGACATACAACAGGTGAGAACTAAGCAATTTTAAAGAAACAAATGAAAAGAAAATATTCTGTAAATAGAATGAAATGAAAAGCTGTGTTTTAAATAGGAGCTAAATATGAAACAGAATTTTTGTACCAGGCATTTGAATTACTGCACCAGCTCTTTTGCCCATCAAGAGAGGCATTTAGCATTTCAGTCTTTTCCAAGGTGTTCATGATCTGCTATGCTGATCTCTGTGTGTGCCTAGGTGTGTGTGGAAGGGGATGGAGGAAGGAGGATGTGGCAATCCCTCCACCATCTTGCAACTTTTATGCAAGTAGGTTTTCAAGAAAATCATCATTTCTCTTTGAAATATGTCTGGAACAGGCATGATGGTAGTGTCAACCTGTTGGAGTTTTTGTTGCTGGAAGAAGTTATACAAAAGGATTGGTTTTTACATTGACCAGTTACTGAATCAAGCTCAGGAATACATTGGAAATTCAACTGGGGCTTCCTTTCCCCAGCAGACTACTTCTAGAATGAGCTTGTACACTGAAGCTTACTCTTTTGCCCTCTTTTTGTTTCTTTCCTATTTTCTTGGCTTCTTTGCCACTCTCTAGACAATTTTGGAACTTTTTTCCCAACTCAAATGGTTTCAATAGTCTGATTGTGATCATACATTTTTACAAGGAATTTTAAAAATCTTTCCTCCAGTTAAGAAAGTCAAGGACTTAGGTCTTTTTCTTCCCTTATCAATATTGCAATGAAATTGATAAGTAAAGACCAACTCTTTCTTTTTGTTTTTAACCCAAGCAGATAATTCCCATCCATTCATCCATTTGGTGGACCAATAGTTGCCATTCTGATGGAAGTTGTCACTTCTTAACAATAGGCATTCTGTGACTATGTTGACAGCACTTTGGGTGAAGATCCTAACTGGTCTTAGATACACATAGGGAGAAATTTGCTCAGCCAGTGTCAGTCTTAAGCATGCGTATCAGAAGATCTTTCTAGAGCTGGGAATTTTCCCATGAAAGGGATTCAGTTAGGGAAGAGACACTTGCCCCAGAGGTTTACATTCTTCTTGAAGACTGCTTAAGGAACTTAGATGCCATGTCCATTTGGATCTGTGTCTGCACAGAACTTTGTCATGCCAGTGCTTGAAATGCATCTTGAAGAGAATTCACTAGCACAGAATGAATGAGAGTGGAAGGGGTTGGTGGGGCTAACCAGGCCCAACCCCCCTGCCTAAACCAGGATACCTAGAGCCTCATGCCCAGGATTCTATCTGGGTGTACTTTGAATGTCTTCAAAGATCCAGGCTCCACAATCTTTCTGGGCAGTCTGTGCCGTGGTTCACTCACCCTCACAGTAAAGAATCATTTCCTGATGTTCCTGTATTTCAGTGTGTGCCCACTGCCTCTTGTCTTTTCACTCAGCATCACTGAAAAGACACTGATTCCCTCCCCTTTGCACTATTGCTTCCATATGGATGTGTGCTGCCATGTAGAGATATGTCAAAAAACCTCCCTGAAGCCCAGGCAGATAATATTCCCTTCATCTACCAGTCAAGTTGATTCATCAGAGGAGTTTAAAGTTATGTTCAGCATGAAATTCCCCTGAAAAATCATGCTAACTACATTATTGTGTCGTCTTTCATGTGCCTGGCAAGGTTTTCCAGGAAGAGCTGCTTCATCAACTTCCTGGGTATAAAAAAGAGGCTGGCAGGTTTGTACGATTGCGAGTCCTCCTAATTGCCTTTTTTGAAGATGAGTGTCAGTTGCTTACATCCAGTCCTTAGCCTCTCTTCTCGTCTACATCTTAGCAAAAAGCTTTTCCATTATGTCTGGCAAGGAGAAATTGTGCCAGCACAGAAAACATCTCCTATCATGTTCTAGACGTTGCACGGAGGTGTGCCGAGTGTTTGGCATGAAGAAAAGAAAAGTTGTCCAAAACAGCTTCCAATCGAATGTTCATGTGATTGGAAAAGTCAGGAGAGTGCAAAGGTACTCTTTTCTAGCAGTTGGCAAGCTGCGCACACAATCCCAGTGTTGTACAGCTTCCTTCTTCACCTTTCCGAAGGTGCCGCTCTCTCCGGCTCCCGGAGGCGAAGAAGCGGCTTCTTCGCGCAAAGACGATTGTGCCGCTGACAGTGCACTCCTTAGCGCGGCTTCTGCCGAAAGACGCCCGGGAGCAGCTCTTAGCTCCGGAAAGCATCGTACCTTCGTCTTTAGCGTCTCTTCTCGTCTACATCTTAGCAAAAAGCTTTTCCACTATGTCTGGCGAGGAAAAACTGTGCAAGTACAGAAAACATCTCCCATCGTGTTCTAGACGTTGCACGGAGGTGTGCCGAGTGTTTGGCATGAAGAAAAGAAAAGTTGTCCAAAACAGCTTCCAATCGAATGTTCATGTGATTGGAAAAGTCAGGAGAGTGCAAAGGTACTGTTTGCTAGCAGTTGGCAAGCTGCGCACACAATCCCAGTGTTGTACAGCTTCCTTCTTCACCTTTCCGAAGGTGCCGCTCTCTCCGGCTCCCGGAGGCGAAGAAGCGGCTTCTTCGCGCAAAGACGATTGTGCCGCTCACTGGGCACTCCTTAGCGCGGCATCTGCCGAAAGACGCCCGGGAGCGGCTCTTAGCTCCGGACAGCATCGTACCTTCGTCTTTAGCGTCTCTTCTCGTCTACATCTTAGCAAAAAGCTTTTCTACTATGTCTGGCGAGGAAAAACTGTGCCAGCACAGAAAACATCTCCCATCGTGTTCTAGACGTTGCACGGAGGTGTGCCGAGTGTTTGGCATGAAGAAAAGAAAACTTGTCCAAAACAGCTTCCAATCGAATGTTCATGTGATTGGAAAAGTCAGGAGAGTGCAAAGGTACTGTTTTCTAGCAGTTGGCAAGCTGCGCACACAATCCCAGTGTTGTACAGCTTCCTTCTTCACCTTTCCGAAGGTGCCGCTCTCTCCGGCTCCCGGAGGCGAAGAAGCGGCTTCATCGCGCAAAGACGATTGTGCCGCTCACTGTGCACTCCTTAGCGCGGCTTCTGCCGAAAGACGCCCGGGAGCGGCTCTTAGCTCCGGACAGCATCGTACCTTCGTCTTTAGCGTCTCTTCTTGTCTACATCTTAGCAAAAAGCTTTTCCACTATGTCTGGCGAGGAAAAACTGTGCCAGCACAGAAAACATCTCCCATCGTGTTCTAGACGTTGCACGGAGGTGTGCCGAGTGTTTGGCATGAAGGAAAGAAAAGTTGTCCAAAACAGCTTCCAATCGAATGTTCATGTGATTGGAAAAGTCAGGAGAGTGCAAAGGTACTGTTTTCTAGCAGTTGGCAAGCTGCGCACACAATCCCAGTGTTGTACAGCTTCCTTCTTCACCTTTCCGAAGGTGCCGCTCTCTCCGGCTCCCGGAGGCGAAGAAGCGGCTTCATCGTGCAAAGACGATTGTGCCGCTCACTGTGCACTCCTTAGCGCGGCTTCTGCCGAAAGACGCCCGGGAGCGGCTCTTAGCTCCGGACAGCATCGTACCTTCGTCTTTAGCGTCTCTTCTCGTCTACATCTTAGCAAAAAGCTTTTCTACTATGTCTGGCGAGGAAAAACTGTGCCAGCACAGAAAACATCTCCCATCGTGTTCTAGACGTTGCACGGAGGTGTGCCGAGTGTTTGGCATGAAGGAAAGAAAAGTTGTCCAAAACAGCTTCCAATCGAATGTTCATGTGATTGGAAAAGTCAGGAGAGTGCAAAGGTACTGTTTTCTAGCAGTTGGCAAGCTGCGCACACAATCCCAGTGTTGTACAGCTTCCTTCTTCACCTTTCCGAAGGTGCCGCTCTCTCCGGCTCCCGGAGGCGAAGAAGCGGCTTCTTCGCGCAAAGACGATAGTGCCGCTCACTGTGCACTCCTTAGCGCGGCTTCTGCCGAAAGACGCCCGGGAGCGGCTCTTAGCTCCGGACAGCATCGTACCTTCGTCTTTAGCGTCTCTTCTCGTCTACATCTTAGCAAAAAGCTTTTCCACTATGTCTGGCTCGGAAAAACTGTGCCAGCACAGAAAACATCTCCCATCGTGTTCTAGACGTTGCACGGAGGTGTGCTGAGTGTTTGGCATGAAGGAAAGAAAAGTTGTCCAAAACAGCTTCCAATCGAATGTTCATGTGATTGGAAAAGTCAGGAGAGTGCAAAGGTACTGTTTTCTAGCAGTTGGCAAGCTGCGCACACAATCCCAGTGTTGTACAGCTTCCTTCTTCACCTTTCCGAAGGTGCCGCTCTCTCCGGCTCCCGGAGGCGAAGAAGCGGCTTCTTCGCGCAAAGACGATTGTGCCGCTCACTGTGCACTCCTTAGCGCGGCTTCTGCCGAAAGACGCCCGGGAGCGGCTCTTAGCTCCGGACAGCATCGTACCTTCGTCTTTAGCGTCTCTTCTCGTCTACATCTTAGCAAAAAGCTTTTCTACTATGTCTGGCGAGGAAAAACTGTGCCAGCACAGAAAACATCTCCCATCGTGTTCTAGACGTTGCACGGAGGTGTGCCGAGTGTTTGGCATGAAGAAAAGAAAACTTGTCCAAAACAGCTTCCAATCGAATGTTCATGTGATTGGAAAAGTCAGGAGAGTGCAAAGGTACTGTTTTCTAGCAGTTGGCAAGCTGCGCACACAATCCCAGTGTTGTACAGCTTCCTTCTTCACCTTTCCGAAGGTGCCGCTCTCTCCGGCTCCCGGAGGCGAAGAAGCGGCTTCTTCGCGCAAAGACGATTGTGCCGCTCACTGTGCACTCCTTAGCGCGGCTTCTGCCGAAAGACGCCCGGGAGCGGCTCTTAGCTCCGGACAGCATCGTACCTTCGTCTTTAGCGTCTCTTCTCGTCTACATCTTAGCAAAAAGCTTTTCCACTATGTCTGGCGAGGAAAAACTGTGCCAGCACAGAAAACATCTCCCATCGTGTTCTAGACGTTGCACGGAGGTGTGCCGAGTGTTTGGCATGAAGGAAAGAAAAGTTGTCCAAAACAGCTTCCAATCGAATGTTCATGTGATTGGAAAAGTCAGGAGAGTGCAAAGGTACTGTTTTCTAGCAGTTGGCAAGCTGCGCACACAATCCCAGTGTTGTACAGCTTCCTTCTTCACCTTTCCGAAGGTGCCGCTCTCTCCGGCTCCCGGAGGCGAAGAAGCGGCTTCATCGTGCAAAGACGATTGTGCCGCTCACTGTGCACTCCTTAGCGCGGCTTCTGCCGAAAGACGCCCGGGAGCGGCTCTTAGCTCCGGACAGCATCGTACCTTCGTCTTTAGCGTCTCTTCTCGTCTACATCTTAGCAAAAAGCTTTTCTACTATGTCTGGCGAGGAAAAACTGTGCCAGCACAGAAAACATCTCCCATCGTGTTCTAGACGTTGCACGATCCCTATACTTTGGCTGATTTTCCTACCTGGGGATAGGGTTAGGCTTCAGCCTAGGGCT
Organism: Ammospiza maritima maritima; assembly: GCA_036010785.1. Classification (NCBI taxonomy): domain Eukaryota; kingdom Metazoa; phylum Chordata; class Aves; order Passeriformes; family Passerellidae; genus Ammospiza; species Ammospiza maritima. The sequence continues at coordinate 903,218 of JAYKTQ010000489.1, forward strand.
TGGAGTTTTTTAACCAGGAAGCCCTGAGTTCCAGGCTTACTGCATCTGCCAAAGGCATCCCAAGGTGAGCGCAAAAGTGACACAACTTGGCTGCCACCACTGATATTTCCATGAGACCATCCCGAACCATAGGCTGATTTTCCTTCCTAGGGTTAAGGTTTGAGTTACGCCTAGGGTAAGGGTTCTATTAACCAGAAAGCCCTGAGTTCCAAGAACACAGCAGCTGCGAAGGACTACCCAAGGAGAGCGCAAAAGTACCACAACATGCCTGCCTCCACAGCTTTTTCCTTGGGGACATGCCTAATTCCTGGCTGATTTGCCTTTCTCGTCTTAGGGTTGGGGTTCGGCCTAGGGCTAGGATTTTTAAAATCAGGAAGCCCTGAGTTCCAGGCACACTGGAGCTGTGAAAGGCATCCAAAAGGGAGTGCAAAAGTGCCACAACATGGCTGCTTTCACGGCTTTTTCCTTGGCAAGAAGCCTAACACCAGGCTGATTTCCCTTCCCAGGGTTACTGTTAGGCTTAGGCCTAGGGCTAGGATTTTTAAAACTAGGAAGCCCTTAGTTCCAGGCACACTGCAGCTGCGAAAGGCATCCCAAGGGGTTTACAAAAGTGCAAAAACATGGCAGCTTTCACAGCCTTTCCTTGGCACCATCCCTATACCTTGACTGTTTTATCTGCCTAGGGTTAGGGTTAGGGTTCAGCCTAGGGCTTGGAGTTTTTTAACCAGGAAGCCCTGAGTTCCAGGCTTACTGCATGTGCCAAAGGCATCCCAAAGGGAGTGCAGAAGTGCCACAACATGGCTGCTTTCACGGCTTTTCCCTTAGGAAGAACCCTAATACCCGGCTGATTTACCTTCCTAGGGTTACTGTTAGGCTTAGGCCTAGGACTTTTAAAACCAGGAAGCCCTGGGCTCCAGGCATATGCAGCTGTTAAAGGCATCCGGAGAGGGCCGCAGAAATGACACAACTTGGCTGCCTCTGCTTCTATTCTCATGAGACCATCCTGAACCATAGCCAGATTTTCCTTCCTAGGGTTAAGGTTTGAGTTTCGCCTAGGGTAAGAGTTCTATTAACCAGAAAGCCCTGAGTTCCAAGAACACAGCAGCTGCGAAGGACTAGCCAAGAAGAGCGCAAAAGTACCACAACATGCCTGCCTCCACAGCTTTTTCCTTGGGGACATGCCTAATTCCTGGCTGATTTGCCTTTCTCGTCTTAGGGTTGGGGTTCGGCCTAGGGCTAGGATTTTTTTAACTAGGAAGCCCTGAGTTCCAGGCTTACTTCATCTGCAAAAAGCATCCCAAAGGGAGTGCAGAAGTGCAACAACATGGCTGCTTTCACGGCTTTTCCCTTAGGAAGAACCCTAATACGCGGCTGATTTACCTTCCGAGGGTTACTGTTAGGCTTAGGCCTAGAACTTTTAAAACCAGGAAGCCCTGGGCTCCAGGAACATGCAGCTGTTAAAGGCATCCCAAGAGGGCTGCAGAAGTGACACAACTTGGCTGCCACCACTGATATTTCCATGAGACCATCCCGAACCATAGGCTGATTTTCCTTCCTAGTGTTAAGATTTGAGTTACGCCTAGGGTAAGGGTTCTATTAACTAGAAAGCCCTGAGTTCCAAGAACACAGCAGCTGCGAAGGACTACCCAAGAAGAGCGCAAAAGTACCACAACATGCCTGCCTCCACAGCTTTTTCCTTGGGGACATGCCTAATTCCTGGCTGATTTGCCTTTCTCGTCTTAGGGTTGGGGTTCGGCCTAGGGCTAGGATTTTTTTAACTAGGAAGCCCTGAGTTCCAGGCTTACTTCATCTGCAAAAAGCATCCCAAAGGGAGTGCAGAAGTGCAACAACATGGCTGCTTTCACGGCTTTTCCCTTAGGAAGAACCCTAATACGCGGCTGATTTACCTTCCGAGGGTTACTGTTAGGCTTAGGCCTAGGACTTTTAAAACCAGGAAGCCCTGGGCTCCAGGCACATGCAGCTGTTAAAGGCATCCCAAGAAGGCTGCAGAAGTGACACAACTTGGCTGCCTCTGCTTCTATTCTCATGAGACCATCCCGAACCATATGCTGATTTTCCTTCCTAGGGTTAAGGTTTGAGTTACGCCTGGGGTAAGGGTTCTATTAACCAGAAAGCCCTGAGTTCCAAGAACACAGCAGCTGCGAAGGACTAGCCAAGAAGAGCGCAAAAGTACCACAACATGCCTGCCTCCACAGCTTTTTCCTTGGGGACATGCCTAATTCCTGGCTGATTTGCCTTTCTCGTCTTAGGGTTGGGGTTCGGCCTAGGGCTCGGATTTTTAAAATCAGGAAGCCCTGAGTTCCAGGCACACTGGAGCTGTGAAAGGCATCCCAAAGGGAGTGCAGAAGTGCCACAACATGGCTGCTTTCACGGCTTTTTCCTTGGCAAGAAGCCTAACACCAGGCTGATTTCCCTTCCCAGGGTTACTGTAAGGCTTAGGCCTAGGGCTAGGATTTTTAAAACTAGGAAGCCCTTAGCTCCAGGCACACTGCAGCTGTTCAAGTCATCCCAAGAGGGCCGCAGAACTGACACAACTTGGCTGCCTCTGCTGCTATTCTCATGAGTCCATCCCGAACCATAGGCTGATTTTCCTTCCTAGGGTGAGGGTTAGAGTTACGCCTAGTGTTAGTGTTTTTTTAACCAGAAAGCCCTGAGTTCCAAGAACACAGCAGCTGCAAAGGACTACCCAAGAGGAGGGGAAAAGTACCACAACATGCCTGCCTCCACAGCTTTTTCCTTGGGACCATCATTGAACCTAGGCTGATTTACTTGCCTCCAGTTGCACCTATGGTCACGCCAAGAGATAGGGATTTTAAATCAGTAAACCCTGAGCTCCAGACCCAGTGCAGCTGCAAAAGGCTTCCCAAGGGCAGCCAAAAATTGCCTCAACATGCTCCTTCCAGTGCTTTTTTCCTTGGGAACATCCCTATACCCAGGCTGATTTATCTGCCTAGGGTTAGGGTTAGGGTTCAGCCTAGAGATAGGATTTTTTCAAACAGGAAGCCCTGAATTCCAGGCACACTGCAGCTGTTAAAGGCAGTGTTCTACGTCAACCGCAACTTAGTCTGAAATAAATGCTTTTTCCCTGAGAGCATCTGAGAGGTTTGCATGAAGCACTGATATCTGACATTTGCAATTTTGAATAGGAGAGGAGAAAGAAAATGGGAAGAAGTTTTTAATTTTAGTGGTTTCAATGTTAATTTCCGTACACTTTTTCAAAACTTGTCAGCTCAAATGCCCATCAACATCTTTTAGTCATCTGTAAGTCAGTATTCATATAAAATGTGCTTCAAATCAAAAGAATTTCAAATTTGCACTCCAAATTTCTATGCCTAGATTTATGATTTCCTACACATATTAGATGAAAGGAAGGCCTTTTTTACTGTGGGAGTGCTGGAACACTGGAACACTTGCCCAGGGAAGTTGTGGGTGTCCCATCCCTGAAAGTATTCAAGGTCAGCTTGGACGGGGCTTGGAGCAGCAACAAAGGAGAAGCTTGATGGTAGAGAAACAAAGTTGGACTATAGAAGAAACTGGGATTGAAGTATAGGAGCAAGTTTTCTCTCAGCTCTTGGGGTAAATTCAAAGTTGTACAAAATTACATTTATCTGTGCTATTCACTACTGTAACAGAAATGTTCATGAAAACTGTACAGAAGATAGCAAATTTTAAAAGAGATAAGAATTACAGCATAAAATCCATGGGATGGGTTACAACATGAGACACTCTCTAAGAGAAAATCTCTGTGTTTCAGCACTTCATCATGGTAAGATTTCATGAAGTGCCAAAGAAGGCGGCAAAATATCATTCGGGACGTTATTTCCTGGAATTCAGCCTGGCCATTAGTAGGAACTGGGTTTGAACACATCATGTAGATATACCACACACACTTGCCCTTCACTGAAAAATGACTGTTTACAACGAAGAAGTAATTGACGATCAAAATTGATTGAAAGCATCTTAAACATGTCAAGTATTTCTTTGTAGATGATCTGTGATCCAAATGCTTCTTCCACCTTCGAGAGGGACAGAACAATTCTTCCATATCATGATGGTTTAAAATTGTATCAACCAATGTTTTCTGCTGAAAAGATAGCATCTATTTTTTTCTATTTTTGGAAGAAAATATTCCTAGACATACAACAGGTGAGAACTAAGTAATTTTAAAGAAACAAATGAAAAGAAAATATTCTGTAAATAGAATGAAATGAAAAGCTGTGTTTTAAATAGGAGCTAAATATGAAACAGAATTTTTGTACCAGGCATTTGAATTACTGCACCAGCTCTTTTGCCCATCAAGAGAGGCATTTAGCATTTCAGTCTTTTCCAAGGTGTTCATGATCTGCTATGCTGATCTCTGTGTGTGCCTAGGTGTGTGTGGAAGGGGATGGAGGAAGGAGGATGTGGCAATCCCTCCACCATCTTGCAACTTTTATGCAAGTAGGTTTTCAAGAAAATCATCATTTCTCTTTGAAATATGTCTGGAACAGGCATGATGGTAGTGTCAACCTGTTGGAGTTTTTGTTGCTGGAAGAAGTTATACAAAAGGATTGGTTTTTACATTGACCAGTTACTGAATCAAGCTCAGGAATACATTGGAAATTCAACTGGGGCTTCCTTTCCCCAGCAGACTACTTCTAGAATGAGCTTGTACACTGAAGCTTACTCTTTTGCCCTCTTTTTGTTTCTTTCCTATTTTCTTGGCTTCTTTGCCACTCTCTAGACAATTTTGGAACTTTTTTCCCAACTCAAATGGTTTCAATAGTCTGATTGTGATCATACATTTTTACAAGGAATTTTAAAAATCTTTCCTCCAGTTAAGAAAGTCAAGGACTTAGGTCTTTTTCTTCCCTTATCAATATTGCAATGAAATTGATAAGTAAAGACCAACTCTTTCTTTTTGTTTTTAACCCAAGCAGATAATTCCCATCCATTCATCCATTTGGTGGACCAATAGTTGCCATTCTGATGGAAGTTGTCACTTCTTAACAATAGGCATTCTGTGACTATGTTGACAGCACTTTGGGTGAAGATCCTAACTGGTCTTAGATACACATAGGGAGAAATTTGCTCAGCCAGTGTCAGTCTTAAGCATGCGTATCAGAAGATCTTTCTAGAGCTGGGAATTTTCCCATGAAAGGGATTCAGTTAGGGAAGAGACACTTGCCCCAGAGGTTTACATTCTTCTTGAAGACTGCTTAAGGAACTTAGATGCCATGTCCATTTGGATCTGTGTCTGCACAGAACTTTGTCATGCCAGTGCTTGAAATGCATCTTGAAGAGAATTCACTAGCACAGAATGAATGAGAGTGGAAGGGGTTGGTGGGGCTAACCAGGCCCAACCCCCCTGCCTAAACCAGGATACCTAGAGCCTCATGCCCAGGATTCTATCTGGGTGTACTTTGAATGTCTTCAAAGATCCAGGCTCCACAATCTTTCTGGGCAGTCTGTGCCGTGGTTCACTCACCCTCACAGTAAAGAATCATTTCCTGATGTTCCTGTATTTCAGTGTGTGCCCACTGCCTCTTGTCTTTTCACTCAGCATCACTGAAAAGACACTGATTCCCTCCCCTTTGCACTATTGCTTCCATATGGATGTGTGCTGCCATGTAGAGATATGTCAAAAAACCTCCCTGAAGCCCAGGCAGATAATATTCCCTTCATCTACCAGTCAAGTTGATTCATCAGAGGAGTTTAAAGTTATGTTCAGCATGAAATTCCCCTGAAAAATCATGCTAACTACATTATTGTGTCGTCTTTCATGTGCCTGGCAAGGTTTTCCAGGAAGAGCTGCTTCATCAACTTCCTGGGTATAAAAAAGAGGCTGGCAGGTTTGTACGATTGCGAGTCCTCCTAATTGCCTTTTTTGAAGATGAGTGTCAGTTGCTTACATCCAGTCCTTAGCCTCTCTTCTCGTCTACATCTTAGCAAAAAGCTTTTCCATTATGTCTGGCAAGGAGAAATTGTGCCAGCACAGAAAACATCTCCTATCATGTTCTAGACGTTGCACGGAGGTGTGCCGAGTGTTTGGCATGAAGAAAAGAAAAGTTGTCCAAAACAGCTTCCAATCGAATGTTCATGTGATTGGAAAAGTCAGGAGAGTGCAAAGGTACTCTTTTCTAGCAGTTGGCAAGCTGCGCACACAATCCCAGTGTTGTACAGCTTCCTTCTTCACCTTTCCGAAGGTGCCGCTCTCTCCGGCTCCCGGAGGCGAAGAAGCGGCTTCTTCGCGCAAAGACGATTGTGCCGCTGACAGTGCACTCCTTAGCGCGGCTTCTGCCGAAAGACGCCCGGGAGCAGCTCTTAGCTCCGGAAAGCATCGTACCTTCGTCTTTAGCTTCTCTTCTCGTCTACATCTTAGCAAAAAGCTTTTCCACTATGTCTGGCGAGGAAAAACTGTGCAAGTACAGAAAACATCTCCCATCGTGTTCTAGACGTTGCACGGAGGTGTGCCGAGTGTTTGGCATGAAGAAAAGAAAAGTTGTCCAAAACAGCTTCCAATCGAATGTTCATGTGATTGGAAAAGTCAGGAGAGTGCAAAGGTACTGTTTTCTAGCAGTTGGCAAGCTGCGCACACAATCCCAGTGTTGTACAGCTTCCTTCTTCACCTTTCCGAAGGTGCCGCTCTCTCCGGCTCCCGGAGGCGAAGAAGCGGCTTCTTCGCGCAAAGACGATTGTGCCGCTCACTGGGCACTCCTTAGCGCGGCATCTGCCGAAAGACGCCCGGGAGCGGCTCTTAGCTCCGGACAGCATCGTACCTTCGTCTTTAGCGTCTCTTCTCGTCTACATCTTAGCAAAAAGCTTTTCTACTATGTCTGGCGAGGAAAAACTGTGCCAGCACAGAAAACATCTCCCATCGTGTTCTAGACGTTGCACGGAGGTGTGCCGAGTGTTTGGCATGAAGGAAAGAAAACTTGTCCAAAACAGCTTCCAATCGAATGTTCATGTGATTGGAAAAGTCAGGAGAGTGCAAAGGTACTGTTTTCTAGCAGTTGGCAAGCTGCGCACACAATCCCAGTGTTGTACAGCTTCCTTCTTCACCTTTCCGAAGGTGCCGCTCTCTCCGGCTCCCGGAGGCGAAGAAGCGGCTTCATCGCGCAAAGACGATTGTGCCGCTCACTGTGCACTCCTTAGCGCGGCTTCTGCCGAAAGACGCCCGGGAGCGGCTCTTAGCTCCGGACAGCATCGTACCTTCGTCTTTAGCGTCTCTTCTCGTCTACATCTTAGCAAAAAGCTTTTCCACTATGTCTGGCGAGGAAAAACTGTGCCAGCACAGAAAACATCTCCCATCGTGTTCTAGACGTTGCACGGAGGTGTGCCGAGTGTTTGGCATGAAGGAAAGAAAAGTTGTCCAAAACAGCTTCCAATCGAATGTTCATGTGATTGGAAAAGTCAGGAGAGTGCAAAGGTACTGTTTTCTAGCAGTTGGCAAGCTGCGCACACAATCCCAGTGTTGTACAGCTTCCTTCTTCACCTTTCCGAAGGTGCCGCTCTCTCCGGCTCCCGGAGGCGAAGAAGCGGCTTCATCGTGCAAAGACGATTGTGCCGCTCACTGTGCACTCCTTAGCGCGGCTTCTGCCGAAAGACGCCCGGGAGCGGCTCTTAGCTCCGGACAGCATCGTACCTTCGTCTTTAGCGTCTCTTCTCGTCTACATCTTAGCAAAAAGCTTTTCTACTATGTCTGGCGAGGAAAAACTGTGCCAGCACAGAAAACATCTCCCATCGTGTTCTAGACGTTGCACGGAGGTGTGCCGAGTGTTTGGCATGAAGGAAAGAAAAGTTGTCCAAAACAGCTTCCAATCGAATGTTCATGTGATTGGAAAAGTCAGGAGAGTGCAAAGGTACTGTTTTCTAGCAGTTGGCAAGCTGCGCACACAATCCCAGTGTTGTACAGCTTCCTTCTTCACCTTTCCGAAGGTGCCGCTCTCTCCGGCTCCCGGAGGCGAAGAAGCGGCTTCTTCGCGCAAAGACGATAGTGCCGCTCACTGTGCACTCCTTAGCGCGGCTTCTGCCGAAAGACGCCCGGGAGCGGCTCTTAGCTCCGGACAGCATCGTACCTTCGTCTTTAGCGTCTCTTCTCGTCTACATCTTAGCAAAAAGCTTTTCCACTATGTCTGGCGAGGAAAAACTGTGCCAGCACAGAAAACATCTCCCATCGTGTTCTAGACGTTGCACGGAGGTGTGCTGAGTGTTTGGCATGAAGGAAAGAAAAGTTGTCCAAAACAGCTTCCAATCGAATGTTCATGTGATTGGAAAAGTCAGGAGAGTGCAAAGGTACTGTTTTCTAGCAGTTGGCAAGCTGCGCACACAATCCCAGTGTTGTACAGCTTCCTTCTTCACCTTTCCGAAGGTGCCGCTCTCTCCGGCTCCCGGAGGCGAAGAAGCGGCTTCTTCGCGCAAAGACGATTGTGCCGCTCACTGTGCACTCCTTAGCGCGGCTTCTGCCGAAAGACGCCCGGGAGCGGCTCTTAGCTCCGGACAGCATCGTACCTTCGTCTTTAGCGTCTCTTCTCGTCTACATCTTAGCAAAAAGCTTTTCTACTATGTCTGGCGAGGAAAAACTGTGCCAGCACAGAAAACATCTCCCATCGTGTTCTAGACGTTGCACGGAGGTGTGCCGAGTGTTTGGCATGAAGAAAAGAAAACTTGTCCAAAACAGCTTCCAATCGAATGTTCATGTGATTGGAAAAGTCAGGAGAGTGCAAAGGTACTGTTTTCTAGCAGTTGGCAAGCTGCGCACACAATCCCAGTGTTGTACAGCTTCCTTCTTCACCTTTCCGAAGGTGCCGCTCTCTCCGGCTCCCGGAGGCGAAGAAGCGGCTTCATCGTGCAAAGACGATTGTGCCGCTCACTGTGCACTCCTTAGCGCGGCTTCTGCCGAAAGACGCCCGGGAGCGGCTCTTAGCTCCGGACAGCATCGTACCTTCGTCTTTAGCGTCTCTTCTCGTCTACATCTTAGCAAAAAGCTTTTCCACTATGTCTGGCGAGGAAAAACTGTGCCAGCACAGAAAACATCTCCCATCGTGTTCTAGACGTTGCACGGAGGTGTGCCGAGTGTTTGGCATGAAGGAAAGAAAAGTTGTCCAAAACAGCTTCCAATCGAATGTTCATGTGATTGGAAAAGTCAGGAGAGTGCAAAGGTACTGTTTTCTAGCAGTTGGCAAGCTGCGCACACAATCCCAGTGTTGTACAGCTTCCTTCTTCACCTTTCCGAAGGTGCCGCTCTCTCCGGCTCCCGGAGGCGAAGAAGCGGCTTCATCGTGCAAAGACGATTGTGCCGCTCACTGTGCACTCCTTAGCGCGGCTTCTGCCGAAAGACGCCCGGGAGCGGCTCTTAGCTCCGGACAGCATCGTACCTTCGTCTTTAGCGTCTCTTCTCGTCTACATCTTACCAAAAAGCTTTTCTACTATGTCTGGCGAGGAAAAACTGTGCCAGCACAGAAAACATCTCCCATCGTGTTCTAGACGTTGCACGATCCCTATACTTTGGCTGATTTTCCTACCTGGGGATAGGGTTAGGCTTCAGCCTAGGGCTTGGAGTTTTTTAACCAGGAAGCCCTGAGTTCCAGGCTTACTGCATCTGCCAAAGGCATCCCAAGGTGAGCGCAAAAGTGACACAACTTGGCTGCCACCACTGATATTTCCATGAGACCATCCCGAACCATAGGCTGATTTTCCTTCCTAGGGTTACGGTTTGAGTTACGCCTAGGGTAAGGGTTCTATTAACCAGAAAGCCCTGAGTTCCAAGAACACAGCAGCTGCGAAGGACTAGCCAAGGAGAGCGCAAAAGTACCACAACATGCCTGCCTCCACAGCTTTTTCCTTGGGGACATGCCTAATTCCTGGCTGATTTGCCTTTCTCGTCTTAGGGTTGGGGTTCGGCCTAGGGCTAGGATTTTTAAAATCAGGAAGCCCTGAGTTCCAGGCACACTGGAGCTGTGAAAGGCATCCAAAAGGGAGTGCAAAAGTGCCACAACATGGCTGCTTTCACGGCTTTTTCCTTGGCAAGAAGCCTAACACCAGGCTGATTTCCCTTCCCAGGGTTACTGTTAGGCTTAGGCCTAGGGCTAGGATTTTTAAAACTAGGAAGCCCTTAGTTCCAGGCACACTGCAGCTGCGAAAGGCATCCCAAGGGGATTACAATAGTGCAAAAACATGGCAGCTTTCACAGCTTTTCCTTGGCACCATCCCTATACCATGACTGTTTTATCTGCCTAGGGTTAGGGTTAGGGTTCAGCCTAGGGCTTGGAGTTTTTTAACCAGGAAGCCCTGAGTTCCAGGCTTACTGCATCTGCCAAAGGCATCCCAAAGGGAGTGCAGAAGTGCCACAACATGGCTGCTTTCACGGCTTTTCCCTTAGGAAGAACCCTAATACGCGGCTGATTTACCTTCCTAGGGTTACTGTTAGGCTTAGGCCTAGGACTTTTAAAACCAGGAAGCCCTGGGCTCCAGGCACACTGCAGCTGTTAAGGCATCCCAAGAGGGCCGCAGAAATGACACAACCTGGCTGCCTCTGCTTCTATTCTCATGAGACCATCCTGAACCATAGGCAGATTTTCCTTCCTAGGGTTAAGGTTTGAGTTTCGCCTAGGGTAAGAGTTGTATTAACCAGAAAGCCCTGAGTTCCAAGAACACAGCAGCTGCGAAGGACTAGCCAAGAAGAGCGCAAAAGTACCACAACATGCCTGCCTCCACAGCTTTTTCCTTGGGGACATGCCTAATTCCTGGCTGATTTGCCTTTCTCGTCTTAGGGTTGGGGTTCGGCCTAGGGCTAGGATTTTTTTAACTAGGAAGCCCTGAGTTCCAGGCTTACTGCATCTGCCAAAGGCACCCCAAAGGGTGTGCAGAAGTGCCACAACATGGCTGCTTTCACGGCTTTTCCCTTAGGAAGAACCCTAATACCCGGCTGATTTACCTTCCTAGGGTTACTGTTAGGCTTAGGCCTAGAACTTTTAAAACCAGGAAGCCCTGGGCTCCAGGAACATGCAGCTGTTAAAGGCATCCCAAGAGGGCTGCAGAAGTGACACAACTTGGCTGCCACCACTGATATTTCCATGAGACCATCCCGAACCATAGGCTGATTTTCCTTCCTAGTGTTAAGATTTGAGTTACGCCTAGGGTAAGGGTTCTATTAACTAGAAAGCCCTGAGTTCCAAGAACACAGCAGCTGCGAAGGACTACCCAAGAAGAGCGCAAAAGTACCACAACATGCCTGCCTCCACAGCTTTTTCCTTGGGGACATGCCTAATTCCTGGCTGATTTGCCTTTCTCGTCTTAGGGTTGGGGTTCGGCCTAGGGCTAGGATTTTTTTAACTAGGAAGCCCTGAGTTCCAGGCTTACTTCATCTGCAAAAAGCATCCCAAAGGGAGTGCAGAAGTGCAACAACATGGCTGCTTTCACGGCTTTTCCCTTAGGAAGAACCCTAATACGCGGCTGATTTACCTTCCTAGGGTTACTGTTAGGCTTAGGCCTAGGACTTTTAAAACCAGGAAGCCCTGGGCTCCAGGCACATGCAGCTGTTAAAGGCATCCCAAGAGGGCCGCAGAAGTGACACAACTTGGCTGCCTCTGCTTCTATTCTCATGAGACCATCCCGAACCATATGCTGATTTTCCTTCCTAGGGTTAAGGTTTGAGTTTCGCCTGGGGTAAGGGTTCTATTAACCAGAAAGCCCTGAGTTCCAAGAACACAGCAGCTGCGAAGGACTAGCCAAGAAGAGCGCAAAAGTACCACAACATGCCTGCCTCCACAGCTTTTTCCTTGGGGACATGCCTAATTCCTGGCTGATTTGCCTTTCTCGTCTTAGGGTTGGGGTTCGGCCTAGGGCTCGGATTTTTAAAATCAGGAAGCCCTGAGTTCCAGGCACACTGGAGCTGTGAAAGGCATCCCAAAGGGAGTGCAGAAGTGCCACAACATGGCTGCTTTCACGGCTTTTTCCTTGGCAAGAAGCCTAACACCAGGCTGATTTCCCTTCCCAGGGTTACTGTAAGGCTTAGGCCTAGGGCTAGGATTTTTAAAACTAGGAAGCCCTTAGCTCCAGGCACACTGCAGCTGTTCAAGTCATCCCAAGAGGGCCGCAGAACTGACACAACTTGGCTGCCTCTGCTGCTATTCTCATGAGTCCATCCCGAACCATAGGCTGATTTTCCTTCCTAGGGTGAGGGTTAGAGTTACGCCTAGTGTTAGTGTTTTTTTAACCAGAAAGCCCTGAGTTCCAAGAACACAGCAGCTGCAAAGGACTACCCAAGAGGAGGGGAAAAGTACCACAACATGCCTGCCTCCACAGCTTTTTCCTTGGGACCATCATTGAACCTAGGCTGATTTACTTGCCTCCAGTTGCACCTATGGTCACGCCAAGAGATAGGGATTTTAAATCAGTAAACCCTGAGCTCCAGACCCAGTGCAGCTGCAAAAGGCTTCCCAAGGGCAGCCAAAAATTGCCTCAACATGCTCCTTCCAGTGCTTTTTTCCTTGGGAACATCCCTATACCCAGGCTGATTTATCTGCCTAGGGTTAGGGTTAGGGTTCAGCCTAGAGATAGGATTTTTTCAAACAGGAAGCCCTGAATTCCAGGCACACTGCAGCTGTTAAAGGCAGTGTTCTACGTCAACCGCAACTTAGTCTGAAATAAATGCTTTTTCCCTGAGAGCATCTGAGAGGTTTGCATGAAGCACTGATATCTGACATTTGCAATTTTGAATAGGAGAGGAGAAAGAAAATGGGAAGAAGTTTTTAATTTTAGTGGTTTCAATGTTAATTTCCGTACACTTTTTCAAAACTTGTCAGCTCAAATGCCCATCAACATCTTTTAGTCATCTGTAAGTCAGTATTCATATAAAATGTGCTTCAAATCAAAAGAATTTCAAATTTGCACTCCAAATTTCTATGCCTAGATTTATGATTTCCTACACATATTAGATGAAAGGAAGGCCTTTTTTACTGTGGGAGTGCTGGAACACTGGAACAGGTTGCCCAGAGAAGTTGTGGGTGTCCCATCCCTGAAAGTATTCAAGGTCAGCTTGGACGGGGCTTGGAGCAGCAACAAAGGAGAAGCTTGATGGTAGAGAAACAAAGTTGGACTATAGAAGAAACTGGGATTGAAGTATAGGAGCAAGTTTTCTCTCAGCTCTTGGGGTAAATTCAAAGTTGTACAAAATGACATTTATCTGTGCTATTCACTACTGTAACAGAAAGGTTCATGAAAACTGTACAGAAGATAGCAAATTTTAAAAGAGATAAGAATTACAGCATAAAATCCATGGGACGGGTTACAACATGAGACATTCTCTAAGAGAAAATCTCTGTGTTTCAGCACTTCATCATGGTAAGATTTCATGAAGTGCCAAAGAAGGCGGCAAAATATCATTCGGGACGTTATTTCCTGGAATTCAGCCTGGCCATTAGTAGGAACTGGGTTTGAACACATCATGTAGATATACCACACACACTTGCCCTTCACTGAAAAATGACTGTTTACAACGAAGAAGTAATTGACGATCAAAATTGATTGAAAGCATCTTAAACATGTCAAGTATTTCTTTGTAGATGATCTGTGATCCAAATGCTTCTTCCACCTTCGAGAGGGACAGAACAATTCTTCCATATCATGATGGTTTAAAATTGTATCAACCAATGTTTTCTGCTGAAAAGATAGCATCTATTTTTTTCTATTTTTGGAAGAAAATATTCCTAGACATACAACAGGTGAGAACTAAGTAATTTTAAAGAAACAAATGAAAAGAAAATATTCTGTAAATAGAATGAAATGAAAAGCTGTGTTTTAAATAGGAGCTAAATATGAAACAGAATTTTTGTACCAGGCATTTGAATTACTGCACCAGCTCTTTTGCCCATCAAGAGAGGCATTTAGCATTTCAGTCTTTTCCAAGGTGTTCATGATCTGCTATGCTGATCTCTGTGTGTGCCTAGGTGTGTGTGGAAGGGGATGGAGGAAGGAGGATGTGGCAATCCCTCCACCATCTTGCAACTTTTATGCAAGTAGGTTTTCAAGAAAATCATCATTTCTCTTTGAAATATGTCTGGAACAGGCATGATGGTAGTGTCAACCTGTTGGAGTTTTTGTTGCTGGAAGAAGTTATACAAAAGGATTGGTTTTTACATTGACCAGTTACTGAATCAAGCTCAGGAATACATTGGAAATTCAACTGGGGCTTCCTTTCCCCAGCAGACTACTTCTAGAATGAGCTTGTACACTGAAGCTTACTCTTTTGCCCTCTTTTTGTTTCTTTCCTATTTTCTTGGCTTCTTTGCCACTCTCTAGACAATTTTGGAACTTTTTTCCCAACTCAAATGGTTTCAATAGTCTGATTGTGATCATACATTTTTACAAGGAATTTTAAAAATCTTTCCTCCAGTTAAGAAAGTCAAGGACTTAGGTCTTTTTCTTCCCTTATCAATATTGCAATGAAATTGATAAGTAAAGACCAACTCTTTCTTTTTGTTTTTAACCCAAGCAGATAATTCCCATCCATTCATCCATTTGGTGGACCAATAGTTGCCATTCTGATGGAAGTTGTCACTTCTTAACAATAGGCATTCTGTGACTATGTTGACAGCACTTTGGGTGAAGATCCTAACTGGTCTTAGATACACATAGGGAGAAATTTGCTCAGCCAGTGTCAGTCTTAAGCATGCGTATCAGAAGATCTTTCTAGAGCTGGGAATTTTCCCATGAAAGGGATTCAGTTAGGGAAGAGACACTTGCCCCAGAGGTTTACATTCTTCTTGAAGACTGCTTAAGGAACTTAGATGCCATGTCCATTTGGATCTGTGTCTGCACAGAACTTTGTCATGCCAGTGCTTGAAATGCATCTTGAAGAGAATTCACTAGCACAGAATGAATGAGAGTGGAAGGGGTTGGTGGGGCTAACCAGGCCCAACCCCCCTGCCTAAACCAGGATACCTAGAGCCTCATGCCCAGGATTCTATCTGGGTGTACTTTGAATGTCTTCAAAGATCCAGGCTCCACAATCTTTCTGGGCAGTCTGTGCCGTGGTTCACTCACCCTCACAGTAAAGAATCATTTCCTGATGTTCCTGTATTTCAGTGTGTGCCCACTGCCTCTTGTCTTTTCACTCAGCATCACTGAAAAGACACTGATTCCCTCCCCTTTGCACTATTGCTTCCATATGGATGTGTGCTGCCATGTAGAGATATGTCAAAAAACCTCCCTGAAGCCCAGGCAGATAATATTCCCTTCATCTACCAGTCAAGTTGATTCATCAGAGGAGTTTAAAGTTATGTTCAGCATGAAATTCCCCTGAAAAATCATGCTAACTACATTATTGTGTCGTCTTTCATGTGCCTGGCAAGGTTTTCCAGGAAGAGCTGCTTCATCAACTTCCTGGGTATAAAAAAGAGGCTGGCAGGTTTGTACGATTGCGAGTCCTCCTAATTGCCTTTTTTGAAGATGAGTGTCAGTTGCTTACATCCAGTCCTTAGCCTCTCTTCTCGTCTACATCTTAGCAAAAAGCTTTTCCATTATGTCTGGCAAGGAGAAATTGTGCCAGCACAGAAAACATCTCCTATCATGTTCTAGACGTTGCACGGAGGTGTGCCGAGTGTTTGGCATGAAGAAAAGAAAACTTGTCCAAAACAGCTTCCAATCGAATGTTCATGTGATTGGAAAAGTCAGGAGAGTGCAAAGGTACTCTTTTCTAGCAGTTGGCAAGCTGCGCACACAATCCCAGTGTTGTACAGCTTCCTTCTTCACCTTTCCGAAGGTGCCGCTCTCTCCGGCTCCCGGAGGCGAAGAAGCGGCTTCTTCGCGCAAAGACGATTGTGCCGCTGACAGTGCACTCCTTAGCGCGGCTTCTGCCGAAAGACGCCCGGGAGCAGCTCTTAGCTCCGGAAAGCATCGTACCTTCGTCTTTAGCGTCTCTTCTCGTCTACATCTTAGCAAAAAGCTTTTCCACTATGTCTGGCGAGGAAAAACTGTGCAAGTACAGAAAACATCTCCCATCGTGTTCTAGACGTTGCACGGAGGTGTGCCGAGTGTTTGGCATGAAGAAAAGAAAAGTTGTCCAAAACAGCTTCCAATCGAATGTTCATGTGATTGGAAAAGTCAGGAGAGTGCAAAGGTACTGTTTTCTAGCAGTTGGCAAGCTGCGCACACAATCCCAGTGTTGTACAGCTTCCTTCTTCACCTTTCCGAAGGTGCCGCTCTCTCCGGCTCCCGGAGGCGAAGAAGCGGCTTCTTCGCGCAAAGACGATTGTGCCGCTCACTGGGCACTCCTTAGCGCGGCATCTGCCGAAAGACGCCCGGGAGCGGCTCTTAGCTCCGGACAGCATCGTACCTTCGTCTTTAGCGTCTCTTCTCGTCTACATCTTAGCAAAAAGCTTTTCTACTATGTCTGGCGAGGAAAAACTGTGCCAGCACAGAAAACATCTCCCATCGTGTTCTAGACGTTGCACGGAGGTGTGCCGAGTGTTTGGCATGAAGAAAAGAAAACTTGTCCAAAACAGCTTCCAATCGAATGTTCATGTGATTGGAAAAGTCAGGAGAGTGCAAAGGTACTGTTTTCTAGCAGTTGGCAAGCTGCGCACACAATCCCAGTGTTGTACAGCTTCCTTCTTCACCTTTCCGAAGGTGCCGCTCTCTCCGGCTCCCGGAGGCGAAGAAGCGGCTTCATCGCGCAAAGACGATTGTGCCGCTCACTGTGCACTCCTTAGCGCGGCTTCTGCCGAAAGACGCCCGGGAGCGGCTCTTAGCTCCGGACAGCATCGTACCTTCGTCTTTAGCGTCTCTTCTCGTCTACATCTTAGCAAAAAGCTTTTCCACTATGTCTGGCGAGGAAAAACTGTGCCAGCACAGAAAACATCTCCCATCGTGTTCTAGACGTTGCACGGAGGTGTGCCGAGTGTTTGGCATGAAGGAAAGAAAAGTTGTCCAAAACAGCTTCCAATCGAATGTTCATGTGATTGGAAAAGTCAGGAGAGTGCAAAGGTACTGTTTTCTAGCAGTTGGCAAGCTGCGCACACAATCCCAGTGTTGTACAGCTTCCTTCTTCACCTTTCCGAAGGTGCCGCTCTCTCCGGCTCCCGGAGGCGAAGAAGCGGCTTCATCGTGCAAAGACGATTGTGCCGCTCACTGTGCACTCCTTAGCGCGGCTTCTGCCGAAAGACGCCCGGGAGCGGCTCTTAGCTCCGGACAGCATCGTACCTTCGTCTTTAGCGTCTCTTCTCGTCTACATCTTAGCAAAAAGCTTTTCTACTATGTCTGGCGAGGAAAAACTGTGCCAGCACAGAAAACATCTCCCATCGTGTTCTAGACGTTGCACGGAGGTGTGCCGAGTGTTTGGCATGAAGGAAAGAAAAGTTGTCCAAAACAGCTTCCAATCGAATGTTCATGTGATTGGAAAAGTCAGGAGAGTGCAAAGGTACTGTTTTCTAGCAGTTGGCAAGCTGCGCACACAATCCCAGTGTTGTACAGCTTCCTTCTTCACCTTTCCGAAGGTGCCGCTCTCTCCGGCTCCCGGAGGCGAAGAAGCGGCTTCTTCGCGCAAAGACGATAGTGCCGCTCACTGTGCACTCCTTAGCGCGGCTTCTGCCGAAAGACGCCCGGGAGCGGCTCTTAGCTCCGGACAGCATCGTACCTTCGTCTTTAGCGTCTCTTCTCGTCTACATCTTAGCAAAAAGCTTTTCCACTATGTCTGGCGAGGAAAAACTGTGCCAGCACAGAAAACATCTCCCATCGTGTTCTAGACGTTGCACGGAGGTGTGCTGAGTGTTTGGCATGAAGGAAAGAAAAGTTGTCCAAAACAGCTTCCAATCGAATGTTCATGTGATTGGAAAAGTCAGGAGAGTGCAAAGGTACTGTTTTCTAGCAGTTGGCAAGCTGCGCACACAATCCCAGTGTTGTACAGCTTCCTTCTTCACCTTTCCGAAGGTGCCGCTCTCTCCGGCTCCCGGAGGCGAAGAAGCGGCTTCTTCGCGCAAAGACGATTGTGCCGCTCACTGTGCACTCCTTAGCGCGGCTTCTGCCGAAAGACGCCCGGGAGCGGCTCTTAGCTCCGGACAGCATCGTACCTTCGTCTTTAGCGTCTCTTCTCGTCTACATCTTAGCAAAAAGCTTTTCTACTATGTCTGGCGAGGAAAAACTGTGCCAGCACAGAAAACATCTCCCATCGTGTTCTAGACGTTGCACGGAGGTGTGCCGAGTGTTTGGCATGAAGAAAAGAAAACTTGTCCAAAACAGCTTCCAATCGAATGTTCATGTGATTGGAAAAGTCAGGAGAGTGCAAAGGTACTGTTTTCTAGCAGTTGGCAAGCTGCGCACACAATCCCAGTGTTGTACAGCTTCCTTCTTCACCTTTCCGAAGGTGCCGCTCTCTCCGGCTCCCGGAGGCGAAGAAGCGGCTTCTTCGCGCAAAGACGATTGTGCCGCTCACTGTGCACTCCTTAGCGCGGCTTCTGCCGAAAGACGCCCGGGAGCGGCTCTTAGCTCCGGACAGCATCGTACCTTCGTCTTTAGCGTCTCTTCTCGTCTACATCTTAGCAAAAAGCTTTTCCACTATGTCTGGCGAGGAAAAACTGTGCCAGCACAGAAAACATCTCCCATCGTGTTCTAGACGTTGCACGGAGGTGTGCCGAGTGTTTGGCATGAAGGAAAGAAAAGTTGTCCAAAACAGCTTCCAATCGAATGTTCATGTGATTGGAAAAGTCAGGAGAGTGCAAAGGTACTGTTTTCTAGCAGTTGGCAAGCTGCGCACACAATCCCAGTGTTGTACAGCTTCCTTCTTCACCTTTCCGAAGGTGCCGCTCTCTCCGGCTCCCGGAGGCGAAGAAGCGGCTTCATCGTGCAAAGACGATTGTGCCGCTCACTGTGCACTCCTTAGCGCGGCTTCTGCCGAAAGACGCCCGGGAGCGGCTCTTAGCTCCGGACAGCATCGTACCTTCGTCTTTAGCGTCTCTTCTCGTCTACATCTTAGCAAAAAGCTTTTCTACTATGTCTGGCGAGGAAAAACTGTGCCAGCACAGAAAACATCTCCCATCGTGTTCTAGACGTTGCACGATCCCTATACTTTGGCTGATTTTCCTACCTGGGGATAGGGTTAGGCTTCAGCCTAGGGCTTGGAGTTTTTTAACCAGGAAGCCCTGAGTTCCAGGCACACTGCATCTGCCAAAGGCATCCCAAGGTGAGCGCAAAAGTGACACAACTTGGCTGCCACCACTGATATTTCCATGAGACCATCCCGAACCATAGGCTGATTTTCCTTCCTAGGGTTACGGTTTGAGTTACGCCTAGGGTAAGGGTTCTATTAACCAGAAAGCCCTGAGTTCCAAGAACACAGCAGCTGCGAAGGACTACCCAAGGAGAGCGCAAAAGTGCCACAACATGCCTGCCTCCACAGCTTTTTCCTTGGGGACATGCCTAATTCCTGGCTGATTTGCCTTTCTCGTCTTAGGGTTGGGGTTCGGCCTAGGGCTAGGATTTTTAAAATCAGGAAGCCCTGAGTTCCAGGCACACTGGAGCTGTGAAAGGCATCCAAAAGGGAGTGCAAAAGTGCCACAACATGGCTGCTTTCACGGCTTTTTCCTTGGCAAGAAGCCTAACACCAGGCTGATTTCCCTTCCCAGGGTTACTGTTAGGCTTAGGCCTAGGGCTAGGATTTTTAAAACTAGGAAGCCCTTAGTTCCAGGCACACTGCAGCTGCGAAAGGCATCCCAAGGGGATTACAAAAGTGCAAAAACATGGCAGCTTTCACAGCCTTTCCTTGGCACCATCCCTATACCTTGACTGTTTTATCTGCCTAGGGTTAGGGTTAGGGTTCAGCCTAGGGCTTGGAGTTTTTTAACCAGGAAGCCCTGAGTTCCAGGCTTACTGCATGTGCCAAAGGCATCCCAAAGGGAGTGCAGAAGTGCCACAACATGGCTGCTTTCACGGCTTTTCCCTTAGGAAGAACCCTAATACCCGGCTGATTTACCTTCCTAGGGTTACTGTTAGGCTTAGGCCTAGGACTTTTAAAACCAGGAAGCCCTGGGCTCCAGGCATATGCAGCTGTTAAAGGCATCCGGAGAGGGCCGCAGAAATGACACAACTTGGCTGCCTCTGCTTCTATTCTCATGAGACCATCCTGAACCATAGCCAGATTTTCCTTCCTAGGGTTAAGGTTTGAGTTTCGCCTAGGGTAAGAGTTCTATTAACCAGAAAGCCCTGAGTTCCAAGAACACAGCAGCTGCGAAGGACTAGCCAAGAAGAGCGCAAAAGTACCACAACATGCCTGCCTCCACAGCTTTTTCCTTGGGGACATGCCTAATTCCTGGCTGATTTGCCTTTCTCGTCTTAGGGTTGGGGTTCGGTCTAGGGCTAGGATTTTTTTAACTAGGAAGCCCTGAGTTCCAGGCTTACTGCATCTGCCAAAGGCACCCCTAAGGGTGTGCAGAAGTGCCACAACATGGCTGCTTTCACGGCTTTTCCCTTAGGAAGAACCCTAATACGCGGCTGATTTACCTTCCTAGGGTTACTGTTAGGCTTAGGCCTAGGACTTTTAAAACCACGAAGCCCTGGGCTCTAGGCACATGCAGCTGTTAAAGGCATCCCAAGAGGGCTGCAGAAGTGACACAACTTGGCTGCCACCACTGATATTTCCATGAGATCATCCCGAACCATAGGCTGATTTTCCTTCCTAGGGTTAAGGTTTGAGTTACGCCTAGGGTAAGGGTTCTATTAACCAGAAAGCCCTGAGTTCCAAGAACACAGCAGCTGTGAAGGACTACCCAAGAAGAGCGCAAAAGTACCACAACGTGCCTGCCACCACAGCTTTTTCCTTGGGGACATGCCTAATTCCTGGCTGATTTGCCTTTCTCGTCTTAGGGTTGGGGTTCCGCCTAGGGCAAGGATATTTTTAACTAGGAAGCCCTGAGTTCCAGGCTTACTTCATCTGCAAAAAGCATCCCAAAGGGAGTGCAGAAGTGCCACAACATGGCTGCTTTCACGGCTTTTCCCTTAGCAAGAACCCTAATACCCGGCTGATTTACCTTCCTAGGGTTACTGTTAGGCTTAGGCCTAGGACTTTTAAAACCAGGAAGCCCTGGGCTCCAGGCACACTGCAGCTGCGAAAGGCATCCCAAGAGGAGCGCAAAAGTGACACAACTTGGCTGCCACCACTGATATTTCCATGAGACCATCCCGAACCATAGGCTGATTTTCCTTCCTAGGGTTACGGTTTGAGTTACGCCTAGGGTAACGGTTCTATTAACCAGAAAGCCCTGAGTTCCAAGAACACAGCAGCTGCGAAGGACTACCCAAGAAGAGCGCAAAAGTACCACAACATGCCTGCCTCCACAGCTTTTTCCTTGGGGACATGCCTAATTCCTGGCTGATTTGCCTTTCTCGTCTTAGGGTTGGGGTTCGGCCTAGGGCTAGGATTTTTAAAATCAGGAAGCCCTGAGTTCCAGGCACACTGGAGCTGTGAAAGGCATCCAAAAGGGGTGCAAAAGTGCCACAACATGGTTGCTTTCACGGCTTTTTCCTTGGCAAGAAGCCTAACACCAGGCTGATTTCCCTTCCCAGGGTTATTGTTAGGCTTAGGCCTAGGGCTAGGATTTTTAAAACTAGGAAGCCCTTAGTTCCAGGCACACTGCAGCTGCGAAAGGCATCCTAGGGGAGTACAAAAGTGCAACAACATGGCAGCTTTCACAGCTTTTTCCTTGGCACCATCCCTATACCTAGGCTGATTTATCTGCCTAGGGTTAGGGTTAGGCTTCAGCCTAGGGCTTGGAGTTTTTTAACCAGGAAGCCCTGAGTTCCAGGCTTACTGCATCTGCCAAAGGCATCCCAAAGGGAGTGCAGAAGTGCCACAACATGGCTGCCTCCACAGCTTTTTCCTTGGGGACATGCCTAATTCCTGGCTGATTTGCCTTTCTCGTCTTAGTGTTGGGGTTCGGCCTAGGGCTAGGATATTTTTAACTAGGAAGCCCTGAGTTCCAGGCTTACTGCATCTGCCAAAAGCATCCCAAAGGGAGTGCAGAAGTGCCACAACATGGCTGCTTTCACGGCTTTTCCCTTAGGAAGAACCCTAATACCCGGCTGATTTACCTTCCTAGGGTTACTGTTAGGCTTAGGCCTAGGACTTTTAAAACCAGGAAGCCCTGGGCTCCAGGCACACTGCAGCTGCGAAAGGCATCCCAAGAGGAGCGCAAAAGTGACACAACTTGGCTGCCACCACTGATATTTCCATGAGACCATCCCGAACCATAGGCTGATTTTCCTTCCTAGGGTTAAGGTTTGAGTTACGCCTGGGGTAAGGGTTCTATTAACCAGAAAGCCCTGAGTTCCAAGAACACAGGAGCTGCGAAGGACTACCCAAGAAGAGCGCAAAAGTACCACAACATGCCTGCCTCCACAGCTTTTTCCTTGGGGACATGCCTAATTCCTGGCTGATTTGCCTTTCTCGTCTTAGGGTTGGGGTTCGGCCTAGGGCTAGGATTTTGAAAATCAGGAAGCCCTGAGTTCCAGGCACACTGGAGCTGTGAAAGGCATCCAAAAGGGAGTGCAAAAGTGCCACAACATGGCTGCTTTCACGGCTTTTTCCTTGGCAAGAAGCTTAACACCAGGCTGATTTCCCTTCCCAGGGTTACTGTTAGGCTTAGGCCTAGGGCTAGGATTTTTAAAACTAGGAAGCCCTTAGTTCCAGGCACACTGCAGCTGCGAAAGGCATCCCAAGGGGAGTACAAAAGTGCAAAAACATGGCAGCTTTCACAGCTTTTTCCTTGGCACCATCCCTATACCTAGGCTGATTTATCTGCCTAGGGTTAGGGTTAGGCTTCAACCTAGGGCTTGGATTTTTTTAACCAGGAAGCCCTGAGTTCCAGGCTTACTGCATCTGCCAAAGGCATCCCAAAGGGAGTGCAGAAGTGCCACAACATGGCTGCTTTCACGGCTTTTCCCTTAGGAAGAACCCTAATACCCGGCTGATTTACCTTCCTAGGGTTACTGTTAGGCTTAGGCCTAGGACTTTTAAAACCAGGAAGCCCTGGGCTCCAGGCACACTGCAGCTGCGAAAGGCATCCCAAGAGGAGGGCAAAAGTGACACAACTTGGCTGCCACCACTGATATTTCCATGAGACCATCCCGAACCATAGGCTGATTTTCCTTCCTAGGGTTAAGGTTTGAGTTACGCCTAGGGTAACGGTTCTATTAACCAGAAAGCCCTGAGTTCCAAGAACACAGCAGCTGTGAAGGACTACCCAAGAAGAGCGCAAAAGTACCACAACGTGCCTGCCACCACAGCTTTTTCCTTGGGGACATGCCTAATTCCTGGCTGATTTGCCTTTCTCGTCTTAGGGTTGGGGTTCAGCCTAGGGCTAGGATTTTTTTAACTAGGAAGCCCTGAGCTCCAGGCTTACTGCATCTGCCAAAGGCATCCCAAAGGGAGTGCAGAAGTGCCACAACATGGCTGCTTTCACGGCTTTTCCCTTAGGAAGAACCCTAATACGCGGCTGATTTACCTTCCTAGGGTTACTGTTAGGCTTAGGCCTAGGACTTTTAAAACCAGGACGCCCTGGGCTCCAGGCACACTGCAGCTGCGAAAGGCATCCCAAGGGGAGCGCAAAAGTTACACAACTTGGCTGCCACCACTGATATTTCCATGAAACCATCCCGAACCATAGGCTGATTTTCCTTCCTAGGGTTAAGGTTTGAGTTACGCCTGGGGTAACGGTTCTATTAAACAGAAAGCCCTGAGTTCCAAGAACACAGCAGCTGCGAAGGACTAGCCAAGGAGAGCGCAAAAGTACCACAACGTGCCTGCCTCCACAGCTTTTTCCTTGGGGACATGCCTAATTCCTGGCTGATTTGCCTTTCTCGTCTTAGGGTTGGGGTTCGGCCTAGGGCTAGGATATTTTTAACTAGGAAGCCCTGAGTTCCAGGCTTACTTCATCTGCCAAAAGCATCCCAAAGGGAGTGCAGAAGTGCCACAACATGGCTGCTTTCACGGCTTTTCTCTTAGGAAGAACCCTAATACGCGGCTGATTTACCTTCCTAGGGTTACTGTTAGGCTTAGGCCTAGGACTTTTAAAACCAGGAAGCCCTGGGCTCCAGGCACATGCAGCTGCGAAAGGCATCCCAAGAGGGCCGCAGAAGTGACACAACTTGGCTGCCTCTGCTTCTATTCTCATGAGACCATCCTGAACCATAGGCTGATTTTCCTTCCTAGGGTTAAGTTTTGAGTTACGCCTAGGGTAAGGGTTCTATTAACCAGAAAGCCCTGAGTTCCAAGAACACAGCAGCTGCGAAGGACTACCCAAGAAGAGCGCAAAAGTACCACAACATGCCTGCCTCCACAGCTTTTTCCTTGGGGACATGCCTAATTCCTGGCTGATTTGCCTTTCTCGTCTTACGGTTGGGGTTCGGCCTAGGGCTAGGATTTTTTTAACTAGGAAGCCCTGAGTTCCAGGCTTACTTCATCTGCAAAAAGCATCCCAAAGGGAGTGCAGAAGTGCCACAACATGGCTGCTTTCATGGCTTTTCCCTTAGGAAGAACCCTAATACGCGGCTGATTTACCTTCCTAGGGTTACTGTTAGGCTTAGGCCTAGGACTTTTAAAACCAGGAAGCCCTGGGCTCCAGGCACTCTGCAGCTGCTAAAGGCATCCCAAGAGGGCCGCAGAAGTGACACAACTTGGCTGCCTCTGCTGCTATTCTCATGAGACCATCCTGAACCATAGGCTGATTTTCCTTCCTAGGGTTAAGGTTTGAGTTACGCCTAGGGTAACGGTTCTATTAACCAGAAAGCCCTGAGTTCCAAGAACACAGCAGCTGCGAAGGACTTCCCAAGAAGAGCGCAAAAGTACCACAACATGCCTGCCTCCACAGCTTTTTCCTTGGGGACATGCCTAATTCCTGGCTGATTTGCCTTTCTCGTCTTAGGGTTGGGGTTCGGCCTAGGGCTAGGATTTTTAAAATCAGGAAGCCCTGAGTTCCAGGCACACTGGAGCTGTGAAAGGCATCCAAAAGGGAGTGCAAAAGTGCCACAACATGGCTGCTTTCACGGCTTTTTCCTTGGCAAGAAGCTTAACACCAGGCTGATTTCCCTTCCCAGGGTTACTGTTAGGCTTAGGCCTAGGGCTAGGATTTTTAAAACTAGGAAGCCCTTAGTTCCAGGCACACTGCAGCTGCGAAAGGCATCCCAAGGGGAGTACAAAAGTGCAAAAACATGGCAGCTTTCACAGCTTTTTCCTTGGCACCATCCCTATACCTTGGCTGATTTATCTGCCTCGGGTTAGGGTTAGGCTTCAACCTAGGGCTTGGAGTTTTTTAACCAGGAAGCCCTGAGTTCCAGGCTTACTGCATCTGCCAAAGGCATCCCAAAGGGAGTGCAGAAGTGCCACAACATGGCTGCTTTCACGGCTTTTCCCTTAGGAAGAACCCTAATACCCGGCTGATTTACCTTCCTAGGGTTACTGTTAGGCTTAGGCCTAGGACTTTTAAAACCAGGACGCCCTGGGCTCCAGGCACACTGCAGCTGCGAAAGGCATCCCAAGAGGAGCGCAAAAGTGACACAACTTTGCTGCCACCACTGATATTTCCATGAGACCATCCCGAACCATAGGCTGATTTTCCTTCCTAGGGTTAAGGTTTGAGTTACGCCTGGGGTAAGGGTTCTATTAACCAGAAAGCCCTGAGTTCCAAGAACACAGCAGCTGCAAAGGACTACCCAAGAAGAGCGCAAAAGTACCACAACATGCCTGCCTCCACAGCTTTTTCCTTGGGGACATGCCTAATTCCTGGCTGATTTGCCTTTCTCGTCTTAGGGTTGGGGTTCGGCCTAGGGCAAGGATTTTTAAAATCAGGAAGCCCTGAGTTCAAGGCACACTGGAGCTGTGAAAGGCATCCAAAAGGGAGTGCAAAAGTGCCACAAAATGGCTGCTTTCCCGGCTTTTTCCTTGGCAAGAAGCCTAACACCAGGCTGATTTACCTTCCCAGGGTTACTGTAAGGCTTAGGTTTTGGGCTAGGATTTTTAAAACTAGGAAGCCCTTAGCTCCAGCACACTGCATCTGTTCAAGGCATCCCAAGAGGAGTAAAAAAGTGCAACAACATGGCAGCCTTCACAGCTTTTTCCTTGGCACCATCCCTATACCTAGGCTGATTTATCTGCCTAGGGTTAGGGTTAGGCTTCCGCCTAGGGCTTGGAGTTTTTTAACCAGGAAGCCCTGAGTTCCAGGCTTACTGCATCTGCCAAAGGCATCCCAAAGGGAGTGCAGAAGTGCCACAACATGGCTGCTTTCACGGCTTTTCCCTTAGGAAGAACCCTAATACCCGGCTGATTTACCTTCCTAGGGTTACTGTTAGGCTTAGGCCTAGGACTTTTAAAACCAGGAAGCCCTGGGCTCCAGGCATATGCAGCTGTTAAAGGCATCCCAAGAGGAGCGCAAAAGTGACACAACTTGGCTGCCTCTGCTTCTATTCTCATGAGACCATCCTGAACCATAGGCAGATTTTCCTTCCTAGGGTTAAGGTTTGAGTTTCGCCTAGGGTATGAGTTCTATTAACCAGAAAGACCTGAGTTCCAAGAACACAGCAGCTGCAAAGGACTACCCAAGAAGAGCGCAAAAGTACCACAACATGCCTGCCTCCACAGCTTTTTCCTTGGGGACATGCCGAATTCCTGGCTGATTTGCCTTTCTCGTCTTAGGGTTGGGGTTCGGCCTAGGGCTAGGATTTTTTTAACTAGGAAGCCCTGAGATCCAGGCTTACTTCTTCTGCCAAAGGCATCCCAAAGGGAGTGCAGAAGTGCCACAACATGGCTGCTTTCACGGCTTTTCCCTTAGGAAGAACCCTAATACGCGGCTGATTTACCTTCCTAGGGTTACTGTTAGGCTTAGGCCTAGGACTTTTAAAACCAGGAAGCCCTGGGCTCCAGGCACATGCAGCTGTTAAAGGCATCCCAAGAGGGCTGCAGAAGTGACACAACTCTGCTGCCTCTGCTACTATTTTCATGAGACCATCCCGAACCATAGGCTGATTTTCCTTCCTAGGGTTAATGTTTGAGTTACGCCTAGGGTAAGGGTTCTATTAACCAGAAAGCCCTGAGTTCCAAGAACACAGCAGCTGCGAAGGACTAGCCAAGAAGAGCGCAAAAGTACCACAACATGCCTGCCTCCACAGCTTTTTCCTTGGGGACATGCCTAATTCCTGGCTGATTTGCCTTTCTCGTCTTAGGGTTGGGGTTCGGCCTAGGGCTAGGATTTTTTTAACTAGGAAGCCCTGAGTTCCAGGCTTACTTCATCTGCAAAAAGCATCCCAACGGGAGTGCAGAAGTACCACAACATGCCTGCTTCCACAGCTTTTTTCTTGGGGACATGCCTAATTCCTGGCTGATTTGCCTTTCTCGTCTTAGGGTTGGGGTTCGGCCTAGGGCTAGGATTTTTAAAATCAGGAAGCCCTGAGTTCCAGGCACACTGGAGCTGTGAAAGGCATCCAAAAGGGGTGCAAAAGTGCCACAACATGGTTGCTTTCACGGCTTTTTCCTTGGCAAGAAGCCTAACACCAGGCTGATTTCCCTTCCCAGGGTTATTGTTAGGCTTAGGCCTAGGGCTAGGATTTTTAAAACTAGGAAGCCCTTAGTTCCAGGCACACTGCAGCTGCGAAAGGCATCCCAAGGGGAGTATAAAAGTGCAACAACATGGCAGCTTTCACAGCTTTTTCCTTGGCACCATCCCTATACCTAGGCTGTTTTATCTGCCTAGGGTTAGAGTTAGGCTTAAGCCTAGGGCTTGGAGTTTTTTAACCAGGAAGCCCTGAGTTCCAGGCTTACTGCATCTGCCAAAGGCATCCCAAAGGGAGTGCAGAAGTGCCACAACATGGCTGCTTTCACGGCTTTTCCCTTAGGAAGAACCCTAATACGTGGCTGATTTACCTTCCTAGGGTTACTGTTAGGCTTAGGCCTAGGACTTTTAAAACCAGGAAGCCCTGGGCTCCAGGCACACTGCAGCTGCGAAAGGCATCCCAAGGGGAGCGCAAAAGTGACACAACTTGGCTGCCACCACTGATATTTCCATGAGACCATCCCGAACCATAGGCTGATTTTCCTTCCTAGGGTTAAGTTTTGAGTTACGCCTAGGGTAAGGGTTCTATTAACCAGAAAGCCCTGAGTTCCAAGAACACAGCAGCTGCGAAGGACTAGCCAAGAAGAGCGCAAAAGTACCACAACATGCCTGCCTCCACAGCTTTTTCCTTGGGGACATGCCTAATTCCTGGCTGATTTGCCTTTCTCGTCTTAGGGTTGGGGTTCGGCCTAGGGCTAGGATTTTTAAAATCAGGAAGCCCTGAGTTCCAGGCACACTGGAGCTGTGAAAGGCATCCAAAAGGGGTGCAAAAGTGCCACAACATGGTTGCTTTCACGGCTTTTTCCTTGGCAAGAAGCCTAACACCAGGCTGATTTCCCTTCCCAGGGTTATTGTTAGGCTTAGGCCTAGGGCTAGGATTTTTAAAACTAGGAAGCCCTTAGTTCCAGGCACACTGCAGCTGTTCAAGGCATCCTAGGGGAGTACAAAAGTGCAACAACATGGCAGCTTTCACAGCTTTTTCCTTGGCACCATCCCTATACCTAGGCTGATTTATCTGCCTAGGGTTAGGGTTAGGCTTCAGCCTAGGGCTTGGAGTTTTTTAACCAGGAAGCCCTGAGTTCCAGGCTTACTGCATCTGCCAAAGGCATCCCAAAGGGAGTGCAGAAGTGCCACAACATGGCTGCCTCCACAGCTTTTTCCTTGGGGACATGCCTAATTCCTGGCTGATTTGCCTTTCTCGTCTTAGTGTTGGGGTTCGGCCTAGGGCTAGGATATTTTTAACTAGGAAGCCCTGAGTTCCAGGCTTACTGCATCTGCCAAAAGCATCCCAAAGGGAGTGCAGAAGTGCCACAACATGGCTGCTTTCACGGCTTTTCCCTTAGGAAGAACCCTAATACCCGGCTGATTTACCTTCCTAGGGTTACTGTTAGGCTTAGGCCTAGGACTTTTAAAACCAGGAAGCCCTGGGCTCCAGGCACACTGCAGCTGCGAAAGGCATCCCAAGAGGAGCGCAAAAGTGACACAACTTGGCTGCCACCACTGATATTTCCATGAGACCATCCCGAACCATAGGCTGATTTTCCTTCCTAGGGTTAAGGTTTGAGTTACGCCTGGGGTAAGGGTTCTATTAACCAGAAAGCCCTGAGTTCCAAGAACACAGCAGCTGCGAAGGACTACCCAAGAAGAGCGCAAAAGTACCACAACATGCCTGCCTCCACAGCTTTTTCCTTGGGGACATGCCTAATTCCTGGCTGATTTGCCTTTCTCGTCTTAGGGTTGGGGTTCGGCCTAGGGCTAGGATTTTGAAAATCAGGAAGCCCTGAGTTCCAGGCACACTGGAGCTGTGAAAGGCATCCCAAAGGGAGTGCAAAAGTGCCACAACATGGTTGCTTTCACGGCTTTTTCCTTGGCAAGAAGCTTAACACCAGGCTGATTTCCCTTCCCAGGGTTACTGTTAGGCTTAGGCCTTGGGCTAGGATTTTTAAAACTAGGAAGCCCTTAGATCCAGGCACACTGCAGCTGTTCAAGGCATCCCAAGTGGAGTACAAAAGTGCAACAACATGGCAGCTTTCACAGCTTTTTCCTTGGCACCATCCCTATACCTAGGCTGTTTTATCTGCCTAGGGTTAGGGTTAGGGTTCAGCCTAGGGCTTGGAGTTTTTTAACCAGGAAGCCCTGAGTTCCAGGCTTACTGCATCTGCCAAAGGCATCCCAAAGGGAGTGCAGAAGTGCCACAACATGGCTGCCTCCACAGCTTTTTCCTTGGGGACATGCCTAATTCCTGGCTGATTTGCCTTTCTCGTCTTAGTGTTGGGGTTCGGCCTAGGGCTAGGATATTTTTAACTAGGAAGCCCTGAGTTCCAGGCTTACTGCATCTGCCAAAAGCATCCCAAAGGGAGTGCAGAAGTGCCACAACATGGCTGCTTTCACGGCTTTTCCCTTAGGAAGAACCCTAATACCCGGCTGATTTACCTTCCTAGGGTTACTGTTAGGCTTAGGCCTAGGACTTTTAAAACCAGGAAGCCCTGGGCTCCAGGCACACTGCAGCTGCGAAAGGCATCCCAAGAGGAGCGCAAAAGTGACACAACTTGGCTGCCACCACTGATATTTCCATGAGACCATCCCGAACCATAGGCTGATTTTCCTTCCTAGGGTTAAGGTTTGAGTTACGCCTGGGGTAAGGGTTCTATTAACCAGAAAGCCCTGAGTTCCAAGAACACAGCAGCTGCGAAGGACTACCCAAGAAGAGCGCAAAAGTACCACAACATGCCTGCCTCCACAGCTTTTTCCTTGGGGACATGCCTAATTCCTGGCTGATTTGCCTTTCTCGTCTTAGGGTTGGGGTTCGGCCTAGGGCTAGGATTTTTAAAATCAGGAAGCCCTGAGTTCCAGGCACACTGGAGCTGTGAAAGGCATCCCAAAGGGAGTGCAAAAGTGCCACAACATGGTTGCTTTCACGGCTTTTTCCTTGGCAAGAAGCTTAACACCAGGCTGATTTCCCTTCCCAGGGTTACTGTTAGGCTTAGGCCTTGGGCTAGGATTTTTAAAACTAGGAAGCCCTTAGATCCAGGCACACTGCAGCTGTTCAAGGCATCCCAAGTGGAGTACAAAAGTGCAACAACATGGCAGCTTTCACAGCTTTTTCCTTGGCACCATCCCTATACCTAGGCTGTTTTATCTGCCTAGGGTTAGGGTTAGGGTTCAGCCTAGGGCTTGGAGTTTTTTAACCAGGAAGCCCTGAGTTCCAGGCTTACTGCATCTGCCAAAGGCATCCCAAAGGGAGTGCAAAAGTGCCACAACATGGCTGCTTTCACGGCTTTTCCCTTAGGAAGAACCCTAATACCCGGCTGATTTACCTTCCTAGGGATACTGTTAGGCTTAGGCCTAGGACTTTTAAAACCAGGAAGCCCTGGGCTCCAGGCACACTGCAGCTGCGAAAGGCATCCCAAGGGGAGCGCAAAAGTGACACAACTTGGCTGCCACCACTGATATTTCCATGAGACCATCCCGAACCATAGGCTGATTTTCCTTCCTAGGGTTAAGGTTTGAGTTACGCCTGGGGTAAGGGTTCTATTAACCAGAAAGCCCTGAGTTCCAAGAACACCGCAGCTGCGAAGGACTACCCAAGAAGAGCGCAAAAGTACCACAACATGCCTGCCTCCACAGCTTTTTCCTTGGGGACATGCCTAATTCCTGGCTGATTTGCCTTTCTCGTCTTAGGGTTGGGGTTCGGCCTAGGGCTAGGATTTTTTTAACTAGGAAGCCCTGAGTTCCAGGCTTACTTCATCTGCCAAAAGCATCCCAAAGGGAGTGCAGAAGTGCCACAACATGGCTGCTTTCACGGCTTTTCCCTTAGGAAGAACCCTAATACCCGGCTGATTTACCTTCCTAGGGTTACTGTTAGGCTTTGGCCTAGGACTTTTAAAACCAGGAAGCCCTGGGCTCCAGGCACATGCAGCTGCGAAAGGCATCCCAAGGGGAGCGCAAAAGTGACACAACTTGGCTGCCACCACTGATATTTCCATGAGACCATCCCGAACCATAGGCTGATTTTCCTTCCTAGGGTTAAGGTTTGAGTTACGCCTAGGGTAAGGGTTCTATTAACCAGAAAGACCTGAGTTCCAAGAACACAGCAGCTGCGAAGGACTACCCAAGAAGAGCGCAAAAGTACCACAACATGCCTGCCTCCACAGCTTTTTCCTTGGGGACATGCCTAATTCCTGGCTGATTTGCCTTTCTCGTCTTAGGGTTGGGGTTCGGCCTAGGGCTAGGATTTTTTTAACTAGGAAGCCCTGAGTTCCAGGCACACTTCATCTGCAAAAAGCATCCCAAAGGGAGTGCAGAAGTGCCACAACATGGCTGCTTTCATGGCTTTTCCCTTAGGAAGAACCCTAATACGCGGCTGATTTACCTTCCTAGGGTTACTGTTAGGCTTAGGCCTAGGACTTTTAAAACCAGGAAGCCCTGGGCTCCAGGCACACTGCAGCTGCGAAAGGCATCCCAAGGGGAGCGCAAAAGTGACACAACTTGGCTGCCACCACTGATATTTCCATGAGACCATCCCGAACCATAGGCTGATTTTCCTTCCTAGGGTTAAGGTTTGAGTTACACCTAGGGTAAGGGTTCTATTAACCAGAAAGCCCTGAGTTCCAAGAACACAGCAGCTGCGAAGGACTAGCCAAGAAGAGCGCAAAAGTACCACAACATGCCTGCCTCCACAGCTTTTTCCTTGGGGACATGCCTAATTCCTGGCTGATTTGCCTTTCTCGTCTTAGGGTTGGGGTTCGGCCTAGGGCTAGGATTTTTTTAACTAGGAAGCCCTGAGTTCCAAGCTTACTTCATCTGCAAAAAGCATCCCAAAGGGAGTGCAGAAGTGCCACAACATGGCTGCTTTCACGGCTTTTCCCTTAGGAAGAACCCTAATACCCGGCTGATTTACCTTCCTAGGGTTACTGTTAGGCTTAGGCCTAGGACTTTTAAAACCAGGAAGCCCTGGGCTCCAGGCACATGCAGCTGTTAAAGGCATCCCAAGAGGGCTGCAGAAGTGACACAACTTGGCTGCCTCTGCTTCTATTCTCATGAGACCATCCCGAACCATAGGCTGATTTTCCTTCCTAGGGTTAAGGTTTGAGTTTCGCCTAGGGTAAGCGTTCTATTAACCAGAAAGCCCTGAGTTCCAAGAACACAGCAGCTGCGAAGGACTAGCCAAGAAGAGCGCAAAAGTACCACAACATGCCTGCCTCCACAGCTTTTTCCTTGGGGACATGCCTAATTCCTGGCTGATTTGCCTTTCTCATCTTAGGGTTGGGGTTCGGCCTAGGGCTAGGATTTTTTTAACTAGGAAGCCCTGAGTTCCAGGCTTACTGCATCTGCCAAAGGCATCCCAAAGGGAGTGCAAAAGTGCCACAACATGGCTGCTTTCACGGCTTTTCCCTTAGGAAGAACCCTAATACCCGGCTGATTTACCTTCCTAGGGTTACTGTTAGGCTTAGGCCTAGGACTTTTAAAACCAGGAAGCCCTGGGCTCCAGGCACATGCAGCTGTTAAAGGCATCCCAAGAAGGCTGCAGAAGTGACACAACTTGGCTGCCACCACTGATATT
This sequence comes from Ammospiza maritima maritima, assembly GCA_036010785.1. Lineage (NCBI taxonomy): Eukaryota > Metazoa > Chordata > Aves > Passeriformes > Passerellidae > Ammospiza > Ammospiza maritima. Next base: position 936,371 of record JAYKTQ010000489.1, read on the forward strand.
TCCATGAGACCATCCCGAACCATAGGCTGATTTTCCTTCCTAGGGTTAAGGTTTGAGTTTGGCCTAGGGTAAGCGTTCTATTAACCAGAAAGCCCTGAGTTCCAAGAACACAGCAGCTGCGAAGGACTTCCCAAGAAGAGCGCAAAAGTACCACAACATGCCTGCCTCCACAGCTTTTTCCTTGGGGACATGCCTAATTCCTGGCTGATTTGCCTTTCTCGTCTTAGGGTTGGGGTTCGGCCTAGGGCTAGGATTTTGAAAATCAGGAAGCCCTGAGTTCCAGGCACACTGGAGCTGTGAAAGGCATCCCAAAGGGAGTGCAAAAGTGCCACAACATGGTTGCTTTCACGGCTTTTTCCTTGGCAAGAAGCTTAACACCAGGCTGATTTCCCTTCCCAGGGTTACTGTTAGGCTTAGGCCTTGGGCTAGGATTTTTAAAACTAGGAAGCCCTTAGATCCAGGCACACTGCAGCTGTTCAAGGCATCCCAAGTGGAGTACAAAAGTGCAACAACATGGCAGCTTTCACAGCTTTTTCCTTGGCACCATCCCTATACCTAGGCTGTTTTATCTGCCTAGGGTTAGGGTTAGGGTTCAGCCTAGGGCTTGGAGTTTTTTAACCAGGAAGCCCTGAGTTCCAGGCTTACTGCATCTGCCAAAGGCATCCCAAAGGGAGTGCAAAAGTGCCACAACATGGCTGCTTTCACGGCTTTTCCCTTAGGAAGAACCCTAATACCCGGCTGATTTACCTTCCTAGGGATACTGTTAGGCATAGGCCTAGGACTTTTAAAACCAGGAAGCCCTGGGCTCCAGGCACACTGCAGCTGCGAAAGGCATCCCAAGGGGAGCGCAAAAGTGACACAACTTGGCTGCCACCACTGATATTTCCATGAGACCATCCCGAACCATAGGCTGATTTTCCTTCCTAGGGTTAAGGTTTGAGTTACGCCTGGGGTAAGGGTTCTATTAACCAGAAAGCCCTGAGTTCCAAGAACACCGCAGCTGCGAAGGACTACCCAAGAAGAGCGCAAAAGTACCACAACATGCCTGCCTCCACAGCTTTTTCCTTGGGGACATGCCTAATTCCTGGCTGATTTGCCTTTCTCGTCTTAGGGTTGGGGTTCGGCCTAGGGCTAGGATTTTTTTAACTAGGAAGCCCTGAGTTCCAGGCTTACTTCATCTGCCAAAAGCATCCCAAAGGGAGTGCAGAAGTGCCACAACATGGCTGCTTTCACGGCTTTTCCCTTAGGAAGAACCCTAATACCCGGCTGATTTACCTTCCTAGGGTTACTGTTAGGCTTTGGCCTAGGACTTTTAAAACCAGGAAGCCCTGGGCTCCAGGCACATGCAGCTGCGAAAGGCATCCCAAGGGGAGCGCAAAAGTGACACAACTTGGCTGCCACCACTGATATTTCCATGAGACCATCCCGAACCATAGGCTGATTTTCCTTCCTAGGGTTAAGGTTTGAGTTACGCCTAGGGTAAGGGTTCTATTAACCAGAAAGACCTGAGTTCCAAGAACACAGCAGCTGCGAAGGACTACCCAAGAAGAGCGCAAAAGTACCACAACATGCCTGCCTCCACAGCTTTTTCCTTGGGGACATGCCTAATTCCTGGCTGATTTGCCTTTCTCGTCTTAGGGTTGGGGTTCGGCCTAGGGCTAGGATTTTTTTAACTAGGAAGCCCTGAGTTCCAGGCACACTTCATCTGCAAAAAGCATCCCAAAGGGAGTGCAGAAGTGCCACAACATGGCTGCTTTCATGGCTTTTCCCTTAGGAAGAACCCTAATACGCGGCTGATTTACCTTCCTAGGGTTACTGTTAGGCTTAGGCCTAGGACTTTTAAAACCAGGAAGCCCTGGGCTCCAGGCACACTGCAGCTGCGAAAGGCATCCCAAGGGGAGCGCAAAAGTGACACAACTTGGCTGCCACCACTGATATTTCCATGAGACCATCCCGAACCATAGGCTGATTTTCCTTCCTAGGGTTAAGGTTTGAGTTACACCTAGGGTAAGGGTTCTATTAACCAGAAAGCCCTGAGTTCCAAGAACACAGCAGCTGCGAAGGACTAGCCAAGAAGAGCGCAAAAGTACCACAACATGCCTGCCTCCACAGCTTTTTCCTTGGGGACATGCCTAATTCCTGGCTGATTTGCCTTTCTCGTCTTAGGGTTGGGGTTCGGCCTAGGGCTAGGATTTTTTTAACTAGGAAGCCCTGAGTTCCAAGCTTACTTCATCTGCAAAAAGCATCCCAAAGGGAGTGCAGAAGTGCCACAACATGGCTGCTTTCACGGCTTTTCCCTTAGGAAGAACCCTAATACGCGGCTGATTTACCTTCCTAGGGTTACTGTTAGGCTTAGGCCTAGGACTTTTAAAACCAGGAAGCCCTGGGCTCCAGGCACATGCAGCTGTTAAAGGCATCCCAAGAGGGCTGCAGAAGTGACACAACTTGGCTGCCTCTGCTTCTATTCTCATGAGACCATCCCGAACCATAGGCTGATTTTCCTTCCTAGGGTTAAGGTTTGAGTTTCGCCTAGGGTAAGCGTTCTATTAACCAGAAAGCCCTGAGTTCCAAGAACACAGCAGCTGCGAACGACTAGCCAAGAAGAGCGCAAAAGTACCACAACATGCCTGCCTCCACAGCTTTTTCCTTGGGGACATGCCTAATTCCTGGCTGATTTGCCTTTCTCATCTTAGGGTTGGGGTTCGGCCTAGGGCTAGGATTTTTTTAACTAGGAAGCCCTGAGTTCCAGGCTTACTGCATCTGCCAAAGGCATCCCAAAGGGAGTGCAAAAGTGCCACAACATGGCTGCTTTCACGGCTTTTCCCTTAGGAAGAACCCTAATACCCGGCTGATTTACCTTCCTAGGGTTACTGTTAGGCTTAGGCCTAGGACTTTTAAAACCAGGAAGCCCTGGGCTCCAGGCACATGCAGCTGTTAAAGGCATCCCAAGAAGGCTGCAGAAGTGACACAACTTGGCTGCCACCACTGATATTTCCATGAGACCATCCCGAACCATAGGCTGATTTTCCTTCCTAGGGTTAAGGTTTGAGTTTGGCCTAGGGTAAGCGTTCTATTAACCAGAAAGCCCTGAGTTCCAAGAACACAGCAGCTGCGAAGGACTTCCCAAGAAGAGCGCAAAAGTACCACAACATGCCTGCCTCCACAGCTTTTTCCTTGGGGACATGCCTAATTCCTGGCTGATTTGCCTTTCTCGTCTTAGGGTTGGGGTTCGGCCTAGGGCTTGGAGTTTTTTAACTAGGAAGCCCTGAGTTCCAGGCTTACTGCATCTGCCAAAGGCATCCCAAAGGGAGTGCAGAAGTGCCACAACATGGCTGCTTTCACGGCTTTTCCCTTAGGAAGAACCCTAATACGCGGCTGATTTACCTTCCTAGGGTTACTGTTAGGCTTTGGCCTAGGACTTTAAAAACCAGGAAGCCCTGGGTTCCAGGCACACTGCAGCTGCGAAAGGCATCCCAAGGGGAGCGCAAAAGTGACACAACTTGGCTGCCACCACTGATATTTCCATGAGACCATCCCGAACCATAGGCTGATTTTCCTTCCTAGGGTTAAGGTTTGACTTACGCCTAGGGTAAGGGTTCTATTAACCAGAAAGCCCTGAGTTCCAAGAACACAGCAGCTGCGAAGGACTAGCCAAGAAGAGCGCAAAAGTACCACAACATGCCTGCCTCCACAGCTTTTTCCTTGGGGACATGCCTAATTCCTGGCTGATTTGCCTTTCTCGTCTTAGGGTTGGGGTTCGGCCTAGAGCTAGGATTTTTTTAACTAGGAAGCCCTGAGTTCCAGGCTTACTTCATCTGCAAAAAGCATCCCAAAGGGAGTGCCGAAGTGCCACAACATGGCTGCTTTCACGGCTTTTCCCTTAGGAAGAACCCTAATACGCGGCTGATTTACCTTCCTAGGGTTACTGTTAGGCTTAGGCCTAGGACTTTTAAAACCAGGAAGCCCTGGGCTCCAGGCTAATGTAGCTGCGAAAGGCATCCCAAGAGGGCCGCAGAAGTGACACAACTTGGCTGCCGCTGCATCTATTCTCATGAGACCATCCTGAACCATAGTCTGATTTTCCTTCCTAGGGTTAAGGTTTGAGTTACGCCTAGGGTAAGGGTCCTATTAACCAGAAAGCCCTGAGTTCCAAGAACACAGCAGCTGCGAAGGACTAGCCAAGAAGAGCGCAAAAGTACCACAACATGCCTGCCTCCACAGCTTTTTCCTTGGGGACATGCCTAATTCCTGGCTGATTTGCCTTTCTCATCTTAGGGTTGGGGTTCGGCCTAGGGCTAGGATTTTTTTAACTAGGAAGCCCTGAGTTCCAGGCTTACTGCATCTGCCAAAGGCATCCCAAAGGGAGTGCAAAAGTGCCACAACATGGCTGCTTTCCGGCTTTTCCCTTAGGAAGAACCCTAATACCCGGCAGATTTACCTTCCTAGGGTTACTGTTAGGCTTAGGCGTAGGACTTTTAAAACCAGGAAGCCCTGGGCTCCAGGCACATGCAGCTGCGAAAGGCATCCCAAGAGGTCTGCAGAAGTGACACAACTTGGCTGCCACCACTGATATTTCCATGAGACCATCCCGAACCATAGGCTGATTTTCCTTCCTAGGGTTAAGGTTTGAGTTTGGCCTAGGGTAAGGGTTCTATTAACCAGAAAGCCCTGAGTTCCAAGAACACAGCAGCTGCGAAGGACTAGCCAAGAAGAGCGCAAAAGTACCACAACATGCCTGCCTCCACAGCTTTTTCCTTGGGGACATGCCTAATTCCTGGCTGATTTGCCTTTCTCGTCTTAGGGTTGGGGTTCGGCCTAGGGCTAGGATTTTTTTAACTAGGAAGCCCTGAGTTCCAGGCTTGCTGCATCTGCCAAAGGCATCCCAAAGGGAGTGCAGAAGTGCCAAAACATGGCTGCTTTCACGGCTTTTCCCTTAGGAAGAACCCTAATACGCGGCTGATTTACCTTCCTAGGGTTACTGTTAGGCTTTGGCCTAGGACTTTTAAAACCAGGAAGCCCTGGGCTCCAGGCACACTGCAGCTGCGAAAGGCATCCCAAGGGGAGCGCAAAAGTGACACAACTTGGCTGCCACCACTGATATTTCCATGAGACCATCCCGAACCATAGGCTGATTTTCCTTCCTAGGGTTAAGGTTTGAGTTACGCCTAGGGTAAGGGTTCTATTAACCAGAAAGCCCTGAGTTCCAAGAACACAGCAGCTGCGAAGGACTAGCCAAGAAGAGCGCAAAAGTACCACAACATGCCTGCCTCCACAGCTTTTTCCTTGGGGACATGCCTAATTCCTGGCTGATTTGCCTTTCTCGTCTTAGGGTTGGGGTTCGGCCTAGGGCTAGGATTTTTAAAATCAGGAAGCCCTGAGTTCCAGGCACACTGGAGCTTTGAAAGGCATCCAAATGGGAGTGCAAAAGTGCAACAACATGGTTGCTTTCACGGATTTTCCTTGGCAAGAACCTTAACACCAGGCTGATTTCCCTTCCCAGGGTTACTGTTAGGCTTAGGCCTAGGGCTAGGATTTTTAAAACTAGGAAGCCCTTATATCCAGGCACACTGCAGCTGTTCAAGGCATCCCAAGGGGAGTACAAAAGTGCAACAACATGGCAGCTTTCACAGCTTTTTCCTTGGCACCATCCCTATACCTAGGCTGATTTATCTGCCTAGGGTTAGGGTTAGGGTTCAGCCTAGGGCTTGGAGTTTTTTAACCAGGAAGCCCTGAGTTCCAGGCTTACTGCATCTGCCAAAGGCATCCCAAAGGGAGTGCAAAAGTGCCACAACATGGCTGCTTTCACGGCTTTTCCCTTAGGAAGAACCCTAATACCCGGCTGATTTACCTTCCTAGGGTTACTGTTAGGCTTAGGCCTAGGACTTTTAAAACCAGGACGCCCTGGGCTCCAGGCACACTGCAGCTGCGATAGGCATCCCAAGAGGGCCGCAGAAGTGACACAACTTGGCTGCCTCTGCTTCTATTCTCATGAGACCATCCGGAACCATAGGCTGATTTTCCTTCCTAGGGTTAAGGTTTGAGTTACGCCTAGGGTAAGAGTTGTATTAACCAGAAAGCCCTGAGTTCCAAGAACACAGCAGCTGCGAAGGACTACCCAAGAAGAGCGCAAAAGTACCACAACGTGCCTGCCTCCACAGCTTTTTCCTTGGGGACATGCCTAATTCCTGGCTGATTTGCCTTTCTCGTCTTAGGGTTGGGGTTCGGCCTAGGGCTAGGATATTTTTAACTAGGAAGCCCTGAGTTCCAGGCTTACTTAATCTGCCAAAGGCATCCCAAAGGGTGTGCAAAAGTGCCACAACATGGCTGCTTTCACGGCTTTTCCCTTAGGAAGAACCCTAATACCCGGCTGATTTACCTTCCTAGGGTTACTGTTAGGCTTAGGCCTTGGACTTTTAAAACCAGGAAGCCCTGGGCTCCAGGCACACTGCAGCTGCGAAAGGCATCCCAAGGGGAGCGCAAAAGTGACACAACTTGGCTGCCACCACTGATATTTCCATGAGACCATCCCGAACCATAGGCTGATTTTCCTTCCTAGGGTTAAGGTTTGAGTTACGCCAGGGGTAAGGGTTCTATTAACCAGAAAGCCCTGAGTTCCAAGAACACAGCAGCTGCGAAGGACTAGCCAAGAAGAGCGCAAAAGTACCACAACATGCCTGCCTCCACAGCTTTTTCCTTGGGGACATGCCTAATTCCTGGCTGATTTGCCTTTCTCGTCTTAGGGTTGGGGTTCGGCCTAGGGCTAGGATATTTTTAACTAGGAAGCCCTGAGTTCCAGGCTTACTTCATCTGCCAAAGGCATCCCAAAGGGAGTGCAGAAGTGCCACAACATGGTTGCTTTCACGGCTTTTCCCTTAGGAAGAACCCTAATACGCGGCTGATTTCCCTTCCTAGGGTTACTGTTAGGCTTAGGCCTAGGACTTTTAAAACCAGGAAGCCCTGGGCTCATGGCACACTGCAGCTGCGAAAGGCATCCCAAGAGGGCCGCAGAAGTGACACAACTTGGATGCCTCTGCTTCTATTCTCATGAGACCATCCCGAACCATAGGCTGATTTTCCTTCCTAGGGTTAAGGTTTGACTTACGCCTAGGGTAAGGGTTCTATTAACCAGAAAGCCCTGAGTTCCAAGAACACAGCAGCTGCGAAGGACTACCCAAGAAGAGCGCAAAAGTACCACAACGTGCCTGCCTCCACAGCTTTTTCCTTGGGGACATGCCTAATTCCTGGCTGATTTGCCTTTCTCGTCTTAGGGTTGGGGTTCGGCCTAGGGCTAGGATTTTTTTAACTAGGAAGCCCTGAGTTCCAGGCTTACTTCATCTGCCAAAGGCATCCCAAAGGGTGTGCAAAAGTGCCACAACATGGCTGCTTTCACGGCTTTTCCCTTAGGAAGAACCCTAATACGCGGCTGATTTACCTTCCTAGGGTTACTGTTAGGCTTAGGCCTAGGACTTTTAAAACCAGGAAGCCCTGGGCTCCAGGCACACTGCAGCTGCGAAAGGCATCCCAAGGGGAGCGCAAAAGTGACACAACTTGGCTGCCACCACTGATATTTCCATGAGACCATCCCGAACCATAGGCTGATTTTCCTTCCTAGGGTTAAGGTTTGAGTTACGCCTAAGGTAAGGGTTCTATTAACCAGAAAGCCCTGAGTTCCAAGAACACAGCAGCTGCGAAGGACTACCCAAGAAGAGCGCAAAAGTACCACAACATGCCTGCCTCCACAGCTTTTTCCTTGGGGACATGCCTAATTCCTGGCTGATTTGCCTTTCTCGTCTTAGGGTTGGGGTTCGGCCTAGGGCTAGGATTTTTAAAATCAGGAAGCCCTGAGTTCCAGGCACACTGGAGCTGTGAAAGGCATCCAAATGGGAGTGCAAAAGTGCCACAACATGGTTGCTTTCACGGCTTTTTCCTTGGCAAAAAGCTTAACACCAGGCTGATTTCCCTTCCCAGGGTTACTGTTAGGCTTAGGCCTAGGGCTAGGATTTTTAAAACTAGGAAGCCCTTAGATCCAGGCACACTGCAGCTGTTCAAGGCATCCCAAGGGGAGTACAAAAGTGCAACAACATGGCAGCTTTCACAGCTTTTTCCTTGGCACCATCCCTATACCTAGGCTGTTTTATCTGCCTAGGGTTAGGGTTAGGGTTCAGACTAGGGCTTGGAGATTTTTAACCAGGAAGCCCTGAGTTCCAGGCTTACTGCATCTGCCAAAGGCATCCAAAGGGAGTGCAAAAGTGCCACAACATGGCTGCTTTCACAGCTTTTCCCTTAGGAAGAACCCTAATACCCGGCTGATTTACCTTCCTAGGGTTACTGTTAGGCTTAGGCCTAGGACTTTTAAAACCAGGAAGCCCTGGGCTCCAGGCACACTGCAGCTGTTAAAGGCATCCCAAGAGGGCCGCAGAAGTGACACAACTTGGCTGCCTCTGCTTCTATTCTCATGAGACCATCCTGAACCATAGGCTGATTTTCCTTCCTAGGATTAAGGTTTGAGTTTCGCCTAGGGAGGGTAAGAGTTCTATTAACCAGAAAGACCTGAGTTCCAAGAACACAGCAGCTGCGAAGGACTACCCAAGAAGAGCGCAAAAGTACCACAACGTGCCTGCCTCCACAGCTTTTTCCTTGGGGACATGCCTAATTCCTGGCTGATTTGCCTTTCTCGTCTTAGGGTTGGCGTTCGGCCTAGGGCTAGGATATTTTTAACTAGGAAGCCCTGAGTTCCAGGCTTACTTCATCTGCCAAAGGCATCCCAAAGGGTTTCCAAAAGTGCCACAACATGGCTGCTTTCACGGCTTTTCCCTTAGGAAGAACCCTAATACCCGGCTGATTTACCTTCCTAGGGTTACTGTAAGGCTTAGGCCTAGGACTTTTCAAACCAGGAAGCCCTGGGCTCCAGGCACACTGCAGCTGCGAAAGGCATCCCAAGGGGAGCGCAAAAGTGACACAACTTGGCTGCCACCACTGATATTTCCATGAGACCATCCCGAACCATAGGCTGATTTTCCTTCCTAGGGTTAAGGTTTGAGTTACGCCTAGGGTAAGGGTTCTATTAACCAGAAAGCCCTGAGTTCCAAGAACACAGCAGCTGCGAAGGACTACCCAAGAAGAGCGCAAAAGTACCACAACGTGCCTGCCTCCACAGCTTTTTCCTTGGGGACATGCCTAATTCCTGGCTGATTTGCCTTTCTCGTCTTAGGGTTGGGGTTCGGCCTAGGGCTAGGATATTTTTAACTAGGAAGCCCTGAGTTCCAGGCTTACTTCATCTGCCAAAGGCATCCCAAAGGGTTTCCAAAAGTGCCACAACATGGCTGCTTTCACGGCTTTTCCCTTAGGAAGAACCCTAATACGCGGCTGATTTACCTTCCTAGGGTTACTGTTAGGCTTAGGCCTAGGACTTTTAAAACCAGGAAGCCCTGGGCTCCAGGCACACTGCAGCTGCGAAAGGCATCCCAAGGGGAGCGCAAAAGTGACACAACTTGGCTGCCACCACTGATATTTCCATGAGACCATCCCGAACCATAGGCTGATTTTCCTTCCTAGGGTTAAGGTTTGAGTTACGCCTAGGGTAAGGGTTCTATTAAACAGAAAGCCCTGAGTTCCAAGAACACAGCAGCTGCGAAGGACTTCCCAAGAAGAGCGCAAAAGTACCACAACATGCCTGCCTCCACAGCTTTTTCCTTGGGGACATGCCTAATTCCTGGCTGATTTGCCTTTCTCGTCTTAGGGTTGGGGTTCGGCCTAGGGCTAGGATTTTTAAAATCAGGAAGCCCTGAGTTCCAGGCACACTGAAGCTGTGAAAGGCATCCAAAAGGGAGTGCAAAAGTGCCACAACATGGTTGCTTTCACGGCTTTTTCCTTGGCAAGAAGCTTAACACCAGGCTGATTTCCCTTCCCAGGGTTACTGTTAGGCTTAGGCCTAGGGCTAGGATTTTTAAAACTAGGAAGCCCTTAGATCCAGGCACACTGCAGCTGTTCAAGGCATCCCAAGGGGAGTACAAAAGTGCAACAACATGGCAGCTTTCACAGCTTTTTCCTTGGCACCATGCCTATACCTAGGCTGATTTATCTGCCTAGGGTTAGGGTTAGGCTTCAGCCTAGGGCTTGGAGTTTTTTAACCAGGAAGCCCTGAGTTCCAGGCTTACTGCATCTGCCAAAGGCATCCCAAAGGGAGTGCAAAAGTGCCACAACATGGCTGCTTTCACAGCTTTTCCCTTTGGAAGAACCCTAATACCCGGCTGATTTACCTTCCAAGGGCTACTGTTAGGCTTAGGCCTAGGACTTTTCAAACCAGGAAGCCCTGGGCTCCAGGCACACTGCAGCTGTTAAAGGCATCCCAAGAGGGCCGCAGAAGTGACACAACTTGGCTGCCTCTGCTTCTATTCTCATGAGACCATCCTGAACCATAGGCTGATTTTCCTTCCTAGGGTTAAGGTTTGAGTTTCGCCTAGGGTAAGAGTTCTATTAACCAGAAAGACCTGAGTTGCAAGAACACAGCAGCTGCGAAGGACTAGCCAAGAAGAGCGCAAAAGTACCACAACATGCCTGCCTCCACAGCTTTTTCCTTGGGGACATGCCTAATTCCTGGCTGATTTGCCTTTCTCGTCTTAGGGTTGGGGTTCGGCCTAGGGCTAGGATTTTTTTAACTCGGAAGCCCTGAGTTCCAGGCTTACTGCATCTGCCAAAGGCATCCCAAAGGGAGTGCAAAAGTGCCACAACATGGCTGCTTTCACGGCTTTTCCCTTAGGAAGAACCCTAATACCCGGCTGATTTACTTTCCTAGGGTTACTGTTAGGCTTAGGCCTAGGACTTTTAAAACCAGGAAGCCCTGGGCTCCAGGCACATGCAGCTGCGAAAGGCATCCCAAGAGGGCCGCAGAAGTGACACAACATGGCTGCCTCTGCTTCTATTCTCATGAGACCATCCCGAACCATAGGCTGATTTTCCTTCCTAGGGTTAAGGTTTGAGTTTCGCCTAGGGTAAGAGTCCTATTAACCAGAAAGCCCTGAGTTCCAAAAACACAGCAGCTGCGAAGGACTACCCAAGAAGAGCGCAAAAGTACCACAACATGCCTGCCTCCACAGCTTTTTACTTGGGGACATGCCTAATTCCTGGCTGATTTGCCTTTCTCGTCTTAGGGTTGGGGTTCGGCCTAGGGCTAGGATTTTTTTAACTAGGAAGCCCTGAGTTCCAGGCTTACTTCATCTGCCAAAGGCATCCCAAAGGGTGTGCAAAAGTGCCACAACATGGCTGCTTTCACGGCTTTTCCCTTAGGAAGAACCCTAATACCCGGCTGATTTACCTTCCTAGGGTTACTGTTAGGCTTAGGCCTAGGACTTTTAAAACCAGGAAGCCCTGGGCTCCAGGCACACTGAAGCTGCGAAAGGCATCCCAAGGGGAGCGCAAAAGTGACACAACTTGGCTGCCACCACTAATATTTCCATGAGACCATCCTGAACCATAGGCTCATTTTCCTTCCTAGGGTTAAGGTTTGACTTACGCCTAGGGTAAGGGTTCTATTAACCAGAAAGCCCTGAGTTCCAAGAACACAGCAGCTGCGAAGGACTAGCCAAGAAGAGCGCAAAAGTACCACAACGTGCCTGCCTCCACAGCTTTTTCCTTGGGGACATGCCTAATTCCTGGCTGATTTGCCTTTCTCGTCTTAGGGTTGGGGTTCGGCCTAGGGCTAGGATTTTTTTAACTAGGAAGCCCTGAGTTCCAGGCTTACTTCATCTGCAAAAAGCATCCCAAAGGGAGTGCAGAAGTGCCACAACATGGCTGCTTTCACGGCTTTTCCCTTAGGAAGAACCCTAATACGCGGCTGATTTACCTTCCTAGGGTTACTGTTAGGCTTAGGCCTAGGACTTTTAAAACCAGGAAGCCCTGGGCTCCAGGCACATGCAGCTGCGAAAGGCATCCCAAGAGGGCCGCAGAAGTGACACAACTTGGCTGCCTCTGCTTCTATTCTCATGAGACCATCCTGAACCATAGGCTGATTTTCCTTCCTAGGGTTAAGGTTTGAGTTACGCCTCGGGTAAGGGTTCTATAAACCAGAAAGCCCTGAGGCCCAAAAACACAGCAGCTGCGAAGGACTACCCAAGAAGAGCGCAAAAGTACCACAACGTGCCTGCCTCCACAGCTTTTTCCTTGGGGACATGCCTAATTCCTGGCTGATTTGCCTTTCTCGTCTTAGGGTTGGGGTTCGGCCTAGGGCTAGGATATTTTTAACTAGGAAGCCCTGAGTTCCAGGCTTACTTCATCTGCCAAAGGCATCCCAAAGGGTGTGCAAAAGTGCCACAACATGGCTGCTTTCACGGCTTTTCCCTTAGGAAGAACCCTAATACCCGGCTGATTTACCTTCCTAGGGTTACTGTTAGGCTTAGGCCTAGGACTTTTAAAACCAGGAAGCCCTGGGCTCCTGGCACACTGCAGCTGCGAAAGGCATCCCAAGGGGAGCGCAAAAGTGACACAACTTGGCTGCCACCACTGATATTTCCATGAGACCATCCCGAACCATAGGCTGATTTTCCTTCCTAGGGTTAAGGTTTGAGTTATGCCTAGGGTAAGGGTTCTATTAACCAGAAAGCCCTGAGTTCCAAGAACACAGCAGCTGCGAAGGACTACCCAAGAAGAGCGCAAAAGTACCACAACATGCCTGCCTCCACAGCTTTTTCCTTGGGGACATGCCTAATTCCTGGCTGATTTGCCTTTCTCGTCTTAGGGTTGGGGTTCGGCCTAGGGCTAGGATTTTTTTAACTAGGAAGCCCTGAGTTCCAGGCTTACTTCATCTGCAAAAGCATCCCAAAGGGAGTGCAAAAGTGCCACAACATGGCTGCTTTCACGGCTTTTCCCTTAGGAAGAACCCTAATACGCGGCTGATTTACCTTCCTAGGGTTACTGTTAGGCTTAGGCCTAGGACTTTTAAAACCAGGAAGCCCTGGGCTCCAGGCACACTGCAGCTGCGAAAGGCATCCCAAGGGGAGCGCAAAAGTGACACAACTTGGCTGCCACCACTGATATTTCCATGAGACCATCCCGAACCATAGGCTGATTTTCCTTCCTAGGGTTAAGGTTTGAGTTACGCCTGGGGTAAGGGTTCTATTAACCAGAAAGCCTTGAGTTCCAAGAACACAGCAGCTGCGAAGGACTTCCCAAGAAGAGCGCAAAAGTACCACAACATGCCTGCCTCCACAGCTTTTTCCTTGGGGACATGCCTAATTCCTGGCTGATTTGCCTTTCTCGTCTTAGGGTTGGGGTTCGGCCTAGGGCTAGGATATTTTTAACTAGGAAGCCCTGAGTTCCAGGCTTACTTCATCTGCCAAAGGCATCCCAAAGGGAGTGCAGAAGTGCCACAACATGGTTGCTTTCACAGCTTTTCCCTTAGGAAGAACCCTAATACGCCGCTGATATACCTTCCTAGGGTTACTGTTAGGCTTAGGCCTAGGACTTTTAAAACCAGGAAGCCCTGGGCTCCAGGCACACTGCAGCTGCGAAAGGCATCCCAAGAGGGCCGCAGAAGTGACACAACTTGGATGCCTCTGCTTCTATTCTCATGAGACCATCCTGAATCATAGGCTGATTTTCCTTCCTAGGGTTAAGGTTTGAGTTACGCCTAGGTTTAGAGTTCTATTAACCAGAAAGACCTGAGTTCCAAGAACACAGCAGCTGCGAAGGACTACCCAAGAAGAGCGCAAAAGTACCACAACGTGCCTGCCTCCACAGCTTTTTCCTTGGGGACATGCCTAATTCCTGGCTGATTTGCCTTTCTCGTCTTAGGGTTGGGGTTCGGCCTAGGGCTAGGATTTTTTTAACTAGGAAGCCCTGAGTTCCAGGCTTACTTCATCTGCCAAAGGCATCCCAAAGGGTGTGCAAAAGTGCCACAACATGGCTGCTTTCACGGCTTTTCCCTTAGGAAGAACCCTAATACGCGGCTGATTTACCTTCCTAGGGTTACTGTTAGGCTTAGGCCTAGGACTTTTAAAACCAGGAAGCCCTGGGCTCCAGGCACACTGCAGCTGCGAAAGGCATCCCAAGGGGAGCGCAAAAGTGACACAACTTGGCTGCCACCACTGATATTTCCATGAGACCATCCCGAATCATAGGCTGATTTTCCTTCCTAGGGTTAAGGTTTGAGTTACGCCTGGGGTAAGGGTTCTATTAACCAGAAAGCCCTGAGTTCCAAGAACACAGCAGCTGCGAAGGACTACCCAAGAAGAGCGCAAAAGTACCACAACATGCCTGCCTCCACAGCTTTTTCCTTGGGGACATGCCTAATTCCTGGCTGATTTGCCTTTCTCGTCTTAGGGTTGGGGTTCGGCCTAGGGCTAGGATTTTTTTAACTAGGAAGCCCTGAGTTCCAGGCTTACTGCATCTGCCAAAGGCATCCCAAAGGGAGTGCAGAAGTGCCACAACATGGCTGCTTTCACGGCTTTTCCCTTAGGAAGAACCCTAATACCCGGCTGATTTACCTTCCTAGGGTTACTGTTAGGCTTAGGCCTAGGACTTTTAAAACCAGGAAGCCCTGGGCTCCAGGCACATGCAGCTGTTAAAGGCATCCCAAGAGGGCTGCAGAAGTGACACAACCTGGCTGCCTCTGCTTCTATTCTCATGAGACCATCCCGAACCATAGGCTGATTTTCCTTCCTAGGGTTAAGGTTTGAGTTACGCCTAAGGTAAGGGTTCTATTAACCAGAAAGCCCTGAGTTCCAAGAACACAGCAGCTGCGAAGGACTACCCAAGAAGAGCGCAAAAGTACCACAACATGCCTGCCTCCACAGCTTTTTCCTTGGGGACATGCCTAATTCCTGGCTGATTTGCCTTTCTCGTCTTAGGGTTGGGGTTCGGCCTAGGGCTAGGATTTTAAAAATCAGGAAGCCCTGAGTTCCAGGCACACTGGAGCTGTGAAAGGCATCCAAATGGGAGTGCAAAAGTGCCACAACATGGTTGCTTTCACGGCTTTTTCCTTGGCAAAAAGCTTAACACCAGGCTGATTTCCCTTCCCAGGGTTACTGTTAGGCTTAGGCCTAGGGCTAGGATTTTTAAAACTAGGAAGCCCTTAGATCCAGGCACACTGCAGCTGTTCAAGGCATCCCAAGGGGAGTACAAAAGTGCAACAACATGGCAGCTTTCACAGCTTTTTCCTTGGCACCATCCCTATACCTAGGCTGTTTTATCTGCCTAGGGTTAGGGTTAGGGTTCAGACTAGGGCTTGGAGATTTTTAACCAGGAAGCCCTGAGTTCCAGGCTTACTGCATCTGCCAAAGGCATCCCAAAGGGAGTGCAAAAGTGCCACAACATGGCTGCTTTCACAGCTTTTCCCTTAGGAAGAACCCTAATACCCGGCTGATTTACCTTCCTAGGGTTACTGTTAGGCTTAGGCCTAGGACTTTTAAAACCAGGAAGCCCTGGGCTCCAGGCACACTGCAGCTGTTAAAGGCATCCCAAGAGGGCCGCAGAAGTGACACAACTTGGCTGCCTCTGCTTCTATTCTCATGAGACCATCCTGAACCATAGGCTGATTTTCCTTCCTAGGATTAAGGTTTGAGTTTCGCCTAGGGTAAGAGTTCTATTAACCAGAAAGACCTGAGTTCCAAGAACACAGCAGCTGCGAAGGACTACCCAAGAAGAGCGCAAAAGTACCACAACGTGCCTGCCTCCACAGCTTTTTCCTTGGGGACATGCCTAATTCCTGGCTGATTTGCCTTTCTCGTCTTAGGGTTGGGGTTCGGCCTAGGGCTAGGATTTTTTTAACTAGGAAGCCCTGAGTTCCAGGCTTACTTCATCTGCCAAAGGCATCCCAAAGGGTGTGCAAAAGTGCCACAACATGGCTGCTTTCACGGCTTTTCCCTTAGGAAGAACCCTAATACCCGGCTGATTTACCTTCCTAGGGTTACTGTTAGGCTTAGGCCTAGGACTTTTAAAACCAGGAAGCCCTGGGCTCCAGGCACACTGCAGCTGCGAAAGGCATCCCAAGGGGAGCGCAAAAGTGACACAACTTGGCTGCCACCACTGATATTTCCATGAGACCATCCCGAATCATAGGCTGATTTTCCTTCCTAGGGTTAAGGTTTGAGTTACGCCTGGGGTAAGGGTTCTATTAACCAGAAAGCCCTGAGTTCCAAGAACACAGCAGCTGCGAAGGACTACCCAAGAAGAGCGCAAAAGTACCACAACATGCCTGCCTCCACAGCTTTTTCCTTGGGGACATGCCTAATTCCTGGCTGATTTGCCTTTCTCGTCTTAGGGTTGGGGTTCGGCCTAGGGCTAGGATTTTTTTAACTAGGAAGCCCTGAGTTCCAGGCTTACTGCATCTGCCAAAGGCATCCCAAAGGGAGTGCAGAAGTGCCACAACATGGCTGCTTTCACGGCTTTTCCCTTAGGAAGAACCCTAATACCCGGCTGATTTACCTTCCTAGGGTTACTGTTAGGCTTAGGCCTAGGACTTTTAAAACCAGGAAGCCCTGGGCTCCAGGCACATGCAGCTGTTAAAGGCATCCCAAGAGGGCTGCAGAAGTGACACAACCTGGCTGCCTCTGCTTCTATTCTCATGAGACCATCCCGAACCATAGGCTGATTTTCCTTCCTAGGGTTAAGGTTTGAGTTACGCCTAAGGTAAGGGTTCTATTAACCAGAAAGCCCTGAGTTCCAAGAACACAGCAGCTGCGAAGGACTACCCAAGAAGAGCGCAAAAGTACCACAACATGCCTGCCTCCACAGCTTTTTCCTTGGGGACATGCCTAATTCCTGGCTGATTTGCCTTTCTCGTCTTAGGGTTGGGGTTCGGCCTAGGGCTAGGATTTTTAAAATCAGGAAGCCCTGAGTTCCAGGCACACTGGAGCTGTGAAAGGCATCCAAATGGGAGTGCAAAAGTGCCACAACATGGTTGCTTTCACGGCTTTTTCCTTGGCAAAAAGCTTAACACCAGGCTGATTTCCCTTCCCAGGGTTACTGTTAGGCTTAGGCCTAGGGCTAGGATTTTTAAAACTAGGAAGCCCTTAGATCCAGGCACACTGCAGCTGTTCAAGGCATCCCAAGGGGAGTACAAAAGTGCAACAACATGGCAGCTTTCACAGCTTTTTCCTTGGCACCATCCCTATACCTAGGCTGTTTTATCTGCCTAGGGTTAGGGTTAGGGTTCAGACTAGGGCTTGGAGATTTTTAACCAGGAAGCCCTGAGTTCCAGGCTTACTGCATCTGCCAAAGGCATCCCAAAGGGAGTGCAAAAGTGCCACAACATGGCTGCTTTCACAGCTTTTCCCTTAGGAAGAACCCTAATACCCGGCTGATTTACCTTCCTAGGGTTACTGTTAGGCTTAGGCCTAGGACTTTTAAAACCAGGAAGCCCGGGGCTCCAGGCACACTGCAGCTGTTAAAGGCATCCCAAGAGGGCCGCAGAAGTGACACAACTTGGCTGCCTCTGCTTCTATTCTCATGAGACCATCCTGAACCATAGGCTGATTTTCCTTCCTAGGAATAAGGTTTGAGTTTCGCCTAGGGTAAGAGTTCTATTAACCAGAAAGACCTGAGTTCCAAGAACACAGCAGCTGCGAAGGACTACCCAAGAAGAGCGCAAAAGTACCACAACGTGCCTGCCTCCACAGCTTTTTCCTTGGGGACATGCCTAATTCCTGGCTGATTTGCCTTTCTCGTCTTAGGGTTGGGGTTCGGCCTAGGGCTAGGATATTTTTAACTAGGAAGCCCTGAGTTCCAGGCTTACTTCATCTGCCAAAGGCATCCCAAAGGGTTTCCAAAAGTGCCACAACATGGCTGCTTTCACGGCTTTTCCCTTAGGAAGAACCCTAATACGCGGCTGATTTACCTTCCTAGGGTTACTGTTAGGCTTAGGCCTAGGACTTTTAAAACCAGGAAGCCCTGGGCTCCAGGCACACTGCAGCTGCGAAAGGCATCCCAAGGGGAGCGCAAAAGTGACACAACTTGGCTGCCACCACTGATATTTCCATGAGACCATCCAGAACCATAGGCTGATTTTCCTTCCTAGGGTTAAGGTTTGACTTACGCCTAGGGTAAGGGTTCTATTAACCAGAAAGCCCTGAGTTCCAAGAACACAGCAGCTGCGAAGGACTACCCAAGAAGAGCGCAAAAGTACCACAACGTGCCTGCCTCCACAGCTTTTTCCTTGGGGACATGCCTAATTCCTGGCTGATTTGCCTTTCTCGTCTTAGGGTTGGGGTTCGGCCTAGGGCTAGGATATTTTTAACTAGGAAGCCCTGAGTTCCAGGCTTACTTCATCTGCCAAAGGCATCCCAAAGGGTTTCCAAAAGTGCCACAACATGGCTGCTTTCACGGCTTTTCCCTTAGGAAGAACCCTAATACGCGGCTGATTTACCTTCCTAGGGTTACTGTTAGGCTTAGGCCTAGGACTTTTAAAACCAGGAAGCCCTGGGCTCCAGGCACACTGCAGCTGCGAAAGGCATCCCAAGGGGAGCGCAAAAGTGACACAACTTGGCTGCCACCACTGATATTTCCATGAGACCATCCCGAACCATAGGCTGATTTTCCTTCCTAGGGTTAAGGTTTGAGTTACGCCTGGGGTAAGGGTTCTATTAACCAGAAAGCCTTGAGTTCCAAGAACACAGCAGCTGCGAAGGACTAGCCAAGAAGAGCGCAAAAGTACCACAACATGCCTGCCTCCACAGCTTTTTCCTTGGGGACATGCCTAATTCCTGGCTGATTTGCCTTTCTCGTCTTAGGCTTGGGGTTCGGCCTAGGGCTAGGATTTTTTTAACTAGGAAGCCCTGAGTTCCAGGCTTACTTCATCTGCAAAAAGCATCCCAAAGGGAGTGCAGAAGTGCCACAACATGGCTGCTTTCACGGCTTTTCCCTTAGGAAGAACCCTAATACCCGGCTGATTTACCTTCCTAGGGTTACTGTTAGGCTTAGGCCTAGGACTTTTAAAACCAGGAAGCCCTGGGCTCCAGGCACATGCAGCTGCGAAAGGCATCCCAAGAGGGCCGCAGAAGTGACACAACTTGGCTGCCTCTGCTTCTATTCTCATGAGACCATCCTGAACCATAGGCTGATTTTCCTTCCTAGGGTTAAGGTTTGAGTTTCGCCTAGGGTAAGAGTTCTATTAACCAGAAAGCCCTGAGTTCCAAGAACACAGCAGCTGCGAAGGACTAGCCAAGAAGAGCGCAAAAGTACCACAACATGCCTGCCTCCACAGCTTTTTCCTTGGGGACATGCCTAATTCCTGGCTGATTTGCCTTTCTCGTCTTAGGGTTGGGGTTCGGCCTAGAGCTAGGATTTTTTTAACTAGGAAGCCCTGAGCTCCAGGCTTACTGCATCTGCCAAAGGCATCCCAAAGGGAGTGCAGAAGTGCCACAACATGGCTGCTTTCACGGCTTTTCCCTTAGGAAGAACCCTAATACGCGGCTGATTTACCTTCCTAGGGTTACTGTTAGGCTTAGGCCTAGGACTTTTAAAACCAGGAAGCCCTGGGCTCCAGGCACACTGCAGCTGCGAAAGGCATCCCAAGGGGAGCGCAAAAGTGACACAACTTGGCTGCCACCACTGATATTTCCATGAGACCATCCCGAACCATAGGCTGATTTTCCTTCCTAGGGTTAAGGTTTGAGTTACGCCTGGGGTAAGGGTTCTATTAACCAGAAAGCCCTGAGTTCCAAGAACACAGCAGCTGCGAAGGACTTCCCAAGAAGAGCGCAAAAGTACCACAACATGCCTGCCTCCACAGCTTTTTCCTTGGGGACATGCCTAATTCCTGGCTGATTTGCCTTTCTCGTCTTAGGGTTGGGGGTCGGCCTAGGGCTTGGAATTTTTTAACTAGGAAGCCCTGAGTTCCAGTCACACTGGAGCTGTGAAAGGCATCCCAAAGGGAGTGCAAAAGTGCCACAACATGGTTGCTTTCACGGCTTTTTCCTTGGCAAGAAGCTTAACACCAGGCTGATTTCCCTTCCCAGGGTTACTGTTAGGCTTAGGCCTAGGGCTAGGATTTTTAAAACTAGGAAGCCCTTAGATCCAGGCACACTGCAGCTGTTCAAGGCATCCCAAGGGGAGTACAAAAGTGCAACAACATGGCAGCTTTCACAGCTTTTTCCTTGGCACCATGCCTATACCTAGGCTGATTTATCTGCCTAGGGTTAGGGTTAGGCTTCAGCCTAGGGCTTGGAGTTTTTTAACCAGGAAGCCCTGAGTTCCAGGCTTACTGCATCTGCCAAAGGCATCCCAAAGGGAGTGCAAAAGTGCCACAACATGGCTGCTTTCACAGCTTTTCCCTTTGGAAGATCCCTAATACCCGGCTGATTTACCGTCCTAGGGTTACTGTTAGGCTTAGGCCTAGGACTTTTAAAACCAGGAAGCCCTGGGCTCCAGGCACACTGCAGCTGTTAAAGGCATTCCAAGAGGGCCGCAGAAGTGACACAACTTGGCTGCCTCTGCTTCTATTCTCATGAGACCATCCTGAACCATAGGCTGATTTTCCTTCCTAGGGTTAAGGTTTGAGTTTCGCCTAGGGTAAGAGTTCTATTAACCAGAAAGCCCTGAGTTCCAAGAACACAGCAGCTGCGAAGGACTAGCCAAGAAGAGCGCAAAAGTACCACAACATGCCTGCCTCCACAGCTTTTTCCTTGGGGACATGCCTAATTCCTGGCTGATTTGCCTTTCTCGTCTTAGGCTTGGGGTTCGGCCTAGGGCTAGGATTTTTTTAACTAGGAAGCCCTGAGTTCGAGGCTTACTGCATCTGCCAAAGGCATCCCAAAGGGAGTGCAGAAGTGCCACAACATGGCTGCTTTCACGGCTTTTCCCTTAGGAAGAACCCTAATACCCGGCTGATTTACCTTCCTAGGCTTACTGTTAGGCTTAGGCCTAGGACTTTTAAAACCAGGAAGCCCTGGGCTCCAGGCACACTGCAGCTGCGAAAGGCATCCCAAGGGGAGCGCAAAAGTGACACAACTTGGCTGCCACCACTGATATTTCCATGAGACCATCCCGAACCATAGGCTGATTTTCCTTCCTAGGGTTAAGGTTTGAGTTACGCCTGGGGTAAGGGTTCTATTAACCAGAAAGCCCTGAGTTCCAAGAACACAGCAGCTGCGAAGGACTTCCCAAGAAGAGCGCAAAAGTACCACAACATGCCTGCCTCCACAGCTTTTTCCTTGGGGACATGCCTAATTCCTGGCTGATTTGCCTTTCTCGTCTTAGGGTTGGGGGTCGGCCTAGGGCTAGGATTTTTAAAATCAGGAAGCCCTGAGTTCCAGGCACACTGGAGCTGTGAAAGGCATCCAAATGGGAGTGCAAAAGTGCCACAACATGGTTGCTTTCACGGCTTTTTCCTTGGCAAGAAGCTTAACACCAGGCTGATTTCCCTTCCGAGGGTTACTGTTAGGCTTAGGCCTAGGGCTAGGATTTTTAAAACTAGGAAGCCCTTAGATCCAGGCACACTGCAGCTGTTCAAGGCATCCCAAGGGGAGTACAAAAGTGCAAGAACATGGCAGCTTTCACAGCTTTTTCCTTGGCACCATGCCTATACCTAGGCTGATTTATCTGCCTAGGGTTAGGGTTAGGCTTCAGCCTAGGGCTTGGAGTTTTTTAACCAGGAAGCCCTGAGTTCCAGGCTTACTGCATCTGCCAAAGGCATCCCAAAGGGAGTGCAAAAGTGCCACAACATGGCTGCTTTCACAGCTTTTCCCTTTGGAAGATCCCTAATACCCGGCTGATTTACCTTCCAAGGGTTACTGTTAGGCTTAGGCCTAGGACTTTTAAAACCAGGAAGCCCTGGGCTCCAGGCACACTGCAGCTGTTAAAGGCATCCCAAGAGGGCCGCAGAAGTGACACAACTTGGCTGCCTCTGCTTCTATTCTCATGAGACCATCCTGAACCATAGGCTGATTTTCCTTCCTAGGGTTAAGGTTTGAGTTTCGCCTAGGGTAAGAGTTCTATTAACCAGAAAGACCTGAGTTGCAAGAGCACAGCAGCTGCGAAGGACTAGCCAAGAAGAGCGCAAAAGTACCACAACGTGCCTGCCTCCACAGCTTTTTCCTTGGGGACATGCCTAATTCCTGGCTGATTTGCCTTTCTCGTCTTAGGGTTCGGGTTCGGCCTAGGGCTAGGATATTTTTAACTAGGAAGCCCTGAGTTCCAGGCTTACTTCATCTGCCAAAGGCATCCCAAAGGGTGTGCAAAAGTGCCACAACATGGCTGCTTTCACGGCTTTTCCCTTAGGAAAAACCCTAATACCCGGCTGATTTACCTTCCTAGGGTTACTGTTAGGCTTAGGCCTAGGACTTTTAAAACCAGGAAGCCCTGGGCTCCAGGCACACTGCAGCTGCGAAAGGCATCCCAAGGGGAGCGCAAAAGTGACACAACTTGGCTGCCACCACTGATATTTCCATGAGACCATCCCGAACCATAGGCTGATTTTCCTTCCTAGGGTTAGGGTTTGAGTTACGCCTGGGGTAAGGGTTCTATTAACCAGAAAGCCCTGAGTTCCAAGAACACAGCAGCTGCGAAGGACTACCCAAGAAGAGCGCAAAAGTACCACAACATGCCTGTCTCCACAGCTTTTTCCTTGGGGACATGCCTAATTCCTGGCTGATTTGCCTTTCTCGTCTTAGGGTTCGGGTTCGGCCTAGGGCTAGGATTTTTTTAACTAGGAAGCCCTGAGTTCCAGGCTTACTTCATCTGCAAAAAGCATCCCAAAGGGAGTGCAGAAGTGCCACAACATGGCTGCTTTCACGGCTTTTCCCTTAGGAAGAACCCTAATACGCGGCTGATTTACCTTCCTAGGGTTACTGTTAGGCTTAGGCCTAGGACTTTTAAAACCAGGAAGCCCTGGGCTCCAGGCACATACAGCTGCGAAAGGCATCCCAAGAGGGATGCAGAAGCGACACAACTTGGCTGCCTCTGCTTCTATTCTCATGAGACCATCCCGAACCATAGGCTGATTTTCCTTCCTAGGGTTAAGGTTTGAGTTACGCCTAGGGTAAGGGTTCTATTAACCAGAAAGCCCTGAGTTCCAAGAACACAGCATCTGCGAAGGACTACCCAAGAAGAGCGCAAAAGTACCACAACATGCCTGCCTCCACAGCTTTTTCCTTGGGGACATGCCTAATTCCTGGCTGATTTGCCTTTCTCGTCTTAGGGTTGGGGTTCGGCCTAGGGCTAGGATTTTTTTAACTAGGAAGCCCTGAGTTCCAGGCTTACTTCGTCTGCAAAAAGCATCCCAAAGGGAGTGCAGAAGTGCCACAACATGGCTGCTTTCACGGCTTTTCCCTTAGGAAGAACCCTAATACGCGGCTGATTTACCTTCCTAGGGTTACTGTTAGGCTTAGGCCTAGGACTTTTAAAACCAGGAAGCCCTGGGCTCCAGGCACATGCAGCTGCGAAAGGCATCCCAAGAGGGCTGCAGAAGCGACACAACTTGGCTGCCTCAGCTTCTATTCTCATGAGACCATCCCGAACCATAGGCTGATTTTCCTTCCTAGGGTTAAGGTTTGAGTTTCGCCTAGGGTAAGAGTTCTATTAACCAGAAAGACCTGAGTTCCAAGAACACAGCAGCTGCGAAGGACAACCCAAGAAGAGCGCAAAAGTACCACAACGTGCCTGCCTCCACAGCTTTTTCCTTGGGGACATGCCTAATTCCTGGCTGATTTGCCTTTCTCGTCTTAGGGTTGGGGTTCCGCCTAGGGCTAGGATTTTTAAAATCAGGAAGCCCTGAGTTCCAGGCACACTGAAGCTGTGAAAGGCATCCAAAAGGGAGTGCAAAAGTGCCACAACATGGTTGCTTTCACGGCTTTTTCCTT
Organism: Ammospiza maritima maritima; assembly: GCA_036010785.1. Classification (NCBI taxonomy): domain Eukaryota; kingdom Metazoa; phylum Chordata; class Aves; order Passeriformes; family Passerellidae; genus Ammospiza; species Ammospiza maritima. The sequence continues at coordinate 960,160 of JAYKTQ010000489.1, forward strand.
GGCAAGAAGCTTAACACCAGGCTGATTTCCCTTCCCAGGGTTACTGTTAGGCTTAGGCCTAGGGCTAGGATTTTTAAAACTAGGAAGCCCTTAGATCCAGGCACACTGCAGCTGTTCAAGGCATCCCAAGGGGAGTACAAAAGTGCAACAACATGGCAGCTTTCACAGCTTTTTCCTTGGCACCATGCCTATACCTAGGCTGTTTTATCTGCCTAGGGTTAGGGTTAGGCTTCAGCCTAGGGCTTGGAGTTTTTTAACCAGGAAGCCCTGAGTTCCAGGCTTACTGCATCTGCCAAAGGCATCCCAAAGGGAGTGCAAAAGTGCCACAACATGGCTGCTTTCACAGCTTTTCCCTTTGGAAGAACCCTAATACCCGGCTGATTTACCTTCCTAGGGTTACTGTTAGGCTTAGGCCTAGGACTTTTCAAACCAGGAAGCCCTGGGCTCCAGGCACACTGCAGCTGTTAAAGGCATCCCAAGAGGGCCGCAGAAGTGACACAACTTGGCTGCCTCTGCTTCTATTCTCATGAGACCATCCTGAATCATAGGCTGATTTTCCTTCCTAGGGTTAAGGTTTGAGTTTCGCCTAGGGTAAGAGTTCTATTAACCAGAAAGACCTGAGTTGCAAGAACACAGCAGCTGCGAAGGACTAGCCAAGAAGAGCGCAAAAGTACCACAACATGCCTGCCTCCACAGCTTTTTCCTTGGGGACATGCCTAATTCCTGGCTGATTTGCCTTTCTCGTCATAGGGTTGGGGTTCGGCCTAGGGCTAGGATTTTTTTAACTCGGAAGCCCTGAGTTCCAGGCTTACTGCATCTGCCAAAGGCATCCCAAAGGGAGTGCAGAAGTGCCACAACATGGCTGCTTTCACGGCTTTTCCCTTAGGAAGAACCCTAATACGCGGCTGATTTACTTTCCTAGGGTTACTGTTAGGCTTAGGCCTAGGACTTTTAAAACCAGGAAGCCCTGGGCTCCAGGCACATGCAGCTGCGAAAGGCATCCCAAGAGGGCCGCAGAAGTGACACAACATGGCTGCCTCTGCTTCTATTCTCATGAGACCATCCCGAACCATAGGCTGATTTTCCTTCCTAGGGTTAAGGTTTGAGTTTCGCCTAGGGTAAGAGTTCTATTAACCAGAAAGCCCTGAGTTCCAAAAACACAGCAGCTGCGAAGGACTACCCAAGAAGAGCGCAAAAGTACCACAACGTGCCTGCCTCCACAGCTTTTTACTTGGGGACATGCCTAATTCCTGGCTGATTTGCCTTTCTCGTCTTAGGGTTGGGGTTCGGCCTAGGGCTAGGATTTTTTTAACTAGGAAGCCCTGAGTTCCAGGCTTACTTCATCTGCAAAAGGCATCCCAAAGGGTGTGCAAAAGTGCCACAACATGGCTGCTTTCACGGCTTTTCCCTTAGGAAGAACCCTAATACCCGGCTGATTTACCTTCCTAGGGTTACTGTTAGGCTTAGGCCTAGGACTTTTAAAACCAGGAAGCCCTGGGCTCCAGGCACACTGCAGCTGCGAAAGGCATCCCAAGGGGAGCGCAAAAGTGACACAACTTGGCTGCCACCACTAATATTTCCATGAGACCATCCTGAACCATAGGCTCATTTTCCTTCCTAGGGTTAAGGTTTGACTTACGCCTAGGGTAAGGGTTCTATTAACCAGAAAGCCCTGAGTTCCAAGAACACAGCAGCTGCGAAGGACTACCCAAGAAGAGCGCAAAAGTACCACAACATGCCTGCCTCCACAGCTTTTTCCTTGGGGACATGCCTAATTCCTGGCTGATTTGCCTTTCTCGTCTTAGGGTTGGCGTTCGGCCTAGGGCTAGGATTTTTTTAACTAGGAAGCCCTGAGTTCCAGGCTTACTTCATCTGCAAAAAGCATCCCAAAGGGAGTGCAGAAGTGCCACAACATGGCTGCTTTCACGGCTTTTCCCTTAGGAAGAACCCTAATACGTGGCTGATTTACCTTCCTAGGGTTACTGTTAGGCTTAGGCCTAGGACTTTTAAAACCAGGAAGCCCTGGGCTCCAGGCACATGCAGCTGCGAAAGGCATCCCAAGAGGGCCGCAGAAGTGACACAACTTGGCTGCCTCTGCTTCTATTCTCATGAGACCATCCTGAACCATAGGCTGATTTTCCTTCCTAGGGTTAAGGTTTGAGTTACGCCTAGGGTAAGAGCTCTATTAACCAGAACGACCTGAGTTCCAAGAACACAGCAGCTGCGAAGGACTACCCAAGAAGAGCGCAAAAGTACCACAACGTGCCTGCCTCCACAGCTTTTTCCTTGGGGACATGCCTAATTCCTGGCTGATTTGCCTTTCTCGTCTTAGGGTTCGGGTTCGGCCTAGGGCTAGGATTTTTTTAACTAGGAAGCCCTGAGTTCCAGGCTTACTGCATCTGCCAAAGGCATCCCAAAGGGTGTGCAAAAGTGCCACAACATGGCTGCTTTCACGGCTTTTCCCTTAGGAAGAACCCTAATACCCGGCTGATTTACCTTCCTAGGCTTACTGTTAGGCTTAGGCCTAGGACTTTTAAAACCAGGAAGCCGTGGGCTCCAGGCACACTGCAGCTGCGAAAGGCAACCCAAGGGGAGCGCAAAAGTGACACAACTTGGCCGCCTCTCCTGCTATTCTCATGAGACCATCCCGAACCATAGGCTGATTTTCCTTCCTAGGGTTAAGGTTTGACTTACGCCTAGGGTAAGGGTTCTATTAACCAGAAAGCCATGAGTCCCAAGAGCACAGCAGCTGCAAAGGACTAGCCAAGAAGAGCGCAAAAGTACCACAACATGCCTGCCTCCACAGCTTTTTCCTTGGGGACATGCCTAATTCCTGGCTGATTTGCCTTTCTCGTCTTAGTGTTGGGGTTCGGCCTAGGGCTAGGATTTTTAAAATCAGGAAGCCCTGAGTTCCAGGCACACTGGAGCTGTGAAAGGCATCCAAAAGGGAGTGCAAAAGTGCCACAACATGGTTGCTTTCACGGCTTTTTCCTTGGCAAAAAGCTTAACACCAGGCTGATTTCCCTTCCCAGGGTTACTGTTAGGCTTAGGCCTAGGGCTAGGATTTTTAAAACTAGGAACCCTTAGATCCAGGCACACTGCAGCTGCGAAAGGCATCCCAAGGGGAGTACAAAAGTGCAACAACATGGCAGCTTTCACAGCTTTTTCCTTGGCACCATGCCTATACCTAGGCTGTTTTATCTGCCTAGGGTTAGGGTTAGGGTTCAGCCTAGGGCTTGGAGTTTTTTAACCAGGAAGCCCTGAGTTCCAGGCTTACTGCATCTGCAAAAAGCATCCCAAAGGGAGTGCAGAAGTGCCACAACATGGCTGCTTTCACAGCTTTTCCCTTTGGAAGAACCCTAATACCCGGCTGATTTACCTTCCTAGGGTTACTGTTAGGCTTAGGCCTAGGACTTTTAAAACCAGGAAGCCCTGGGCTCCAGGCACATGCAGTTGCGAAAGGCATTCCAAGAGGGCCGCAGAAGTGACACAACTTTGCTGCCTCTGCTTCGATTCTCATGAGACCATCCTGAACCATAGCTGATTTTCCTTCCTAGGGTTAAGGTTTGAGTTACGCCTAGGCTAAGAGTTCTATTAACCAGAAAGACCTGAGTTCCAAGAACAGAGCAGCTGCGAAGGACTACCCAAGAAGAGCGCAAAAGTACCACAACATGCCTGCCTCCACAGCTTTTTCCTTGGGGACATGCCTAATTCCTGGCTGATTTGCCTTTCACGTCTTAGGGTTGGGGTTCGGCCTAGGGCTAGGATTTTTTTAACTAGGAAGCCCTGAGTTCCAGGCTTACTGCATCTGCCAAAGGCATCCCAAAGGGTGTGCAAAAGTGCCACAACATGGCTGCTTTCACGGCTTTTCCCTTAGGAAGAACCCTAATACCCGGCTGATTTACATTCCTTGGTTTACGGTTAGGCTTAGGCCTAGGACTTTTAAAACCAGGAAGCCCTGGGCTCCAGGCACACTGCAGCTGCGAAAGGCATGCCAAGGGGAGCGCAAAAGTGACACAACTTGGCTGCCACCACTGATATTTCCATGAGACCATCCCGAACCATAGGCTGATTTTCCTTCCTAGGGTTAGGATTTGAGTTACGCCTGGGGTAAGGGTTCTATTAACCAGAAAGCCCTGAGTTCCAAGAACACAGCAGCTGCGAAGGACTAGCCAAGAAGAGCGCAAAAGTACCACAACATGCCTGCCTCCACAGCTTTTTCCTTGGGGACATGCCTAATTCCTGGCTGATTTGCCTTTCTCGTCTTAGGGTTGGGGTTCGGCCTAGGGCTAGGATTTTTTTAACTAGGAAGCCCTGAGTTCCAGGCTTACTTCATCTGCAAAAAGCATCCCAAAGGGAGTGCAGAAGTGCCACAACATGGCTGCTTTCACGGCTTTTCCCTTAGGAAGAACCCTAATACGCGGCTGATTTACCTTCCTAGGGTTACTGTTAGGCTTAGGCCTAGGACTTTTAAAACCAGGAAGCCCTGGGCTCCAGGCACACTGCAGCTGCGAAAGGCATTCCAAGGGGAGCGCAAAAGTTACACAACTTGGCTGCCACCACTGATATTTCCATGAGACCATCCCGAACCATAGGCTGATTTTCCTTCCTAGGGTTAGGGTTTGAGTTACGCCTGGGGTAAAGGTTCTATTAACCAGAAAGCCCTGAGTTCCAAGAACACAGCATCTGCAGAGGACTACCCAAGAAGAGCGCAAAAGTACCACAACATTCCTGCCTCCACAGCTTTTTCCTTGGGGACATGCCTAATTCCTGGCTGATTGGCCTTTCTCGTCTTAGGGTTGGGGTTCGGCCTAGGGCTAGGATTTTTTTAACTAGGAAGCCCTGAGTTCCAGGCACACTGGAGCTGTGAAAGGCATCCAAAAGGGAGTGCAAAAGTGCCACAACATGGTTGCTTTCACGGCTTTTTCCTTGGCAAGAAGCTTAACACCAGGCTGATTTCCCTTCCCTTGGTTATGTTAGGCTTAGGCCTAGGGCTAGGATTTTTAAAACTAGGAAGCCCTTAGATCCAGGCACACTGCAGCTGTTCAAGGCATCCCAAGGGGAGTACAAAAGTGCAACAACATGGCAGCGTTCACAGCTTTTTCCTTGGCACCATCCCTATACCTAGGCTGTTTTATCTGCCTAGGGTTAGGGTTAGGGTTCAGCCTAGGGCTTGGAGTTTTTTAACCAGGAAGCCCTGAGTTCCAGGCTTACTGCATCTGCCAAAGGCATCCCAAAGGGAGTGCAAAAGTGCCACAACATGGCTGCTTTCACAGCTTTTCCCTTAGGAAGAACCCTAATACCCGGTTGATTTACCTTCCTAGGGTTACTGTTAGGCTTAGGCCTAGGACTTTTAAAACCAGGAAGCCCTGGGCTCCAGTCACATGCAGCTGCGAAAGGCATCCCAAGAGGGCGGCAGAAGTGACACAACTTGGCTGCCTCTGCTTCTATTCTCATGAGACCATCCTGAACCATAGGCTGATTTTCCTTCCTAGGGTTAAGGTTTGAGTTACGCCTAGGGTAAGAGTTCTATTAACCAGAAAGACCTGAGTTCCAAGAACACAGCAGCTGCGAAGGACTAGCCAAGAAGAGCGCAAAAGTACCACAACGTGCCTGCCTCCACAGCTTTTTCCTTGGGGACATGCCTAATTCCTGGCTGATTTGCCTTTCTCGTCTTAGGGTTGGGGTTCGGCCTAGGGCTAGGATTTTTTTAACTCGGAAGCCCAGAGTTCCAGGCTTACTGCATCTGCCAAAGGCATCCCAAAGGGAGTGCAGAAGTGCCACAACATGGCTGCTTTCACGGCTTTTCCCTTAGGAAGAACCCTAATACGCGGCTGATTTACTTTCCTAGGGTTACTGTTAGGCTTAGGCCTAGGACTTTTAAAACCAGGAAGCCCTGGGCTCCAGGCACATGCAGCTGCGAAAGGCATCCCAAGAGGGCCGCAGAAGTGACACAACTTGGCTGCCTTTGTTTCTATTCTCATGAGACCATCCCGAAACATAGGCTGATTTTCCTTCCTAGGGTTAAGGTTTGAGTTTCGCCTAGGGTAAGAGTTCTATTAACCAGAAAGCCCTGAGTTCCAAGAACACAGCAGCTGCGAAGGACTACCCAAGAAGAGCGCAAAAGTACCACAACGTGCCTGCCTCCACAGCTTTTTCCTTGGGGACATGCCTAATTCCTGGCTGATTTGCCTTTCTCGTCTTAGGGTTGGGGTTCGGCCTAGGGCTAGGATTTTTTTAACTAGGAAGCCCTGAGTTCCAGGCTTACTGCATCTGCCAAAGGCATCCCAAAGGGAGTGCAAAAGTGCCACAACATGGCTGCTTTCACGGCTTTTCCCTTAGGAAGAACCCTAATACCCGGCTGATTTACCTTCCTAGGGTTACTGTTAGGCTTAGGCCTAGGACTTTTAAAACCAGGAAGCCCTGGGCTCCAGGCACACTGCAGCTGCGAAAGGCATCCCAAGGGGAGCGCAAAAGTGACACAACTTGGCTGCCACCACTGATATTTCCATGAGACCATCCCGAACCATAGGCTGATTTTCCTTCCTAGGGTTAAGGTTTGAGTTACGCCTAGGGTAAGGGTTCTATTAACCAGAAAGCCCTGAGTCCCAAGAACACAGCAGCTGCGAAGGACTAGCCAAGAAGAGCGCAAAAGTACCACAACATGCCTGCCTCCACAGCTTTTTCCTTGGGGACATGCCTAATTCCTGGCTGATTTGCCTTTCTCGTCTTAGGGTTGGGGTTCGGCCTAGGGCTAGGATATTTTTAACTAGGAAGCCCTGAGTTCCAGGCACACTTCATCTGCCAAAGGCATCCCAAAGGGAGTGCAGAAGTGCCACAACATGGCTGCTTTCACGGCTTTTCCCTTAGGAAGAACCCTAATACCCGGCTGATTTACCTTCCTAGGGTTACTGTTAGGCTTAGGCCTAGGACTTTTAAAACCAGGAAGCCCTGGACTCCAGGCACACTGCAGCTGCGAAAGGCATCCCAAGGGGAGCGCAAAAGTGACACAACTTGGCTGCCACCACTGATATTTCCATGAGACCATCCCGAATCATAGGCTGATTTTCCTTCCTAGGGTTAAGGTTTGAGTTACGCCTGGAGTAAGGGTTCTATTAACCAGAAAGCCCTGAGTTCCAAGAACACAGCAGCTGCGAAGGACTAGCCAAGAAGAGCGCAAAAGTACAGCAACATACCTGCCTCCACAGCTTTTTCCTTGGGGACATGCCTAATTCCTGGCTGATTTGCCTTTCTCGTCTTAGGGTTGGGGTTCGGCCTAGGGCTAGGATTTTTTTAACTAGGAAGCCCTGAGTTCCAGGCTTACTTCATCTGCCAAAGGCATCCCAAAGGGAGTGCAGAAGTGCCACAACATGGTTGCTTTCACGGCTTTTCCCTTAGGAAGAACCCTAATACGCGGCTGATTTACCTTCCTAGGGTTACTGTTAGGCTTAGGCCTAGGACTTTTAAAACCAGGAAGCCCTGGGCTCCAGGCACACTGCAGCTGCGAAAGGCATCCCAAGAGGGCCGCAGAAGTGACACAACTTGGCTGCCTCTGCTTCTATTCTCATGAGACCATCCTGAACCATAGGCTGATTTTCCTTCCTAGGGTTAAGTTTTGAGTTACGCCTAGGGTTAGAGTTCTATTAACCAGAAAGCCCTGAGTTCCAAGAACACAGCAGCTGCGAAGGACTACCCAAGAAGAGCGCAAAAGTACCACAACGTGCCTGCCTCCACAGCTTTTTCCTTGGGGACATGCCTAATTCCTGGCTGATTTGCCTTTCTCGTCTTAGGGTTGGGGTTCGGCCTAGGGCTAGGATATTTTTAACTAGGAAGCCCTGAGTTCCAGGCTTACTTCATCTGCCAAAGGCATCCCAAAGGGTGTGCAAAAGTGCCACAACATGGCTGCTTTCACGGCTTTTCCCTTAGGAAGAACCCTAATACGCGTCTGATTTACCTTCCTAGGGTTACTGTTAGGCTTAGGCCTAGGACTTTTAAAACCAGGAAGCCCTGGGCTCCAGGCACACTGCAGCTGCGAAAGGCATCCCAAGGGGAGCGCAAAAGTGACACAACTTGGCTGCCACCACTGATATTTCCATGAGACCATCCCGAACCATAGGCTGATTTTCCTTCCTAGGGTTAAGGTTTGACTTACGCCTAGGGTAAGGGTTCTATTAACCAGAAAGCCCTGAGTTCCAAGAACACAGCAGCTGCGAAGGACTACCCAAGAAGAGCGCAAAAGTACAGCAACATACCTGCCTCCACAGCTTTTTCCTTGGGGACATGCCTAATTCCTGGCTGATTTGCCTTTCTCGTCTTAGGGTTGGGGTTCGGCCTAGGGCTAGGATTTTTTTAACCAGGAAGCCCTGAGTTCAAGGCTTACTTCATCTGCCAAAGGCATCCCAAAGGGAGTGCAGAAGTGCCACAACATGGCTGCTTTCACGGCTTTTCCCTTAGGAAGAACCCTAATACGCGGCTGATTTACCTTCCTAGGGTTACTGTTAGGCTTAGGCCTAGGACTTTTAAAACCAGGAAGCCCTGGGCTCCAGGCACACTGCAGCTGCGAAAGGCATCCCAAGGGGAGCGCAAAAGTGACACAACTTGGCTGCCACCACTGATATTTCCATGAGACCATCCCGAATCATAGGCTGATTTTCCTTCCTAGGGTTAAGGTTTGAGTTACGCCTGGGGTAAGGGTTCTATTAACCAGAAAGCCCTGAGTTCCAAGAACACAGCAGCTGCGAAGGACTAGCCAAGAAGAGCGCAAAAGTACCACAACATGCCTGCCTCCACAGCTTTTTCCTTGGGGACATGCCTAATTCCTGGCTGATTTGCCTTTCTCGTCTTAGGGTTGGGGTTCGGCCTAGGGCTAGGATTTTTTTAACTAGGAAGCCCTGAGTTCCAGGCTTACTGCATCTGCCAAAGGCATCCCAAAGGGAGTGCAGAAGTGCCACAACATGGCTGCTTTCACAGCTTTTCCCTTAGGAAGAACCCTAATACGCGGCTGATTTACCTTCCTAGGGTTACTGTTAGGCTTAGGCCTAGGACTTTTAAAACCAGGAAGCCCTGGGCTCCAGGCACATGCAGCTGTTAAAGGCATCCCAAGAGGGCTGAAGAAGTGACACAACCTGGCTCCCTCTGCTTCTATTCTCATGAGACCATCCCAAACCATAGGCTGATTTTCCTTCCTAGGGTTAAGGTTTGAGTTACGCCTAAGGTAAGGGTTCTATTAACCAGAAAGCCCTGAGTTCCAAGAACACAGCAGCTGCGAAGGACTACCCAAGAAGAGCGCAAAAGTACCACAACATGCCTGCCTCCACAGCTTTTTCCTTGGGGACATGCCTAATTCCTGGCTGATTTGCCTTTCTCGTCTTAGGGTTGGGGTTCGGCCTAGGGTTAGGATTTTTAAAATCAGGAAGCCCTGAGTTCCAGGCACACTGGAGCTGTGAAAGGCATCCAAATGGGAGTGCAAAAGTGCCACAACATGGTTGCTTTCACGGCTTTTTCCTTGGCAAAATGCTTAACACCAGGCTGATTTCCCTTCCCAGGGTTACTGTTAGGCTTAGGCTTAGGGCTATGATTTTTAAAACTAGGAAGCCGTTAGATCCAGGCACACTGCAGCTGTTCAAGGCATCCCAAGGGGAGTACAAAAGTGCAACAACATGGCAGCTTTCACAGCTTTTTCCTTGGCACCATCCCTATACCTAGGCTGTTTTATCTGCCTAGGGTTAGGGTTAGGCTTCAGCCTAGGGCTTGGAGATTTTTAACCAGGAAGCCCTGAGTTCCAGGCTTACTGCATCTGCCAAAGGCATCCCAAAGGGAGTGCAAAAGTGCCACAACATGGCTGCTTTCACAGCTTTTCCCTTAGGAAGAACCCTAATACCCGGCTGATTTACCTTCTTAGGGTTACTGTTAGGCTTAGGCCTAGGACTTTTAAAACCAGGAAGCCCTGGGCTCCAGGCACACTGCAGCTGTTAAAGGCATCCCAAGAGGGCCGCAGAAGTGACACAACTTGGCTGCCTCTGCTTCTATTCTCATGAGACCATCCTGAACCATAGGCTGATTTTCCTTCCTAGGGTTAAGGTTTGAGTTTCGCCTAGGGTAAGAGTTCTGTTAACCAGAAAGACCTGAGTTCCAAGAACACAGCAGCTGCGAAGGACTACCCAAGAAGAGCGCAAAAGTACCACAACGTGCCTGCCTCCACAGCTTTTTCCTTGGGGACATGCCTAATTCCTGGCTGATTTGCCTTTCTCGTCTTAGGGTTGGGGTTCGGCCTAGGGCTAGGATATTTTTAACTAGGAAGCCCTGAGTTCCAGGCTTACTTCATCTGCCAAAGGCATCCCAAAGGGTGTGCAAAAGTGCCACAACATGGCTGCTTTCACGGCTTTTCCCTTAGGAAGAACCCTAATACGCGGCTGATTTACCTTCCTAGGGTTACTGTTAGGCTTAGGCCTAGGACTTTTAAAACCAGGAAGCCCTGGGCTCCAGGCACACTGCAGCTGCGAAAGGCATCCCAAGAGGGCCGCAGAAGTGACACAACTTGGCTGCCACCACTGATATTTCAATGAGACCATCCCGAACCATAAGCTGACTTTCCTTCCTAGGGTTAAGGTTTGACTTACGCCTAGGGTAAGGGTTCTATTAACCAGAAAGCCCTGAGTTCCAAGAACACAGCAGCTGCGAAGGACTACCCAAGAAAAGCGCAAAAGTACAGCAACATACCTGCCTCCACAGCTTTTTCCTTGGGGACATGCCTAATTCCTGGCTGATTTGCCTTTCTCGTCTTAGGGTTGGGGTTCGGCCTAGGGCTAGGATTTTTTTAACTAGGAAGCCCTGAGTTCCAGGCTTACTTCATCTGCCAAAGGCATCCCAAAGGGAGTGCAGAAGTGCCACAACATGGCTGCTTTCACGGCTTTTCCCTTAGGAAGAACCCTAATACCCGGCTGATTTACCTTCCTAGGGTTACTGTTAGGCTTAGGCCTAGGACTTTTAAAACCAGGAAGCCCTGGGCTCCAGGCACACTGCAGCTGCGAAAGGCATCCCAAGGGGAGCGCAAAAGTGACGCAACTTGGCTGCCACCACTGATATTTCCATGAGACCATCCCGAACCATAGGCTGATTTTCCTTCCTAGGGTTAAGGTTTGAGTTACGCCTAGGGTAAGGATTCTATTAACCAGAAAGCCCTGAGTTCCAAGAACACAGCAGCTGCGAAGGACTACCCAAGAAGAGCGCAAAAGTACCACAACATGCCTGCCTCCACAGCTTTTTCCTTGGGGACATGCCTAATTCCTGGCTGATTTGCCTTTCTCGTCTTAGGGTTGGGGTTCGGCCTAGGGCTAGGATTTTTTTAACTAGGAAGCCCTGAGTTCCAGGCTTACTTCATCTGCAAAAAGCATCCCAAAGGGAGTGCAGAAGTGCCACAACATGGCTGCTTTCACGGCTTTTCCCTTAGGAAGAACCCTAATACCCGGCTGATTTTCCTTCCTAGGGTTACTGTTAGGCTTAGGCCTAGGACTTTTAAAACCAGGAAGCCCTGGGCTCCAGGCACATGCACCTGCGAAAGGCATCCCAAGAGGGCCGCAGAAGTGACACAACTTGGCTGCCTCTGCTTCTATTCTCATGAGACCATCCTGAACCATAGGCTGATTTTCCTTCCTAGGGTTAAGGTTTGAGTTACGCCTAGGGTAAGAGTTCTATTAACCAGAAAGACCTGAGTTCCAAGAACACAGCAGCTGCGAAGGACTACCCAAGAAGAGCGCAAAAGTACCACAACGTGCCTGCCTCCACAGCTTTTTCCTTGGGGACATGCCTAATTCCTGGCTGATTTGCCTTTCTCGTCCTAGGGTTGGGGTTCGGCCTAGGGCTAGGATATTTTTAACTAGGAAGCCCTGAGTTCCAGGCTTACTTCATCTGCCAAAGGCATCCCAAAGGGTGTGCAAAAGTGCCACAACATGGCTGCTTTCACGGCTTTTCCCTTAGGAAGAACCCTAATACGCGGCTGATTTACCTTCCTAGGGTTACTGTTAGGCTTAGGCCTAGGACTTTTAAAACCGGGAAGCCCTGGGCTCCAGGCACACTGCAGCTGTGAAAGGCATCCCAAGGGGAGCGCAAAAGTGACACAACTTGGCTGCCACCACTGATATTTCCATGAGACCATCCCGAAACATAGGCTGATTTTCCTTCCTAGGGTTAAGGTTTGAGTTACGCCTGGGGTAAGGGTTCTATTAACCAGAAAGCCCTGAGTTCCAAGAACACAGCAGCTGCGAAGGACTAGCCAAGAAGAGCGCAAAAGTACCACAACATGCCTGCCTCCACAGCTTTTTCCTTGGGGACATGCCTAATTCCAGGCTGATTTGCCTTTCTCGTCTTAGGCTTGGGGTTCGGCCTAGGGCTAGGATTTTTTTAACTAGGAAGCCCTGAGTTCCAGGCTTACTGCATCTGCCAAAGGCATCCCAAAGGGAGTGCAGAAGTGCCACAACATGGCTGCTTTCACGGCTTTTCCCTTAGGAAGAATCCTAATACCCGGCTGATTTACCTTCCTAGGGTTACTGTTAGGCTTAGGCCTAGGACTTTTAAAACCAGGAAGCCCTGGGCTCCAGGCACACTGCAGCTGCGAAAGGCATCCCAAGGGGAGCGCAAAAGTGACACAACTTGGCTGCCACCACTGATATTTCCATGAGACCATCCCGAACCATAGGCTGATTTTCCTTCCTAGGGTTAAGGTTTGAGTTACGCCTGGGGTAAGGGTTCTATTAACCAGAAAGCCCTGAGATCCAAGAACACAGCAGCTGCGAAGGACTTCCCAAGAAGAGCGCAAAAGTACCACAACGTGCCTGCCTCCACAGCTTTTTCCTTGGGGACATGCCTAATTCCTGGCTGATTTGCCTTTCTCGTCTTAGGGTTGGGGTTCGGCCTAGGGCTAGGATTTTTTTAACTAGGAAGCCCTGAGTTCCAGGCTTACTTCATCTGCCAAAGGCATCCCAAAGGGTGTGCAAAAGTGCCACAACATGGCTGCTTTCACGGCTTTTCCCTTAGGAAGAACCCTAATATGCGGCTGATTTACCTTCCTAGGGTTACTGTTAGGCTTAGGCCTAGGACTTTTAAAACCAGGAAGCCCTGGGCTCCAGGCACACTGCAGCTGCGAAAGGCATCCCAAGAGGGCCGCAGAAGTGACACAACTTGGCTGCCTCTGCTTCTATTCTCATGAGACCATCCCGAACCATAGGCTGATTTTCCTTCCTAGGGTTAAGGTTTGAGTTTCGCCTAGGGTAAGAGTTCTATTAACCAGAAAGCCCTGAGTTCCATGAACACAGCAGCTGCGAAGGACTACCCAAGAAGAGCGCAAAAGTACCACAACATGCCTGCCTCCACAGCTTTTTGCTTGGGGACATGCCTAATTCCTGGCTGATTTGCCTTTCTCGTCTTAGGGTTGGGGTTCGGCCTAGGGCTAGGATTTTTTTAACTAGGAAGCCCTGAGTTCCAGGCTTACTTCATCTGCCAAAGGCATCCCAAAGGGTGTGCAAAAGTGCCACAACATGGCTGCTTTCACGGCTTTTCCCTTAGGAAGAACCCTAATACGCGGCTGATTTACCTTCCTAGGGTTACTGTTAGGCTTAGGCCTAGGACTTTTAAAACCAGGAAGCCCTGGGCTCCAGGCACACTGCAGCTGCGAAAGGCATCCCAAGGGGAGCGCAAAAGTGACACAACTTGGCTGCCACCACTGATATTTCCATGAGACCATCCCGAACCATAGGCTGATTTTCCTTCCTAGGGTTAAGGTTTGACTTACGCCTAGGGTAAGGGTTCTATTAACCAGAAAGCCCTGAGTTCCAAGAACACAGCAGCTGCGAAGGACTACCCAAGAAGAGCGCAAAAGTACAGCAACATACCTGCCTCCACAGCTTTTTCCTTGGGGACATGCCTAATTCCTGGCTGATTTGCCTTTCTCGTCTTAGGGTTGGGGTTCGGCCTAGGGCTAGGATTTTTTTAACTAGGAAGCCCTGAGTTCCAGGCTTACTTCATCTGCCAAAGGCATCCCAAAGGGAGTGCAGAAGTGCCACAACATGGCTGCTTTCACGGCTTTTCCCTTAGGAAGAACCCTAATACGCGGCTGATTTACCTTCCTAGGGTTACTGTTAGGCTTAGGCCTAGGACTTTTAAAACCAGGAAGCCCTGGGCTCCAGGCACACTGCAGCTGCGAAAGGCATCCCAAGGGGAGCGCAAAAGTGACACAACTTGGCTGCCACCACTGATATTTCCATGAGACCATCCCGAATCATAGGCTGATTTTCCTTCCTAGGGTTAAGGTTTGAGTTACGCCTGGGGTAAGGGTTCTATTAACCAGAAAGCCCTGAGTTCCAAGAACACAGCAGCTGCGAAGGACTACCCAAGAAGAGCGCAAAAGTACCACAACATGCCTGCCTCCACAGCTTTTTCCTTGGGGACATGCCTAATTCCTGGCTGATTTGCCTTTCTCGTCTTAGGGTTGGGGTTCGGCCTAGGGCTAGGATTTTTTTAACTAGGAAGCCCTGAGTTCCAGGCTTACTGCATCTGCCAAAGGCATCCCAAAGGGAGTGCAGAAGTGCCACAACATGGCTGCTTTCACGGCTTTTCCCTTAGGAAGAACCCTAATACGCGGCTGATTTACCTTCCTAGGGTTACTGTTAGGCTTAGGCCTAGGACTTTTAAAACCAGGAAGCCCTGGGCTCCAGGCACATGCAGCTGTGAAAGGCATCCCAAGAGGGCTGCAGAAGTGACACAACCTGGCTGCCTCTGCTTCTATTCTCATGAGACCATCCTGAACCATAGGCTGATTTTCCTTCCTAGGGTTAAGGTTTGAGTTACGCCTAAGGTAAGGGTTCTATTAACCAGAAAGCCCTGAGTTCCAAGAACACAGCAGCTGCGAAGGACTACCCAAGAAGAGCGCAAAAGTACCACAACATGCCTGCCTCCACAGCTTTTTCCTTGGGGACATGCCTAATTCCTGGCTGATTTGCCTTTCTCGTCTTAGGGTTGGGGTTCGGCCTAGGGCTAGGATTTTTAAAATCAGGAAGCCCTCAGTTCCAGGCACACTAGAGCTGTGAAAGGCATCCAAATGGGAGTGCAAAAGTGCCACAACATGGTTGCTTTCACTGCTTTTTCCTTGGCAAAAAGCTTAACACCAGGCTGATTTCCCTTCCCAGGGTTACTGTTAGGCTTAGGCCTAGGGCTAGGATTTTTAAAACTAGGAAGCCCTTAGATCCAGGCACACTGCAGCTGTTCAAGGCATCCCAAGGGGAGTACAAAAGTGCAACAACATGGCAGCTTTCACAGCTTTTTCCTTGGCACCATCCCTATACCTAGGCTGTTTTATCTGCCTAGGGTTAGGGTTAGGGTTCAGCCTAGGGCTTGGAGATTTTTAACCAGGAAGCCCTGAGTTCCAGGCTTACTGCATCTGCCAAAGGCATCCCAAAGGGAGTGCAAAAGTGCCACAACATGGCTGCTTTCACAGCTTTTCCCTTAGGAAGAACCCTAATACCCGGCTGATTTACCTTCCTAGGGTTACTGTTAGGCTTAGGCCTAGGACTTTTAAAACCAGGAAGCCCTGGGCTCCAGGCACACTGCAGCTGTTAAAGGCATCCCAAGAGGGCCGCAGAAGTGACACAACTTGGCTGCCTCTGCTTCTATTCTCATGAGACCATCCCGAACCATAGGCTGATTTTCCTTCCTAGGGTTAAGGTTTGACTTACGCCTAGGGTAAGGGTTCTATTAACCAGAAAGCCCTGAGTTCCAAGAACACAGCAGCTGCGAAGGACTACCCAAGAAGAGCGCAAAAGTACAGCAACATACCTGCCTCCACAGCTTTTTCCTTGGGGACATGCCTAATTCCTGGCTGATTTGCCTTTCTCGTCTTAGGGTTGGGGTTCGGCCTAGGGCTAGGATTTTTTTAACTAGGAAGCCCTGAGTTCCAGGCTTACTTCATCTGCCAAAGGCATCCCAAAGGGAGTGCAGAAGTGCCACAACATGGCTGCTTTCACGGCTTTTCCCTTAGGAAGAACCCTAATACCCGGCTGATTTACCTTCCTAGGGTTACTGTTAGGCTTAGGCCTAGGACTTTTAAAACCAGGAAGCCCTGGGCTCCAGGCACACTGCAGCTGCGAAAGGCATCCCAAGGGGAGCGCAAAAGTGACACAACTTGGCTGCCACCACTGATATTTCCATGAGACCATCCCGAATCATAGGCTGATTTTCCTTCCTAGGGTTAAGGTTTGAGTTACGCCTGGGGTAAGGGTTCTATTAACCAGAAAGCCCTGAGTTCCAAGAACACAGCAGCTGCGAAGGACTACCCAAGAAGAGCGCAAAAGTACCACAACATGCCTGCCTCCACAGCTTTTTCCTTGGGGACATGCCTAATTCCTGGCTGATTTGCCTTTCTCGTCTTAGGGTTGGGGTTCGGCCTAGGGCTAGGATTTTTTTAACTAGGAAGCCCTGAGTTCCAGGCTTACTGCATCTGCCAAAGGCATCCCAAAGGGAGTGCAGAAGTGCCACAACATGGCTGCTTTCACGGCTTTTCCCTTAGGAAGAACCCTAATACGCGGCTGATTTACCTTCCTAGGGTTACTGTTAGGCTTAGGCCTAGGACTTTTAAAACCAGGAAGCCCTGGGCTCCAGGCACATGCAGCTGTTAAAGGCATCCCAAGAGGCCTGCAGAAGTGACACAACCTGGCTGCCTCTGCTTCTATTCTCATGAGACCATCCTGAACCATAGGCTGATTTTCCTTCCTAGGGTTAAGGTTTGAGTTACGCCTAAGGTAAGGGTTCTATTAACCAGAAAGCCCTGAGTTCCAAGAACACAGCAGCTGCGAAGGACTACCCAAGAAGAGCGCAAAAGTACCACAACATGCCTGCCTCCACAGCTTTTTCCTTGGGGACATGCCTAATTCCTGGCTGATTTGCCTTTCTCGTCTTAGGGTTGGGGTTCGGCCTAGGGCTAGGATTTTTAAAATCAGGAAGCCCTGAGTTCCAGGCACACTGGAGCTGTGA
This sequence comes from Ammospiza maritima maritima, assembly GCA_036010785.1. Classification (NCBI taxonomy): domain Eukaryota; kingdom Metazoa; phylum Chordata; class Aves; order Passeriformes; family Passerellidae; genus Ammospiza; species Ammospiza maritima. The sequence continues at coordinate 977,179 of JAYKTQ010000489.1, forward strand.
AAGGCATCCAAATGGGAGTGCAAAAGTGCCACAACATGGTTGCTTTCACGGCTTTTTCCTTGGCAAAAAGCTTAACACCAGGCTGATTTCCCTTCCCAGGGTTACTGTTAGGCTTAGGCCTAGGGCTAGGATTTTTAAAACTAGGAAGCCCTTAGATCCAGGCACACTGCAGCTGTTCAAGGCATCCCAAGGGGAGTACAAAAGTGCAACAACATGGCAGCTTTCACAGCTTTTTCCTTGGCACCATCCCTATACCTAGGCTGTTTTATCTGCCTAGGGTTAGGGTTAGGGTTCAGCCTAGGGCTTGGAGATTTTTAACCAGGAAGCCCTGAGTTCCAGGCTTACTGCAAATGCCAAAGGCATCCCAAAGGGAGTGCAAAAGTGCCACAACATGGCTGCTTTCACAGCTTTTCCCTTAGGAAGAACCCTAATACCCGGCTGATTTACCTTCCTAGGGTTACTGTTAGGCTTAGGCCTAGGACTTTTAAAACCAGGAAGCCCTGGGCTCCAGGCACACTGCAGCTGTTAAAGGCATCCCAAGAGAACCGCAGAAGTGACACAACTTGGCTGCCTCTGCTTCTATTCTCATGAGACCATCCTGAACCATAGGCTGATTTTCCTTCCTAGGGTTAAGGTTTGACTTACGCCTAGGGTAAGGGTTCTATTAACCAGAAAGCCCTGAGTTCCAAGAACACAGCAGCTGCGAAGGACTACCCAAGAAGAGCGCAAAAGTACCACAACGTGCCTGCCTCCACAGCTTTTTCCTTGGGGACATGCCTAATTCCTGGCTGATTTGCCTTTCTCGTCTTAGGGTTGGGGTTCGGCCTAGGGCTAGGATATTTTTAACTAGGAAGCCCTGAGTTCCAGGCTTACTTCATCTGCCAAAGGCATCCCAAAGGGTGTGCAAAAGTGCCACAACATGGCTGCTTTCACGGCTTTTCCCTTAGGAAGAACCCTAATACGCGGCTGATTTACCTTCCTAGGGTTACTGTTAGGCTTAGGCCTAGGACTTTTAAAACCAGGAAGCCCTGGGCTCCAGGCACACTGCAGCTGCGAAAGGCATCCCAAGGGGAGCGCAAAAGTGACACAACTTGGCTGCCACCACTGATATTTCCATGAGACCATCCCGAAACATAGGCTGATTTTCCTTCCTAGGGTTAAGGTTTGAGTTACGCCTGGGGTAAGGGTTCTATTAACCAGAAAGCCCTGAGTTCCAAGAACACAGCAGCTGCGAAGGACTAGCCAAGAAGAGCGCAAAAGTACCACAACATGCCTGCCTCCACAGCTTTTTCCTTGGGGACATGCCTAATTCCAGGCTGATTTGCCTTTCTCGTCTTAGGCTTGGGGTTCGGCCTAGGGCTAGGATTTTTTTAACTAGGAAGCCCTGAGTTCCAGGCTTACTTCATCTGCCAAAGGCATCCCAAAGGGAGTGCAGAAGTGCCACAACATGGCTGCTTTCACGGCTTTTCCCTTAGGAAGAACCCTAATACCCGGCTGATTTACCTTCCTAGGGTTACTGTTAGGCTTAGGCCTAGGACTTTTAAAACCAGGAAGCCCTGGGCTCCAGGCACACTGCAGCTGCGAAAGGCATCCCAAGGGGAGCGCAAAAGTGACGTAACTTGGCTGCCACCACTGATATTTCCATGAGACCATCCTGAACCATAGGCTGATTTTCCTTCCTAGGGTTAAGGTTTGAGTTACGCCTAGGCTAAGGGTTCTATTAACCAGAAAGCCCTGAGTTCCAAGAACACAGCAGCTGCGAAGGACTAGCCAAGAAGAGCGCAAAAGTACCACAACATGCCTGCTGTGGGATCTCAGCACCTCAGGATGGAGGTGCAGAGAGGCCGAGACCACCCTTGGGGGGCTCGGGAATCCTGGAATGTTGCCAGAAGTGTCTGGTGGCAGGATTTTGATCCTACACAGGAGATGAGACCTGTATGAGGACTGGGAGGATTCCACTGGCTGAATGGTGAAGGGATAAGTTAGCTAAAGTGTAAAACACGGGGTTTAGGATTTTGGTACAGGGGGGTCTAAAGAAGTAAGATGGAGGAATTGGGGCGTGTCCTGTCCTTCTTCTTCTTCTTCTTGGCCTCCATCTTCTGTGGTGGTGGTGGCACTTTGGGATTGGTTGTTACTAGAAGTGCACAGGTTAATAAGAGTAGAAAGTATTGGAGAAAAATGATAAATATTGTACACGTAACTTAGGGTATAAAGATAAGTGACCGCCCGGGGGCTTCGGCAGTGTGCCCATGGCTGACTTGCTGTGCAGACCTCTGTCAGGCTGAAAGAAAATCTTTTAGATAAACAATTAATAAACACCAAGACCGAGACAAGATCAGAAGTCTCTCCTCGTCCTTTGAAGCGTCGGCTCTCCAAGGACATCCTTGAGAATTCCAGCACACCTAAAACAGCAGAAAACCTAAACAGCCTAAACAGCCGAGAAACAGAGCAAAAATGGCATTCCCTGAGCTAACTATCTCCGGTAATAAATCAGCCCAGCAAAGAGAAAAGAAAAACGCCGAAAATTTACAAGTGGCGTTCGCTGCGTGGGCACCCCCCACCAACCCTTTCGGGGGGGGATCAGCCCTGAAGAGCTGAAGAGCTGAAGAGCCGAGAGAGCAGCTCCTGAGGAGAGAAACCTGAGAAAAAAAAAAAAAAAAAAAAAGGAAAAGAAGAAAGAAGAAAAGAAAGAAAAGAAAAACGGCCAGAAGAGTCTGCAAAAAAACAGCAGTCACTGAGAATTCCATCTCTCAGCTTCTGCCGAAGGCAGTTCGTAGAGCAGCCCGGATCGGAACCAGAAGGCGCCTCTGGATCCTTCTCCTGTGACCTGCTGGACAGAGACAGGAGCCTCCGGACAGCTCTGACGACAGAGTCGGTGAGAAGGCCAAAAAATAAGAATATGGGGGGTACACTGTCCCAGGAGCAAAAACAAATTTTGTCCGCCTTACAAGGCGTGGCTCAAGCATATACAGAAGGGATCCCAAGAAAAGAATTAAAACAGCTGTTGTTGTGGGCAAGGCTTAATTACCCACTGGCCGAAACATGCCTGCTATTTGAAGTGGGGTTTTGGCAGGAAATTAATAGGCACTTGTATTTTCTAGCAACAAAAAAGGACGAGACAGCGTTAAAGCTGCTCTCGTCGGCAAGATTGATGCCAGAAAGGCATCATCTCGGCACAGTCGAAAAGACTGGGAGAGCAACGAAAAGTTGCCGGCACCCTCAGAAGGAGGGTGGGGAGCAAAGCTCCAGGAGAAAAAAAAAAAAGAAAGAAAAAAGCTCTGGCCTCAAGAAGCCAGGGGAAAGGGCTCTCGAGAAAAGAGAGCAGGAAATAATATTAAAGCCCCGGTCCCAAAACCCAGAAACCCCAGGAAGCTCCTAAAGCGTCCTGAAAACTCCGGAGAGTACAAGGGAGTCAGGATCGGAGGGGGGGTGCAGGGGGGAGAGAAGGGATCGGGGGGGAGGCGTTTCCCACGGGGGGCACGGCGCGGCAGCGACGGAGCCGGCGGGGAGCGCGGGTGAAGAGATAAAGGGAGACATGAGTGCAGACGCGGCTTTTATCAGCGCGGCGCCGGGGGGTGGCGGCCGGACCGGCCGGCAGAGTAGCGGGAACGCGCGCGGCGGGCAAAACTCGCAAAAACCCGGGAGCGAAGTCGGCTCGAATTGCGGGGCGGGCCCGGGTGCCGGCGGGGGGCGGGCTGTACACACCGGCGGGAGGAGCCAGGGACACAACGTCAGAGGGAGAGGAGACAGAGTCGGGACAGACCGAGGGGAGGAGATTCGGAGGTGGAGCAAGGGGGAGAGAGTGACGTCTCGGGCGAGGAGGGGCCGTGCTCGGGATCCTATGTCCCAGCGGCTCCACACCCTCCTCAGACTTGATGCCTCTGGTATAACCCTCGGAGTCCCAGTCCCTTCCCTTCAAGGGAGACGTTCTGGTGTTCAAGCTCCATTTCCAGCTGAATTAAAAGCCAAGCAGACACGGTCTCAAATGAGATCACGAACACGGCAATCGACAGGACAGGGGCAGTCGAGCTCAGGCTGTCATCCGAGCTGGGGAGGCCGGTGACAGCGCCACCTAGTGGGGGGCAAGGCTTTCGCTTGTATCTCCACAGATCGAGGTCTGACGTGGGTGTCAGCACGACACGTGAAACCATTTGGAGTGCGAGAACATGAAAATGCGGATCCGAGAAACAAAGATCCAAGAAAAACAAAGAGACGAGTACTCAGACAGGGGTCGAGACTCAGATTGCCAAGGCGACTCGGAAGAGAAATAAAAAGGAACTAAGGACTTTGGGGGAATTCTCTGTTAAGGTCCTGAATGAAAAGCAAAACAATGATGTCACACAGAAGTGAAGCCATGAGTTTCATGATGCTTATGTGCATCATTCTTTCATTCATTGAAATAAGCAATGGGGGTAATTACCTATTAGTCAGCCAAAGCAAAATGTATGGTAGAATTCTTTGACATCTCTCCCATTTGGAGAGGAATTTTAAGGGTAGAGTTCTTTGACATCTCTCCCATTTGGAGAGAAATTTTAAGAGTAGGATTCTATGTTTTAATAATTCTCCTATTCCTCATACTTGTCGTCCCATGCATATTTGCATGTTTAAAACACGCTATGAATCGGATAGTAAAAGAGGTCTTCCTGGTGCAAACAGAAGGGGGAGATGTGGGATCTCAGCACCTCAGGATGGAGGTGCAGAGAGGCCGAGACCACCCTTGGGGGGCTCGGGAATCCTGGAATGTTGCCAGAAGTGTCTGGTGGCAGGATTTTGATCCTACACAGGAGATGAGACCTGTATGAGGACTGGGAGGATTCCACTGGGTGAATGGTGAAGGGATAAGTTAGCTAAAGTGTAAAACACGGGGTTTAGGATTTTGGTACAGGGGGGTCTAAAGAAGTAAGATGGAGGAATTGGGGCGTGTCCTGTCCTTCTTCTTCTTCTTCTTGGCCTCCATCTTCTGTGGTGGTGGTGGCACTTTGGGATTGGTTGTTACTAGAAGTGCACAGGTTAATAAGAGTAGAAAGTATTGGAGAAAAATGATAAATATTGTACACGTAACTTAGGGTATAAAGATAAGTGACCGCCCGGGGGCTTCGGCAGTGTGCCCATGGCTGACTTGCTGTGCAGACCTCTGTCGGGCTGAAAGAAAATCTTTTAGATAAACAATTAATAAACACCAAGACCGAGACAAGATCAGAAGTCTCTCCTCTTCCTTTGAAGCGTCGGCTCTCCAAGGCCATCCCTGGGCCTTTCCAGGCCACCAGAACAGCAACACAGAAAACCTTACAGCCTGCCTCCACAGCTTTTTCCTTGGGGACATGCCTAATTCCTGGCTGATTTGCCTTTCTCGTCTTAGGGTTGGGGTTCGGCCTAGGGCTAGGATTTTTTTAACTAGGAAGCCCTGAGTTCCAGGCTTACTTCATCTGCAAAAAGCATCCCAAAGGGAGTGCAAAAGTGCCACAACATGGCTGCTTTCACGGCTTTTCCCTTAGGAAGAACCCTAATACGCGGCTGATTTTCCTTCCTAGGGTTACTGTTAGGCTTAGGCCTAGGACTTTTAAAACCAGGAAGCCCTGGGCTCCAGGCACATGCAGCAGCGAAAGGCATCCCAAGAGGGCCGCAGAAGTGACACAACTTGGCTGCCTCTGCTTCTATTCTCATGAGACCATCCTGAACCATAGGCTGATTTTCCTTCCTAGGGTTAAGGTTTGAGTTACGCCTAGGGTAAGAGTTCTATTAACCAGAAAGACCTGAGTTCCAAGAACACAGCAGCTGCGAAGGACTACCCAAGAAGAGCGCAAAAGTACCACAACATGCCTGCCTCCACAGCTTTTTCCTTGGGGACATGCCTAATTCCTGGCTGATTTGCCTTTCTCGTCTTAGGGTTGGGGTTCGGCCTAGGGCTAGGATATTTTTAACTAGGAAGCCCTGAGTTCCAGGCTTACTTCATCTGCCAAAGGCATCCCAAAGGGTGTGCAAAAGTGCCACAACATGGCTGCTTTCACGGCTTTTCCCTTAGGAAGAACCCTAATACGCGGCTGATTTACCTTCCTAGGGTTACTGTTAGGCTTAGGCCTAGGACTTTTAAAACCAGGAAGCCCTGGGCTCCAGGCACACTGCAGCTGCGAAAGGCATCCCAAGGGGAGCGCAAAAGTGACACAACTTGGCTGCCACCACTGATATTTCCATGAGACCATCCCGAAACATAGGCTGATTTTCCTTCCTAGGGTTAAGGTTTGAGTTACGCCTGGGCTAAGGGTTCTATTAACCAGAAAGCCCTGAGTTCCAAGAACACAGCAGCTGCGAAGGACTAGCCAAGAAGAGCGCAAAAGTACCACAACATGCCTGCCTCCACAGCTTTTTCCTTGGGGACATGCCTAATTCCTGGCTGATTTGCCTTTCTCGGCTTAGGGTTGGGGTTCGGCCTAGGGCTAGGATTTTTTTAACTAGGAAGCCCTGAGTTCCAGGCTTACTTCATCTTCCAAAGGCATCCCAAAGGGAGTGCAAAAGTGCCACAACATGGCTGCTTTCACGGCTTTTCCCTTAGGAAGAACCCTAATACCCGGCTGATTTACCTTCCTAGGGTTACTGTTAGGCTTAGGCCTAGGACTTTTAAAACCAGGAAGCCCTGGGCTCCAGGCACACTGCAGCTGCGAAAGGCATCCCAAGGGGAGCGCAAAAGTGACACAACTTGGCTGCCACCACTGATATTTCCATGAGACCATCCCGAAACATAGGCTGATTTTCCTTCCTAGGGTTAAGGTTTGAGTTACGCCTGGGGTAAGGGTTCTATTAACCAGAAAGCCCTGAGTTCCAAGAACACAGCAGCTGCGAAGGACTAGCCAAGAAGAGCGCAAAAGTACCACCACATGCCTGCCTCCACAGCTTTTTCCTTGGGGACATGCCTAATTCCTGGCTGATTTGCCTTTCTCGTCTTAGGGTTGGGGTTCGGGCTAGGGCTAGGATTTTTTTAACTAGGAAGCCCTGAGTTCCAGGCTTACTGCATCTGCCAAAGGCATCCCAAAGGGAGTGCAGAAGTTCCACAACATGGCTGCTTTCACGGCTTTTCCCTTAGGAAGAACCCTAATACCCGGCTGATTTACCTTCCTAGGGTTACTGTTAGGCTTAGGCCTAGGACTTTTAAAACCAGGAAGCCCTGGGCTCCAGGCACACTGCAGCTGCGAAAGGCATCCCAAGGAAAGCGCAAAAGTGACACAACTTGGCTGCCACCACTGATATTTCCATGAGACCATCCCGAACCATAGGCTGATTTTCCTTCCTAGGGTTAAGGTTTGACTTACGCCTAGGGTAAGGGTTCTATTAACCAGAAAGCCCTGAGTTCCAAGAACACAACAGCTGCGAAGGACTAGCCAAGAAGAGCGCAAAAGTACCACCACATGCCTGCCTCCACAGCTTTTTCCTTGGGGACATGCCTAATTCCTGGCTGATTTGCCTTTCTCGTCTTAGGGTTGGGGTTCGGCCTAGGGCTAGGATTTTTTTAACTAGGAAGCCCTGAGTTCCAGGCTTACTGCATCTGCCAAAGGCATCCCAAAGGGAGTGCAGAAGTTCCACAACATGGCTGCTTTCACGGCTTTTCCCTTAGGAAGAACCCTAATACCCGGCTGATTTACCTTCCTAGGGTTACTGTTAGGCTTAGGCCTAGGACTTTTAAAACCAGGAAGCCCTGGGCTCCAGGCACACTGCAGCTGCGAAAGGCATCCCAAGGAAAGCGCAAAAGTGACACAACTTGGCTGCCACCACTGATATTTCCATGAGACCATCCCGAACCATAGGCTGATTTTCCTTCCTAGGGTTAAGGTTTGACTTACGCCTAGGGTAAGGGTTCTATTAACCAGAAAGCCCTGAGTTCCAAGAACACAACAGCTGCGAAGGACTAGCCAAGAAGAGCGCAAAAGTACCACAACGTGCCTGCCTCCACAGCATTTTCCTTGGGGACATGCCTAATTCCTGGCTGATTTGCCTTTCTCGGCTTAGGGTTGGGGTTCGGCCTAGGGCTAGGATTTTTTTAACTAGGAAGCCCTGAGTTCCAGGCTTACTTCATCTGCCAAAGGCATCCCAAAGGGAGTGCAAAAGTGCCACAACATGGCTGCTTTCACGGCTTTTCCCTTAGGAAGAACCCTAATACCCGGCTGATTTACCTTCCTAGGGTTACTGTTAGGCTTAGGCCTAGGACTTTTAAAACCAGGAAGCCCTGGGCTCCAGGCACACTGCAGCTGCGAAAGGCATCCCAAGGGGAGCACAAAAGTGACACAACTTGGCTGCCACCACTGATATTTCCATGAGACCATCCCGAACCATAGGCTGATTTTCCTTCCTAGGGTTAAGGTTTGAGTTACGCCTAGGGTAAGGGTTCTATTAACCAGAAAGCCCTGAGTTCCAAGAACACAGCAGCTGCGAAGGACTAGCCAAGAAGAGCGCAAAAGTACCACAACATGCCTGCCTCAACAGCTTTTTCCTTGGGGACATGCCTAATTCCTGGCTGATTTGCCTTTCTCGTCTTAGGGTTGGGGCTCGGCCTAGGGCTAGGATTTTTTTAACTAGGAAGCCCTGAGTTCCAGGCTTACTGCATCTGCCAAAGGCATCCCAAAGGGAGTGCAAAAGTGCCACAACATGGCTGCTTTCACGGCTTTTCCCTTAGGAAGAACCCTAATACGCGGCTGATTTACCTTCCTAGGGTTACTGTTAGGCTTAGGCCTAGGACTTTTAAAACCAGGAAGCCCTGGGCTCCAGGCACACTGCAGCTGCGAAAGGCATCCCAAGAGGGCTGCAGAAGTGACACAACTTGGCTGCCTCTGCTGCTATTCTCATGAGACCATCCTGAACCATAGGCTGATTTTCCTTCCTAGGTTTAAGGTTTGAGTTACGCCTGGGGTAAGGGTTCTATTAACCAGAAAGCCCTGAGTTCCAAGAACACAGCAGCTGCGAAGGACTAGCCAAGAAGAGCGCAAAAGTACCACAACATGCCTGCCTCCACAGCTTTTTCCTTGGGGACATGCCTAATTCCTGGCTGATTTGCCTTTCTCGTCTTAGGGTTGGGGTTCGGCCTAGGGCTAGGATTTTTTTAACTAGGAAGCCCTGAGTTCCAGGCTTACTTCATCTGCCAAATCCATCCCAAAGGCAGTGCAGAAGTGGCACAACATGGCTGCTTTCACGGCTTTTCCCTTAGGAAGAACCCTAATACGCGGCTGATTTACCTTCCTAGGGTTACTGTTAGGCTTAGGCCTAGGACTTTTAAAACCAGGAAGCCCTGGGCTCCAGGCACACTGCAGCTGCGAAAGGCATCCCAAGGGGAGCGCAAAAGTGACGCAACTTGGCTGCCACCACTGATATTTCCATGAGACCATCCTGAACCATAGGCTGATTTTCCTTCCTAGGGTTAAGGTTTGAGTTACGTCTAGGCTAAGGATTCTATTAACCAGAAAGCCCTGAGTTCCAAGAACACAGCAGCTGCGAAGGACTAGCCAAGAAGAGCGCAAAAGTACCACAACCTGCCTGCCTCCACAGCTTTTTCCTTGGGGACATGCCTAATTCCTGGCTGATTTGCCTTTCTCGTCTTAGGGTTGGGGTTCGGCCTAGGGCTAGGATTTTTTTAACTAGGAAGCCCTGAGTTCCAGGCTTACTTCTTCTGCAAAAAGCATCCCAAAGGGAGTGCAGAAGTGCCACAACATGGCTGCTTTCACGGCTTTTCCCTTAGGAAGAACCCTAATACGCGGCTGATTTTCCTTCCTAGGGTTACTGTTAGGCTTAGGCCTAGGACTTTTAAAACCAGGAAGCCCTGGGCTCCAGGCACATGCAGCTGCGAAAGGCATCCCAAGAGGGCCGCAGAAGTGACACAACTTGGCTGCCTCTGCTTCTATTCTCATGAGACCATCCCGAACCATAGGCTGATTTTCCTTCCTAGGGTTAAGGTTTGAGTTACGCCTAGGGTAAGAGTTCTATTAACCAGAAAGCCCTGAGTTCCAAGAACACAGCAGCTGCGAAGGACTAGCCAAGAAGAGCGCAAAAGTACCACAACGTGCCTGCCTCCACAGCATTTTCCTTGGGGACATGCCTAATTCCTGGCTGATTTGCCTTTCTCGGCTTAGGGTTGGGGTTCGGCCTAGGGCTAGGATTTTTTTAACTAGGAAGCCCTGAGTTCCAGGCTTACTTCATCTGCCAAAGGCATCCCAAAGGGAGTGCAAAAGTGCCACAACATGGCTGCTTTCACGGCTTTTCCCTTAGGAAGAACCCTAATACCCGGCTGATTTACCTTCCTAGGGTTACTGTTAGGCTTAGGCCTAGGACTTTTAAAACCAGGAAGCCCTGGGCTCCAGGCACACTGCAGCTGCGAAAGGCATCCCAAGGGGAGCACAAAAGTGACACAACTTGGCTGCCACCACTGATATTTCCATGAGACCATCCTGAACCATAGGCTGATTTTCCTTCCTAGGGTTAAGGTTTGAGTTACGCCTAGGGTAAGGGTTCTATTAACCAGAAAGCCCTGAGTTCCAAGAACACAGCAGCTGCGAAGGACTAGCCAAGAAGAGCGCAAAAGTACCACAACATGCCTGCCTCAACAGCTTTTTCCTTGGGGACATGCCTAATTCCTGGCTGATTTGCCTTTCTCGTCTTAGGGTTGGGGCTCGGCCTAGGGCTAGGATTTTTTTAACTAGGAAGCCCTGAGTTCCAGGCTTACTGCATCTGCCAAAGGCATCCCAAAGGGAGTGCAAAAGTGCCACAACATGGCTGCTTTCACGGCTTTTCCCTTAGGAAGAACCCTAATACGCGGCTGATTTACCTTCCTAGGGTTACTGTTAGGCTTAGGCCTAGGACTTTTAAAACCAGGAAGCCCTGGGCTCCAGGCACACTGCAGCTGCGAAAGGCATCCCAAGAGGGCTGCAGAAGTGACACAACTTGGCTGCCTCTGCTGCTATTCTCATGAGACCATCCTGAACCATAGGCTGATTTTCCTTCCTAGGTTTAAGGTTTGAGTTACGCCTGGGGTAAGGGTTCTATTAACCAGAAAGCCCTGAGTTCCAAGAACACAGCAGCTGCGAAGGACTAGCCAAGAAGAGCGCAAAAGTACCACAACATGCCTGCCTCCACAGCTTTTTCCTTGGGGACATGCCTAATTCCTGGCTGATTTGCCTTTCTTGTCTTAGGGTTGGGGTTCGGCCTAGGGCTAGGATTTTTAAAATCAGGAAGCCTTGAGTTCCAGGCACACTGGAGCTGTGAAAGGCATCCAAAATGGAGTGCAAAAGTGCCACAACATGGTTGCTTTCACGGCTTTTTCCTTGGCAATAATCTTAACAACAGGCTGATTTCCCTTCCCTTGGTTACTGTTAGGCTTAGGCCTAGGGCTAGGATTTTTAAAACTAGGAAGCCCTTAGCTCCAGGCACACTGCAGCTGTTCAAGGCATCCCAAGGGGAGTACAAAAGTGCAACAATATGGCAGCTTTCACAGCTTTTTCCTTGGCACCATCCCTATACCTAGGCTGATTTATCTGCCTAGGGTTAGGGTTAGGGTTCAGCCTAGGGCTTGGAGATTTTAACCCGGAAGCCCTGAGTTCCAGGCTTACTGCATCTGCCAAAGGCATCCCAAAGGGAGTGCAAAAGTGCCACAACATGGCTGCCTCCAGCGCTTTTTCCTTGGACCATCATTGAACCTAGGCTGATTTACTTGCCTCCAGTTGCACCTATGGTCACGCCAAGGGATAGGGATTTTAAATCAGTAAACCCTGAGCTCCAGACCCAGTGCAGGTGCAAAAGGCTTCCCAAGGGCAGCCAAAAATTGCCTCAACATGCTCCTTCCAGTGCTTTTTTCCTTGGGAACATCCCTATACCCAGGCTGATTTATCTGCCTAGGGTTAGGGTTAGGGTTCAGCCTAGAGATAGGATTTTTTCAAACAGGAAGCCCTGAATTCCAGGCACACTGCAGCTGTTAAAGGCAGTGTTCTACGTCTACTGCAACTTAGTCTGAAATAAATGCTTTTTCCCTGAGAGCATCTGAGAGGTTTGCATGAAGCACTGATATCTGACATTTGCAATTTTGAATAGGAGAGGAGAAAGAAAATGGGAAGAAGTTTTTAATTTTAGTGGTTTCAATGTTAATTTCCGTACACTTTTTCAAAACTTGTCAGCTCAAATGCCCATCAACATCTTTTAGTCATCTGTAAGTCAGTATTCATATAAAATGTGCTTCAAATCAAAAGAATTTCAAATTTGCACTCCAAATTTCTATGCCTAGATTTATGATTTCCTACACATATTAGATGAAAGGAAGGCCTTTTTTACTGTGGGAGTGCTGGAACACTGGAACACTTGCCCAGGGAAGTTGTGGGTGTCCCATCCCTGAAAGTATTCAAGGTCAGCTTGGACGGGGCTTGGAGCAGCAACAAAGGAGAAGCTTGATGGTAGAGAAACAAAGTTGGACTATAGAAGAAACTGGGATTGAAGTATAGGAGCAAGTTTTCTCTCAGCTCTTGGGGTAAATTCAAAGTTGTACAAAATTACATTTATCTGTGCTATTCACTACTGTAACAGAAAGGTTCATGAAAACTGTACAGAAGATAGCAAATTTTAAAAGAGATAAGAATTACAGCATAAAATCCATGGGACGGGTTACAACATGAGACACTCTCTAAGAGAAAATCTCTGTGTTTCAGCACTTCATCATGGTAAGATTTCATGAAGTGCCAAAGAAGGCGGCAAAATATCATTCGGGACGTTATTTCCTGGAATTCAGCCTGGCCATTAGTAGGAACTGGGTTTGAACACATCATGTAGATATACCACACACACTTTCCCTTCACTGAAAAATGACTGTTTACAACGAAGAAGCAATTGACGATCAAAATTGATTGAAAGCATCTTAAACATGTCAAGTATTTCATTGTAGATGATCTGTGATCCAAATGCTTCTTCCACCTTCGAGAGGGACAGAACAATTCTTCCATATCATGATGGTTTAAAATTGTATCAACCAATGTTTTCTGCTGAAAAGATAGCATCTATTTTTTTCTATTTTTGGAAGAAAATATTCCTAGACATACAACAGGTGAGAACTAAGTAATTTTAAAGAAACAAATGAAAAGAAAATATTCTGTAAATAGAATGAAATGAAAAGCTGTGTTTTAAATAGGAGCTAAATATGAAACAGAATTTTTGTACCAGGCATTTGAATTACTGCACCAGCTCTTTTGCCCATCAAGAGAGGCGTTTAGCATTTCAGTCTTTTCCAAGGTGTTCATGATCTGCTATGCTGATCTCTGTGTGTGCCTAGGTGTGTGTGGAAGGGGGGGCATGTGAAGGGGAGTGTGTATGTTTGCTTTACAATTGTTGTGGCAGATTCATGCCTCAGCTCCACATTTTGTTTTAGAAAGGTCACACAGAGTGGATGTGAAGTTTACTATCAACAAGAGATCAATTCCCAAATCATCCATTTCACTCTACCTTATAAATCATGTGCTTTGTTGCATATTTTATCAAATCTACTTTCAAGCCAGATGGAGGAAGGAGGATGTGGCAATCCCTCCACCATCTTGCAACTTTTATGCAAGTAGGTTTTCAAGAAAATCATCATTTCTCTTTGAAATATGTCTGGAACAGGCATGATGGTAGTGTCAACCTGTTGGAGTTTTTGTTGCTGGAAGAAGTTATACAAAAGGATTGGTTTTTACATTGACCAGTTACTGAATCAAGCTCAGGAATACATTGGAAATTCAACTGGGGCTTCCTTTCCCCAGCAGACTACTTCTAGAATGAGCTTGTACACTGAAGCTTACTCTTTTGCCCTCTTTTTGTTTCTTTCCTATTTTCTTGGCTTCTTTGCCACTCTCTAGACAATTTTGGAACTTTTTTCCCAACTCAAATGGTTTCAATAATCTGATTGTGATCATACATTTTTACAAGGAATTTTAAAAATCTTTCCTCCAGTTAAGAAAGTCAAGGACTTAGGTCTTTTTCTTCCCTTATCAATATTGCAATGAAATTGATAAGTAAAGACCAACTCTTTCTTTTTGTTTTTAACCCAAGCAGATAATTCCCATCCATTCATCCATTTGGTGGACCAATAGTTGCCATTCTGATGGAAGTTGTCACTTCTTAACAATAGGCATTCTGTGACTATGTTGACAGCACTTTGGGTGAAGATCCTAACTGGTCTTAGATACACATAGGGAGAAATTTGCTCAGCCAGTGTCAGTCTTAAGCATGCGTATCAGAAGATCTTTCTAGAGCTGGGAATTTTCCCATGAAAGGGATTCAGTTAGGGAAGAGACACTTGCCCCAGAGGTTTACATTCTTCTTGAAGACTGCTTAAGGAACTTAGATGCCATGTCCATTTGGATCTGTGTCTGCACAGAACTTTGTCATGCCAGTGCTTGAAATGCATCTTGAAGAGAATTCACTAGCACAGAATGAATGAGAGTGGAAGGGGTTGGTGGGGCTAACCAGGCCCAACCCCCCTGCCTAAACCAGGATACCTAGAGCCTCTTGCCCAGGATTCTATCTGGGTGTACTTTGAATGTCTTCAAAGATCCAGGCTCCACAATCTTTCTGGGCAGTCTGTGCCGTGGTTCACTCACCCTCACAGTAAAGAATCATTTCCTGATGTTCCTGTATTTCAGTGTGTGCCCACTGCCTCTTGTCTTTTCACTCAGCATCACTGAAAAGACACTGATTCCCTCCCCTTTGCACTATTGCTTCCATATGGATGTGTGCTGCCATGTAGAGATATGTCAAAAACCTCCCTGAAGCCCAGGCAGATAATATTCCCTTCATCTACCAGTCAAGTTGATTCATCAGAGGAGTTTAAAGTTATGTTCAGCATGAAATGCCCCTGAAAAATCATGCTAACTACATTATTGTGTCGTCTTTCATGTGCCTGGCAAGGTTTTCCAGGAAGAGCTGCTTCATCAACTTCCTGGGTATAAAAAAGAGGCTGGCTGGTTTGTACGATTGCGAGTCCTCCGAATTGCCTTTTTTGAAGATGAGTGTCATTTGCTTACATCCAGTCCTTAGCCTCTCTTGTCGTCTACATCTTAGCAAAAAGCTTTTCCACTATGTCTGGCAAGGAGAAATTGTGCCAGCACAGAAAACATCTCCTATCGTGTTCTAGACGTTGCACGGAGGTGTGCCGAGTGTTTGGCATGAAGGAAAGAAAAGTTGTCCAAAACAGCTTCCAATCGAATGTTCATGTGATTGGAAAAGTCAGGAGAGTGCAAAGGTACTGTTTTCTATCAGTTGGCAAGCTGCGCACACAATCCCAGTGTTGTACAGCTTCCTTCTTCACCTTTCCGAAGGTGCCGCTCTCTCCGGCTCCCGGAGGCGAAGAAGCGGCTTCTTCGCGCAAAGACGATTGTGCCGCTCACTGTGCACTCCTTAGCGCGGCTTCTGCCGAAAGACGCCCGGGAGCGGCTCTTAGCTCCGGACAGCATCGTACCTTCGTCTTTAGCGTCTCTTCTCGTCTACATCTTAGCAAAAAGCTTTTCCTCTATGTCTGGCGAGGAAAAACTGTGCCAGCACAGAAAACATCTCCCATCGTGTTCTAGACGTTGCACGGAGGTGTGCCGAGTGTTTGGCATGAAGGAAAGAAAAGTTGTCCAAAACAGCTTCCAATCGAATGTTCATGTGATTGGAAAAGTCAGGAGAGTGCAAAGGTACTGTTTTCTATCAGTTGGCAAGCTGCGCACACAATCCCAGTGTTGTACAGCTTCCTTCTTCACCTTTCCGAAGGTGCCGCTCTCTCCGGCTCCCGGAGGCGAAGAAGCGGCTTCTTCGCGCAAAGACGATTGTGCCGCTGACTGTGCACTCCTTAGCGCGGCTTCTGCCGAAAGACGCCCGGGAGCGGCTCTTAGCTCCGGACAGCATCGTACCTTCGTCTTTAGTGTCTCTTCTCGTCTACATCTTAGCAAAAAGCTTTTCCTCTATGTCTGGCGAGGAAAAACTGTGCCAGCACAGAAAACATCTCCCATCGTGTTCTAGACGTTGCACGGAGGTGTGCCGAGTGTTTGGCATGAAGGAAAGAAAAGTTGTCCAAAACAGCTTCCAATCGAATGTTCATGTGATTGGAAAAGTCAGGAGAGTGCAAAGGTACTGTTTTCTATCAGTTGGCAAGCTGCGCACACAATCCCAGTGTTGTACAGCTTCCTTCTTCACCTTTCCGAAGGTGCCGCTCTCTCCGGCTCCCGGAGGCGAAGAAGCGGCTTCTTCGCGCAAAGACGATTGTGCCGCTCACTGTGCACTCCTTAGCGCGGCTTCTGCCGAAAGACGCCCGGGAGCGGCTCTTAGCTCCGGACAGCATCGTACCTTCGTCTTTAGCGTCTCTTCTCGTCTACATCTTAGCAAAAAGCTTTTCTACTATGTCTGGCGAGGAAAAACTGTGCCAGCACAGAAAACATCTCCCATCGTGTTCTAGACGTTGCACGGAGGTGTGCCGAGTGTTTGGCATGAAGGAAAGAAAAGTTGTCCAAAACAGCTTCCAATCGAATGTTCATGTGATTGGAAAAGTCAGGAGAGTGCAAAGGTACTGTTTTCTAGCAGTTGGCAAGCTGCGCACACAATCCCAGTGTTGTACAGCTTCCTTCTTCACCTTTCCGAAGGTGCCGCTTTCTCCGGCTCCCGGAGGCGAAGAAGCGGCTTCTTCGCGCAAAGACGATTGTGCCGCTCACTGTGCTCTCCTTAGCGTGGCTTCTGCCGAAAGACGCCCGGGAGCGGCTCTTAGCTCCGGACAGCATCGTACCTTCGTCTTTAGCGTCTCTTCTCGTCTACATCTTAGCAAAAAGCTTTTCTACTATGTCTGGCGAGGAAAAACTGCGCAAGCACAGAAAACATCTCCCATCGTGTTCTAGACGTTGCACGGAGGAGTGCCGAGTGTTTGGCATGAAGAAAAGAAAAGTTGTCCAAAACAGCTTCCAATCGAATGTTCATGTGATTGGAAAAGTCAGGAGAGTGCAAAGGTACTGTTTTCTAGCAGTTGGCAAGCTGCGCACACAATCCCAGTGTTGTACAGCTTCCTTCTTCACCTTTCCGAAGGTGCCGCTCTCTCTGGCTCCCGGAGGCGAAGAAGCGGCTTCTTCGAGCAAAGACGATTGTGCCACTCACTGTGCACTCCTTAGCGCGGCTTCTGCCGAAAGACGCCCGGGAGCGGCTCTTAGCTCCGGACAGCATCGTACCTTCGTCGTTAGCGTCTCTTCTTGTCTACATCTTAGCAAAAAGCTTTTCCTCTATGTCTGGTGAGGAAAAACTGTGCCAGCACAGAAAACATCTCCCATCGTGTTCTAGACGTTGCACGGAGGTGTGCCGAGTGTTTGGCATGAAGGAAATAAAAGTTGACCAAATCAGCTTCCAATCGAATGTTCATGTGATTGGAAAAGTCAGGAGAGTGCAAAGGTACTGTTTTCTATCAGTTGGCAAGCTGCGCACACAATCCCAGTGTTGTACAGCTTCCTTCTTCACCTTTCCGAAGGTGCCGCTCTCTCCGGCTCGCGGAGGCGAAGAAGCGGCTTCTTCGCGCAAAGACGATTGTGCCGCTCACTGTGCACTCCTTAGTGCGGCTTCTGCCGAAAGACGCCCGGGAGCGGCTCTTAGCTCCGGACAGCATCGTACCTTCGTCTTTAGCGTCTCTTCTCGTCTACATCTTAGCAAAAAGCTTTTCCTCTATGTCTGGCGAGGAAAAACTGTGCCAGCACAGAAAACATCTCCCATCGTGTTCTAGACGTTGCACGGAGGAGTGCCGAGTGTTTGGCATGAAGGAAAGAAAAGTTGTCCAAAACAGCTTCCAATCGAATGTTCATGTGATTGGAAAAGTCAGGAGAGTGCAAAGGTACTGTTTTCTAGCAGTTGGCAAGCTGCGCACACAATCCCAGTGTTGTACAGCTTCCTTCTTCACCTTTCCGAAGGTGCCGCTCTCTCCGGCTCCCGGAGGCGAAGAAGCGGCTTCTTCGCGCAAAGACGATTGTGCCGCTCACTGTGCACTCCTTAGCGCGGCTTCTGCCGAAAGACGCCCGGGAGCGGCTCTTAGCTCCGGACAGCATCGTACCTTCGTCTTTAGCGTCTCTTCTCGTCTACATCTTAGCAAAAAGCTTTTCTACTATGTATGGCGAGGAAAAATTGTGCCAGCACAGAAAACATCTCCCATCGTGTTCTAGACGTTGCACGGAGGTGTGCCGAGTGTTTGGCATGAAGGAAAGAAAAGTTGTCCAAAACAGCTTCCAATCGAATGTTCATGTGATTGGAAAAGTCAGGAGAGTGCAAAGGTACTGTTTTCTGGCAGTTGGCAAGCTGCGCACACAATCCCAGTGTTGTACAGCTTCCTTCTTCACCTTTCCGAAGGTGCCGCTCTCTCCGGCTCCCGGAGGCGAAGAAGCGGCTTCTTCGCGCAAAGACGATTGTGCCGCTCACTGTGCTGTCCTTAGCGCGGCTTCTGCCGAAAGACGCCCGGGAGCGGCTCTTAGCTCCGGACAGCATCGTACCTTCGTCTTTAGCGTCTCTTCTCGTCTACATCTTAGCAAAAAGCTTTTCTACTATGTCTGGCGAGGAAAAACTGTGCCAGCACAGAAAACATCTCCCATCGTGTTCTAGACGTTGCACGGAGGTGTGCCGAGTGTTTGGCATGAAGGAAAGAAAAGTTGTCCAAAACAGCTTCCAATCGAATGTTCATGTGATTGGAAAAGTCAGGAGAGTGCAAAGGTACTGTTTTCTACCAGTTGGCAAGCTGCGCACACAATCCCAGTGTTGTACAGCTTCCTTCTTCACCTTTCCGAAGGTGCCGCTCTCTCCGGCTCCCGGAGGCGAAGAAGCGGCTTCTTCGCGCAAAGACGATTGTGCCGCTCACTGTGCACTCCTTAGCGCGGCTTCTGCCGAAAGACGCCCGGGAGCGGCTCTTAGCCCCGGAGAGTCCCGTACCTTCGTCTTTAGCGTCTCTTCTCGTCTACATCTTAGCAAAAAGCTTTTCCTCTATGTCTGGCGAGGAAAAACTGTGCCAGCACAGAAAACATCTCCCATCGTGTTCTAGACGTTGCACGGAGGTGTGCCGAGTGTTTGGCATGAAGGAAAGAAAAGTTGTCCAAAACAGCTTCCAATCGAATGTTCATGTGATTGGAAAAGTCAGGAGAGTGCAAAGGTACTGTTTTCTATCAGTTGGCAAGCTGCGCACACAATCCCAGTGTTGTACAGCTTCCTTCTTCACCTTTCCGAAGGTGCCGCTCTCTCCGGCTCCCGGAGGCGAAGAAGCGGCTTCTTCGCGCAAAGATGATTGTGCCGTTCACTGTGCACTCCTTAGCGCGGCTTCTGCCGAAAGACGCCCGGGAGCGGCTCTTAGCTCCGGACAGCATCGTACCTTCGTCGTTAGCGTCTCTTCTTGTCTACATCTTAGCAAAAAGCTTTTCCTCTATGTCTGGTGAGGAAAAACTGTGCCAGCACAGAAAACATCTCCCATCGTGTTCTAGACGTTGCACGGAGGAGTGCCGAGTGTTTGGCATGAAGGAAATAAAAGTTGACCAAAACAGCTTCCAATCGAATGTTCATGTGATTGGAAAAGTCAGGAGAGTGCAAAGGTACTGTTTTCTATCAGTTGGCAAGCTGCGCACACAATCCCAGTGTTGTACAGCTTCCTTCTTCACCTTTCCGAAGGTGCCGCTCTCTCCGGCTCCCGGAGGCGAAGAAGCGGCTTCTTCGCGCAAAGACGATTGTGCCGCTCACTGTGCACTCCTTAGTGCGGCTTCTGCCGAAAGACGCCCGGGAGCGGCTCTTAGCTCCGGACAGCATCGTACCTTCGTCTTTAGCGTCTCTTCTCGTCTACATCTTAGCAAAAAGCTTTTCCTCTATGTCTGGCGAGGAAAAACTGTGCCAGCACAGAAAACATCTCCCATCGTGTTCTAGACGTTGCACGGAGGAGTGCCGAGTGTTTGGCATGAAGGAAAGAAAAGTTGTCCAAAACAGCTTCCAATCGAATGTTCATGTGATTGGAAAAGTCAGGAGAGTGCAAAGGTACTGTTTTCTAGCAGTTGGCAAGCTGCGCACACAATCCCAGTGTTGTACAGCTTCCTTCTTCACCTTTCCGAAGGTGCCGCTCTCTCCGGCTCCCGGAGGCGAAGAAGCGGCTTCTTCGCGCAAAGACGATTGTGCCGCTCACTGTGCACTCCTTAGCGCGGCTTCTGCCGAAAGACGCCCGGGAGCGGCTCTTAGCTCCGGACAGCATCGTACCTTCGTCTTTAGCGTCTCTTCTCGTCTACATCTTAGCAAAAAGCTTTTCTACTATGTATGGCGAGGAAAAATTGTGCCAGCACAGAAAACATCTCCCATCGTGTTCTAGACGTTGCACGGAGGTGTGCCGAGTGTTTGGCATGAAGGAAAGAAAAGTTGTCCAAAACAGCTTCCAATCGAATGTTCATGTGATTGGAAAAGTCAGGAGAGTGCAAAGGTACTGTTTTCTGGCAGTTGGCAAGCTGCGCACACAATCCCAGTGTTGTACAGCTTCCTTCTTCACCTTTCCGAAGGTGCCGCTCTCTCCGGCTCCCGGAGGCGAAGAAGCGGCTTCTTCGCGCAAAGACGATTGTGCCGCTCACTGTGCTGTCCTTAGCGCGGCTTCTGCCGAAAGACGCCCGGGAGCGGCTCTTAGCTCCGGACAGCATCGTACCTTCGTCTTTAGCGTCTCTTCTCGTCTACATCTTAGCAAAAAGCTTTTCTACTATGTCTGGCGAGGAAAAACTGTGCCAGCACAGAAAACATCTCCCATCGTGTTCTAGACGTTGCACGGAGGTGTGCCGAGTGTTTGGCATGAAGGAAAGAAAAGTTGTCCAAAACAGCTTCCAATCGAATGTTCATGTGATTGGAAAAGTCAGGAGAGTGCAAAGGTACTGTTTTCTACCAGTTGGCAAGCTGCGCACACAATCCCAGTGTTGTACAGCTTCCTTCTTCACCTTTCCGAAGGTGCCGCTCTCTCCGGCTCCCGGAGGCGAAGAAGCGGCTTCTTCGCGCAAAGACGATTGTGCCGCTCACTGTGCACTCCTTAGCGCGGCTTCTGCCGAAAGACGCCCGGGAGCGGCTCTTAGCCCCGGAGAGTCCCGTACCTTCGTCTTTAGCGTCTCTTCTCGTCTACATCTTAGCAAAAAGCTTTTCCTCTATGTCTGGCGAGGAAAAACTGTGCCAGCACAGAAAACATCTCCCATCGTGTTCTAGACGTTGCACGGAGGTGTGCCGAGTGTTTGGCATGAAGGAAAGAAAAGTTGTCCAAAACAGCTTCCAATCGAATGTTCATGTGATTGGAAAAGTCAGGAGAGTGCAAAGGTACTGTTTTCTATCAGTTGGCAAGCTGCGCACACAATCCCAGTGTTGTACAGCTTCCTTCTTCACCTTTCCGAAGGTGCCGCTCTCTCCGGCTCCCGGAGGCGAAGAAGCGGCTTCTTCGCGCAAAGACGATTGTGCCGCTCACTGTGCACTCCTTAATGCGGCTTCTGCCGAAAGACGCCCGGGAGCGGCTCTTAGCTCCGGACAGCATCGTACCTTCGTCTTTAGCGTCTCTTCTCGTCTACATCTTAGCAAAAAGCTTTTCTACTATGTCTGGCGAGGAAAAACTGTGCCAGCACAGAAAACATCTCCCATCGTGTTCTAGATGTTGCACGGAGGTGTGCCGAGTGTTTGGCATGAAGGAAAGAAAAGTTGTCCAAAACAGCTTCCAATCGAATGTTCATGTGATTGGAAAAGTCAGGAGAGTGCAAAGGTACTGTTTTCTAGCAGTTGGCAAGCTGCGCACACAATCCCAGTGTTGTACAGCTTCCTTCTTCACCTTTCCGAAGGTGCCGCTTTCTCCGGCTCCCGGAGGCGAAGAAGCGGCTTCTTCGCGCAAAGACGATTGTGCCGCTCACTGTGCACTCCTTAGCGCGGCTTCTGCCGAAAGACGCCCGGGAGCGGCTCTTAGCTCCGGACAGCATCGTACCTTCGTCGTTAGCGTCTCTTCTAGTCTACATCTTAGCAAAAAGCTTTTCCTCTATGTCTGGCGAGGAAAAACTGTGCCAGCACAGAAAACATCTCCCATCGTGTTCTAGACGTTGCACGGAGGAGTGCCGAGTGTTTGGCATGAAGGAAAGAAAACTTGTCCAAAACAGCTTCCAATCGAATGTTCATGTGGTTGGAAAAGTCAGGAGAGTGCAAAGGTACTGTTTTCTATCAGTTGGCAAGCTGCGCACACAATCCCAGTGTTGTACAGCTTCCTTCTTCACCTTTCCGAAGGTGCCGCTCTCTCCGGCTCCCGGAGGCGAAGAAGCGGCTTCTTCGCGCAAAGACGATTGTGCCGCTCACTGTGCACTCCTTAGCGCGGCTTCTGCCGAAAGACGCCCGGGAGCGGCTCTTAGCTCCGGACAGCATCGTACCTTCGTCTTTAGCGTCTCTTCTCGTCTACATCTTAGCAAAAAGCTTTTCCTCTATGTCTGGCGAGGAAAAACTGTGCCAGCACAGAAAACATCTCCCATCGTGTTCTAGACGTTGCACGGATGAGTGCCGAGTGTTTGGCATGAAGGAAAGAAAAGTTGTCCAAAACAGCTTCCAATCGAATGTTCATGTGATTGGAAAAGTCAGGAGAGTGCAAAGGTGCTGTTTTCTATCAGTTGGCAAGCTGCGCACACAATCCCAGTGTTGTACAGCTTCCTTCTTCACCTTTCCGAAGGTGCCGCTCTCTCCGGCTCCCGGAGGCGAAGAAGCGGCTTCTTCGCGCAAAGACGATTGTGCCGCTCACTGTGCACTCCTTAATGCGGCTTCTGCCGAAAGACGCCCGGGAGCGGCTCTTAGCTCCGGACAGCATCGTACCTTCGTCTTTAGCGTCTCTTCTCGTCTACATCTTAGCAAAAAGCTTTTCTACTATGTATGGCGAGGAAAAATTGTGCCAGCACAGAAAACATCTCCCATCGTGTTCTAGACGTTGCACGGAGGTGTGCCGAGTGTTTGGCATGAAGGAAAGAAAAGTTGTCCAAAACAGCTTCCAATCGAATGTTCATGTGATTGGAAAAGTCAGGAGAGTGCAAAGGTACTGTTTTCTGGCAGTTGGCAAGCTGCGCACACAATCCCAGTGTTGTACAGCTTCCTTCTTCACCTTTCCGAAGGTGCCGCTCTCTCCGGCTCCCGGAGGCGAAGAAGCGGCTTCTTCGCGCAAAGACGATTGTGCCGCTCACTGTGCTGTCCTTAGCGCGGCTTCTGCCGAAAGACGCCCGGGAGCGGCTCTTAGCTCCGGACAGCATCGTACCTTCGTCTTTAGCGTCTCTTCTCGTCTACATCTTAGCAAAAAGCTTTTCTACTATGTCTGGCGAGGAAAAACTGTGCCAGCACAGAAAACATCTCCCATCGTGTTCTAGACGTTGCACGGAGGTGTGCCGAGTGTTTGGCATGAAGGAAAGAAAAGTTGTCCAAAACAGCTTCCAATCGAATGTTCATGTGATTGGAAAAGTCAGGAGAGTGCAAAGGTACTGTTTTCTACCAGTTGGCAAGCTGCGCACACAATCCCAGTGTTGTACAGCTTCCTTCTTCACCTTTCCGAAGGTGCCGCTCTCTCCGGCTCCCGGAGGCGAAGAAGCGGCTTCTTCGCGCAAAGACGATTGTGCCGCTCACTGTGCACTCCTTAGCGCGGCTTCTGCCGAAAGACGCCCGGGAGCGGCTCTTAGCCCCGGAGAGTCCCGTACCTTCGTCTTTAGCGTCTCTTCTCGTCTACATCTTAGCAAAAAGCTTTTCCTCTATGTCTGGCGAGGAAAAACTGTGCCAGCACAGAAAACATCTCCCATCGTGTTCTAGACGTTGCACGGAGGTGTGCCGAGTGTTTGGCATGAAGGAAAGAAAAGTTGTCCAAAACAGCTTCCAATCGAATGTTCATGTGATTGGAAAAGTCAGGAGAGTGCAAAGGTACTGTTTTCTATCAGTTGGCAAGCTGCGCACACAATCCCAGTGTTGTACAGCTTCCTTCTTCACCTTTCCGAAGGTGCCGCTCTCTCCGGCTCCCGGAGGCGAAGAAGCGGCTTCTTCGCGCAAAGATGATTGTGCCGTTCACTGTGCACTCCTTAGCGCGGCTTCTGCCGAAAGACGCCCGGGAGCGGCTCTTAGCTCCGGACAGCATCGTACCTTCGTCGTTAGCGTCTCTTCTTGTCTACATCTTAGCAAAAAGCTTTTCCTCTATGTCTGGTGAGGAAAAACTGTGCCAGCACAGAAAACATCTCCCATCGTGTTCTAGACGTTGCACGGAGGAGTGCCGAGTGTTTGGCATGAAGGAAATAAAAGTTGACCAAAACAGCTTCCAATCGAATGTTCATGTGATTGGAAAAGTCAGGAGAGTGCAAAGGTACTGTTTTCTATCAGTTGGCAAGCTGCGCACACAATCCCAGTGTTGTACAGCTTCCTTCTTCACCTTTCCGAAGGTGCCGCTCTCTCCGGCTCCCGGAGGCGAAGAAGCGGCTTCTTCGCGCAAAGACGATTGTGCCGCTCACTGTGCACTCCTTAGTGCGGCTTCTGCCGAAAGACGCCCGGGAGCGGCTCTTAGCTCCGGACAGCATCGTACCTTCGTCTTTAGCGTCTCTTCTCGTCTACATCTTAGCAAAAAGCTTTTCCTCTATGTCTGGCGAGGAAAAACTGTGCCAGCACAGAAAACATCTCCCATCGTGTTCTAGACGTTGCACGGAGGAGTGCCGAGTGTTTGGCATGAAGGAAAGAAAAGTTGTCCAAAACAGCTTCCAATCGAATGTTCATGTGATTGGAAAAGTCAGGAGAGTGCAAAGGTACTGTTTTCTAGCAGTTGGCAAGCTGCGCACACAATCCCAGTGTTGTACAGCTTCCTTCTTCACCTTTCCGAAGGTGCCGCTCTCTCCGGCTCCCGGAGGCGAAGAAGCGGCTTCTTCGCGCAAAGACGATTGTGCCGCTCACTGTGCACTCCTTAGCGCGGCTTCTGCCGAAAGACGCCCGGGAGCGGCTCTTAGCTCCGGACAGCATCGTACCTTCGTCTTTAGCGTCTCTTCTCGTCTACATCTTAGCAAAAAGCTTTTCTACTATGTATGGCGAGGAAAAATTGTGCCAGCACAGAAAACATCTCCCATCGTGTTCTAGACGTTGCACGGAGGTGTGCCGAGTGTTTGGCATGAAGGAAAGAAAAGTTGTCCAAAACAGCTTCCAATCGAATGTTCATGTGATTGGAAAAGTCAGGAGAGTGCAAAGGTACTGTTTTCTGGCAGTTGGCAAGCTGCGCACACAATCCCAGTGTTGTACAGCTTCCTTCTTCACCTTTCCGAAGGTGCCGCTCTCTCCGGCTCCCGGAGGCGAAGAAGCGGCTTCTTCGCGCAAAGACGATTGTGCCGCTCACTGTGCTGTCCTTAGCGCGGCTTCTGCCGAAAGACGCCCGGGAGCGGCTCTTAGCTCCGGACAGCATCGTACCTTCGTCTTTAGCGTCTCTTCTCGTCTACATCTTAGCAAAAAGCTTTTCTACTATGTCTGGCGAGGAAAAACTGTGCCAGCACAGAAAACATCTCCCATCGTGTTCTAGACGTTGCACGGAGGTGTGCCGAGTGTTTGGCATGAAGGAAAGAAAAGTTGTCCAAAACAGCTTCCAATCGAATGTTCATGTGATTGGAAAAGTCAGGAGAGTGCAAAGGTACTGTTTTCTACCAGTTGGCAAGCTGCGCACACAATCCCAGTGTTGTACAGCTTCCTTCTTCACCTTTCCGAAGGTGCCGCTCTCTCCGGCTCCCGGAGGCGAAGAAGCGGCTTCTTCGCGCAAAGACGATTGTGCCGCTCACTGTGCACTCCTTAGCGCGGCTTCTGCCGAAAGACGCCCGGGAGCGGCTCTTAGCCCCGGAGAGTCCCGTACCTTCGTCTTTAGCGTCTCTTCTCGTCTACATCTTAGCAAAAAGCTTTTCCTCTATGTCTGGCGAGGAAAAACTGTGCCAGCACAGAAAACATCTCCCATCGTGTTCTAGACGTTGCACGGAGGTGTGCCGAGTGTTTGGCATGAAGGAAAGAAAAGTTGTCCAAAACAGCTTCCAATCGAATGTTCATGTGATTGGAAAAGTCAGGAGAGTGCAAAGGTACTGTTTTCTATCAGTTGGCAAGCTGCGCACACAATCCCAGTGTTGTACAGCTTCCTTCTTCACCTTTCCGAAGGTGCCGCTCTCTCCGGCTCCCGGAGGCGAAGAAGCGGCTTCTTCGCGCAAAGACGATTGTGCCGCTCACTGTGCACTCCTTAATGCGGCTTCTGCCGAAAGACGCCCGGGAGCGGCTCTTAGCTCCGGACAGCATCGTACCTTCGTCTTTAGCGTCTCTTCTCGTCTACATCTTAGCAAAAAGCTTTTCTACTATGTCTGGCGAGGAAAAACTGTGCCAGCACAGAAAACATCTCCCATCGTGTTCTAGATGTTGCACGGAGGTGTGCCGAGTGTTTGGCATGAAGGAAAGAAAAGTTGTCCAAAACAGCTTCCAATCGAATGTTCATGTGATTGGAAAAGTCAGGAGAGTGCAAAGGTACTGTTTTCTAGCAGTTGGCAAGCTGCGCACACAATCCCAGTGTTGTACAGCTTCCTTCTTCACCTTTCCGAAGGTGCCGCTTTCTCCGGCTCCCGGAGGCGAAGAAGCGGCTTCTTCGCGCAAAGACGATTGTGCCGCTCACTGTGCACTCCTTAGCGCGGCTTCTGCCGAAAGACGCCCGGGAGCGGCTCTTAGCTCCGGACAGCATCGTACCTTCGTCGTTAGCGTCTCTTCTAGTCTACATCTTAGCAAAAAGCTTTTCCTCTATGTCTGGCGAGGAAAAACTGTGCCAGCACAGAAAACATCTCCCATCGTGTTCTAGACGTTGCACGGAGGAGTGCCGAGTGTTTGGCATGAAGGAAAGAAAACTTGTCCAAAACAGCTTCCAATCGAATGTTCATGTGGTTGGAAAAGTCAGGAGAGTGCAAAGGTACTGTTTTCTATCAGTTGGCAAGCTGCGCACACAATCCCAGTGTTGTACAGCTTCCTTCTTCACCTTTCCGAAGGTGCCGCTCTCTCCGGCTCCCGGAGGCGAAGAAGCGGCTTCTTCGCGCAAAGACGATTGTGCCGCTCACTGTGCACTCCTTAGCGCGGCTTCTGCCGAAAGACGCCCGGGAGCGGCTCTTAGCTCCGGACAGCATCGTACCTTCGTCTTTAGCGTCTCTTCTCGTCTACATCTTAGCAAAAAGCTTTTCCTCTATGTCTGGCGAGGAAAAACTGTGCCAGCACAGAAAACATCTCCCATCGTGTTCTAGACGTTGCACGGATGAGTGCCGAGTGTTTGGCATGAAGGAAAGAAAAGTTGTCCAAAACAGCTTCCAATCGAATGTTCATGTGATTGGAAAAGTCAGGAGAGTGCAAAGGTGCTGTTTTCTATCAGTTGGCAAGCTGCGCACACAATCCCAGTGTTGTACAGCTTCCTTCTTCACCTTTCCGAAGGTGCCGCTCTCTCCGGCTCCCGGAGGCGAAGAAGCGGCTTCTTCGCGCAAAGACGATTGTGCCGCTCACTGTGCACTCCTTAATGCGGCTTCTGCCGAAAGACGCCCGGGAGCGGCTCTTAGCTCCGGACAGCATCGTACCTTCGTCTTTAGCGTCTCTTCTCGTCTACATCTTAGCAAAAAGCTTTTCTACTATGTCTGGCGAGGAAAAACTGTGCCAGCACAGAAAACATCTCCCATCGTGTTCTAGACGTTGCACGGAGGAGTGCCGAGTGTTTGGCATGAAGGAAAGAAAAGTTGTCCAAAACAGCTTCCAATCGAATGTTCATGTGATTGGAAAAGTCAGGAGAGTGCAAAGGTACTGTTTTCTAGCAGTTGGCAAGCTGCGCACACAATCCCAGTGTTGTACAGCTTCCTTCTTCACCTTTCCGAAGGTGCCGCTCTCTCCGGCTCCCGGAGGCGAAGAAGCGGCTTCTTCGCGCAAAGACGATTGTGCCGCTCACTGTGCACTCCTTAGCGCGGCTTCTGCCGAAAGACGCCCGGGAGCGGCTCTTAGCTCCGGACAGCATCGTACCTTCGTCTTTAGCGTCTCTTCTCGTCTACATCTTAGCAAAAAGCTTTTCTACTATGTATGGCGAGGAAAAATTGTGCCAGCACAGAAAACATCTCCCATCGTGTTCTAGACGTTGCACGGAGGTGTGCCGAGTGTTTGGCATGAAGGAAAGAAAAGTTGTCCAAAACAGCTTCCAATCGAATGTTCATGTGATTGGAAAAGTCAGGAGAGTGCAAAGGTACTGTTTTCTGGCAGTTGGCAAGCTGCGCACACAATCCCAGTGTTGTACAGCTTCCTTCTTCACCTTTCCGAAGGTGCCGCTCTCTCCGGCTCCCGGAGGCGAAGAAGCGGCTTCTTCGCGCAAAGACGATTGTGCCGCTCACTGTGCTGTCCTTAGCGCGGCTTCTGCCGAAAGACGCCCGGGAGCGGCTCTTAGCTCCGGACAGCATCGTACCTTCGTCTTTAGCGTCTCTTCTCGTCTACATCTTAGCAAAAAGCTTTTCTACTATGTCTGGCGAGGAAAAACTGTGCCAGCACAGAAAACATCTCCCATCGTGTTCTAGACGTTGCACGGAGGTGTGCCGAGTGTTTGGCATGAAGGAAAGAAAAGTTGTCCAAAACAGCTTCCAATCGAATGTTCATGTGATTGGAAAAGTCAGGAGAGTGCAAAGGTACTGTTTTCTACCAGTTGGCAAGCTGCGCACACAATCCCAGTGTTGTACAGCTTCCTTCTTCACCTTTCCGAAGGTGCCGCTCTCTCCGGCTCCCGGAGGCGAAGAAGCGGCTTCTTCGCGCAAAGACGATTGTGCCGCTCACTGTGCACTCCTTAGCGCGGCTTCTGCCGAAAGACGCCCGGGAGCGGCTCTTAGCCCCGGAGAGTCCCGTACCTTCGTCTTTAGCGTCTCTTCTCGTCTACATCTTAGCAAAAAGCTTTTCCTCTATGTCTGGCGAGGAAAAACTGTGCCAGCACAGAAAACATCTCCCATCGTGTTCTAGACGTTGCACGGAGGTGTGCCGAGTGTTTGGCATGAAGGAAAGAAAAGTTGTCCAAAACAGCTTCCAATCGAATGTTCATGTGATTGGAAAAGTCAGGAGAGTGCAAAGGTACTGTTTTCTATCAGTTGGCAAGCTGCGCACACAATCCCAGTGTTGTACAGCTTCCTTCTTCACCTTTCCGAAGGTGCCGCTCTCTCCGGCTCCCGGAGGCGAAGAAGCGGCTTCTTCGCGCAAAGACGATTGTGCCGCTCACTGTGCACTCGTTAATGCGGCTTCTGCCGAAAGACGCCCGGGAGCGGCTCTTAGCTCCGGACAGCATCGTACCTTCGTCTTTAGCGTCTCTTCTCGTCTACATCTTAGCAAAAAGCTTTTCTACTATGTCTGGCGAGGAAAAACTGTGCCAGCACAGAAAACATCTCCCATCGTGTTCTAGATGTTGCACGGAGGTGTGCCGAGTGTTTGGCATGAAGGAAAGAAAAGTTGTCCAAAACAGCTTCCAATCGAATGTTCATGTGATTGGAAAAGTCAGGAGAGTGCAAAGGTACTGTTTTCTAGCAGTTGGCAAGCTGCGCACACAATCCCAGTGTTGTACAGCTTCCTTCTTCACCTTTCCGAAGGTGCCGCTTTCTCCGGCTCCCGGAGGCGAAGAAGCGGCTTCTTCGCGCAAAGACGATTGTGCCGCTCACTGTGCACTCCTTAGCGCGGCTTCTGCCGAAAGACGCCCGGGAGCGGCTCTTAGCTCCGGACAGCATCGTACCTTCGTCGTTAGCGTCTCTTCTAGTCTACATCTTAGCAAAAAGCTTTTCCTCTATGTCTGGCGAGGAAAAACTGTGCCAGCACAGAAAACATCTCCCATCGTGTTCTAGACGTTGCACGGAGGAGTGCCGAGTGTTTGGCATGAAGGAAAGAAAAGTTGTCCAAAACAGCTTCCAATCGAATGTTCATGTGGTTGGAAAAGTCAGGAGAGTGCAAAGGTACTGTTTTCTATCAGTTGGCAAGCTGCGCACACAATCCCAGTGTTGTACAGCTTCCTTCTTCACCTTTCCGAAGGTGCCGCTCTCTCCGGCTCCCGGAGGCGAAGAAGCGGCTTCTTCGCGCAAAGACGATTGTGCCGCTCACTGTGCACTCCTTAGCGCGGCTTCTGCCGAAAGACGCCCGGGAGCGGCTCTTAGCTCCGGACAGCATCGTACCTTCGTCTTTAGCGTCTCTTCTCGTCTACATCTTAGCAAAAAGCTTTTCCTCTATGTCTGGCGAGGAAAAACTGTGCCAGCACAGAAAACATCTCCCATCGTGTTCTAGACGTTGCACGGAGGAGTGCCGAGTGTTTGGCATGAAGGAAAGAAAAGTTGTCCAAAACAGCTTCCAATCGAATGTTCATGTGATTGGAAAAGTCAGGAGAGTGCAAAGGTACTGTTTTCTATCAGTCTGCAAGCTGCGCACACAATCCCAGTGTTGTACAGCTTCCTTCTTCACCTTTCCGAAGGTGCCGCTCTCTCCGGCTCCCGGAGGCGAAGAAGCGGCTTCTTCGCGCAAAGACGATTGTGCCGCTCACTGTGCTGTCCTTAGCGCGGCTTCTGCCGAAAGACGCCCGGGAGCGGCTCTTAGCCCCGGAGAGCATCGTACCTACGTCTTTAGCGTCTCTTCTCGTCTACATCTTAGCAAAAAGCTTTTCCTCTATGTCTGGCGAGGAAAAACTGTGCCAGCACAGAAAACATCTCCCATCGTGTTCTAGACGTTGCACGGAGGTGTGCCGAGTGTTTGGCATGAAGGAAAGAAAAGTTGTCCAAAACAGCTTCCAATCGAATGTTCATGTGATTGGAAAAGTCAGGAGAGTGCAAAGGTACTGTTTTCTATCAGTTGGCAAGCTGCGCACACAATCCCAGTGTTGTACAGCTTCCTTCTTCACCTTTCCGAAGGTGCCGCTCTCTCCGGCTCCCGGAGGCGAAGAAGCGGCTTCTTCGCGCAAAGACGATTGTGCCGCTCACTGTGCACTCCTTAGCGCGGCTTCTGCCGAAAGACGCCCGGGAGCGGCTCTTAGCTCCGGACAGCATCGTACCTTCGTCTTTAGCGTCTCGTCTCGTCTACATCTTAGCAAAAAGCTTTTCTACTATGTCTGGCGAGGAAAAACTGTGCCAGCACAGAAAACATCTCCCATCGTGTTCTAGACGTTGCACGGAGGTGTGCCGAGTGTTTGGCATGAAGGAAAGAAAAGTTGTCCAAAACAGCTTCCAATCGAATGTTCATGTGGTTGGAAAAGTCAGGAGAGTGCAAAGGTACTGTTTTCTATCAGTTGGCAAGCTGCGCACACAATCCCAGTGTTGTACAGATTCCTTCTTCACCTTTCCGAAGGTGCCGCTCTCTCCGGCTCCCGGAGGCGAAGAAGCGGCTTCTTCGCGCAAAGACGATTGTGCCGCTCACTGTGCTGTCCTTAGCGCGGCTTCTGCCGAAAGACGCCCGGGAGCGGCTCTTAGCTCCGGACAGCATCGTACCTTCGTCTTTAGCGTCTCTTCTCGTCTACATCTTAGCAAAAAGCTTTTCCTCTATGTCTGGCGAGGAAAAACTGTGCCAGCACAGAAAACATCTCCCATCGTGTTCTAGACGTTGCACGGAGGTGTGCCGAGTGTTTGGCATGAAGGAAAGAAAAGTTGTCCAAAACAGCTTCCAATCGAATGTTCATGTGATTGGAAAAGTCAGGAGAGTGCAAAGGTACTGTTTTCTATCAGTTGGCAAGCTGCGCACACAATCCCAGTGTTGTACAGCTTCTTTCTTCAGCTTTCCGAAGGTGCCGCTCTCTCCGGCTCCCGGAGGCGAAGAAGCGGCTTCTTCGCGCAAAGATGATTGTGCCGCTCACTGTGCACTCCTTAGTGCGGCTTCTGCCGAAAGACTCCCGGGAGCGGCTCTTAGCTCCGGACAGCATCGTACCTTCGTCTTTAGCGTCTCTTCTCGTCTACATCTTAGCAAAAAGCTTTTCTACTATGTCTGGCGAGGAAAAACTGCGCAAGCACAGAAAACATCTCCCATCGTGTTCTAGACGTTGCACGGAGGAGTGCCGAGTGTTTGGCATGAAGGAAAGAAAACTTGTCCAAAACAGCTTCCAATCGAATGTTCATGTGATTGGAAAAGTCAGGAGAGTGCAAAGGTACTGTTTTCTATCAGTTGGCAAGCTGCGCACACAATCCCAGTGTTGTACAGCTTCCTTCTTCACCTTTCCGAAGGTGCCGCTCTCTCCGGCTCCCGGAGGCGAAGAAGCGGCTTCTTCGCGCAAAGACGATTGTGCCGCTCACTGTGCACTCCTTAGCGCGGCTTCTGCCGAAAGACGCCCGGGAGCGGCTCTTAGCTCCGGACAGCATCGTACCTTCGTCGTTACCGTCTCTTCTCGTCTACATCTTAGCAAAAAGCTTTTCCTCTATGTCTGGCGAGGAAAAACTGTGCCAGCACAGAAAAAATCTCCCATCGTGTCCTAGACGTTGCACGATTCGTATACTTAGGCTGATTTTCCTTCCTGGAGATAGGGTTAGGCTTCAGCCTAGGACTTGGAGTTTTTTAACCAGGAAGCCCTGAGTTCCTGGCTTACTGCATCTGCCAAAGGCATCCCAAAGGGAGTGCAGAAGTGCCACAACATGGCTGCTTTCACGGCTTTTCCCGTAGGAAGAACCCTAATACGCGGCTGATTTACCTTCCTACGGTTACTGTTAGGCTTAGGCCTAGGACTTTTAAAACCAGGAAGCCCTGGGCTCCAGGCACACTGCAGCTGCGAAAGGCATCCCAAGGGGAGCGCAAAAGTGACACAACTTGGCTGCCTCTGCTGCTATTCTCATGAGACCATCCCGAACCATAGGCTGATTTTCCTTCCTAGGGTTAAGGTTTGAGTTACGCCTAGGGTAAGAGTTCTATTAACCAGAAAGACCTGAGTTCCAAGAACACAGCAGCTGCGAAGGACTACCCAAGAAGAGCGCAAAAGTACCACAACGTGCCTGCCTCCACAGCTTTTTCCTTGGGGACATGCCTAATTCCTGGCTGATTTGCCTTTCTCGTCTTAGGGTTGGGGTTCGGCCTAGGGCTAGGATTTTTAAAATCAGGAAGCCCTGAGTTCCAGGCACACTGGAGCTGTTAAAGGCATCCAAAAGGGAGTGCAAAAGTGCCACAACATGGTTGCTTTCACGGCTTTTTCCTTGGCAAGAAGCTTAACACCAGGCTGATTTCCCTTCCCAGCGTTACTGTTAGGCTTAGGTCTAGGGCTAGGATTTTTAAAACTAGGAAGCCCTGGGCTCCAGGCACACTGCAGCTGCAAAAGGCATCCCAAGGGGAGTACAAAAGTGCAACAACATGGCAGCTTTCACAGCTTTTTCCTTGGCACCATCCCTATACCTAGGCTGTTTTATCTGCCTAGGGTTAGGGTTAGGGTTCAGCCTAGGGCTTGGAGTATTTTAACCAGGAAGCCCTGAGTTCCTGGGCTACTGCATCTGCCAAAGGCATCCCAAAGGGAGTGCAGAAGTGCCACAACATGGCTGCTTTCACGGCTTTTCCCGTAGGAAGAACCCTAATACGCGGCTGATTTACCTTCCTAGGGTTACTGTTAGGCTTAGGCCTA
This sequence comes from Ammospiza maritima maritima, assembly GCA_036010785.1. Lineage (NCBI taxonomy): Eukaryota > Metazoa > Chordata > Aves > Passeriformes > Passerellidae > Ammospiza > Ammospiza maritima. The sequence goes on from JAYKTQ010000489.1 coordinate 1,010,747, forward strand.
GGACTTTTAAAACCAGGAAGCCCTGGGCTCCAGGCACACTGCAGCTGCGAAAGGCATCCCAAGGGGAGCGCAAAAGTGACACAACTTGGCTGCCTCTGCTGCTATTCTCATGAGACCATCCCGAACCATAGGCTGATTTTCCTTCCTAGGGTTAAGGTTTGAGTTTCGCCTAGGGTAAGAGTTCTATTAACCAGAAAGACCTGAGTTCCAAGAACACAGCAGCTGCGAAGGACTACCCAAGAAGAGCGCAAAAGTACCACAACGTGCCTGCCTCCACAGCTTTTTCCTTGGGGACATGCCTAATTCCTGGCTGATTTGCCTTTCTCGTCTTAGGGTTGGGGTTCGGCCTAGGGCTAGGATTTTTAAAATCAGGAAGCCCTGAGTTCCAGGCACACTGGAGCTGTTAAAGGCATCCAAAAGGGAGTGCAAAAGTGCCACAACATGGTTGCTTTCACGGCTTTTTCCTTGGCAAGAAGCTTAACACCAGGCTGATTTCCCTTCCCAGCGTTACTGTTAGGCTTAGGTCTAGGGCTAGGATTTTTAAAACTAGGAAGCCCTGGGCTCCAGGCACACTGCAGCTGCAAAAGGCATCCCAAGGGGAGTACAAAAGTGCAACAACATGGCAGCTTTCACAGCTTTTTCCTTGGCACCATCCCTATACCTAGGCTGTTTTATCTGCCTAGGGTTAGGGTTAGGGTTCAGCCTAGGGCTTGGAGTATTTTAACCAGGAAGCCCTGAGTTCCTGGGCTACTGCATCTGCCAAAGGCATCCCAAAGGGAGTGCAGAAGTGCCACAACATGGCTGCTTTCACGGCTTTTCCCGTAGGAAGAACCCTAATACGCGGCTGATTTACCTTCCTAGGGTTACTGTTAGGCTTAGGCCTAGGACTTTTAAAACCAGGAAGCCCTGGGCTCCAGGCACACTGCAGCTGCGAAAGGCATCCCAAGGGGAGCGCAAAAGTGACACAACTTGGCTGCCTCTGCTGCTATTCTCATGAGACCATCCCGAACCATAGGCTGATTTTCCTTCCTAGGGTTAAGGTTTGAGTTTCGCCTAGGGTAAGAGTTCTATTAACCAGAAAGACCTGAGTTCCAAGAACACAGCAGCTGCGAAGGACTACCCAAGAAGAGCGCAAAAGTACCACAACGTGCCTGCCTCCACAGCTTTTTCCTTGGGGACATGCCTAATTCCTGGCTGATTTGCCTTTCTCGTCTTAGGGTTCGGGTTCGGCCTAGGGCTAGGATTTTTAAAATCAGGAAGCCCTGAGTTCCAGGCACACTGGAGCTGTTAAAGGCATCCAAAAGGGAGTGCAAAAGTGCCACAACATGGTTGCTTTCACGGCTTTTTCCTTGGCAAGAAGCTTAACACCAGGCTGATTTCCCTTCCCAGCGTTACTGTTAGGCTTAGGTCTAGGGCTAGGATTTTTAAAACTAGGAAGCCCTGGGCTCCAGGCACACTGCAGCTGCAAAAGGCATCCCAAGGGGAGTACAAAAGTGCAACAACATGGCAGCTTTCACAGCTTTTTCCTTGGCACCATCCCTATACCTAGGCTGTTTTATCTGCCTAGGGTTAGGGTTAGGGTTCAGCCTAGGGCTTGGAGTATTTTAACCAGGAAGCCCTGAGTTCCAGGCTTACTGCATCTGCCAAAGGCATCCCAAAGGGAGTGCAGAAGTGCCACAACATGGCTGCTTTCACGGCTTTTCCCTTAGGAAGAACCCTAATACGCGGCTGATTTACCTTCCTAGGGTTACTGTTAGGCTTAGGCCTAGGACTTTTAAAACCAGGAAGCCCTGGGCTCCAGGCACACTGCAGCTGCGAAAGGCATCCCAAGGGGAGCGCAAAAGTGACACAACTTGGCTGCCTCTGCTGCTATTCTCATGAGACCATCCCGAACCATAGGCTGATTTTCCTTCCTAGGGTTAAGGTTTGAGTTACGCCTGGGGTAAGGGTTCTCTTAACCAGAAAGCCCTGAGTTCCTAGAACACAGCAGCTGCGAAGGACTACCCAAGAAGAGCGCAAAAGTACCACAACATGCCTGCCTCCACAGCTTTTTCCTTGGGGACATGCCTAATTCCTGGCTGATTTGCCTTTCTCGTCTTAGGGTTGGGGTTCGGCCTAGGTCTAGGATTTTTTTAACTAGGAAGCCCTGAGTTCCAGGCTTACTTCATCTGCAAAAAGCATCCCAAAGGGAGTGCAGAAGTGCCACAACATGGCTGCTTTCACGGCTTTTCCCTTAGGAAGAACCCTAATACGCGGCTGATTTACCTTCCTAGGGTTACTGTTAGGCTTAGGCCTAGGACTTTTAAAACCAGGAAGCCCTGGGCTCCAGGCACACTGCAGCTGCGAAAGGCATCCCAAGAGGGCCACAGAAGTGACACAACTTGGCTGCCTCTGCTTCTATTCCATGAGAACATCCTGAACCATAGGCTGATTTTCCTTCCTAGGGTTAAGGTTTGAGTTACGCCTAGGGTAAGGGTTCTATTAACCAGAAAGCCCTGAGTTCCAAGAACACAGCAGCTGCGAAGGACTAGCCAAGAAGAGCGCAAAAGTACCACAACATGCCTGCCTCCACAGCTTTTTCCTTGGGGACATGCCTAATTCCTGGCTGATTTGCCTTTCTCGTCTTAGGGTTGGGGTTCGGCCTAGGCTAGGATTTTTTTAACTAGGAAGCCCTGAGTTCCAGGCTTACTTCATCTGCCAAAGGCACCCCAAAGGGTGTGCAAAAGTGCCACAACATGGCTGCTTTCACGGCTTTTCCCTTAGGAAGAACCCTAATACGCGGCTGATTTACCTTCCTAGGGTTACTGTTAGGCTTAGGCCTAGGACTTTTAAAACCAGGAAGCCCTGGGCTCCAGGCACACTGCAGCTGCGAAAGGCATCCCAAGGGGAGCGCAAAAGTGACACAACTTGGCTGCCACCACTGATATTTCCATGAGACCATCCCGAACCATAGGCTGATTTTCCTTCCTAGGGTTAGGGTTTGAGTTACGCCTAGGGTAAGGGTTCTATTAACCAGAAAGCCCTGAGTTCCAAGAACACAGCAGCTGCGAAGGACTAGCCAAGAAGAGCGCAAAAGTACCACAACATGCCTGCCTCCACAGCTTTTTCCTTGTGGACATGCCTAATTCCTGGCTGATTTGCCTTTCTCGTCTTAGGGTTGGGGTTCGGCCTAGGGCTAGGATTTTTTTAACTAGGAAGCCCTGAGTTCCAGGCTTACTGCATCTGCCAAAGGCATCCCAAAGGGAGTGCAGAAGTGCCACAACATGGCTGCTTTCACGGCTTTTCCCTTAGGAAGAACCCTAATACGCGGCTGATTTACCTTCCTAGGGTTACTGTTAGGCTTAGGCCTAGGACTTTTAAAACCAGGAAGCCCTGGGCTCCAGGCACACTGCAGCTGCGAAAGGCATCCCAAGGGGAGCGCAAAAGTGACACAACTTGGCTGCCACCATTGATATTTCCATGGGACCATCCCGAACCATAGGCTGATTTTCCTTCCTAGGGTTAAGGTTTGAGTTACGCCTAGGGTAAGAGTTCTATTAACATGAAAGCCCTGAGTTCCAAGAACACAGCAGCTGCGAAGGACTACCCAAGAAGAGCGCAAAAGTACCACAACATGCCTGCCTCCACAGCTTTTTCCTTGGGGACATGCCTAATTCCTGGCTGATTTGCCTTTCTCGTCTTAGGGTTGGGGTTCGGCCTAGGGATAGGATTTTTTTAACTAGGAAGCCCTGAGTTCCAGGCTTACTTCATCTGCCAAAGGCACCCCAAAGGGTGTGCAAAAGTGCCACAACATGGCTGCTTTCACGGCTTTTCCCTTAGGAAGAACCCTAATACCCGGCTGATTTACCTTCCTAGGGTTACTGTTAGGCTTAGGCCTAGGACTTTTAAAACCAGGAAGCCCTGGGCTCCAGGCACACTGCAGCTGCGAAAGGCATCCCAAGGGGAGCGCAAAAGTGACACAACTTGACTGCCACCACTGATATTTCCATGAGACCATCCCGAACCATAGGCTGATTTTCCTTCCTAGGGTTAAGGTTTGAGTTACGCCTGGGGTAAGGGTTCTATTAACCAGAAAGCCCTGAGTTCCTAGAACACAGCAGCTGCGAAGGACTACCCAAGAAGAGCGCAAAAGTACCACAACATGCCTGCCTCCACAGCTTTTTCCTTGGGGACATGCCTAATTCCTGGCTGATTTGCCTTTCTCGTCTTAGGGTTGGGGTTCGGCCTAGGTCTAGGATTTTTTTAACTAGGAAGCCCTGAGTTCCAGGCTTACTTCATCTGCAAAAAGCATCCCAAAGGGAGTGCAGAAGTGCCACAACATGGCTGCTTTCACGGCTTTTCCCTTAGGAAGAACCCTAATACCCGGCTGATTTACCTTCCTAGGGTTACTGTTAGGCTTAGGCCTAGGACTTTTAAAACCAGGAAGCCCTGGGCTCCAGGCACACTGCAGCTGCGAAAGGCATCCCATGGGGAGCGCAAAAGTGACACAACTTAGCTGCCAACACTGATATTTCCATGAGACCATCCCGAACCATAGGCTGATTTTCCTTCCTAGGGTTAAGGTTTGAGTTACGCCTAGGGTAAGGGTTCTATTAACCAGAAAGCCCTGAGTTCCAAGAACACAGCAGCTGCGAAGGACTAGCCAAGAAGAGCGCAAAAGTACCACAACATGCCTGCCTCCACAGCTTTTTCCTTGGGGACATGCCTAATTCCTGGCTGATTTGCCTTTCTCGTCTTAGGGTTGGGGTTCGGCCTAGGCTAGGATTTTTTTAACTAGGAAGCCCTGAGTTCCAGGCTTACTGCATCTGCAAAAGGCATCCCAAAGGGAGTGCAGAAGTGCCACAACATGGCTGCTTTCACGGCTTTTCCCTTAGGAAGAACCCTAATACGCGGCTGATTTCCCTTCCTAGGGTTACTGTTAGGCTTAGGCCTAGGACTTTTAAAACCAGGAAGCCCTGGGCTCCAGGCACACTGCAGCTGCGAAAGGCATCCCAAGGGGAGCGCAAAAGTGACACAACTTGGCTGCCACCACTGATATTTCCATGAGACCATCCCGAACCATAGGCTGATTTTCCTTCCTAGGGTTAAGGTTTGAGTTACGCCAAGGTTAAGGGTTCTATTAACCAGAAAGCCCTGAGTTCCAAGAACACAGCAGCTGCGAAGGACTAGCCAGGAAGAGCGCAAAAGTACCACAACATGCCTGCCTCCACAGCTTTTTCCTTGGGGACATGCCTAATTCCTGGCTGATTTGCCTTTCTCGTCTTAGGGTTGGGGTTCGGCCTAGGGCTAGGATTTTTTTAACTAGGAAGCCCTGAGTTCCAGGCTTACTTCATCTGCCAAAAGCACCCCAAAGGGTGTGCAAAAGTGCCACAACATGGCTGCTTTCACGGCTTTTCCCTTAGGAAGAACCCTAATACGCGGTTGATTTACCTTCCTAGGGTTACTGTTAGGCTTAGGCCTAGGACTTTTAAAACCAGGAAGCCCTGGGCTCCAGGCACACTGCAGCTGCGAAAGGCATCCCAAGGGGAGCGCAAAAGTGACACAACTTGGCTGCCACCACTGATATTTCCATGAGACCATCCCGAACCATAGGCTGATTTTCCTTCCTAGGGTTAAGGTTTGAGTTACGCCGGGGGTAAGGGTTCTATTAACCAGAAAGCCCTGAGTTCCAAGAACACAGCAGCTGCGAAGGACTACCCAAGAAGAGCGCAAAAGTACCACAACGTGCCTGCCTCCACAGCTTTTTCCTTGGGGACATGCCTAATTCCTGGCTGATTTGCCTTTCTCGTCTTAGGGTTGGGGTTCGGACTAGGGCTAGGATATTTTTAACTAGGAAGCCCTGAGTTCCAGGCTTACTTCATCTGCCAAAGGCATCCCAAAGGGAGTGCAAAAGTGCCACAACATGGCTGCTTTCACGGCTTTTCCCTTAGGAAGAACCCTAATACGCGGCTGATTTACCTTCCTAGGGTTACTGTTAGGCTTAGGCCTAGGACTTTTAAAACCAGGAAGCCCTGGGCTCCAGGCACACTGCAGCTGCGAAAGGCATCCCAAGGGGAGCGCAAAAGTGACACAACTTGGCTGCCTCTGCTGCTATTCTCATGAGACCATCCCGAACCATAGGCTGATTTTCCTTCCTAGGGTTAAGGTTTGACTTACGCCTAGGGTAAGGGTTCTATTAACCAGAAAGCCCTGAGTTCCAAGAACACAGCAGCTGCGAAGGACTACCCAAGAAGAGCGCAAAAGTACCACAACATGCCTGCCTCCACAGCTTTTTCCTTGGGGACATGCCTAATTCCTGGCTGATTTGCCTTTCTCGTCTTAGGGTTGGGGTTCGGCCTAGGGCTAGGATTTTTTTAACTTGGAAGCCCTGAGTTCCAGGCTTACTGCATCTGCCAAAGGCACCCCAAAGGGTGTGCAAAAGTGCCACAACATGGCTGCTTTCACGGCTTTTCCCTTAGGAAGAACCCTAATACCCGGCTGATTTACCTTCCTAGGGTTACTGTTAGGCTTAGGCCTAGGACTTTCAAAACCAGGAAGCCCTGGGCTCCAGGCACACTGCAGCTGCGAAAGGCATCCCAAGGGGAGCGCAAAAGTGACACAACTTGGCTGCCACCACTGATATTTCCATGAGACCATCCCGAACCATAGGCTGATTTTCCTTCCTTGGGTTAAGGTTTGAGTTACGCCTGGGGTAAGGGTTCTATTAACCAGAAAGCCCTGAGTTCCTAGAACACAGCAGCTGCGAAGGACTACCCAAGAAGAGCGCAAAAGTACCACAACGTGCCTGCCTCCACAGCTTTTTCCTTGGGGACATGCCTAATTCCTGGCTGATTTGCCTTTCTCGTCTTAGGGTTGGGGTTCGGCCTAGGGCTAGGATTTTTTTAACTAGGAAGCCCTGAGTTCCAGGCTTACTGCATCTGCCAAAGGCATCCCAAAGGGAGTGCAGAAGTGCCACAACATGGCTGCTTTCACGGCTTTTCCCTTAGGAAGAACCCTAATACGCGGCTGATTTACCTTCCTAGGGTTACTGTTAGGCTTAGGCCTAGGACTTTTAAAACCAGGAAGCCCTGGGCTCCAGGCACACTGCAGCTGCGAAAGGCATCCCATGGGGAGCGCAAAAGTGACACAACTTAGCTGCCAACACTGATATTTCCATGAGACCATCCCGAACCATAGGCTGATTTTCCTTCCTAGGGTTAAGGTTTGAGTTACGCCTAGGGTAAGGGTTCTATTAACCAGAAAGCCCTGAGTTCCAAGAACACAGCAGCTGCGAAGGACTAGCCAAGAAGAGCGCAAAAGTACCACAACATGCCTGCCTCCACAGCTTTTTCCTTGGGGACATGCCTAATTCCTGGCTGATTTGCCTTTCTCGTCTTAGGGTTGGGGTTCGGCCTAGGCTAGGATTTTTTTAACTAGGAAGCCCTGAGTTCCAGGCTTACTGCATCTGCAAAAGGCATCCCAAAGGGAGTGCAGAAGTGCCACAACATGGCTGCCTCCACAGCTTTTTCCTTGGGGACATGCCTAATTCCTGGCTGATTTGCCTTTCTCGTCTTAGGGTTGGGGTTCGGCCTAGGGCTAGGATTTTTTTAACTAGGAAGCCCTGAGTTCCAGGCTTACTTCATCTACCAAAGGCACCCCAAAGGGTGTGCAAAAGTGCCACAACATGGCTGCTTTCACGGCTTCTCCCTTAGGAAGAACCCTAATACGCGGCTGATTTACCTTCCTAGGGTTACTGTTAGGCTTAGGCCTAGGACTTTTAAAACCAGGAAGCCCTGGGCTCCAGGCACACTGCAGCTGCGAAAGGCATCCCAAGGGGAGCGCAAAAGTGACACAACTTGGCTGCCACCACTGATATTTCCATGAGACCATCCCGAACCATAGGCTGATTTTCCTTCCTAGGGTTAAGGTTTGACTTACGCCTAGGGTAAGGGTTCTATTAACCAGAAAGCCCTCAGTTCCAAGAACACAGCAGCTGCGAAGGACTAGCCAAGAAGAGCGCAAAAGTACCACAACATGCCTGCCTCCACAGCTTTTTCCTTGGGGACATGCCTAATTCCTGGCTGATTTGCCTTTCTCGTCTTAGGGTTGGGGTTCGGCCTAGGGCTAGGATTTTTTTAACTAGGAAGCCCTGAGTTCCAGGCTTACTGCATCTGCCAAAGGCACCCCAAAGGGTGTGCAAAAGTGCCACAACATGGCTGCTTTCACGGCTTTTCCCTTAGGAAGAACCCTAATACCCGGCTGATTTACCTTCCTAGGGTTACTGTTAGGCTTAGGCCTAGGACTTTTAAAACCAGGAAGCCCTGGGCTCCAGGCACACTGCAGCTGCGAAAGGCATCCCAAGGGGAGCGCAAAAGTGACACAACTTGGCTGCCACCACTGATATTTCCATGAGACCATCCCGAACCATAGGCTGATTTTCCTTCCTAGGGTTAAGGTTTGAGTTACGCCTGGGGTAAGGGTTCTATTAACCAGAAAGCCCTGAGTTCCTAGAACACAGCAGCTGCGAAGGACTAGCCAAGAAGAGCGCAAAAGTACCACAACATGCCTGCCTCCACAGCTTTTTCCTTGGGGACATGCCTAATTCCTGGCTGATTTGCCTTTCTCGTCTTAGGGTTGGGGTTCGGCCTAGGTCTAGGATTTTTTTAACTAGGAAGCCCTGAGTTCCAGGCTTACTTCATCTGCAAAAAGCATCCCAAAGGGAGTGCAGAAGTGCCACAACATGGCTGCTTTCACGGCTTTTCCCTTAGGAAGAACCCTAATACGCGGCTGATTTACCTTCCTAGGGTTACTGTTAGGCTTAGGCCTAGGACTTTTAAAACCAGGAAGCCCTGGGCTCCAGGCACACTGCAGCTGCGAAAGGCATCCCAAGGGGAGCGCAAAAGTGACACAACTTGGCTGCCACCACTGATATTTCCATGAGACCATCCCGAACCATAGGCTGATTTTCCTTCCTAGGGTTAAGGTTTGACTTACGCCAAGGGTAAGGGTTCTATTAACCAGAAAGCCCTGAGTTCCAAGAACACAGCAGCTGCTAAGGACTACCCAAGAAGAGCGCAAAAGTACCACAACATGCCTGCCTCCACAGCTTTTTCCTTGGGGACATGCCTAATTCCTGGCTGATTTGCCTTTCTCGTCTTAGGGTTGGGGTTCGGCCTAGGGCTAGGATTTTTTTAACTAGGAAGCCCTGAGTTCCAGGCTTACTTCATCTGCCAAAAGCACCCCAAAGGGTGTGCAAAAGTGCCACAACATGGCTGCTTTCACGGCTTTTCCCTTAGGAAGAACCCTAATACCCAGCTGATTTACCTTCCTAGGGTTACTGTTAGGCTTAGGCCTAGGACTTTTAAAACCAGGAAGCCCTGGGCTCCAGGCACACTGCAGCTGCGAAAGGCATCCCAAGGGGAGCGCAAAAGTGACACAACTTGGCTGCCACCACTGATATTTCCATGAGACCATCCCGAACCATAGGCTGATTTTCCTTCCTAGGGTTAAGGTTTGAGTTACGCCGGGGGTAAGGGTTCTATTAACCAGAAAGCCCTGAGTTCCAAGAACACAGCAGCTGCGAAGGACTACCCAAGAAGAGCGCAAAAGTACCACAACGTGCCTGCCTCCACAGCTTTTTCCTTGGGGACATGCCTAATTCCTGGCTGATTTGCCTTTCTCGTCTTAGGGTTGGGGTTCGGCCTAGGGCTAGGATTTTTTTAACTAGGAAGCCCTGAGTTCCAGGCTTACTGCATCTGCCAAAGGCATCCCAAAGGGAGTGCAGAAGTGCCACAACATGGCTGCTTTCACGGCTTTTCCCTTAGGAAGAACCCTAATACGCGGCTGATTTACCTTCCTAGGGTTACTGTTAGGCTTAGGCCTAGGACTTTTAAAACCAGGAAGCCCTGGGCTCCAGGCACACTGCAGCTGCGAAAGGCATCCCAAGGGGAGCGCAAAAGTGACACAACTTGGCTGCCACCACTGATATTTCCATGAGACCATCCCGAACCATAGGCTGATTTTCCTTCCTAGGGCTAAGGTTTGAGTTACGCCTGGGGTAAGGGTTCTATTAACCAGAAAGCCCTGAGTTCCAAGAACACAGCAGCTGCGAAGGACTAGCCAAGAAGAGCGCAAAAGTACCACAACGTGCCTGCCTCCACAGCTTTTTCCTTGGGGACATGCCTAATTCCTGGCTGATTTGCCTTTCTCGTCTTAGGGTTGGGGTTCGGCCTAGGGCTAGGATTTTGAAAATCAGGAAGCCCTGAGTTTCAGGCACACTGGAGCTGTGAAAGGCATCCAAAAGGGAGTGCAAATGTGCCACAACATGGTTGCTTTCACGGCTTTTTCCTTGGCAAGAAGCTTAACACCAGGCTGATTTCCCTTCCCAGGGTTACTGTTAGGCTTAGGCCTAGGGCTAGGATTTTTCAAACTAGGAAGCCCTTAGATCCAGGCACACTGCAGCTGTTCAAGGCATCCCAAGGGGAGTACAAAAGTGCAATAACATGGCAGCTTTCACAGCTTTTTCCTTGGCACCATCCCTATACCTAGGCTGTTTTATCTGCCTAGGGTTAGGGTTGGGGTTCGGCCTAGGGCTAGGTTTTTTTTAACTAGGAAGCCCTGAGTTCCAGGCTTACTTCATCTGCCAAAAGCACCCCAAAGGGTGTGCAAAAGTGCCACAACATGGCTGCTTTCACGGCTTTTCCCTTAGGAAGAACCCTAATACCCAGCTTATTTACCTTCCTAGGGTTACTGTTAGGCTTAGGCCTAGGACTATTAAAACCAGGAAGCCCTGGGCTCCAGGCACACTGCAGCTGCGAAAGGCATCCCAAGGGGAGCGCAAAAGTGACACAACTTGGCTGCCACCACTGATATTTCCATGAGACCATCCCGAACCATAGGCTGATTTTCCTTCCTAGGGTTAAGGTTTGAGTTACGCCTGGGCTAAGGGTTCTATTAACCAGAAAGCCCTGAGTTCCAAGAACACAGCAGCTGCGAAGGACTAGCCAAGAAGAGCGCAAAAGTACCACAACGTGCCTGCCTCCACAGCTTTTTCCTTGGGGACATGCCTAATTCCTGGCTGATTTGCCTTTCTCGTCTTAGGGTTGGGGTTCGGCCTAGGGCTAGGATATTTTTAACTAGGAAGCCCTGAGTTCCAGGCTTACTTCATCTGCCAAAGGCATCCCAAAGGGAGTGCAAAAGTGCCACAACATGGCTGCTTTCACGGCTTTTCCCTTAGGAAGAACCCTAATACGCGGCTGATTTACCTTCCTAGGGTTACTGTTAGGCTTAGGCCTAGGACTTTTAAAACCAGGAAGCCCTGGGCTCCAGGCACACTGCAGCTGCGAAAGGCATCCCAAGGGGAGCGCAAAAGTGACACAACTTAGCTGCCAACACTGATATTTCCATGAGACCATCCCGAACCATAGGCTGATTTTCCTTCCTTGGGTTAAGGTTTGAGTTACGCCTAGGGTAAGGGTTCTATTAACCAGAAAGATCTGAGTTCCAAGAACACAGCAGCTGCGAAGGACTACCCAAGAAGAGCGCAAAAGTACCACAACGTGCCTGCCTCCACAGCTTTTTCCTTGGGGACATGCCTAATTCCTGGCTGATTTGCCTTTCTCGTCTTAGGGTTGGGGTTCGGCCTAGGTCTAGGATTTTTTTAATTAGGAAGCCCTGAGTTCCAGGCTTACTTCATCTGCAAAAAGCATCCCAAAGGGAGTGCAGAAGTGCCACAACATGGCTGCTTTCACGGCTTTTCCCTTAGGAAGAACCCTAATACCCGGCTGATTTACCTTCCTAGGGTTACTGTTAGGCTTAGGCCTAGGACTTTTAAAACCAGGAAGCCCTGGGCTCCAGGCACACTGCAGCTGCGAAAGGCATCCCAAGAGGGCCACAGAAGTGACACAACTTGGCTGCCTCTGCTTCTATTCTGATGAGACCATCCTGAACCATAGGCTGATTTTCCTTCCTAGGGTTAAGGTTTGAGTTACGCCTAGGGTAAGGGTTCTATTAACCAGAAAGACCTGAGTTCCAAGAACACAGCAGCTGCGAAGGACTACCCAAGAAGAGCGCAAAAGTACCACAACGTGCCTGCCTCCACAGCTTTTTCCTTGGGGACATGCCTAATTCCTGGCTGATTTGCCTTTCTCGTCTTAGGGTTGGGGTTCGGCCTAGGGATAGGATTTTTTTAACTAGGAAGCCCTGAGTTCCAGGCTTACTTCATCTGCCAAAGGCATCCCAAAGGGTGTGCAAAAGTGCCACAACATGGCTGCTTTCACGGCTTTTCCCTTAGGAAGAACCCTAATACGCGGCTGATTTACCTTCCTAGGGTTACTGTTAGGCTTAGGCCTAGGACTTTTAAAACCAGGAAGCCCTGGGCTCCAGGCACACTGCAGCTGCGAAAGGCATCCCAAGGGGAGCGCAAAAGTGACACAACTTGGCTGCCACCACTGATATTTCCATGAGACCATCCCGAACCATAGGCTGATTTTCCTTCCTAGGGTTAAGGTTTGAGTTACGCCGGGGGTAAGGGTTCTATTAACCAGAAAGCCCTGAGTTCCAAGAACACAGCAGCTGCGAAGGACTACCCAAGAAGAGCGCAAAAGTACCACAATGTGCCTGCCTCCACAGCTTTTTCCTTGGGGACATGCCTAATTCCTGGCTGATTTGCCTTTCTCGTCTTAGGGTTGGGGTTCGGCCTAGGGCTAGGATATTTTTAACTAGGAAGCCCTGAGTTCCAGGCTTACTTCATCTGCCAAAGGCATCCCAAAGGGAGTGCAAAAGTGCCACAACATGGCTGCTTTCACGGCTTTTCCCTTAGGAAGAACCCTAATACGCGGCTGATTTACCTTCCTAGGGTTACTGTTAGGCTTAGGCCTAGGACTTTTAAAACCAGGAAGCCCTGGGCTCCAGGCACACTGCAGCTGCGAAAGGCATCCCAAGGGTAGCGCAAAAGTGACACAACTTGGCTGCCACCACTGATATTTCCATGAGACCATCCCGAACCATAGGCTGATTTTCCTTCCTAGGGTTAAGGTTTGAGTTACGCCTGGGGTAAGGGTTCTATTAACCAGAAAGCCCTGAGTTCCAAGAACACAGCAGCTGCGAAGGACTACCCAAGAAGAGCGCAAAAGTACCACAACATTCCTGCCTCCACAGCTTTTTCCTTGGGGACATGCCTAATTCCTGGCTGATTTGCCTTTCTCGTCTTAGGGTTGGGGTTCGGCCTAGGGCTAGGATTTTGAAAATCAGGAAGCCCTGAGTTTCAGGCACACTGGAGCTGTGAAAGGCATCCAAAAGGGAGTGCAAATGTGCCACAACATGGTTGCTTTCACGGCTTTTTCCTTGGCAAGAAGCTTAACACCAGGCTGATTTCCCTTCCCAGGGTTACTGTTAGGCTTAGGCCTAGGGCTAGGATTTTTCAAACTAGGAAGCCCTTAGATCCAGGCACACTGCAGCTGTTCAAGGCATCCCAAGGGGAGTACAAAAGTGCAATAACATGGCAGCTTTCACAGCTTTTTCCTTGGCACCATCCCTATACCTAGGCTGTTTTATCTGCCTAGGGTTAGGGTTGGGGTTCGGCCTAGGGCTAGGATTTTTTTAACTAGGAAGCCCTGAGTTCCAGGCTTACTTCATCTGCCAAAAGCACCCCAAAGGGTGTGCAAAAGTGCCACAACATGGCTGCTTTCACGGCTTTTCCCTTAGGAAGAACCCTAATACCCAGCTTATTTACCTTCCTAGGGTTACTGTTAGGCTTAGGCCTAGGACTATTAAAACCAGGAAGCCCTGGGCTCCAGGCACACTGCAGCTGCGAAAGGCATCCCAAGGGGAGCGCAAAAGTGACACAACTTGGCTGCCACCACTGATATTTCCATGAGACCATCCCGAACCATAGGCTGATTTTCCTTCCTAGGGTTAAGGTTTGAGTTACGCCTGGGCTAAGGGTTCTATTAACCAGAAAGCCCTGAGTTCCAAGAACACAGCAGCTGCGAAGGACTAGCCAAGAAGAGCGCAAAAGTACCACAACGTGCCTGCCTCCACAGCTTTTTCCTTGGGGACATGCCTAATTCCTGGCTGATTTGCCTTTCTCGTCTTAGGGTTGGGGTTCGGCCTAGGGCTAGGATATTTTTAACTAGGAAGCCCTGAGTTCCAGGCTTACTTCATCTGCCAAAGGCATCCCAAAGGGAGTGCAAAAGTGCCACAACATGGCTGCTTTCACGGCTTTTCCCTTAGGAAGAACCCTAATACGCGGCTGATTTACCTTCCTAGGGTTACTGTTAGGCTTAGGCCTAGGACTTTTAAAACCAGGAAGCCCTGGGCTCCAGGCACACTGCAGCTGCGAAAGGCATCCCAAGGGGAGCGCAAAAGTGACACAACTTAGCTGCCAACACTGATATTTCCATGAGACCATCCCGAACCATAGGCTGATTTTCCTTCCTTGGGTTAAGGTTTGAGTTACGCCTAGGGTAAGGGTTCTATTAACCAGAAAGATCTGAGTTCCAAGAACACAGCAGCTGCGAAGGACTACCCAAGAAGAGCGCAAAAGTACCACAACGTGCCTGCCTCCACAGCTTTTTCCTTGGGGACATGCCTAATTCCTGGCTGATTTGCCTTTCTCGTCTTAGGGTTGGGGTTCGGCCTAGGGCTAGGATTTTTTTAACTAGGAAGCCCTGAGTTCCAGGCTTACTGCATCTGCCAAAGGCATCCCAAAGGGAGTGCAGAAGTGCCACAACATGGCTGCTTTCACGGCTTTTCCCTTAGGAAGAACCCTAATACGCGGCTGATTTACCTTCCTAGGGTTACTGTTAGGCTTAGGCCTAGGACTTTTAAAACCAGGAAGCCCTGGGCTCCAGGCACACTGCAGCTGCGAAAGGCATCCCAAGGGGAGCGCAAAAGTGACACAACTTGGCTGCCACCACTGATATTTCCATGAGACCATCCCGAACCATAGGCTGATTTTCCTTCCTAGGGTTAAGGTTTGAGTTTCGCCTAGGGTAAGAGTTCTATTAACCAGAAAGACCTGAGTTCCAAGAACACAGCAGCTGCGAAGGACTAGCCAAGAAGAGCGCAAAAGTACCACAACGTGCCTGCCTCCACAGCTTTTTCCTTGGGGACATGCCTAATTCCTGGCTGATTTGCCTTTCTCGTCTTAGGGTTGGGGTTCGGCCTAGGGCTAGGATTTTGAAAATCAGGAAGCCCTGAGTTTCAGGCACACTGGAGCTGTGAAAGGCATCCAAAAGGGAGTGCAAATGTGCCACAACATGGTTGCTTTCACGGCTTTTTCCTTGGCAAGAAGCTTAACACCAGGCTGATTTCCCTTCCCAGGGTTACTGTTAGGCTTAGGCCTAGGGCTAGGATTTTTAAAACTAGGAAGCCCTTAGATCCAGGCACACTGCAGCTGTTCAAGGCATCCCAAGGGGAGTACAAAAGTGCAACAACATGGCAGCTTTCACAGCTTTTTCCTTGGCACCATCCCTATACCTAGGCTGTTTTATCTGCCTAGGGTTAGGGTTGGGGTTCGGCCTAGGGCTAGGATTTTTTTAACTAGGAAGCCCTGAGTTCCAGGCTTACTTCATCTTACAAAAGCATCCCAAAGGGTGTGCAAAAGTGCCACAACATGGCTGCTTTCACGGCTTTTCCCTTAGGAAGAACCCTAATACCCAGCTTATTTACCTTCCTAGGGTTACTGTTAGGCTTAGGCCTAGGACTATTAAAACCAGGAAGCCCTGGGCTCCAGGCACACTGCAGCTGCGAAAGGCATCCCAAGGGGAGCGCAAAAGTGACACAACTTGGCTGCCACCACTGATATTTCCATGAGACCATCCCGAACCATAGGCTGATTTTCCTTCCTAGGCTTAAGGTTTGAGTTACGCCTGGGCTAAGGGTTCTATTAACCAGAAAGCCCTGAGTTCCAAGAACACAGCAGCTGCGAAGGACTACCCAAGAAGAGCGCAAAAGTACCACAACGTGCCTGCCTCCACAGCTTTTTCCTTGGGGACATGCCTAATTCCTGGCTGATTTGCCTTTCTCGTCTTAGGGTTGGGGTTCGGCCTAGGGCTAGGATATTTTTAACTAGGAAGCCCTGAGTTCCAGGCTTACTTCATCTGCCAAAGGCATCCCAAAGGGAGTGCAGAAGTGCCACAACATGGCTGCTTTCACGGCTTTTCCCTTAGGAAGAACCCTAATACGCGGCTGATTTACCTTCCTAGGGTTACTGTTAGGCTTAGGCCTAGGACTTTTAAAACCAGGAAGCCCTGGGCTCCAGGCACACTGCAGCTGCGAAAGGCATCCCAAGGGGAGCGCAAAAGTGACACAACTTGGCTGCCACCACTGATATTTCCATGAGACCATCCCGAACCATAGGCTGATTTTCCTTCCTACGGTTAAGGTTTGAGTTTCGCCTAGGGTAAGAGTTCTATTAACCAGAAAGACCTGAGTTCCAAGAACACAGCAGCTGCGAAGGACTAGCCAAGAAGAGCGCAAAAGTACCACAACGTGCCTGCCTCCACAGCTTTTTCCTTGGGGACATGCCTAATTCCTGGCTGATTTGCCTTTCTCGTCTTAGGGTTGGGGTTCGGCCTAGGGCTAGGATTTTGAAAATCAGGAAGCCCTGAGTTTCAGGCACACTGGAGCTGTGAAAGGCATCCAAAAGGGAGTGCAAATGTGCCACAACATGGTTGCTTTCACGGCTTTTTCCTTGACAAGAAGCTTAACACCAGGCTGATTTCCCTTCCCAGGGTTACTGTTAGGCTTAGGCCTAGGGCTAGGATTTTTAAAACTAGGAAGCCCTTAGATCCAGGCACACTGCAGCTGTTCAAGGCATCCCAAGGGGAGTACAAAAGTGCAACAACATGGCAGCTTTCACAGCTTTTTCCTTGGCACCATCCCTATACCAAGGCTGTTTTATCTGCCTAGGGTTAGGGTTAGGGTTCAGCCTAGGGCTTGGAGTTTTTTAACCAGGAAGTCCTGAGTTCCAGGCTTACTGCATCTGCCAAAGGCATCCCAAAGGGAGTGCAAAAGTGCCACAACATGGCTGCTTTCACAGCTTTTCCCTTAGGAAGAACCCTAATACCCGGCTGATTTACCTTCCTAGGGTTACTGTTAGGCTTAGGCCTAGGACTTTTAAAACCAGGAAGCCCTGGGCTCCAGGCACATGCAGCTGCGAAAGGCATCCCAAGAGGGCCGCAGAAGTGACACAACTTGGCTGCCTCTGCTTCTATTCTCATGAGACCATCCTGAAACATAGGCTGATTTTCCTTCCTAGGGTTAAGGTTTGAGTTACGCCTTGGGTAAGAGTTCTATTAACCAGAAAGACCTGAGTTCCAAGAACACAGCAGCTGCGAAGGACTACCCAAGAAGAGCGCAAAAGTACCACAACGTGCCTGCCTCCACAGCTTTTTCCTTGGGGACATGCCTAATTCCTGGCTGATTTGCCTTTCTCGTCTTAGGGTTGGGGTTTGGCCTAGGGCTAGGATATTTTTAACTAGGAAGCCCTGAGTTCCAGGCTTACTTCATCTGCCAAAGGAATTCCAAAGGGAGTGCAGAAGTGCCACAACATGGCTGCTTTCACGGCTTTTCCCTTAGGAAGAACCCTAATACGTGGCTGATTTCCCTTCCTAGGGTTACTGTTAGGCTTAGGCCTAGGACTTTTAAAACCAGGAAGCCCTGGGCTCCAGGCACACTGCAGCTGCGAAAGGCATCCCAAGGGGAGCGCAAAAGTGACACAACTTGGCTGCCACCACTGATATTTCCATGAGACCATCCCGAACCATAGGCTGATTTTCCTTCCTAGGGTTAAGGTTTGAGTTACGCCTGGGGTAAGGGTTCTATTAACCAGAAAGCCCTGAGTTCCAAGAACACAGCAGCTGCGAAGGACTAGCCAAGAAGAGCGCAAAAGTACCACAACATTCCTGCCTCCACAGCTTTTTCTTTGGGGACATGCCTAATTCCTGGCTGATTTGCCTTTCTCGTCTTAGGGTTGGGGTTCGGCCTAGGGCTAGGATTTTTTTAACTAGGAAGCCCTGAGTTCCAGGCTTACTTCATCTGCAAAAAGCATCCCAAAGGGAGTGCAGAAGTTCCACAACATGGCTGCTTTCACGGCTTTTCCCTTAGGAAGAACCCAAATACGCGGCTGATTTACCTTCCTAGGGTTACTGTTAGGCTTAGGCCTAGGACTTTTAAAACCAGGAAGCCCTGGGCTCCAGGCACATGCAGCTGCGAAAGGCATCCCAAGAGGGCCGCAGAAGTGACACAACTTGGCTGCCTCTGCTTCTATTCTCATGAGACCATCCTGAACCATAGGCTGATTTTCCTTCCTAGGGTTAAGGTTTGCGTTACTCCTAGGGTAAGAGTTCTATTTACCAGAAAGACCTGAGTTCCAAGAACACAGCAGCTGCGAAGGACTAGCCAAGAAGAGCGCAAAAGTACCACAACATGCCTGCCTCCACAGCTTTTTCCTTGGGGACATGCCTAATTCCTGGCCGATTTGCCTTTCTCGTCTTAGGGTTGGGGTTCGGCCTAGGGCTAGGATTTTTTTAACTAGGAAGCCCTGAGTTCCAGGCTTACTGCATCTGCCAAAGGCTTCCCAAGGGGAGTGCAGAAGTGCCACAACATGGCTGCTTTCACGGCTTTTCCCTTAGGAAGAAGCCTAATACCCGGCTGATTTACCTTCCTAGGGTTACTGTTAGGCTTAGGCCTAGGACTTTTAAAACCAGGAAGCCCTGGGCTCCAGGCACACTGCAGCTGCGAAAGGCATCCCAAGGGGAGCGCAAAAGTGACACAACTTGGCTGCCTCTACTGCTATTCTCATGAGACCATCCCGAACCATAGGCTGATTTTCCTTCCTAGGGTTAAGGTTTGAGGTACGCCTGGGGTAAGGGTTCTATTAACCAGAAAGCCCTGAGTTCCAAGAACACAGCAGCTGCAAAGGACTAGCCAAGAAGAGCGCAAAAGTACCACAACATGCCTGCCTCCACAGCATTTTTCTTGGGGACATGCCTAATTCCTGGCTGATTTGCCTTTCTCGTCTTAGGGTTGGGGTTCGGCCTTGGGCTAGGATTTTTAAAATCAGGAAGCCCTGAGTTCCAGGCACACTGGAGCTGTGAAAGGCATCCAAAAGGGAGTGCAAAAGTGCCACAACATGGTTGCTTTCATGGCTTTTTCCTTGGCAAGAAGCTTAACCCCAGGCTGATTTCCCTTCCCAGGGTTACTGTTAGGCTTAGGCCTAGGGCTAGGATTTTTAAAACTAGGAAGCCCTTAGATCCAGGCACACTGCAGCTGTTCAAGGCATCCCAAGGGGAGTACAAAAGTGCAACAACATGGCAGCTTTCACAGCTTTTTCCTTGGCACCATCCCTATACCTTGGCTGTTTTATCTGCCTAGGGTTAGGGTTAGGGTTCAGCCTAGGGCTTGGAGTTTTTTAACCAGGAAGCCCTGAGTTCCAGGCTTACTGCATCTGCCAAAGGCATCCCAAAGGGAGTGCAAAAGTGCCACAACATGGCTGCTTTCACAGCTTTTCCCTTAGGAAGAACCCTAATACGCGGCTGATTTACCTTCCTAGGGTTACTGTTAGGCTTAGGCCTAGGACTTTTAAAACCAGGAAGCCCTGGGCTCCAGGCACATGCAGCTGCGAAAGGCATCCCAAGAGGGCCGCAGAAGTGACACAACTTGGCTGCCTCTGCTTCTATTCTCATGAGACCATCCTGAATCATAGGCTGATTTTCCTTCCTAGGGTTAAGGTTTGAGTTTCGCCTAGGGTAAGAGTTCTATTAACCAGAAAGACCTGAGTTCCAAGAACACAGCAGCTGCGAAGGACTAGCCAAGAAGAGCGCAAAAGTACCACAACATGCCTGCCTCCACAGCTTTTTCCTGGGGGACATGCCTAATTCCTGGCTGATTTGCCTTTCTCATCTTAGGGTTGGGGTTCGGCCTAGGGCTAGGATTTTTTTAACTAGGAAGCCCTGAGTTCCAGGCTTACTTCATCTGCAAAAAGCATCCCAAAGGGAGTGCAGAAGTTCCACAACATGGCTGCTTTCACGGCTTTTCCCTTAGGAAGAACCCTAATACGCGGCTGATTTACCTTCCTAGGGTTACTGTTAGGCTTAGGCCTAGGACTTTTAAAACCAGGAAGCCCTGGGCTCCAGGCACATGCAGCTGCGAAAGGCATCCCAAGAGGTCCGCAGAAGTGACACAAGTTGGCTACATCTGCTTCTATTCTCATGAGGCCATCCTGAACCATATGCTGATTTTCCTTCCTAGGGTTAAGGTTTGAGTTACGCCTAGGGTAAGAGTTCTATTAACCAGAAAGACCTGAGTTCCAAGAACACAGCAGCTGCGAAGGACTACCCAAGAAGAGCGCAAAAGTACCACAACGTGCCTGGCTCCACAGCTTTTTCCTTGGGGACATGCCTAATTCCTGGCTGATTTGCCTTTCTCGTCTTAGGGTTGGGGTTCGGCCTAGGGCTAGGATTTTTTTAACTAGGAAGCCCTGAGTTCCAGGCTTACTTCATCTGCCAAAGGCACCCCAAAGAGAGTGCAAAAGTGCCACAACATGGCTGCTTTCACGGCTTTTCCCTTAGGAAGAACCCTAATACGCGGCTGATTTACCTTCCTAGGGTTACTGTTAGGCTTAGGCCTAGGACTTTTAAAACCAGGAAGCCCTGGGCTCCAGGCACACTGCAGCTGTGAAAGGCATCCCAAGGGGAGCGCAAAAGTGACACAACTTGGCTGCCACCACTGATATTTCCATGAGACCATCCCAAACCATAGGCTGATTTTCCTTCCTAGGGTTAAGGTTTGAGTTACGCCTAGGGTAAGGGTTCTATTAACCAGAAAGCCCTGAGTTCCAAGAACACAGCAGCTGCGAAGGACTACCCAAGAAGAGCGCAAAAGTACCACAACGTGCCTGCCTCCACAGCTTTTTCCTTGGGGACATGCCTAATTCCTGGCTGATTTGCCTTTCTCGTCTTAGGGTTGGGGTTCGGCCTAGGGTAGGATTTTTTTAACTAGGAAGCCCTGAGTTCCAGGCTTACTGCATCTGCCAAAGGCATCCCAAAGGGAGTGCAGAAGTGCCACAACATGGCTGCTTTCACGGCTTTTCCCTTAGGAAGAACCCTAATACGCGGCTGATTTCCCTTCCTAGGGTTACTGTTAGGCTTAGGCCTAGGACTTTTAAAACCAGGAAGCCCTGGGCTCCAGGCACACTGCAGCTGCGAAAGGCATCCCAAGGGGAGCGCAAAAGTGACACAACTTGGCTGCCACCACTGATATTTCCATGAGACCATCCTGAACCATAGGCTGATTTTCCTTCCTAGGGTTAAGGTTTGAGTTACGCCTAGGGTAAGGGTTCTATTAACATGAAAGCCCTGAGTTCCAAGAACACAGCAGCTGCGAAGGACTTCCCAAGAAGAGCGCAAAAGTACCACAACATGCCTGCCTCCACAGCTTTTTCCTTGGGGACATGCCTAATTCCTGGCTGATTTGCCTTTCTCGTCTTAGGGTTGGGGTTCGGCCTAGGGCTAGGATTTTTAAAATCAGGAAGCCCTGAGTTCCAGGCACACTGGAGCTGTGAAAGGCATCCAAAAGGGAGTGCAAAAGTGCCACAACATGGCTGCTTTCACGGCTTTTTCCTTGGCAAGAAGCTTAACACCAGGCTGATTTCCCTTCCCAGGGTTACTGTTATGCTTAGGCCTAGGGCTAGGATTTTTAAAACTAGGAAGCCCTTAGATCCAGGCACACTGCAGCTGTTCAAGCATCCCAAGGGGAGTACAAAAGTGCAACAACATGGCAGCTTTCACAGCTTTTTCCTTGGCACCATCCCTATACCTAGGCTGATTTATCTGCCTAGGGTTAGGGTTAGGGTTCAGCCTAGGGCTTGGAGTTTTTTAACCAGGAAGCCCTGAGTTCCAGGCTTACTTCATCTGCCAAAGGCATCCCAAAGGGAGTGCAAAAGTGCCACAACATGGCTGCTTTCACAGCTTTTCCCTGAGGAAGAACCCTAATACCCGGCTGATTTACCTTCCTAGGGTTACTGTTAGGCTTAGGCCTAGGACTTTTAAAACCAGGAAGCCCTGGGCTCCAGGCACACTGCAGCTGTTAAAGGCATCCCAAGAGGGCCGCAGAAGTGACACAACTTGGCTGCCTCTGCTTCTATTCTCATGAGACCATCCTGAACCATAGGCTGATTTTCCTTCCTAGGGTTAAGGTTTGAGTTTCGCCTAGGGTAAGAGTTCTATTAACCAGAAAGACCTGAGTTCCAAGAACACAGCAGCTGCGAAGGACTAGCCAAGAAGAGCGCAAAAGTACCACAACATGCCTGCCTCCACAGCTTTTTCCTTGGGGACATGCCTAATTCCTGGCTGATTTGCCTTTCTCGTCTTAGGGTTGGGGTTCGGCCTAGGGCTAGGATTTTTTTAACTAGGAAGCCCTGAGTTCCAGGCTTACTTCATCTGCAAAAAGCATCCCAAAGGGAGTGCAGAAGTTCCACAACATGGCTGCTTTCACGGCTTTTCCCTTAGGAAGAACCCTAATACCCGGCTGATTTCCCTTCCTAGGGTTACTGTTAGGCTTAGGCCTAGGACTTTTAAAACCAGGAAGCCCTGGGCTCCAGGCACATGCAGCTGCGAAAGGCATCCCAAGAGGTCCGCAGAAGTGACACAACTTGGCTGCATCTGCTTCTATTCTCATGAGACCATCCTGAACCATAGGCTGATTTTCCTTCCTAGGGTTAAGGTTTGAGTTACGCCTAGGGTAATAGTTCTATTAACCAGAAAGACCTGAGTTCCAAGAACACAGCAGCTGCGAAGGACTAGCCAAGAAGAGCGCAAAAGTACCACAACGTGCCTGCCTCCACAGCTTTTTCCTTGGGGACATGCCTAATTCCTGGCTGATTTGCCTTTCTCGTCTTAGGGTTGGGGTTCGGCCTAGGGCTAGGATTTTTTTAACTAGGAAGCCCTGAGTTCCAGGCTTACTGCATCTGCCAAAGGCATCCCAAAGGGAGTGCAGAAGTGCCACAACATGGCTGCTTTCACGGCTTTTCCCTTAGGAAGAACCCTAATACCCGGCTGATTTACCTTCCTAGGGTTACTGTTAGGCTTAGGCCTAGGACTTTTAAAACCAGGAAGCCCTGGGCTCCAGGCACACTGCAGCTGCGAAAGGCATCCCAAGGGGAGCGCAAAAGTTACACAACTTGGCTGCCTCTGCTGCTATTCTCATGAGACCATCCCGAACCATAGGCTGATTTTCCTTCCTAGGGTTAAGGTTTGAGTTACGCCTAGGGTAAGGCTTCTATTAACCAGAAAGCCCTGAGTTCCAAGAACACAGCAGCTGCGAAGGACTAGCCAAGAAGAGCGCAAAAGTACCACAACATGCCTGCCTCCACAGCTTTTTCCTTGGGGACATGCCTAATTCCTGGCTGATTTGCCTTTCTCGTCTTAGGGTTGGGGTTCGGCCTAGGGCTAGGATTTTTTTAACTAGGAAGCCCTGAGTTCCAGGCTTACTGCATCTGCCAAAGGCATCCCAAAGGGAGTGCAGAAGTGCCACAACATGGCTGCTTTCACGGCTTTTCCCTTAGGAAGAACCCTAATACCCGGCTGATTTACCTTCCTAGGGTTACTGTTAGGCTTAGGCCTAGGACATTTAAAACCAGGAAGCCCTGGGCTCCACGCACATGCAGCTGCGAAAGGCATCCCAAGAGGGCTGCAGAAGTGACACAACTTGGCTGCCTCTGCTTCTATTCTCATGAGACCATCCTGAATCATAGGCTGATTTTCCTTCCTAGGGTTAAGTTTTGAGTTACGCCTAGGGTAATAGTTCTATTAACCAGAAAGACCTGAGTTCCAAGAACACAGCAGCTGCGAAGGACTAGCCAAGAAGAGCGCAAAAGTACCACAACATGCATGCCTCCACAGCTTTTTCCTTGGGGACATGCCTAATTCCTGGCTGATTTGCCTTTCTCGTCTTAGGGTTGGGGTTCGGCCTAGGGCTAGGATATTTTTAACTAGGAAGCCCTGAGTTCCAGGCTTACTGCATCTGCCAAAGGCATCCCAAAGGGTGTGCAAAAGTGCCACAACATGGCTGCTTTCACGGCTTTTCCCTTAGGAAGAACCCTAATATGCGGCTGATTTACCTTCCTAGGGTTACTGTTAGGCTTAGGCCTAGGACTTTTAAAACCAGGAAGCCCTGGGCTCCAGGCACACTGCAGCTGCGAAAGGCATCCCAAGGGGAGCGCAAAAGTGACACAACTTGGCTGCCACCACTGATATTTCCATGAGACCATCCCGAACCATAGGCTGATTTTCCTTCCTAGGGTTAAGGTTTGAGTTACGCCTAGGGTAAGGGTTCTATTCACCAGAAAGCCCTGAGTTCCAAGAACACAGCAGCTGCGAAGGATTACCCAAGAAGAGCGCAAAAGTACCACAACATGCCTGCCTCCACAGCTTTTTCCTTGGGGACATGCCTAATTCCTGGCTGATTTGCCTTTCTCGTCTTAGGGTTGGGGTTCGGCCTAGGGCTAGGATTTTTTTAACTAGGAAGCCCTGAGTTCCAGGCTTACTTCATCTGCAAAAAGCATCCCAAAGGGAGTGCAGAAGTGCCACAACATGGCTGCTTTCACAGCTTTTCCCTGAGGAAGAACCCTAATACCCGGCTGATTTACCTTCCTAGGGTTACTGTTAGGCTTAGGCCTAGGACTTTTAAAACCAGGAAGCCCTGGGCTCCAGGCACACTGCAGCTGCGAAAGGCATCCCAAGGGGAGCGCAAAAGTGACACAACTTGGCTGCCACCACTGATATTTCCATGAGACCATCCCAAACCATAGGCTGATTTTCCTTCCTAGGGTTAAGGTTTGAGTTACGCCTAGGGTAAGGGTTCTATTAACCAGAAAGCCCTGAGTTCCAAGAACACAGCAGCTGCGAAGGATTACCCAAGAAGAGCGCAAAAGTACCACAACATGCCTGCGTCGATAGCTTTTTCCTTGGGGACATGCCTAATTCCTGGCTGATTTGCCTTTCTCGTCTTAGGGTTGGGGTTCGGCCTAGGGCTAGGATTTTTAAAATCAGGAAGCCCTGAGTTCCAGGCACACTGGAGCTGTGAAAGGCATCCCAAGAGGGCCGCAGAAGTGACACAACTTGACTGCCTCTGCTGCTATTCTCATGAGTCCATCCCGAACCATAGGCTGATTTTCCTTCCTAGGGTGAGGGTTAGAGTTACGCCTAGGGTTAGTGTTTTTTTATCCAGAAAGCCCTTAGTTCCAAGAACACAGCAGCTGCGAAGGACTACCCAAGAGGAGGGGAAAAGTGCCACAACATGGTTGCTTTCACGGCTTTTTCCTTGGCAAGAAGCTTAACACCAGGCTGATTTCCCTTCCCATGGTTACTGTTAGGCTTAGGCCTAGGGCTAGGATTTTTAAAACTAGGAAGCCCTTAGATCCAGGCACACTGCAGCTGTTCAAGGCATCCCAAGGGGAGTACAAAAGTGCAACAACATGGCAGCTTTCACAGCTTTTTCCTTGGCACCATCCCTATACCTAGGCTGTTTTATCTGCCTAGGGTTAGGGTTAGGGTTCAGCCTAGGGCTTGGAGATTTTTAACCAGGAAGCCCTGAGTTCCAGGCTTACTGCATCTGCCAAAGGCATCCCAAAGGGAGTGCAAAAGTGCCACAACATGGCTGCTTTCACGGCTTTTCCCTTAGGAAGAACCCTAATACCCGGCTGATTTCCCTTCCTAGGGTTACTGTTAGGCTTAGGCCTAGGACTTTTAAAACCAGGAAGCCCTGGGCTCCAGGCACACTGCAGCTGCGAAAGGCATCCCAAGGGGAGCGCAAAAGTGACACAACTTGGCTGCCACCACTGATATTTCCATGAGACCATCCCGAACCATAGGCTGATTTTCCTTCCTAGGGTTAAGGTTTGAGTTACGCCTGGCGTAAGGGTTCTATTAACAAGAAAGCCCTGAGTTCCAAGAACACAGCAGCTGCGAAGGACTACCCAAGAAGAGCGCAAAAGTACCACAACATGCCTGCCTCCACAGCTTTTTCCTTGGGGACATGCCTAATTCCTGGCTGATTTGCCTTTCTCGTCTTAGGGTTGGGGTTCGGCCTAGGGCTAGGATTTTTTTAACTAGGAAGCCCTGAGTTCCAGGCTTACTTCATCTGCAAAAAGCATCCCAAAGGGAGTCCAGAAGTGCCACAACATGGCTGCTTTCACGGCTTTTCCCTTAGGAAGAACCATAATACGCGGCTGATTTACCTTCCTAGGGTTACTGTTAGGCTTAGGCCTAGGACTTTTAAAACCAGGAAGCCCTGGGCTCCAGGCACATGCAGCTGCGAAAGGCATCCCAAGAGGGCCGCAGAAGTGACACAACTTGGCTGCCTCTGCTTCTATTCTCATGAGACCATCCTGAACCATAGGCTGATTTTCCTTCCTAGGGTTAAGGTTTGAGTTTCGCCTAGGGTAAGAGTTCTATTAACCAGAAAGCCCTGAGTTCCAAGAACACAGCAGCTGCGAAGGACTAGCCAAGAAGAGCGCAAAAGTACCACAACGTGCCTGCCTCCACAGCTTTTTCCTTGGGGACATCCCTAATTCCTGGCTGATTTGCCTTTCTCGTCTTAGGGTTGGGGTTTGGCCTAGGGCTAGGATTTTTTTAACTAGGAAGCCCTGAGTTCCAGGCTTACTTCATCTGCCAAAGGCATCCCAAAGGGTGTGCAAAAGTGCCACAACATGGCTGCTTTCACGGCTTTTCCCTGAGGAAGAACCCTAATACCCGGCTGATTTACCTTCCTAGGGTTACTGTTAGGCTTAGGCCTAGGACTTTTAAAACCAGGAAGCCCTGGGCTCCAGGCACACTGCAGCTGCGAAAGGCATCCCAAGGGGAGCGCAAAAGTGACACAACTTGGCTGCCACCACTGATATTTCCATGAGACCATCCCGAACCATAGGCTGATTTTCCTTCCTATGCTTAAGGTTTGAGTTACGCCTGGGGTAAGGGTTCTATTAACCAGAAAGCCCTGAGTTCCAAGAACACAGCAGCTGCGAAGGACTACCCAAGAAGAGCGCAAAAGTACCACAACATGCCTGCCTCCACAGCTTTTTCCTTGGGGACATGCCTAATTCCTGGCTGATTTGCCTTTCTCGTCTTAGGGTTGGGGTTCGGCCTAGGGCTAGGATTTTTTTAACTAGGAAGCCCTGAGTTCCAGGCTTACTTCATCTGCAAAAAGCATCCCAAAGGGAGTGCAGAAGTGCCACAACATGGCTGCTTTCACGGCTTTTCCCTTAGGAAGAACCCTAATACGCGGCTGATTTACCTTCCTAGGGTTACTGTTAGGCTTAGGCCTAGGACTTTTAAAACCAGGAAGCCCTGGGCTCCAGGCACACTGCAGCTGCGAAAGGCATCCCAAGGGGAGCGCAAAAGTGACACAACTTGGCTGCCACCACTGATATTTCCATGAAACCATCCCGAACCATAGGCTGATTTTCCTTCCTAGGGTTAAGGTTTGAGTTTCGCCTAGGGTAAGGGTTCTATTAACCAGAAAGCCCTGAGTTCCAAGAACACAGCAGCTGCGAAGGACTTCCCAAGAATAGCGCAAAAGTACCACAACATGCCTGCCTCCACAGCTTTTTCCTTGGGGACATGCCTAATTCCTGGCTGATTTGCCTTTCTCGTCTTAGGGTTGGGGTTCGGCCTAGGGCTAGGATTTTTTTAACTAGGAAGCCCTGAGTTCCAGGCTTACTTCATCTGCAAAAAGCATCCCAAAGGGAGTGCAGAAGTGCCACAACATGGCTGCTTTCACGGCTTTTCCCTTAGGAAGAACCCTAATACGCGGCTGATTTACCTTCCTAGGGTTACTGTTAGGCTTAGGCCTAGGACTTTTAAAACCAGGAAGCCCTGGGCTCCAGGCACATTCAGCTGCGAAAGGCATCCCAAGAGGGCCGCAGAAGCGACACAACTTGGATGCCTCTGCTTCTATTCTCATGAGACCCTGCCGAACCATAGGCTGATTTTCCTTCCTAGGGTTAAGGTTTGAGTTACGCCTGGGGTAAGGGTTCTATTAACCAGAAAGCCCTGAGTTCCAAGAACACAGCAGCTGCGAAGGACTAGCCAAGAAGAGCGCAAAAGTACCACAACATGCCTGCCTCCACAGCTTTTTCCTTGGGGACATGCCTAATTCCTGGCTGATTTGCCTTTCTCGTCTTAGGGTTGGGGTTCAGCCTAGGGCTAGGATTTTTTTAACTAGGAAGCCCTGAGTTCCAGGCTTACTTCATCTGCAAAAAGCATCCCAAAGGGAGTGCAGAAGTGCCACAACATGGCTGCTTTCACGGCTTTTCCCTTAGGAAGTACCCTAATACGCGGCTGATTTACCTTCCTAGGGTTACTGTTAGGCTTAGGCCTAGGACTATTAAAACCAGGAAGCCCTGGGCGCCAGGCAAATGTAGCTGCGAAAGGCATCCCAAGAGGGCCGCAGAAGCGACACAACTTGGATGCCTCTGCTTCTATTCTCATGAGACCATCCTGAACCATAGGCTGATTTTCCTTCCTAGGGTTAAGGTTTGAGTTACGCCTAGGGTAAGGGTTCTATTAACCAGAAAGCCCTGAGTTCCAAGAACACAGCAGCTGCGAAGGACTTCCCAAGAAGAGCGCAAAAGTACCACAACATGCCTGCCTCCACAGCTTTTTCCTTGGGGACATGCCTAATTCCTGGCTGATTTGCCTTTCTCGTCTTAGGGTTGGAGTTTGGCCTAGGGCTAGGATATTTTTAACTAGGAAGCCCTGAGTTCCAGGCTTACTTCATCTGCCAAAGGCATCCCAAAGGGAGTGCAGAAGTGCCACAACATGGCTGCTTTCACGGCTTTTCCCTTAGGAAGAACCCTAATACCTGGCTGATTTACCTTCCTAGGGTTACTGTTAGGCTTAGGCCTAGGACTTTTAAAACCAGGAAGCCCTGGGCTCCAGGCACACTGCAGCTGCGAAAGGCATCCCAAGGGGAGCGCAAAAGTGACGCAACTTGGCTGCCACCTCTGATATTTCCATGAGACCATCCCGAACCATAGGCTGATTTTCCTTCCTAGGGTTAAGGTTTGAGTTACGCCTGGGGTAAGGGTTCTATTAACCAGAAAGCCCTGAGTTCCAAGAACACAGCAGCTGCGAAGGATTACCCAAGAAGAGCGCAAAAGTACCACAACATGCCTGCCTCCACAGCTTTTTCTTTGGGGACATGCCTAATTCCTGGCTGATTTGCCTTTCTCGTCTTAGGGTTGGGGTTCGGCCTAGGGCTAGGATTTTTAAAATCAGGAAGCCCTGAGTTCCAGGCACACTGGAGCTGTGAAAGGCATCCCAAGAGGGCCGCAGAAGTGACACAACTTGGCTGCCTCTGCTGCTATTCTCATGAGTCCATCCCGAACCATAGGCTGATTTTCCTTCCTAGGGTGAGGGTTAGAGTTACGCCTAGGGTTAGTGTTTTTTTATCCAGAAAGCCCTGAGTTCCAAGAACACAGCAGCTGCGAAGGACTACCCAAGAGGAGGGGAAAAGTGCCACAACATGGTTGCTTTCACGGCTTTTTCCTTGGCAAGAAGCTTAACACCAGGCTGATTTCCCTTCCCATGGTTACTGTTAGGCTTAGGCCTAGGGCTAGGATTTTTAAAACTAGGAAGCCCTTAGATCCAGGCACACTGCAGCTGTTCAAGGCATCCCAAGGGGAGTACAAAAGTGCAACAACATGGCAGCTTTCACAGCTTTTTCCTTGGCACCATGCCTATACCTAGGCTGTTTTATCTGCCTAGGGTTAGGGTTAGGGTTCAGCCTAGGGCTTGGAGTTTTTTAACCAGGAAGCCCTGAGTTCCAGGCTTACTGCATCTGCCAAAGGCATCCCAAAGGGAGTGCAAAAGTGCCACAACATGGCTGCTTTCACGGCTTTTCCCTTAGGAAGAACCCTAATACCCGGCTGATTTACCTTCCTAGGCTTACTGTTAGGCTTAGGCCTAGGACTTTTAAAACCAGGAAGCCCTGGGCTCCAGGCACACTGCAGCTGCGAAAGGCATCCCAAGGGGAGCGCAAAAGTGACACAACTTGGCTGCCACCACTGATATTTCCATGAGACCATCCCGAACCATAGGCTGATTTTCCTTCCTAGGGTTAAGGTTTGAGTTACGCCTGGGGTAAGGGTTCTATTAACCAGAAAGCCCTGAGTTCCAAGAACACAGCAGCTGCGAAGGACTAGCCAAGAAGAGCGCAAAAGTACCACAACATGCCTGCCTCCACAGCTTTTTCCTTGGGGACATGCCTAATTCCTGGCTGATTTGCCTTTCTCGTCTTAGGGTTGGGGTTCGGCCTAGGGCTAGGATTTTTTTAACTAGGAAGCCCTGAGTTCCAGGCTTACTTCATCTGCAAAAAGCATCCCAAAGGGAGTGCAGAAGTGCCACAACATGGCTGCTTTCACGGCTTTTCCCTTAGGAAGAACCCTAATACGCGGCTGATTTACCTTCCTAGGGTTACTGTTAGGCTTAGGCCTAGGACTTTTAAAACCAGGAAGCCCTGGGCTCCAGGCACACTGCAGCTGCGAAAGGCAGCCCAAGAGGGCCGCAGAAGTGACACAACTTGGATGCCTCTGCTTCTATTCTCATGAGACCATCCTGAACCATAGGCTGATTTTCCTTCCTAGGGTTAAGATTTGAGTTACGCCTAGGGTAAGGGTTCTATTGACCAGAAAGCCCTGAGTTCCAAGAACACAGCAGCTGCGAAGGATTTCCCAAGAAGAGCGCAAAAGTACCACAACATGCCTGCCTCCACAGCTTTTTCCTTGGGGACATGCCTAATTCCTGGCTGATTTTCCTTTCTCGTCTTAGGGTTGGCGTTTGGCCTAGGGCTAGGATATTTTTAACTAGGAAGCCCTGAGTTCCAGGCTTACTTCATCTGCCAAAGGCATCCCAAAGGGTGCGCAAAAGTGCCACAACATGGCTGCTTTCACGGCTTTTCCCTTAGGAAGAACCCTAATACCTGGCTGATTTACCTTCCTAGGGTTACTGTTAGGCTTAGGCATAGGACTTTTAAAACCAGGAAGCCCTGGGCTCCAGGCACACTGCAGCTGCGAAATGCATCCCAAGGGGAGCGCAAAAGTGACACAACTTGGCTGCCTCTGCTGCTATTCTCATGAGACCATGCCGAACCATAGGCTGATTTTCCTTCCTAGGGTTAAGGTTTGAGTTACGCCTGGGGTAAGGGTTCTATTAACCAGAAAGCCCTGAGTTCCAAGAACACAGCAGCTGCGAAGGACTACCCAAGAAGAGCGCAAAAGTACCACAACGTGCCTGCCTCCACAGCTTTTTCCTTGGGGACATGCCTAATTCCTGGCTGATTTGCCTTTCTCGTCTTAGGGTTGGGGTTCGGCCTAGGGCTAGGATTTTTTTAACTAGGAAGCCCTGAGTTCCAGGCTTACTGCATCTCCCAATGGCATCCCATAGGGAGTGCAAAAGTGCCACAACATGGCTGCTTTCACGGCTTTTCCCTTAGGAAGAACCCTAATACGCGGCTGATTTACCTTCCTAGGGTTACTGTTAGGCTTAGGCCTAGGACTTTTAAAACCAGGAAGCCCTGGGCTCCAGGCACACTGCAGCTGCGAAAGGCATCCCAAGGGGAGCGCAAAAGTGACACAACTTGGCTGCCACCACTGATATTTCCATGAGACCATCCCGAACCATAGGCTGATTTTCCTTCCTAGGGTTAAGGTTTGAGTTACGCCTAGGGTAAGGGTACTATTCACCAGAAAGCCCTGAGTTCCAAGAACACAGCAGCTGCGAAGGATTACCCAAGAAGAGCGCAAAAGTACCACAACATGCCTGCCTCCACAGCTTTTTCCTTGGGGACATGCCTAATTCCTGGCTGATTTGCCTTTCTCGTCTTAGGGTTGGGGTTCGGCCTAGGGCTAGGATTTTTTTAACTAGGAAGCCCTGAGTTCCAGGCTTACTTCATCTGCAAAAAGCATCCCAAAGGGAGTGCAGAAGTGCCACAACATGGCTGCTTTCACAGCTTTTCCCTGAGGAAGAACCCTAATACCCGGCTGATTTACCTTCCTAGGGTTACTGTTAGGCTTAGGCCTAGGACTTTTAAAACCAGGAAGCCCTGGGCTCCAGGCACACTGCAGCTGCGAAAGGCATCCCAAGGGGAGCGCAAAAGTGACACAACTTGGCTGCCACCACTGATATTTCCATGAGACCATCCCAAACCATAGGCTGATTTTCCTTCCTAGGGTTAAGGTTTGAGTTACGCCTAGGGTAAGGGTTCTATTAACCAGAAAGCCCTGAGTTCCAAGAACACAGCAGCTGCAAAGGACTACCCAAGAAGAGCGCAAAAGTACCACAACATGCCTGCGTCGATAGCTTTTTCCTTGGGGACATGCCTAATTCCTGGCTGATTTGCCTTTCTCGTCTTAGGGTTGGGGTTCGGCCTAGGGCTAGGATTTTTAAAATCAGGAAGCCCTGAGTTCCAGGCACACTGGAGCTGTGAAAGGCATCCCAAGAGGGCCGCAGAAGTGACACAACTTGGCTGCCTCTGCTGCTATTCTCATGAGTCCATCCCGAACCATAGGCTGATTTTCCTTCCTAGGGTGAGGGTTAGAGTTACGCCTAGGGTTAGTGTTTTTTTATCCAGAAAGCCCTGAGTTCCAAGAACACAGCAGCTGCGAAGGACTACCCAAGAGGAGGGGAAAAGTGCCACAACATGGTTGCTTTCACGGCTTTTTCCTTGGCAAGAAGCTTAACACCAGGCTGATTTCCCTTCCCATGGTTACTGTTAGGCTTAGGCCTAGGGCTAGGATTTTTAAAACTAGGAAGCCCTTAGATCCAGGCACACTGCAGCTGTTCAAGGCATCCCAAGGGGAGTACAAAAGTGCAACAACATGGCAGCTTTCACAGCTTTTTCCTTGGCACCATCCCTATACCTAGGCTGTTTTATCTGCCTAGGGTTAGGGTTAGGGTTCAGCCTAGGGCTTGGAGATTTTTAACCAGGAAGCCCTGAGTTCCAGGCTTACTGCATCTGCCAAAGGCATCCCAAAGGGAGTGCAAAAGTGCCACAACATGGCTGCTTTCACGGCTTTTCCCTTAGGAAGAACCCTAATACCCGGCTGATTTCCCTTCCTAGGGTTACTGTTAGGCTTAGGCCTAGGACTTTTAAAACCAGGAAGCCCTGGGCTCCAGGCACACTGCAGCTGCGAAAGGCATCCCAAGGGGAGCGCAAAAGTGACACAACTTGGCTGCCACCACTGATATTTCCATGAGACCATCCCGAACCATAGGCTGATTTTCCTTCCTAGGGTTAAGGTTTGAGTTACGCCTGGCGTAAGGGTTCTATTAACAAGAAAGCCCTGAGTTCCAAGAACACAGCAGCTGCGAAGGACTAGCCAAGAAGAGCGCAAAAGTACCACAACATGCCTGCCTCCACAGCTTTTTCCTTGGGGACATGCCTAATTCCTGGCTGATTTGCCTTTCTCGTCTTAGGGTTGGGGTTCGGCCTAGGGCTAGGATTTTTTTAACTAGGAAGCCCTGAGTTCCAGGCTTACTTCATCTGCAAAAAGCATCCCAAAGGGAGTCCAGAAGTGCCACAACATGGCTGCTTTCACGGCTTTTCCCTTAGGAAGAACCATAATACGCGGCTGATTTACCTTCCTAGGGTTACTGTTAGGCTTAGGCCTAGGACTTTTAAAACCAGGAAGCCCTGGGCTCCAGGCACATGCAGCTGCGAAAGGCATCCCAAGAGGGCCGCAGAAGTGACACAACTTGGCTGCCTCTGCTTCTATTCTCATGAGACCATCCTGAACCATAGGCTGATTTTCCTTCCTAGGGTTAAGGTTTGAGTTTCGCCTAGGGTAAGAGTTCTATTAACCAGAAAGCCCTGAGTTCCAAGAACACAGCAGCTGCGAAGGACTAGCCAAGAAGAGCGCAAAAGTACCACAACGTGCCTGCCTCCACAGCTTTTTCCTTGGGGACATCCCTAATTCCTGGCTGATTTGCCTTTCTCGTCTTAGGGTTGGGGTTCGGCCTAGGGCTAGGATTTTTTTAACTAGGAAGCCCTGAGTTCCAGGCTTATTTCATCTGCCAAAGGCATCCCAAAGGGTGTGCAAAAGTGCCACAACATGGCTGCTTTCACGGCTTTTCCCTGAGGAAGAACCCTAATACCCGGCTGATTTACCTTCCTAGGGTTACTGTTAGGCTTAGGCCTAGGACTTTTAAAACCAGGAAGCCCTGGGCTCCAGGCACACTGCAGCTGCGAAAGGCATCCCAAGGGGAGCGCAAAAGTGACACAACTTGGCTGCCACCACTGATATTTCCATGAGACCATCCCGAACCATAGGCTGATTTTCCTTCCTATGCTTAAGGTTTGAGTTACGCCTGGGGTAAGGGTTCTATTAACCAGAAAGCCCTGAGTTCCAAGAACACAGCAGCTGCGAAGGACTACCCAAGAAGAGCGCAAAAGTACCACAACATGCCTGCCTCCACAGCTTTTTCCTTGGGGACATGCCTAATTCCTGGCTGATTTGCCTTTCTCGTCTTAGGGTTGGGGTTCGGCCTAGGGCTAGGATTTTTTTAACTAGGAAGCCCTGAGTTCCAGGCTTACTTCATCTGCAAAAAGCATCCCAAAGGGAGTGCAGAAGTGCCACAACATGGCTGCTTTCACGGCTTTTCCCTTAGGAAGAACCCTAATACGCGGCTGATTTACCTTCCTAGGGTTACTGTTAGGCTTAGGCCTAGGACTTTTAAAACCAGGAAGCCCTGGGCTCCAGGCACACTGCAGCTGCGAAAGGCATCCCAAGGGGAGCGCAAAAGTGACACAACTTGGCTGCCACCACTGATATTTCCATGAAACCATCCCGAACCATAGGCTGATTTTCCTTCCTAGGGTTAAGGTTTGAGTTTCGCCTAGGGTAAGGGTTCTATTAACCAGAAAGCCCTGAGTTCCAAGAACACAGCAGCTGCGAAGGACTTCCCAAGAATAGCGCAAAAGTACCACAACATGCCTGCCTCCACAGCTTTTTCCTTGGGGACATGCCTAATTCCTGGCTGATTTGCCTTTCTCGTCTTAGGGTTGGGGTTCGGCCTAGGGCTAGGATTTTTTTAACTAGGAAGCCCTGAGTTCCAGGCTTACTTCATCTGCAAAAAGCATCCCAAAGGGAGTGCAGAAGTGCCACAACATGGCTGCTTTCACGGCTTTTCCCTTAGGAAGAACCCTAATACGCGGCTGATTTACCTTCCTAGGGTTACTGTTAGGCTTAGGCCTAGGACTTTTAAAACCAGGAAGCCCTGGGCTCCAGGCACATTCAGCTGCGAAAGGCATCCCAAGAGGGCCGCAGAAGCGACACAACTTGGATGCCTCTGCTTCTATTCTCATGAGACCCTGCCGAACCATAGGCTGATTTTCCTTCCTAGGGTTAAGGTTTGAGTTACGCCTGGGGTAAGGGTTCTATTAACCAGAAAGCCCTGAGTTCCAAGAACACAGCAGCTGCGAAGGACTAGCCAAGAAGAGCGCAAAAGTACCACAACATGCCTGCCTCCACAGCTTTTTCCTTGGGGACATGCCTAATTCCTGGCTGATTTGCCTTTCTCGTCTTAGGGTTGGGGTTCAGCCTAGGGCTAGGATTTTTTTAACTAGGAAGCCCTGAGTTCCAGTCTTACTTCATCTGCAAAAAGCATCCCAAAGGGAGTGCAGAAGTGCCACAACATGGCTGCTTTCACGGCTTTTCCCTTAGGAAGTACCCTAATACGCGGCTGATTTACCTTCCTAGGGTTACTGTTAGGCTTAGGCCTAGGACTATTAAAACCAGGAAGCCCTGGGCGCCAGGCAAATGTAGCTGCGAAAGGCATCCCAAGAGGGCCGCAGAAGCGACACAACTTGGATGCCTCTGCTTCTATTCTCATGAGACCATCCTGAACCATAGGCTGATTTTCCTTCCTAGGGTTAAGGTTTGAGTTACGCCTAGGGTAAGGGTTCTATTAACCAGAAAGCCCTGAGTTCCAAGAACACAGCAGCTGCGAAGGACTTCCCAAGAAGAGCGCAAAAGTACCACAACATGCCTGCCTCCACAGCTTTTTCCTTGGGGACATGCCTAATTCCTGGCTGATTTGCCTTTGTCGTCTTAGGGTTGGAGTTTGGCCTAGGGCTAGGATATTTTTAACTAGGAAGCCCTGAGTTCCAGGCTTACTTCATCTGCCAAAGGCATCCCAAAGGGAGTGCAGAAGTGCCACAACATGGCTGCTTTCACGGCTTTTCCCTTAGGAAGAACCCTAATACCTGGCTGATTTACCTTCCTAGGGTTACTGTTAGGCTTAGGCCTAGGACTTTTAAAACCAGGAAGCCCTGGGCTCCAGGCACACTGCAGCTGCGAAAGGCATCCCAAGGGGAGCGCAAAAGTGACGCAACTTGGCTGCCACCTCTGATATTTCCATGAGACCATCCCGAACCATAGGCTGATTTTCCTTCCTAGGGTTAAGGTTTGAGTTACGCCTGGGGTAAGGGTTCTATTAACCAGAAAGCCCTGAGTTCCAAGAACACAGCAGCTGCGAAGGATTACCCAAGAAGAGCGCAAAAGTACCACAACATGCCTGCCTCCACAGCTTTTTCTTTGGGGACATGCCTAATTCCTGGCTGATTTGCCTTTCTCGTCTTAGGGTTGGGGTTCGGCCTAGGGCTAGGATTTTTAAAATCAGGAAGCCCTGAGTTCCAGGCACACTGGAGAAGTGAAAGGCATCCCAAGAGGGCCGCAGAAGTGACACAACTTGGCTGGCTCTGCTGCTATTCTCATGAGTCCATCCCGAACCATAGGCTGATTATCCTTCCTAGGGAGAGGGTTAGACTTACGCCTAGGGTTTGTGTTTTTTTTACCAGAAAGCCCTGAGTTCCAAGAACACAGCAGCTGCGAAGGACTACCCAAGAGGAGGGGAAAAATGCCACAACATGGTTGCTTTCACGGCTTTTTCCTTGGCAAGAAGCTTAACACCAGGCTGATTTCCCTTCCCATGTTTACTGTTAGGCTTAGGCCTAGGGCTAGGATTTTTAAAACTAGGAAGCCCTTAGATCCAGGCACACTGCAGCTGTTCAAGGCATCCCAAGGGGAGTACAAAAGTGCAACAACATGGCAGCTTTCACAGCTTTTTCCTTGGCACCATCCCTATACCTAGGCTGTTTTATCTGCCTAGGGTTAGGGTTAGGGTTCAGCCTAGGGCTTGGAGTTTTTTAACCAGGAAGCCCTGATTTCCAGGCTTACTGCATCTGCCAAAGGCATCCCAAAGGGAGTGCAAAAGTGCCACAACATGGCTGCTTTCACGGCTTTTCCCTTAGGAAGAACCCTAATACCCGGCTGATTTACCTTCCTAGGCTTACTGTTAGGCTTAGGCCTAGGACTTTTAAAACCAGGAAGCCCTGGGCTCCAGGCACACTGCAGCTGCGAAAGGCATCCCCAGGGGAGCGCAAAAGTGACACAACTTGGCTGCCACCACTGATATTTCCATGAGACCATCCCGAACCATAGGCTGATTTTCCTTCCTAGGGTTAAGGTTTGAGTTACGCCTGGGGTAAGGGTTCTATTAACCAGAAAGCCCTGAGTTCCAAGAACACAGCAGCTGCGAAGGACTAGCCAAGAAGAGCGCAAAAGTACCACAACATGCCTGCCTCCACAGCTTTTTCCTTGGGGACATGCCTAATTCCTGGCTGATTTGCCTTTCTCGTCTTAGGGTTGGGGTTCGGCCTAGGGCTAGGATTTTTTTAACTAGGAAGCCCTGAGTTCCAGGCTTACTTCATCTGCAAAAAGCATCCCAAAGGGAGTGCAGAAGTGCCACAACATGGCTGCTTTCACGGCTTTTCCCTTAGGAAGAACCCTAATACGCGGCTGATTTACCTTCCTAGGGTTACTGTTAGGCTTAGGCCTAGGACTTTTAAAACCAGGAAGCCCTGGGCTCCAGGCACACTGCAGCTGCGAAAGGCAGCCCAAGAGGGCCGCAGAAGTGACACAACTTGGATGCCTCTGCTTCTATTCTCATGAGACCATCCTGAACCATAGGCTGATTTTCCTTCCTAGGGTTAAGATTTGAGTTACGCCTCGGGTAAGGGTTCTATTAACCAGAAAGCCCTGAGTTCCAAGAACACAGCAGCTGCGAAGGATTTCCCAAGAAGAGCGCAAAAGTACCACAACATGCCTGCCTCCACAGCTTTTTCCTTGGGGACATGCCTAATTCCTGGCTGATTTTCCTTTCTCGTCTTAGGGTTGGGGTTTGGCCTAGGGCTAGGATATTTTTAACTAGGAAGCCCTGAGTTCCAGGCTTACTTCATCTGCCAAAGGCATCCCAAAGGGTGCGCAAAAGTGCCACAACATGGCTGCTTTCACGGCTTTTCCCTTAGGAAGAACCCTAATACCTGGCTGATTTACCTTCCTAGGGTTACTGTTAGGCTTAGGCATAGGACTTTTAAAACCAGGAAGCCCTGGGCTCCAGGCACACTGCAGCTGCGAAATGCATCCCAAGGGGAGCGCAAAAGTGACACAACTTGGCTGCCTCTGCTGCTATTCTCATGAGACCATGCCGAACCATAGGCTGATTTTCCTTCCTAGGGTTAAGGTTTGAGTTACGCCTGGGGTAAGGGTTCTATTAACCAGAAAGCCCTGAGTTCCAAGAACACAGCAGCTGCGAAGGACTACCCAAGAAGAGCGCAAAAGTACCACAACGTGCCTGCCTCCACAGCTTTTTCCTTGGGGACATGCCTAATTCCTGGCTGATTTGCCTTTCTCGTCTTAGGGTTGGGGTTCGGCCTAGGGCTAGGATTTTTAAAATCAGGAAGCCCTGAGTTCCAGGCTTACTTCATCTGCCAAAGGCATCCCAAAGGGTGCGCAAAAGTGCCACAACATGGCTGCTTTCACGGCTTTTCCCTTAGGAAGAACCCTAATACCTGGCTGATTTACCTTCCTAGGGTTACTGTTAGGCTTAGGCATAGGACTTTTAAAACCAGGAAGCCCTGGGCTCCAGGCACACTGCAGCTGCGAAATGCATCCCAAGGGGAGCACAAAAGTGACACAACTTGGCTGCCACCACTGATATTTCCATGAGACCATCCCGAACCATAGGCTGATTTTCCTTCCTAGGGTTAAGGTTTGAGTTACGCCTGGGGTAAGGGTTCTATTAACCAGAAAGCCCTGAGTTCCAAGAACACAGAAGCTGCGAAGGACTACCCAAGAAGAGAGCAAAAGTACCACAACGTGCCTGCCTCCAGAGCTTTTTCCTTGGGGACATGCCTAATTCCTGGCTGATTTGCCTTTCTCGTCTTAGGGTTGGGGTTCGGCCTAGGGCTAGGATTTTTTTAACCAGGAAGCCCTGAGTTCCAGGCTTACTGCATCTGCTAATGGCATCCCAAAGGGAGTGCAAAAGTGCCACAACATGGCTGCTTTCACGGCTTTTCCCTTAGGAAGAACCCTAATACGCGGCTGATTTACCTTCCTAGGGTTACTGTTAGGCTTAGGCCTAGGA
The DNA here is from genome assembly GCA_036010785.1 of Ammospiza maritima maritima. Classification (NCBI taxonomy): domain Eukaryota; kingdom Metazoa; phylum Chordata; class Aves; order Passeriformes; family Passerellidae; genus Ammospiza; species Ammospiza maritima. The sequence continues at coordinate 1,050,214 of JAYKTQ010000489.1, forward strand.
CTTTTAAAACCAGGAAGCCCTGGGCTCCAGGCACACTGCAGCTGCGAAAGGCATCCCAAGGGGAGCGCAAAAGTGACACAACTTGGCTGCCACCACTGATATTTCCATGAGACCATCCCGAACCATAGGCTGATTTTCCTTCCTAGGGTTAAGGTTTGAGTTACGCCTAGGGTAAGAGTTCTATTAACCAGAGAGCCCTGAGTTCCAAGAACACAGCAGCTGCGAAGGACTAGCCAAGAAGAGCGCAAAAGTACCACAACATGCCTGCCTCCACAGCTTTTTCCTTGGGGACATGCCTAATTCCTGGCTGATTTGCCTTTCTCGTCTTAGGGTTGGGGTTCGGCCTAGGGCTAGGATTTTTTTAACTAGGAAGCCCTGAGTTCCAGGCTTACTTCATCTGCAAAAAGCATCCCAAAGGGAGTGCAGAAGTGCCACAACATGGCTGCTTTCACGGCTTTTCCCTTAGGAAGAACCCTAATACCCGGCTGATTTACCTTCCTAGGGTTACTGTTAGGCTTAGGCCTAGGACTTTTAAAACCCGGAAGCCCTGGGCTCCAGGCACATGCAGCTGCGAAAGGCATCCCAAGAGGGCCGCAGAAGTGACACAACTTGGCTGCCTCTGCTTCTATTCTCATGAGACCATCGTGAACCATAGGCTGATTTTCCTTCCTAGGGTTAAGGTTTGAGTTACGCCTAGGGTAAGGTTTCTATTAACCAGAAAGCCCTGAGTTCCAAGAACACAGCAGCTGCGAAGGACTACCCAAGAAGAGCGCAAAAGTACCACAACATGCCTGCCTCCACAGCTTTTTCCTTGGGGACATGCCTAATTCCTGGCTGATTTGCCTTTCTCGTCTTAGGGTTGGGGTTCGGCCTAGGGCTAGGATTTTTTTAACTAGGAAGCCCTGAGTTCCAGGCTTACTGCATCTGCCAAAGGCATCCCAAAGGGAGTGCAGAAGTGCCACAACATGGCTGCTTTCACGGCTTTTCCCTTAGGAAGAACCCTAATACCCGGCTGATTTACCTTCCTAGGGTTACTGTTAGGCTTAGGCCTAGGACTTTTAAAACCAGGAAGCCCTGGGCTCCAGGCACATGCAGCTGTTAAAGGCATCCCAAGGGGAGCGCAAAAGTGACACAACTTGGCTGCCACCACTGATATTTCCATGAGACCATCCCGAACCATAGGCTGATTTTCCTTCCTAGGGTTAAGGTTTGAGTTACGCCTGGGGTAAGGGTTCTATTAACCAGAAAGCCCTGAGTTCCAAGAACACAGCAGCTGCGAAGGACTAGCCAAGAAGAGCGCAAAAGTACCACAACATGCCTGCCTCCACAGCTTTTTCCTTGGGGACATGCCTAATTCCTGGCTGATTTGCCTTTCTCGTCTTAGGGTTGGGGTTCGGCCTAGGGCTAGGATTTTTTTAACTAGGAAGCCCTGAGTTCCAGGCTTACTTCATCTGCAAAAAGCATCCCAAAGGGAGTGCAGAAGTGCCACAACATGGCTGCTTTCACGGCTTTTCCCTTAGGAAGAACCCTAATACGCGGCTGATTTACCTTCCTAGGGTTACTGTTAGGCTTAGGCCTAGGACTTTTAAAACCAGGAAGCCCTGGGCTCCAGGCACATTCAGCTGCGAAAGGCATCCCATGAGGGCCGCAGAAGCGACACAACTTGGATGCCTCTGCTTCTATTCTCATGAGACCATCCTGAACCATAGGCTGATTTTCCTTCCTAGCGTTAAGGTTTGAGTTACGCCTGGGGTAAGGGTTCTATTAACCAGAAAGCCCTGAGTTCCAAGAACACAGCAGCTGCGAAGGACTACCCAAGAAGAGCGCAAAAGTACCACAACATGCCTGCCTCCACAGCTTTTTCCTTGGGGACATGCCTAATTCCTGGCTGATTTGCCTTTCTCGTCTTAGGGTTGGGGTTCGGCCTAGGGCTAGGATTTTTTTAACTAGGAAGCCCTGAGTTCCAGGCTTACTGCATCTGCCAAAGGCATCCCAAAGGGAGTGCAGAAGTGCCACAACATGGCTGCTTTCACGGCTTTTCCCTTAGGAAGAACCCTAATACGCGGCTGATTTACCTTCCTAGGGTTACTGTTAGGCTTAGGCCTAGGACTTTTAAAACCAGGAAGCCCTGGGCTCCAGGCACATGCAGCTGCGAAAGGCATCCCAAGGGGAGCGCAAAAGTGACACAACTTGGCTGCCACCACTGATATTTCCATGAGACCATCCCGAACCATAGGCTGATTTTCCTTCCTAGGGTTAAGGTTTGAGTTACGCCTGGGGTGAGGGTTCTATTAACCAGAAAGCCCTGAGTTCCAAGAACACAGCAGCTGCGAAGGACTACCCAAGAAGAGCGCAAAAGTACCACAACATGCCTGCCTCCACAGCTTTTTCCTTGGGGACATGCCTAATTCCTGGCTGATTTGCCTTTCTCGTCTTAGGGTTGGGGTTCGGCCTAGGGCTAGGATTTTTTTAACTAGGAAGCCCTGAGTTCCAGGCTTACTTCATCTGCAAAAAGTATCCCAAAGGGAGTGCAGAAGTGCCACAACATGGCTGCTTTCACGGCTTTTCCCTTAGGAAGAACCCTAATACGCGGCTGATTTACCTTCCTAGGGTTACTGTTAGGCTTAGGCCTAGGACTTTTAAAACCAGGAAGCCCTGGGCTCCAGGCACACTGCAGCTGCGAAAGGCATCCCAAGGGGAGTGCAAAAGTCACACAACTTGGCTACCTCTGCTGCTATTCTCATGAGACCATGCCGAACCATAGGCTGATTTTCCTTCCTAGGGTTAAGGTTTGAGTTACGCCTGGGGTAAGGGTTCTATTAACCAGAAAGCCCTGAGTTCCAAGAACACAGCAGCTGCGAAGGACTACCCAAGAAGAGCGCAAAAGTACCGCAACGTGCCTGCCTCCACAGCTTTTTCCTTGGGGACATGCCTAATTCCTGGCTGATTTGCCTTTCTCGTCTTAGGGTTGGGGTTCGGCCTAGGGCTAGGATTTTTTTAACTAGGAAGCCCTGATTTCCAGGCTTACTGCATCTGCCAAAGACATCCCAAAGGGAGTGCAAAAGTGCCACAACATGGCTGCTTTCACGGCTTTTCCCTTAGGAAGAACCCTAATACGCGGCTGATTTACCTTCCTAGGGTTGCTGTTAGGCTTAGGCCTAGGAGTTTTAAAACCAGGAAGCCCTGGGCTCCAGGCACATGCAGCTGCGAAAGGCATCCCAAGAGGGCCGCAGAAGTGACACAACTTGGCTGCTTCTGCTTCTATTCTCATGAGACCATCGTGAACCATAGGCTGATTTTCCTTCCTAGGGTTAAGGTTTGAGTTACGCCTAGGGTAAGGTTTCTATTAACCAGAAAGCCCTGAGTTCCAAGAACACAGCCGCTGCGAAGGACTACCCAAGAAGAGCGCAAAAGTACCACAACATGCCTGCCTCCACAGCTTTTTCCTTGGGGACATGCCTAATTCCTGGCTGATTTGCCTTTCTCGTCTTAGGGTTGGGGTTCGGCCTAGGGTAGGATTTTTTTAACTAGGAAGCCCTGAGTTCCAGGCTTACTTCATCTGCCAAAGGCATCCCAAAGGGAGTGCAGAAGTGCCACAACATGGCTGCTTTCACGGCTTTTCCCTTAGGAAGAACCCTAATATGCGGCTGATTTACCTTCCTAGGGTTACTGTTAGGCTTAGGCCTAGGACTTTTAAAACCAGGAAGCCCTGGGCTCCAGGCACATGCAGCTGCGAAAGGCATCCCAAGGGGAGCGCAAAAGTGACACAACTTGGCTGCCACCACTGATATTTCCATGAGACCATCCCGAACCATAGGCTGATTTTCCTTCCTAGCGTTAAGGTTTGAGTTACGCCTGGGTTAAGGGTTCTATTAACCAGAAAGCCCTGAGTTCCAAGAACACAGCAGCTGCGAAGGACTACCCAAGAAGAGCGCAAAAGTACCACAACATGCCTGCCTCCACAGCTTTTTCCTTGGGGACATGCCTAATTCCTGGCTGATTTGCCTTTCTCGTCTTAGGGTTGGGGTTCGGCCTAGGGCTAGGATTTTTTTAACTAGGAAGCCCTGAGTTCCAGGCTTACTTCATCTGCAAAAAGCATCCCAAAGGGAGTGCAGAAGTGCCACAACATGGCTGCTTTCACGGCTTTTCCCTTAGGAAGAACCCTAATACGCGGCTGATTTACCTTCCTAGGGTTACTGTTAGGCTTAGGCCTAGGACTTTTAAAACCAGGAAGCCCTGGGCTCCAGGCACATTCAGCTGCGAAAGGCATCCCAAAAGGGCCGCAGAAGCGACACAACTTGGATGCCTCTGCTTCTATTCTCATGAGACCATCCTGAACCATAGGCTGATTTTCCTTCCTATGCTTAAGGTTTGAGTTACGCCTGGGGTAAGGGTTCTATTAACCAGAAAGCCCTGAGTTCCAAGAACACAGCAGCTGCGAAGGACTACCCAAGAAGAGCGCAAAAGTACCACAACATGCCTGCCTCCTCAGCTTTTTCCTTGGGGACATGCCTAATTCCTGGCTGATTTGCCTTTCTCGTCTTAGGGTTGGGGTTCGGCCTAGGGCTAGGATTTTTTTAACTAGGAAGCCCTGAGTTCCAGGCTTACTTCATCTGCAAAAAGCATCCCAAAGGGAGTGCAGAAGTGCCACAACATGGCTGCTTTCACGGCTTTTCCCTTAGGAAGAACCCTAATACGCGGCTGATTTACCTTCCTAGGGTTACTGTTAGGCTTAGGCCTAGGACTTTTAAAACCAGGAAGCCCTGGGCTCCAGGCACATTCAGCTGCGAAAGGCATCCCAAAAGGGCCGCAGAAGCGACACAACTTGGATGCCTCTGCTTCTATTCTCATGAGACCATCCTGAACCATAGGCTGATTTTCCTTCCTATGCTTAAGGTTTGAGTTACGCCTGGGGTAAGGGTTCTATTAACCAGAAAGCCCTGAGTTCCAAGAACACAGCAGCTGCGAAGGACTACCCAAGAAGAGCGCAAAAGTACCACAACATGCCTGCCTCCACAGCTTTTTCCTTGGGGACATGCCTAATTCCTGGCTGATTTGCCTTTCTCGTCTTAGGGTTGGGTTTCGGCCTAGGGCTAGGATTTTTTTAACTAGGAAGCCCTGAGTTCCAGGCTTACTGCATCTGACAAAGGCATCCCAAAGGGAGTGCAGAAGTGCCACAACATGGCTGCTTTCACGGCTTTTCCCTTAGGAAGAACCCTAATACGCGGCTGATTTACCTTCCTAGGGTTACTGTTAGGCTTAGGCCTAGGACTTTTAAAACCAGGAAGCCCTGGGCTCCAGGCACATGCAGCTGCGAAAGGCATCCCAAGGGGAGCGCAAAAGTGACACAACGTGGCTGCCACCACTGATATTTCCATGAGACCATCCCGAACCATAGGCTGATTTTCCTTCCTAGGGTTAAGGTTTGAGTTACGCCTGGGGTGAGGGTTCTATTAACCAGAAAGCCCTGAGTTCCAAGAACACAGCAGCTGCGAAGGACTAGCCAAGAAGAGCGCAAAAGTACCACAACATGCCTGCCTCCACAGCTTTTTCCTTGGGGACATGCCTAATTCCTGGCTGATTTGCCTTTCTCGTCTTAGGGTTGGGGTTCGGCCTAGGGCTAGGATTTTTTTAACTAGGAAGCCCTGAGTTCCAGGCTTACTTCATCTGCAAAAAGCATCCCAAAGGGAGTGCAGAAGTGCCACAACATGGCTGCTTTCACGGCTTTTCCCTTAGGAAGAACCCTAATACCCGGCTGATTTACCTTCCTAGGGTTACTGTTAGGCTTAGGCCTAGGACTTTTAAAACCAGGAAGCCCTGGGCTCCAGGCACACTGCAGCTGCGAAAGGCATCCCAAGGGGAGCGCAAAAGTGACACAACTTGGCTGCCACCACTGATATTTCCATGAGACCATCCCGAACCATAGGCTGATTTTCCTTCCTAGGGTTAAGGTTTGAGTTACGCCTAGGGTAAGGGTTCTATTAACCAGAAAGCCCTGAGTTCCAAGAACACAGCAGCTGCGAAGGACTAGCCAAGAAGAGCGCAAAAGTACAACAACATGCCTGCCTCCACAGCTTTTTCCTTGGGGACATGCCTAATTCCTGGCTCATTTGCCTTTCTCGTCTTAGGGTTGGGGTTCGGCCTAGGGCTAGGATTTTTTTAACTAGGAAGCCCTGAGTTCCAGGCTTACTTCATCTGCAAAAAGCATCCCAAAGGGAGTGCAGAAGTGCCACAACATGGCTGCTTTCACGGCTTTTCCCTTAGGAAGAACCCTAATACGCGGCTGATTTACCTTCCTAGGGTTGCTGTTAGGCTTAGGCCTAGGACTTTTAAAACCAGGAAGCCCTGGGCTCCAGGCACATGCAGCTGCGAAAGGCATCCCAAGAGGGCCGCAGAAGTGACACAACTTGGCTGCCTCTGCTTCTATTCTCATGAGACCATCGTGAGCCATAGGCTGATTTTCCTTCCTAGGGTTAAGGTTTGAGTTACGCCTAGGGTAAGGGTTCTATTAACCAGAAAGCCCTGAGTTCCAAGAACACAGCAGCTGCGAAGGACTACCCAAGAAGAGCGCAAAAGTACCACAACATGCCTGCCTCCACAGCTTTTTCCTTGGGGACATGCCTAATTCCTGGCTGATTTGCCTTTCTCGTCTTTGGGTTGGGGTTCGGCCTAGGGCTAGGATTTTTTTAACTAGGAAGCCCTGAGTTCCAGGCTTACTGCATCTGCCAAAGGCATCCCAAAGGGAGTGCAGAAGTGCCACAACATGGCTGCTTTCACGGCTTTTCCCTTAGGAAGAACCCTAATACCCGGCTGATTTACCTTCCTAGGGTTACTGTTAGGCTTAGGCCTAGGACTTTTAAAACCAGGAAGCCCTGGGCTCCAGGCACATGCAGCTGCGAAAGGCATCCCAAGGGGAGCGCAAAAGTGACACAACTTGGCTGCCACCACTGATATTTCCATGAGACCATCCCGAACCATAGGCTGATTTTCCTTCCTAGGGTTAAGGTTTGAGTTACGCCTGGGGTAAGGGTTCTATTAACCAGAAAGCCCTGAGTTCCAAGAACACAGCAGCTGCGAAGGACTACCCAAGAAGAGCGCAAAAGTACCACAACATGCCTGCCTCCACAGCTTTTTCCTTGGGGACATGCCTAATTCCTGGCTGATTTGCCTTTCTTGTCTTAGGTTTGGGGTTCGGCCTAGGGCTAGGATTTTTAAAATCAGGAAGCCCTGATTTTCAGGCACACTGGAGCTGTGAAAGGCATCCCAAGAGGGCCGCAGAAGTGACACAACTTGGCTGCCTCTGCTGCTATTCTCATGAGTCCATCCCGAACCATAGGGTGATTTTCCTTCCTAGGGAGATGGTTAGAGTTACGCCTAGGGTTAGTGTTTTTTTAACCAGAAAGCCCTGAGTTCCAAGAACACAGCAGCTGCGAAGGACTACCAAAGAGGAGGGGAAAAGTGCTACAACATCGTTGCTTTCACGGCTTTTTCCTTGGCAAGAAGCTTAACACCTGGCTGATTTCCCTTCCCAGGGTTACTGTTAGGCTTAGGCCTAGGGCTAGGATTTTTAAAACTAGGAAGCCCTTAGATCCAGGCACACTGCAGCTGTTCAAGGCATCCCAAGGGGAGTACAAAAGTGCAACAACATGGCAGCTTTCACAGCTTTTTCCTTGGCACCATCCCTATACCTAGGCTGTTTTATCTGCCTAGGGTTAGGGTTAGGGTTCAGTTTAGGGCTTGGAGTTTTTTAACCAGGAAGCCCTGAGTTCCAGGCTTACTGCATCTGCCAAAGGCATCCCAAAGGGAGTGCAAAAGTGCCACAACATGGCTGCTTTCACGGCTTTTCCCTTAGGAAGAACCCTAATACCCGGCTGATTTACCTTCCTAGGCTTACTGTTAGGCTTAGGCCTAGGACTTTTAAAACCAGGAAGCCCTGGGCTCCAGGCACACTGCAGCTGCGAAAGGCATTCCAAGGGGAGTGCAAAAGTGACACAACTTGGCTGCCACCACTGATATTTCCATGAGACCATCCCGAACCATAGGCTGATTTTCCTTCCTAGGGTTAAGGTTTGAGTTACGCCTGGGGTAAGGGTTCTATTAACCAGAAAGCCCTGAGTTCCAAGAACACAGCAGCTGCGAAGGACTTCCCAAGAATAGCGCAAAAGTACCACAACATGCCTGCCTCCACAGCTTTTTCCTTGGGGACATGCCTAATTCCTGGCTGATTTGCCTTTCTCGTCTTAGGGTTGGGGTTCGGCCTAGGGCTAGGATTTTTTTAACTAGGAAGCCCTGAGTTCCAGGCGTACTTCATCTGCAAAAAGCATCCCAAAGGGAGTGCAGAAGTGCCACAACATGGCTGCTTTCACGGCTTTTCCCTTAGGAAGAACCCTAATACCCGGCTGATTTACCTTCCTAGGGTTACTGTTAGGCTTAGGCCTAGGACTTTTAAAACCAGGAAGCCCTGGGCTCCAGGCACACTGCAGCTGCGAAAGGCATCCCAAGGGGAGCGCAAAAGTGACACAACTTGGCTGCCACCACTGATATTTCCATGAGACCATCCCGAACCATAGGCTGATTTTCCTTCCTAGGGTTAAGGTTTGAGTTACGCCTGGGGTAAGGGTTCTATTAACCAGAAAGCCCTGAGTTCCAAGAACACAGCAGCTGCGAAGGACTAGCCAAGAAGAGCGCAAAAGTACAACAACATGCCTGCCTCCACAGCTTTTTCCTTGGGGACATGCCTAATTCCTGGCTGATTTGCCTTTCTCGTCTTAGGGTTGGGGTTCGGCCTAGGGCTAGGATTTTTTTAACTAGGAAGCCCTGAGTTCCAGGCTTACTTCATCTGCAAAAAGCATCCCAAAGGGAGTGCAGAAGTGCCACAACATGGCTGCTTTCACGGCTTTTCCCTTAGGAAGAACCCTAATACGCGGCTGATTTACCTTCCTAGGGTTGCTGTTAGGCTTAGGCCTAGGACTTTTAAAACCAGGAAGCCCTGGGCTCCAGGCACATGCAGCTGCGAAAGGCATCCCAAGAGGGCCGCAGAAGTGACACAACTTGGCTGCCTCTGCTTCTATTCTCATGAGACCATCGTGAGCCATAGGCTGATTTTCCTTCCTAGGGTTAAGGTTTGAGTTACGCCTAGGGTAAGGGTTCTATTAACCAGAAAGCCCTGAGTTCCAAGAACACAGCAGCTGCGAAGGACTACCCAAGAAGAGCGCAAAAGTACCACAACATGCCTGCCTCCACAGCTTTTTCCTTGGGGACATGCCTAATTCCTGGCTGATTTGCCTTTCTCGTCTTTGGGTTGGGGTTCGGCCTAGGGCTAGGATTTTTTTAACTAGGAAGCCCTGAGTTCCAGGCTTACTGCATCTGCCAAAGGCATCCCAAAGGGAGTGCAGAAGTGCCACAACATGGCTGCTTTCACGGCTTTTCCCTTAGGAAGAACCCTAATACCCGGCTGATTTACCTTCCTAGGGTTACTGTTAGGCTTAGGCCTAGGACTTTTAAAACCAGGAAGCCCTGGGCTCCAGGCACACTGCAGCTGCGAAAGGCATCCCAAGGGGAGCGCAAAAGTGACACAACTTGGCTGCCACCACTGATATTTCCATGAGACCATCCCGAACCATAGGCTGATTTTCCTTCCTAGGGTTAAGGTTTGAGTTACGCCTAGGGTAAGGGTTCTATTAACCAGAAAGCCCTGAGTTCCAAGAACACAGCAGCTGCGAAGGACTAGCCAAGAAGAGCGCAAAAGTACAACAACATGCCTGCCTCCACAGCTTTTTCCTTGGGGACATGCCTAATTCCTGGCTCATTTGCCTTTCTCGTCTTAGGGTTGGGGTTCGGCCTAGGGCTAGGATTTTTTTAACTAGGAAGCCCTGAGTTCCAGGCTTACTTCATCTGCAAAAAGCATCCCAAAGGGAGTGCAGAAGTGCCACAACATGGCTGCTTTCACGGCTTTTCCCTTAGGAAGAACCCTAATACGCGGCTGATTTACCTTCCTAGGGTTGCTGTTAGGCTTAGGCCTAGGACTTTTAAAACCAGGAAGCCCTGGGCTCCAGGCACATGCAGCTGCGAAAGGCATCCCAAGAGGGCCGCAGAAGTGACACAACTTGGCTGCCTCTGCTTCTATTCTCATGAGACCATCGTGAGCCATAGGCTGATTTTCCTTCCTAGGGTTAAGGTTTGAGTTACGCCTAGGGTAAGGGTTCTATTAACCAGAAAGCCCTGAGTTCCAAGAACACAGCAGCTGCGAAGGACTACCCAAGAAGAGCGCAAAAGTACCACAACATGCCTGCCTCCACAGCTTTTTCCTTGGGGACATGCCTAATTCCTGGCTGATTTGCCTTTCTCGTCTTTGGGTTGGGGTTCGGCCTAGGGCTAGGATTTTTTTAACTAGGAAGCCCTGAGTTCCAGGCTTACTGCATCTGCCAAAGGCATCCCAAAGGGAGTGCAGAAGTGCCACAACATGGCTGCTTTCACGGCTTTTCCCTTAGGAAGAACCCTAATACCCGGCTGATTTACCTTCCTAGGGTTACTGTTAGGCTTAGGCCTAGGACTTTTAAAACCAGGAAGCCCTGGGCTCCAGGCACATGCAGCTGCGAAAGGCATCCCAAGGGGAGCGCAAAAGTGACACAACTTGGCTGCCACCACTGATATTTCCATGAGACCATCCCGAACCATAGGCTGATTTTCCTTCCTAGGGTTAAGGTTTGAGTTACGCCTGGGGTAAGGGTTCTATTAACCAGAAAGCCCTGAGTTCCAAGAACACAGCAGCTGCGAAGGACTACCCAAGAAGAGCGCAAAAGTACCACAACATGCCTGCCTCCACAGCTTTTTCCTTGGGGACATGCCTAATTCCTGGCTGATTTGCCTTTCTTGTCTTAGGTTTGGGGTTCGGCCTAGGGCTAGGATTTTTAAAATCAGGAAGCCCTGATTTTCAGGCACACTGGAGCTGTGAAAGGCATCCCAAGAGGGCCGCAGAAGTGACACAACTTGGCTGCCTCTGCTGCTATTCTCATGAGTCCATCCCGAACCATAGGGTGATTTTCCTTCCTAGGGAGATGGTTAGAGTTACGCCTAGGGTTAGTGTTTTTTTAACCAGAAAGCCCTGAGTTCCAAGAACACAGCAGCTGCGAAGGACTACCAAAGAGGAGGGGAAAAGTGCTACAACATCGTTGCTTTCACGGCTTTTTCCTTGGCAAGAAGCTTAACACCTGGCTGATTTCCCTTCCCAGGGTTACTGTTAGGCTTAGGCCTAGGGCTAGGATTTTTAAAACTAGGAAGCCCTTAGATCCAGGCACACTGCAGCTGTTCAAGGCATCCCAAGGGGAGTACAAAAGTGCAACAACATGGCAGCTTTCACAGCTTTTTCCTTGGCACCATCCCTATACCTAGGCTGTTTTATCTGCCTAGGGTTAGGGTTAGGGTTCAGTTTAGGGCTTGGAGTTTTTTAACCAGGAAGCCCTGAGTTCCAGGCTTACTGCATCTGCCAAAGGCATCCCAAAGGGAGTGCAAAAGTGCCACAACATGGCTGCTTTCACGGCTTTTCCCTTAGGAAGAACCCTAATACCCGGCTGATTTACCTTCCTAGGCTTACTGTTAGGCTTAGGCCTAGGACTTTTAAAACCAGGAAGCCCTGGGCTCCAGGCACACTGCAGCTGCGAAAGGCATTCCAAGGGGAGTGCAAAAGTGACACAACTTGGCTGCCACCACTGATATTTCCATGAGACCATCCCGAACCATAGGCTGATTTTCCTTCCTAGGGTTAAGGTTTGAGTTACGCCTGGGGTAAGGGTTCTATTAACCAGAAAGCCCTGAGTTCCAAGAACACAGCAGCTGCGAAGGACTTCCCAAGAATAGCGCAAAAGTACCACAACATGCCTGCCTCCACAGCTTTTTCCTTGGGGACATGCCTAATTCCTGGCTGATTTGCCTTTCTCGTCTTAGGGTTGGGGTTCGGCCTAGGGCTAGGATTTTTTTAACTAGGAAGCCCTGAGTTCCAGGCGTACTTCATCTGCAAAAAGCATCCCAAAGGGAGTGCAGAAGTGCCACAACATGGCTGCTTTCACGGCTTTTCCCTTAGGAAGAACCCTAATACCCGGCTGATTTACCTTCCTAGGGTTACTGTTAGGCTTAGGCCTAGGACTTTTAAAACCAGGAAGCCCTGGGCTCCAGGCACACTGCAGCTGCGAAAGGCATCCCAAGGGGAGCGCAAAAGTGACACAACTTGGCTGCCACCACTGATATTTCCATGAGACCATCCCGAACCATAGGCTGATTTTCCTTCCTAGGGTTAAGGTTTGAGTTACGCCTGGGGTAAGGGTTCTATTAACCAGAAAGCCCTGAGTTCCAAGAACACAGCAGCTGCGAAGGACTAGCCAAGAAGAGCGCAAAAGTACAACAACATGCCTGCCTCCACAGCTTTTTCCTTGGGGACATGCCTAATTCCTGGCTGATTTGCCTTTCTCGTCTTAGGGTTGGGGTTCGGCCTAGGGCTAGGATTTTTTTAACTAGGAAGCCCTGAGTTCCAGGCTTACTTCATCTGCAAAAAGCATCCCAAAGGGAGTGCAGAAGTGCCACAACATGGCTGCTTTCACGGCTTTTCCCTTAGGAAGAACCCTAATACGCGGCTGATTTACCTTCCTAGGGTTGCTGTTAGGCTTAGGCCTAGGACTTTTAAAACCAGGAAGCCCTGGGCTCCAGGCACATGCAGCTGCGAAAGGCATCCCAAGAGGGCCGCAGAAGTGACACAACTTGGCTGCCTCTGCTTCTATTCTCATGAGACCATCGTGAGCCATAGGCTGATTTTCCTTCCTAGGGTTAAGGTTTGAGTTACGCCTAGGGTAAGGGTTCTATTAACCAGAAAGCCCTGAGTTCCAAGAACACAGCAGCTGCGAAGGACTACCCAAGAAGAGCGCAAAAGTACCACAACATGCCTGCCTCCACAGCTTTTTCCTTGGGGACATGCCTAATTCCTGGCTGATTTGCCTTTCTCGTCTTTGGGTTGGGGTTCGGCCTAGGGCTAGGATTTTTTTAACTAGGAAGCCCTGAGTTCCAGGCTTACTGCATCTGCCAAAGGCATCCCAAAGGGAGTGCAGAAGTGCCACAACATGGCTGCTTTCACGGCTTTTCCCTTAGGAAGAACCCTAATACCCGGCTGATTTACCTTCCTAGGGTTACTGTTAGGCTTAGGCCTAGGACTTTTAAAACCAGGAAGCCCTGGGCTCCAGGCACATGCAGCTGCGAAAGGCATCCCAAGGGGAGCGCAAAAGTGACACACCTTGGCTGCCACCACTGATATTTCCATGAGACCATCCCGAACCATAGGCTGATTTTCCTTCCTAGGGTTAAGGTTTGAGTTACGCCTGGGGTAAGGGTTCTATTAACCAGAAAGCCCTGAGTTCCAAGAACACAGCAGCTGCGAAGGACTACCCAAGAAGAGCGCAAAAGTACCACAACATGCCTGCCTCCACAGCTTTTTCCTTGGGGACATGCCTAATTCCTGGCTGATTTGCCTTTCTTGTCTTAGGTTTGGGGTTCGGCCTAGGGCTAGGATTTTTAAAATCAGGAAGCCCTGATTTTCAGGCACACTGGAGCTGTGAAAGGCATCCCAAGAGGGCCGCAGAAGTGACACAACTTGGCTGCCTCTGCTGCTATTCTCATGAGTCCATCCCGAACCATAGGGTGATTTTCCTTCCTAGGGAGATGGTTAGAGTTACGCCTAGGGTTAGTGTTTTTTTAACCAGAAAGCCCTGAGTTCCAAGAACACAGCAGCTGCGAAGGACTACCCACGAGGAGGGGAAAAGTGCCACAACATCGTTGCTTTCATGGCTTTTTCCTTGGCAATAAGCTTAACACCTGGCTGATTTCCCTTCCCAGGGTTACTGTTAGGCTTAGGCCTAGGGCTAGGATTTTTAAAACTAGGAAGCCCTTAGATCCAGGCACACTGCAGCTGTTCAAGGCATCCCAAGGGGAGTACAAAAGTGCAACAACATGGCAGCTTTCACAGCTTTTTCCTTGGCACCATCCCTATACCTAGGCTGTTTTATCTGCCTAGGGTTTGGGTTAGGGTTCAGTTTAGGGCTTGGAGTTTTTAACCAGGAAGCCCTGAGTTCCAGGCTTACTGCATCTGCCAAAGGCATCCCAAAGGGAGTGCAGAAGTGCCACAACATGGCTGCTTTCACGGCTTTTCCCTTAGGAAGAACCCTAATACCCGGCTGATTTACCTTCCTAGGGTTACTGTTAGGCTTAGGCCTAGGACTTTTAAAACCAGGAAGCCCTGGGCTCCAGGCACACTGCAGCTGCGAAAGGCATCCCAAGGGGAGCGCAAAAGTGACACAACTTGGCTGCCACCACTGATATTTCCATGAGACCATCCCGAACCATAGGCTGATTTTCCTTCCTAGGGTTAAGGTTTGAGTTACGCCTGGGGTAAGGGTTCTATTAACCAGAAAGCCCTGAGTTCCAAGAACACAGCAGCTGCGAAGGACTAGCCAAGAAGAGCGCAAAAGTACCACAACATGCCTGCCTCCACAGCTTTTTCCTTGGGGACATGCCTAATTCCTGGCTGATTTGCCTTTCTCGTCTTAGGGTTGGGGTTCGGCCTAGGGCTAGGATATTTTTAACTAGGAAGCCCTGAGTTCCGGGCTTACTTCATCTGCCAAAGGCATCCCAAAGGGAGTGCAAAAGTGCCACAACATGGCTGCTTTCACGGCTTTTCCCTTAGGAAGAACCCTAATACCCGGCTGATTTACCTTCCTAGGGTTACTGTTAGGCTTAGGCCTAGGACTTTTAAAACCAGGAAGCCCTGGGCTCCAGGCACACTGCAGCGGCGAAAGGCATCCCAAGGGGAGCGCAAAAGTGACACAACTTGGCTGCCACCACTGATATTTCCATGAGACCATCCCGAACCATAGGCTGATTTTCCTTCCTAGGGTTAAGGTTTGAGTTACGCCTAGGGTAAGGGTTCTATTAACCAGAAAGCCCTGAGTTCCAAGAACACAGCAGCTGCGAAGGACTAGCCAAGAAGAGCGCAAAAGTACCACAACATGCCTGCCTCCACAGCTTTTTCCTTGGGGACATGCCTAATTCCTGGCTGATTTGCCTTTCTCGTCTTAGGGTTGGGGTTCGGCCTAGGGCTAGGAATTTTTTAACTAGGAAGCCCTGAGTTCCAGGGTTACTTCATCTGCAAAAAGCATCCCAAAGTGAGTGCAAAAGTGCCACAACATGGCTGCTTTCACGGCTTTTCCCTTAGGAAGAACCCTAATACGCGGCTGATTTAACTTCCTAGGGTTACTGTTAGGCTTAGACCTAGGACTTTTAAAACCAGGAAGCCCTGGGCTCCAGGCGCATGCAGCTGTGAAAGGCATCCCAAGAGGGCCGCAGAAGCGACACAACTTTGCTGCCTCTGCTTCTATTCTCATGAGACCATCCTGAACCATAGGCTGATTTTCCTTCCTAGGGCTAAGGTTTGAGTTACGTCTAGGGTAAGGGTTCTATTAACCAGAAAGCCCTGAGTTCCAAGAACACAGCAGCTGCGAAGGACTACCCAAGAAGAGCGCAAAAGTACCACAACGTGCCTGCCTCCACAGCTTTTTCCTTGGGGACATGCCTAATTCCTGGCTGATTTGCCTTTCTCGTCTTAGGGTTGGGGTTCGGCCTAGGGCTAGGATATTTTTAACTAGGAAGCCCTGAGTTCCGGGCTTACTTCATCTGCCAAAGGCATCCCACAGGGTGTGCAAAAGTGCCACAACATGGCTGCTTTCACGGCTTTTCCCTTAGGAAGAACCCTAATACCCGGCTGATTTACCTTCCTAGGGTTACTGTTAGGCTTAGGCCTAGGACTTTTAAAACCAGGAAGCCCTGGGCTCCAGGCACACTGCAGCTGCGAAAGGCATCCCAAGGGGAGCGCAAAAGTGACACAACTTGGCTGCCACCACTGATATTTCCATGAGACCATCCCGAACCATAGGCTGATTTTCCTTCCTAGGGTTAAGGTTTGAGTTACGCCTGGGTTAAGGGTTCTATTAACCAGAAAGCCCTGAGTTCCAAGAAGACAGCAGCTGCGAAGGACTTCCCAAGAAGAGCGCAAAAGTACCACAACATGCCTGCCTCCACAGCTTTTTCCTTGGGGACATGCCTAATTCCTGGCTGGTTTGCCTTTCTCGTCTTAGGGTTGGGGTTCGGCCTAGGGCTAGGATTTTTTTAACTAGGAAGCCCTGAGTTCCACGCTTACTTCATCTGCAAAAAGCATCCCAAAGGGAGTGCAAAAGTGCCCCAACATGGCTGCTTTCACGGCTTTTCCCTTAGGAAGAACCCTAATACGCGGCTGATTTACCTTCCTAGGGTTACTGTTAGGCTTAGGCCTAGGACTTTTAAAACCAGGAAGCCCTGGGCTCCAGGCACATGCAGCTGCGAAAGGCATCCCAAGAGGGCCGCAGAAGTGACACAACTTGGCTGCCTCTTCTTCTATTCTCATGAGACCATCCTGAACCATAGGCTGATTTTCCTTCCTAGGGTTAAGGTTTGAGTTACGCCTAGGGTAAGAGTTCTATTAACCAGAAAGCCCTGAGTTCCAAGAACACAGCAGCTGCGAAGGACTAGCCAAGAAGAGCGCAAAAGTACCACAACGTGTTTGCCTCCACAGCTTTTTCCTTGGGGACATGCCTAATTCCTGGCTGATTTGCGTTTCTCGTCTTAGGGTTGGGGTTCGGCCTAGGGCTAGGATTTTTTTAACTAGGAAGCCCTGAGTTCCAGGCTTACTTCATCTGCAAAAAGCATCCCAAAGGGAGTGCAGAAGTGCCACAACATGGCTGCTTTCACGGCTTTTCCCTTAGGAAGAACCCTAATACGCGGCTGATTTACCTTCCTAGGGTTACCGTTAGGCTTAGGCCTAGGACTTTTAAAACCAGGAAGCCCTGGGCTCCAGGCACATGCAGCTGCGAAAGGCATCCCAAGAGGGCCGCAGAAGCGACACAACTTGGCTGCCTCTGCTTCTATTCTCATGAGACCATCCTGAACCATAGGCTGATTTTCCTTCCTAGGGTTAAGGTTTGAGTTACGCCTGGGGTAAGGGTTCTATTAACCAGAAAGCCCTGAGTTCCAAGAACACAGCAACTGCGAAGGACTACCCAAGAAGAGCGCAAAAGTACCACAACATGCCTGCCTCCACAGCTTTTTCCTTGGGGACATGCCTAATTCCTGGCTGATTTGCCTTTCTCGTCTTAAGGTTGGGGTTCGGCCTAGGGCTAGGATTTTTTTAACTAGGAAGCCCTGAGTTCCAGGCTTACTGCATCTGCCAAAGGCATCCCAAAGGGAGTGCAAAAGTGCCACAACATGGCTGCTTTCACGGCTTTTCCCTTAGGAAGAACCCTAATACCCAGCTGATTTACCTTCCTAGGGTTACTGTTAGGCTTAGGCCGATTTTTTTAAAATCAGGAAGCCCTGAGTTCCAGGCACACTGCAGCTGCGAAAGGCATCCCAAGGGGAGCGCAAAAGTGACACAACTTGGCTGCCACCACTGATATTTCCATGAGACCATCCCGAACCATAGGCTGATTTTCCTTCCTAGGGTTAAGGTTTGAGTTACGCCTAGGGTAAGGGTTCTATTAACCAGAAAGCCCTGAGTTCCAAGAACACAGCAGCTGCGAAGGACTAGCCAAGAAGAGCGCAAAAGTACCACAACGTGCCTGCCTCCACAGCTTTTTCCTTGGGGACATGCCTAATTCCTGGCTGATTTGCCTTTCTCGTCTTAGGGTTGGGGTTCGGCCTAGGGCTAGGATTCTTTAACTAGGAAGCCCTGAGTTCCAGGCTTACTGCATCTGCCAAAGGCATCCCAAAGGGAGTGCAAAAGTGCCACAACATGGCTGCTTTCACGGCTTTTCCCTTAGGAAGAACCCTAATACGCGGCTGATTTACCTTCCTAGGGTTACTGTTAGGCTTAGGCCTAGGACTTTTAAAACCAGGAAGCCCTGGGCTCCAGGCACACTGCAGCTGCGAAAGGCATCCCAAGGGGAGCGCAAAAGTGACACAACTTGGCTGCCACCACTGATATTTCCATGAGACCATCCCGAACCATAGGCTGATTTTCCTTCCTAGGGTTAAGGTTTGAGTTACGCCTAGGGTGAGGGTTCTATTAACCAGAAAGCCCTGAGTTCCAAGAACACAGCAGCTGCGAAGGACTACCCAAGAAGAGCGCAAAAGTACCACAACATGCCTGCCTCCACAGCTTTTTCCTTGGGGACATGCCTAATTCCTGGCTGATTTGCCTTTCTCGTCTTAGGGTTGGGGTTCGGCCTAGGGCTAGGATTCTTTAACTAGGAAGCCCTGAGTTCCAGGCTTACTGCATCTGCCAAAGGCATCCCAAAGGGAGTGCAAAAGTGCCACAACATGGCTGCTTTCACGGCTTTTCCCTTAGGAAGAACCCTAATACGCGGCTGATTTACCTTCCTAGGGTTACTGTTAGGCTTAGGCCTAGGACTTTTAAAACCAGGAAGCCCTGGGCTCCAGGCACACTGCAGCTGCGAAAGGCATCCCAAGGGGAGCGCAAAAGTGACACAACTTGGCTGCCACCACTGATATTTCCATGAGACCATCCCGAACCATAGGCTGATTTTCCTTCCTAGGGTTAAGGTTTGAGTTACGCCTAGGGTGAGGGTTCTATTAACCAGAAAGCCCTGAGTTCCAAGAACACAGCAGCTGCGAAGGACTACCCAAGAAGAGCGCAAAAGTACCACAACATGCCTGCCTCCACAGCTTTTTCCTTGGGGACATGCCTAATTCCTGGCTGATTTGCCTTTCTCGTCTTAGGGTTGGGGTTCGGCCTAGGGCTAGGATTTTTTTAACTAGGAAGCCCTGAGTTCCAGGCTTACTGCATCTGCCAAAGGCATCCCAAAGGGAGTGCAAAAGTGCCACAACATGGCTGCTTTCACGGCTTTTCCCTTAGGAAGAACCCTAATACCCGGCTGATTTACCTTCCTAGGGTTACTGTTAGGCTTAGGCCTAGGACTTTTAAAAGTCCCTGGGCTCCAGGCACACTGCAGGTGCGAAAGGCATCCCAAGGGGAGCGCAAAAGTGACACAACTTGGCTGCCACCACTGATATTTCCATGAGACCATCCCGAACCATAGGCTGATTTTCCTTCCTAGGGTTAAGGTTTGAGTTACGCCTAGGGTGAGGGTTCTATTAACCAGAAAGCCCTGAGTTCCAAGAACACAGCAGCTGCGAAGGACTACCCAAGAAGAGCGCAAAAGTACCACAACATGCCTGCCTCCACAGCTTTTTCCTTGGGGACATGCCTAATTCCTGGCTGATTTGCCTTTCTCGTCTTAGGGTTGGGGTTCGGCCTAGGGCTAGGATTTTTTTAACTAGGAAGCCCTGAGTTCCAGGCTTACTGCATCTGCCAAAGGCATCCCAAAGGGAGTGCAAAAGTGCCACAACATGGCTGCTTTCACGGCTTTTCCCTTAGGAAGAACCCTAATACCCGGCTGATTTACCTTCCTAGGGTTACTGTTAGGCTTAGGCCTAGGACTTTTAAAAGTCCCTGGGCTCCAGGCACACTGCAGGTGCGAAAGGCATCCCAAGGGGAGCGCAAAAGTGACACAACTTGGCTGCCACCACTGATATTTCCATGAGACCATCCCGAACCATGGGCTGATTTTCCTTCCTAGGGTTAAGGTTTGAGTTACGCCTAGGGTAAGGGTTCTATTAACCAGAAAGCCCTGAGTTCCAAGAACACAGCAGCTGCGAAGGATTACCTAAGAAGAGCGCAAAAGTACCACAACATGCCTGCCTCCACAGCTTTTTCCTTGGGGACATGCCTAATTCCTGGCTGATTTGCCTTTCTCGTCTTAGGGTTGGGGTTCGGCCTAGGGCTAGGATTTTTTTAACTAGGAAGCCCTGAGTTCCAGGCTTACTGCATCTGCCAAAGGCATCCCAAAGGGAGTGCAAAAGTGCCACAACATGGCTGCTTTCACGGCTTTTCCCTTAGGAAGAACCCTAATACCCGGCTGATTTACCTTCCTAGGGTTACTGTTAGGCTTAGGCCTAGGACTTTTAAAACCAGGAAGCCCTGGACTCCAGGCACACTGCAGCGGCGAAAGGCATCCCAAGGGGAGCGCAAAAGTGACACAACTTGGCTGCCTCTGCTTCTATTCTCATGAGACCATCCTGAACCATAGGCTGATTTTCCTTCCTAGGGTTAAGGTTTGAGTTTCGCCTAGGGTAAGAGTTCTATTAACCAGAAAGACCTGAGTTCCAAGAACACAGCAGCTGCGAAGGACTACCCAAGAAGAGCGCAAAAGTACCACAACATGCCTTCCTCCACAGCTTTTTCCTTGGGGACATGCCTAATTCCTGGCTGATTTGCCTTTCTCGTCTTAGGGTTGGGGTTCGGCCTAGGGCTAGGATTTTTAAAATCAGGAAGCCCTGAGTTCCAGGCACACTGGAGCTTAGAAAGGCATCCCAAGAGGGCCGCAGAAGTGACACAACATGGCTGGCTCTGCTGCTATTCTCATGAGTCCATCCCGAACCATAGGCTGATTTTCCTTCCTAGGGTGAGGGTTAGAGTTACGCCTAGGGTTAGTGTTTTATAACCAGAAAGCCCTGAGTTCCAAGAACACAGCAGCTGTGAAGGACTACCCAAGAGGAGGGGAAAAGTGCCACAACATGGTTGCTTTCACGGCTTTTTCCTTGGAAAGAAGCTTAACACCAGGCTGATTTCCCTTCCCAGGGTTACTGTTAGGCTTAGGCCTAGGGCTAGGATTTTTAAAACTAGGAAGCCCTTAGATCCAGGCACACTGCAGCTGTTCAAGGCATCCCAAGGGGAGTACAAAAGTGCAACAACATGGCAGCTTTCACAGCTTTTTCCTTGGCACCATCCCTATACCTAGGCTGATTTATCTGCCTAGGGTTAGGGTTAGGCTTCAGCCTAGGGCTTGGAGTTTTTTAACCAGGAAGCCCTGAGTTCCAGGCTTACTGCATCTGCCAAAGGCATCCCAAAGGGAGTGCAAAAGTGCCACAACATGGCTGCTTTCACAGCGTTTCCCTTAGGAAGAAGCCTAATACCCGGCTGATTTACCTTCCTAGGGTTACTGTTAGGCTTAGGCCTAGGACTTTTAAAACCAGGAAGCCCTGGGCTCCAGGCACACTGCAGCTGCGAAAGGCATCCCAAGGGGAGCGCAAAAGTGACACAACTTGGCTGCCACCGCTGATATTTCCATGAGACCATCCCGAACCATAGGCTGATTTTCCTTCCTAGGGTTAAGGTTTGAGTTACGCCTGGGGTAAGGGTTCTATTAACCAGAAAGCCCTGAGTTCCAAGAACACAGCAGCTGCGAAGGACTAGCCAAGAAGAGTGCAAAAGTACCACAACATGCCTGCCTCCACAGCTTTTTCCTTGGGGACATGCCTAATTCCTGGCTGATTTGCCTTTCTCGTCTTAGGGTTGGGGTTCGGCCTAGGGCTAGGATTTTTAAAATCAGGAAGCCCTGAGATCCAGCCACAGTGGAGCTGTGAAAGGCATCCAAAAGGGAGTGCAAAAGTGCCACAACCTGGATGCTTTCATGGCTTTTTCCTTGGCAAGAAGCTTAACACCAGGCTGATTTCCCTTCCCAGGGTTACTGTTAGGCTTAGGCCTAGGGCTAGGATTTTTAAAACTAGGAAGCCCTTAGATCCAGGCACACTGCAGCTGTTCAAGGCATCCCAAGGGGAGTACAAAAGTGCAACAACATGGCAGCTTTCACATTTTTTTCCTTGGCACCATCCCTATACCTAGGCTGTTTTATCTGCCTAGGGTTAGTGTTAGGGTTCAGCCTAGGGCTTCGTGATTTTTAACCAGGAAGCCCTGAGTTCCAGGCTTACTGCATCTGCCAAAGGCATCCCAAAGGGAGTGCAAAAGTGCCACAACATGGCTGCTTTCACAGCTTTTCCCTTAGGAAGAACCCTAATACCTGGCTGATTTACCTTCCTAGGGTTACTGTTAGGCTTAGGCCTAGGACTTTTAAAACCAGGAAGCCCTGGGCTCCAGGCACACTGCAGCTGTTAAAGGCATCCCAAGAGAGCCGCAGTAGAGACACAACTTGGCTGCCTCTGCTTCTATTCTCATGAGACCACCCTGAACCATAGGCTGATTTTCCATCCTAGGGTTAAGGTCTGAGTTTCGCCTAGGGTAAGAGTTCTATTAACCAGAAAGACCTGAGTTCCAAGAACACAGCAGCTGCGAAGGACTACCCAAGAGGAGGGGAAAAGTGCCACAGCATGGTTGCTTTCACGGCTTTTTCCTTGGCAAGAAGCTTAACACCAGGCTGATTTCCCTTCCCATGGTTACTGGTAGGCTTAGGCATAGGGCTAGGATTTTTAAAACTAGGAAGCCCTTAGATCCAGGCACACTGCAGCTGTTCAAGGCATCCCAAGGGGAGTACAAAAGTGCAACAACATGGCAGCTTTCACAGCTTTTTCCTTGGCACCATCCCTATACCTAGGCTGTTTTATCTGCCTAGGGTTAGGGTTAGGCTTCAGCCTAGGGCTTGGAGTTTTTTAACCAGGAAGCCCTGAGTTCCAGGCTTACTGCATCTGCCAAAGGCATCCCAAAGGGAGTGCAAAAGTGCCACAACATGGCTGCTTTCACGGCTTTTCCCTTAGGAAGAACCCTAATACGCGGCTGATTTACCTTCCTAGGGTTACTGTTAGGCTTAGGCCTAGGACTTTTAAAACCAGGAAGCCCTGGACTCCAGGCACACTGCAGCTGCGAAAGGCATCCCAAGAGGAGCGCAAAAGTGACACAACTTGGCTGCCACCACTGATATTTCCATGAGACCATCCCGAATCATAGGCTGATTTTCCTTCCTAGGGTTAAGGTTTGAGTTACGCCTGGGGTAAGGGTTCTATTAACCAGAAAGCCCTGAGTTCCAAGAACACAGCAGCTGCGAAGGACTACCCAAGAAGAGCGCAAAAGTACCACAACATGCCTGCCTCCACAGCTTTTTCCTTGGGGACATGCCTAATTCCTGGCTGATTTGCCTTTCTCGTCTTAGGGTTGGGGTTCGGCCTAGGGCTAGGATTTTTTTAACTAGGAAGCCCTGAGTTCCAGGCTTACTTCATCTGCAAAAAGCATCCCAAAGGGAGTGCAGAAGTGCCACAACATGGCTGCTTTCACGGCTTTTCCCTTAGGAAGAACCCTAATACGCGGCTGATTTACCTTCCTAGGGTTACTGTTAGGCTTAGGCCTAGGACTTTTAAAACCAGGAAGCCCTGGGCTCCAGGCACATGCAGCTGCGAAAGGCATCCCAAGAGGGCCGCAGAAGTGACACAACTTGGCTGCCTCTGCTTCTATTCTCATGAGACCATCCTGAACCATAGGCTGATTTTCCTTCCTAGGGTTAAGGTTTGAGTTTCGCCAGGGGTATGGGTTCTATTAACCAGAAAGCCCTGAGTTCCAAGAACACAGCAGCTGCGAAGGACTAGCCAAGAAGAGCGCAAAAGTACCACCACATGCCTGCCTCCACAGCTTTTTCCTTGGGGACATGCCTAATTCCTGGCTGATTTGCCTTTCTCGTCTTAGGGTTGGGGTTCGGCCTAGGGCTAGGATTTTTTTAACTAGGAAGCCCTGAGTTCCAGGCTTACTGCATCTGCCAAAGGCATCCCAAAGGGAGTGCAGAAGTGCCACAACATGGCTGCTTTCACAGCTTTTCCCTTAGGAAGAACCCTAATACGCGGCTGATATACCTTCCTAGGTTTACTGTTAGGCTTAGGCCTAGGACTTTTAAAACCAGGAAGCCCTGGGCTCCAGGCACATGCAGCTCTTAAAGGCATGCCAAGAGGGCTGCAGAAGTGACACAACTTGGCTGCCTCTGCTGCTATTCTCATGAGACCATCCCGAACCATAGGCTGATTTTCCTTCCTAGGGTTAAGGTTTGAGTTACGCCTAGGGTAAGGGTTCTATTAACCAGAAAGCCCTGAGTTCCAAGAACACAGCAGCTGCGAAGGACTAGCCAAGAAGAGCGCAAAAGTACCACAACGTGCCTGCCTCCACAGCTTTTTCCTTGGGGACATGCCTAATTCCTGGCTGATTTGCCTTTCTCGTCTTAGGGTTGGGGTTCGGCCTAGGGCTAGGATTTTTAAAATCAGGAAGCCCTGAGATCCAGCCACACTGGAGCTGTGAAAGGCATCCAAAAGGGAGAGCAAAAGTGCCACAACATGGTTGCTTTCATGGCTTTTTCCTTGGCAAGAAGCCTAACACCAGGCTGATTTCCCTTCCCAGGGTTACTGTTAGGCTTAGGCCTAGGGCTAGGATTTTTAAAACTAGGAAGCCCTTAGATCCAGGCACACTGCAGCTGTTCAATGCATCCCAAGGGGAGTACAAAAGTGCAACAACATGGCAGCTTTCACATTTTTTTCCTTGGCACCATCCCTATACCTAGGCTGTTTTATCTGCCTAGGGTTAGGGTTAGGGTTCAGCCTCGAGCTTGGAGATTTTTAACCAGGAAGCCCTGAGTTCCAGGCTTACTGCATCTGCAAAAGGCATCCCAAAGGGAGTGCAAAAGTGCCACAACATGGCTGCTTTCACAGCTTTTCCCTTAGGAAGAACCCTAATACCCGGCTGATTTACCTTCCTAGGGTTACTGTTAGGCTTAGGCCTAGGACTTTTAAAACCAGGAAGCCCTGGGCTCCAGGCACACTGCAGCTGTTAAAGGCATCCCAAGAGAGCCGCAGAAGAGACACAACTTGGCTGCCTCTGCTTCTATTCTCATGAGACCATCCTGAACCATAGGCTGATTTTCCTTCCTAGGGTTAAGGTTTGAGTTTCGCCTAGGGTAAGAGTTCTATTAACCAGAAAGACCTGAGTTCCAAGAACACAGCAGCTGCGAAGGACTACCCAAGAAGAGCGCAAAAGTACCACAACGTGCCTGCCTCCACAGCTTTTTCCTTGGGGACATGCCTAATTCCTGGCTGATTTGCCTTTCTCCTCTTAGGGTTGGGGTTCGGGCTAGGGCTAGGATTTTTTTAACTAGGAAGCCCTGAGTTCCAGGCTTACTGCATCTGCCAAAGGCATCCCAAAGGGAGTGCAGAAGTGCCACAACATGGCTGCTTTCACGGCTTTTCCCTTAGGAAGAACCCTAATACGCGGCTGATTTACCTTCCTAGGGTTACTGTTAGGCTTAGGCCTAGGACTTTTAAAACCAGGAAGCCCTGGGCTCCAGGCACATGCAGCTGCGAAAGGCATCCCAAGAGGGCCGCAGAAGTGACACAACTTGGCTGCCTCTGCTTCTATTCTCTTGAGACCATCCTGAACCATAGGCTGATTTTCCTTCCTAGGGTTAAGGTTTGAGTTTCGCCTAGGGTAAGAGTTCTATTAACCAGAAAGCCCTGAGTTCCAAGAACACAGCAGCTGCGAAGGACTTCCCAAGAAGAGCGCAAAAGTACCACAACATGCCTGCCTCCACAGCTTTTTCCTTGGGGACATGCCTAATTCCTGGCTGATTTGCCTTTCTCGTCTTAGGGTTGGGGTTCGGCCTAGGGCTAGGATATTTTTAACTAGGAAGCCCTGAGTTCCAGGCTTACTTCATCTGCCAAAGGCATCCCAAAGTGTGTGCAGAAGTTCCACAACATGGCTGCTTTCACGGCTTTTCCCTTAGGAAGAATCCTAATACCCGGCTGATTTACCTTCCTAGGGTTACTGTTAGGCTTAGGCCTAGGACTTTTAAAACCAGGAAGCCCTGGGCTCCAGGCACACTGCAGCTGCGAAAGGCATCCCAAGGGGAGCGCAAAAGTGACACAACTTGGCTGCCACCACTGATATTTCCATGAGACCATCCCGAACCATAGGCTGATTTTCCTTCCTAGGGTTAAGGTTTGAGTTACGCCTAGGGTAAGGGTTCTATTAACCAGAAAGCCCTGAGTTCCAAGAACACAGCAGCTGCGAAGGACTAGCCAAGAAGAGCGCAAAAGTACCACAACGTGCCTGCCTCCACAGCTTTTTCCTTGGGGACATGCCTAATTCCTGGCTGATTTGCCTTTCTCGTCTTAGGGTTGGGGTTCGGCCTAGGGCTAGGATTTTTTTAACTAGGAAGCCCCGAATTCCAGGCTTACTTCATCTGCCAAAGGCATCCCAAAGGGAGTGCAGAAGTGCCACAACATGGCTGCTTTCACGGCTTTTCCCTTAGGAAGAACTCTAATACGCGGCTGATTTACCTTCCTAGGGTTACTGTTAGGCTTAGGCCTAGGACTTTTAAAACCAGGAAGCCCTGAGCTCCAGGCACAGTGCAGCTGCGAAAGGCATCCCAAGGGGAGCGCAAAAGTGACACAACTTGGCTGCCACCACTGATATTTCCATGAGACCATCCTGAACCATAGGCTGATTTTCCTTCCTAGGGTTAAGGTTTGAGTTTCGCCTAGGCTAAGAGTACTATTAACCAGAAAGACCTGAGTTCCAAGAACACAGCAGCTGCGAAGGACTACCCAAGAAGAGCGCAAAAGTACCACAACATGCCTGCCTCCACAGCTTTTTCCTTGGGGACATGCCTAATTCCTGGCTGATTTGCCTTTCTCGTCTTAGGGTTGGGGTTCGGCCTAGGGCTAGGATTTTTAAAATCAGGAAGCCCTGAGATCCAGCCACACTGGAGCTGTGAAAGGCATCCAAAAGGGAGTGCAAAAGTGCCACAAAATGGTTGCTTTCATGGCTTTTTCCTTGGCAAGAAGCCTAACACCAGGCTGATTTCCCTTCCCAGGGTTACTGTTAGGCTTAGGCCTAGGGCTAGGATTTTTAAAACTAGGAAGCCCTTAGATCCAGGCACACTGCAGCTGTTCAATGCATCCCAAGGGGAGTACAAAAGTGCAACAACATGGCAGCTTTCACATTTTTTTCCTTGGCACCATCCCTATACCTAGGCTGTTTTATCTGCCTAGGGTTAGGGTTAGGGTTCAGCCTCAGGCTTGGAGATTTTTAACCAGGAAGCCCTGAGTTCCAGGCTTACTGCATCTGCAAAAGGCATCCCAAAGGGAGTGCAAAAGTGCCACAACATGGCTGCTTTCACAGCTTTTCCCTTAGGAAGAACCCTAATACCCGGCTGATTTACCTTCCTAGGGTTACTGTTAGGCTTAGGCCTAGGACTTTTAAAACCAGGAAGCCCTGGGCTCCAGGCACATGCAGCTGCGAAAGGCATCCCAAGAGGGCCGCAGAAGTGACACAACTTGGCTGCCTCTGCTTCTATTCTCATGAGACCATCCTGAACCATAGGCTGATTTTCCTTCCTAGGGTTAAGGTTTGAGTTTCGCCAGGGGTATGGGTTCTATTAACCAGAAAGCCCTGAGTTCCAAGAACACAGCAGCTGCGAAGGACTAGCCAAGAAGAGCGCAAAAGTACCACCACATGCCTGCCTCCACAGCTTTTTCCTTGGGGACATGCCTAATTCCTGGCTGATTTGCCTTTCTCGTCTTAGGGTTGGGGTTCGGCCTAGGGCTAGGATTTTTTTAACTAGGAAGCCCTGAGTTCCAGGCTTACTGCATCTGCCAAAGGCATCCCAAAGGGAGTGCAGAAGTGCCACAACATGGCTGCTTTCACAGCTTTTCCCTTAGGAAGAACCCTAATACGCGGCTGATATACCTTCCTAGGTTTACTGTTAGGCTTAGGCCTAGGACTTTTAAAACCAGGAAGCCCTGGGCTCCAGGCACATGCAGCTCTTAAAGGCATCCCAAGAGGGCTGCAGAAGTGACACAACTTGGCTGCCTCTGCTGCTATTCTCATGAGACCATCCCGAACCATAGGCTGATTTTCCTTCCTAGGGTTAAGGTTTGAGTTACGCCTAGGGTAAGGGTTCTATTAACCAGAAAGCCCTGAGTTCCAAGAACACAGCAGCTGCGAAGGACTAGCCAAGAAGAGCGCAAAAGTACCACAACGTGCCTGCCTCCACAGCTTTTTCCTTGGGGACATGCCTAATTCCTGGCTGATTTGCCTTTCTCGTCTTAGGGTTGGGGTTCGGCCTAGGGCTAGGATTTTTAAAATCAGGAAGCCCTGAGATCCAGCCACACTGGAGCTGTGAAAGGCATCCAAAAGGGAGAGCAAAAGTGCCACAACATGGTTGCTTTCATGGCTTTTTCCTTGGCAAGAAGCCTAACACCAGGCTGATTTCCCTTCCCAGGGTTACTGTTAGGCTTAGGCCTAGGGCTAGGATTTTTAAAACTAGGAAGCCCTTAGATCCAGGCACACTGCAGCTGTTCAATGCATCCCAAGGGGAGTACAAAAGTGCAACAACATGGCAGCTTTCACATTTTTTTCCTTGGCACCATCCCTATACCTAGGCTGTTTTATCTGCCTAGGGTTAGGGTTAGGGTTCAGCCTCGAGCTTGGAGATTTTTAACCAGGAAGCCCTGAGTTCCAGGCTTACTGCATCTGCAAAAGGCATCCCAAAGGGAGTGCAAAAGTGCCACAACATGGCTGCTTTCACAGCTTTTCCCTTAGGAAGAACCCTAATACCCGGCTGATTTACCTTCCTAGGGTTACTGTTAGGCTTAGGCCTAGGACTTTTAAAACCAGGAAGCCCTGGGCTCCAGGCACACTGCAGCTGTTAAAGGCATCCCAAGAGAGCCGCAGAAGAGACACAACTTGGCTGCCTCTGCTTCTATTCTCATGAGACCATCCTGAACCATAGGCTGATTTTCCTTCCTAGGGTTAAGGTTTGAGTTTCGCCTAGGGTAAGAGTTCTATTAACCAGAAAGACCTGAGTTCCAAGAACACAGCAGCTGCGAAGGACTACCCAAGAAGAGCGCAAAAGTACCACAACGTGCCTGCCTCCACAGCTTTTTCCTTGGGGACATGCCTAATTCCTGGCTGATTTGCCTTTCTCCTCTTAGGGTTGGGGTTCGGGCTAGGGCTAGGATTTTTTTAACTAGGAAGCCCTGAGTTCCAGGCTTACTGCATCTGCCAAAGGCATCCCAAAGGGAGTGCAGAAGTGCCACAACATGGCTGCTTTCACGGCTTTTCCCTTAGGAAGAACCCTAATACGCGGCTGATTTACCTTCCTAGGGTTACTGTTAGGCTTAGGCCTAGGACTTTTAAAACCAGGAAGCCCTGGGCTCCAGGCACATGCAGCTGCGAAAGGCATCCCAAGAGGGCCGCAGAAGTGACACAACTTGGCTGCCTCTGCTTCTATTCTCTTGAGACCATCCTGAACCATAGGCTGATTTTCCTTCCTAGGGTTAAGGTTTGAGTTTCGCCTAGGGTAAGATTTCTATTAACCAGAAAGCCCTGAGTTCCAAGAACACAGCAGCTGCGAAGGACTTCCCAAGAAGAGCGCAAAAGTACCACAACATGCCTGCCTCCACAGCTTTTTCCTTGGGGACATGCCTAATTCCTGGCTGATTTGCCTTTCTCGTCTTAGGGTTGGGGTTCGGCCTAGGGCTAGGATATTTTTAACTAGGAAGCCCTGAGTTCCAGGCTTACTTCATCTGCCAAAGGCATCCCAAAGTGTGTGCAGAAGTTCCACAACATGGCTGCTTTCACGGCTTTTCCCTTAGGAAGAATCCTAATACCCGGCTGATTTACCTTCCTAGGGTTACTGTTAGGCTTAGGCCTAGGACTTTTAAAACCAGGAAGCCCTGGGCTCCAGGCACACTGCAGCTGCGAAAGGCATCCCAAGGGGAGCGCAAAAGTGACACAACTTGGCTGCCACCACTGATATTTCCATGAGACCATCCCGAACCATAGGCTGATTTTCCTTCCTAGGGTTAAGGTTTGAGTTACGCCTAGGGTAAGGGTTCTATTAACCAGAAAGCCCTGAGTTCCAAGAACACAGCAGCTGCGAAGGACTAGCCAAGAAGAGCGCAAAAGTACCACAACGTGCCTGCCTCCACAGCTTTTTCCTTGGGGACATGCCTAATTCCTGGCTGATTTGCCTTTCTCGTCTTAGGGTTGGGGTTCGGCCTAGGGCTAGGATTTTTTTAACTAGGAAGCCCCGAATTCCAGGCTTACTTCATCTGCCAAAGGCATCCCAAAGGGAGTGCAGAAGTGCCACAACATGGCTGCTTTCACGGCTTTTCCCTTAGGAAGAACCCTAATACGCGGCTGATTTACCTTCCTAGGGTTACTGTTAGGCTTAGGCCTAGGACTTTTAAAACCAGGAAGCCCTGAGCTCCAGGCACAGTGCAGCTGCGAAAGGCATCCCAAGGGGAGCGCAAAAGTGACACAACTTGGCTGCCACCACTGATATTTCCATGAGACCATCCTGAACCATAGGCTGATTTTCCTTCCTAGGGTTAAGGTTTGAGTTTCGCCTAGGCTAAGAGTACTATTAACCAGAAAGACCTGAGTTCCAAGAACACAGCAGCTGCGAAGGACTACCCAAGAAGAGCGCAAAAGTACCACAACATGCCTGCCTCCACAGCTTTTTCCTTGGGGACATGCCTAATTCCTGGCTGATTTGCCTTTCTCGTCTTAGGGTTGGGGTTCGGACTAGGGCTAGGATTTTTAAAATCAGGAAGCCCTGAGATCCAGCCACACTGGAGCTGTGAAAGGCATCCAAAAGGGAGTGCAAAAGTGCCACAAAATGGTTGCTTTCATGGCTTTTTCCTTGGCAAGAAGCCTAACACCAGGCTGATTTCCCTTCCCAGGGTTACTGTTAGGCTTAGGCCTAGGGCTAGGATTTTTAAAACTAGGAAGCCCTTAGATCCAGGCACACTGCAGCTGTTCAATGCATCCCAAGGGGAGTACAAAAGTGCAACAACATGGCAGCTTTCACATTTTATTCCTTGGCACCATCCCTATACCTAGGCTGTTTTATCTGCCTAGGGTTAGGGTTAGGGTTCAGCCTCGGGCTTGGAGATTTTTAACCAGGAAGCCCTGAGTTCCAGGCTTACTGCATCTGCCAAAGGCATCCCAAAGGGAGTGCAAAAGTGCCACAACATGGCTGCTTTCACAGCTTTTCCCTTAGGAAGAACCCTAATACCCGGCTGATTTACCTTCCTAGGGTTACTGTTAGGCTTAGGCCTAGGACTTTTAAAACCAGGAAGCCCTGGGCTCCAGGCACACTGCAGCTGTTAAAGGCATCCCAAGAGAGCCGCAGAAGAGACACAACTTGGCTGCCTCTGCTTCTATTCTCATGAGACCATCCTGAACCATCGGCTGATTTTCCTTCCTAGGGTTAAGGTTTGAGTTTCGCCTAGGGTAAGAGTTCTATTAACCAGAAAGACCTGAGTTCCAAGAACACAGCAGCTGCGAAGGACTACCCAAGAAGAGCGCAAAAGTACCACAACATGCCTGCCTCCACAGCTTTTTCCTTGGGGACATGCCTAATTCCTGGCTGATTTGCCTTTCTCGTCTTAGGGTTGGGGTTCGGCCTAGGGCTAGGATATTTTTAACTAGGAAGCCCTGAGTTCCAGGCTTACTGCATCTGGCAAAGGCATCCCAAAGGGAGTGCAGAAGTGCCACAACATGGCTGCTTTCACGGCTTTTCCCTTAGGAAGAACCCTAATACGCGGCTGATTTACCTTCCTAGGGTTACTGTTAGGCTTAGGCCTAGGACTTTTAAAACCAGGAAGCCCTGGGCTCCAGGCACATGCAGCTGCGAAAGGCATCCCAAGAGGGCCGCAGAAGTGACACAACTTGGCAGCCTCGGCTTCTATTCTCATGAGACCATCCTGAACCATAGGCTGATTTTCCTTCCTAGGGTTAAGGTTTGAGTTTCGCCTAGGGTAAGAGTTCTATTAACCAGAAAGCCCTGAGTTCCAAGAACACAGCAGCTGCGAAGGACTACCCATGAAGAGCGCAAAAGTACCACAACGTGCCTGCCTCCACAGCTTTTTCCTTGGGGACATGCCTAATTCCTGGCTGATTTGCCTTTCTCGTCTTAGGGTTGGGGTTCGGCCTAGGGCTAGGATTTTTTTAACTAGGAAGCCCTGAGTTCCAGGCTTACTTCATCTGCCAAAGGCATCCCAAAGGGTGTGCAAAAGTGCCACAACATGGCTGCTTTCACGGCTTTTCCCTTAGGAAGAACCCTAATACGCGGCTGATTTACCTTCCTAGGGTTACTGTTAGGCTTAGGCCTAGGACTTTTAAAACCAGGAAGCCCTGGGCTCCAGGCACACTGCAGCTGCGAAAGGCATCCCAAGGGGAGCGCAAAAGTGACACAACTTGGCTGCCACCACTGATATTTCCATGAGACCATCCCGAACCATAGGCTGATTTTCCTTCCTAGGGTTAAGGTTTGAGTTACGCCTAGGGTAAGGGTTCTATTAACCAGAAAGCCCTGAGTTCCAAGAACACAGCAGCTGCGAAGGACTAGCCAAGAAGAGCGCAAAAGTACCACAACATGCCTGCCTCCACAGCTTTTTCCTTGGGGACATGCCTAATTCCTGGCTGATTTGCCTTTCTCGTCTTAGGGTTGGGGTTCGGCCTAGGGCTAGGATTTTTTTAACTAGGAAGCCCTGAGTTCCAGGCTTACTGCATCTGCCAAAGGCATCCCAAAGGGAGTGCAGAAGTGCCACAACATGGCTGCTTTCACAGCTTTTCCCTTAGGAAGAACCCTAATACGCGGCTGATATACCTTCCTAGGGTTACTGTTAGGCTTAGGCCTAGGACTTTTAAAACCAGGAAGCCCTGGGCTCCAGGCACACTGCAGCTGCGAAAGGCATCCCAAGAGGGCTGCAGAAGTGACACAACTTGGCTGCCTCTGCTGCTATTCTCATGAGACCATCCCGAACCATAGGCTGATTTTCCTTCCTAGGGTTAAGGTTTGAGTTACGCCTAGGGTAAGGGTTCTATTAACCAGAAAGCCCTGAGTTCCAAGAACACAGCAGCTGCGAAGGACTAGCCAAGAAGAGCGCAAAAGTACCACAACATGCCTGCCTCCACAGCTTTTTCCTTGGGGACATGCCTAATTCCTGGCTGATTTGCCTTTCTCGTCTTAGGGTTGGGGTTCGGCCTAGGGCTAGGATTTTTAAAATCAGGAAGCCCTGAGATCCAGCCACACTGGAGCTGTGAAAGGCATCCAAAAGGGAGTGCAAAAGTGCCACAACATGGTTGCTTTCATGGCTTTTTCCTTGGCAAGAAGCCTAACACCAGGCTGATTTCCCTTCCCAGGGTTACAGTTAGGCTTAGGCCTAGGGCTAGGATTTTTAAAACTAGGAAGCCCTTAGATCCAGGCACACTGCAGCTGTTCAATGCATCCCAAGGGGAGTACAAAAGTGCAACAACATGGCAGCTTTCACATTTTTTTCCTTGGCACCATCCCTATACCTAGGCTGTTTTATCTGCCTAGGGTTAGGGTTAGGGTTCAGCCTCGGGCTTGGAGATTTTTAACCAGGAAGCCCTGAGTTCCAGGCTTACTGCATCTGCAAAAGGCATCCCAAAGGGAGTGCAAAAGTGCCACAACATGGCTGCTTTCACAGCTTTTCCCTTAGGAAGAACCCTAATACCCGGCTGATTTACCTTCCTAGGGTTACTGTTAGGCTTAGGCCTAGGACTTTTAAAACCAGGAAGCCCTGGGCTCCAGGCACACTGCAGCTGCGAAAGGCATCCCAAGGGGAGCGCAAAAGTGACACAACTTGGCTGCCACCACTGATATTTCCATGAGACCATCCCGAACCATAGGCTGATTTTCCTTCCTAGGGTTAAGGTTTGAGTTACGCCTGGGGTATGGGTTCTATTAACCAGAAAGCCCTGAGTTCCAAGAACACAGCAGCTGCGAAGGACTAGCCAAGAAGAGCGCAAAAGTACCACCACATGCCTGCCTCCACAGCTTTTTCCTTGGGGACATGCCTAATTCCTGGCTGAATTGCCTTTCTCGTCTTAGGGTTGGGGTTCGGCCTAGGGCTAGGATTTTTTTAACTAGGAAGCCCTGAGTTCCAGGCTTACTGCATCTGCCAAAGGCATCCCAAAGGGAGTGCAGAAGTGCCACAACATGGCTGCTTTCACAGCTTTTCCCTTAGGAAGAACCCTAATACGCGGCTGATATACCTTCCTAGGGTTACTGTTAGGCTTAGGCCTAGGACTTTTAAAACCAGGAAGCCCTGGGCTCCAGGCACATGCAGCTGCGAAAGGCATCCCAAGAGGGCTGCAGAAGTGACACAACTTGGCTGCCTCTGCTGCTATTCTCATGAGACCATCCCGAACCATAGGCTGATTTTCCTTCCTAGGGTTAAGGTTTGAGTTACGCCTAGGGTAAGGGTTCTATTAACCAGAAAGCCCTGAGTTCCAAGAACACAGCAGCTGCGAAGGACTAGCCAAGAAGAGCGCAAAAGTACCACAACATGCCTGCCTCCACAGCTTTTTCCTTGGGGACATGCCTAATTCCTGGCTGATTTGCCTTTCTCGTCTTAGGGTTGGGGTTCGGCCTAGGGCTAGGATTTTTAAAATCAGGAAGCCCTGAGATCCAGCCACACTGGAGCTGTGAAAGGCATCCAAAAGGGAGTGCAAAAGTGCCACAACATGGTTGCTTTCATGGCTTTTTCCTTGGCAAGAAGCCTAACACCAGGCTGATTTCCCTTCCCAGGGTTACTGTTAGGCTTAGGCCTAGGGCTAGGATTTTTAAAACTAGGAAGCCCTTAGATCCAGGCACACTGCAGCTGTTCAATGCATCCCAAGGGGAGTACAAAAGTGCAACAACATGGCAGCTTTCACATTTTTTTCCTTGGCACCATCCCTATACCTAGGCTGTTTTATCTGCCTAGGGTTAGGGTTAGGGTTCAGCCTCGGGCTTGGAGATTTTTAACCAGGAAGCCCTGAGTTCCAGGCTTACTGCATCTGCAAAAGGCATCCCAAAGGGAGTGCAAAAGTGCCACAACATGGCTGCTTTCACAGCTTTTCCCTTAGGAAGAACCCTAATACCCGGCTGATTTACCTTCCTAGGGTTACTGTTAGGCTTAGGCCTAGGACTTTTAAAACCAGGAAGCCCTGGGCTCCAGGCACACTGCAGCTGCGAAAGGCATCCCAAGGGGAGCGCAAAAATGACACAACTTGGCTGCCACCACTGATATTTCCATGAGACCATGCCGAACCATAGGCTGATTTTCCTTCCTAGGGTTAAGGTTTGAGTTACGCCTGGGGTATGGGTTCTATTAACCAGAAAGCCCTGAGTTCCAAGAACACAGCAGCTGCGAAGGACTAGCCAAGAAGAGCGCAAAAGTACCACCACATGCCTGCCTCCACAGCTTTTTCCTTGGGGACATGCCTAATTCCTGGCTGATTTGCCTTTCTCGTCTTAGGGTTGGGGTTCGGCCTAGGGCTAGGATTTTTTTAACTAGGAAGCCCTGAGTTCCAGGCTTACTGCATCTGCCAAAGGCATCCCAAAGGGAGTGCAGAAGTGCCACAACATGGCTGCTTTCACAGCTTTTCCCTTAGGAAGAACCCTAATACGCGGCTGATATACCTTCCTAGGGTTACTGTTAGGCTTAGGCCTAGGACTTTTAAAACCAGGAAGCCCTGGGCTCCAGGCACATGCAGCTGCGAAAGGCATCCCAAGAGGGCTGCAGAAGTGACACAACTTGGCTGCCTCTGCTGCTATTCTCATGAGACCATCCCGAACCATAGGCTGATTTTCCTTCCTAGGGTTAAGGTTTGAGTTACGCCTAGGGTAAGGGTTCTATTAACCAGAAAGCCCTGAGTTCCAAGAACACAGTAGCTGCGAAGGACTAGCCAAGAAGAGCGCAAAAGTACCACAACATGCCTGCCTCCACAGCTTTTTCCTTGGGGACATGCCTAATTCCTGGCTGATTTGCCTTTCTCGTCTTAGGGTTGGGGTTCGGCCTAGGGCTAGGATTTTTAAAATCAGGAAGCCCTGAGATCCAGCCACACTGGAGCTGTGAAAGGCATCCAAAAGGGAGTGCAAAAGTGCCACAAAATGGTTGCTTTCATGGCTTTTTCCTTGGCAAGAAGCCTAACACCAGGCTGATTTCCCTTCCCAGGGTTACTGTTAGGCTTAGGCCTAGGGCTAGGATTTTTAAAACTAGGAAGCCCTTAGATCCAGGCACACTGCAGCTGTTCAATGAATCCCAAGGGGAGTACAAAAGTGCAACAACATGGCAGCTTTCACATTTTTTTCCTTGGCACCATCCCTATACCTAGGCTGTTTTATCTGCCTAGGGTTAGGGTTAGGGTTCAGCCTCGGGCTTGGAGATTTTTAACCAGGAAGCCCTGAGTTCCAGGCTTACTGCATCTGCAAAAGGCATCCCAAAGGGAGTGCAAAAGTGCCACAACATGGCTGCTTTCACAGCTTTTCCCTTAGGAAGAACCCTAATACCCGGCTGATTTACCTTCCTAGGGTTACTGTTAGGCTTAGGTCTAGGACTTTTAAAACCAGGAAGCCCTGGGCTCCAGGCACACTGCAGCTGTTAAAGGCATCCCAAGAGAGCCGCAGAAGAGACACAACTTGGCTGCCTCTGCTTCTATTCTCATGAGACCATCCTGAACCATAGGCTGATTTTCCTTCCTAGGGTTAAGGTTTGAGTTTCGCCTAGGGTAAGAGTTCTATTAACCAGAAAGACCTGAGTTCCAAGAACACAGCAGCTGCGAAGGACTACCCAAGAAGAGCGCAAAAGTACCACCACATGCCTGCCTCCACAGCTTTTTCCTTGGGGACATGCCTAATTCCTGGCTGATTTGCCTTTCTCGTCTTAGGGTTGGGGTTCGGCCTAGGGCTAGGATATTTTTAACTAGGAAGCCCTGAGTTCCAGGCTTACTGCATCTGCCAAAGGCATCCCAAAGGGAGTGCAGAAGTGCCACAACATGGCTGCTTTCACGGCTTTTCCCTTAGGAAGAACCCTAATACGCGGCTGATTTACCTTCCTAGGGTTACTGTTAGGCTTAGGCCTAGGACTTTTAAAACCAGGAAGCCCTGGGCTCCAGGCACATGCAGCTGCGAAAGGCATCCCAAGAGGGCCGCAGAAGTGACACAACTTGGCTGCCTCGGCTTCTATTCTCATGAGACCATCCTGAACCATAGGCTGATTTTCCTTCCTAGGGTTAAGGTTTGAGTTTCGCCTAGGGTAAGAGTTCTATTAACCAGAAAGACCTGAGTTCCAAGAACACAGCAGCTGCGAAGGACTACCCAAGAAGAGCGCAAAAGTACCACAACGTGCCTGCCTCCACAGCTTTTTCCTTGGGGACATGCCTAATTCCTGGCTGATTTGCCTTTCTCGTCTTAGGGTTGGGGTTCGGCCTAGGGCTAGGATTTTTTTAACTAGGAAGCCCTGAGTTCCAGGCTTACTTCATCTGCCAAAGGCATCCCAAAGGGTGTGCAAAAGTGCCACAACATGGCTGCTTTCACGGCTTTTCCCTTAGGAAGAATCCTAATACGCAGCTGATTTACCTTCCCAGGCTTACTGTTAGGCTTAGGCCTAGGGCTAGGATTTTTAAAATCAGGAAGCCCTGAGATCCAGCCACACTGGAGCTGTGAAAGGCATCCAAAAGGGAGTGCAAAAGTGCCACAAAATGGTTGCTTTCATGGCTTTTTCCTTGGCAAGAAGCCTAACACCAGGCTGATTTCCCTTCCCAGGGTTACTGTTAGGCTTAGGCCTAGGGCTAGGATTTTTAAAACTAGGAAGCCCTTAGATCCAGGCACACTGCAGCTGTTCAATGCATCCCAAGGGGAGTACAAAAGTGCAACAACATGGCAGCTTTCACATTTTTTTCCTTGGCACCATCCCTATACCTAGGCTGTTTTATCTGCCTAGGGTTAGGGTTAGGGTTCAGCCTCGGGCTTGGAGATTTTTAACCAGGAAGCCCTGAGTTCCAGGCTTACTGCATCTGCAAAAGGCATCCCAAAGGGAGTGCAAAAGTGCCACAACATGGCTGCTTTCACAGCTTTTCCCTTAGGAAGAACCCTAATACCCGGCTGATTTACCTTCCTAGGGTTACTGTTAGGCTTAGGCCTAGGACTTTTAAAACCAGGAAGCCCTGGGCTCCAGGCACACTGCAGCTGTTAAAGGCATCCCAAGAGAGCCGCAGAAGAGACACAACTTGGCTGCCTCTGCTTCTATTCTCATGAGACCATCCTGAACCATAGGCTGATTTTCCTTCCTAGGGTTAAGGTTTGAGTTTCGCCTAGGGTAAGAGTTCTATTAACCAGAAAGACCTGAGTTCCAAGAACACAGCAGCTGCGAAGGACTACCCAAGAAGAGCGCAAAAGTACCACAACATGCCTGCCTCCACAGCTTTTTCCTTGGGGACATGCCTAATTCCTGGCTGATTTGCCTTTCTCGTCTTAGGGTTGGGGTTCGGCCTAGGGCTAGGATATTTTTAACTAGGAAGCCCTGAGTTCCAGGCTTACTGCATCTGCCAAAGGCATCCCAAAGGGAGTGCAGAAGTGCCACAACATGGCTGCTTTCACGGCTTTTCCCTTAGGAAGAACCCTAATACGCGGCTGATTTACCTTCCTAGGGTTACTGTTAGGCTTAGGCCTAGGACTTTTAAAACCAGGAAGCCCTGGGCTCCAGGCACATGCAGCTGCGAAAGGCATCCCAAGAGGGCCGCAGAAGTGACACAACTTGGCTGCCTCGGCTTCTATTCTCATGAGACCATCCTGAACCATAGGCTGATTTTCCTTCCTAGGGTTAAGGTTTGAGTTTCGCCTAGCGTAAGAGTTCTATTAACCAGAAAGACCTGAGTTCCAAGAACACAGCAGCTGCGAAGGACTACCCAAGAAGAGCGCAAAAGTACCACAACGTGCCTGCCTCCACAGCTTTTTCCTTGGGGACATGCCTAATTCCTGGCTGATTTGCCTTTCTCGTCTTAGGGTTGGGGTTCGGCCTAGGGCTAGGATTTTTTTAACTAGGAAGCCCTGAGTTCCAGGCTTACTTCATCTGCCAAAGGCATCCCAAAGGGTGTGCAAAAGTGCCACAACATGGCTGCTTTCACGGCTTTTCCCTTAGGAAGAACCCTAATACGCGGCTGATTTACCTTCCTAGGGTTACTGTTAGGCTTAGGCCTAGGACTTTTAAAACCAGGAAGCCCTGGGCTCCAGGCACACTGCAGCTGCGAAAGGCATCCCAAGGGGAGCGCAAAAGTGACACAACTTGGCTGCCACCACTGATATTTCCATGAGACCATCCTGAACCATAGGCTGATTTTCCTTCCTAGTGTTAAGGTTTGAGTTACGCCTAGGGTAAGGGTTCTATTAACCAGAAAGCCCTGAGTTCCAAGAACACAGCAGCTGCGAAGGACTAGCCAAGAAGAGCGCAAAAGTACCACAACATGCCTGCCTCCACAGCTTTTTCCTTGGGGACATGCCTAATTCCTGGCTGATTTGCCTTTCTCGTCTTAGGGTTGGGGTTCGGCCTAGGGCTAGGATTTTTTTAACTAGGAAGCCCTGAGTTCCAGGCTTACTGCATCTGCCAAAGGCATCCCAAAGGGAGTGCAGAAGTGCCACAACATGGCTGCTTTCACAGCTTTTCCCTTAGGAAGAACCCTAATACGCGGCTGATATACCTTCCTAGGGTTACTGTTAGGCTTAGGCCTAGGACTTTTAAAACCAGGAAGCCCTGGGCTCCAGGCACACTGCAGCTGCGAAAGGCATCCCAAGAGGGCTGCAGAAGTGACACAACTTGGCTGCCTCTGCTGCTATTCTCATGAGACCATCCCGAACCATAGGCTGATTTTCCTTCCTAGGGTTAAGGTTTGAGTTACGCCTAGGGTAAGGGTTCTATTAACCAGAAAGCCCTGAGTTCCAAGAACACAGCAGCTGCGAAGGACTTCCCAAGAAGAGCGCAAAAGTACCACAACATGCCTGCCTCCACAGCTTTTTCCTTGGGGACATGCCTAATTCCTGGCTGATTTGCCTTTCTCGTCTTAGGGTTGGGGTTCGGCCTAGGGCTAGGATTTTTAAAATCAGGAAGCCCTGAGATCCAGCCACACTGGAGCTGTGAAAGGCATCCAAAAGGGAGTGCAAAAGTGCCACAACATGGTTGCTTTCAGGGCTTTTTCCTTGGCAAGAAGCCTAACACCAGGCTGATTTCCCTTCCCAGGGTTACTTTTAGGCTTAGGCCTAGGGCTAGGTTTTTTAAAACTAGGAAGCCCTTAGATCCAGGCACACTGCAGCTGTTCAATGCATCCCAAGGGGAGTACAAAAGTCCAACAACATGGCAGCTTTCACATTTTTTTCCTTGGCACCATCCCTATACCTAGGCTGTTTTATCTGCCTAGGGTTAGGGTTAGGGTTCAGCCTCGGGCTTGGAGATTTTTAACCAGGAAGCCCTGAGTTCCATGCTTACTGCATCTGCAAAAGGCATCCCAAAGGGAGTGCAAAAGTGCCACAACATGGCTGCTTTCACAGCTTTTCCCTTAGGAAGAACCCTAATACCCGGCTGATTTACCTTCCTAGGGTTACTGTTAGGCTTAGGCCTAGGACTTTTAAAACCAGGAAGCCCTGGGCTCCAGGCACACTGCAGCTGTTAAAGGCATCCCAAGAGAGCCGCAGAAGAGACACAACTTGGCTGCCTCTGCTTCTATTCTCATGAGACCATCCTGAACCATAGGCTGATTTTCCTTCCTAGGGTTAAGGTTTGAGTTTCGCCTAGGGTAAGAGTTCTATTAACCAGAAAGACCTGAGTTCCAAGAACACAGCAGCTGCGAAGGACTACCCAAGAAGAGCGCAAAAGTACCACAACATGCCTGCCTCCACAGCTTTTCCTTGGGGACATGCCTAATTCCTGGCTGATTTGCCTTTCTCCTCTTAGGGTTGGGGTTCGGGCTAGGGCTAGGATTTTTTTAACTAGGAAGCCCTGAGTTCCAGGCTTACTGCATCTGCCAAAGGCATCCCAAAGGGAGTGCAGAAGTGCCACAACATGGCTGCTTTCACGGCTTTTCCCTTAGGAAGAACCCTAATACCCAGCTGATTTACCTTCCTAGGGTTACTGTTAGGCTTAGGCCTAGGACTTTTAAAACCAGGAAGCCCTGGGCTCCAGGCACATGCAGCTGCGAAAGGCATCCCAAGAGGGCCGCAGAAGTGACACAACTTGGCTGCCTCTGCTTCTATTCTCTTGAGACCATCCTGAACCATAGGCTGATTTTCCTTCCTAGGGTTAAGGTTTGAGTTTCGCCTAGGGTAAGAGTTCTATTAACCAGAAAGCCCTGAGTTCCAAGAACACAGCAGCTGCGAAGGACTTCCCAAGAAGAGCGCAAAAGTACCACAACATGCCTGCCTCCACAGCTTTTTCCTTGGGGACATGCCTAATTCCTGGCTGATTTGCCTTTCTCGTCTTAGGGTTGGGGTTCGGCCTAGGGCTAGGATATTTTTAACTAGGAAGCCCTGAGTTCCAGGCTTACTTCATCTGCCAAAGGCATCCCAAAGTG
This sequence comes from Ammospiza maritima maritima, assembly GCA_036010785.1. Classification (NCBI taxonomy): domain Eukaryota; kingdom Metazoa; phylum Chordata; class Aves; order Passeriformes; family Passerellidae; genus Ammospiza; species Ammospiza maritima. The sequence continues at coordinate 1,091,483 of JAYKTQ010000489.1, forward strand.
TGTGCAGAAGTTCCACAACATGGCTGCTTTCACGGCTTTTCCCTTAGGAAGAACCCTAATACCCGGCTGATTTACCTTCCTAGGCTTACTGTTAGGCTTAGGCCTAGGACTTTTAAAACCAGGAAGCCCTGGGCTCCAGGCACACTGCAGCTGCGAAAGGCATCCCAAGGGGAGCGCAAAAGTGACACAACTTGGCTGCCACCACTGATATTTCCATGAGACCATCCCGAACCATAGGCTGATTTTCCTTCCTAGGGTTAAGGTTTGAGTTACGCCTAGGGTAAGGGTTCTATTAACCAGAAAGCCCTGAGTTCCAAGAACACAGCAGCTGCGAAGGACTAGCCAAGAAGAGCGCAAAAGTACCACAACATGCCTGCCTCCACAGCTTTTTCCTTGGGGACATGCCTAATTCCTGGCTGATTTGCCTTTCTCGTCTTAGGGTTGGGGTTCGGCCTAGGGCTAGGATTTTTAAAATCAGGAAGCCCTGAGATCCAGCCACACTGGAGCTGTGAAAGGCATCCAAAAGGGAGTGCAAAAGTGCCACAACATGGTTGCTTTCATGGCTTTTTCCTTGGCAAGAAGCCTAAAACCAGGCTGATTTCCCTTCCCAGGGTTACTGTTAGGCTTAGGCCTAGGACTTTTAAAACCAGGAAGCCCTGGGCTCCAGGCACACTGCAGCTGTTAAAGGCATCCCAAGAGAGCCGCAGAAGAGACACAACTTGGCTGCCACCACTGATATTTCCATGAGACCATCCCGAACCATAGGCTGATTTTCCTTCCTAGGGTTAAGGTTTGAGTTACGCCTGGGGTAAGGGTTCTATTAACCAGAAAGCCCTGAGTTCCAAGAACACAGCAGCTGCGAAGGACTAGCCAAGAAGAGCGCAAAAGTACCACCACATGCCTGCCTCCACAGCTTTTTCCTTGGGGACATGCCTAATTCCTGGCTGATTTGCCTTTCTCGTCTTAGGGTTGGGGTTCGGCCTAGGGCTAGGATTTTTTTAACTAGGAAGCCCTGAGTTCCAGGCTTACTGCATCTGCCAAAGGCATCCCAAAGGGAGTGCAGAAGTGCCACAACATGGCTGCTTTCACAGCTTTTCCCTTAGGAAGAACCCTAATACGCGGCTGATATACCTTCCTAGGGTTACTGTTAGGCTTAGGCCTAGGACTTTTAAAACCAGGAAGCCCTGGGCTCCAGGCACATGCAGCTCTTAAAGGCATCCCAAGAGGGCTGCAGAAGTGACACAACTTGGCTGCCTCTGCTGCTATTCTCATGAGACCATCCCGAACCATAGGCTGATTTTCCTTCCTAGGGTTAAGGTTTGAGTTACGCCTAGGGTAAGGGTTCTATTAACCAGAAAGCCCTGAGTTCCAAGAACACAGCAGCTGCGAAGGACTAGCCAAGAAGAGCGCAAAAGTACCACAACATGCCTGCCTCCACAGCTTTTTCCTTGGGGACATGCCTAATTCCTGGCTGATTTGCGTTTCTCGTCTTAGGGTTGGGGTTCGGCCTAGGGCTAGGATTTTTAAAATCAGGAAGCCCTGAGATCCAGCCACACTGGAGCTGTGAAAGGCATCCAAAAGGGAGTGCAAAAGTGCCACAACATGGTTGCTTTCAGGGCTTTTTCCTTGGCAAGAAGCCTAACACCAGGCTGATTTCCCTTCCCAGGGTTACTGTTAGGCTTAGGCCTAGGGCTAGGATTTTTAAAACTAGGAAGCCCTTAGATCCAGGCACACTGCAGCTGTTCAATGCATCCCAAGGGGAGTACAAAAGTGCAACAACATGGCAGCTTTCACATTTTTTTCCTTGGCACCATCCCTATACCTAGGCTGTTTTATCTGCCTAGGGTTAGGGTTAGGGTTCAGCCTCGGGCTTGGAGATTTTTAACCAGGAAGCCCTGAGTTCCAGGCTTACTGCATCTGCAAAAGGCATCCCAAAGGGAGTGCAAAAGTGCCACAACATGGCTGCTTTCACAGCTTTTCCCTTAGGAAGAACCCTAATACGCGGCTGATTTACCTTCCTAGGGTTACTGTTAGGCTTAGGCTTAGGACTTTTAAAACCAGGAAGCCCTGGGCTCCAGGCACACTGCAGCTGCGAAAGGCATCCCAAGGGGAGCGCAAAAGTGACACAACTTGGCTGCCACCACTGATATTTCCATGAGACCATCCCGAACCATAGGCTGATTTTCCTTCCTAGGGTTAAGGTTTGAGTTACGCCTAGGGTAAGGGTTCTATTAACCAGAAAGCCCTGAGTTCCAAGAACACAGCAGCTGCGAAGGACTACCCAAGAAGAGCGCAAAAGTACCACAACATGCCTGCCTCCACAGCTTTTTCCTTGGGGACATGCCTAATTCCTGGCTGATTTGCCTTTCTCGTCTTAGGGTTGGGGTTCGGCCTAGGGCTAGGATTTTTTTAACTAGGAAGCCCTGAGTTCCAGGCTTACTGCATCTGCCAAAGGCATCCCAAAGGGAGTGCAGAAGTGCCACAACATGGCTGCTTTCACAGCTTTTCCCTTAGGAAGAACCCTAATACGCGGCTGATATACCTTCCTAGGGTTACTGTTAGGCTTAGGCCTAGGACTTTTAAAACCAGGAAGCCCTGGGCTCCAGGCACATGCAGCTGCGAAAGGCATCCCAAGAGGGCCGCAGAAGTGACACAACTTGGCTGCCTCTGCTTCTATTCTCTTGAGACCATCCTGAACCATAGGCTGATTTTCCTTCCTAGGGTTAAGGTTTGAGTTTCGCCTAGGGTAAGAGTTCTATTAACCAGAAAGCCCTGAGTTCCAAGAACACAGCAGCTGCGAAGGACTTCCCAAGAAGAGCGCAAAAGTACCACAACATGCCTGCCTCCACAGCTTTTTCCTTGGGGACATGCCTAATTCCTGGCTGATTTGCCTTTCTCGTCTTAGGGTTGGGGTTCGGACTAGGGCTAGGATTTTTAAAATCAGGAAGCCCTGAGATCCAGCCACACTGGAGCTGTGAAAGGCATCCAAAAGGGAGAGCAAAAGTGCCACAACATGGTTGCTTTCATGGCTTTTTCCTTGGCAAGAACCCTAACACCAGGCTGATTTCCCTTCCCAGGGTTACTGTTAGGCTTAGGCCTAGGGCTAGGATTTTTAAAACTAGGAAGCCCTTAGATCCAGGCACACTGCAGCTGTTCAATGCATCCCAAGGGGAGTACAAAAGTGCAACAACATGGCAGCTTTCACATTTTTTTCCTTGGCACCATCCCTATACCTAGGCTGTTTTATCTGCCTAGGTTTAGGGTTAGGGTTCAGCCTCGGGCTTGGAGATTTTTAACCAGGAAGCCCTGAGTTCCAGGCTTACTGCATCTGCCAAAGGCATCCCAAAGGGAGTGCAGAAGTGCCACAACATGGCTGCTTTCACAGCTTTTCCCTTAGGAAGAACCCTAATACGCGGCTGATATACCTTCCTAGGGTTACTGTTAGGCTTAGGCCTAGGACTTTTAAAACCAGGAAGCCCTGGGCTCCAGGCACATGCAGCTCTTAAAGGCATCCCAAGAGGGCTGCAGAAGAGACACAACTTGGCTGCCTCTGCTGCTATTCTCATGAGACCATCCCGAACCATAGGCTGATTTTCCTTCCTAGGGTTAAGGTTTGAGTTACGCCTAGGGTAAGGGTTCTATTAACCAGAAAGACCTGAGTTCCAAGAACACAGCAGCTGCGAAGGACTACCCAAGAAGAGCGCAAAAGTACCACAACGTGCCTGCCTCCACAGCTTTTTCCTTGGGGACATGCCTAATTCCTGGCTGATTTGCCTTTCTCCTCTTAGGGTTGGGGTTCGGGCTAGGGCTAGGATTTTTTTAACTAGGAAGCCCTGAGTTCCAGGCTTACTGCATCTGCCAAAGGCATCCCAAAGGGAGTGCAGAAGTGCCACAACATGGCTGCTTTCACGGCTTTTCCCTTAGGAAGAACCCTAATACCCAGCTGATTTACCTTCCTAGGGTTACTGTTAGGCTTAGGCCTAGGACTTTTAAAACCAGGAAGCCCTGGGCTCCAGGCACATGCAGCTGCGAAAGGCATCCCAAGAGGGCCGCAGAAGTGACACAACTTGGCTGCCTCTGCTTCTATTCTCTTGAGACCATCCTGAACCATAGGCTGATTTTCCTTCCTAGGGTTAAGGTTTGAGTTTCGCCTAGGGTAAGAGTTCTATTAACCAGAAAGCCCTGAGTTCCAAGAACACAGCAGCTGCGAAGGACTTCCCAAGAAGAGCGCAAAAGTACCACAACATGCCTGCCTCCACAGCTTTTTCCTTGGGGACATGCCTAATTCCTGGCTGATTTGCCTTTCTCGTCTTAGGGTTGGGGTTCGGCCTAGGGCTAGGATATTTTTAACTAGGAAGCCCTGAGTTCCAGGCTTACTTCATCTGCCAAAGGCATCCCAAAGTGTGTGCAGAAGTTCCACAACATGGCTGCTTTCACGGCTTTTCCCTTAGGAAGAATCCTAATACCCGGCTGATTTACCTTCCTAGGGTTACTGTTAGGCTTAGGCCTAGGACTTTTAAAACCAGGAAGCCCTGGGCTCCAGGCACACTGCAGCTGCAGAAGGCATCCCAAGGGGAGCGCAAAAGTGACACAACTTGGCTGCCACCACTGATATTTCCATGAGACCATCCCGAACCATAGGCTGATTTTCCTTCCTAGGGTTAAGGTTTGAGTTACGCCTGGGGTATGGGTTCTATTAACCAGAAAGCCCTGAGTTCCAAGAACACAGCAGCTGCGAAGGACTAGCCAAGAAGAGCGCAAAAGTACCACCACATGCCTGCCTCCACAGCTTTTTCCTTGGGGACATGCCTAATTCCTGGCTGATTTGCCTTTCTCGTCTTAGGGTTGGGGTTCGGCCTAGAGCTAGGATTTTTTTAACTAGGAAGCCCTGAGTTCCAGGCTTACTGCATCTGCCAAAGGCATCCCAAAGGGAGTGCAGAAGTGCCACAACATGGCTGCTTTCACAGCTTTTCCCTTAGGAAGAACCCTAATACGCGGCTGATATACCTTCCTAGGGTTACTGTTAGGCTTAGGCCTAGGACTTTTAAAACCAGGAAGCCCTGGGCTCCAGGCACATGCAGCTCTTAAAGGCATCCCAAGAGGGCTGCAGAAGTGACACAACTTGGCTGCCTCTGCTGCTATTCTCATGAGACCATCCCGAACCATAGGCTGATTTTCCTTCCTAGGGTTAAGGTTTGAGTTACGCCTAGGGTAAGGGTTCTATTAACCAGAAAGCCCTGAGTTCCAAGAACACAGCAGCTGCGAAGGACTAGCCAAGAAGAGCGCAAAAGTACCACAACATGCCTGCCTCCACAGCTTTTTCCTTGGGGACATGCCTAATTCCTGGCTGATTTGCCTTTCTCGTCTTAGGGTTGGGGTTCGGCCTAGGGCTAGGATTTTTAAAATCAGGAAGCCCTGAGATCCAGCCACAGTGGAGCTGTGAAAGGCATCCAAAAGGGAGTGCAAAAGTGCCACAACATGGTTGCTTTCATGGCTTTTTCCTTGGCAAGAAGCCTAACACCAGGCTGATTTCCCTTCCCAGGGTTACTGTTAGGCTTAGGCCTAGGACTTTTAAAACCAGGAAGCCCTGGGCTCCAGGCACACTGCAGCTGTTAAAGGCATCCCAAGAGAGCCGCAGAAGAGACACAACTTGGCTGCCACCACTGATATTTCCATGAGACCATCCCGAACCATAGGCTGATTTTCCTTCCTAGGGTTAAGGTTTGAGTTACGCCTGGGGTAAGTGTTCTATTAACCAGAAAGCCCTGAGTTCCAAGAACACAGCAGCTGCGAAGGACTAGCCAAGAAGAGCGCAAAAGTACCACCACATGCCTGCCTCCACAGCTTTTTCCTTGGGGACATGCCTAATTCCTGGCTGATTTGCCTTTCTCGTCTTAGGGTTGGGGTTCGGCGTAGGGCTAGGATTTTTTTAACTAGGAATCCCTGAGTTCCAGGCTTACTGCATCTGCCAAAGGCATCCCAAAGGGAGTGCAGAAGTGCCACAACATGGCTGCTTTCACAGCTTTTCCCTTAGGAAGAACCCTAATACGCGGCTGATATACCTTCCTAGGGTTACTGTTAGGCTTAGGCCTAGGACTTTTAAAACCAGGAAGCCCTGGGCTCCAGGCACATGCAGCTCTTAAAGGCATCCCAAGAGGGCTGCAGAAGTGACACAACTTGGCTGCCTCTGCTGCTATTCTCATGAGACCATCCCGAACCATAGGCTGATTTTCCTTCCTAGGGTTAAGGTTTGAGTTACGCCTAGGGTAAGGGTTCTATTAACCAGAAAGCCCTGAGTTCCAAGAACACAGCAGCTGCGAAGGACTAGCCAAGAAGAGCGCAAAAGTACCACAACATGCCTGCCTCCACAGCTTTTTCCTTGGGGACATGCCTAATTCCTGGCTGATTTGCCTTTCTCGTCTTAGGGTTGGGGTTCGGCCTAGGGCTAGGATTTTTAAAATCAGGAAGCCCTGAGATCCAGCCACACTGGAGCTGTGAAAGGCATCCAAAAGGGAGTGCAAAAGTGCCACAACATGGTTGCTTTCATGGCTTTTTCCTTGGCAAGAAGCCTAACACCAGGCTGATTTCCCTTCCCAGGGTTACTGTTAGGCTTAGGCCTAGGGCTAGGATTTTTAAAACTAGGAAGCCCTTAGATCCAGGCACACTGCAGCTGTTCAATGCATCCCAAGGGGAGTACAAAAGTGCAACAACATGGCAGCTTTCACATTTTTTTCCTTGGCACCATCCCTATACCTAGGCTGTTTTATCTGCCTAGGGTTAGGGTTAGGGTTCAGCCTCGGGCTTGGAGATTTTTAACCAGGAAGCCCTGAGTTCCAGGCTTACTGCATCTGCAAAAGGCATCCCAAAGGGAGTGCAAAAGTGCCACAACATGGCTGCTTTCACAGCTTTTCCCTTAGGAAGAACCCTAATATGCGGCTGATTTACCTTCCTAGGGTTACTGTTAGGCTTAGGCCTAGGACTTTTAAAACCAGGAAGCCCTGGGCTCCAGGCACACTGCAGCTGTTAAAGGCATCCCAAGAGAGCCGCAGAAGAGACACAACTTGGCTGCCACCACTGATATTTCCATGAGACCATCCCGAACCATAGGCTGATTTTCCTTCCTAGGGTTAAGGTTTGAGTTACGCCTGGGGTATGGGTTCTATTAACCAGAAAGCCCTGAGTTCCAAGAACACAGCAGCTGCGAAGGACTAGCCAAGAAGAGCGCAAAAGTACCACCACATGCCTGCCTCCACAGCTTTTTCCTTGGGGACATGCCTAATTCCTGGCTGATTTGCCTTTCTCGTCTTAGGGTTGGGGTTCGGCCTAGGGCTAGGATTTTTTTAACTAGGAAGCCCTGAGTTCCAGGCTTACTGCATCTGCCAAAGGCATCCCAAAGGGAGTGCAGAAGTGCCACAACATGGCTGCTTTCACAGCTTTTCCCTTAGGAAGAACCCTAATACGCGGCTGATATACCTTCCTAGGGTTACTGTTAGGCTTAGGCCTAGGACTTTTAAAACCAGGAAGCCCTGGGCTCCAGGCACATGCAGCTGCGAAAGGCATCCCAAGAGGGCTGCAGAAGTGACACAACTTGGCTGCCTCTGCTGCTATTCTCATGAGACCATCCCGAACCATAGGCTGATTTTCCTTCCTAGGGTTAAGGTTTGAGTTACGCCTAGGGTAAGGGTTCTATTAACCAGAAAGCCCTGAGTTCCAAGAACACAGCAGCTGCGAAGGACTAGCCAAGAAGAGCGCAAAAGTACCACAACATGCCTGCCTCCACAGCTTTTTCCTTGGGGACATGCCTAATTCCTGGCTGATTTGCCTTTCTCGTCTTAGGGTTGGGGTTCGGCCTAGGGCTAGGATTTTTAAAATCAGGAAGCCCTGAGATCCAGCCACACTGGAGCTGTGAAAGGCATCCAAAAGGGAGTGCAAAAGTGCCACAACATGGTTGCTTTCATGGCTTTTTCCTTGGCAAGAAGCCTAACACCAGGCTGATTTCCCTTCCCAGGGTTACTGTTAGGCTTAGGCCTAGGGCTAGGATTTTTAAAACTAGGAAGCCCTTAGATCCAGGCACACTGCAGCTGTTCAATGCATCCCAAGGGGAGTACAAAAGTGCAACAACATGGCAGCTTTCACATTTTTTTCCTTGGCACCATCCCTATACCTAGGCTGTTTTATCTGCCTAGGGTTAGGGTTAGGGTTCAGCCTCGGGCTTGGAGATTTTTAACCAGGAAGCCCTGAGTTCCAGGCTTACTGCATCTGCAAAAGGCATCCCAAAGGGAGTGCAAAAGTGCCACAACATGGCTGCTTTCACAGCTTTTCCCTTAGGAAGAACCCTAATACGCGGCTGATTTACCTTCCTAGGGTTACTGTTAGGCTTAGGCCTAGGACTTTTAAAACCAGGAAGCCCTGGGCTCCAGGCACACTGCAGCTGCGAAAGGCATCCCAAGGGGAGCGCAAAAGTGACACAACTTGGCTGCCACCACTGATATTTCCATGAGACCATCCCGAACCATAGGCTGATTTTCCTTCCTAGGGTTAAGGTTTGAGTTACGCCTAGGGTAAGGGTTCTATTAACCAGAAAGCCCTGAGTTCCAAGAACACAGCAGCTGCGAAGGACTACCCAAGAAGAGCGCAAAAGTACCACAACATGCCTGCCTCCACAGCTTTTTCCTTGGGGACATGCCTAATTCCTGGCTGATTTGCCTTTCTCGTCTTAGGGTTGGGGTTCGGCCTAGGGCTAGGATTTTTTTAACTAGGAAGCCCTGAGTTCCAGGCTTACTGCATCTGCCAAAGGCATCCCAAAGGGAGTGCAGAAGTGCCACAACATGGCTGCTTTCACAGCTTTTCCCTTAGGAAGAACCCTAATACGCGGCTGATATACCTTCCTAGGGTTACTGTTAGGCTTAGGCCTAGGACTTTTAAAACCAGGAAGCCCTGGGCTCCAGGCACATGCAGCTCTTAAAGGCATCCCAAGAGGGCTGCAGAAGTGACACAACTTGGCTGCCTCTGCTGCTATTCTCATGAGACCATCCCGAACCATAGGCTGATTTTCCTTCCTAGGGTTAAGGTTTGAGTTACGCCTAGGGTAAGGGTTCTATTAACCAGAAAGCCCTGAGTTCCAAGAACACAGCAGCTGCGAAGGACTAGCCAAGAAGAGCGCAAAAGTACCACAACATGCCTGCCTCCACAGCTTTTTCCTTGGGGACATGCCTAATTCCTGGCTGATTTGCCTTTCTCGTCTTAGGGTTGGGGTTCGGCCTAGGGCTAGGATTTTTAAAATCAGGAAGCCCTGAGATCCAGCCACACTGGAGCTGTGAAAGGCATCCAAAAGGGAGTGCAAAAGTGCCACAACATGGTTGCTTTCATGGCTTTTTCCTTGGCAAGAAGCCTAACACCAGGCTGATTTCCCTTCCCAGGGTTACTGTTAGGCTTAGGCCTAGGGCTAGGATTTTTAAAACTAGGAAGCCCTTAGATCCAGGCACACTGCAGCTGTTCAATGCATCCCAAGGGGAGTACAAAAGTGCAACAACATGGCAGCTTTCACATTTTTTTCCTTGGCACCATCCCTATACCTAGGCTGTTTTATCTGCCTAGGGTTAGGGTTAGGGTTCAGCCTCGGGCTTGGAGATTTTTAACCAGGAAGCCCTGAGTTCCAGGCTTACTGCATCTTCAAAAGGCATCCCAAAGGGAGTGCAAAAGTGCCACAACATGGCTGCTTTCACAGCTTTTCCCTTAGGAAGAACCCTAATACGCGGCTGATTTACCTTCCTAGGGTTACTGTTAGGCTTAGGCCTAGGACTTTTAAAACCAGGAAGCCCTGGGCTCCAGGCACACTGCAGCTGTTAAAGGCATCCCAAGAGAGCCGCAGAAGAGACACAACTTGGCTGCCTCTGCTTCTATTCTCATGAGACCATCCTGAACCATAGGCTGATTTTCCTTCCTAGGGTTAAGGTTTGAGTTTCGCCTAGGGTAAGAGTTCTATTAACCAGAAAGACCTGAGTTCCAAGAACACAGCAGCTGCGAAGGACTACCCAAGAAGAGCGCAAAAGTACCACAACGTGCCTGCCTCCACAGCTTTTTCCTTGGGGACATGCCTAATTCCTGGCTGATTTGCCTTTCTCCTCTTAGGGTTGGGGTTCGGCCTAGGGCTAGGATTTTTTTAACTAGGAAGCCCTGAGTTCCAGGCTTACTGCATCTGCCAAAGGCATCCCAAAGGGAGTGCAGAAGTGCCACAACATGGCTGCTTTCACAGCTTTTCCCTTAGGAAGAACCCTAATACGCGGCTGATATACCTTCCTAGGGTTACTGTTAGGCTTAGGCCTAGGACTTTTAAAACCAGGAAGCCCTGGGCTCCAGGCACATGCAGCTCTTAAAGGCATCCCAAGAGGGCTGCAGAAGTGACACAACTTGGCTGCCTCTGCTGCTATTCTCATGAGACCATCCCGAACCATAGGCTGATTTTCCTTCCTAGGGTTAAGGTTTGAGTTACGCCTAGGGTAAGGGTTCTATTAACCAGAAAGCCCTGAGTTCCAAGAACACAGCAGCTGCGAAGGACTAGCCAAGAAGAGCGCAAAAGTACCACAACATGCCTGCCTCCACAGCTTTTTCCTTGGGGACATGCCTAATTCCTGGCTGATTTGCCTTTCTCGTCTTAGGGTTGGGGTTCGGCCTAGGGCTAGGATTTTTAAAATCAGGAAGCCCTGAGATCCAGCCACACTGGAGCTGTGAAAGGCATCCAAAAGGGAGTGCAAAAGTGCCACAACATGGTTGCTTTCATGGCTTTTTCCTTGGCAAGAAGCCTAACACCAGGCTGATTTCCCTTCCCAGGGTTACTGTTAGGCTTAGGCCTAGGGCTAGGATTTTTAAAACTAGGAAGCCCTTAGATCCAGGCACACTGCAGCTGTTCAATGCATCCCAAGGGGAGTACAAAAGTGCAACAACATGGCAGCTTTCACATTTTTTTCCTTGGCACCATCCCTATACCTAGGCTGTTTTATCTGCCTAGGGTTAGGGTTAGGGTTCAGCCTCGGGCTTGGAGATTTTTAACCAGGAAGCCCTGAGTTCCAGGCTTACTGCATCTGCAAAAGGCATCCCAAAGGGAGTGCAAAAGTGCCACAACATGGCTGCTTTCACAGCTTTTCCCTTAGGAAGAACCCTAATACGCGGCTGATTTACCTTCCTAGGGTTACTGTTAGGCTTAGGCCTAGGACTTTTAAAACCAGGAAGCCCTGGGCTCCAGGCACACTGCAGCTGCGAAAGGCATCCCAAGGGGAGCGCAAAAGTGACACAACTTGGCTGCCACCACTGATATTTCCATGAGACCATCCCGAACCATAGGCTGATTTTCCTTCCTAGGGTTAAGGTTTGAGTTACGCCTAGGGTAAGGGTTCTATTAACCAGAAAGCCCTGAGTTCCAAGAACACAGCAGCTGCGAAGGACTACCCAAGAAGAGCGCAAAAGTACCACAACATGCCTGCCTCCACAGCTTTTTCCTTGGGGACATGCCTAATTCCTGGCTGATTTGCCTTTCTCGTCTTAGGGTTGGGGTTTGGCCTAGGGCTAGGATTTTTTTAACTAGGAAGCCCTGAGTTCCAGGCTTACTGCATCTGCCAAAGGCATCCCAAAGGGAGTGCAGAAGTGCCACAACATGGCTGCTTTCACAGCTTTTCCCTTAGGAAGAACCCTAATACGCGGCTGATATACCTTCCTAGGGTTACTGTTAGGCTTAGGCCTAGGACTTTTAAAACCAGGAAGCCCTGGGCTCCAGGCACATGCAGCTCTTAAAGGCATCCCAAGAGGGCTGCAGAAGTGACACAACTTGGCTGCCTCTGCTGCTATTCTCATGAGACCATCCCGAACCATAGGCTGATTTTCCTTCCTAGGGTTAAGGTTTGAGTTACGCCTAGGGTAAGGGTTCTATTAACCAGAAAGCCCTGAGTTCCAAGAACACAGCAGCTGCGAAGGACTACCCAAGAAGAGCGCAAAAGTACCACAACATGCCTGCCTCCACAGCTTTTTCCTTGGGGACATGCCTAATTCCTGGCTGATTTGCCTTTCTCGTCTTAGGGTTGGGGTTCGGCCTAGGGCTAGGATTTTTAAAATCAGGAAGCCCTGAGATCCAGCCACACTGGAGCTGTGAAAGGCATCCAAAAGGGAGTGCAAAAGTGCCACAACATGGTTGCTTTCATGGCTTTTTCCTTGGCAAGAAGCCTAACACCAGGCTGATTTCCCTTCCCAGGGTTACTGTTAGGCTTAGGCCTAGGGCTAGGATTTTTAAAACTAGGAAGCCCTTAGATCCAGGCACACTGCAGCTGTTCAATGCATCCCAAGGGGAGTACAAAAGTGCAACAACATGGCAGCTTTCACATTTTTTTCCTTGGCACCATCCCTATACCTAGGCTGTTTTATCTGCCTAGGGTTAGGGTTAGGGTTCAGCCTCGGGCTTGGAGATTTTTAACCAGGAAGCCCTGAGTTCCAGGCTTACTGCATCTTCAAAAGGCATCCCAAAGGGAGTGCAAAAGTGCCACAACATGGCTGCTTTCACAGCTTTTCCCTTAGGAAGAACCCTAATACGCGGCTGATTTACCTTCCTAGGGTTACTGTTAGGCTTAGGCCTAGGACTTTTAAAACCAGGAAGCCCTGGGCTCCAGGCACACTGCAGCTGTTAAAGGCATCCCAAGAGAGCCGCAGAAGAGACACAACTTGGCTGCCTCTGCTTCTATTCTCATGAGACCATCCTGAACCATAGGCTGATTTTCCTTCCTAGGGTTAAGGTTTGAGTTTCGCCTAGGGTAAGAGTTCTATTAACCAGAAAGACCTGAGTTCCAAGAACACAGCAGCTGCGAAGGACTACCCAAGAAGAGCGCAAAAGTACCACAACGTGCCTGCCTCCACAGCTTTTTCCTTGGGGACATGCCTAATTCCTGGCTGATTTGCCTTTCTCCTCTTAGGGTTGGGGTTCGGCCTAGGGCTAGGATATTTTTAACTAGGAAGCCCTGAGTTCCAGGCTTACTGCATCTGGCAAAGGCATCCCAAAGGGAGTGCAGAAGTGCCACAACATGGCTGCTTTCACAGCTTTTCCCTTAGGAAGAACCCTAATACCCAGCTGATTTACCTTCCTAGGGTTACTGTTAGGCTTAGGCCTAGGACTTTTAAAACCAGGAAGCCCTGGGCTCCAGGCACATGCAGCTGCGAAAGGCATCCCAAGAGGGCCGCAGAAGTGACACAACTTGGCTGCCTCTGCTTCTATTCTCTTGAGACCATCCTGAACCATAGGCTGATTTTCCTTCCTAGGGTTAAGGTTTGAGTTTCGCCTAGGGTAAGAGTTCTATTAACCAGAAAGCCCTGAGTTCCAAGAACACAGCAGCTGCGAAGGACTTCCCAAGAAGAGCGCAAAAGTACCACAACATGCCTGCCTCCACAGCTTTTTCCTTGGGGACATGCCTAATTCCTGGCTGATTTGCCTTTCTCGTCTTAGGGTTGGGGTTCGGACTAGGGCTAGGATTTTTAAAATCAGGAAGCCCTGAGATCCAGCCACACTGGAGCTGTGAAAGGCATCCAAAAGGGAGAGCAAAAGTGCCACAACATGGTTGCTTTCATGGCTTTTTCCTTGGCAAGAACCCTAACACCAGGCTGATTTCCCTTCCCAGGGTTACTGTTAGGCTTAGGCCTAGGGCTAGGATTTTTAAAACTAGGAAGCCCTTAGATCCAGGCACACTGCAGCTGTTCAATGCATCCCAAGGGGAGTACAAAAGTGCAACAACATGGCAGCTTTCACATTTTTTTCCTTGGCACCATCCGTATACCTAGGCTGTTTTATCTGCCTAGGTTTAGGGTTAGGGTTCAGCCTCGGGCTTGGAGATTTTTAACCAGGAAGCCCTGAGTTCCAGGCTTACTGCATCTGCCAAAGGCATCCCAAAGGGAGTGCAGAAGTGCCACAACATGGCTGCTTTCACAGCTTTTCCCTTAGGAAGAACCCTAATACGCGGCTGATATACCTTCCTAGGGTTACTGTTAGGCTTAGGCCTAGGACTTTTAAAACCAGGAAGCCCTGGGCTCCAGGCACATGCAGCTCTTAAAGGCATCCCAAGAGGGCTGCAGAAGAGACACAACTTGGCTGCCTCTGCTGCTATTCTCATGAGACCATCCCGAACCATAGGCTGATTTTCCTTCCTAGGGTTAAGGTTTGAGTTACGCCTAGGGTAAGGGTTCTATTAACCAGAAAGACCTGAGTTCCAAGAACACAGCAGCTGCGAAGGACTACCCAAGAAGAGCGCAAAAGTACCACAACGTGCCTGCCTCCACAGCTTTTTCCTTGGGGACATGCCTAATTCCTGGCTGATTTGCCTTTCTCCTCTTAGGGTTGGGGTTCGGGCTAGGGCTAGGATTTTTTTAACTAGGAAGCCCTGAGTTCCAGGCTTACTGCATCTGCCAAAGGCATCCCAAAGGGAGTGCAGAAGTGCCACAACATGGCTGCTTTCACGGCTTTTCCCTTAGGAAGAACCCTAATACCCAGCTGATTTACCTTCCTAGGGTTACTGTTAGGCTTAGGCCTAGGACTTTTAAAACCAGGAAGCCCTGGGCTCCAGGCACATGCAGCTCTTAAAGGCATCCCAAGAGGGCTGCAGAAGTGACACAACTTGGCTGCCTCTGCTTCTATTCTCTTGAGACCATCCTGAACCATAGGCTGATTTTCCTTCCTAGGGTTAAGGTTTGAGTTTCGCCTAGGGTAAGAGTTCTATTAACCAGAAAGCCCTGAGTTCCAAGAACACAGCAGCTGCGAAGGACTTCCCAAGAAGAGCGCAAAAGTACCACAACATGCCTGCCTCCACAGCTTTTTCCTTGGGGACATGCCTAATTCCTGGCTGATTTGCCTTTCTCGTCTTAGGGTTGGGGTTCGGCCTAGGGCTAGGATATTTTTAACTAGGAAGCCCTGAGTTCCAGGCTTACTTCATCTGCCAAAGGCATCCCAATGTGTGTGCAGAAGTTCCACAACATGGCTGCTTTCACGGCTTTTCCCTTAGGAAGAATCCTAATACCCGGCTGATTTACCTTCCTAGGGTTACTGTTAGGCTTAGGCCTAGGACTTTTAAAACCAGGAAGCCCTGGGCTCCAGGCACACTGCAGCTGCAGAAGGCATCCCAAGGGGAGCGCAAAAGTGACACAACTTGGCTGCCACCACTGATATTTCCATGAGACCATCCCGAACCATAGGCTGATTTTCCTTCCTAGGGTTAAGGTTTGAGTTACGCCTGGGGTATGGGTTCTATTAACCAGAAAGCCCTGAGTTCCAAGAACACAGCAGCTGCGAAGGACTAGCCAAGAAGAGCGCAAAAGTACCACCACATGCCTGCCTCCACAGCTTTTTCCTTGGGGACATGCCTAATTCCTGGCTGATTTGCCTTTCTCGTCTTAGGGTTGGGGTTCGGCCTAGGGCTAGGATTTTTTTAACTAGGAAGCCCTGAGTTCCAGGCTTACTGCATCTGCCAAAGGCATCCCAAAGGGAGTGCAGAAGTGCCACAACATGGCTGCTTTCACAGCTTTTCCCTTAGGAAGAACCCTAATACGCGGCTGATATACCTTCCTAGGGTTACTGTTAGGCTTAGGCCTAGGACTTTTAAAACCAGGAAGCCCTGGGCTCCAGGCACATGCAGCTCTTAAAGGCATCCCAAGAGGGCTGCAGAAGTGACACAACTTGGCTGCCTCTGCTGCTATTCTCATGAGACCATCCCGAACCATAGGCTGATTTTCCTTCCTAGGGTTAAGGTTTGAGTTACGCCTAGGGTAAGGGTTCTATTAACCAGAAAGCCCTGAGTTCCAAGAACACAGCAGCTGCGAAGGACTAGCCAAGAAGAGCGCAAAAGTACCACAACATGCCTGCCTCCACAGCTTTTTCCTTGGGGACATGCCTAATTCCTGGCTGATTTGCCTTTCTCGTCTTAGGGTTGGGGTTAGGCCTAGGGCTAGGATTTTTAAAATCAGGAAGCCCTGAGATCCAGCCACAGTGGAGCTGTGAAAGGCATCCAAAAGGGAGTGCAAAAGTGCCACAACATGGTTGCTTTCATGGCTTTTTCCTTGGCAAGAAGCCTAACACCAGGCTGATTTCCCTTCCCAGGGTTACTGTTAGGCTTAGGCCTAGGACTTTTAAAACCAGGAAGCCCTGGGCTCCAGGCACACTGCAGCTGTTAAAGGCATCCCAAGAGAGCCGCAGAAGAGACACAACTTGGCTGCCACCACTGATATTTCCATGAGACCATCCCGAACCATAGGCTGATTTTCCTTCCTAGGGTTAAGGTTTGAGTTACGCCTGGGGTAAGTGTTCTATTAACCAGAAAGCCCTGAGTTCCAAGAACACAGCAGCTGCGAAGGACTAGCCAAGAAGAGCGCAAAAGTACCACCACATGCCTGCCTCCACAGCTTTTTCCTTGGGGACATGCCTAATTCCTGGCTGATTTGCCTTTCTCGTCTTAGGGTTGGGGTTCGGCGTAGGGCTAGGATTTTTTTAACTAGGAATCCCTGAGTTCCAGGCTTACTGCATCTGCCAAAGGCATCCCAAAGGGAGTGCAGAAGTGCCACAACATGGCTGCTTTCACAGCTTTTCCCTTAGGAAGAACCCTAATACGCGGCTGATATACCTTCCTAGGGTTACTGTTAGGCTTAGGCCTAGGACTTTTAAAACCAGGAAGCCCTGGGCTCCAGGCACATGCAGCTCTTAAAGGCATCCCAAGAGGGCTGCAGAAGTGACACAACTTGGCTGCCTCTGCTGCTATTCTCATGAGACCATCCCGAACCATAGGCTGATTTTCCTTCCTAGGGTTAAGGTTTGAGTTACGCCTAGGGTAAGGGTTCTATTAACCAGAAAGCCCTGAGTTCCAAGAACACAGCAGCTGCGAAGGACTAGCCAAGAAGAGCGCAAAAGTACCACAACATGCCTGCCTCCACAGCTTTTTCCTTGGGGACATGCCTAATTCCTGGCTGATTTGCCTTTCTCGTCTTAGGGTTGGGGTTCGGCCTAGGGCTAGGATTTTTAAAATCAGGAAGCCCTGAGATCCAGCCACACTGGAGCTGTGAAAGGCATCCAAAAGGGAGTGCAAAAGTGCCACAACATGGTTGCTTTCATGGCTTTTTCCTTGGCAAGAAGCCTAACACCAGGCTGATTTCCCTTCCCAGGGTTACTGTTAGGCTTAGGCCTAGGGCTAGGATTTTTAAAACTAGGAAGCCCTTAGATCCAGGCACACTGCAGCTGTTCAATGCATCCCAAGGGGAGTACAAAAGTGCAACAACATGGCAGCTTTCACATTTTTTTCCTTGGCACCATCCCTATACCTAGGCTGTTTTATCTGCCTAGGGTTAGGGTTAGGGTTCAGCCTCGGGCTTGGAGATTTTTAACCAGGAAGCCCTGAGTTCCAGGCTTACTGCATCTGCAAAAGGCATCCCAAAGGGAGTGCAAAAGTTCCACAACATGGCTGCTTTCACAGCTTTTCCCTTAGGAAGAACCCTAATATGCGGCTGATTTACCTTCCTAGGGTTACTGTTAGGCTTAGGCCTAGGACTTTTAAAACCAGGAAGCCCTGGGCTCCAGGCACACTGCAGCTGTTAAAGGCATCCCAAGAGAGCCGCAGAAGAGACACAACTTGGCTGCCTCTGCTTCTATTCTCATGAGACCATCCTGAACCATAGGCTGATTTTCCTTCCTAGGGTTAAGGTTTGAGTTTCGCCTAGGGTAAGAGTTCTATTAACCAGAAAGACCTGAGTTCCAAGAACACAGCAGCTGCGAAGGACTAGCCAAGAAGAGCGCAAAAGTACCACAACGTGCCTGCCTCCACAGCTTTTTCCTTGGGGACATGCCTAATTCCTGGCTGATTTGCCTTTCTCCTCTTAGGGTTGGGGTTCGGCCTAGGGCTAGGATATTTTTAACTAGGAAGCCCTGAGTTCCAGGCTTACTGCATCTGGCAAAGGCATCCCAAAGGGAGTGCTGAAGTGCCACAACATGGCTGCTTTCACAGCTTTTCCCTTAGGAAGAACCCTAATACCCAGCTGATTTACCTTCCTAGGGTTACTGTTAGGCTTAGGCCTAGGACTTTTAAAACCAGGAAGCCCTGGGCTCCAGGCACATGCAGCTGCGAAAGGCATCCCAAGAGGGCCGCAGAAGTGACACAACTTGGCTGCCTCTGCTTCTATTCTCTTGAGACCATCCTGAACCATAGGCTGATTTTCCTTCCTAGGGTTAAGGTTTGAGTTTCGCCTAGGGTAAGAGTTCTATTAACCAGAAAGCCCTGAGTTCCAAGAACACAGCAGCTGCGAAGGACTTCCCAAGAAGAGCGCAAAAGTACCACAACATGCCTGCCTCCACAGCTTTTTCCTTGGGGACATGCCTAATTCCTGGCTGATTTGCCTTTCTCGTCTTAGGGTTGGGGTTCGGCCTAGGGCTAGGATATTTTTAACTAGGAAGCCCTGAGTTCCAGGCTTACTGCATCTGGCAAAGGCATCCCAAAGGGAGTGCAGAAGTGCCACAACATGGCTGCTTTCACGGCTTTTCCCTTAGGAAGAACCCTAATACCCAGCTGATTTACCTTCCTAGGGTTACTGTTAGGCTTAGGCCTAGGACTTTTAAAACCAGGAAGCCCTGGGCTCCAGGCACATGCAGCTGCGAAAGGCATCCCAAGAGGGCCGCAGAAGTGACACAACTTGGCTGCCTCTGCTTCTATTCTCTTGAGACCATCCTGAACCATAGGCTGATTTTCCTTCCTAGGGTTAAGGTTTGAGTTTCGCCTAGGGTAAGAGTTCTATTAACCAGAAAGCCCTGAGTTCCAAGAACACAGCAGCTGCGAAGGACTTCCCAAGAAGAGCGCAAAAGTACCACAACATGCCTGCCTCCACAGCTTTTTCCTTGGGGACATGCCTAATTCCTGGCTGATTTGCCTTTCTCGTCTTAGGGTTGGGGTTCGGACTAGGGCTAGGATTTTTAAAATCAGGAAGCCCTGAGATCCAGCCACACTGGAGCTGTGAAAGGCATCCAAAAGGGAGAGCAAAAGTGCCACAACATGGTTGCTTTCATGGCTTTTTCCTTGGCAAGAACCCTTACACCAGGCTGATTTCCCTTCCCAGGGTTACTGTTAGGCTTAGGCCTAGGGCTAGGATTTTTAAAACTAGGAAGCCCTTAGATCCAGGCACACTGCAGCTGTTCAATGCATCCCAAGGGGAGTACAAAAGTGCAACAACATGGCAGCTTTCACATTTTTTTCCTTGGCACCATCCCTATACCTAGGCTGTTTTATCTGCCTAGGTTTAGGGTTAGGGTTCAGCCTCGGGCTTGGAGATTTTTAACCAGGAAGCCCTGAGTTCCAGGCTTACTGCATCTGCCAAAGGCATCCCAAAGGGAGTGCAGAAGTGCCACAACATGGCTGCTTTCACAGCTTTTCCCTTAGGAAGAACCCTAATACGCGGCTGATATACCTTCCTAGGGTTACTGTTAGGCTTAGGCCTAGGACTTTTAAAACCAGGAAGCCCTGGGCTCCAGGCACATGCAGCCCTTAAAGGCATCCCAAGAAAGCTGCAGAAGAGACACAACTTGGCTGCCTCTGCTGCTATTCTCATGAGACCATCCCGAACCATAGGCTGATTTTCCTTCCTAGGGTTAAGGTTTGAGTTACGCCTAGGGTAAGGGTTCTATTAACCAGAAAGACCTGAGTTCCAAGAACACAGCAGCTGCGAAGGACTACCCAAGAAGAGCGCAAAAGTACCACAACGTGCCTGCCTCCACAGCTTTTTCCTTGGGGACATGCCTAATTCCTGGCTGATTTGCCTTTCTCCTCTTAGGGTTGGGGTTCGGGCTAGGGCTAGGATTTTTTTAACTAGGAAGCCCTGAGTTCCAGGCTTACTGCATCTGCCAAAGGCATCCCAAAGGGAGTGCAGAAGTGCCACAACATGGCTGCTTTCACGGCTTTTCCCTTAGGAAGAACCCTAATACCCGGCTGATTTACCTTCCTAGGGTTACTGTTAGGCTTAGGCCTAGGACTTTTAAAACCAGGAAGCCCTGGGCTCCAGGCACATGCAGCTGCGAAAGGCATCCCAAGAGGGCCGCAGAAGTGACACAACTTGGCTGCCTCTGCTTCTATTCTCTTGAGACCATCCTGAACCATAGGCTGATTTTCCTTCCTAGGGTTAAGGTTTGAGTTTCGCCTAGGGTAAGAGTTCTATTAACCAGAAAGCCCTGAGTTCCAAGAACACAGCAGCTGCGAAGGACTTCCCAAGAAGAGCGCAAAAGTACCACAACATGCCTGCCTCCACAGCTTTTTCCTTGGGGACATGCCTAATTCCTGGCTGATTTGCCTTTCTCGTCTTAGGGTTGGGGTTCGGCCTAGGGCTAGGATATTTTTAACTAGGAAGCCCTGAGTTCCAGGCTTACTTCATCTGCCAAAGGCATCCCAAAGTGTGTGCAGAAGTTCCACAACATGGCTGCTTTCACGGCTTTTCCCTTAGGAAGAATCCTAATACCCGGCTGATTTACCTTCCTAGGGTTACTGTTAGGCTTAGGCCTAGGACTTTTAAAACCAGGAAGCCCTGGGCTCCAGGCACACTGCAGCTGCAGAAGGCATCCCAAGGGGAGCGCAAAAGTGACACAACTTGGCTGCCACCACTGATATTTCCATGAGACCATCCCGAACCATAGGCTGATTTTCCTTCCTAGGGTTAAGGTTTGAGTTACGCCTGGGGTAAGGGTTCTATTAACCAGAAAGCCCTGAGTTCCAAGAACACAGCAGCTGCGAAGGACTAGCCAAGAAGAGCGCAAAAGTACCACCACATGCCTGCCTCCACAGCTTTTTCCTTGGGGACATGCCTAATTCCTGGCTGATTTGCCTTTCTCGTCTTAGGGTTGGGGTTCGGCCTAGGGCTAGGATTTTTTTAACTAGGAAGCCCTGAGTTCCAGGCTTACTGCATCTGCCAAAGGCATCCCAAAGGGAGTGCAGAAGTGCCACAACATGGCTGCTTTCACAGCTTTTCCCTTAGGAAGAACCCTAATACGCGGCTGATATACCTTCCTAGGGTTACTGTTAGGCTTAGGCCTAGGACTTTTAAAACCAGGAAGCCCTGGGCTCCAGGCACATGCAGCTCTTAAAGGCATCCCAAGAGGGCTGCAGAAGTGACACAACTTGGCTGCCTCTGCTGCTATTCTCATGAGACCATCCCGAACCATAGGCTGATTTTCCTTCCTAGGGTTAAGGTTTGAGTTACGCCTAGGGTAAGGGTTCTATTAACCAGAAAGCCCTGAGTTCCAAGAACACAGCAGCTGCGAAGGACTAGCCAAGAAGAGCGCAAAAGTACCACAACATGCCTGCCTCCACAGCTTTTTCCTTGGGGACATGCCTAATTCCTGGCTGATTTGCCTTTCTCGTCTTAGGGTTGGGGTTCGGCCTAGGGCTAGGATTTTTAAAATCAGGAAGCCCTGAGATCCAGCCACACTGGAGCTGTGAAAGGCATCCAAAAGGGAGTGCAAAAGTGCCACAACATGGTTGCTTTCATGGCTTTTTCCTTGGCAAGAAGCCTAACACCAGGCTGATTTCCCTTCCCAGGGTTACTGTTAGGCTTAGGCCTAGGGCTAGGATTTTTAAAACTAGGAAGCCCTTAGATCCAGGCACACTGCAGCTGTTCAATGCATCCCAAGGGGAGTACAAAAGTGCAACAACATGGCAGCTTTCACATTTTTTTCCTTGGCACCATCCCTATACCTAGGCTGTTTTATCTGCCTAGGGTTAGGGTTAGGGTTCAGCCTCGGGCTTGGAGATTTTTAACCAGGAAGCCCTGAGTTCCAGGCTTACTGCATCTGCAAAAGGCATCCCAAAGGGAGTGCAAAAGTGCCACAACATGGCTGCTTTCACAGCTTTTCCCTTAGGAAGAACCCTAATACGCGGCTGATTTACCTTCCTAGGGTTACTGTTAGGCTTAGGCCTAGGACTTTTAAAACCAGGAAGCCCTGGGCTCCAGGCACACTGCAGCTGTTAAAGGCATCCCAAGAGAGCCGCAGAAGAGACACAACTTGGCTGCCTCTGCTTCTATTCTCATGAGACCATCCTGAACCATAGGCTGATTTTCCTTCCTAGGGTTAAGGTTTGAGTTTCGCCTAGGGTAAGAGTGCTATTAACCAGAAAGACCTGAGTTCCAAGAACACAGCAGCTGCGAAGGACTTCCCAAGAAGAGCGCAAAAGTACCACAACATGCCTGCCTCCACAGCTTTTTCCTTGGGGACATGCCTAATTCCTGGCTGATTTGCCTTTCTCGTCTTAGGGTTGGGGTTCGGCCTAGGGCTAGGATATTTTTAACTAGGAAGCCCTGAGTTCCAGGCTTACTGCATCTGGCAAAGGCATCCCAAAGGGAGTGCAGAAGTGCCACAACATGGCTGCTTTCACGGCTTTTCCCTTAGGAAGAACCCTAATACGCGGCTGATTTACCTTCCTAGGGTTACTGTTAGGCTTAGGCCTAGGACTTTTAAAACCAGGAAGCCCTGGGCTCCAGGCACATGCAGCTGCGAAAGGCATCCCAAGAGGGCCGCAGAAGTGACACAACTTGGCTGCCTCTGCTTCTATTCTCTTGAGACCATCCTGAACCATAGGCTGATTTTCCTTCCTAGGGTTAAGGTTTGAGTTTCGCCTAGGGTAAGAGTTCTATTAACCAGAAAGCCCTGAGTTCCAAGAACACAGCAGCTGCGAAGGACTTCCCAAGAAGAGCGCAAAAGTACCACAACATGCCTGCCTCCACAGCTTTTTCCTTGGGGACATGCCTAATTCCTGGCTGATTTGCCTTTCTCGTCTTAGGGTTGGGGTTCGGCCTAGGGCTAGGATATTTTTAACTAGGAAGCCCTGAGTTCCAGGCTTACTTCATCTGCCAAAGGCATCCCAAAGTGTGTGCAGAAGTTCCACAACATGGCTGCTTTCACGGCTTTTCCCTTAGGAAGATTCCTAATACGCGGCTGATTTACCTTCCTAGGGTTACTGTTAGGCTTAGGCCTAGGACTTTTAAAACCAGGAAGCCCTGGGCTCCAGGCACACTGCAGCTGCGAAAGGCATCCCAAGGGGAGCGCAAAAGTGACACAACTTGGCTGCCACCACTGATATTTCCATGAGACCATCCCGAACCATAGGCTGATTTTCCTTCCTAGGGTTAAGGTTTGACTTACGCCTAGGGTAAGGGTTCTATTAACCAGAAAGCCCTGAGTTCCAAGAACACAGCAGCTGCGAAGGACTAGCCAAGAAGAGCGCAAAAGTACCACAACATGCCTGCCTCCACAGCTTTTTCCTTGGGGACATGCCTAATTCCTGGCTGATTTGCCTTTCTCGTCTTAGGGTTGGGGTTCGGACTAGGGCTAGGATTTTTTTAACTAGGAAGCCCTGAGTTCCAGGCTTAGTGCATCTGCCAAAGGCATCCCAAAGGGAGTGCAGAAGTGCCACAACATGGCTGCTTTCACGGCATTTCCCTTAGGAAGAACCCTAATACGCGGCTGATTTACCTTCCTAGGGTTACTGTTAGGCTTAGGCCTAGGACTTTTAAAACCAGGAAGCCCTGAGCTCCAGGCACAGTGCAGCTGCGAAAGGCATCCCAAGGGGAGCGCAAAAGAGACACAACTTGGTTGCCTCTGCTTCTATTCTCATGAGACCATCCTGAACCATAGGCTGATTTTCCTTCCTAGGGTTAAGGTTTGAGTTTCGCCTAGGGTAAGGGTTCTATTAACCAGAAAGACCTGAGTTCCAAGAACACAGCAGCTGCGAAGGACTACCCAAGAAGAGCGCAAAAGTACCACAACATGCCTGCCTCCACAGCTTTTTCCTTGGGGACATGCCTAATTCCTGGCTGATTTGCCTTTCTCGTCTTAGGGTTGGGGTTCGGCCTAGGGCTAGGATATTTTTAACTAGGAAGCCCTGAGTTCCAGGCTTACTTCATCTGCCAAAGGCATCCCAAAGGGAGTGCAAAAGTGCCACAAAATGGCTGCTTTGACGGCTTTTCCCATAGGAAGAACCCTAATACCCGGCTGATTTACCTTCCTAGGGTTACTGTTAGGCTTAGGCCTAGGACTTTTAAAACCAGGAAGCCCTGGGCTCCAGGCACATGCAGCTGCGAAAGGCATCCCAAGAGGGCCGCAAAAGTGACACAACTTGGCTGCCTCTGCTTCTATTCTCATGAGACCATCCTGAACCATAGGCTGATTTTCCTTCCTAGGGTTAAGGTTTGAGTTTCGCCTAGGGTAAGAGTTCTATTAACCAGAAAGCCCTGAGTTCCAAGAACACAGCAGCTGCGAAGGACTAGCCAAGAAGAGCGCAAAAGTACCACAACATGCCTGCCTCCACAGCTTTTTCCTTGGGGACATGCCTAATTCCTGGCTGATTTGCCTTTCTCGTCTTAGGGTTGGGGTTCGGCCTAGGGCTAGGATTTTTTTAACTAGGAAGCCCTGAGTTCCAGGCTTACTGCATCTGCCAAAGGCATCCCAAAGGGAGTACAGAAGTGCCACAACATGGCTGCTTTCACAGATTTTCCCTTAGGAAGAACCCTAATACGCGGCTGATATACCTTCCTAGGGTTACTGTTAGGCTTAGGCCTAGGACTTTTAAAACCAGGAAGCCCTGGGCTCCAGGCACATGCAGCTCTTAAAGGCATCCCAAGAGGGCTGCAGAAGTGACACAACTTGGCTGCCTCTGATGCTATTCTCATGAGACCATCCCGAACCATAGGCTGATTTTCCTTCCTAGGGTTAAGGTTTGAGTTACGCCTAGGGTAAGGGTTCTATTAACCAGAAAGCCCTGAGTTCCAAGAACACAGCAGCTGCGAAGGACTAGCCAAGAAGAGCGCAAAAGTACCACAACATGCCTGCCTCCACAGCTTTTTCCTTGGGGACATGCCTAATTCCTGGCTGATTTGCCTTTCTCGTCTTAGGGTTGGGGTTCGGCCTAGGGCTAGGATTTTTAAAATCAGGAAGCCCTGAGATCCAGCCACACTGGAGCTGTGAAAGGCATCCAAAAGGGAGTGCAAAAGTGCCACAACATGGTTGCTTTCATGGCTTTTTCCTTGGCAAGAAGCCTAACACCAGGCTGATTTCCCTTCCCAGGGTTACTGTTAGGCTTAGGCCTAGGGCTAGGATTTTTAAAACTAGGAAGCCCTTAGATCCAGGCACACTGCAGCTGTTCAATGCATCCCAAGGGGAGTAGAAAAGTGCAACAACATGGCAGCTTTCACATTTTTTTCCTTGGCACCATCCCTATACCTAGGCTGTTTTATCTGCCTAGGGTTAGGGTTAGGGTTCAGCCTCGGGCTTGGAGATTTTTAACCAGGAAGCCCTGAGTTCCAGGCTTACTGCATCTGGCAAAGGCATCCCAAAGGGAGTGCAGAAGTGCCACAACATGGCTGCTTTCACGGCTTTTCCCTTAGGAAGAACCCTAATACCTGGCTGATTTACCTTCCTAGGGTTACTGTTAGGCTTAGGCCTAGGACTTTTAAAACCAGGAAGCCCTGGGCTCCAGGCACACTGCAGCTGTTAAAGGCATCCCAAGAGAGCCGCAGAACAGACACAACTTGGCTGCCTCTGCTTCTATTCTCATGAGACCATCCTGAACCATAGGCTGATTTTCCTTCCTAGGGTTAAGGTTTGAGTTTCGCCTAGGGTAAGAGTTCTATTAACCAGAAAGCCCTGAGTTCCAAGAACACAGCAGCTGCGAAGGACTAGCCAAGAAGAGCGCAAAAGTACCACAACGTGCCTGCCTCCACAGCTTTTTCCTTGGGGACATGCCTAATTCCTGGCTGATTTGCCTTTCTCCTCTTAGGGTTGGGGTTCGGGCTAGGGCTAGGATTTTTTTAACTAGGAAGCCCTGAGTTCCAGGCTTACTGCATCTGCCAAAGGCATCCCAAAGGGAGTGCAGAAGTGCCACAACATGGCTGCTTTCACGGCTTTTCCCTTAGGAAGAACCCTAATACCCAGCTGATTTACCTTCCTAGGGTTACTGTTAGGCTTAGGCTAGGACTTTTAAAACCAGGAAGCCCTGGGCTCCAGGCACATGCAGCTGCGAAAGGCATCCCAAGAGGGCCGCAGAAGTGACACAACTTGGCTGCCTCTGCTTCTATTCTCTTGAGACCATCCTGAACCATAGGCTGATTTTCCTTCCTAGGGTTAAGGTTTGAGTTTCGCCTAGGGTAAGAGTTCTATTAACCAGAATGCCCTGAGTTCCAAGAACACAGCAGCTGCGAAGGACTTCCCAAGAAGAGCGCGAAAGTACCACAACATGCCTGCCTCCACAGCTTTTTCCTTGGGGACATGCCTAATTCCTGGCTGATTTGCCTTTCTCGTCTTAGGGTTGGGGTTCGGCCTAGGGCTAGGATATTTTAACTAGGAAGCCCTGAGTTCCAGGCTTACTTCATCTGCCAAAGGCATCCCAAAGTGTGTGCAGAAGTTCCACAACATGGCTGCTTTCACGGCTTTTCCCCTTAGGAAGAATCCTAATACGCGGCTGATTTACCTTCCTAGGGTTACTGTTAGGCTTAGGCCTAGGACTTTTAAAACCAGGAAGCCCTGGGCTCCAGGCACACTGCAGCTGCGAAAGGCATCCCAAGGGGAGCGCAAAAGTGACACAACTTGGCTGCCACCACTGATATTTCCATGAGACCATCCCGAACCATAGGCTGATTTTCCTTCCTAGGGTTAAGGTTTGAGTTACGCCTAGGGTAAGGGTTCTATTAACCAGAAAGCCCTGAGTTCCAAGAACACAGCAGCTGCGAAGGACTAGCCAAGAAGAGCGCAAAAGTACCACAACATGCCTGCCTCCACAGCTTTTTCCTTGGGGACATGCCTAATTCCTGGCTGATTTGCCTTTCTCGTCTTAGGGTTGGGGTTCGGCCTAGGGCTAGGATTTTTTTAACTAGGAAGCCCTGAGTTCCAGGCTTACTGCATCTGCCAAAGGCATCCCAAAGGGAGTGCAGAAGTGCCACAACATGGCTGCTTTCACGGCTTTTCCCTTAGGAAGAACCCTAATACGCGGCTGATTTACCTTCCTAGGGTTACTGTTAGGCTTAGGCCTAGGACTTTTAAAACCAGGAAGCCCTGAGCTCCAGGCACACTGCAGCTGCGAAAGGCATCCCAAGGGGAGCGCAAAAGAGACACAACTTGGTTGCCTCTGCTTCTGTTCTCATGAGACCATCCTGAACCATAGGCTGATTTTCCTTCCTAGGGTTAAGGTTTGAGTTTCGCCTAGGCTAAGAGTACTATTAACCAGAAAGACCTGACTTCCAAGAACACAGCAGCTGCGAAGGACTACCCAAGAAGAGCGCAAAAGTACCACAACATGCCTGCCTCCACAGCTTTTTCCTTGGGGACATGCCTAATTCCTGGCTGATTTGCCTTTCTCGTCTTAGGGTTGGGGTTCGGCCTAGGGCTAGGATATTTTTAACTAGGAAGCCCTGAGTTCCAGGCTTACTTCATCTGCCAAAGGCATCCCAAAGGGAGTGCAAAAGTGCCACAAAATGGCTGCTTTGACGGCTTTTCCCTTAGGAAGAACCCTAATACCCGGCTGATTTACCTTCCTAGGGTTACTGTTAGGCTTAGGCCTAGGACTTTTAAAACCAGGAAGCCCTGGGCTCCAGGCACATGCAGCTGCGAAAGGCATCCCAAGAGGGCCGCAAAAGTGACACAACTTGGCTGCCTCTGCTTCTATTCTCATGAGACCATCCTGAACCATAGGCTGATTTTCCTTCCTAGGGTTAAGGTTTGAGTTTCGCCTAGGGTAAGAGTTCTATTAACCAGAAAGACCTGAGTTCCAAGAACACAGCAGCTGCGAAGGACTACCCAAGAAGAGCGCAAAAGTACCACAACATGCCTGCCTCCACAGCTTTTTCCTTGGGGACATGCCTAATTCCTGGCTGATTTGCCTTTCTCGTCTTAGGGTTGGGGTTCGGCCTAGGGCAAGGATTTTTTTAACTAGGAAGCCCTGAGTTCCAGGCTTACTGCATCTGGCAAAGGCATCCCAAAGGGAGTGCAGAAGTGCCACAACATGGCTGCTTTCATGTCTTTTCCCTTAGGAAGAACCCTAATACCTGGCTGATTTACCTTCCTAGGGTTACTGTTAGGCTTAGGCCTAGGACTTTTAAAACCAGGAAGCCCTGGGCTCCAGGCACATGCAGCTGCGAAAGGCATCCCAAGAGGGCCGCAGAAGTGACACAACTTGGCTGCCTCTGCTTCTATTGTCTTGAGACCATCCTGAACCATAGTCTGATTTTCCTTCCTAGGGTTAAGGTTTGAGTTACGCCTAGGGTAAGGGTTCTATTAACCAGAAAGGCCTGAGTTCCAAGAACACAGCAGCTGCAAAGGACTACCCAAGAAGAGCGCAAAAGTACCACAACGTGCCTGCCTCCACAGCTTTTTCCTTGGGGACATGCCTAATTCCTGGCTGATTTGCCTTTCTCGTCTTAGGGTTGGGGTTCGGCCTAGGGCTAGGATTTTTTTAACTAGGAAGCCCTGAGTTCCAGGCTTACTTCATCTGCCAAAGGCATTCCTAAGGGAGTGCAGAAGTGCCACAACATGGCTGCTTTCACGGCTTTTCCCTTAGGAAGAACCCTAATACGCGGCTGATTTACCTTCCTAGGGTTACTGTTAGGCTTAGGCCTAGGACTTTTAAAACCAGGAAGCCCTGGGCTCCAGGCACACTGCAGCTGCGAAAGGCATCCCAAGGGGAGCGCAAAAGTGACACAACTTGGTTGCTTCTGCTGCTATTCTCATGAGACCATCCCGAACCATAGGCTGATTTTCCTTCCTAGGGTTAAGGTTTGAGTTACGCCTGGGGTAAGGGTTCTATTAACCAGAAAGCCCTGAGTTCCAAGAACACAGCAGCTGCGAAGGACTACCCAAGAAGAGCGCAAAAGTACCACAACATGCCTGCCTCCACAGCTTTTTCCTTGGGGACATGCCTAATTCCTGGCTGATTTGCCTTTCTCGTCTTAGGGTTGGGGTTCGGCCTAGGGCTAGGATTTTTTTAACTAGGAAGCCCTGAGTTCCAGGCTTACTTCATCTGCCAAAGGCATTCCTAAGGGAGTGCAGAAGTGCCACAACATGGCTGCTTTCACGGCTTTTCCCTTAGGAAGAACCCTAATACGCGGCTGATTTACCTTCCTAGGGTTACTGTTAGGCTTAGGCCTAGGACTTTTAAAACCAGGAAGCCCTGGACTCCAGGCACACTGCAGCTGCGAAAGGCATCCCAAGGGGAGCGCAAAAGTGACACAACTTGGCTGCCACCACTGATATTTCCATGAGACCATCCCGAACCATAGGCTGATTTTCCTTCCTAGGGTTAAGGTTTTAGTAAGGCCTGGGGTAAGGGTTCTATTAACCAGAAAGCCCTGAGTTCCAAGAACACAGCAGCTGCGAAGGACTACCCAAGAAGAGCGCAAAAGTACCACAACGTGCCTGCCTCCACAGCTTTTTCCTTGGGGACATGCCTAATTCCTGGCTGATTTGCCTTTCTCGTCTTAGGGTTGGGGTTCGGCCTAGGGCTAGGATTTTTTTAACTAGGAAGCCCTGAGTTCCAGGCTTACTGCATCTGCCAAAGGCATCCCAAAGGGAGTGCAGAAGTGCCACAACATGGCTGCTTTCACGGCTTTTCCCTTAGGAAGAACCCTAATACGCGGCTGATTTACCTTCCTAGGGTTACTGTTAGGCTTAGGCCTAGGACTTTTAAAACCAGGAAGCCCTGGGCTCCAGGCACACTGCAGCTGCGAAAGGCATCCCAAGGGGAGCGCAAAAGTGACACAACTTGGCTGCCACCACTGATATTTCCATGAGACCATCCCGAACCATAGGCTGATTTTCCTTCCTAGGGTTAAGGTTTGAGTTACGCCTAGGGTAAGGGTTCTATTAACCAGAAAGCCCTGAGTTCCAAGAACACAGCAGCTGCGAAGGACTAGCCAAGAAGAGCGCAAAAGTACCACAACATGCCTGCCTCCACAGCTTTTTCCTTGGGGACATGCCTAATTCCTGGCTGATTTGCCTTTCTCGTCTTAGGGTTGGGGTTCGGCCTAGGGCTAGGATTTTTTTAACTAGGAAGCCCTGAGTTCCAGGCTTACTGCATCTGCCAAAGGCATCCCAAAGGGAGTGCAGAAGTGCCACAACATGGCTGCTTTCACGGCTTTTCCCTTAGGAAGAACCCTAATACGCGGCTGATTTACCTTCCTAGGGTTACTGTTAGGCTTAGGCCTAGGACTTTTAAAACCAGGAAGCCCTGGGCTCCAGGCACACTGCAGCTGCGAAAGGCATCCCAAGGGGAGCGCAAAAGTGACACAACTTGGCTGCCACCACTGATATTTCCATGAGACCATCCCGAACCATAGGCTGATTTTCCTTCCTAGGGTTAAGGTTTGAGTTACGCCTAGGGTAAGGGTTCTATTAACCAGAAAGCCCTGAGTTCCAAGAACACAGCAGCTGCGAAGGACTTCCCAAGAAGAGCGCAAAAGTACCACAACATGCCTGCCTCCCCAGCTTTTTCCTTGGGGACATGCCTAATTCCTGGTTGATTTGCCTTTCTCGTCTTAGGGTTGGGGTTCGGCCTAGGGCTAGGAATTTTTTAACTAGGAAGCCCTGAGTTCCAGGCTTACTTCATCTGCCAAAGGCATCCCAAAGGGAGTGCAGAAGTGCCACAACATGGCTGCTTTCACGGCTTTTCCCTTAGGAAGAACCCTAATACGCGGCTGATTTACCTTCCTAGGGTTACTGTTAGGCTTAGGCCTAGGACTTTTAAAACCAGGAAGCCCTGGGCTCCAGGCACACTGCAGCTGCGAAAGGCATCCCAAGGGGAGCGCAAAAGTGACACAACTTTGCTGCCACCACTGATATTTCCATGAGACCATCCCGAACCATAGGCTGATTTTCCTTCCTAGGGTTAAGGTTTGAGTTACGCCGGGGGTAAGGGTTCTATTAACCAGAAAGCCCTGAGTTCCAAGAACACAGCAGCTGCGAAGGACTAGCCAAGAAGAGCGCAAAAGTACCACAACATGCCTGCCTCCACAGCTTTTTCCTTGGGGACATGCCTAATTCCTGGCTGATTTGCCTTTCTCGTCTTAGGGTTGGGGTTCGGCCTAGGGCTAGGATTTTTTTAACTAGGAAGCCCTGAGTTCCAGGCTTACTGCATCTGCCAAAGGCATCCCAAAGGGAGTGCAGAAGTGCCACAACATGGCTGCTTTCACGGCTTTTCCCTTAGGAAGAACCCTAATACCCGGCTGATTTACCTTCCCAGGGTTACTGTAAGGCTTAGGCCTAGGGCTAGGATTTTTAAAACTAGGAAGCCCTTAGCTCCAGGCACACTGCAGCTGTTCAAGTCATCCCAAGAGGGCCGCAGAAGTGACACAACTTGGCTGCCTCTGCTGCTATTCTCATGAGTGCATCCCGAACCATAGGCTGATTTTCCTTCCTAGGGTGAGGGTTAGAGTTACGCCTAGGGTTAGTGTTTTTTTAACCAGAAAGCCCTGAGTTCCAAGAACACAGCAGCTGCGAAGGACTACCCAAGAGGAGGGGAAAAGTGCCACAACATGGCTGCCTCCAGCGCTTTTTCCTTTGGGACCATCATTGAACCTAGGCTGATTTACTTGCCTCCAGTTGCATCTATGGTCACGCCAAGGGATAGGGATTTTAAATCAGTAAACCCTGAGCTCCAGACCCAGTGCAGCTGCAAAAGGCTTCCCAAGGGCAGCCAAAAATTGCCTCAACATGCTCCTTCCAGTGCTTTTTTCCTTGGGAACATCCCTATACCCAGGCTGATTTATCTGCCTAGGGTTAGGGTTAGGGTTCAGCCTAGAGATAGGATTTTTTCAAACAGGAAGCCCTGAATTCCAGGCACACTGCAGCTGTTAAAGGCAGTGTTCTACGTCAACCGCAACTTAGTCTGAAATAAATGCTTTTTCCCTGAGAGCATCTGAGAGGTTTGCATGAAGCACTGATATCTGACATTTGCAATTTTGAATAGGAGAGGAGAAAGAAAATGGGAAGAAGTTTTTAATTTTAGTGGTTTCAATGTTAATTTCCGTACACTTTTTCAAAACTTGTCAGCTCAAATGCCCATCAACATCTTTTAGTCATCTGTAAGTCAGTATTCATATAAAATGTGCTTCAAATCAAAAGAATTTCAAATTTGCACTCCAAATTTCTATGCCTAGATTTATGATTTCCTACACATATTAGATGAAAGGAAGGCCTTTTTTACTGTGGGAGTGCTGGAACACTGGAACAGGTTGCCCAGGGAAGTTGTGGGTGTCCCATCCCTGAAAGTATTCAAGGTCAGCTTGGACGGGGCTTGGAGCAGCAACAAAGGAGAAGCTTGATGGTAGAGAAACAAAGTTGGACTATAGAAGAAACTGGGATTGAAGTATAGGAGCAAGTTTTCTCTCAGCTCTTGGGGTAAATTCAAAGTTGTACAAAATGACATTTATCTGTGCTATTCACTACTGTAACAGAAATGTTCATGAAAACTGTACAGAAGATAGCAAATTTTAAAAGAGATAAGAATTACAGCATAAAATCCATGGGATGGGTTACAACATGAGACACTCTCTAAGAGAAAATCTCTGTGTTTCAGCACTTCATCATGGTAAGATTTCATGAAGTGCCAAAGAAGGCGGCAAAATATCATTCGGGACGTTATTTCCTGGAATTCAGCCTGGCCATTAGTAGGAACTGGGTTTGAACACATCATGTAGATATACCACACACACTTTCCCTTCACTGAAAAATGACTGTTTACAACGAAGAAGCAATTGACGATCAAAATTGATTGAAAGCATCTTAAACATGTCAAGTATTTCATTGTAGATGATCTGTGATCCAAATGCTTCTTCCACCTTCGAGAGGGACAGAACAATTCTTCCATATCATGATGGTTTAAAATTGTATCAACCAATGTTTTCTGCTGAAAAGATAGCATCTATTTTTTTCTATTTTTGGAAGAAAATATTCCTAGACATACAACAGGTGAGAACTAAGTAATTTTAAAGAAACAAATGAAAAGAAAATATTCTGTAAATAGAATGAAATGAAAAGCTGTGTTTTAAATAGGAGCTAAATATGAAACAGAATTTTTGTACCAGGCATTTGAATTACTGCACCAGCTCTTTTGCCCATCAAGAGAGGCATTGAGCATTTCAGTCTTTTCCAAGGTGTTCATGATCTGCTATGCTGATCTCTGTGTGTGCCTAGGTGTGTGTGGAAGGGGGGGCATGTGAAGGGGAGTGTGTATGTTTGCTTTACAATTGTTGTGGCAGATTCATGCCTCAGCTCCACATTTTGTTTTAGAAAGGTCACACAGAGTGGATGTGAAGTTTACTATCAACAAGAGATCAATTCCCAAATCATCCATTTCACTCTACCTTATAAATCATGTGCTTTGTTGCATATTTTATCAAATCTACTTTCAAGCCAGATGGAGGAAGGAGGATGTGGCAATCCCTCCACCATCTTGCAACTTTTATGCAAGTAGGTTTTCAAGAAAATCATCATTTCTCTTTGAAATATGTCTGGAACAGGCATGATGGTAGTGTCAACCTGTTGGAGTTTTTGTTGCTGGAAGAAGTTATACAAAAGGATTGGTTTTTACATTGACCAGTTACTGAATCAAGCTCAGGAATACATTGGAAATTCAACTGGGGCTTCCTTTCCCCGGCAGACTACTTCTAGAACGAGCTTGTACACTGAAGCTTACTCTTTTGCCCTCTTTTTGTTTCTTTCCTATTTTCTTGGCTTCTTTGCCACTCTCTAGACAATTTTGGAACTTTTTTCCCAACTCAAATGGTTTCAATAGTCTGATTGTGATCATACATTTTTACAAGGAATTTTTAAAATCTTTCCTCCAGTTAAGAAAGTCAAGGACTTAGGTCTTTTTCTTCCCTTATCAATATTGCAATGAAATTGATAAGTAAAGACCAACTCTTTCTTTTTGTTTTTAACCCAAGCAGATAATTCCCATCCATTCATCCATTTGGTGGACCAATAGTTGCCATTCTGATGGAAGTTGTCACTTCTTAACAATAGGCATTCTGTGACTATGTTGACAGCACTTTGGGTGAAGATCCTAACTGGTCTTAGATACACATAGGGAGAAATTTGCTCAGCCAGTGTCAGTCTTAAGCATGCGTATCAGAAGATCTTTCTAGAGCTGGGAATTTTCCCATGAAAGGGATTCAGTTAGGGAAGAGACACTTGCCCCAGAGGTTTACATTCTTCTTGAAGACTGCTTAAGGAACTTAGATGCCATGTCCATTTGGATCTGTGTCTGCACAGAACTTTGTCATGCCAGTGCTTGAAATGCATCTTGAAGAGAATTCACTAGCACAGAATGAATGAGAGTGGAAGGGGTTGGTGGGGCTAACCAGGCCCAACCCCCCTGCCTAAACCAGGATACCTAGAGCCTCTTGCCCAGGATTCTATCTGGGTGTACTTTTAATGTCTTCAAAGATCCAGGCTCCACAATCTTTCTGGGCAGTCTGTGCCGTGGTTCACTCACCCTCACAGTAAAGAATCATTTCCTGATGTTCCTGTATTTCAGTGTGTGCCCACTGCCTCTTGTCTTTTCACTCAGCATCACTGAAAAGACACTGATTCCCTCCCCTTTGCACTATTGCTTCCATATGGATGTGTGCTGCCATGTAGAGATATGTCAAAAACCTCCCTGAAGCCCAGGCAGATAATATTCCCTTCATCTACCAGTCAAGTTGATTCATCAGAGGAGTTTAAAGCTATGTTCAGCATGAAATGCCCCTGAAAAATCATGCTAACTACATTATTGTGTCGTCTTTCATGTGCCTGGCAAGGTTTTCCAGGAAGAGCTGCTTCATCAACTTCCTGGGTATAAAAAAGAGGCTGGCTGGTTTGTACGATTGCGAGTCCTCCTAATTGCCTTTTTTGAAGATGAGTGTCATTTGCTTACATCCAGTCCTTAGCCACTCTTGTCGTCTACATCTTAGCAAAAAGCTTTTCCACTATGTCTGTCAAGGAGAAATTGTGCCAGCACAGAAAACATCTCCTATCGTGTTCTAGACGTTGCACGGAGGTGTGCCGAGTGTTTGGCATGAAGAAAAGAAAACTTGTCCAAAACAGCTTCCAATCGAATGTTCATGTGATTGGAAAAGTCAGGAGAGTGCAAAGGTACTGTTTTCTATCAGTTGGCAAGCTGCGCACACAATCCCAGTGTTGTACAGCTTCATTCTTCACCTTTCCGAAGGTGCCGCTCTCTCCGGCTCCCGGAGGCGAAGAAGCGGCTTCTTCGCACAAAGACGATTGTGCCGCTCACTGTGCACTCCTTAGCGCGGCTTCTGCCGAAAGACGCCCGGGAGCGGCTCTTAGCTCCGGACAGCATCGTACCTTCGTCGTTAGCGTCTCTTCTCGTCTACATCTTAGCAAAAAGCTTTTCCACTATGTCTGGCGAGGAAAAACTGTGCCAGCACAGAAAACATCTCCCATCGTGTTCTAGACGTTGCACGGAGGTGTGCCGAGTGTTTGGCATGAAGGAAAGAAAACTTGTCCAAAACAGCTTCCAATCGAATGTTCATGTGATTGGAAAAGTCAGGAGAGTGCAAAGGTACTGTTTTCTAGCAGTTGGCAAGCTGCGCACACAATCCCAGTGTTGTACAGCTTCCTTCTTCACCTTTCCGAAGGTGCCGCTCTCTCCGGCTCCCGGAGGCGAAGAAGCGGCTTCTTCGCGCAAAGACGATTGTGCCGCTCACTGTGCACTCCTTAGCGCGGCTTCTGCCGAAAGACGCCCGGGAGCGGCTCTTAGCTCCGGACAGCATCGTACCTTCGTCGTTAGCGTCTCTTCTCGTCTACATCTTAGCAAAAAGCTTTTCTACTATGTCTGGCGAGGAAAAACTGTGCCAGCACAGAAAACATCTCCCATCGTGTTCTAGACGTTGCACGGAGGTGTGCCGAGTGTTTGGCATGAAGGAAAGAAAAGTTGTCCAAAACAGCTTCCAATCGAATGTTCACGTGATTGGAAAAGTCAGGAGAGTGCAAAGGTACTGTTTTCTCGCAGTTGGCAAGCTGCGCACACAATCCCAGTGTTGTACAGCTTCCTTCTTCACCTTTCCGAAGGTGCCGCTCTCTCCGGCTCCCGGAGGCGAAGAAGCGGCTTCTTCGCGCAAAGACGATTGTGCCGCTCACTGTGCACTCCTTAGCGCGGCTTCTGCCGAAAGACGCACGGGAGCGGCTCTTAGCTCCGGACAGCATCGTACCTTCGTCTTTTGCGTCTCTTCTCGTCTACATCTTAGCAAAAAGCTTTTCCACTATGTCTGGCGAGGAAAAACTGTGCCAGCACAGAAAACATCTCCCATCTTGTTCTAGACGTTGCACGGAGGTGTGCCGAGTGTTTGGCATGAAGGAAAGAAAAGTTGTCCAAAACAGCTTCCAATCGAATGTTCATGTGATTGGAAAAGTCAGGAGAGTGCAAAGGTACTGTTTTCTAGCAGTTGGCAAGCTGCGCACACAATCCCAGTGTTGTACAGCTTCCTTCTTCACCTTTCCGAAGGTGCCGCTCTCTCCGGCTCCCGGAGGCGAAGAAGCGGCTTCTTCGCGCAAAGACGATTGTGCCGCTCACTGTGCACTCCTTAGCGCGGCTTCTGCCGAAAGACGCCCGGGAGCGGCTCTTAGCTCCGGACAGCATCGTACCTTCGTCGTTAGCGTCTCTTCTCGTCTACATCTTAGCAAAAAGCTTTTCTACTATGTCTGGCGAGGAAAAACTGTGCCAGCACAGAAAACATCTCCCATCGTGTTCTAGACGTTGCACGGAGGTGTGCCGAGTGTTTGGCATGAAGGAAAGAAAAGTTGTCCAAAACAGCTTCCAATCGAATATTCATGTGATTGGAAAAGTCAGGAGAGTGCAAAGGTACTGTTTTCTAGCAGTTGGCAAGCTGCGCACACAATCCCAGTGTTGTACAGCTTCCTTCTTCACCTTTCCGAAGGTGCCGCTCTCTCCGGCTCCCGGAGGCGAAGAAGCGGCTTCTTCGCGCAAAGACGATTGTGCCGCTCACTGTGCACTCCTTAGCGCGGCTTCTGCCGAAAGACGCCCGGGAGCGGCTCTTAGCTCCGGACAGCATCGTACCTTCGTCGTTAGCGTCTCTTCTCGTCTACATCTTAGCAAAAAGCTTTTCTACTATGTCTGGCGAGGAAAAACTGTGCCAGCACAGAAAACATCTCCCATCGTGTTCTAGACGTTGCACGGAGGTGTGCCAAGTGTTTGGCATGAAGGAAAGAAAAGTTGTCCAAAACAGCTTCCAATCGAATGTTCATGTGATTGGAAAAGTCAGGAGAGTGCAAAGGTACTGTTTTCTATCAGTTGGCAAGCTGCGCACACAATCCCAGTGTTGTACAGCTTCCTTCTTCACCTTTCCGAAGGTGCCGCTCTCTCCGGCTCCCGGAGGCGAAGAAGCGGCTTCTTCGCGCAAAGACGATTGTGCCGCTCACTGTGCACTCCTTAGCGCGGCTTCTGCCGAAAGACGCCCGGGAGCGGCTCTTAGCTCCGGAGAGCATCGTACCTTCGTCTTTAGCGTCTCTTCTCGTCTACATCTTAGCAAAAAGCTTTTCTACTATGTCTGGCGAGGAAAAACTGTGCCAGCACAGAAAACATCTCCCATCGTGTTCTAGACGTTGCACGACCCCTATACTTAGGCTGATTTTCCTTCCTGGGGATAGGGTTAGTGTTCAGCCTAGGGCTAGGATTTTAAACAAGGAAGCCCAGAGTTCCAGGCTTTCTGCATCTGCAAAAGGCATCCCAAAGGGAGTGCAGACGTGCCACAACATGGCTGCTATCACGGCTTTTCCCTTAGGAAGAACCCTAATACCTAGGCTGATTTACCTTCCTAGGGTTACTGTTAGGCTTAGGCCTAGGACTTTTAAAACCAGGAAGCCCTGGACTCCAGGCACACTGCAGCTGCGAAACGCATCCCAAGGGGAGCGCAAAAGTGACACAACTTGGCTGCCACCACTGATATTTCCATGAGACCATCCCGAACCATAGGCTGATTTTCCTTCCTAGGGTTAAGGTTTGAGTTACGCCTAGGGTAAGGGTTCTATTAACCAGAAAGCCCTGAGTTCCAAGAACACAGCAGCTGCGAAGGACTACCCAAGGAGAGCGCAAAAGTACCACAACATGCCTGCCTCCACAGCTTTTTCCTTGGGGACATGCCTAATTCCTGGCTGATTTGCCTTTCTCGTCTTAGAGTTGGGGTTCAGCCTAGGGCTAGGATTTTTTTAACTAGGAAGCCCTGAGTTCCAGGCTTACTGCATCTGCAAAAAGCATCCCAAAGGGAGTGCAGAAGTGCCACAACATGGCTGCTTTCACGGCTTTTCCCTTAGGAAGAACCCTAATACGCGGCTGATTTACCTTCCTAGGGTTACTGTTAGGCTTAGGCCTAGGACTTTTAAAACCAGTAAGCCCTGGGCTCCAGGCACATGCAGCTGCGAAAGGCATCCCAAGAGGGCCGCAGAAGTGACACAACTTGGCTGCCTCTGCTTCTATTCTCATGAGACCATCCTGAACCATAGGCTGATTTTCCTTCCTAGGGTTAAGGTTTGAGTTACGCCTAGGGTAAGGGTTCTATTAACCAGAAAGCCCTGAGTTCCAAGAACACAGCAGCTGCGAAGGACTAGCCAAGAAGAGCGCAAAAGTACCACAACATGCCTGCCTCCACAGCTTTTTCCTTGGGGACATGCCTAATTCCTGGCTGATTTGCCTTTCTCGTCTTAGGGTTGGGGTTCGGCCTAGGGCTAGGATTTTGAAAATCAGGAAGCCCTGAGTTCCAGGCTTACATCATCTGCCAAAGGCATCCAAAAGGGAGTGCAGAAGTGCCACAACATGGCTGCTTTCACGGCTTTTCCCTTAGGAAGAACCCTAATACGCGGCTGATTTCCCTTCCCAGGGTTACTGTTAGGCTTAGGCCTAGGGCTAGGATTTTTAAAACTAGGAAGCCCTGAGATCCAGGCACACTGCAGCTGTTCAAGGCATCCCAAGGGGAGTACAAAAGTGCAACAACATGGCAGCTTTCACAGCTTTTTCCTTGGCACCATCCCTATACCTAGGCTGTTTTATCTGCCTAGGGTTAGGGTTAGGGTTCAGCCTAGGGCTTGGAGTTTTTTAACCAGGAAGCCCTGAGTTCCAGGCTTACTGCATCTGCCAAAGGCATCCCAAAGGGAGCGCAAAAGTGCCACAACATGGCTGCTTTCACGGCTTTTCCCTTAGGAAGAACCCTAATACCCGGCTGATTTACCTTCCTAGGGTTACTGTTAGGCTTAGGCCTAGGACTATTAAAACCAGGGCGCCCTGGGCTCCAGGCACACTGCAGCTGTTAAAGGCATCCCAAGAGGGCCGCAGAAGTGACACAACTTGGCTGCCTCTGCTTCTATTCTCATGAGACCATCCTGAACCATAGGCTGATTTTCCTTCCTAGGGTTAAGGTTTGAGTTTCGCCTATGGTAAGAGTTCTATTAACCAGAAAGACCTGAGTTCCAAGAACACAGCAGCTGCAAAGAACTACCCAAGAAGAGCGCAAAAGTACCACAACATGCCTGCCTCCACAGCTTTTTCCTTGGGGACATGCCTAATTCCTGGCTGATTTGCCTTTCTCGTCTTAGGGTTGGGGTTCGGCCTAGGGCTAGGATTTTTTTAACTAGGAAGCCCTGAGTTCCAGGCTTACTGCATCTGCCAAAGGCATCCCAAAGGGAGTGCAGAAGTGCCACAACATGGCAGCTTTCACGGCTTTTCCCTTAGGAAGAACCCTAATACGCGGCTGATTTACCTTCCTAGGGTTACTGTTAGGCTTAGGCCTAGGACTTTTAAAACCAGGAAGCCCTGGGCTCCAGGCACATTCAGCTGTTAAAGGCATCCCAAGAGGGCTGCAGAAGTGACACAACTTGGCTGCCACCACTGATATTTCCATGAGACCATCCCGAACCATAGGCTGATTTTCCTTCCTAGGGTTAAGGTTTGTGTTACGCCTATGGTAAGGGTTCTATTAACCAGAAAGCCCTGAGTTCCAAGAACACAGCAGCTGCGAAGGACTAGCCAAGGAGAGCGCAAAAGTACCACAACATGCCTGCCTCCACAGCTTTTTCCTTGGGGACATGCCTAATTCCTGGCTGATTTGCCTTTCTCGTCTTAGGGTTGGGGTTCGGCCTAGGGCTAGGATTTTTTTAACTAGGAAGCCCTGAGTTCCAGGCTTACTGCATCTGCCAAAGGCATCCCAAAGGGAGTGCAGAAGTGCCACAACATGGCTGCTTTCACGGCTTTTCCCTTAGGAAGAACCCTAATACCCGGCTGATTTACCTTCCCAGGGTTACTGTAAGGCTTAGGCCTAGGGCTAGGATTTTTAAAACTAGGAAGCCCTTAGCTCCAGGCACACTGCAGCTGTTCAAGTCATCCCAAGAGGGCCGCAGAAGTGACACAACTTGGCTGCCTCTGCTGCTATTCTCATGAGTGCATCCCGAACCATAGGCTGATTTTCCTTCCTAGGGTGAGGGTTAGAGTTACGCCTAGGGTTAGTGTTTTTTTAACCAGAAAGCCCTGAGTTCCAAGAACACAGCAGCTGCGAAGGACTACCCAAGAGGAGGGGAAAAGTGCCACAACATGGCTGCCTCCAGCGCTTTTTCCTTTGGGACCATCATTGAACCTAGGCTGATTTACTTGCCTCCAGTTGCATCTATGGTCACGCCAAGGGATAGGGATTTTAAATCAGTAAACCCTGAGCTCCAGACCCAGTGCAGCTGCAAAAGGCTTCCCAAGGGCAGCCAAAAATTGCCTCAACATGCTCCTTCCAGTGCTTTTTTCCTTGGGAACATCCCTATACCCAGGCTGATTTATCTGCCTAGGGTTAGGGTTAGGGTTCAGCCTAGAGATAGGATTTTTTCAAACAGGAAGCCCTGAATTCCAGGCACACTGCAGCTGTTAAAGGCAGTGTTCTACGTCAACCGCAACTTAGTCTGAAATAAATGCTTTTTCCCTGAGAGCATCTGAGAGGTTTGCATGAAGCACTGATATCTGACATTTGCAATTTTGAATAGGAGAGGAGAAAGAAAATGGGAAGAAGTTTTTAATTTTAGTGGTTTCAATGTTAATTTCCGTACACTTTTTCAAAACTTGTCAGCTCAAATGCCCATCAACATCTTTTAGTCATCTGTAAGTCAGTATTCATATAAAATGTGCTTCAAATCAAAAGAATTTCAAATTTGCACTCCAAATTTCTATGCCTAGATTTATGATTTCCTACACATATTAGATGAAAGGAAGGCCTTTTTTACTGTGGGAGTGCTGGAACACTGGAACAGGTTGCCCAGGGAAGTTGTGGGTGTCCCATCCCTGAAAGTATTCAAGGTCAGCTTGGACGGGGCTTGGAGCAGCAACAAAGGAGAAGCTTGATGGTAGAGAAACAAAGTTGGACTATAGAAGAAACTGGGATTGAAGTATAGGAGCAAGTTTTCTCTCAGCTCTTGGGGTAAATTCAAAGTTGTACAAAATGACATTTATCTGTGCTATTCACTACTGTAACAGAAATGTTCATGAAAACTGTACAGAAGATAGCAAATTTTAAAAGAGATAAGAATTACAGCATAAAATCCATGGGATGGGTTACAACATGAGACACTCTCTAAGAGAAAATCTCTGTGTTTCAGCACTTCATCATGGTAAGATTTCATGAAGTGCCAAAGAAGGCGGCAAAATATCATTCGGGACGTTATTTCCTGGAATTCAGCCTGGCCATTAGTAGGAACTGGGTTTGAACACATCATGTAGATATACCACACACACTTTCCCTTCACTGAAAAATGACTGTTTACAACGAAGAAGCAATTGACGATCAAAATTGATTGAAAGCATCTTAAACATGTCAAGTATTTCATTGTAGATGATCTGTGATCCAAATGCTTCTTCCACCTTCGAGAGGGACAGAACAATTCTTCCATATCATGATGGTTTAAAATTGTATCAACCAATGTTTTCTGCTGAAAAGATAGCATCTATTTTTTTCTATTTTTGGAAGAAAATATTCCTAGACATACAACAGGTGAGAACTAAGTAATTTTAAAGAAACAAATGAAAAGAAAATATTCTGTAAATAGAATGAAATGAAAAGCTGTGTTTTAAATAGGAGCTAAATATGAAACAGAATTTTTGTACCAGGCATTTGAATTACTGCACCAGCTCTTTTGCCCATCAAGAGAGGCATTGAGCATTTCAGTCTTTTCCAAGGTGTTCATGATCTGCTATGCTGATCTCTGTGTGTGCCTAGGTGTGTGTGGAAGGGGGGGCATGTGAAGGGGAGTGTGTATGTTTGCTTTACAATTGTTGTGGCAGATTCATGCCTCAGCTCCACATTTTGTTTTAGAAAGGTCACACAGAGTGGATGTGAAGTTTACTATCAACAAGAGATCAATTCCCAAATCATCCATTTCACTCTACCTTATAAATCATGTGCTTTGTTGCATATTTTATCAAATCTACTTTCAAGCCAGATGGAGGAAGGAGGATGTGGCAATCCCTCCACCATCTTGCAACTTTTATGCAAGTAGGTTTTCAAGAAAATCATCATTTCTCTTTGAAATATGTCTGGAACAGGCATGATGGTAGTGTCAACCTGTTGGAGTTTTTGTTGCTGGAAGAAGTTATACAAAAGGATTGGTTTTTACATTGACCAGTTACTGAATCAAGCTCAGGAATACATTGGAAATTCAACTGGGGCTTCCTTTCCCCGGCAGACTACTTCTAGAACGAGCTTGTACACTGAAGCTTACTCTTTTGCCCTCTTTTTGTTTCTTTCCTATTTTCTTGGCTTCTTTGCCACTCTCTAGACAATTTTGGAACTTTTTTCCCAACTCAAATGGTTTCAATAGTCTGATTGTGATCATACATTTTTACAAGGAATTTTTAAAATCTTTCCTCCAGTTAAGAAAGTCAAGGACTTAGGTCTTTTTCTTCCCTTATCAATATTGCAATGAAATTGATAAGTAAAGACCAACTCTTTCTTTTTGTTTTTAACCCAAGCAGATAATTCCCATCCATTCATCCATTTGGTGGACCAATAGTTGCCATTCTGATGGAAGTTGTCACTTCTTAACAATAGGCATTCTGTGACTATGTTGACAGCACTTTGGGTGAAGATCCTAACTGGTCTTAGATACACATAGGGAGAAATTTGCTCAGCCAGTGTCAGTCTTAAGCATGCGTATCAGAAGATCTTTCTAGAGCTGGGAATTTTCCCATGAAAGGGATTCAGTTAGGGAAGAGACACTTGCCCCAGAGGTTTACATTCTTCTTGAAGACTGCTTAAGGAACTTAGATGCCATGTCCATTTGGATCTGTGTCTGCACAGAACTTTGTCATGCCAGTGCTTGAAATGCATCTTGAAGAGAATTCACTAGCACAGAATGAATGAGAGTGGAAGGGGTTGGTGGGGCTAACCAGGCCCAACCCCCC
The DNA here is from genome assembly GCA_036010785.1 of Ammospiza maritima maritima. Lineage (NCBI taxonomy): Eukaryota > Metazoa > Chordata > Aves > Passeriformes > Passerellidae > Ammospiza > Ammospiza maritima. The sequence continues at coordinate 1,134,946 of JAYKTQ010000489.1, forward strand.
TGCCTAAACCAGGATACCTAGAGCCTCTTGCCCAGGATTCTATCTGGGTGTACTTTTAATGTCTTCAAAGATCCAGGCTCCACAATCTTTCTGGGCAGTCTGTGCCGTGGTTCACTCACCCTCACAGTAAAGAATCATTTCCTGATGTTCCTGTATTTCAGTGTGTGCCCACTGCCTCTTGTCTTTTCACTCAGCATCACTGAAAAGACACTGATTCCCTCCCCTTTGCACTATTGCTTCCATATGGATGTGTGCTGCCATGTAGAGATATGTCAAAAACCTCCCTGAAGCCCAGGCAGATAATATTCCCTTCATCTACCAGTCAAGTTGATTCATCAGAGGAGTTTAAAGCTATGTTCAGCATGAAATGCCCCTGAAAAATCATGCTAACTACATTATTGTGTCGTCTTTCATGTGCCTGGCAAGGTTTTCCAGGAAGAGCTGCTTCATCAACTTCCTGGGTATAAAAAAGAGGCTGGCTGGTTTGTACGATTGCGAGTCCTCCTAATTGCCTTTTTTGAAGATGAGTGTCATTTGCTTACATCCAGTCCTTAGCCACTCTTGTCGTCTACATCTTAGCAAAAAGCTTTTCTACTATGTCTGTCAAGGAGAAATTGTGCCAGCACAGAAAACATCTCCTATGGTGTTCTAGACGTTGCACGGAGGTGTGCCGAGTGTTTGGCATGAAGAAAAGAAAACTTGTCCAAAACAGCTTCCAATCGAATGTTCATGTGATTGGAAAAGTCAGGAGAGTGCAAAGGTACTGTTTTCTATCAGTTGGCAAGCTGCGCACACAATCCCAGTGTTGTACAGCTTCATTCTTCACCTTTCCGAAGGTGCCGCTCTCTCCGGCTCCCGGAGGCGAAGAAGCGGCTTCTTCGCACAAAGACGATTGTGCCGCTCACTGTGCACTCCTTAGCGCGGCTTCTGCCGAAAGACGCCCGGGAGCGGCTCTTAGCTCCGGACAGCATCGTACCTTCGTCTTTAGCGTCTCTTCTCGTCTACATCTTAGCAAAAAGCTTTTCCACTATGTCTGGCGAGGAAAAACTGTGCCAGCACAGAAAACATCTCCCATCGTGTTCTAGACGTTGCACGGAGGTGTGCCGAGTGTTTGGCATGAAGGAAAGAAAACTTGTCCAAAACAGCTTCCAATCGAATGTTCATGTGATTGGAAAAGTCAGGAGAGTGCAAAGGTACTGTTTTCTAGCAGTTGGCAAGCTGCGCACACAATCCCAGTGTTGTACAGCTTCCTTCTTCACCTTTCCGAAGGTGCCGCTCTCTCCGGCTCCCGGAGGCGAAGAAGCGGCTTCTTCGCGCAAAGACGATTGTGCCGCTCACTGTGCACTCCTTAGCGCGGCTTCTGCCGAAAGACGCCCGGGAGCGGCTCTTAGCTCCGGACAGCATCGTACCTTCGTCGTTAGCGTCTCTTCTCGTCTACATCTTAGCAAAAAGCTTTTCTACTATGTCTGGCGAGGAAAAACTGTGCCAGCACAGAAAACATCTCCCATCGTGTTCTAGACGTTGCACGGAGGTGTGCCGAGTGTTTGGCATGAAGGAAAGAAAAGTTGTCCAAAACAGCTTCCAATCGAATGTTCACGTGATTGGAAAAGTCAGGAGAGTGCAAAGGTACTGTTTTCTCGCAGTTGGCAAGCTGCGCACACAATCCCAGTGTTGTACAGCTTCCTTCTTCACCTTTCCGAAGGTGCCGCTCTCTCCGGCTCCCGGAGGCGAAGAAGCGGCTTCTTCGCGCAAAGACGATTGTGCCGCTCACTGTGCACTCCTTAGCGCGGCTTCTGCCGAAAGACGCACGGGAGCGGCTCTTAGCTCCGGACAGCATCGTACCTTCGTCTTTTGCGTCTCTTCTCGTCTACATCTTAGCAAAAAGCTTTTCCACTATGTCTGGCGAGGAAAAACTGTGCCAGCACAGAAAACATCTCCCATCTTGTTCTAGACGTTGCACGGAGGTGTGCCGAGTGTTTGGCATGAAGGAAAGAAAAGTTGTCCAAAACAGCTTCCAATCGAATGTTCATGTGATTGGAAAAGTCAGGAGAGTGCAAAGGTACTGTTTTCTAGCAGTTGGCAAGCTGCGCACACAATCCCAGTGTTGTACAGCTTCCTTCTTCACCTTTCCGAAGGTGCCGCTCTCTCCGGCTCCCGGAGGCGAAGAAGCGGCTTCTTCGCGCAAAGACGATTGTGCCGCTCACTGTGCACTCCTTAGCGCGGCTTCTGCCGAAAGACGCCCGGGAGCGGCTCTTAGCTCCGGACAGCATCGTACCTTCGTCGTTAGCGTCTCTTCTCGTCTACATCTTAGCAAAAAGCTTTTCTACTATGTCTGGCGAGGAAAAACTGTGCCAGCACAGAAAACATCTCCCATCGTGTTCTAGACGTTGCACGGAGGTGTGCCGAGTGTTTGGCATGAAGGAAAGAAAAGTTGTCCAAAACAGCTTCCAATCGAATATTCATGTGATTGGAAAAGTCAGGAGAGTGCAAAGGTACTGTTTTCTAGCAGTTGGCAAGCTGCGCACACAATCCCAGTGTTGTACAGCTTCCTTCTTCACCTTTCCGAAGGTGCCGCTCTCTCCGGCTCCCGGAGGCGAAGAAGCGGCTTCTTCGCGCAAAGACGATTGTGCCGCTCACTGTGCACTCCTTAGCGCGGCTTCTGCCGAAAGACGCCCGGGAGCGGCTCTTAGCTCCGGACAGCATCGTACCTTCGTCGTTAGCGTCTCTTCTCGTCTACATCTTAGCAAAAAGCTTTTCTACTATGTCTGGCGAGGAAAAACTGTGCCAGCACAGAAAACATCTCCCATCGTGTTCTAGACATTGCACGGAGGTGTGCCAAGTGTTTGGCATGAAGGAAAGAAAAGTTGTCCAAAACAGCTTCCAATCGAATGTTCATGTGATTGGAAAAGTCAGGAGAGTGCAAAGGTACTGTTTTCTATCAGTTGGCAAGCTGCGCACACAATCCCAGTGTTGTACAGCTTCCTTCTTCACCTTTCCGAAGGTGCCGCTCTCTCCGGCTCCCGGAGGCGAAGAAGCGGCTTCTTCGCGCAAAGACGATTGTGCCGCTCACTGTGCACTCCTTAGCGCGGCTTCTGCCGAAAGACGCCCGGGAGCGGCTCTTAGCTCCGGAGAGCATCGTACCTTCGTCTTTAGCGTCTCTTCTCGTCTACATCTTAGCAAAAAGCTTTTCTACTATGTCTGGCGAGGAAAAACTGTGCCAGCACAGAAAACATCTCCCATCGTGTTCTAGACGTTGCACGACCCCTATACTTAGGCTGATTTTCCTTCCTGGGGATAGGGTTAGTGTTCAGCCTAGGGCTAGGATTTTAAACAAGGAAGCCCAGAGTTCCAGGCTTTCTGCATCTGCAAAAGGCATCCCAAAGGGAGTGCAGACGTGCCACAACATGGCTGCTATCACGGCTTTTCCCTTAGGAAGAACCCTAATACCTAGGCTGATTTACCTTCCTAGGGTTACTGTTAGGCTTAGGCCTAGGACTTTTAAAACCAGGAAGCCCTGGACTCCAGGCACACTGCAGCTGCGAAACGCATCCCAAGGGGAGCGCAAAAGTGACACAACTTGGCTGCCACCACTGATATTTCCATGAGACCATCCCGAACCATAGGCTGATTTTCCTTCCTAGGGTTAAGGTTTGAGTTACGCCTAGGGTAAGGGTTCTATTAACCAGAAAGCCCTGAGTTCCAAGAACACAGCAGCTGCGAAGGACTACCCAAGGAGAGCGCAAAAGTACCACAACATGCCTGCCTCCACAGCTTTTTCCTTGGGGACATGCCTAATTCCTGGCTGATTTGCCTTTCTCGTCTTAGAGTTGGGGTTCAGCCTAGGGCTAGGATTTTTTTAACTAGGAAGCCCTGAGTTCCAGGCTTACTTCATCTGCAAAAAGCATCCCAAAGGGAGTGCAGAAGTGCCACAACATGGCTGCTTTCACGGCTTTTCCCTTAGGAAGAACCCTAATACGCGGCTGATTTACCTTCCTAGGGTTACTGTTAGGCTTAGGCCTAGGACTTTTAAAACCAGTAAGCCCTGGGCTCCAGGCACATGCAGCTGCGAAAGGCATCCCAAGAGGGCCGCAGAAGTGACACAACTTGGCTGCCTCTGCTTCTATTCTCATGAGACCATCCTGAACCATAGGCTGATTTTCCTTCCTAGGGTTAAGGTTTGAGTTACGCCTAGGGTAAGGGTTCTATTAACCAGAAAGCCCTGAGTTCCAAGAACACAGCAGCTGCGAAGGACTAGCCAAGAAGAGCGCAAAAGTACCACAACATGCCTGCCTCCACAGCTTTTTCCTTGGGGACATGCCTAATTCCTGGCTGATTTGCCTTTCTCGTCTTAGGGTTGGGGTTCGGCCTAGGGCTAGGATTTTGAAAATCAGGAAGCCCTGAGTTCCAGGCTTACATCATCTGCCAAAGGCATCCAAAAGGGAGTGCAGAAGTGCCACAACATGGCTGCTTTCACGGCTTTTCCCTTAGGAAGAACCCTAATACGCGGCTGATTTCCCTTCCCAGGGTTACTGTTAGGCTTAGGCCTAGGGCTAGGATTTTTAAAACTAGGAAGCCCTGAGATCCAGGCACACTGCAGCTGTTCAAGGCATCCCAAGGGGAGTACAAAAGTGCAACAACATGGCAGCTTTCACAGCTTTTTCCTTGGCACCATCCCTATACCTAGGCTGTTTTATCTGCCTAGGGTTAGGGTTAGGGTTCAGCCTAGGGCTTGGAGTTTTTTAACCAGGAAGCCCTGAGTTCCAGGCTTACTGCATCTGCCAAAGGCATCCCAAAGGGAGCGCAAAAGTGCCACAACATGGCTGCTTTCACGGCTTTTCCCTTAGGAAGAACCCTAATACCCGGCTGATTTACCTTCCTAGGGTTACTGTTAGGCTTAGGCCTAGGACTATTAAAACCAGGGCGCCATGGGCTCCAGGCACACTGCAGCTGTTAAAGGCATCCCAAGAGGGCCGCAGAAGTGACACAACTTGGCTGCCTCTGCTTCTATTCTCATGAGACCATCCTGAACCATAGGCTGATTTTCCTTCCTAGGGTTAAGGTTTGAGTTTCGCCTATGGTAAGAGTTCTATTAACCAGAAAGACCTGAGTTCCAAGAACACAGCAGCTGCAAAGAACTACCCAAGAAGAGCGCAAAAGTACCACAACATGCCTGCCTCCACAGCTTTTTCCTTGGGGACATGCCTAATTCCTGGCTGATTTGCCTTTCTCGTCTTAGGGTTGGGGTTCGGCCTAGGGCTAGGATTTTTTTAACTAGGAAGCCCTGAGTTCCAGGCTTACTGCATCTGCCAAAGGCATCCCAAAGGGAGTGCAGAAGTGCCACAACATGGCAGCTTTCACGGCTTTTCCCTTAGGAAGAACCCTAATACGCGGCTGATTTACCTTCCTAGGGTTACTGTTAGGCTTAGGCCTAGGACTTTTAAAACCAGGAAGCCCTGGGCTCCAGGCACATTCAGCTGTTAAAGGCATCCCAAGAGGGCTGCAGAAGTGACACAACTTGGCTGCCACCACTGATATTTCCATGAGACCATCCCGAACCATAGGCTGATTTTCCTTCCTAGGGTTAAGGTTTGTGTTACGCCTATGGTAAGGGTTCTATTAACCAGAAAGCCCTGAGTTCCAAGAACACAGCAGCTGCGAAGGACTAGCCAAGGAGAGCGCAAAAGTACCACAACATGCCTGCCTCCACAGCTTTTTCCTTGGGGACATGCCTAATTCCTGGCTGATTTGCCTTTCTCGTCTTAGGCTTGGGGTTCGGCCTAGGGCTAGGATTTTTTTAACTAGGAAGCCCTGAGTTCCAGGCTTACTTCATCTGCAAAAAGCATCCCAAAGGAGTGCAGAAGTGCCACAACATGGCTGCTTTCACGGCTTTTCCCTTAGGAAGAACCCTAATACGCGGCTGATTTACCTTCCTAGGGTTACTGTTAGGCTTAGGCCTAGGACATTTAAAACCAGGAAGCCCTGGGCTCCAGGCACATGCAGCTGCGAAAGGCATCCCAAGAGGGCCGCAGAAGTGACACAACTTGGCTGCCTCTGCTTCTATTCTCATGAGACCATCCTGAACCATAGGCTGATTTTCCTTCCTAGGGTTAAGGTTTGAGTTACGCCTAGGGTGAGGGTTCTATTAACCAGAAAGCCCTGAGTTCCAAGAACACAGCAGCTGCGAAGGACTACCCAAGAAGAGCGCAAAAGTACCACAACATGCCTGCCTCCACAGCTTTTTCCTTGGGGACATGCCTAATTCCTGGCTGATTTGCCTTTCTCGTCTTAGGGTTGGGGTTCGGCCTAGGGCTAGGATTTTTAAAATCAGGAAGCCCTGAGTTCCAGGCTTACTGCATCTGCCAAAGGCATCCCAAAGGGAGTGCAGAAGTGCCACAACATGGCTGCTTTCACGGCTTTTCCCTTAGGAAGAACCCTAATACGCGGCTGATTTACCTTCCTAGGGTTACTGTTAGGCTTAGGCCTTGGGCTAGGATTTTTAAAACTAGGAAGCCCTGAGATCCAGGCACACTGCAGCTGTTCAAGGCATCCCAAGGGGAGTACAAAAGTGCAAGAACATGGCAGCTTTCACAGCTTTTTCCTTGGCACCATCCCTATACCTAGGCTGTTTTATCTGCCTAGGGTTAGGGTTAGGGTGCAGCCTAGGGCTTGGAGTTTTTTAACCAGGTAGCCCTGAGTTCCAGGCTTACTGCATCTGCCAAAGGCATCCCAAAGGGAGTGCAAAAGTGCCACAACATGGCTGCTTTCACAGTTTTTCCCTTAGGAAGAAGCCTAATACCCGGCTGATTTACCTTCCTAGGGTTACTGATAGGCTTAGGCCTAGGACTATTAAAACCAGGAAGCCCTGGGCTCCAGGCACACTGCAGCTGTTAAAGGCATCCCAAGAGGGCCGCAGAAGTGACACAACTTGGCTGCCTCTGCTTCTATTCTCATGAGACCATCCTGAACCATAGGCTGATTTTCCTTCCTAGGGTTAAGGTTTCAGTTTCGCCTAGGGTAAGGGTTCTATTAACCAGAAAGCCCTGAGTTCCAAGAACACAGCATCTGCGAAGGACTAGCCAAGAAGAGCGCAAAAGTACCACAACATGCCTGCCTCCACAGCTTTTTCCTTGGGGACATGCCTAATTCCTGGCTGATTTGCCTTTCTCGTCTTAGGGTTGGGGTTCGGCCTAGGGCTAGGATTTTTTTAACTAGGAAGCCCTGAGTTCCAGGCTTACTGCATCTGCCAAAGGCATCCCAAAGGGAGTGCAGAAGTGCCACAACATGGCTGCTTTCACGGCTTTTCCCTTAGGAAGAACCCTAATACGCGGCTGATTTACCTTCCTAGGGTTACTGTTAGGCTTAGGCCTAGGACTTTTAAAACCAGGAAGCCCTGGGCTCCAGGCACACTGCAGCTGCGAAAGGCATCCCAAGGGGAGCGCAAAAGTGACACAACTTGGCTGCCACCACTGATATTTCCATGAGACCATCCTGAACCATAGGCTGATTTTCCTTCCTAGGGTTAAGGTTTGAGTTACGCCTAGGGTAAGGGTTCTATTAACCAGAAAGCCCTGAGTTCCAAGAACACAGCAGCTGCGAAGGACTAGCCAAGGAGAGCGCAAAAGTACCACAACATGCCTGCCTCCACAGCTTTTTCTTTGGGGACATGCCTAATTCCTGGCTGATTTGCCTTTCTCGTCTTAGGGTTGGGGTTCGGCCTAGGGCTAGGATTTTTTTAACTAGGAAGCCCTGAGTTCCAGGCTTACTGCATCTGCCAAAGGCATCCCAAAGGGAGTGCAGAAGTGCCACAACATGGCTGCTTTCACGGCTTTTCCCTTAGGAAGAACCCTAATACGCGGCTGATTTCCCTTCCCAGGGTTACTGTTAGGCTTAGGCCTAGGGCTAGGATTTTTTAAACTAGGAAGCCCTGAGATCCAGGCACACTGCAGCTGTTCAAGGCATCCCAAGAGGGCCGCAGAAGTGACACAACTTGGCTGCCTCTGCTGCTATTCTCATGAGTCCATCCCGAACCATAGGCTGATTTTCCTTCCTAGGGTGAGGGTTAGAGTTACGCCTATGGTTAGTGTTTTGTTAACCAGAAAGCCCTGAGTTCCAAGAACACAGCAGCTGCGAAGGACTACCCAAGAGGAGGGGAAAAGTGCCACAACATGGCTGCCTCCAGCGCTTTTTCCTTTGGGACCATCATTGAACCTAGGCTGATTTACTTGCCTCCAGTTGCACCTATGGTCACCCCAAGGGATAGGGATTTTAAATCAGTAAACCCTGAGCTCCAGACCCAGTGCAGCTGCAAAAGGCTTCCCAAGGGCAGCCAAAAATTGCCTCAACATGCTCCTTCCAGTGCTTTTTTCCTTGGGAACATCCCTATACCCAGGCTGATTTATCTGCCTAGGGTTAGGGTTAGGGTTCAGCCTAGAGATAGGATTTTTTCAAACAGGAAGCCCTGAATTCCAGGCACACTGCAGCTGTTAAAGGCAGTGTTCTACGTCAACCGCAACTTAGTCTGAAATAAATGCTTTTTCCCTGAGAGCATCTGAGAGGTTTGCATGAAGCACTGATATCTGACATTTGCAATTTTGAATAGGAGAGGAGAAAGAAAATGGGAAGAAGTTTTTAATTTTAGTGGTTTCAATGTTAATTTCCGTACACTTTTTCAAAACTTGTCAGCTCAAATGCCCATCAACATCTTTTAGTCATCTGTAAGTCAGTATTCATATAAAATGTGCTTCAAATCAAAAGAATTTCAAATTTGCACTCCAAATTTCTATGCCTAGATTTATGATTTCCTACACATATTAGATGAAAGGAAGGCCTTTTTTACTGTGGGAGTGCTGGAACACTGGAACAGGTTGCCCAGGGAAGTTGTGGGTGTCCCATCCCTGAAAGTATTCAAGGTCAGCTTGGACGGGGCTTGGAGCAGCAACAAAGGAGAAGCTTGATGGTAGAGAAACAAAGTTGGACTATAGAAGAAACTGGGATTGAAGTATAGGAGCAAGTTTTCTCTCAGCTCTTGGGGTAAATTCAAAGTTGTACAAAATGACATTTATCTGTGCTATTCACTACTGTAACAGAAATGTTCATGAAAACTGTACAGAAGATAGCAAATTTTAAAAGAGATAAGAATTACAGCATAAAATCCATGGGATGGGTTACAACATGAGACACTCTCTAAGAGAAAATCTCTGTGTTTCAGCACTTCATCATGGTAAGATTTCATGAAGTGCCAAAGAAGGCGGCAAAATATCATTCGGGACGTTATTTCCTGGAATTCAGCCTGGCCATTAGTAGGAACTGGGTTTGAACACATCATGTAGATATACCACACACACTTTCCCTTCACTGAAAAATGACTGTTTACAACGAAGAAGCAATTGACGATCAAAATTGATTGAAAGCATCTTAAACATGTCAAGTATTTCATTGTAGATGATCTGTGATCCAAATGCTTCTTCCACCTTCGAGAGGGACAGAACAATTCTTCCATATCATGATGGTTTAAAATTGTATCAACCAATGTTTTCTGCTGAAAAGATAGCATCTATTTTTTTCTATTTTTGGAAGAAAATATTCCTAGACATACAACAGGTGAGAACTAAGTAATTTTAAAGAAACAAATGAAAAGAAAATATTCTGTAAATAGAATGAAATGAAAAGCTGTGTTTTAAATAGGAGCTAAATATGAAACAGAATTTTTGTACCAGGCATTTGAATTACTGCACCAGCTCTTTTGCCCATCAAGAGAGGCATTGAGCATTTCAGTCTTTTCCAAGGTGTTCATGATCTGCTATGCTGATCTCTGTGTGTGCCTAGGTGTGTGTGGAAGGGGGGGCATGTGAAGGGGAGTGTGTATGTTTGCTTTACAATTGTTGTGGCAGATTCATGCCTCAGCTCCACATTTTATTTTAGAAAGGTCACACAGAGTGGATGTGAAGTTTACTATCAACAAGAGATCAATTCCCAAATCATCCATTTCACTCTACCTTATAAATCATGTGCTTTGTTGCATATTTTATCAAATCTACTTTCAAGCCAGATGGAGGAAGGAGGATGTGGCAATCCCTCCACCATCTTGCAACTTTTATGCAAGTAGGTTTTCAAGAAAATCATCATTTCTCTTTGAAATATGTCTGGAACAGGCATGATGGTAGTGTCAACCTGTTGGAGTTTTTGTTGCTGGAAGAAGTTATACAAAAGGATTGGTTTTTACATTGACCAGTTACTGAATCAAGCTCAGGAATACATTGGAAATTCAACTGGGGCTTCCTTTCCCCGGCAGACTACTTCTAGAACGAGCTTGTACACTGAAGCTTACTCTTTTGCCCTCTTTTTGTTTCTTTCCTATTTTCTTGGCTTCTTTGCCACTCTCTAGACAATTTTGGAACTTTTTTCCCAACTCAAATGGTTTCAATAGTCTGATTGTGATCATATATTTTTACAAGGAATTTTTAAAATCTTTCCTCCAGTTAAGAAAGTCAAGGACTTAGGTCTTTTTCTTCCCTTATCAATATTGCAATGAAATTGATAAGTAAAGACCAACTCTTTCTTTTTGTTTTTAACCCAAGCAGATAATTCCCATCCATTCATCCATTTGGTGGACCAATAGTTGCCATTCTGATGGAAGTTGTCACTTCTTAACAATAGGCATTCTGTGACTATGTTGACAGCACTTTGGGTGAAGATCCTAACTGGTCTTAGATACACATAGGGAGAAATTTGCTCAGCCAGTGTCAGTCTTAAGCATGCGTATCAGAAGATCTTTCTAGAGCTGGGAATTTTCCCATGAAAGGGATTCAGTTAGGGAAGAGACACTTGCCCCAGAGGTTTACATTCTTCTTGAAGACTGCTTAAGGAACTTAGATGCCATGTCCATTTGGATCTGTGTCTGCACAGAACTTTGTCATGCCAGTGCTTGAAATGCATCTTGAAGAGAATTCACTAGCACAGAATGAATGAGAGTGGAAGGGGTTGGTGGGGCTAACCAGGCCCAACCCCCCTGCCTAAACCAGGATACCTAGAGCCTCTTGCCCAGGATTCTATCTGGGTGTACTTTGAATGTCTTCAAAGATCCAGGCTCCACAATCTTTCTGGGCAGTCTGTGCCGTGGTTCACTCACCCTCACAGTAAAGAATCATTTCCTGATGTTCCTGTATTTCAGTGTGTGCCCACTGCCTCTTGTCTTTTCACTCAGCATCACTGAAAAGACACTGATTCCCTCCCCTTTGCACTATTGCTTCCATATGGATGTGTGCTGCCATGTAGAGATATGTCAAAAACCTCCCTGAAGCCCAGGCAGATAATATTCCCTTCATCTACCAGTCAAGTTGATTCATCAGAGGAGTTTAAAGCTATGTTCAGCATGAAATGCCCCTGAAAAATCATGCTAACTACATTATTGTGTCGTCTTTCATGTGCCTGGCAAGGTTTTCCAGGAAGAGCTGCTTCATCAACTTCCTGGGTATAAAAAAGAGGCTGGCTGGTTTGTACGATTGCGAGTCCTCCTAATTGCCTTTTTTGAAGATGAGTGTCATTTGCTTACATCCAGTCCTTAGCCACTCTTGTCGTCTACATCTTAGCAAAAAGCTTTTCCACTATGTCTGTCAAGGAGAAATTGTGCCAGCACAGAAAACATCTCCTATCGTGTTCTAGACGTTGCACGGAGGTGTGCCGAGTGTTTGGCATGAAGAAAAGAAAACTTGTCCAAAACAGCTTCCAATCGAATGTTCATGTGATTGGAAAAGTCAGGAGAGTGCAAAGGTACTGTTTTCTAGCAGTTGGCAAGCTGCGCACACAATCCCAGTGTTGTACAGCTTCATTCTTCACCTTTCCGAAGGTGCCGCTCTCTCCGGCTCCCGGAGGCGAAGAAGCGGCTTCTTCGCACAAAGACGATTGTGCCGCTCACTGTGCACTCCTTAGCGCGGCTTCTGCCGAAAGACGCCCGGGAGCGGCTCTTAGCTCCGGACAGCATCGTACCTTCGTCTTTAGCGTCTCTTCTCGTCTACATCTTAGCAAAAAGCTTTTCCACCATGTCTGGCGAGGAAAAACTGTGCCAGCACAGAAAACATCTCCCATCGTGTTCTAGACGTTGCACGGAGGTGTGCCGAGTGTTTGGCATGAGAAAAGAAAAGTTGTCCAAAACAGCTTCCAATCGAATGTTCATGTGATTGGAAAAGTCAGGAGAGTGCAAAGGTACTGTTTTCTAGCAGTTGGCAAGCTGCGCACACAATCCCAGTGTTGTACAGCTTCCTTCTTCACCTTTCCGAAGGTGCCGCTCTCTCCGGCTCCCGGAGGCGAAGAAGCGGCTTCTTCGCGCAAAGACGATTGTGCCGCTCACTGTTGCACTCCTTAGCGCGGCTTCTGCCGAAAGACGCCCGGGAGCGGCTCCTAGCCTCGGAGAGCATCGTACCTACGTCTTTAGCGTCTCTTCTCGTCTACATCTTAGCAAAAAGCTTTTCCACTATGTCTGGCGAGGAAAAACTGTGCCAGCACAGAAAACATCTCCCATCGTGTTCTAGACGTTGCACGGAGGTGTGCCGAGTATTTGGCATGAAGAAAAGAAAACTTGTCCAAAACAGCTTCCAATCGAATGTTCATGTGATTGGAAAAGTCAGGAGAATGCAAAGGTACTGTTTTCTATCAGTTGGCAAGCTGCGCACACAATCCAGTGTTGTACAGCTTCCTTCTTCACCTTTCCGAAGGTGCCGCTCTCTCCGGCTCCCGGAGGCGAAGAAGCGGCTTCTTCGCGCAAAGACGATTGTGCCGCTCACTGTGCACTCCTTAGCGCGGCTTCTGCCGAAAGACGCCCGGGAGCGGCTCTTAGCTCCGGACAGCATCGTACCTTCGTCTTTAGCGTCTCTTCTCGTCTACATCTTAGCAAAAAGCTTTTCCACTATGTCTGGCGAGGAAAAACTGTGCCAGCACAGAAAACATCTCCCATCGTGTTCTAGACGTTGCACGGAGGTGTGCCGAGTGTTTGGCATGAAGGAAAGAAAACTTGTCCAAAACAGCTTCCAATCGAATGTTCATGTGATTGGAAAAGTCAGGAGAGTGCAAAGGTACTGTTTTCTATCAGTTGGCAAGCTGCGCACACAATCCCAGTGTTGTACAGCTTCCTTCTTCACCTTTCCGAAGGTGCCGCTCTCTCCGGCTCCCGGAGGCGAAGAAGCGGCTTCTTCGCGCAAAGACGATTGTGCCGCTCACTGTGCACTCCTTAGCGCGGCTTCTGCCGAAAGACGCCCGGGAGCGGCTCTTAGCTCCGGACAGCATCGTACCTTCGTCGTTAGCGTCTCTTCTCGTCTACATCTTAGCAAAAAGCTTTTCCTCTATGTCTGGCGAGGAAAAACTGTGCCAGCACAGAAAACATCTCCCATCGTGTTCTAGACGTTGCACGGAGGTGTGCCGAGTGTTTGGCATGAAGGAAAGAAAAGTTGTCCAAAACAGCTTCCAATCGAATGTTCACGTGATTGGAAAAGTCAGGAGAGTGCAAAGGTACTGTTTTCTCGCAGTTGGCGAGCTGCGCACACAATCCCAGTGTTGTACAGCTTCCTTCTTCACCTTTCCGAAGGTGCCGCTCTCTCCGGCTCCCGGAGGCGAAGAAGCGGCTTCTTCGCGCAAAGACGATTGTGCCGCTCACTGTGCACTCCTTAGCGCGGCTTCTGCCGAAAGACGCCCGGGAGCGGCTCTTAGCTCCGGACAGCATCGTACCTTCGTCTTTAGCGTCTCTTCTCGTCTACATCTTAGCAAAAAGCTTTTCCACTATGTCTGGCGAGGAAAAACTGTGCCAGCACAGAAAACATCTCCCATCTTGTTCTAGACGTTGCACGGAGGTGTGCCGAGTGTTTGGCATGAAGGAAAGAAAAGTTGTCCAAAACAGCTTCCAATCGAATGTTCATGTGATTGGAAAAGTCAGGAGAGTGCAAAGGTACTGTTTTCTAGCAGTTGGCGAGCTGCGCCCACATTCCCAGTGTTGTACAGCTTCCTTCTTCACCTTTCCGAAGGTGCCGCTCTCTCCGGCTCCCGGAGGCGAAGAAGCGGCTTCTTCGCGCAAAGACGATTGTGCCGCTCACTGTGCACTCCTTAGCGCGGCTTCTGCCGAAAGACGCCCGGGAGCGGCTCTTAGCTCCGGACAGCATCGTACCTTCGTCGTTAGCGTCTCTTCTCGTCTACATCTTTGCAAAAAGCTTTTCTACTATGTCTGGCGAGGAAAAACTGTGCCAGCACAGAAAACATCTCCCATCGTGTTCTAGACGTTGCACGGAGGTGTGCCGAGTGTTTGGCATGAAGGAAAGAAAAGTTGTCCAAAACAGCTTCCAATCGAATATTCATGTGATTGGAAAAGTCAGGAGAGTGCAAAGGTACTGTTTTCTAGCAGTTGGCAAGCTGCGCACACAATCCCAGTGTTGTACAGCTTCCTTCTTCACCTTTCCGAAGGTGCCGCTCTCTCCGGCTCCCGGAGGCGAAGAAGCGGCTTCTTCGCGCAAATACGATTGTGCCGCTCACTGTGCACTCCTTAGCGCGGCTTCTGCCGAAAGACGCCCGGGAGCGGCTCTTAGCTCCGGACAGCATCGTACCTTCGTCGTTAGCGTCTCTTCTCGTCTACATCTTAGCAAAAAGCTTTTCTACTATGTCTGGCGAGGAAAAACTGTGCCAGCACAGAAAACATCTCCCATCGTGTTCTAGACGTTGCACGGAGGTGTGCCGAGTGTTTGGCATGAAGGAAAGAAAAGTTGTCCAAAACAGCTTCCAATCGAATGTTCATGTGATTGGAAAAGTCAGGAGAGTGCAAAGGTACTGTTTTCTATCAGTTGGCAAGCTGCGCACACAATCCCAGTGTTGTACAGCTTCCTTCTTCACCGTTCCGAAGGTGCCGCTCTCTCCGGCTCCCGGAGGCGAAGAAGCGGCTTCTTCGCGCAAAGACGATTGTGCCGCTCACTGTGCACTCCTTAGCGCGGCTTCTGCCGAAAGACGCCCGGGAGCGGCTCTTAGCTCCGGAGAGCATCGTACCTTCGTCTTTAGCGTCTCTTCTCGTCTACATCTTAGCAAAAAGCTTTTCTACTATGTCTGGCGAGGAAAAACTGTGCCAGCACAGAAAACATCTCCCATCGTGTTCTAGACGTTGCACGACCCCTAGACTTAGGCTGATTTTCCTTCCTGGCGATAGGGTTAGGGTTCAGCCTAGGGCTAGGATTTTAAACAAGGAAGCCCTGAGTTGCAGGCTTACTGCATCTGCAAAAGGCATCCCAAAGGGAGTGCAGAAGTGCCACAACATGGCTGCTTTCACGGCTTTTCCCTTAGGAAGAACCCTAATACCTAGGCTGATTTACCTTCCTAGGGTTACTGTTAGGCTTAGGCCTAGGACTTTTAAAACCAGGAAGCCCTGGACTCCAGGCACACTGCAGCTGCGAAACGCATCCCAAGGGGAGCGCAAAAGTGACACAACTTGGCTGCCACCACTGATATTTCCATGAGACCATCCCGAACCATAGGCTGATTTTCCTTCCTAGGGTTAAGGTTTGAGTTACGCCTAGGGTAAGGGTTCTATTAACCAGAAAGCCCTGAGTTCCAAGAACACAGCAGCTGCGAAGGACTACCCAAGGAGAGCGCAAAAGTACCACAACATGCCTGCCTCCACAGCTTTTTCCTTGGGGACATGCCTAATTCCTGGCTGATTTGCCTTTCTCGTCTTAGGGTTGGGGTTCGGCCTAGGGCTAGGATTTTTTTATCTAGGAAGCCCTGAGTTCCAGGCTTACTTCATCTGCAAAAAGCATCCCAAAGGGAGTGCAGAAGTGCCACAACATGGCTGCTTTCACGGCTTTTCCCTTAGGAAGAACCCTAATACGCGGCTGATTTACCTTCCTAGGGTTACTGTTAGGCTTAGGCCTAGGACTTTTAAAACCAGGAAGCCCTGGGCTCCAGGCACATGCAGCTGCGAAAGGCATCCCAAGAGGGCCGCAGAAGTGACACAACTTGGCTGCCTCTGCTTCTATTCTCATGAGACCATCCTGAACCATAGGCTGATTTTCCTTCCTAGGGTTAAGGTTTGAGTTACGCCTAGGGTAAGGGTTCTATTAATCAGAAAGCCCTGAGTTCCAAGAACACAGCAGCTGCGAAGGACTACCCAAGAAGAGCGCAAAAGCACCACAACATGCCTGCCTCCACAGCTTTTTCCTTGGGGACATGCCTAATTCCTGGCTGATTTGCCTTTCTCGTCTTAGGGTTGGGGTTCGGCCTAGGGCTAGGATTTTTTTAACTAGGAAGCCCTGAGTTCCAGGCTTACTTCATCTGCCAAAGGCATCCCACAGGGTGTGCAAAAGTGCCACAACATGGCTGCTTTCACGGCTTTTCCCTTAGGAAGAACCCTAATACGCGGCTGATTTACCTTCCTAGGGTTACTGTTAGGCTTAGGCCTAGGACTTTTAAAACCAGGAAGCCCTGGGCTCCAGGCACACTGCAGCTGCGAAAGGCATCCCAAGGGGAGCGCAAAAGTGACACAACTTGGCTGCCACCACTGATATTTCCATGAGACCATCCCGAACCATAGGCTGATTTTCCTTCCTAGGGTTAAGGTTTGAGTTACGCCTGGGGTAAGGGTTCTATTAACCAGAAAGCCCTGAGTTCCAAGAACACAGCAGCTGCGAAGGACTACCCAAGAAGAGCGCAAAAGTACCACAACATGCCTGCCTCCACAGCTTTTTCCTTGGGGACATGCCTAATTCCTGGCTGATTTGCCTTTCTCGTCTTAGGGTTGGGGTTCGGCCTAGGGCTAGGATATTAAAAATCAGGAAGCCCTGAGTTCCAGGCTTACTGCATCTGCCAAAGGCATCCCAAAAGGAGTGCAGAAGTGCCACAACATGGCTGCTTTCACGGATTTCCCTTAGGAAGAACCCTAATACGCGGCTGATTTACCTTCCTAGGGTTACTGTTAGGCTTAGGCCTAGGGCTAGCATTTTTAAAACTAGGAAGCCCTGAGATCCAGGCACACTGCAGCTGTTCAAGGCATCCCAAGGGGAGTACAAAAGTGCAACAACATGGCAGCTTTCACAGCTTTTTCCTTGGCACCATCCCTATACCTAGGCTGTTTTATCTGCCTAGGGTTAGCTTTAGGGTGCAGCCTAGGGCTTGGAGTTTTTTAACCAGGTAGCCCTGAGTTCCAGGCTTACTGCATCTGCCAAAGGCATCCCAAAGGGAGTGCAGAAGTGCCACAACATGGCTGCTTTCACGGCTTTTCCCTTAGGAAGAACCCTAATACGCGGCTGATTTACTTTCCTAGGGTTACTGTTAGGCTTAGGCCTAGGACTTTTAAAACCAGGAAGCCCTGGGCTCCAGGCACATGGAGCTGCGAAAGGCATCCCAAGAGGGCCGCAGAAGTGACACAACTTGGCTGCCTCTGCTTCTATTCTCATGAGACCATCCTGAACCATAGGCTGATTTTCCTTCCTAGGGTTAAGGTTTGAGTTACGCCTAGGGTAAGGGTTCTATTAATCAGAAAGCCCTGAGTTCCAAGAACACAGCAGCTGCGAAGGACTACCCAAGAAGAGCGCAAAAGCACCACAACATGCCTGCCTCCACAGCTTTTTCCTTGGGGACATGCCTAATTCCTGGCTGATTTGCCTTTCTCGTCTTAGGGTTGGGGTTCGGCCTAGGGCTAGGATTTTTTTAACTAGGAAGCCCTGAGTTCCAGGCTTACTTCATCTGCCAAAGGCATCCCACAGGGTGTGCAAAAGTGCCACAACATGGCTGCTTTCACGGCTTTTCCCTTAGGAAGAACCCTAATACGCGGCTGATTTACCTTCCTAGGGTTACTGTTAGGCTTAGGCCTAGGACTTTTAAAACCAGGAAGCCCTGGGCTCCAGGCACACTGCAGCTGCGAAAGGCATCCCAAGGGGAGCGCAAAAGTGACACAACTTGGCTGCCACCACTGATATTTCCATGAGACCATCCCGAACCATAGGCTGATTTTCCTTCCTAGGGTTAAGGTTTGAGTTACGCCTGGGGTAAGGGTTCTATTAACCAGAAAGCCCTGAGTTCCAAGAACACAGCAGCTGCGAAGGACTACCCAAGAAGAGCGCAAAAGTACCACAACATGCCTGCCTCCACAGCTTTTTCCTTGGGGACATGCCTAATTCCTGGCTGATTTGCCTTTCTCGTCTTAGGGTTGGGGTTCGGCCTAGGGCTAGGATATTAAAAATCAGGAAGCCCTGAGTTCCAGGCTTACTGCATCTGCCAAAGGCATCCCAAAAGGAGTGCAGAAGTGCCACAACATGGCTGCTTTCACGGATTTCCCTTAGGAAGAACCCTAATACGCGGCTGATTTACCTTCCTAGGGTTACTGTTAGGCTTAGGCCTAGGGCTAGCATTTTTAAAACTAGGAAGCCCTGAGATCCAGGCACACTGCAGCTGTTCAAGGCATCCCAAGGGGAGTACAAAAGTGCAACAACATGGCAGCTTTCACAGCTTTTTCCTTGGCACCATCCCTATACCTAGGCTGTTTTATCTGCCTAGGGTTAGCTTTAGGGTGCAGCCTAGGGCTTGGAGTTTTTTAACCAGGTAGCCCTGAGTTCCAGGCTTACTGCATCTGCCAAAGGCATCCCAAAGGGAGTGCAGAAGTGCCACAACATGGCTGCTTTCACGGCTTTTCCCTTAGGAAGAACCCTAATACGCGGCTGATTTACTTTCCTAGGGTTACTGTTAGGCTTAGGCCTAGGACTTTTAAAACCAGGAAGCCCTGGGCTCCAGGCACATGGAGCTGCGAAAGGCATCCCAAGAGGGCCGCAGAAGTGACACAACTTGGCTGCCTCTGCTTCTATTCTCATGAGACCATCCCGAACCATAGGCTGATTTTCCTTCCTAGGGTTAAGGTTTGAGTTTCGCCTAGGGTAAGAGTTCTATTAACCAGAAAGCCCTGAGTTCCAAGAACACAGCAGCTGCGAAGGACTACCCATGAAGAGCGCAAAAGTACCACAACGTGCCTGCCTCCACAGCTTTTTCCTTGGGGACATGCCTAATTCCTGGCTGATTTGCCTTTCTCGTCTTAGGGTTGGGGTTCGGCCTAGGGCTAGGATTTTTTTAACTAGGAAGCCCTGAGTTCCAGGCTTACTTCATCTGCAAAAAGCATCCCAAAGGGAGTGCAGAAGTGCCACAACATGGCTGCTTTCACAGCTTTTCCCTTAGGAAGAACCCTAATACCCGGCTGATTTCCCTTCCCAGGGTTACTGTTAGGCTTAGGCCTAGGGCTAGGATTTTTAAAACTAGGACGCCCTGAGATCCAGGCACACTGCAGCTGTTCAAGGCATCCCAAGGGGAGTACAAAAGTGCAACAACATGGCAGCTTTCACAGCTTTTTCCTTGGCACCATCCCTATACCTAGGCTGTTTTATCTGCCTTGGGTTAGGGTTAGGGTTCAGCCTAGGGCTTGGAGTTTTTTAACCAGGTAGCCCTGAGTTCCAGGCTTACTGCATCTGCCAAAGGCATCCCAAAGGGAGTGCAGAAGTGCCACAACATGGCTGCTTTCACGGCTTTTCCCTTAGGAAGAACCCTAATACCCGGCTGATTTACCTTCCTAGGGTTACTGTTAGGCTTAGGCCTAGGACTTTTAAAACCAGGAAGCCCTGGGCTCCAGGCACACTGCAGCTGCGAAACGCATCCCAAGGGGAGCGCAAAAGTGACACAACTTGGCTGCCACCACTGATATTTCCATGAGACCATCCCGAACCATAGGCTGATTTTCCTTCCTAGGGTTAAGGTTTGAGTTACGCCTAGGGTAAGAGTTCTATTAACCAGAAAGCCCTGAGTTCCAAGAACACAGCAGCTGCGAAGGACTACCCAAGAAGAGCGCAAAAGTACCACAACATGCCTGCCTCCACAGCTTTTTCCTTGGGGACATGCCTAATTCCTGGCTGATTTGCCTTTCTCGTCTTAGGGTTGGGGTTCGGCCTAGGGCTAGGATTTTTTTAACTAGGAAGCCCTGAGTTCCAGGCTTACTGCATCTGCCAATGGCATCCCAAAGGGAGTGCAAAAGTGCCACAACATGGCTGCTTTCACGGCTTTTCCCTTAGGAAGAACCCTAATACGCGGCTGATTTACCTTCCTAGGGTTACTGTTAGGCTTAGGCCTAGGACTTTTAAAACCAGGAAGCCCTGGGCTCCAGGCACACTGCACCTGCGAAAGGCATCCCAAGAAGAGCGCAAAAGTACCACAACATGCCTGCCTCCACAGCTTTTTCCTTGGGGACATGCCTAATTCCTGGCTGATTTTCCTTTCTCGTCTTAGGGTTGGGGTTCGGCCTAGGGCTAGGATTTTTAAAATCAGGAAGCCCTGAGTTCCAGGCACACTGGAGCTGTGAAAGGCATCCAAAAGGGAGTGCAAAAGTGCCACAATATGGCTGCTTTCACGGCTTTTCCCTTAGCAAGAAGCCTAACACCAGGCTGATTTACCTTCCCAGGGTTACTCTAAGGCTTAGGCCTAGGGCTAGGATTTTTAAAACTAGGAAGTCCTGAGATCCAGGCACACTGCAGCTGTTCAAGGCATCCCAAGAGGGCCGCAGAAGTGACACAACTTGGCTGCCTCTGCTACTATTCTCATGAGTCCATCCCGAACCATAGGCTGATTTTCCTTCCTAGGGTGAGGGTTAGAGTTACGCCTAGGGTTAGTGTTTTTTTAACCAGAAAGCCCTGAGTTCCAAGAACACAGCAGCTGCGAAGGACTACCCAAGAGGAGGGGAAAAGTGCCACAACATGGCTGCCTCTAGCGCTTTTTCCATTGGGACCATCATTGAAACTAGGCTGATTTACTTGCCTCCAGTTGCACCTATGGTCACGCCAAGGGATAGGGATTTTAAATCAGTAAACCCTGAGCTCCAGACCCAGTGCAGCTGCAAAAGGCTTCCCAAGGGCAGCCAAAAATTGCCTCAACATGCTCCTTCCAGTGCTTTTTTCCTTGGGAACATCCCTATACCCAGGCTGATTTATCTGCCTAGGGTTAGGGTTAGGGTTCAGCCTAGAGATAGGATTTTTTCAAACAGGAAGCCCTGAATTCCAGGCACACTGCAGCTGTTAAAGGCAGTGTTCTACGTCAACCGCAACTTAGTCTGAAATAAATGCTTTTTCCCTGAGAGCATCTGAGAGGTTTGCATGAAGCACTGATATCTGACATTTGCAATTTTGAATAGGAGAGGAGAAAGAAAATGGGAAGAAGTTTTTAATTTTAGTGGTTTCAATGTTAATTTCCGTACACTTTTTCAAAACTTGTCAGCTCAAATGCCCATCAACATCTTTTAGTCATCTGTAAGTCAGTATTCATATAAAATGTGCTTCAAATCAAAAGAATTTCAAATTTGCACTCCAAATTTCTATGCCTAGATTTATGATTTCCTACACATATTAGATGAAAGGAAGGCCTTTTTTACTGTGGGAGTGCTGGAACACTGGAACAGGTTGCCCAGGGAAGTTGTGGGTGTCCCATCCCTGAAAGTATTCAAGGTCAGCTTGGACGGGGCTTGGAGCAGCAACAAAGGAGAAGCTTGATGGTAGAGAAACAAAGTTGGACTATAGAAGAAACTGGGATTGAAGTATAGGAGCAAGTTTTCTCTCAGCTCTTGGGGTAAATTCAAAGTTGTACAAAATGACATTTATCTGTGCTATTCACTACTGTAACAGAAATGTTCATGAAAACTGTACAGAAGATAGCAAATTTTAAAAGAGATACGAATTACAGCATAAAATCCATGGGATGGGTTACAACATGAGACACTCTCTAAGAGAAAATCTCTGTGTTTCAGCACTTCATCATGGTAAGATATCATGAAGTGCCAAAGAAGGCGGCAAAATATCATTCGGGACGTTATTTCCTGGAATTCAGCCTGGCCATTAGTAGGAACTGGGTTTGAACACATCATGTAGATATACCACACACACTTGCCCTTCACTGAAAAATGACTGTTTACAACGAAGAAGCAATTGACGATCAAAATTGATTGAAAGCATCTTAAACATGTCCAGTATTTCATTGTAGATGATCTGTGATCCAAATGCTTCTTCCACCTTCGAGAGGGACAGAACAATTCTTCCATATCATGATGGTTTAAAATTGTATCAACCAATGTTTTCTGCTGAAAAGATAGCATCTATTTTTTTCTATTTTTGGAAGAAAATATTCCTAGACATACAACAGGTGAGAACTAAGTAATTTTAAAGAAACAAATGAAAAGAAAATATTCTGTAAATAGAATGAAATGAAAAGCTGTGTTTTAAATAGGAGCTAAATATGAAACAGAATTTTTGTACCAGGCATTTGAATTACTGCACCAGCTCTTTTGCCCATCAAGAGAGGCATTGAGCATTTCAGTCTTTTCCAAGGTGTTCATGATCTGCTATGCTGATCTCTGTGTGTGCCTAGGTGTGTGTGGAAGGGGGGGCATGTGAAGGGGAGTGTGTATGTTTGCTTTACAATTGTTGTGGCAGATTCATGCCTCAGCTCCACATTTTGTTTTAGAAAGGTCACACAGAGTGGATGTGAAGTTTACTATCAACAAGAGATCAATTCCCAAATCATCCATTTCACTCTACCTTATAAATCATGTGCTTTGTTGCATATTTTATCAAATCTACTTTCAAGCCAGATGGAGGAAGGAGGATGTGGCAATCCCTCCACCATCTTGCAACTTTTATGCAAGTAGGTTTTCAAGAAAATCATCATTTCTCTTTGAAATATGTCTGGAACAGGCATGATGGTAGTGTCAACCTGTTGGAGTTTTTGTTGCTGGAAGAAGTTATACAAAAGGATTGGTTTTTACATTGACCAGTTACTGAATCAAGCGCAGGAATACATTGGAAATTCAACTGGGGCTTCCTTTCCCCGGCAGACTACTTCTAGAACGAGCTTGTACACTGAAGCTTACTCTTTTGCCCTCTTGTTGTTTCTTTCCTATTTTCTTGGCTTCTTTGCCACTCTCTAGACAATTTTGGAACTTTTTTCCCAACTCAAATGGTTTCAATAGTCTGATTGTGATCATACATTTTTACAAGGAATTTTTAAAATCTTTCCTCCAGTTAAGAAAGTCAAGGACTTAGGTCTTTTTCTTCCCTTATCAATATTGCAATGAAATTGATAAGTAAAGACCAACTCTTTCTTTTTGTTTTTAACCCAAGCAGATAATTCCCATCCATTCATCCATTTGGTGGACCAATAGTTGCCATTCTGATGGAAGTTGTCACTTCTTAACAATAGGCATTCTGTGACTATGTTGACAGCACTTTGGGTGAAGATCCTAACTGGTCTTAGATACACATAGGGAGAAATTTGCTCAGCCAGTGTCAGTCTTAAGCATGCGTATCAGAAGATCTTTCTAGAGCTGGGAATTTTCCCATGAAAGGGATTCAGTTAGGGAAGAGACACTTGCCCCAGAGGTTTACATTCTTCTTGAAGACTGCTTAAGGAACTTAGATGCCATGTCCATTTGGATCTGTGTCTGCACAGAACTTTGTCATGCCAGTGCTTGAAATGCATCTTGAAGAGAATTCACTAGCACAGAATGAATGAGAGTGGAAGGGGTTGGTGGGGCTAACCAGGCCCAACCCCCCTGCCTAAACCAGGATACCTAGAGCCTCTTGCCCAGGATTCTATCTGGGTGTACTTTGAATGTCTTCAAAGATCCAGGCTCCACAATCTTTCTGGGCAGTCTGTGCCGTGGTTCACTCACCCTCACAGTAAAGAATCATTTCCTGATGTTCCTGTATTTCAGTGTGTGCCCACTGCCTCTTGTCTTTTCACTCAGCATCACTGAAAAGACACTGATTCCCTCCCCTTTGCACTATTGCTTCCATATGGATGTGTGCTGCCATGTAGAGATATGTCAAAAACCTCCCTGAAGCCCAGGCAGATAATATTCCCTTCATCTACCAGTCAAGTTGATTCATCAGAGGAGTTTAAAGCTATGTTCAGCATGAAATGCCCCTGAAAAATCATGCTAACTACATTATTGTGTCGTCTTTCATGTGCCTGGCAAGGTTTTCCAGGAAGAGCTGCTTCATCAACTTCCTGGGTATAAAAAAGAGGCTGGCTGGTTTGTACGATTGCGAGTCCTCCTAATTGCCTTTTTTGAAGATGAGTGTCATTTGCTTACATCCAGTCCTTAGCCTCTCTTGTCGTCTACATCTTAGCAAAAAGCTTTTCCACTATGTCTGTCAAGGAGAAATTGTGCCAGCACAGAAAACATCTCCCATCGTGTTCTAGACGTTGCACGGAGGTGTGCCGAGTGTTTGGCATGAAGAAAAGAAAAGTTGTCCAAAACAGCTTCCAATCGAATGTTCATGTGATTGGAAAAGTCAGGAGAGTGCAAAGGTACTGTTTTCTAGCAGTTGGCAAGCTGCGCACACAATCCCAGTGTTGTACAGCTTCCTTCTTCACCTTTCCGAAGGTGCCGCTCTCTCCGGCTCCCGGAGGCGAAGAAGCGGCTTCTTCGCGCAAAGACGATTGTGCCGCTCACTGTGCACTCCTTAGCGCGGCTTCTGCCGAAAGACGCCCGGGAGCGGCTCTTAGCTCCGGACAGCATCGTACCTACGTCTTTAGCGTCTCTTCTCGTCTACATCTTAGCAAAAAGCTTTTCTACTATGTCTGGCGAGGAAAAACTGTGCCAGCACAGAAAACATCTCCCATCGTGTTCTAGACGTTGCACGGAGGTGTGCCGAGTGTTTGGCATGAAGAAAAGAAAAGTTGTCCAAAACATCTTCCAATCGAATGTTCATGTGATTGGAAAAGTCAGGAGAGTGCAAAGGTACTGTTTTCTATCAGTTGGCAAGCTGCGCACACAATCCCAGTGTTGTACAGCTTCCTTCTTCACCTTTCCGAAGGTGCCGCTCTCTCCGGCTCCCGGAGGCAAAGAAGCGGCTTCTTCGCGCAAAGACGATTGTGCCGCTCACTGTGCACTCCTTAGCGCGGCTTCTGACGAAAGACGCCCGGGAGCGGCTCTTAGCTCCGGACAGCACCGTACCTTCGTCGTTAGCGTCTCTTCTCGTCTACATCTTAGCAAAAAGATTTTCTACTATGTCTGGCGAGGAAAAACTGTGCCAGCACAGAAAACATCTCCCATCGTGTTCTAGACGTTGCACGGAGGTGTGCCGAGTGTTTGGCATGAAGGAAAGAAAAGTTGTCCAAAACAGCTTCCAATCGAATGTTCATGTGATTGGAAAAGTCAGGAGAGTGCAAAGGTACTGTTTTCTAGCAGTTGGCAAGCTGCGCACACAATCCCAGTGTTGTACAGCTTCCTTCTTCACCTTTCCGAAGGTGCCGCTCTCTCCGGCTCCCGGAGGCGAAGAAGCGGCTTCTTCGCGCAAAGACGATTGTGCCGCTCACTGTGCACTCCTTAGCGCGGCTTCTGACGAAAGACGCCCGGGAGCGGCTCTTAGCTCCGGAGAGCACCGTACCTTCGTCTTTAGCGTCTCTTCTCGTCTACATCTTAGCAAAAAGCTTTTCTACTATGTCTGGCGAGGAAAAACTGTGCCAGCACAGAAAACATCTCCCATCGTGTTCTAGACGTTGCACGGAGGTGTGCCGAGTGTTTGGCATGAAGGAAAGAAAAGTTGTCCAAAACAGCTTCCAATCGAATGTTCATGTGATTGGAAAAGTCAGGAGAGTGCAAAGGTACTGTTTTCTATCAGTTGGCAAGTTGCGCACACTATCCCAGTGTTGTACACCTGCCTTCTTCACCTTTCCGAAGGTGCCACTCTCTCCGGCTCCCGGAGGCGAAGAAGCGGCTTCTTCGCGCAAAGACGATTGTGCCGCTCACTGTGCACTCCTTAGCGCGGCTTCTGCCGAAAGAAGCCCGGGATCGGCTCTTAGCTCCGGACAGCATCGTACCTTCGTCTTTAGCGTCTCTTCTCGTCTACATCTTAGCAAAAAGCTTTTCTACTATGTCTGGCGAGGAAAAACTGTGCCAGCACAGAAAACATCTCCCATCGTGTTCTAGACGTTGCACGGAGGTGTGCCGAGTGTTTGGCATGAAGGAAAGAAAGTTGTCCAAAACAGCTTCCAATCGAATGTTGAGGTGATTGGAAAAGTCAGGAGAGTGCAAAGGTACTGTTTTCTAGCAGTTGGCAAGCTGCGCACACAATCCCAGTGTTGTACAGCTTCCTTCTTCACCTTTCCGAAGGTGCCGCTCTCTCCGGCTCCCGGAGGCAAAGAAGCGGCTTCTTCGCGCAAAGACGATTGTGCCGCTCACTGTGCACTCCTTAGCGCGGCTTCTGCCGAAAGACGCCCGGGAGCGGCTCTTAGCTCCGGACAGCATCGTACCTTCGTCTTTAGCGTCTCTTCTCGTCTACATCTTAGCAAAAAGCTTTTCTACTATGTCTGGCGAGGAAAAACTGTGCCAGCACAGAAAACATCTCCCATCGTGTTCTAGACGTTGCACGGAGGTGTGCCGAGTGTTTGGCATGAAGGAAAGAAAAGTTGTCCAAAACAGCTTCCAATCGAATGTTCATGTGATTGGAAAAGTCAGGAGAGTGCAAAGGTACTGTTTTCTATCAGTTGGCAAGCTGCGCACACAATCCCAGTGTTGTAGAGCTTCCTTCTTCACCTTTCCGAAGGTGCCGCTCTCTCCGGCTCCCGGAGGCGAAGAAGCGGCTTCTTCGCGCAAAGACGATTGTGCCGCTCACTGTGCACTCCTTAGCGCGGCTTCTGCCGAAAGACGCCCGGGAGCGGCTCTTAGCTCCGGACAGCATCGTACCTTCGTCTTTAGCGTCTCTTTTCGTCTACATCTTAGCAAAAAGCTTTTCTACTATGTCTGGCGTGGAAAAACTGTGCCAGCACAGAAAACATCTCCCATCGTGTTCTAGACGTTGCACGGAGGTGTGCCGAGTGTTTGGCATGAAGGAAAGAAAAGTTGTCCAAAACAGCTTCCAATCGAATGTTCATGTGATTGAAAAGTCAGGAGAGTGTAAAGGTACTGTTTTCTAGCAGTTGGCAAGCTGCGCTCACAATCCCAGTGTTGTACAGCTTCCTTCTTCACCTTTCCGAAGGTGCCGCTCTCTCCGGCTCCCGGAGGCGAAGAAGCGGCTTCTTCGCGCAAAGACGATTGTGCCGCTCACTGTGCACTCCTTAGCGCGGCTTCTGCCGAAAGACGCCCGGGAGCGGCTCTTAGCTCCGGACAGCATCGTACCTTCGTCTTTAGCGTCTCTTCTCGTCTACATCTTTGCAAAAAGCTTTTCTACTATGTCTGGCGAGGAAAAACTGTGCCAGCACAGAAAACATCTCCCATCGTGTTCTAGACTTTGCACGGAGGTGTGCCGAGTGTTTGGCATGAAGGAAAGAAAAGTTGTCCAAAACAGCTTCCAATCGAATGTTCATGTGATTGGAAAAGTCAGGAGAGTGCAAAGGTACTGTTTTCTAGCAGTTGGCGAGCTGCGCACACAATCCCAGTGTTGTACAGCTTCCTTCTTCACCTTTCCGAAGGTGCCGCTCTCTCCGGCTCCCGGAGGCGAAGAAGCGGCTTCTTCGCGCAAAGACGATTGTGCCGCTCACTGTGCACTCCTTAGCGCGGCTTCTGCCGAAAGACGCCCGGGAGCGGCTCTTAGCTCCGGACAGCATCGTACCTTCGTCGTTAGCGTCTCTTCTCGTCTACATCTTAGCAAAAAGCTTTTCTACTATGTCTGGCGAGGAAAAACTGTGCCAGCACAGAAAACATCTCCCATCGTGTTCTAGACGTTGCACGGAGGTGTGCCGAGTGTTTGGCATGAAGGAAAGGAAAGTTGTCCAAAACAGCTTCCAATCGAATGTTCAGGTGATTGGAAAAGTCAGGAGAGTGCAAAGGTACTGTTTTCTAGCAGTTGGCAAGCTGCGCACACAATCCCAGTGTTGTACAGCTTCCTTCTTCACCTTTCCGAAGGTGCCGCTCTCTCCGGCTCCCGGAGGCAAAGAAGCGGCTTCTTCGCGCAAAGACGATTGTGCCGCTCACTGTGCACTCCTTAGCGCGGCTTCTGCCGAAAGACGCCCGGGAGCGGCTCTTAGCTCCGGACAGCATCGTACCTTCGTCTTTAGCGTCTCTTCTCGTCTACATCTTAGCAAAAAGCTTTTCTACTATGTCTGGCGAGGAAAAACTGTGCCAGCACAGAAAACATCTCCCATCGTGTTCTAGACGTTGCACGGAGGTGTGCCGAGTGTTTGGCATGAAGGAAAGAAAAGTTGTCCAAAACAGCTTCCAATCGAATGTTCATGTGATTGGAAAAGTCAGGAGAGTGCAAAGGTACTGTTTTCTAGCAGTTGGCAAGCTGCGCACACAATCCCAGTGTTGTACAGCTTCCTTCTTCACCTTTCCGAAGGTGCCGCTCTCTCCGGCTCCCGGAGGCGAAGAAGCGGCTTCTTCGCGCAAAGACGATTGTGCCGCTCACTGTGCACTCCTTAGCGCGGCTTCTGCCGAAAGACGCCCGGGAGCGGCTCTTAGCTCCGGACAGCATCGTACCTTCGTCTTTAGCGTCTCTTTTCGTCTACATCTTAGCAAAAAGCTTTTCTACTATGTCTGGCGTGGAAAAACTGTGCCAGCACAGAAAACATCTCCCATCGTGTTCTAGACGTTGCACGGAGGTGTGCCGAGTGTTTGGCATGAAGGAAAGAAAAGTTGTCCAAAACAGCTTCCAATCGAATGTTCATGTGATTGAAAAGTCAGGAGAGTGTAAAGGTACTGTTTTCTATCAGTTGGCAAGTTGCGCACACTATCCCAGTGTTGTACACCTGCCTTCTTCACCTTTCCGAAGGTGCCACTCTCTCCGGCTCCCGGAGGCGAAGAAGCGGCTTCTTCGCGCAAAGACGATTGTGCCGCTCACTGTGCACTCCTTAGCGCGGCTTCTGCCGAAAGACGCCCGGGATCGGCTCTTAGCTCCGGACAGCATCGTACCTTCGTCTTTAGCGTCTCTTCTCGTCTACATCTTAGCAAAAAGCTTTTCTACTATGTCTGGCGAGGAAAAACTGTGCCAGCACAGAAAACATCTCCCATCGTGTTCTAGACGTTGCACGGAGGTGTGCCGAGTGTTTGGCATGAAGGAAAGAAAGTTGTCCAAAACAGCTTCCAATCGAATGTTGAGGTGATTGGAAAAGTCAGGAGAGTGCAAAGGTACTGTTTTCTAGCAGTTGGCAAGCTGCGCACACAATCCCAGTGTTGTACAGCTTCCTTCTTCACCTTTCCGAAGGTGCCGCTCTCTCCGGCTCCCGGAGGCAAAGAAGCGGCTTCTTCGCGCAAAGACGATTGTGCCGCTCACTGTGCACTCCTTAGCGCGGCTTCTGCCGAAAGACGCCCGGGAGCGGCTCTTAGCTCCGGACAGCATCGTACCTTCGTCTTTAGCGTCTCTTCTCGTCTACATCTTAGCAAAAAGCTTTTCTACTATGTCTGGCGAGGAAAAACTGTGCCAGCACAGAAAACATCTCCCATCGTGTTCTAGACGTTGCACGGAGGTGTGCCGAGTGTTTGGCATGAAGGAAAGAAAAGTTGTCCAAAACAGCTTCCAATCGAATGTTCATGTGATTGGAAAAGTCAGGAGAGTGCAAAGGTACTGTTTTCTATCAGTTGGCAAGCTGCGCACACAATCCCAGTGTTGTAGAGCTTCCTTCTTCACCTTTCCGAAGGTGCCGCTCTCTCCGGCTCCCGGAGGCGAAGAAGCGGCTTCTTCGCGCAAAGACGATTGTGCCGCTCACTGTGCACTCCTTAGCGCGGCTTCTGCCGAAAGACGCCCGGGAGCGGCTCTTAGCTCCGGACAGCATCGTACCTTCGTCTTTAGCGTCTCTTTTCGTCTACATCTTAGCAAAAAGCTTTTCTACTATGTCTGGCGTGGAAAAACTGTGCCAGCACAGAAAACATCTCCCATCGTGTTCTAGACGTTGCACGGAGGTGTGCCGAGTGTTTGGCATGAAGGAAAGAAAAGTTGTCCAAAACAGCTTCCAATCGAATGTTCATGTGATTGAAAAGTCAGGAGAGTGTAAAGGTACTGTTTTCTAGCAGTTGGCAAGCTGCGCTCACAATCCCAGTGTTGTACAGCTTCCTTCTTCACCTTTCCGAAGGTGCCGCTCTCTCCGGCTCCCGGAGGCGAAGAAGCGGCTTCTTCGCGCAAAGACGATTGTGCCGCTCACTGTGCACTCCTTAGCGCGGCTTCTGCCGAAAGACGCCCGGGAGCGGCTCTTAGCTCCGGACAGCATCGTACCTTCGTCTTTAGCGTCTCTTCTCGTCTACATCTTTGCAAAAAGCTTTTCTACTATGTCTGGCGAGGAAAAACTGTGCCAGCACAGAAAACATCTCCCATCGTGTTCTAGACGTTGCACGGAGGTGTGCCGAGTGTTTGGCATGAAGGAAAGAAAAGTTGTCCAAAACAGCTTCCAATCGAATGTTCATGTGATTGGAAAAGTCAGGAGAGTGCAAAGGTACTGTTTTCTAGCAGTTGGCGAGCTGCGCACACAATCCCAGTGTTGTACAGCTTCCTTCTTCACCTTTCCGAAGGTGCCGCTCTCTCCGGCTCCCGGAGGCGAAGAAGCGGCTTCTTCGCGCAAAGACGATTGTGCCGCTCACTGTGCACTCCTTAGCGCGGCTTCTGACGAAAGACGCCCGGGAGCGGCTCTTAGCTCCGGACAGCATCGTACCTTCGTCGTTAGCGTCTCTTCTCGTCTACATCTTAGCAAAAAGCTTTTCTACTATGTCTGGCGAGGAAAAACTGTGCCAGCACAGAAAACATCTCCCATCGTGTTCTAGACGTTGCACGGAGGTGTGCCGAGTGTTTGGCATGAAGGAAAGAAAAGTTGTCCAAAACAGCTTCCAATCGAATGTTTATGTGATTGGAAAAGTCAGGACAGTGCAAAGGTACTGTTTTCTAGCAGTTGGCAAGCTGCGCACACAATCCCAGTGTTGTACAGCTTCCTTCTTCACCTTTCCGAAGGTGCCGCTCTCTCCGGCTCCCGGAGGCGAAGAAGCGGCTTCTTCGCGCAAAGACGATTGTGCCGCTCACTGTGCACTCCTTAGCGCGGCTTCTGCCGAAAGACGCCCGGGAGCGGCTCTTAGCTCCGGACAGCATCGTACCTTCGTCGTTAGCGTCTCTTCTCGTCTACATCTTAGCAAAAAGCTTTTCTACTATGTCTGGCGAGGAAAAACTGTGCCAGCACAGAAAACATCTCCCATCGTGTTCTAGACGTTGCACGGAGGTGTGCCGAGTGTTTGGCATGAAGGAAAGAAAGTTGTCCAAAACAGCTTCCAATCGAATGTTCAGGTGATTGGAAAAGTCAGGAGAGTGCAAAGGTACTGTTTTCTATCAGTTGGCAAGCTGCGCACACAATCCCAGTGTTGTACAGCTTCCTTCTTCACCTTTCCGAAGGTGCCGCTCTCTCCGGCTCCCGGAGGCAAAGAAGCGGCTTCTTCGCGCAAAGACGATTGTGCCGCTCACTGTGCACTCCTTAGCGCGGCTTCTGCCGAAAGACGCCCGGGAGCGGCTCTTAGCTCCGGACAGCATCGTACCTTCGTCTTTAGCGTCTCTTCTCGTCTACATCTTAGCAAAAAGCTTTTCTACTATGTCTGGCGAGGAAAAACTGTGCCAGCACAGAAAACATCTCCCATCGTGTTCTAGACGTTGCACGGAGGTGTGCCGAGTGTTTGGCATGAAGGAAAGAAAAGTTGTCCAAAACAGCTTCCAATCGAATGTTCATGTGATTGGAAAAGTCAGGAGAGTGCAAAGGTACTGTTTTCTAGCAGTTGGCAAGCTGCGCACACAATCCCAGTGTTGTACAGCTTCCTTCTTCACCTTTCCGAAGGTGCCGCTCTCTCCGGCTCCCGGAGGCGAAGAAGCGGCTTCTTCGCGCAAAGACGATTGTGCCGCTCACTGTGCACTCCTTAGCGCGGCTTCTGCCGAAAGACGCCCGGGAGCGGCTCTTAGCTCCGGACAGCATCGTACCTTCGTCTTTAGCGTCTCTTTTCGTCTACATCTTAGCAAAAAGCTTTTCTACTATGTCTGGCGTGGAAAAACTGTGCCAGCACAGAAAACATCTCCCATCGTGTTCTAGACGTTGCACGGAGGTGTGCCGAGTGTTTGGCATGAAGGAAAGAAAAGTTGTCCAAAACAGCTTCCAATCGAATGTTCATGTGATTGAAAAGTCAGGAGAGTGTAAAGGTACTGTTTTCTAGCAGTTGGCAAGCTGCGCTCACAATCCCAGTGTTGTACAGCTTCCTTCTTCACCTTTCCGAAGGTGCCGCCCTCTCCGGATCCCGGAGGCGAAGAAGCGGCTTCTTCGCGCAAGACGATTGTGCCGCTCACTGTGCACTCCTTAGCGCGGCTTCTGACGAAAGACGCCCGGGAGCGGCTCTTAGCTCCGGACAGCATCGTACCTTCGTCGTTAGCGTCTCTTCTCGTCTACATCTTTGCAAAAAGCTTTTCTACTATGTCTGGCGAGGAAAAACTGTGCCAGCACAGAAAACATCTCCCATCGTGTTCTAGACGTTGCACGGAGGTGTGCCGAGTGTTTGGCATGAAGGAAAGAAAAGTTGTCCAAAACAGCTTCCAATCGAATGTTTATGTGATTGGAAAAGTCAGGAGAGTGCAAAGGTACTGTTTTCTAGCAGTTGGCAAGCTGCGCACACAATCCCAGTGTTGTACAGCTTCCTTCTTCACCTTTCCGAAGGTGCCGCTCTCTCCGGCTCCCGGAGGCGAAGAAGCGGCTTCTTCGCGCAAAGACGATTGTGCCGCTCACTGTGCACTCCTTAGCGCGGCTTCTGCCGAAAGACGCCCGGGAGCGGCTCTTAGCTCCGGACAGCATCGTACCTTCGTCGTTAGCGTCTCTTCTCGTCTACATCTTAGCAAAAAGCTTTTCTACTATGTCTGGCGAGGAAAAACTGTGCCAGCACAGAAAACATCTCCCATCGTGTTCTAGACGTTGCACGGAGGTGTGCCGAGTGTTTGGCATGAAGGAAAGAAAGTTGTCCAAAACAGCTTCCAATCGAATGTTCATGTGATTGGAAAAGTCAAGAGAGTGCAAAGGTACTGTTTTCTATCAGTTGGCAAGCTGCGCACACAATCCCAGTGTTGTACAGCTTCCTTCTTCACCTTTCCGAAGGTGCCGCTCTCTCCGGCTCCCGGAGGCGAAGAAGCGGCTTCTTCGCGCAAAGACGATTGTGCCGCTCACTGTGCACTCCTTAGCGCGGCTTCTGCCGAAAGACGCCCGGGAGCGGCTCTTAGCTCCGGACAGCATCGTACCTTCGTCTTTAGCGTCTCTTCTCGTCTACATCTTAGCAAAAAGCTTTTCTACTATGTCTGGCGAGGAAAAACTGTGCCAGCACAGAAAACATCTCCCATCGTGTTCTAGACGTTGCACGGAGGTGTGCCGAGTGTTTGGCATGAAGGAAAGAAAAGTTGTCCAAAACAGCTTCCAATCGAATGTTCATGTGATTGGAAAAGTCAGGAGAGTGCAAAGGTACTGTTTTCTATCAGTTGGCAAGCTGCGCACACAATCCCAGTGTTGTACAGCTTCCTTCTTCACCTTTCCGAAGGTGCCGCTCTCTCCGGCTCCCGGAGGCGAAGAAGCGGCTTCTTCGCGCAAAGACGATTGTGCCGCTCACTGTGCACTCCTTAGCGCGGCTTCTGCCGAAAGACGCCCGGGAGCGGCTCTTAGCTCCGGACAGCATCGTACCTCTGTCTTTAGCGTCTCTTTTCGTCTACATCTTAGCAAAAAGCTTTTCTACTATGTCTGGCGTGGAAAAACTGTGCCAGCACAGAAAACATCTCCCATCGTGTTCTAGACGTTGCACGGAGGTGTGCCGAGTGTTTGGCATGAAGGAAAGAAAAGTTGTCCAAAACAGCTTCCAATCGAATGTTCATGTGATTGAAAAGTCAGGAGAGTGTAAAGGTACTGTTTTCTAGCAGTTGGCAAGCTGCGCTCACAATCCCAGTGTTGTACAGCTTCCTTCTTCACCTTTCCGAAGGTGCCGCTCTCTCCGGATCCCGGAGGCGAAGAAGCGGCTTCTTCGCGCAAAGACGATTGTGCCGCTCACTGTGCACTCCTTAGCGCGGCTTCTGCCGAAAGACGCCCGGGAGCGGCTCTTAGCTCCGGACAGCATCGTACCTTCGTCTTTAGCGTCTCTTCTCGTCTACATCTTAGCAAAAAGCTTTTCTACTATGTCTGGCGAGGAAAAACTGTGCCAGCACAGAAAACATCTCCCATCGTGTTCTAGACGTTGCACGGAGGTGTGCCGAGTGTTTGGCATGAAGGAAAGAAAAGTTGTCCAAAACAGCTTCCAATCGAATGTTTATGTGATTGGAAAAGTCAGGAGAGTGCAAAGGTACTGTTTTCTAGCAGTTGGCAAGCTGCGCACACAATCCCAGTGTTGTACAGCTTCCTTCTGCACCTTTCCGAAGGTGCCGCTCTCTCCGGCTCCCAGAGGCGAAGAAGCGGCTTCTTCGCGCAAAGACGATTGTGCCGCTCACTGTGCACTCCTTAGCGCGGCTTCTGCCGAAAGACGCCCGGGAGCGGCTCTTAGCTCCGGACAGCATCGTACCTTCGTCGTTAGCGTCTCTTCTCGTCTACATCTTAGCAAAAAGCTTTTCTACTATGTCTGGCGAGGAAAAACTGTGCCAGCACAGAAAACATCTCCCATCGTGTTCTAGACGTTGCACGGAGGTGTGCCGAGTGTTTGGCATGAAGGAAAGAAAACTTGTCCAAAACAGCTTCCAATCGAATGTTCAGGTGATTGGAAAAGTCAGGAGAGTGCAAAGGTACTGTTTTCTATCAGTTGGCAAGCTGCGCACACAATCCCAGTGTTGTACAGCTTCCTTCTTCACCTTTCCGAAGGTGCCGCTCTCTCCGGCTCCCGGAGGCAAAGAAGCGGCTTCTTCGCGCAAAGACGATTGTGCCGCTCACTGTGCACTCCTTAGCGCGGCTTCTGCCGAAAGACGCCCGGGAGCGGCTCTTAGCTCCGGACAGCATCGTACCTTCGTCGTTAGCGTCTCTTCTCGTCTACATCTTAGCAAAAAGCTTTTCTACTATGTCTGGCGAGGAAAAACTGTGCCAGCACAGAAAACATCTCCCATCGTGTTCTAGACGTTGCACGGAGGTGTGCCGAGTGTTTGGCATGAAGGAAAGAAAAGTTGTCCAAAACAGCTTCCAATCGAATGTTCATGTGATTGGAAAAGTCAGGAGAGTGCAAAGGTACTGTTTTCTAGCAGTTGGCAAGCTGCGCACACAATCCCAGTGTTGTACAGCTTCCTTCTTCACCTTTCCGAAGGTGCCGCTCTCTCCGGCTCCCGGAGGCAAAGAAGCGGCTTCTTCGCGCAAAGACGATTGTGCCGCTCACTGTGCACTCCTTAGCGCGGCTTCTGCCAAAAGAAGCCCGGGAGCGGCTCTTAGCTCCAGACAGCATCGTACCTTCGTCTTTAGCGTCTCTTCTCGTCTACATCTTAGCAAAAAGCTTTTCTACTATGTCTGGCGAGGAAAAACTGTGCCAGCACAGAAAACATCTCCCATCGTGTTCTAGACGTTGCACGGAGGTGTGCCAAGTGTTTGGCATGAAGGAAAGAAAAGTTGTCCAAAACAGCTTCCAATCGAATGTTCATGTGATTGGAAAAGTCAGGAGAGTGCAAAGGTACTGTTTTCTATCAGTTGGCAAGCTGCGCACACAATCCCAGTGTTGTACAGCTTCCTTCTTCACCTTTCCGAAGGTGCCGCTCTCTCCGGCTCCCGGAGGCGAAGAAGCGGCTTCTTCGCGCAAAGACGATTGTGCCGCTCACTGTGCACTCCTTAGCGCGGCTTCTGCCGAAAGACGCCCGGGAGCGGCTCTTAGCTCCGGACAGCATCGTACCTTCGTCTTTAGCGTCTCTTCTCGTCTACATCTTAGGAAAAAGCTTTTCTACTATGTCTGGCGAGGAAAAACTGTGCCAGCACAGAAAACATCTCCCATCGTGTTCTAGACGTTGCACGGAGGTGTGCCGAGTGTTTGGCATGAAGGAAAGAAAAGTTGTCCAAAACAGCTTCCAATCGAATGTTCATGTGATTGGAAAAGTCAGGAGAGTGCAAAGGTACTGTTTTCTAGCAGTTGGCAAGCTGCGCACACAATCCCAGTGTTGTACAGCTTCCTTCTTCACCTTTCCGAAGGTGCCGCTCTCTCCGGCTCCCGGAGGCGAAGAAGCGGCTTCTTCGCGCAAAGACGATTGTGCCGCTCACTGTGCACTCCTTAGCGCGGCTTCTGACGAAAGACGCCCGGGAGCGGCTCTTAGCTCCGGACAGCATCGTACCTTCGTCTTTAGCGTCTCTTCTCGTCTACATCTTAGCAAAAAGCTTTTCTACTATGTCTGGCGAGGAAAAACTGTGCCAGCACAGAAAACATCTCCCATCGTGTTCTAGACGTTGCACGGAGTTGTGCCGAGTATTTGGCATGAAGGAAAGAAAAGTTGTCCAAAACAGCTTCCAATCGAATGTTCATGTGATTGGAAAAGTCAGGAGAGTGCAAAGGTACTGTTTTCTAGCAGTTGGCGAGCTGCGCACACAATCCCAGTGTTGTACAGCTTCCTTCTTCACCTTTCCGAAGGTGCCACTCTCTCCGGCTCCCGGAGGCGAAGAAGCGGCTTCTTCGCGCAAAGACGATTGTGCCGCTCACTGTGCATTCCTTAGCGCGGCTTCTGCCGAAAGACGCCCGGGAGCGGCTCTTAGCTCTGGAGAGCATCGTACCTTCGTCTTTAGCGTCTCTTCTCGTCTACATCTTAGCAAAAAGCTTTTCTACTATGTCTGGCGAGGAAAAACTGTGCCAGCACAGAAAACATCTCCCATCGTGTTCTAGACGTTGCACGGTGGTGTGCCGAGTGTTTGGCATGAAGGAAAGAAAAGTTGTCCAAAACAGCTTCCAATCGAATGTTCATGTGATTGGAAAAGTCAGGAGAGTGCAAAGGTACTGTTTTCTAGCAGTTGGCAAGCTGCGCACACAATCCCAGTGTTGTACAGCTTCCTTCTTCACCTCTCCGAAGGTGCCGCTCTCTCCGGATCCCGGAGGCGAAGAAGCGGCTTCTTCGCGCAAAGACGATTGTGCCGCTCACTGTGCACTCCTTAGTGCGGCTTCTGCCGAAAGACGCCCGGGAGCGGCTCTTAGCCCCGGAGAGCATCGTACCTACGTCTTTAGCGTCTCTTCTCGTCTACATCTTAGCAAAAAGCTTTTCTACTATGTCTGGCGAGGAAAAACTGTGCCAGCACAGAAAACATCTCCCATCGTGTTCTAGACGTTGCACGGAGGTGTGCCGAGTGTTTGGCATGAAGGAAAGAAAACTTGTCCAAAACAGCTTCCAATCGAATGTTCATGTGATTGGAAAAGTCAGGAGAGTGCAAAGGTACTGTTTTCTATCAGTTGGCAAGCTGCGCACACAATCCCAGTGTTGTACAGCTTCCTTCTTCACCTTTCCGAAGGTGCCGCTCTCTCCGGCTCCCGGAGGCGAAGAAGCGGCTTCTTCGCGCAAAGACGATTGTGCCGCTCACTGTGCACTCCTTAGCGCGGCTTCTGCCGAAAGACGCCCGGGAGCGGCTCTTAGCTCCAGACAGCATCGTACCTTCGTCTTTAGCGTCTCTTCTCGTCTACATCTTAGCAAAAAGCTTTTCTACTATGTCTGGCGAGGAAAAACTGTGCCAGCACAGAAAACATCTCCCATCATGTTCTAGACGTTGCACGGAGGTGTGCCGAGTGTTTGGCATGAAGGAAAGGAAAGTTGTCCAAAACAGCTTCCAATCGAATGTTCATGTGATTGGAAAAGTCAGGAGAGTGCAAAGGTACTGTTTTCTATCAGTTGGCAAGCTGCGCACACAATCCCAGTGTTGTACAGCTTCCTTCTTCACCTTTCCGAAGGTGCCGCTCTCTCCGGCTCCCGGAGGCGAAGAAGCGGCTTCTTCGCGCAAAGACGATTGTGCCGCTCACTGTGCACTCCTTAGCGCGGCTTCTGCCGAAAGACGCCCGGGAGCGGCTCTTAGCTCCGGACAGCATCGTACCTTCGTCTTTAGCGTCTCTTCTCGTCTACATCTTAGCAAAAAGCTTTTCTACTATGTCTGGCGAGGAAAAACTGTGCCAGCACAGAAAACATCTCCCATCGTGTTCTAGACGTTGCACGGAGGTGTGCCGAGTGTTTGGCATGAAGGAAAGAAAAGTTGTCCAAAACAGCTTCCAATCGAATGTTCATGTGATTGGAAAAGTCAGGAGAGTGCAAAGGTACTGTTTTCTAGCAGTTGGCAAGCTGCGCACACAATCCCAGTGTTGTACAGCTTTCTTCTTCACCTTTCCGAAGGTGCCGCTCTCTCCGGCTCCCGGAGGCGAAGAAGCGGCTTCTTCGCGCAAAGACGATTGTGCCGCTCACTGTGCACTCCTTAGCGCGGCTTCTGCCGAAAGACGCCCGGGAGCGGCTCTTAGCTCCGGACAGCATCGTACCTTCGTCTTTAGCGTCTCTTCTCGTCTACATCTTAGCAAAAAGCTTTTCTACTATGTCTGGCGAGGAAAAACTGTGCCAGCACAGAAAACATCTCCCATCGTGTTCTAGACGTTGCACGGAGTTGTGCCGAGTATTTGGCATGAAGGAAAGAAAAGTTGTCCAAAACAGCTTCCAATCGAATGTTCATGTGATTGGAAAAGTCAGGAGAGTGCAAAGGTACTGTTTTCTATCAGTTGGCGAGCTGCGCACACAATCCCAGTGTTGTACAGCTTCCTTCTTCACCTTTCCGAAGGTGCCACTCTCTCCGGCTCCCGGAGGCGAAGAAGCGGCTTCTTCGCGCAAAGACGATTGTGCCGCTCACTGTGCATTCCTTAGCGCGGCTTCTGCCGAAAGACGCCCGGGAGCGGCTCTTAGCTCTGGAGAGCATCGTACCTTCGTCTTTAGCGTCTCTTCTCGTCTACATCTTAGCAAAAAGCTTTTCTACTATGTCTGGCGAGGAAAAACTGTGCCAGCACAGAAAACATCTCCCATCGTGTTCTAGACGTTGCACGGAGGTGTGCCGAGTGTTTGGCATGAAGGAAAGAAAAGTTGTCCAAAACAGCTTCCAATCGAATGTTCATGTGATTGGAAAAGTCAGGAGAGTGCAAAGGTACTGTTTTCTAGCAGTTGGCAAGCTGCGCACACAATCCCAGTGTTGTACAGCTTCCTTCTTCACCTTTCCGAAGGTGCCGCTCTCTCCGGCTCCCGGAGGCGAAGAAGCGGCTTCTTCGCGCAAAGACGATTGTGCCGCTCACTGTGCACTCCTTAGTGCGGCTTCTGCCGAAAGACGCCCGGGAGCGGCTCTTAGCCCCAGAGAGCATCGTACCTACGTCTTTAGCGTCTCTTCTCGTCTACATCTTAGCAAAAAGCTTTTCTACTATGTCTGGCGAGGAAAAACTGTGCCAGCACAGAAAACATCTCCCATCGTGTTCTAGACGTTGCACGGAGGTGTGCCGAGTGTTTGGCATGAAGGAAAGAAAAGTTGTCCAAAACAGCTTCCAATCGAATGTTCATGTGATTGGAAAAGTCAGGAGAGTGCAAAGGTACTGTTTTCTATCAGTTGGCAAGCTGCGCACACAATCCCAGTGTTGTACAGCTTCCTTCTTCACCTTTCCGAAGGTGCCGCTCTCTCCGGCTCCCGGAGGCAAAGAAGCGGCTTCTTCGCGCAAAGACGATTGTGCCGCTCACTGTGCACTCCTTAGCGCGGCTTCTGCCGAAAGACGCCCGGGAGCGGCTCTTAGCTCCAGACAGCATCGTACCTTCGTCTTTAGCGTCTCTTCTCGTCTACATCTTAGCAAAAAGCTTTTCTACTATGTCTGGCGAGGAAAAACTGTGCCAGCACAGAAAACATCTCCCATCGTGTTCTAGACGTTGCACGGAGGTGTGCCGAGTGTTTGGCATGAAGGAAAGAAAAGTTGTCCAAAACAGCTTCCAATCGAATGTTCATGTGATTGGAAAAGTCAGGAGAGTGCAAAGGTACTGTTTTCTATCAGTTGGCAAGCTGCGCACACAATCCCAGTGTTGTACAGCTTCCTTCTTCACCTTTCCGAAGGTGCCGCTCTCTCCGGCTCCCGGAGGCGAAGAAGCGGCTTCTTCGCGCAAAGACGATTGTGCCGCTCACTGTGCACTCCTTAGCGCGGCTTCTGCCGAAAGACGCCCGGGAGCGGCTCTTAGCTCCGGACAGCATCGTACCTTCGTCTTTAGCGTCTCTTCTCGTCTACATCTTAGCAAAAAGCTTTTCTAATATGTCTGGCGAGGAAAAACTGTGCCAGCACAGAAAACATCTCCCATCGTGTTCTAGACGTTGCACGGAGTGTGCCGAGTGTTTGGCATGAAGGAAAAAA
Organism: Ammospiza maritima maritima; assembly: GCA_036010785.1. Taxonomy (NCBI): domain Eukaryota; kingdom Metazoa; phylum Chordata; class Aves; order Passeriformes; family Passerellidae; genus Ammospiza; species Ammospiza maritima. Next base: position 1,175,240 of record JAYKTQ010000489.1, read on the forward strand.
AAGTTGTCCAAAACAGCTTCCAATCGAATGTTCATGTGATTGGAAAAGTCAGGAGAGTGCAAAGGTACTGTTTTCTATCAGTTGGCAAGCTGCGCACACAATCCCAGTGTTGTACAGCTTCCTTCTTCACCTTTCCGAAGGTGCCGCTCTCTCCGGCTCCCGGAGGCGAAGAAGCGGCTTCTTCGCGCAAAGACGATTGTGCCGCTCACTGTGCACTCCTTAGCGCGGCTTCTGCCGAAAGAAGCCCGGGAGCGGCTCTTAGCTCCAGACAGCATCGTACCTTCGTCTTTAGCGTCTCTTCTCGTCTACATCTTAGCAAAAAGCTTTTCTACTATGTCTGGCGAGGAAAAACTGTGCCAGCACAGAAAACATCTCCCATCGTGTTCTAGACGTTGCACGGAGGTGTGCCGAGTGTTTGGCATGAAGGAAAGAAAAGTTGTCCAAAACAGCTTCCAATCGAATGTTCATGTGATTGGAAAAGTCAGGAGAGTGCAAAGGTACTGTTTTCTATCAGTTGGCAAGCTGCGCACACAATCCCAGTGTTGTACAGCTTCCTTCTTCACCTTTCCGAAGGTGCCGCTCTCTCCGGCTCCCGGAGGCGAAGAAGCGGCTTCTTCGCGCAAAGACGATTGTGCCGCTCACTGTGCACTCCTTAGCGCGGCTTCTGCCGAAAGACGCCCGGGAGCGGCTCTTAGCTCCGGACAGCATCGTACCTTCGTCTTTAGCGTCTCTTCTCGTCTACATCTTAGCAAAAAGCTTTTCTACTATGTCTGGCGAGGAAAAACTGTGCCAGCACAGAAAACATCTCCCATCGTGTTCTAGACGTTGCACGGAGGTGTGCCGAGTGTTTGGCATGAAGGAAAGAAAAGTTGTCCAAAACAGCTTCCAATCGAATGTTCATGTGATTGGAAAAGTCAGGAGAGTGCAAAGGTACTGTTTTCTATCAGTTGGCAAGCTGCGCACACAATCCCAGTGTTGTACAGCTTTCTTCTTCACCTTTCCGAAGGTGCCGCTCTCTCCGGCTCCCGGAGGCGAAGAAGCGGCTTCTTCGCGCAAAGACGATTGTGCCGCTCACTGTGCACTCCTTAGCGCGGCTTCTGCCGAAAGACGCCCGGGAGCGGCTCTTAGCTCCGGACAGCATCGTACCTTCGTCTTTAGCGTCTCTTCTCGTCTACATCTTAGCAAAAAGCTTTTCTACTATGTCTGGCGAGGAAAAACTGTGCCAGCACAGAAAACATCTCCCATCGTGTTCTAGACGTTGCACGGAGTTGTGCCGAGTATTTGGCATGAAGGAAAGAAAAGTTGTCCAAAACAGCTTCCAATCGAATGTTCATGTGATTGGAAAAGTCAGGAGAGTGCAAAGGTACTGTTTTCTAGCAGTTGGCGAGCTGCGCACACAATCCCAGTGTTGTACAGCTTCCTTCTTCACCTTTCCGAAGGTGCCACTCTCTCCGGCTCCCGGAGGCGAAGAAGCGGCTTCTTCGCGCAAAGACGATTGTGCCGCTCACTGTGCATTCCTTAGCGCGGCTTCTGCCGAAAGACGCCCGGGAGCGGCTCTTAGCTCTGGAGAGCATCGTACCTTCGTCTTTTGCGTCTCTTCTCGTCTACATCTTAGCAAAAAGCTTTTCTACTATGTCTGGCGAGGAAAAACTGTGCCAGCACAGAAAACATCTCCCATCGTGTTCTAGACGTTGCACGGTGGTGTGCCGAGTGTTTGGCATGAAGGAAAGAAAAGTTGTCCAAAACAGCTTCCAATCGAATGTTCATGTGATTGGAAAAGTCAGGAGAGTGCAAAGGTACTGTTTTCTAGCAGTTGGCAAGCTGCGCACACAATCCCAGTGTTGTACAGCTTCCTTCTTCACCTTTCCGAAGGTGCCGCTCTCTCCGGATCCCGGAGGCGAAGAAGCGGCTTCTTCGCGCAAAGACGATTGTGCCGCTCACTGTGCACTCCTTAGTGCGGCTTCTGCCGAAAGACGCCCGGGAGCGGCTCTTAGCCCCGGAGAGCATCGTACCTACGTCTTTAGCGTCTCTTCTCGTCTACATCTTAGCAAAAAGCTTTTCTACTATGTCTGGCGAGGAAAAACTGTGCCAGCACAGAAAACATCTCCCATCGTGTTCTAGACGTTGCACGGAGGTGTGCCGAGTGTTTGGCATGAAGGAAAGAAAAGTTGTCCAAAACAGCTTCCAATCGAATGTTCATGTGATTGGAAAAGTCAGGAGAGTGCAAAGGTACTGTTTTCTATCAGTTGGCAAGCTGCGCACACAATCCCAGTGTTGTACAGCTTCCTTCTTCACCTTTCCGAAGGTGCCGCTCTCTCCGGCTCCCGGAGGCGAAGAAGCGGCTTCTTCGCGCAAAGACGATTGTGCCGCTCACTGTGCACTCCTTAGCGCGGCTTCTGCCGAAAGACGCCCGGGAGCGGCTCTTAGCTCCGGACAGCATCGTACCTTCGTCTTTAGCGTCTCTTCTCGTCTACATCTTAGCAAAAAGCTTTTCTACTATGTCTGGCGAGGAAAAACTGTGCCAGCACAGAAAACATCTCCCATCGTGTTCTAGACGTTGCACGGAGGTGTGCCGAGTGTTTGGCATGAAGGAAAGGAAAGTTGTCCAAAACAGCTTCCAATCGAATGTTCATGTGATTGGAAAAGTCAGGAGAGTGCAAAGGTACTGTTTTCTATCAGTTGGCAAGCTGCGCACACAATCCCAGTGTTGTACAGCTTCCTTCTTCACCTTTCCGAAGGTGCCGCTCTCTCCGGCTCCCGGAGGCGAAGAAGCGGCTTCTTCGCGCAAAGACGATTGTGCCGCTCACTGTGCACTCCTTAGCGCGGCTTCTGCCGAAAGACGCCCGGGAGCGGCTCTTAGCTCCGGACAGCATCGTACCTTCGTCTTTAGCGTCTCTTCTCGTCTACATCTTAGCAAAAAGCTTTTCTACTATGTCTGGCGAGGAAAAACTGTGCCAGCACAGAAAACATCTCCCATCGTGTTCTAGACGTTGCACGGAGGTGTGCCGAGTGTTTGGCATGAAGGAAAGAAAAGTTGTCCAAAACAGCTTCCAATCGAATGTTCATGTGATTGGAAAAGTCAGGGGAGTGGAAAGGTACTGTTTTCTATCAGTTGGCAAGCTGCGCACACAATCCCAGTGTTGTACAGCTTCCTTCTTCACCTTTCCGAAGGTGCCGCTCTCTCCGGCTCCCGGAGGCGAAGAAGCGGCTTCTTCGCGCAAAGACGATTGTGCCGCTCACTGTGCACTCCTTAGCGCGGCTTCTGCCGAAAGACGCCCGGGAGCGGCTCTTAGCTCCGGACAGCATCGTACCTTCGTCTTTAGCGTCTCTTCTCGTCTACATCTTAGCAAAAAGCTTTTCTACTATGTCTGGCGAGGAAAAACTGTGCCAGCACAGAAAACATCTCCCATCGTGTTCTAGACGTTGCACGGAGGTGTGCCGAGTGTTTGGCATGAAGGAAAGAAAAGTTGTCCAAAACAGCTTCCAATCGAATGTTCATGTGATTGGAAAAGTCAGGAGAGTGCAAAGGTACTGTTTTCTATCAGTTGGCAAGCTGCGCACACAATCCCAGTGTTGTACAGCTTTCTTCTTCACCTTTCCGAAGGTGCCGCTCTCTCCGGCTCCCGGAGGCGAAGAAGCGGCTTCTTCGCGCAAAGACGATTGTGCCGCTCACTGTGCACTCCTTAGCGCGGCTTCTGCCGAAAGACGCCCGGGAGCGGCTCTTAGCTCCGGACAGCATCGTACCTTCGTCTTTAGCGTCTCTTCTCGTCTACATCTTAGCAAAAAGCTTTTCTACTATGTCTGGCGAGGAAAAACTGTGCCAGCACAGAAAACATCTCCCATCGTGTTCTAGACGTTGCACGGAGTTGTGCCGAGTATTTGGCATGAAGGAAAGAAAAGTTGTCCAAAACAGCTTCCAATCGAATGTTCATGTGATTGGAAAAGTCAGGAGAGTGCAAAGGTACTGTTTTCTAGCAGTTGGCGAGCTGCGCACACAATCCCAGTGTTGTACAGCTTCCTTCTTCACCTTTCCGAAGGTGCCACTCTCTCCGGCTCCCGGAGGCGAAGAAGCGGCTTCTTCGCGCAAAGACGATTGTGCCGCTCACTGTGCATTCCTTAGCGCGGCTTCTGCCGAAAGACGCCCGGGAGCGGCTCTTAGCTCTGGAGAGCATCGTACCTTCGTCTTTTGCGTCTCTTCTCGTCTACATCTTAGCAAAAAGCTTTTCTACTATGTCTGGCGAGGAAAAACTGTGCCAGCACAGAAAACATCTCCCATCGTGTTCTAGACGTTGCACGGTGGTGTGCCGAGTGTTTGGCATGAAGGAAAGAAAAGTTGTCCAAAACAGCTTCCAATCGAATGTTCATGTGATTGGAAAAGTCAGGAGAGTGCAAAGGTACTGTTTTCTAGCAGTTGGCAAGCTGCGCACACAATCCCAGTGTTGTACAGCTTCCTTCTTCACCTTTCCGAAGGTGCCGCTCTCTCCGGATCCCGGAGGCGAAGAAGCGGCTTCTTCGCGCAAAGACGATTGTGCCGCTCACTGTGCACTCCTTAGTGCGGCTTCTGCCGAAAGACGCCCGGGAGCGGCTCTTAGCCCCGGAGAGCATCGTACCTACGTCTTTAGCGTCTCTTCTCGTCTACATCTTAGCAAAAAGCTTTTCTACTATGTCTGGCGAGGAAAAACTGTGCCAGCACAGAAAACATCTCCCATCGTGTTCTAGACGTTGCACGGAGGTGTGCCGAGTGTTTGGCATGAAGGAAAGAAAAGTTGTCCAAAACAGCTTCCAATCGAATGTTCATGTGATTGGAAAAGTCAGGAGAGTGCAAAGGTACTGTTTTCTATCAGTTGGCAAGCTGCGCACACAATCCCAGTGTTGTACAGCTTCCTTCTTCACCTTTCCGAAGGTGCCGCTCTCTCCGGCTCCCGGAGGCGAAGAAGCGGCTTCTTCGCGCAAAGACGATTGTGCCGCTCACTGTGCACTCCTTAGCGCGGCTTCTGCCGAAAGACGCCCGGGAGCGGCTCTTAGCTCCGGACAGCATCGTACCTTCGTCTTTAGCGTCTCTTCTCGTCTACATCTTAGCAAAAAGCTTTTCTAGTATGTCTGGCGAGGAAAAACTGTGCCAGCACAGAAAACATCTCCCATCGTGTTCTAGACGTTGCACGGAGGTGTGCCGAGTGTTTGGCATGAAGGAAAGGAAAGTTGTCCAAAACAGCTTCCAATCGAATGTTCATGTGATTGGAAAAGTCAGGAGAGTGCAAAGGTACTGTTTTCTATCAGTTGGCAAGCTGCGCACACAATCCCAGTGTTGTACAGCTTCCTTCTTCACCTTTCCGAAGGTGCCGCTCTCTCCGGCTCCCGGAGGCGAAGAAGCGGCTTCTTCGCGCAAAGACGATTGTGCCGCTCACTGTGCACTCCTTAGCGCGGCTTCTGCCGAAAGACGCCCGGGAGCGGCTCTTAGCTCCGGACAGCATCGTACCTTCGTCTTTAGCGTCTCTTCTCGTCTACATCTTAGCAAAAAGCTTTTCTACTATGTCTGGCGAGGAAAAACTGTGCCAGCACAGAAAACATCTCCCATCGTGTTCTAGACGTTGCACGGAGGTGTGCCGAGTGTTTGGCATGAAGGAAAGAAAAGTTGTCCAAAACAGCTTCCAATCGAATGTTCATGTGATTGGAAATGTCAGGGGAGTGGAAAGGTACTGTTTTCTAGCAGTTGGCAAGCTGCGCACACAATCCCAGTGTTGTACAGCTTCCTTCTTCACCTTTCCGAAGGTGCCACTCTCTCCGGCTCCCGGAGGCGAAGAAGCGGCTTCTTCGCGCAAAGACGATTGTGCCGCTCACTGTGCATTCCTTAGCGCGGCTTCTGCCGAAAGACGCCCGGGAGCGGCTCTTAGCTCTGGAGAGCATCGTACCTTCGTCTTTTGCGTCTCTTCTCGTCTACATCTTAGCAAAAAGCTTTTCTACTATGTCTGGCGAGGAAAAACTGTGCCAGCACAGAAAACATCTCCCATCGTGTTCTAGACGTTGCACGGTGGTGTGCCGAGTGTTTGGCATGAAGGAAAGAAAAGTTGTCCAAAACAGCTTCCAATCGAATATTCATGTGATTGGAAAAGTCAGGAGAGTGCAAAGGTACTGTTTTCTAGCAGTTGGCAAGCTGCGCACACAATCCCAGTGTTGTACAGCTTCCTTCTTCACCTTTCCGAAGGTGCCGCTCTCTCCGGATCCCGGAGGCGAAGAAGCGGCTTCTTCGCGCAAAGACGATTGTGCCGCTCACTGTGCACTCCTTAGTGCGGCTTCTGCCGAAAGACGCCCGGGAGCGGCTCTTAGCCCCGGAGAGCATCGTACCTACGTCTTTAGCGTCTCTTCTCGTCTACATCTTAGCAAAAAGCTTTTCTACTATGTCTGGCGAGGAAAAACTGTGCCAGCACAGAAAACATCTCCCATCGTGTTCTAGACGTTGCACGGAGGTGTGCCGAGTGTTTGGCATGAAGGAAAGAAAAGTTGTCCAAAACAGCTTCCAATCGAATGTTCATGTGATTGGAAAAGTCAGGAGAGTGCAAAGGTACTGTTTTCTATCAGTTGGCAAGCTGCGCACACAATCCCAGTGTTGTACAGCTTCCTTCTTCACCTTTCCGAAGGTGCCGCTCTCTCCGGCTCCCGGAGGCGAAGAAGCGGCTTCTTCGCGCAAAGACGATTGTGCCGCTCACTGTGCACTCCTTAGCGCGGCTTCTGCCGAAAGACGCCCGGGAGCGGCTCTTAGCTCCGGACAGCATCGTACCTTCGTCTTTAGCGTCTCTTCTCGTCTACATCTTAGCAAAAAGCTTTTCTACTATGTCTGGCGAGGAAAAACTGTGCCAGCACAGAAAACATCTCCCATCGTGTTCTAGACGTTGCACGGAGGTGTGCCGAGTGTTTGGCATGAAGGAAAGGAAAGTTGTCCAAAACAGCTTCCAATCGAATGTTCATGTGATTGGAAAAGTCAGGAGAGTGCAAAGGTACTGTTTTCTATCAGTTGGCAAGCTGCGCACACAATCCCAGTGTTGTACAGCTTCCTTCTTCACCTTTCCGAAGGTGCCGCTCTCTCCGGCTCCCGGAGGCGAAGAAGCGGCTTCTTCGCGCAAAGACGATTGTGCCGCTCACTGTGCACTCCTTAGCGCGGCTTCTGCCGAAAGACGCCCGGGAGCGGCTCTTAGCTCCGGACAGCATCGTACCTTCGTCTTTAGCGTCTCTTCTCGTCTACATCTTAGCAAAAAGCTTTTCTACTATGTCTGGCGAGGAAAAACTGTGCCAGCACAGAAAACATCTCCCATCGTGTTCTAGACGTTGCACGGAGGTGTGCCGAGTGTTTGGCATGAAGGAAAGAAAAGTTGTCCAAAACAGCTTCCAATCGAATGTTCATGTGATTGGAAAAGTCAGGGGAGTGGAAAGGTACTGTTTTCTATCAGTTGGCAAGCTGCGCACACAATCCCAGTGTTGTACAGCTTCCTTCTTCACCTTTCCGAAGGTGCCGCTCTCTCCGGCTCCCGGAGGCGAAGAAGCGGCTTCTTCGCGCAAAGACGATTGTGCCGCTCACTGTGCACTCCTTAGCGCGGCTTCTGCCGAAAGACGCCCGGGAGCGGCTCTTAGCTCCGGACAGCATCGTACCTTCGTCTTTAGCGTCTCTTCTCGTCTACATCTTAGCAAAAAGCTTTTCTACTATGTCTGGCGAGGAAAAACTGTGCCAGCACAGAAAACATCTCCCATCGTGTTCTAGATGTTGCACGGAGGTGTGCCGAGTGTTTGGCATGAAGGAAAGAAAAGTTGTCCAAAACAGCTTCCAATCGAATGTTCATGTGATTGGAAAAGTCAGGAGAGTGCAAAGGTACTGTTTTCTATCAGTTGGCAAGCTGCGCACACAATCCCAGTGTTGTACAGCTTTCTTCTTCACCTTTCCGAAGGTGCCGCTCTCTCCGGCTCCCGGAGGCGAAGAAGCGGCTTCTTCGCGCAAAGACGATTGTGCCGCTCACTGTGCACTCCTTAGCGCGGCTTCTGCCGAAAGACGCCCGGGAGCGGCTCTTAGCTCCGGACAGCATCGTACCTTCGTCTTTAGCGTCTCTTCTCGTCTACATCTTAGCAAAAAGCTTTTCTACTATGTCTGGCGAGGAAAAACTGTGCCAGCACAGAAAACATCTCCCATCGTGTTCTAGACGTTGCACGGAGTTGTGCCGAGTATTTGGCATGAAGGAAAGAAAAGTTGTCCAAAACAGCTTCCAATCGAATGTTCATGTGATTGGAAAAGTCAGGAGAGTGCAAAGGTACTGTTTTCTAGCAGTTGGCGAGCTGCGCACACAATCCCAGTGTTGTACAGCTTCCTTCTTCACCTTTCCGAAGGTGCCACTCTCTCCGGCTCCCGGAGGCGAAGAAGCGGCTTCTTCGCGCAAAGACGATTGTGCCGCTCACTGTGCATTCCTTAGCGCGGCTTCTGCCGAAAGACGCCCGGGAGCGGCTCTTAGCTCTGGAGAGCATCGTACCTTCGTCTTTTGCGTCTCTTCTCGTCTACATCTTAGCAAAAAGCTTTTCTACTATGTCTGGCGAGGAAAAACTGTGCCAGCACAGAAAACATCTCCCATCGTGTTCTAGACGTTGCACGGTGGTGTGCCGAGTGTTTGGCATGAAGGAAAGAAAAGTTGTCCAAAACAGCTTCCAATCGAATGTTCATGTGATTGGAAAAGTCAGGAGAGTGCAAAGGTACTGTTTTCTAGCAGTTGGCAAGCTGCGCACACAATCCCAGTGTTGTACAGCTTCCTTCTTCACCTTTCCGAAGGTGCCGCTCTCTCCGGATCCCGGAGGCGAAGAAGCGGCTTCTTCGCGCAAAGACGATTGTGCCGCTCACTGTGCACTCCTTAGTGCGGCTTCTGCCGAAAGACGCCCGGGAGCGGCTCTTAGCCCCGGAGAGCATCGTACCTACGTCTTTAGCGTCTCTTCTCGTCTACATCTTAGCAAAAAGCTTTTCTACTATGTCTGGCGAGGAAAAACTGTGCCAGCACAGAAAACATCTCCCATCGTGTTCTAGACGTTGCACGGAGGTGTGCCGAGTGTTTGGCATGAAGGAAAGAAAAGTTGTCCAAAACAGCTTCCAATCGAATGTTCATGTGATTGGAAAAGTCAGGAGAGTGCAAAGGTACTGTTTTCTATCAGTTGGCAAGCTGCGCACACAATCCCAGTGTTGTACAGCTTCCTTCTTCACCTTTCCGAAGGTGCCGCTCTCTCCGGCTCCCGGAGGCGAAGAAGCGGCTTCTTCGCGCAAAGACGATTGTGCCGCTCACTGTGCACTCCTTAGCGCGGCTTCTGCCGAAAGACGCCCGGGAGCGGCTCTTAGCTCCGGACAGCATCGTACCTTCGTCTTTAGCGTCTCTTCTCGTCTACATCTTAGCAAAAAGCTTTTCTACTATGTCTGGCGAGGAAAAACTGTGCCAGCACAGAAAACATCTCCCATCGTGTTCTAGACGTTGCACGGAGGTGTGCCGAGTGTTTGGCATGAAGGAAAGGAAAGTTGTCCAAAACAGCTTCCAATCGAATGTTCATGTGATTGGAAAAGTCAGGAGAGTGCAAAGGTACTGTTTTCTATCAGTTGGCAAGCTGCGCACACAATCCCAGTGTTGTACAGCTTCCTTCTTCACCTTTCCGAAGGTGCCGCTCTCTCCGGCTCCCGGAGGCGAAGAAGCGGCTTCTTCGCGCAAAGACGATTGTGCCGCTCACTGTGCACTCCTTAGCGCGGCTTCTGCCGAAAGACGCCCGGGAGCGGCTCTTAGCTCCGGACAGCATCGTACCTTCGTCTTTAGCGTCTCTTCTCGTCTACATCTTAGCAAAAAGCTTTTCTACTATGTCTGGCGAGGAAAAACTGTGCCAGCACAGAAAACATCTCCCATCGTGTTCTAGACGTTGCACGGAGGTGTGCCGAGTGTTTGGCATGAAGGAAAGAAAAGTTGTCCAAAACAGCTTCCAATCGAATGTTCATGTGATTGGAAATGTCAGGGGAGTGGAAAGGTACTGTTTTCTATCAGTTGGCAAGCTGCGCACACAATCCCAGTGTTGTACAGCTTCCTTCTTCACCTTTCCGAAGGTGCCGCTCTCTCCGGCTCCCGGAGGCGAAGAAGCGGCTTCTTCGCGCAAAGACGATTGTGCCGCTCACTGTGCACTCCTTAGCGCGGCTTCTGCCGAAAGACGCCCGGGAGCGGCTCTTAGCTCCGGACAGCATCGTACCTTCGTCTTTAGCGTCTCTTCTCGTCTACATCTTAGCAAAAAGCTTTTCTACTATGTCTGGCGAGGAAAAACTGTGCCAGCACAGAAAACATCTCCCATCGTGTTCTAGACGTTGCACGGAGGTGTGCCGAGTGTTTGGCATGAAGGAAAAAAAAGTTGTCCAAAACAGCTTCCAATCGAATGTTCATGTGATTGGAAAAGTCAGGAGAGTGCAAAGGTACTGTTTTCTAGCAGTTGGCAAGCTGCGCACACAATCCCAGTGTTGTACAGCTTCCTTCTTCACCTTTCCGAAGGTGCCGCTCTCTCCGGCTCCCGGAGGCGAAGAAGCGGCTTCTTCGCGCAAAGACGATTGTGCCGCTCACTGTGCACTCCTTAGCGCGGCTTCTGCCGAAAGACGCCCGGGAGCGGCTCTTAGCTCCGGACAGCATCGTACCTTCGTCTTTAGCGTCTCTTCTCGTCTACATCTTAGCAAAAAGCTTTTCTACTATGTCTGGCGAGGAAAAACTGTGCCAGCACAGAAAACATCTCCCATCGTGTTCTAGACGTTGCACGGAGGTGTGCCGAGTGTTTGGCATGAAGGAAAGAAAAGTTGTCCAAAACAGCTTCCAATCGAATGTTCATGTGATTGGAAAAGTCAGGAGAGTGCAAAGGTACTGTTTTCTAGCAGTTGGCAAGCTGCGCACACAATCCCAGTGTTGTACAGCTTTCTTCTTCACCTTTCCGAAGGTGCCGCTCTCTCCGGCTCCCGGAGGCGAAGAAGCGGCTTCTTCGCACAAAGACGATTGTGCCGCTCACTGTGCACTCCTTAGCGCGGCTTCTGCCGAAAGACGCCCGGGAGCGGCTCTTAGCTCCGGACAGCATCGTACCTTCGTCTTTAGCGTCTCTTCTCGTCTACATCTTAGCAAAAAGCTTTTCTACTATGTCTGGCGAGGAAAAACTGTGCCAGCACAGAAAACATCTCCCATCGTGTTCTAGACGTTGCACGGAGGTGTGCCGAGTGTTTGGCATGAAGGAAAGAAAAGTTGTCCAAAACAGCTTCCAATCGAATGTTCATGTGATTGGAAAAGTCAGGAGAGTGCAAAGGTACTGTTTTCTAGCAGTTGGCAAGCTGCGCACACAATCCCAGTGTTGTACAGCTTCCTTCTTCACCTTTCCGAAGGTGCCGCTCTCTCCGGCTCCCGGAGGCGAAGAAGCGGCTTCTTCGCGCAAAGACGATTGTGCCGCTCACTGTGCACTCCTTAGCGCGGCTTCTGCCGAAAGACGCCCGGGAGCGGCTCTTAGCTCCGGACAGCATCGTACCTTCGTCTTTAGCGTCTCTTCTCGTCTACATCTTAGCAAAAAGCTTTTCTACTATGTCTGGCGAGGAAAAACTGTGCCAGCACAGAAAACATCTCCCATCGTGTTCTAGACGTTGCACGGAGGTGTGCCGAGTGTTTGGCATGAAGGAAAGAAAAGTTGTCCAAAACAGCTTCCAATCGAATGTTCATGTGATTGGAAAAGTCAGGAGAGTGCAAAGGTACTGTTTTCTAGCAGTTGGCAAGCTGCGCACACAATCCCAGTGTTGTACAGCTTTCTTCTTCACCTTTCCGAAGGTGCCGCTCTCTCCGGCTCCCGGAGGCGAAGAAGCGGCTTCTTCGCGCAAAAGACGATTGTGCCGCTCACTGTGCACTCCTTAGCGCGGCTTCTGCCGAAAGACGCCCGGGAGCGGCTCTTAGCTCCGGACAGCATCGTACCTTCGTCGTTAGCGTCTCTTCTCGTCTACATCTTAGCAAAAAGCTTTTCTACTATGTCTGGCGAGGAAAAACTGTGCCAGCACAGAAAACATCTCCCATCGTGTTCTAGACGTTGCACGGAGTTGCGCCGAGTATTTGGCATGAAGGAAAGAAAAGTTGTCCAAAACAGCTTCCAATCGAATGTTCATGTGATTGGAAAAGTCAGGAGAGTGCAAAGGTACTGTTTTCTAGCAGTTGGCGAGCTGCGCACACAATCCCAGTGTTGTACAGCTTCCTTCTTCACCTTTCCGAAGGTGCCACTCTCTCCGGCTCCCGGAGGCGAAGAAGCGGCTTCTTCGCGCAAAGACGATTGTGCCGCTCACTGTGCATTCCTTAGCGCGGCTTCTGCCGAAAGACGCCCGGGAGTGGCTCTTAGCTCTGGAGAGCATCGTACCTTCGTCTTTAGCGTCTCTTCTCGTCTACATCTTAGCAAAAAGCTTTTCTACTATGTCTGGCGAGGAAAAACTGTGCCAGCACAGAAAACATCTCCCATCGTGTTCTAGACGTTGCACGGAGGTGTGCCGAGTGTTTGGCATGAAGGAAAGAAAACTTGTCCAAAACAGCTTCCAATCGAATGTTCATGTGATTGGAAAAGTCAGGAGAGTGCAAAGGTACTGTTTTCTATCAGTTGGCAAGCTGCGCACACAATCCCAGTGTTGTACAGCTTCCTTCTTCACCTTTCCGAAGGTGCCGCTCTCTCCGGCTCCCGGAGGCAAAGAAGCGGCTTCTTCGCGCAAAGACGATTGTGCCGCTCACTGTGCACTCCTTAGCGCGGCTTCTGCCGAAAGACGCCCGGGAGCGGCTCTTAGCTCCAGACAGCATCGTACCTTCGTCTTTAGCGTCTCTTCTGGTCTACATCTTAGCAAAAAGCTTTTATACTATGTCTGGCGAGGAAAAACTGTGCCAGCACAGAAAACATCTCCCATCGTGTTCTAGACGTTGCACGGAGGTGTGCCGAGTGTTTGGCATGAAGGAAAGAAAAGTTGTCCAAAACAGCTTCCAATCGAATGTTCATGTGATTGGAAAAGTCAGGAGAGTGCAAAGGTACTGTTTTCTATCAGTTGGCAAGTTGCGCACACTATCCCAGTGTTGTACACCTGCCTTCTTCACCTTTCCGAAGGTGCCACTCTCTCCGGCTCCCGGAGGCGAAGAAGCGGCTTCTTCGCGCAAAGACGATTGTGCCGCTCACTGTGCACTCCTTAGCGCGGCTTCTGCCGAAAGACGCCCGGGAGCGGCTCTTAGCTCCGGACAGCATCGTACCTTCGTCTTTAGCGTCTCTTCTCGTCTACATCTTAGCAAAAAGCTTTTCTACTATGTCTGGCGAGGAAAAACTGTGCCAGCACAGAAAACATCTCCCATCGTGTTCTAGACGTTGCACGGAGGTGTGCCGAGTGTTTGGCATGAAGGAAAGAAAAGTTGTCCAAAACAGCTTCCAATCGAATGTTCATGTGATTGGAAAAGTCAGGAGAGTGCAAAGGTACTGTTTTCTAGCAGTTGGCGAGCTGCGCACACAATCCCAGTGTTGTACAGCTTCCTTCTTCACTTTTCCGAAGGTGCCGCTCTCTCCGGCTCCCGGAGGCGAAGAAGCGGCTTCTTCGCGCAAAGACGATTGTGCCGCTCACTGTGCACTCCTTAGCGCGGCTTCTGCCGAAAGACGCCCGGGAGCGGCTCTTAGCTCCGGACAGCATCGTACCTTCGTCGTTAGCGTCTCTTCTCGTCTACATCTTAGCAAAAAGCTTTTCTACTATGTCTGGCGAGGAAAAACTGTGCCAGCACAGAAAACATCTCCCATCGTGTTCTAGACGTTGCACGGTGGTGTGCCGAGTGTTTGGCATGAAGGAAAGAAAAGTTGTCCAAAACAGCTTCCAATCGAATGTTCATGTGATTGGAAAAGTCAGGAGAGTGCAAAGGTACTGTTTTCTAGCAGTTGGCAAGCTGCGCACACAATCCCAGTGTTGTACAGCTTCCTTCTTCACCTTTCCGAAGGTGCCGCTCTCTCCAGCTCCCGGAGGCGAAGAAGCGGCTTCTTCGCGCAAAGACGATTGTGCCGCTCACTGTGCACTCCTTAGCGCGGCTTCTGCCGAAAGACGCCCGGGAGCGGCTCTTAGCCCCGGAGAGCATCTTACCTACGTCTTTAGCGTCTCTTCTCGTCTACATCTTAGCAAAAAGCTTTTCCACTATATCTGGCGAGGAAAAACTGTGCCAGCACAGAAAACATCTCCCATCGTGTTCTAGACGTTGCACGGAGGTGTGCCGAGTGTTTGGCATGAAGGAAAGAAAAGTTGTCCAAAACAGCTTCCAATCGAATGTTCATGTGATTGGAAATGTCAGGGGAGTGGAAAGGTACTGTTTTCTATCAGTTGGCAAGCTGCGCACACAATCCCAGTGTTGTACAGCTTCCTTCTTCACCTTTCCGAAGGTGCCGCTCTCTCCGGCTCCCGGAGGCGAAGAAGCGGCTTCTTCGCGCAAAGACGATTGTGCCGCTCACTGTGCACTCCTTAGCGCGGCTTCTGCCGAAAGACGCCCGGGAGCGGCTCTTAGCTCCGGACAGCATCGTACCTTCGTCTTTAGCGTCTCTTCTCGTCTACATCTTAGCAAAAAGCTTTTCTACTATGTCTGGCGAGGAAAAACTGTGCCAGCACAGAAAACATCTCCCATCGTGTTCTAGACGTTGCACGGAGGTGTGCCGAGTGTTTGGCATGAAGGAAAGAAAAGTTGTCCAAAACAGCTTCCAATCGAATGTTCATGTGATTGGAAAAGTCAGGAGAGTGCAAAGGTACTGTTTTCTATCAGTTGGCAAGCTGCGCACACAATCCCAGTGTTGTACAGCTTCCTTCTTCACCTTTGCGAAGGTGCCGCTCTCTCCGGCTCCCGGAGGCGAAGAAGCGGCTTCTTCGCGCAAAGACGATTGTGCCGCTCACTGTGCACTCCTTAGCGCGGCTTCTGCCGAAAGACGCCCGGGAGCGGCTCTTAGCTCCGGACAGCATCGTACCTTCGTCTTTAGCGTCTCTTCTCGTCTACATCTTAGCAAAAAGCTTTTCTACTATGTCTGGCGAGGAAAAACTGTGCCAGCACAGAAAACATCTCCCATCGTGTTCTAGACGTTGCACGGAGGTGTGCCGAGTGTTTGGCATGAAGGAAAGAAAAGTTGTCCAAAACAGCTTCCAATCGAATGTTCATGTGATTGGAAAAGTCAGGAGAGTGCAAAGGTACTGTTTTCTATCAGTTGGCAAGCTGCGCACACAATCCCAGTGTTGTACAGCTTCCTTCTTCACCTTTCCGAAGGTGCCGCTCTCTCCGGCTCCCGGAGGCGAAGAAGCGGCTTCTTCGCGCAAAGACGATTGTGCCGCTCACTGTGCACTCCTTAGCGCGGCTTCTGCCGAAAGAAGCCCGGGAGCGGCTCTTAGCTCCGGACAGCATCGTACCTTCGTCTTTAGCGTCTCTTCTCGTCTACATCTTAGCAAAAAGCTTTTCTACTATGTCTGGCGAGGAAAAACTGTGCCAGCACAGAAAACATCTCCCATCGTGTTCTAGACGTTGCACGGAGGTGTGCCGAGTGTTTGGCATGAAGGAAAGAAAAGTTGTCCAAAACAGCTTCCAATCGAATGTTCATGTGATTGGAAAAGTCAGGAGAGTGCAAAGGTACTGTTTTCTATCAGTTGGCAAGCTGCGCACACAATCCCAGTGTTGTACAGCTTCCTTCTTCACCTTTCCGAAGGTGCCGCTCTCTCCGGCTCCCGGAGGCGAAGAAGCGGCTTCTTCGCGCAAAGACGATTGTGCCGCTCACTGTGCACTCCTTAGCGCGGCTTCTGCCGAAAGACGCCCGGGAGCGGCTCTTAGCTCCGGACAGCATCGTACCTTCGTCTTTAGCGTCTCTTCTCGTCTACATCTTAGCAAAAAGCTTTTCTACTATGTCTGGCGAGGAAAAACTGTGCCAGCACAGAAAACATCTCCCATCGTGTTCTAGACGTTGCACGGAGGTGTGCCGAGTGTTTGGCATGAAGGAAAGAAAAGTTGTCCAAAACAGCTTCCAATCGAATGTTCATGTGATTGGAAAAGTCAGGAGAGTGCAAAGGTACTGTTTTCTATCAGTTGGCAAGCTGCGCACACAATCCCAGTGTTGTACAGCTTTCTTCTTCACCTTTCCGAAGGTGCCGCTCTCTCCGGCTCCCGGAGGCGAAGAAGCGGCTTCTTCGCGCAAAGACGATTGTGCCGCTCACTGTGCACTCCTTAGCGCGGCTTCTGCCGAAAGACGCCCGGGAGCGGCTCTTAGCTCCGGACAGCATCGTACCTTCGTCTTTAGCGTCTCTTCTCGTCTACATCTTAGCAAAAAGCTTTTCTACTATGTCTGGCGAGGAAAAACTGTGCCAGCACAGAAAACATCTCCCATCGTGTTCTAGACGTTGCACGGAGTTGTGCCGAGTATTTGGCATGAAGGAAAGAAAAGTTGTCCAAAACAGCTTCCAATCGAATGTTCATGTGATTGGAAAAGTCAGGAGAGTGCAAAGGTACTGTTTTCTAGCAGTTGGCGAGCTGCGCACACAATCCCAGTGTTGTACAGCTTCCTTCTTCACCTTTCCGAAGGTGCCACTCTCTCCGGCTCCCGGAGGCGAAGAAGCGGCTTCTTCGCGCAAAGACGATTGTGCCGCTCACTGTGCATTCCTTAGCGCGGCTTCTGCCGAAAGACGCCCGGGAGCGGCTCTTAGCTCTGGAGAGCATCGTACCTTCGTCTTTTGCGTCTCTTCTCGTCTACATCTTAGCAAAAAGCTTTTCTACTATGTCTGGCGAGGAAAAACTGTGCCAGCACAGAAAACATCTCCCATCGTGTTCTAGACGTTGCACGGTGGTGTGCCGAGTGTTTGGCATGAAGGAAAGAAAAGTTGTCCAAAACAGCTTCCAATCGAATGTTCATGTGATTGGAAAAGTCAGGAGAGTGCAAAGGTACTGTTTTCTAGCAGTTGGCAAGCTGCGCACACAATCCCAGTGTTGTACAGCTTCCTTCTTCACCTTTCCGAAGGTGCCGCTCTCTCCGGATCCCGGAGGCGAAGAAGCGGCTTCTTCGCGCAAAGACGATTGTGCCGCTCACTGTGCACTCCTTAGTGCGGCTTCTGCCGAAAGACGCCCGGGAGCGGCTCTTAGCCCCGGAGAGCATCGTACCTACGTCTTTAGCGTCTCTTCTCGTCTACATCTTAGCAAAAAGCTTTTCTACTATGTCTGGCGAGGAAAAACTGTGCCAGCACAGAAAACATCTCCCATCGTGTTCTAGACGTTGCACGGAGGTGTGCCGAGTGTTTGGCATGAAGGAAAGAAAAGTTGTCCAAAACAGCTTCCAATCGAATGTTCATGTGATTGGAAAAGTCAGGAGAGTGCAAAGGTACTGTTTTCTATCAGTTGGCAAGCTGCGCACACAATCCCAGTGTTGTACAGCTTCCTTCTTCACCTTTCCGAAGGTGCCGCTCTCTCCGGCTCCCGGAGGCGAAGAAGCGGCTTCTTCGCGCAAAGACGATTGTGCCGCTCACTGTGCACTCCTTAGCGCGGCTTCTGCCGAAAGACGCCCGGGAGCGGCTCTTAGCTCCGGACAGCATCGTACCTTCGTCTTTAGCGTCTCTTCTCGTCTACATCTTAGCAAAAAGCTTTTCTACTATGTCTGGCGAGGAAAAACTGTGCCAGCACAGAAAACATCTCCCATCGTGTTCTAGACGTTGCACGGAGGTGTGCCGAGTGTTTGGCATGAAGGAAAGGAAAGTTGTCCAAAACAGCTTCCAATCGAATGTTCATGTGATTGGAAAAGTCAGGAGAGTGCAAAGGTACTGTTTTCTATCAGTTGGCAAGCTGCGCACACAATCCCAGTGTTGTACAGCTTCCTTCTTCACCTTTCCGAAGGTGCCGCTCTCTCCGGCTCCCGGAGGCGAAGAAGCGGCTTCTTCGCGCAAAGACGATTGTGCCGCTCACTGTGCACTCCTTAGCGCGGCTTCTGCCGAAAGACGCCCGGGAGCGGCTCTTAGCTCCGGACAGCATCGTACCTTCGTCTTTAGCGTCTCTTCTCGTCTACATCTTAGCAAAAAGCTTTTCTACTATGTCTGGCGAGGAAAAACTGTGCCAGCACAGAAAACATCTCCCATCGTGTTCTAGACGTTGCACGGAGGTGTGCCGAGTGTTTGGCATGAAGGAAAGAAAAGTTGTCCAAAACAGCTTCCAATCGAATGTTCATGTGATTGGAAAAGTCAGGGGAGTGGAAAGGTACTGTTTTCTAGCAGTTGGCAAGCTGCGCACACAATCCCAGTGTTGTACAGCTTCCTTCTTCACCTTTCCGAAGGTGCCGCTCTCTCCGGCTCCCGGAGGCGAAGAAGCGGCTTCTTCGCGCAAAGACGATTGTGCCGCTCACTGTGCACTCCTTAGCGCGGCTTCTGCCGAAAGACGCCCGGGAGCGGCTCTTAGCTCCGGACAGCATCGTACCTTCGTCTTTAGCGTCTCTTCTCGTCTACATCTTAGCAAAAAGCTTTTCTACTATGTCTGGCGAGGAAAAACTGTGCCAGCACAGAAAACATCTCCCATCGTGTTCTAGACGTTGCACGGAGGTGTGCCGAGTGTTTGGCATGAAGGAAAGAAAAGTTGTCCAAAACAGCTTCCAATCGAATGTTCATGTGATTGGAAAAGTCAGGAGAGTGCAAAGGTACTGTTTTCTATCAGTTGGCAAGCTGCGCACACAATCCCAGTGTTGTACAGCTTTCTTCTTCACCTTTCCGAAGGTGCCGCTCTCTCCGGCTCCCGGAGGCGAAGAAGCGGCTTCTTCGCGCAAAGACGATTGTGCCGCTCACTGTGCACTCCTTAGCGCGGCTTCTGCCGAAAGACGCCCGGGAGCGGCTCTTAGCTCCGGACAGCATCGTACCTTCGTCTTTAGCGTCTCTTCTCGTCTACATCTTAGCAAAAAGCTTTTCTACTATGTCTGGCGAGGAAAAACTGTGCCAGCACAGAAAACATCTCCCATCGTGTTCTAGACGTTGCACGGAGTTGTGCCGAGTATTTGGCATGAAGGAAAGAAAAGTTGTCCAAAACAGCTTCCAATCGAATGTTCATGTGATTGGAAAAGTCAGGAGAGTGCAAAGGTACTGTTTTCTAGCAGTTGGCGAGCTGCGCACACAATCCCAGTGTTGTACAGCTTCCTTCTTCACCTTTCCGAAGGTGCCACTCTCTCCGGCTCCCGGAGGCGAAGAAGCGGCTTCTTCGCGCAAAGACGATTGTGCCGCTCACTGTGCATTCCTTAGCGCGGCTTCTGCCGAAAGACGCCCGGGAGCGGCTCTTAGCTCTGGAGAGCATCGTACCTTCGTCTTTTGCGTCTCTTCTCGTCTACATCTTAGCAAAAAGCTTTTCTACTATGTCTGGCGAGGAAAAACTGTGCCAGCACAGAAAACATCTCCCATCGTGTTCTAGACGTTGCACGGTGGTGTGCCGAGTGTTTGGCATGAAGGAAAGAAAAGTTGTCCAAAACAGCTTCCAATCGAATGTTCATGTGATTGGAAAAGTCAGGAGAGTGCAAAGGTACTGTTTTCTAGCAGTTGGCAAGCTGCGCACACAATCCCAGTGTTGTACAGCTTCCTTCTTCACCTTTCCGAAGGTGCCGCTCTCTCCGGATCCCGGAGGCGAAGAAGCGGCTTCTTCGCGCAAAGACGATTGTGCCACTCACTGTGCACTCCTTAGTGCGGCTTCTGCCGAAAGACGCCCGGGAGCGGCTCTTAGCCCCGGAGAGCATCGTACCTACGTCTTTAGCGTCTCTTCTCGTCTACATCTTAGCAAAAAGCTTTTCTACTATGTCTGGCGAGGAAAAACTGTGCCAGCACAGAAAACATCTCCCATCGTGTTCTAGACGTTGCACGGAGGTGTGCCGAGTGTTTGGCATGAAGGAAAGAAAAGTTGTCCAAAACAGCTTCCAATCGAATGTTCATGTGATTGGAAAAGTCAGGAGAGTGCAAAGGTACTGTTTTCTATCAGTTGGCAAGCTGCGCACACAATCCCAGTGTTGTACAGCTTCCTTCTTCACCTTTCCGAAGGTGCCGCTCTCTCCGGCTCCCGGAGGCGAAGAAGCGGCTTCTTCGCGCAAAGACGATTGTGCCGCTCACTGTGCACTCCTTAGCGCGGCTTCTGCCGAAAGACGCCCGGGAGCGGCTCTTAGCTCCGGACAGCATCGTACCTTTGTCTTTAGCGTCTCTTCTCGTCTACATCTTAGCAAAAAGCTTTTCTAGTATGTCTGGCGAGGAAAAACTGTGCCAGCACAGAAAACATCTCCCATCGTGTTCTAGACGTTGCACGGAGGTGTGCCGAGTGTTTGGCATGAAGGAAAGGAAAGTTGTCCAAAACAGCTTCCAATCGAATGTTCATGTGATTGGAAAAGTCAGGAGAGTGCAAAGGTACTGTTTTCTATCAGTTGGCAAGCTGCGCACACAATCCCAGTGTTGTACAGCTTCCTTCTTCACCTTTCCGAAGGTGCCGCTCTCTCCGGCTCCCGGAGGCGAAGAAGCGGCTTCTTCGCGCAAAGACGATTGTGCCGCTCACTGTGCACTCCTTAGCGCGGCTTCTGCCGAAAGACGCCCGGGAGCGGCTCTTAGCTCCGGACAGCATCGTACCTTCGTCTTTAGCGTCTCTTCTCGTCTACATCTTAGCAAAAAGCTTTTCTACTATGTCTGGCGAGGAAAAACTGTGCCAGCACAGAAAACATCTCCCATCGTGTTCTAGACGTTGCACGGAGGTGTGCCGAGTGTTTGGCATGAAGGAAAGAAAAGTTGTCCAAAACAGCTTCCAATCGAATGTTCATGTGATTGGAAATGTCAGGGGAGTGGAAAGGTACTGTTTTCTAGCAGTTGGCAAGCTGCGCACACAATCCCAGTGTTGTACAGCTTCCTTCTTCACCTTTCCGAAGGTGCCACTCTCTCCGGCTCCCGGAGGCGAAGAAGCGGCTTCTTCGCGCAAAGACGATTGTGCCGCTCACTGTGCATTCCTTAGCGCGGCTTCTGCCGAAAGACGCCCGGGAGCGGCTCTTAGCTCTGGAGAGCATCGTACCTTCGTCTTTTGCGTCTCTTCTCGTCTACATCTTAGCAAAAAGCTTTTCTACTATGTCTGGCGAGGAAAAACTGTGCCAGCACAGAAAACATCTCCCATCGTGTTCTAGACGTTGCACGGTGGTGTGCCGAGTGTTTGGCATGAAGGAAAGAAAAGTTGTCCAAAACAGCTTCCAATCGAATGTTCATGTGATTGGAAAAGTCAGGAGAGTGCAAAGGTACTGTTTTCTAGCAGTTGGCAAGCTGCGCACACAATCCCAGTGTTGTACAGCTTCCTTCTTCACCTTTCCGAAGGTGCCGCTCTCTCCGGATCCCGGAGGCGAAGAAGCGGCTTCTTCGCGCAAAGACGATTGTGCCGCTCACTGTGCACTCCTTAGTGCGGCTTCTGCCGAAAGACGCCCGGGAGCGGCTCTTAGCCCCGGAGAGCATCGTACCTACGTCTTTAGCGTCTCTTCTCGTCTACATCTTAGCAAAAAGCTTTTCTACTATGTCTGGCGAGGAAAAACTGTGCCAGCACAGAAAACATCTCCCATCGTGTTCTAGACGTTGCACGGAGGTGTGCCGAGTGTTTGGCATGAAGGAAAGAAAAGTTGTCCAAAACAGCTTCCAATCGAATGTTCATGTGATTGGAAAAGTCAGGAGAGTGCAAAGGTACTGTTTTCTATCAGTTGGCAAGCTGCGCACACAATCCCAGTGTTGTACAGCTTCCTTCTTCACCTTTCCGAAGGTGCCGCTCTCTCCGGCTCCCGGAGGCGAAGAAGCGGCTTCTTCGCGCAAAGACGATTGTGCCGCTCACTGTGCACTCCTTAGCGCGGCTTCTGCCGAAAGACGCCCGGGAGCGGCTCTTAGCTCCGGACAGCATCGTACCTTCGTCTTTAGCGTCTCTTCTCGTCTACATCTTAGCAAAAAGCTTTTCTACTATGTCTGGCGAGGAAAAACTGTGCCAGCACAGAAAACATCTCCCATCGTGTTCTAGACGTTGCACGGAGGTGTGCCGAGTGTTTGGCATGAAGGAAAGGAAAGTTGTCCAAAACAGCTTCCAATCGAATGTTCATGTGATTGGAAAAGTCAGGAGAGTGCAAAGGTACTGTTTTCTATCAGTTGGCAAGCTGCGCACACAATCCCAGTGTTGTACAGCTTCCTTCTTCACCTTTCCGAAGGTGCCGCTCTCTCCGGCTCCCGGAGGCGAAGAAGCGGCTTCTTCGCGCAAAGACGATTGTGCCGCTCACTGTGCACTCCTTAGCGCGGCTTCTGCCGAAAGACGCCCGGGAGCGGCTCTTAGCTCCGGACAGCATCGTACCTTCGTCTTTAGCGTCTCTTCTCGTCTACATCTTAGCAAAAAGCTTTTCTACTATGTCTGGCGAGGAAAAACTGTGCCAGCACAGAAAACATCTCCCATCGTGTTCTAGACGTTGCACGGAGGTGTGCCGAGTGTTTGGCATGAAGGAAAGAAAAGTTGTCCAAAACAGCTTCCAATCGAATGTTCATGTGATTGGAAAAGTCAGGGGAGTGGAAAGGTACTGTTTTCTATCAGTTGGCAAGCTGCGCACACAATCCCAGTGTTGTACAGCTTCCTTCTTCACCTTTCCGAAGGTGCCGCTCTCTCCGGCTCCCGGAGGCGAAGAAGCGGCTTCTTCGCGCAAAGACGATTGTGCCGCTCACTGTGCACTCCTTAGCGCGGCTTCTGCCGAAAGACGCCCGGGAGCGGCTCTTAGCTCCGGACAGCATCGTACCTTCGTCTTTAGCGTCTCTTCTCGTCTACATCTTAGCAAAAAGCTTTTCTACTATGTCTGGCGAGGAAAAACTGTGCCAGCACAGAAAACATCTCCCATCGTGTTCTAGACGTTGCACGGAGGTGTGCCGAGTGTTTGGCATGAAGGAAAGAAAAGTTGTCCAAAACAGCTTCCAATCGAATGTTCATGTGATTGGAAAAGTCAGGAGAGTGCAAAGGTACTGTTTTCTATCAGTTGGCAAGCTGCGCACACAATCCCAGTGTTGTACAGCTTTCTTCTTCACCTTTCCGAAGGTGCCGCTCTCTCCGGCTCCCGGAGGCGAAGAAGCGGCTTCTTCGC
Source organism: Ammospiza maritima maritima (assembly GCA_036010785.1). Lineage (NCBI taxonomy): Eukaryota > Metazoa > Chordata > Aves > Passeriformes > Passerellidae > Ammospiza > Ammospiza maritima. Next base: position 1,198,376 of record JAYKTQ010000489.1, read on the forward strand.
GCAAAGACGATTGTGCCGCTCACTGTGCACTCCTTAGCGCGGCTTCTGCCGAAAGACGCCCGGGAGCGGCTCTTAGCTCCGGACAGCATCGTACCTTCGTCTTTAGCGTCTCTTCTCGTCTACATCTTAGCAAAAAGCTTTTCTACTATGTCTGGCGAGGAAAAACTGTGCCAGCACAGAAAACATCTCCCATCGTGTTCTAGACGTTGCACGGAGTTGTGCCGAGTATTTGGCATGAAGGAAAGAAAAGTTGTCCAAAACAGCTTCCAATCGAATGTTCATGTGATTGGAAAAGTCAGGAGAGTGCAAAGGTACTGTTTTCTAGCAGTTGGCGAGCTGCGCACACAATCCCAGTGTTGTACAGCTTCCTTCTTCACCTTTCCGAAGGTGCCACTCTCTCCGGCTCCCGGAGGCGAAGAAGCGGCTTCTTCGCGCAAAGACGATTGTGCCGCTCACTGTGCATTCCTTAGCGCGGCTTCTGCCGAAAGACGCCCGGGAGCGGCTCTTAGCTCTGGAGAGCATCGTACCTTCGTCTTTTGCGTCTCTTCTCGTCTACATCTTAGCAAAAAGCTTTTCTACTATGTCTGGCGAGGAAAAACTGTGCCAGCACAGAAAACATCTCCCATCGTGTTCTAGACGTTGCACGGTGGTGTGCCGAGTGTTTGGCATGAAGGAAAGAAAAGTTGTCCAAAACAGCTTCCAATCGAATGTTCATGTGATTGGAAAAGTCAGGAGAGTGCAAAGGTACTGTTTTCTAGCAGTTGGCAAGCTGCGCACACAATCCCAGTGTTGTACAGCTTCCTTCTTCACCTTTCCGAAGGTGCCGCTCTCTCCGGATCCCGGAGGCGAAGAAGCGGCTTCTTCGCGCAAAGACGATTGTGCCGCTCACTGTGCACTCCTTAGTGCGGCTTCTGCCGAAAGACGCCCGGGAGCGGCTCTTAGCCCCGGAGAGCATCGTACCTACGTCTTTAGCGTCTCTTCTCGTCTACATCTTAGCAAAAAGCTTTTCTACTATGTCTGGCGAGGAAAAACTGTGCCAGCACAGAAAACATCTCCCATCGTGTTCTAGACGTTGCACGGAGGTGTGCCGAGTGTTTGGCATGAAGGAAAGAAAAGTTGTCCAAAACAGCTTCCAATCGAATGTTCATGTGATTGGAAAAGTCAGGAGAGTGCAAAGGTACTGTTTTCTATCAGTTGGCAAGCTGCGCACACAATCCCAGTGTTGTACAGCTTCCTTCTTCACCTTTCCGAAGGTGCCGCTCTCTCCGGCTCCCGGAGGCGAAGAAGCGGCTTCTTCGCGCAAAGACGATTGTGCCGCTCACTGTGCACTCCTTAGCGCGGCTTCTGCCGAAAGACGCCCGGGAGCGGCTCTTAGCTCCGGACAGCATCGTACCTTCGTCTTTAGCGTCTCTTCTCGTCTACATCTTAGCAAAAAGCTTTTCTACTATGTCTGGCGAGGAAAAACTGTGCCAGCACAGAAAACATCTCCCATCGTGTTCTAGACGTTGCACGGAGGTGTGCCGAGTGTTTGGCATGAAGGAAAGAAAAGTTGTCCAAAACAGCTTCCAATCGAATGTTCATGTGATTGGAAAAGTCAGGAGAGTGCAAAGGTACTGTTTTCTATC